>CM065468.1:33439092-34726985 GCA_032872505.1 Leptopilina syphax
AACAAAAAACACTCAAATAGATTAAAAATTAAAGTTTTAAAAAGTTAATTGTAAAAAAATCCCACAGTGATGTTTGCAAGTGATTTTTGAATATGTTTTAAAACTCATTTAACACATCAGTCCCATTTCGGGACTTATTATTCTATTATCATATTATTATTATTTTATCATTCTAAAAGTTACATTTGTAACACAAAAAAAGATACAATATCAAGGTTGGCGCTTCAAAAGTTAAAGTTCGTTATAGATCTAAACAATGTTGTAGTGAATCTTACAGTGTAATAATGGAAACGAAGTAACCCAATGGGAAATTTACAACTGGCGGACTACTGCGCCAGCACTGTCAGTACTAGAAAAAAAGTTTATTTAGATCCTCGTTTAGATCTAGCAATTTAGTCTTTACATCTTTAATCAAAACAGCGTATTTATCTTAAGGACCGTTTTATACTATGATTTAAAGTAAAGGTGTAGTCATTAACAAGGCATTAATTAAACCTTCGTAAGAAAGTATATTTTAGTAACAAATAAATTAAACTAAATTTTTAATTATTAAAATAAATAAATTTACTTATTGCATTTATAATTTCCCCACTGGTAATTTTTAAACAATTTTTTATTCACAGTAAAGGGCAATTCAAGTATTACGTAAACATATTTTTAAGGTTTTTAGATCCCCCCCTCTCCCATCGTAAGATTTTTTACATGTTTTAAATTATTATTATTATTAAATTTAATAAACATAAGAAATGAATAACTGAAAATTAAAATATTAATTTTTTCAATAAATTTATATTTGTAAACATTCATAAACTTTTTGTTATCATTTCTTTCAAGTTTATAGAATAAAAAGCAATATTGGCAAAGAGCGTTGTGAAAAATTTTTCTATACTCAGCCAGCACTTGCCGCCGAGGCTTGTCTGAGCTTTGGGGAAACAAAAATTCTGTACTGCGCCAGCCCTAATTTGGAGGCTCGGCTGGACTACGGCCGAACAATCGGCTGAGTACTAAGCCAGTGGTAAGCGTCGGCACTACACTGGCATTTCAAGACGTTGATTTTACATTATTGGAAATTAACAGTCAGTAGTAAAAGGTCGATTTCAGTCACTTAGTCAGTTATTAGTTGGCCATACAAATAACATATACGTTTTAGGGTTCGTGTAATATATAATTATGTAATTCAAGTCAGTAATTATACAGACAAAACAATTAAGACCTAAACATAGGGCCGTTTCAACAATATTACTGATTAAAAGTCAATGATTAAACCCACAATCAACCAATCATAAGCTGTTAAACTGGCTTTAATCATTGATTAACTTTTAATTGAGGTTGGTGGAATTAGTTCATAATGTCAGTAGTAATGAACAGTTTTAGTCAGAAAGCAGTTAAAAATTAAGGAAATTAACATCACACAGAAAAAAGGTGGTATACATTTTGTTGTGGGTAATTTTAACCAATACTAATTTAAATAGACAGTGACGCCCACACTTAGGAGAAAATCTGTTGCAGGGAATTTTAGACGGACATAATGTTTTTGTAGATTTAAGTATTAGTAGTAAATGTTGATTCCAATCAGACGGGCCATAGTAGAAGTCGCATAACAGTAATTTAAGTAGTGACAGCCGGTTTTCAATTAGACGAAAGGAAATTCATTCATTCAGATTATTCTTTCGAATTGTCTATGAAATGATTTTATAAGTAGTAAATAACGTTTGTGGTCAGACAATAGCTCAAGTAAAGTTGTACATTAAAAGTAGAAGTTTAAACGAGCGCATCAGTAGTAAAAGACGAATATAGTCAGACAAAACGTTTTGAATTCTTCCCAGTTCAGTTGACAAAATGCCAAACAAGTTTTTTTTCTGAAATAAATTCGAGGTAAATACAAAAGTTAGAAAATTCCACTTCTCAGTGGGACTATAATTCAAGAGAAAAAGGTCCATACCAAGGAATCAGGGATCGTTGCGTAATAAATACACAAAGTCTAACGAGGAAGGATATAAAACAATTTATTCGATGGAGAAAACTGAAATATCAGTTCTTTTCAAAAGACCCCTTTGAGATTTACGAAACTTGTCAGAGATGAGAGAGGCCAATGAGGGAAAGTGTCAAGAAAGCGGAAGTGAGGCAAGTGGGAAAAGCGAATTATCCTCGTGTGCAACAGGCACAGACCTCGGAGAGCTGCCAAGTCTAACCGGAAGTAGGGTTCGCGTGCAATCGCCGCGACAACCGTACGGATAATCTATTAAATGGCGTTACTGGAAGCTTTCAAAATGGCGACCACACCATCGATCCCCCTCCCCTTTCGACTATTCTATCACTTTATCTCTCTTTTTCTCTCCTCTGATATTCTCTACCCTCCCCCATTACCCCAATGGGAAATGCCAGTGTAGTGGCGATGTTCACCAATGGCATAGTACTCAGACGATTGTTCGGCGTAGTCTAGCCGAGCCTCGACAATTAGTGCTGGCGCAGTACAGAATTTTTGTTTCGCCAAAGCTTGGACAAGCCACGGCGGCAAGTGCTGGCTGAGTATAGAAAAATTGTTCACAACGCTCTTTGCCAACATTGCTTTTTTGACATAAACTTGAAAAAAATTATAAACAAGTTTATGAATGTTTATAAATATAAATTTATTGAAAAAAATTAATATTTTACTTTTCAGTTGTTCATTTTTTATTCTTATTAAATTTAATAATAACAATTTAACACAATTGTCTAATTTTGTAAATAATAAATTATTTAAACAAATTAAAATTATAAACAAAATTTAAACTTTAATCTCAATAATAATTTGGTTCCTATTAAAATACTATTATACTTCTTACTATGAATAAAAAATTATTAAAAAATTACCACGTAATTTAAGAATTACGTAAAATGTTAAATGCAATAAGTAAAGTAATTTAATTTTTAAAAATTTAGTTTAATTTATTTTATTTCAATTTATTATTTCTAACGTATCCCTATTTTTTTCTCATCTTTGACTCAATAATTGTATGTCTGAATGATACTGAGATATTAATACTTTTCTGTACACACGTGTCGTTAGCATAGTGGTTAGAGCGTTAGTCTGTTAGTCCGTAGGTCGTAGGTTCGATTGCCCTCGTCAGCAATTTTGTTTATTTTCATAGGTTTGCGATATTTCTAGATTCCAATTGTTAGGTACTAAAATATGAAAATCTAATGCACACTTACTGTAATTGTTTATTATTTAATTTTTAAATGTTATAAACAATTTTTTTCTACTTCATTTACTATATCCATTGTTACCCAAGTGCGAAATGCCAAGACTGCAAAAACGGCCCATCATTGGTCCAGTAATGTCTGCCGAGAATTGGCAGTAGTTACTGGGCCATTACTGGTGTTCAAAACGTCCCATTGATGGGCCAATGATGGCGCCGATGGTCAGATTTTCAGATTTTTTAAGACTGGGCCAGCTCTCGGCCCAATAATGGCACATTCATGGCAAAGTTGATCAATCTTTAATGGCAAAAAGCAATTGCCAGTGATGTGCCGACCATCGGCCCATTAATGGCACTTTAATGGAAAAAATTTTGTGTCTTTGATGGCAAATTATAATTGCCAGAATTAAGACGTAGCTTGGCCCAATAACGGCACATTATTGGCAAAGTTGATAAATCCTTAAAGGAAAAATTCAATTGCCAGTGATGTTACGAAGATCGGCCCATTAATGACACATTAGTGGCACTTTAATGGCAAACATTTTGTATCTTTGATGACAAATTGTAATTTCCAGAATTAGGGCGTAGCTTGGCTCAATAATGGCACATTATTGTCTATCATTTTGTATCTATGATGACAAATTATAATTGCCAATATTGGGACGTATCTCGGCCCAATAATGGCACAGTATCGGCCAGTGTAGTGTAGCTTATAAGAACCCTTTTGCATTATCGACTTCACGTCAGAGTAGCAGAGTGGTCAGAGTGTTAGGCTGTGGTGCGTCAGGTTCAGGTATCGATCCCCGCGAGCGGGAAGAATTTTTCAAATATTTGTAAGTTTGCGATTAATTTAGGGAAATAAACTGTATAAATATTATGAATTAATTAGTTAATTAAATAAAAAATATATTTTTTTTAATTTTTTCAACACTGGGAGGTAATGGCAGCCAATAATGGGCCATTAATGTTTACCGAGAATCGGCCGATGATTGGCTGCCGACGGCCTACCGCGGTTAACCTCCCGACAGTCGGGCCACTATTGTCTGCCAAGAGTAGGCACTGACTATGCCGTCACTGGGCCAGTTTTAGGCCGTTTTTAATTTCGCACTTGGGTAGTCTCCATCTACACTATAAAAAATTTAGGGAGTTAACGGACTCGGGAGTTGGGAGTTAAATTTTTCGAGTTAAAAATCAACTCCAAAAGAGAGTTAATTTCTAACTCCCTTCATTCAACACCCGCGCGAGTTATTTTTTCCTTGGGGAGTTAGCATTTGGGTGTGAAATTTTAACTCTCTTTATGGGTGCGACTTTTATAGACCCCCCGAGGGAGTTAAAATTTAACTCCCTTTTTTTACAGTGTATAATACAATTTCTTTAAGAAGAGAAATATTTTATGAATAATAACTATTTATTAATATTATTTACCATTTTGTTGTTAAATTATTTATAATTATGAATTTACGACCAATGAATAACAATACAGCATTTATTGCGGCAATATTCTCAGCCAGCACTGGTCCAGTGCTGCGCCAGCGCTGTCTGGCAGCACTGACAGACAGTACTTCGGCAGCACCAGACGGCGTTATCATCCCAGTGCCATGCCAGTGCTGGCTCTCAGCCTTGCCACCAGTGCTGCCAGTGCTGGCGCAGTACTACGCCAGTTGTAAATTTCCCATTGGGTCTCTCTCTTTTATATACCATTCTGTATACTATTAACCTCATCTGCTATTTTATTATATTATTATTTTTAAAGTATATTGTTTTCACACCAAACATTTTAAAGTAACACAGAAAAAACTTAGTATAAATTTTGTTGAGTGTGAAATTAGTCAATGTTAAACAACATAGAAAGTGGCGTCACCTACGAGTGTAAAATTTGTGTTGTTCTTTGGTAGTCCCCACGCTGACCCCATTTTCAATAATTTATTTCTTATTTTTTTCAATTTATTAATAATAATTGAACATAATTTTCTTATTTTGTACATAATAGATTTTGCTCGGTACTTCACTTATTACATTTAACATTTTACCAGTAATAATTTTTAAAGTCATAGGAAGTTTAATAAGATTTTAATAAATGCAGTTATTCAATTCAATAATTAAAGATTTATTTTATTTCAATTTATTATTTCTAACCTAACCATATATTTTCCACATATTTGATTCAATAATAATTGAAAACGAAATTAAAACTTGTCTGCAAGTCCATAGCCTAGTGGTTAGAGCGTCCCAGTAAGAAGTAAGGAATTAATAAGAATTCGAAATTTTTAATTCTTTTGAATTTCGTTTCTGACCAATTCTTTTCATTTTCATTTGGAGAAGCCGAAAAGAAACTAAGTTTATTCTTTTGAATACCGTTTTAATATTTTAAGCGTAAAAAAAATTTGTTGGTTTGAAGATTTGAACCTTCAAGTTTCATTGTCGGAGACAAACAGCTTGTCCGCTCAGCTATTTAAACTGTACTATGACTAGCGAATTTTAGAAGCACTTATCTCAAAGTGTTGCAAACTTCAAAGGAATTAAAAAATTACAAAATATTAAAACGGAATAGACAGGAATTGAACTTATCGAGTATCACACAGTATTTCGGAATTCACAAAAATTAAAAAATTAAAAAAATATTAAAACGGAATTGATTGGAATTCACTTTCAAGAAATCTTTGCTTCAAAAAGGAATACATAGGAATTTGACAGAAACGGAATTAAAAAAATTGATAATTTAACATTTTCTGTAAAAAGTTAAAAATGTTCAATTCTTCTTAATTCCCTACTTGTTACTGGGGTTAGTCTATAAGTCCGTAGGTCTAAGGTTCGATTCCCCTCGTGCGCAATTATGTTTATTTCATAAGTTTGCGTTATTTCCAAATTGTAATTGTACTAACCAGTGATCACCGTGATTTATTCATATAATATTAGGTAAAAAAAAATTTCTTCAAAAATAGTGAAATTTAAAGATAATAATTGTTATTTTCAAAATAACTTTTACTATTTTCAAAGACAATTTTTTTTATAAAAATTATAAAAGTTTAATACAAAAATAATAAAATTTACTCTGGAAATAAGAATTTTTAATAGCTAATTGTAATGTTCAAGGAAAATTGAATAATTTTGCTATTAAAAATCGTTATTTCCAGATTAACACAGTGAAAAGTAAATCTTAGTTAAGGTCACTCTTAAATTCAGTACTATCTGCTATAATGTTGCTAAGCAAAATAAATTCTCGTATTATATTGATTCATGTACATATGTAAAACTGTTACATTGTTATGTTATGGAAATGAATTACTTAAATTCTTTCACATAGTACAATAAATTGATTATTCGAGAAACCTTTCTTTAATTTATTTTTAAAAATAAAAAAAATAATCAACAACCCAATCACGACTTTGCCAAGCATTGGCAGCCAATATTGGATTGCTATTGGCTGCCAAGGCAAATGCCGGACTTTCCAAGCCTTGGTTATTCATTGGCAATAAAGATTAGAACAATATTAATGACCAATTAATTACCAATGCTTTAAAATTAAATTAATGCTTGGTTATTTCTTGGTTACCAATACTGAACCAACGTTTGAAATCAATATTTTACAAATACCAACATATAGCAAAAATTTTTCAAAACAAAAAAAAATTTTATCTTTTAAAAATTAAAAAGAAAGAAAAATAATTAATTTAATTAGAACACTCTGTTAAAAACAGAATGTGATAAAAATCAGACAAAGATAATATTTGTCTACATTTGAGAATGCAAGCGTCTCTTCTTATATAGAACTGGCGAAACAACTTGCTAACGAGAGGAAGAAACTTTGGCGCACCCTGGTGGCACTTATCCAAAGTAATTTCAAGCATATACTTTGAAGCAGCGCGGGATATTTCAAAATCGAACACCAGTTCTATAAGAAGAGACACTTGCATTCTCAAACTTAGACAAATTTTGTCTCTGTCTGATTTTTATCACATTCTGTTTTTAACGGAGTGTTCTAATTAAATTAATTATTTTTTTTCTTTAAATCAGTAATATAATTTTTTTTTTTGAAAATTTTTGCTATGTGTTGGTATTTGTAAAATATTGATTTCAAACGTTGGTTCAATATTGGTGACCAAGAAATAACCAAGCATTAATTTAATTTTAAAGCATTGGTAAATAATTGGTCATTAATATTGGTCCAATGTTTGTTGCCAATGAATAACCAAGACTTGGAAAGTCCGGCATTTGCCTTGTCAGCCAATAGTGATCCAATATTGGCTGCCAATGCTTGGCAAAGTCATGATCATCCCAAGACTCTGGCAATAATAGCCCGATATTAGTTGTCAATGTTTGACCAAGAAAAAACTGTTGGCAGCCAATATTGGTCTATTATTTAGCCAATGGTGAGCATCAGCAATTTCCCATTGGGAAGGGGACAAAGGCAGCTATTTGTTTTCGTGTTACTTACAATATTTTTATTTCTAATGCACAAAAGTATCGATTTCAGATAGCAGACGACAGGGAGTAAAAGTCGAGACGCATGCATATCCCCTAATCGCCAAGTCGTCGAATGATCAAATAGTCGAATGCCAAGTAATCGAATGGACAAAACGTCGAATGCTAAAAACATCGAATGGACAAAACATCGAATGCTAAAACATCGAATCGGCATTTAGTCGAATGCTAAAAACATCGAATTGTCAATACGTCAAATGTTCAAAACGTCGAATTCTCAATTCGTCGAATGTTCAAAACGTCGAATGTTCAAAACGTCGAATGTTCAAAACGTCGAATGATAAAAACATCGAATCATCATTTAGTCGAATGCTAAAAACATCGAATCTTCATTTAATCGAATACTAAAAACATCGAATTCTCAATTCGTCGAATGTTCAAAACGTTGAATGTTCAAAACGTCGAATGTTCAAAACTTCGAATGCTAAAAACGTCGAATGTTCAAAACGTCGAATGCTGAAAACGTCGAATCGTCATTTAGTCGAATGGTAAAACCATCGAATAGTCCATTCGTCGAATGCTCAAATAGTCGAAACGCCATCTGTTCGAATTATCAAGTAGTAGAATGGTGAAGTTGTCGAATGTTCAAAACGTCGAATCGTCATCTGTTCGAATTGCCAAGTAGTAGAATGGTAAAGTAGTCGAATGGACAAAAAGTCGAAACGCCATCTATTCGAATTATCAAGTAGTAGAATGCTAAAGTTGTCGAATGTTCAAAACGTCGAATCGTCATTTAGTCGAATGCTAAAAACATCGAATCTTCATTTAATCGAATGCTAAAAACATCGAATTCTCAATTCGTCGAATGTTCAAAACGTCGAATTATCAATTCGTCGAATGTTAAAAACATCGAATCGTCAACATGTCGAATGTTCAAAACGTTGAATTATCAATTTGTCGAATGCTCTAAAAATCGAATTGTCAATACGTCGAATGTTTAAAACGTCGAATGGTAAAAACATCGAATCGTTATTTAGTCGAATGATAAAAACATCGAATCGTCAATTCTTCGAATGCTAAAAACATCGAATTGTTAATTTATCGAATGCTTAAATCATCGAATTTACATTCGTCGAATGTTCATAACGTTGAATGATCAAAACGTCGAATGCTAAAAACATCGAATTCTGAAATCGTCGAATGCTCCGAACATAGAATAGTCAGTTCGTCGAATGCTCAAATAGTCGAAACGCCATCTGTTCGAAATGTCAAGTAGTAGAATGATAAAGTTGTCGAATGGTAAAGTAGTCGAAACGCCATCTGTTTGAATTGCCAAGTAGTAGAATGGTAAAGTAGTTGAATGTTCAAAACGTCGAATGATAAAAACGTCGAATGCTCAGAACATCGAACTGTCAATTCGTCGAATGCTCAAAACGTCGAATGATAAAAACGTCGAATGCTAAAAACATCGAATCGTCAAAAGTTCGAAAAAGTTCTTTGTTTTAAGTTAATGTCTACTGAAAACAAAGAACTTTTTCGAATTTTTGACGATTCGATGTTTTTAGCATTCGACGTTTTTATCATTCGACGTTTTGAGCATTCGACGAATTAACAGTTCGATGTTCTGAGCATTCGACGTTTTTATCATTCGACGTTTTGAACATTCGACGTATTGACAATTCGATGTTTTTAGCATTCGACTAAATGCCGATTCGATGTTTTTAGCATTCGACGTTTTGTCCATTCGATTACTTGGCATTCGACTATTTGATCATTCGACGACTTGGCGATTAGGGGATATGCATGCGTCTCTAAAAGTCATTCACTTGTTCGACTTGAATAAAAATGGTGGCAATTTTTCCCATGGGCAAAAATAACACATGGGACCAGCTGTTATTTTTGCACATGGGAGAAAATGGACGCCATTTTTATACGGTCGAACAAATGAATGACTTTATCCCCTGTCGTCAGCTATCTGAAATCGACACTTTTGTGCATGTGGGATAAAAAATGTCATATTGTAGTTTTTGTGTAAAAGACGGTATTTTAATCCCTAATATAAAATAATCTTATTATCTTATAGCTCCAAATAGTAGAAATCCATTTTTTTAAACCTAAGAATTAAATTTTCCAATAACAACCCAAAATTAGATAACTAATTTATTATTAAAAGTGAATGACTAATTTATTAGAAAAATTTTATAACTCACTTATTGGAAAAATGCAATATCTAATTAATTATTAAATTGGATAACTAATTCACTATTAAAATTGACTGGTTTATTGGGAAAATTTAAATTCTAGTTAATTATTATTAAAACTTAATAACTAATTTATTAAAGGGATCGCAGTAATTTTTTCATGTAGGGTGAATGCACCAGTGAATGAACACTCACCAGTGAATGAACACTTGGCGAAAAAGATAAATAACTAAGGTTAAAAACTATTGTCTAATATAAAAATTGGAAATTAATAATTTAAATGATTCCTTTTATCAAGTTATGCAAAAATTATGAAAAGTTATATTACAATTTTTTTATAATAAAATAAATTTTAAAGGACTTGCTGTTTTTGCGATCTACGAGAAGAATTCTTATTACACAATAGAGAGTGCATCTAAAATTAAAACGTATACTTTACATAAAATTATTTAATAAAATATGCAAAATATGGTATCAAAAAAATTTTGAACCTTCAAAGTTTTATTTTTAAAATTTTTTACAACAAAATATTAATATCATTAAAAGTTTTAAGCTGTTCAATCACTGGTAAATTTTTATGTCAATGTTCCAGTAAAAAGACAGTGTGCATTTATTGGTGTTACCGGTTTTAAACTAGGCGACGCGCAGGCGCAAAATCGAAAACAGCTGTCACAGTAAATTTAAGGTTAGATTAATATTAACAAGGTTTTTTTAACAAACTAAAGTTTTTCTAAAATGACATCCACGAAAAAAAATATGAAAGGTTTCGTTATTCTAACGAACAGTTAATGCAATTGAAGATGTTAAGAATATAATACTTTTTCTTTAAATGTTGCAAGTAAAACTTATAATATGCCAAAGGTGTTCATTCACTGGAGCACTGTGTTCATTTACTGGCTTAAGTGTTCATTCACTAGTGATTTCACCAATAATTTATATTTTTATTTATTATTAATTGTTAATTATTTTATTTAAAAAAAGAAAAATTTTATCAATAAGTTAAAGTATTCTAGAATATAAAAATACAGTTCTTAAGTGTAATGGAACTAGTATTTAAAAGTAAAAAAAAGACAAAGTTAGGAAAATCACTAACTGTTCATTCACTGGTGCATTTACCCTAATACAGGTAAAAAAGAGGATTTTTTCAGAAAAAGGGGATTCAGTTTCAAAAAAGTTTTCAAAAAATTCAAATTAATTAAAAATTATTGTATTTTAGCGCATAAAATTTATTTTTAAGATTTTGTTCCTTTTTCTCTTAACTACATCTATCATAGGAGTTAGGTACTCAAATGTCATTTTGATATACTCGCTTACATGTTTTCACTCATTTAGTCTGCCATTGTAAATAGTGATAATTTTTGTATTTTTTTAGTATTATATCATAAATCTGGGGTCGAGACATATGTTTTCCGACGTATTTCGATGCGCTGAATCCGAATCCGTCATCAGAATTTGACCAATGGGTCCTGGTTTCGCCCTAACCTCAAAAAATACCCTAAAATCGTTAAAATGGTCACTTTTGAATTATCAAAATTGAATCTAACTGCATATTGATAATTTTCTAAGATCCCTTAATTTAAATAAACTATTCTATAAGCTTTTCAATTGAAAATCCATATAAAACATTAAATCTATCAAACCTAACCTCAAAAACACATCTAAGATTCCAAACAAACAGATTATACCATACACAGCGCAATAAAAAATAGGTAAGCTCATGAAAGTTACTACTTAGGTGATTCTATGATTGCTGATTACAAATCCGGTGTTAGTTTATCAAAATTCAAAATGGCGGATCCAATATGGCGGACATTATTATTAAAATTTGTTCGGATTTGCTTGAAAATCGGTACTCGGGGGTTTTTGGGGTCGCTGATTACGAATCCCATGTCGGTTTCTAAAAATTTTAAATGGCGGATCCAATATAGCGGTATTTATTATTTATACAATCTTTTAAAATTTATTACTCGCGGTTTTTCGGGAGCTTTGATAACGAATCCTATATCAATTTTTATAATCTTAACGTCTTACGAATTGTTTTCTAATATACTCTTCAGTAAATAACCTCTTGCTCCGTTCAACATATTTAAAATAATATCTTTATTAATTCTGTTACCGTTAGAACATCCCTTCAGTCTATTGTCTTACTACTGTATCGTGTTCTTTTTTCTTCAAAGGATCTATGTAAAGGGTTTCGCTTACGTTTCTTTCCTTTCCTATTCGTTTCCCTCTTCAACATCCAACAAAAGTCAGCCATCATTGCTTCATCCCATCTTCCCTGATATCGTTCTTCCATCAATTTGATATCTTGATGAAATCGCTCGCCTTGTTCTGCGCTGTAATGTCCACAATTTTCGAGAAACTTATCCAGGTGTGAATCGAGGATGTGCAGTTTTAAACTCATTAAACATCCAAATTTTTTATAGTTTTTCAGCATTTGAGCTACAATTTGTTTATAGTTTGGACTCTTATTGTTGCCTAGAACATTTGTTGAAACTTCTTTGTAACTTTCCTAAGCTGCCCTTTCAGTGTCGGTCATTTGAGAAACGAAATTAGTGTCTCTAAATAACGCTCGAATCTGTGGTCCATCGAATACACCTTGTTTTAATTTAGCATCAGAAACAGTTGGAAATTTTTTCGCTATGTACTTAAAGCATTGGCCGTCCTTATCTAACGCTTTCACGTATTGCTTAATCCCACCAAGCTTAATGTGAAGAAATGGAAATATAATTTTGTCGGGGTCTACCAAACTTTGGTGAATGACGTTGTGAGAACCTGATTGTAACGATACTCTTGGAGGCCAAATTTTTTTCTTATAATGGTTTGCACGATCTCTGCTATTCCACAGACACAAAAAGCATGGCTTTCTCGTGAAACCTGATTGTTGTCCCAGTAGTATTGTTATAATTTTAAAATCACCATAAATTAACCATTTGTGTTTTTCGTAATTCATTTTCTCTAGAAGTATTTTTATATTATTATATTCTTCTTTGATTTGAGTGCAATGAGCTATTGGAACTGGAGCGTAGACATTTGTATTGTGTAGTAAAACGGCTTTTATACTACGTTTGGAAGAATCGATAAAAAGTCTCCAGTCTTCATCTCTATACACATTTTCCTTTAAATTGTCCATCAAACCTATTACGTCAGTACAGTACACCAAAGATGTCTCTTTATCTTTCGTAAAATATTTTCGGAACTCTTTATCTCGATCTCTATAAAATGACACTTTCGTATTCGGATCCAAAAAGTTTCTTTTCTTCATAAATGAAGCAGCAAGTTCTGCACCATCTTTTGGTAAACCTAGATCTCTAATAAAATCATTTAGCTCCGGTTGCGATACTAATAATGGCTTTTTTTCTTTAGTGCAATACTCGGTGAAATCATTTTCCTCATCGTCATTTTCATCGCTGTAACTACTAAATTCTTCAGTTTCGTTGTCGACTTCTACTTTTTCGACATGTTTTTCAAAAGTAACAGCAGGTATGCCCGCTTTTCGACCAATTTCAGTAGGTCTGATTACTGTTGGCACATTTATATATGTAATAGCACTCTTATTTTTTGTGGTAATTCCTTTGATGTCGTGCATACAAAAATAGCAATCTTTTAAATTTCGTGGTTTCTTCCATATCGTTGGTGTAGAGAACTTGAGATATTTCTCATCTTTCGAATTTTTTAAGCGATACAACATAAGTCTACAGGAGTTACAAACAATATGAGGAACCCAATTTGTTTCTTGGTGTAATAATTTACGACCGAAACAATTATCGTAAAGCTCTTCCAGTTTTTCATATATTTTTTTCCGCAAGGAGCTGACTTCATATTTGCTACAAATATAACAAAAGGAATCGGGACTTTTATTACAATTATGTAGTCGAGAAGTCACTTTTCTTGTAGCATCGGACTCTTTATCAACCAAGTTACCCATCAATAAAGAGCTACGGTTGCCGGATGACGACGTCGGAGGGCCCGCTTTCCCACCCTGACCAGACGCCGATACTGGGGTTCCTAATCCCTGCATCGTAAAACATTTTTTTCCTGTATCTGCCATGACGGCATGAACGCCGTTTACCCAGGGACTCTGCCAGTATGGATCCGTTGCTCACCGTCACCACGTGGAGGTGCCCTGGTTACAGATACAGGCGAAAAATGCTAACAAGGAGAGATTCTAAACCATGAATTAGCAATAGCATACATTTTAAGATTTAATACTATTAAGTACTGGACACACAATAAATGTAATCGGCTTGAATTTATTTACTAGAAATATTTGGGGGTCATCAATAAAAAATTTAACGACAGATTCGTAATCAGCGACCCCAAAAACCCCCGAGTACCGATTTTCAAGCAAATCCGAACAAATTTTAATAATAATGTCCGCCATATTGGATCCGCCATTTTGAATTTTGATAAACTAACACCGGATTTGTAATCAGCAATCATAGAATCACCTAAGTAGTAACTTTCATGAGCTTACCTATTTTTTATTGCGCTGTGTATGGTTTATCTGTTTGTTTGGAATCTTAGATGTGTTTTTGAGGTTAGGTTTGATAGATTTAATGTTTTATATGGATTTTCAATTGAAAAGCTTATAGAATAGTTTATTTAAATTAAGGGATCTTAGAAAATTATCAATATGCAGTTAGATTCAATTTTGATAATTCAAAAGTGACCATTTTAACGATTTTAGGGTATTTTTTGAGGTTAGGGCGAAACCAGGACCCATTGGTCAAATTCTGATGACGGATTCGGATTCAGCGCATCGAAATACGTCGGAAAACATATGTCTCGACCCCAGATTAAGACTTTTTTTTTGTGTGGCTGTGTAATTAATAAATAATATATTAATTAAGTGTTTGATGTTATTGTTGATAAACAATGCTTTTAAAAATCTTGGAAAATATTTGAATAGTTAATAAATCAAACGATGTTGTTATTAATAGTGGCCGGTTTGATGCCATTATAACAAATTTTTTTTGTTTTTTAACTCCTTCGCAGTACTGATTTGGTGTTATGCCAGTTTTCTGCCAGTACTGATTTTAATACTTTTTTAACTCCGACGTATTACTGATTCGGTTTTGGAGTCAGTATACTCCCAGTACTGATCGGGTTCCGAAAGTCAGTACCGACGGTCAGTACTGAGTCAGTACCATACCGGTGTTTAACTCCGTCCTAGCTCCGGACATTTCTACTTGGGTGCACTGAAAAAATTCTTAGTACATTTTACTACATTTTAACTACTTTTCTTAGTTCAATAATTTTTTAACGATTAATGCCCTTTGAATTTTAAACATGGACCGACCTTGACTGTAAGGACCAACCTGAACTAAAAAAATTTTTTTTTTAATCTTTATAACTTTTTCATTTTAAAACCAATCAATTTACTTTGTATAGAAAAAATGTTCCTATAAAAAGGACTTTCCAACCATATACTTAAATTGTCTAAATTCATTTTTTAAAAAAGTTATAAACAAAAGTCAAAAGTTAGGCCGACCTGGACTATATTCCCCTAGTAGTACAATTGCATTAACTACTTTTCTTAGTTAAATAGGAATAAGTATGCAATAAAGATCGTTAGATTAACTGAAAAAGTAGTTCCTTTTATTACTTTTTACTCTACTAAGGGGATGTAGTTGAAAATGTCTCATGAATTTTTTTCAGAATAATTAAGAATAAAGAATAGGTAATACATAATTGCTAATGAAAATAATTAATAATAATTAAGTAGTAAAAGGAGTAATAGCAATAAATAAAATATAAATAAACTAAATAAATAATAAGAATAATCTATGAAAAAAATGCAAAAATTTTTAAATGATGTTATGCCAAATGAACTATAATTTTTTAATATTAAATTTTCCACTTTGTTAAAGCAATATTTATTTGTTAATTATTTTCCCATTTTAGAAAATCGTGGCTTAAATTAAAGTGAATGATCATATAATCAATGCAGTTAACTGTTATTTACTATCGACCTTATGTCAATAATGTTTGCATGCAAATATACATGATATACTGACAATGAAATTAACTCTGTCGAGAGTTGTTCGACATTCAATTTCATGATAATCATCATTGAAAGATATTACATATTCTTACACTTTGACCGGTGAAGGGAAAACAAAATTTATTTTCTCCAATAATAAAAAACATTTTAAACTCGTGAGTATTTTTTTTCCAAATGGCAATATCTCAACGCATTATCTTAGTTTTTTTAAAAAACTAATTTTTGGAAAAATAATTTTAAAAATATAATCTTTGCAAAAATAAATTTAAAAAATATAATTTTTGAGAAAAGAAAATTTTTAAAATATAATTTTAAAAAATTAATAAGTAGGGGAGACTGAGGCGAAAAGTTAAATTGTGAAAGCAGTTAAAATTCATTATCTTTCGAACGGAAATAGTTAGAGCATTGCAATTTTAATTATAGAAGGGTATTATCACCCTAAATAAATGTCCGGAGTAATGTGACATTCTGCTAATTTTTGTGGTGTCCATATTTAAATTTTTTTTCACCCTACTTTTGAAAATTTTTTCGTAAAAGAAAATATCAACTTTTAAGTATATTTTTTGCATTTATTCTCACCGCGATTTTTTTTACTTCATTATTTGGGTCCCCTGAAGAGATACCTAAAGGTATTTGCTAAATATCTTTAGTCAGATTTTTTATATTTGTTGTTAAAGCCAAAAACGCACCCTGGGGCGAAAAGTTAAATGTATTTTTACATGTTATTAAAAATTTTTTTTTTTATTTTTCGTTTTTTTGGGTTTATTTGTTTAAAAATGATTTATTTGACATTAGGCAAGTACTCTATCAAAAAACAAGACCGCTTACGTGAAATAAACCCAAAAATTTTTTTTTTTTTTTGAAATTCCAATTTATTAACTTTATAACTATTCTAAAGCTTTTGTTCAATAAACACAGATCTTTTATTAACTAAATTACTTGTTTACGTATACTTTAACTTATCTACTACTTAACACCTATCAGAAAATAGTTTTAGTAGGCTAAAAATAGAATTTAACTTTTTGCCCCAGCCATTTAACTTTTCGCCCCAGCATGGGGCGAAAAGTTAAAAAAAACAAAATTTTCAAAAAAGGACAAAACATGTATTGTATGCGAAAATATCAGAAACTTTTTTATTGAAAATTGTAGGGGACAAGTTGCCCTATCATATTGATGTATAAATATTTGCATCTAAGCGGATTATATTGTCTAAAAAAAATCATTTATGCAAAATTTAACTTTTCGCCCCAGTCTCCCCTATTGTTAAAAAATTACAACCGTTTTTGATATATTATGAACACCCGGTATAGATAGAAAGTGGATTAACCGCCACTGGTTGATCGTTATTTTTAATGAAATTCATCCGCTTTTAAACCTCTGATGATCTAGAACCTCTACAAAATTTATTTTTACACATTTCGAGAAAAACAAAAAATTGCAAGTAAATATTTTTAACTGTCCATTAAAAAATTTTATTTCTCTTTTAATTTTAAATTTTTAACGTTCAATTGGATTTTATTTAATTTATGTAATAAAGCTTAAAATCGAATGAAAAATTGAAAATTGTTATAAAAATACATTTCCAATATAAAAGAAAAATTTACTTTATTATTTAATTTTATTTACTTTTCTGTTATTTTTCTCTTATTTTCATTCTTTCAAACTTTATGCTTCTGATACTTTATTTACAAAATTGTTCCTTATGTTATTATTTTCTTCTTTCTTTCCTATAGATATATATAAATTTTTATCTCTATTTGATTTTCATTCATAAATACGATTTCTCTTTTCTCAATTTGTCAATATCTTTTATTTTTTTATATTTCTGGTATAACAGGTGGACTATCATTTCGTACAAAATAAATTAAAATTAATTATTGTAATTATAATTGCTTTTAATAATCATTGTTCCGTCATTCCTTCACTGCAAAAACAAGTGTCTCATTTTGAGACGTTTTGTCCCATATTTGAAACACATAAGATGTCTTAGTCCACATATTTGAAACAGATATGTGTCTCATTTTAGGACGTTTCAAAGTGTCTTACACATTTAGCAATGCATTTTGAGACACAAAATGTGTTTCGAGTATCCGTCTCACACTAAGAAGTCGTTTTACGTGTCTTATACGCATTGAGTTACCTTTAATGTCTTAAAATGAGACACGAGATGAAATTAAATGTCTCAATATGAAACAGATTTTGTATCTCAATGGTTTAAACACTTAAAGCAACTCATTTTAAGACACGAGTGAGATACCAGTTTTTGCAGTGTTTATTCTGTCCTCATTAGTCGTTATATGTTTTGATTCTTTTAGGGTTTGGCTGTTCAAATTTAATTACTTTAAAATAATTTTGATCCCAAATTTTATTATTTTTCCTTTGAAAACAAAACTATTTCTAAAAATGCACGAAGAAAAAAAGTTAGCTATTTCAACTATCCATAGAATATAGCATAAACTAATTCTTCTCCGTGTGTCAATAATTTCTTTAAAACAAAAAATGAATTTCATTAAAATGTAAAGAAATATTCCATTGTTTCAAAATTTTTCAATTAATTATTATTTTTACATATGTAATTCAATTATCTTGAAAAAATTTTAATTAAAATATTTCAGAAACAAAATTTAAAAAAAAATTTTAAATTAAAGTATTCAATGCTTGAGTAATTTTATTAAATTATTTAAAATACTTATTATTTAAATTTAAATCATTTAAAATCTTCTACAAGAACTAAAATTTTGAAAAATTACAAATTCAAATCTTCTGAAATTGAATATTATTCCTAAAAATTACAACAGTAATCTTCCGAAATTAAATCATTTTTCAGAACTTTTAACAAATTGTTTATATGAATTTTCTTTCTTTGTTTAAATAATTGAATTCTCAAAGAAGTTTTCCAAAAATTAATATTAAACATAATTGGTAGGAGAGAAGAATTTTTATTAAAAATTCTAGGAAATAATTAAATTGAAATCTTGAAAATACTTTTGGAAAAGGTACCTCTATAGTACTGTGAATAGGATCATTCTTTTCGGTCAAGGAAAAACTTAAAATTCTGCCTGAAAACCAGAGAAAAATCCGGGAAAAACAAAATAAAATTTTCTGTCAACAAAAATAATTAAAATAGGTATATAATTATTATATTATTATAAAACTGAAATTGTCAACATACATTTTTTGATGCTTTGTTTTATTCAAATCAAGAAAATTGCATCAAATGAAAAGAAAATTACACAAGATTTTTTTAAAAGCAGAATAAGAATATAAATCATGAACATCCATACATAAATATATGAAATTCTTGAACGCTCAATTTTCGTTATCTCGTTTCCACATAATTTAACATCTGCTAGCAATGTCTCTAAGTCTCGAGATGATAAATCGAATAATACTTGAAGTCAATCGGATGAGCTTTTTTTATGTTTCCCCGCAAAGAAACGGAAAATTCTCTCTTTTTTCTCATATAGAGAAAGAGAGAAAGAGAGAAAGAGAAAAGAAAATTTCCGGAAATTCCCTATTCACATAAATATAAGCATAATACACCGGAAATATGAGTCAATGAAATTGTAATGTTATTCCATATATTTCTATCTTTCCCTGTCAAGAGGTAATTTACACAAACAATCAGAATCCATTGTAGATATACAAAATAATACCCAGATAGAAATGACAGTGATTGACCAGAAAATCTGGCAAGTGATTGTTTGGAAATGTAACGCGCTACTTTAGCAGTCACTGGTTAGATTATCTGGCCAGTGACTGACGGTTTTCTGCTCAAAATCTAGAATAAAATATAATTTTTCCCGGCTCTTTTTATTTTGTTTATAATTACATATTTATTTATATTTTTGTAGTTATTCAAATATTTTAGACTAATGCGATTTTAGACTAATATTTTAAACTCTACCAATAACACTTAATTCTAAGAATGGAAAATTCGCACGCATGGGGGATCGAACCCTAGACCCTGGAGACACAACGCATGTGCATTACCACGCAGACACGGTGACTAGATGGTAACTTATCATAACTACAAGTTTAAGAACTGTAGAACTGGTCACCGATTGTGACCAGAATTTCTGGATAGTGACTTGTCAGAAGTAATGATCAGAAATCATGACCAGATAAACTGTTTAGTCACTTGTCAGAGACTTGACGACTTATCTTGTCAAAATTTAGAAAAATGTAAACTTTGGTAATGTGACAGTGAAACGATCATAACTTTTATATAAAGTTACTTTAGACTTTTCTGTTTTTGACCGTATGGAACATAAAAATTATTTTTAATATCTAATTAAAAATGATTGACTAAGAGTGTATTTTTATGGGACTGGTGCTTTGTTTTTTCCTTAGTAACTGGTCAGTTCCCAAGTAGAAATTTGTCCTAGTTATTATAAAGGAACTGTCCAGTCGCGCTTGAAATTGTCTAGTTACTTTACTAGCCAACTGGCTAATAACTGGAATGGAGTGTCACGCTTTTTTCATAAAGTTATTATCTAGCCCAACTTTATAAATTCTGGTCAACGGTTCTGTAGAAAAACTAGACAAATTAATTCTTTTAATATACTGTAAATTTGTTTAATATTAAGATTTACTGTAGTTAACATATTTATTTCATGCAATTAATATAAAATTTCTATTTAGCACCAAAGAAATTCAATAAAAAATATTTTTGAAAAATTTCTGTATCCATTATAATATATACATAATAAATGGAATAGAATAAAAATTATATAATATTTTATAATTTTTAATTAATACGTTGAATTATTATATAAAAATAATGTAAATAGTAAATTATTACATGTAATTTTCTACATTACTTTTTGATTTTTAATTCAATTAAAAAAAATTCTAAATTCAAATATCCTAAATATTTAATGCTTTCAAACAACTTTTATTTTTTTAATCCACTATTATTAACAAGAACACTGAAACAAATATTTTTTATTAGTATAAACAATTATAATGTATATAAACCTTAAAACGAAAACGCAGTTTCACCGAAAAAATTTTGGGGGGGTAACGGGGAGCGAACCCGGGTCCCGCTGGACTAAAGTCGCACCGCTTAACGCACTCTGCCGTTCAACGCAATGGATACTGAGAATTAATAACCACGCACATATGTATCAGTTCAGTGCCATAACTAGAGATTTTAAGCATTGGTATATACTTTTAATATTTTCTATGTAATACAACATTTTAGATGATTTTTTAATTATTATAACTTTTTAGTAATTTAATTTGCAACGTTAACAATTAATAAATAAATTGATTACTGTAATTAAATTTTTAATTATTTTTATTAATTTGTTATAAATTATTATATATATTTATTAGTTAATTTTATTATTTAATATGATTAATTGATTATTTATTAATAATAATAAATTCATTAAATTTTTAATTAATAGAAAATTATAGAATTAAACTAAAATGGAATTTAAAAAAATTAATTTTTAACTAATTTTATTATTTTTATATTTATTATAAATGATTGTAAATGATTGTAAATATTTGAAGGGTGGCATGACAAAAGGGGTCAAGCAACAATTTCATGTTTTTACAGGAATCGAAAATAACACATTTAAAAATTTTTCTGATCATTAAAGAAAAATCTAAAAAAACAGTTTAGAGATATTATTTCGCTTTACCAGTAGAAATACAATTTATGAAGATAAACCTACATATTAGAGAGAAAAATATGTAAAAGTGGACCATTTTGGGGTTACGTCAAATGTGCATATTTTCTTATAAAATTAATTGTTAAAAAAATATACAGTTTAAAGAAAAACTGAAAAATTAGTTTTTTAATATTGAATTAACGAATTGAATGCAAAAAAGTTTGCTTCAAAAAAACTGTTTGTTTTCAAGAAAATTGTTAATTAAATGTTAACTTTTGAAAGTAAACAGTACATAAATTTTCAAAAACAAACTACAAACAGGAATATTTAAAAATTAACAAAAGAATAATATTTAAATTATTGAAAATTAGGTAAAGAATAAAACTATTTCTAAATAGACAACAAAAAATTCAGCGAAATTTAATATATATTAAATTATATAAAAAAGAAAGCAATATTTTTAACCATATTAACCTATTCATAATAATATTCATTTCTTTTGTTTTTAACCGAATTGCATTGTAAGTAAAAATTTAGGCTATTTTTTATTCTTATTTTTATTAAAAACGAGTTTAAAAAACAATTTACAAAAAAAAAATACTTTTACAGAACTGTGTAAATGAATTTACTTGATTTTTTTATGAAAAAATCTCAATTTCGAAAAATTGTTGCTTGACCCCTTTTGTCATGCCACCCTTCATTTATTAATTAATTTTATTAATTAATATTATTAATTAATTTTATTAATTAATATTGTTAATTAATTTGATTAATTAATATTATTAATTTATAATAATAAATTAATTAAATTTTTAATTAATAACAAATTAAAATGAAAAGTTTGAAAATATTGGAAAGAATAAGAACAAATTTATCTCTAGCAAATAATCAGTCGAGCTGTCTAGTTATTAGACATTATTGCAGTGTCATCGACACGATAAACTTAGAACTATAATTTCTAGGAGTACTTTAAAGTAACATTAAAAAAACTAGACAGAAGTTATGTCTAGCCAATATAAAATTCAACTTGAATCTTTGACGAAGAGCGTTGGTCAGTAACTTTACAGTTATTTACCAGTCCGCCTAGAATCAGCGTCCGTAACAAAAACTTTCTAGTAACTTGAACAATCGAGTGGCTCCATGACAAATTTCTACTAGGGTTGCTGTGTCCGCAGTTTTTTTTTTTTTGATAGTGTCAAGATTTTCTGGCTAGAGATTTGGAAAAATCTTAAATAATAATTCTTTTAACATGATTCGGCAAGTTTTTTTGATCAGTGTTAGAATAGTTTTTCTGGGTGGAATCTTAAATAATTCTTCAAATCAGTGATTGGCCAGTGTCTGGAAAGAAATTCTTATCACTATTATGATCAGATTTTTTGGTCAGTGACTTGACAAAAGTACTGTTCACTAAGATAGCTGTCCCTATGTCAAAGAATAAAAATATTAAACTTTAACATCTAGATATTTATCTTAAATATACATTTTTCTCCGTGTAGCTATAGCGCATATCTAATGCACAGTTACTGTAATTGTTTATTATTTAATTTTTAAATGTTATAAACAATTTTTTTCTACTTCATTTACTATATCCATTGTTAGTCTCCATCTTTAATACAATTTCTTTAAAAAGAGAAATATTTTATGAATAATAACTATTTATTAATATTATTTACCACTTTGTTGTTAAATTATTTATAATTATTAATTTACGACTAATTAATAACAAAACGGCATTTATTGTGGCAATACTCTCAGCCAGCACTGGTTCAGTACTGTCTGGTAGCACTGGCAGTCAGTACTTCGCCAGAGTTACACGGCGTTATCATTCCAGTGTTATGGCAGTGCTGTCTGTCAGCGTAGCTGCCAGTACTGACAGTGCTGGCGCAGTTCTCCGCCAGTTATAAATTTTCATAAGCTGATTTCATAAACTTTTTGATTAAATGCACATTATCCACTTATTAAAAAACTTGCTTGTGTAACTAACATTTAAAGTTATGTAACTTTGATAAAAAATTTTTTTATCATTGCTATCAAATATTTTTGAAAAGCTTATAGCATTAGCTTCAATTTCCACTTTAGATTATGTAATTCCGATGTATTGTTGACGAGTTATAAAATATTTAGTTACCCCGAGTATACTCGGGGTTAACCATTTTGGTACAGTCAATTTACCCCGAGTTAACTCGAAACAAACCGTAGGGAGGTTTTTGGAGAACTAAAAGAGAGTTCAAATTTTTACTCGAGTTCTTAGCGCGTCTAAAGTGGGTAGACCCCTTAAAGTCTTAAAGTCTTGTGAAATTCGTCACAATAGTAAAATACATTTTTAGTCTAACAAAAAATGTAAATTGAGATTCCATTGTAATTAGTAATAGATATTTTTGGCCAGAGATATTAACTTTTCATATTTCAGTAAAAAATGTAAATTTGTGTCATCAAAACAAAATCACAGGTAAAGTAGTAAATGACTATTTTGTGAAAGTCCGCACGAAAAGCGACCACTTTCGGACTATTGGACTTATCTATATGGTCAAATTCCTTGTAAAATTTGGAAAATTTTGATACGTCAAATATCGAAATTTCGTTTCCAAAAAAACGAAACTTTTGCAACAGACCGACAAAGTGGTCCCTTATCATTTTTTTGTCTGACAACGAAATAAAATACTTGGAATCTAGAATCGACAAAGTGGTCCCTTTTCACGTGGACCTCCACATTTAATAATTTGACAAAACGTTAGAAATTCAAAAAAATTGCTAATTATGAGTAACAACAGCCAGTTTAAAACGCACAAAACAATACTTTTTTTTAGTATGAGATAATTGGTTTTGGTCAGACAAATATTTAAAATTGTAAATTCCGTCACTTTTGTTTATTTAGTGTCAGTAGTAAAATACTAATTCTGTCAGACAAACAATATTAAAGTTGAATTAAATTTGGGAGTAACTAGTGAAAGACAGTTGTTAATTATATTGAAAAATAATCGAGTAAAATAAAATACTTGTTCAATCGGAGAAATTATAAAAATTCTTTTAAATTTGAAAATAAATATAGTTAAAGACAGTTTTTAGTCAGGCAAAGATTTTTCATGTTATTTATTACTGTAAAAAATAAATCTTACTTTCAGTCCATTTTTGACTAAAGCCATTTACATTAGAAACATTTTAGACTGAATCTTAGCCTTTAGAGTATAATTATTTTAAGTTCTAAAATTGACTAAATCTAGTTTTAATCTTAAAAATAGGTTTCTTTTTAATCATTTCGGTTTTAAGATATAAACGGTTTTAGACTTTGTTTTTTCTGTGTAGTTTTGATACTTAATTTAATTAAGAAATAATCTAGTTATGTATAATACATCTAGATTGTATTAGAGGCAATCCAGATTGTAGGGAGTAATGTTATGATTGTACTGGGTAACATAATATTTTTGTAACAACTTTGATGGTATAGAGTAGAATATACTGAAAAAAATTTGTTCTAAAATTTCAACAACTTTGAGTACTAGAGTGAAAAGTAGTCAAAGTAATTATTTTTTTAGTTAATCTATCTCAGATTAAATAGTAAATTTTACAATTTGTTATGTAGTAGAAAATTTTGAATTCAATCTACTAAGAAAAGAAGTTAAATTTCAAAAACAAATACAAAATTTTATTTTATTAACTACATCCTCACTTCTTTTAACTACTTTTTGGTGGTGAATACAAATTTTTTAATTTGGTTGGGAACTTATTGAACTAAGCAGAGTAGTTAAAAAGTAGTCCTACTAAGAATTAAAATTAAAAAAATTTTCACATTAAGGCATTTAAAATTCGTGTAAATTAAAAACAAGTCATAGAAAAAATTGAGTGTCAGTAGTGAAAGACAGTTTTAATCAGACATTATTGCGTTTTATATTGCAGTCGAAAAAGTAAATTTGTATCAAAACAAAATCTTGTACACTGTTTTTAATTTCCGTTTCACTAGTGCCTGTTAATTTAGTTGAAACATAATGTTTAAACATCACGAATTTTAACAAAGCAGATTTTTTTAAACTTTTATTTTCTTTCTCTCTCCCTTTTGTGTGTGAAAAATTCCAAACAAACAAGAAATCCATTCTCCTGTTTGCTATCAAGTAACACTTGTCCCTCTAGTGATTCTCATTCAATAATAATGATTTTTCAAACAGATGTTGAATTTATCAATACAATATTTTTTAGAAAAAACTCTACCCTCTTTTAAATTTAAGTTTAATTTTTTCAATTACGCTTAAAATTCTCCGCCACAATACAAATTTTAATTAATCCTCTGATTCGTATTCAAAGCGTTTTTCAATCAACACGTCACTACAATGAAAACCCAATAATAAATTATTTAAAGAAAATTTATTTCACTTCCGAAAAGCAAATCAGTAAAACAACTAATTGATAGTGGTTATTGTCACGATTTCAATACGTTAAATTTCACTGAGTAGTAGTTCAAAATTACTTAATATATAATAATAATATAATGTTTTTTTATTTCTATTTATTTTATTTTTATAATATTATTATTAATAATAGTACTAATAATTAATACAAATATGGGTTAAATTTATCACAGTCGATTTTTTAAACAATAATAGCTATTAAAGAACATTGTGAAAAAATATTGTCCTACACATTTTCCAAAGGTATATTTTTACTCTTTACAATTGCAGAAAAAATTTTTAAAATTTTGAAAATTTAACTCTTTTTTAAATATATTTTCGACTTTTATTTTAAAAAAGTACCTTTCTTTTTGTTTTCTTTTTGCCTTAAAATAAAGTTTAAGATAAAAAATTTTAATAATCAAAATTAAAAAAATGACGTTTTTCTTCGTTTTGAAGATATTAATTATTTAAAAAATAAAAATTGATAAGAAATTATATATATTTTAGAAAGATTGTATGAGAAGTTTTTAAATTAATTATCAGATTTTCACATGACTATCTAGAACTGCGTTCCATATTTAAAATTCCCTCAATAAAGTATCGATTTTTATTTTCTGATTTAAACTTTCTTTCCCACATACTTAACGGTTATATAAATTCTCCTTGCATATATAATCTCTTATTACTTTATCGGCGCCGATTGTTTCCACTAGAAGTGTAACCACCCAAGTGCAAAATGCCAAGACTGCAAAAACGACCCATCATTGGTCTAGTAATGTCTGCCGAGAATTGGCAGTAGTTACTGGGCCATTACTGATGTTCAAAACGTCCCATTGATGGGCCAATGATGGCGCCGATGGTCAGATTTTCAAATTTTTTAAGACTGGGCCAGCTCTCGGCCCAATAATGGCACATTCATGGCAAAGTTGATCAATCTTTAATGGCAAGAAGCAATGTGCCGACCATCGGCCCATTAATGGCACTTTAATGGCAAAAATTTTGTATCTTTGATGGCAAATTATAATTGCCAGAATTAGGACGTAGCTTGGCCCAATAACGGCACATTATTGGCAAAGTTGATAAATCTTTAAAGGAAAAATTCAATTGCCAGTGATGTGACGAAGATCGGCCCATTAATGACACATTAGTGGCACTTTAATGGCAAACATTTTGTATCTTTGATGACAAATTGTAATTGCCAGAATTGGGGCGTAGCTTGGCTCAATAATAGCACATTAATGTCTATCATTTTGTATCTATGATGGCAAATTATAATTGCCAATATTGGGACGTAGCTCGGCCCAATAATGGCACAGTATCGGCCAGTGTAGTGTAGCTTATAAGAACCCTTTTGCATTATCGACTTCACGTCAGAGTAGCAGAGTGGTCAGAGTGTTAGGCTGTGGTGCGTCAGGTTCAGGTATCGATCCCCGCGAGCGGTAAGAATTTTTCAAATATTTGTAAGTTTGCGATTAATTTAGGGAAATAAACTGTATAAATATTATGAATTAATTAGTTAATTAAAAATAAAAAATATATTTTTTTTTAATTTTTTCAACACTGGGGAGTAATGGCAGCCAATAATGGGCCATTAATGTTTACCGAGAATCGGCCGATGATTAGCTGCCGACGGCCTACCGTGGTTAACCTCCCGACAGTCGGGCCACTATTGTTTGCCAAGAGTAGGCACTGACTATGCCGTCACTGGGCCAGTTTTGGGCCGTTTTTAATTTCGCACTTGGGCACTTTCCGTATACCCTTCCATCGAACTAATTATGGTGAGAATTGTCCACTATCACGTATTTGCAGAGAAGCAAATTTTTATAAAAATGTAGATTTTTTTTTAAATTCGAAAAGGGACAAATATAGAATTTTTTAAAAACATTTTTTCAAAAATCCACTATTCTGACAACCTGTAAATTTGAGATCGGTACACTTCAGAAATATTCGCTCGAAATATATTTAACAGATAACAAATTAATAATAACTATCTATTTCAATAGAAAATTTATAGAACCATTCAATTTATATTTAAAATAAATAAACTAGTCAACTATAAAATTTGTTTTTATGAAAATAAATAAAACTAACTATTCAATGAAAATATAAAATAACTATTTAAATGACAAAAATTGGTTTTCTTTAAATAAAAATAAACAATTAAATGAAAGAATGAGATAATTAAAATATTAATAATTACACTAAAAAAAATTAATTTGATTCTGGATAACCGATTACTTGATTATTATCAATTAAATATTATTTGATTCAAGTAAATATTTAATTTAAAATATTCAAGTAATTGGTTATTTGAATCAAATAAATTTTTTTGCAATGTAGAAATAATAATAATAATAGTAATAATTACTTAATAAATTAAATTTAATTGAATTTAATATAATTTTAAAGAAATAATTTAATTCAGTTATTAAAAAAATTAATTTAATTTTACTTAAAATAAAATATTAAATTAGATTTAATGTTCTTATTCAGTTGTTATTGTTTCTTTCATTCAGTTTCAAGCAAAGTAATAATGGAATGTCGAAACAAAACAAAAATTTCAATAATTGTTAATAGCATTTTTAATTCATTGATGTAATTTCAATAACTGCTGTACTTTAATCTGTTAAAACGGCTATCCAAATTTCATCACTTCACTTTAACACATAAAATCCCCATATGTAATTAAAAATTTCTACGTTGCACTAAAAAAAAGCAGTGAATAATTTTTTTCCTGTAGTAACATTATTGAATGCTTAAGGGAAAATTTAAAAATATCCTCTTATTTTTATCCTCAGGTGCGGCAATACCATAATTCTACATATAATAATTTCCCACCTTTGTAAATATTCAGAAAACTCCTTCAATTGTAGATATTAGTAATTATTCTCAATTATCGTGGTCATTTCCATTAATATCACTTTCGAAATCATATTTTCTCCTTTTTTTGTTGAAACGTTGGCAAAATTTCAGTTTCAAAAACCACAAGAACTCGCGAATCCGTCGGAAATGAAAGTGTTCACAAAAAAAACCTGTTGCGGAAGCGAATTCACTTTTTCTCTCTTCGTTTTTTTTCCTAGCACGAACGATTTCCACCAGCAGAAGTTGTTTAATGTTTTTGAGTAAACTATTTATCCAATTTGACGATTAGTAGGGTAAATGTTCATTTTCACACTGTAAAAAGACTTTTTCACGAGAGTTGAATGCATCTTTTGTTTTGTCTCCAATTTCAGGTCAAATTGATCATCGCAATTCAGATATTTGAGAAAATAATTGTCATAATCGATTATGATCTATACAAAACGATCACCAAAAAAACAAAGTCGTCGACACGCGAAACGATCAATTTTCAGATAAGAAATTATCTTCCAAGGATCGACAAACACACTATCCTAATTAATCGTACACTGATAAATCTAGTAAACGGGAAACACTCAGGGGTGCAATTAACGACGAAAGAAACAGATTGTTTCCTTTTTTCTTCCATCACTGAGATATATTATCGTTTTTATTGTATTTCTTCAGACTTCGTTTTTTAGCAATTTTTTGTAACTTTAAATTTCAACAATTTAGTTAAAAAATTTTTATATTGTGGGCAAAAAATTTTTTTTCATGGGGTTGAGTAACGAGAGTTGTAAATAATCCATTTCCCTCGGCGTGAGCTGGAGCGCATTTAATGTCGTGCATAAACGAATGTATCATGCGAAAATAGATGTGCGTAATTTTTATTCATGTAAAATAATAATCGACGCACTCGCGGTTTTTTTACTGTTTTATTCTCCTGTAGCGGTATTAGAAAAAACTTTTTCAAGTTTTTTAGTATTGCTTTTTTTAACTTTAAAAAAAAACAAAAAGAAAAATTGTTGTAATTTCTTTTCAATGTAAAATATGAGAGTGAAAAAAAGAAAGAGAGAGAAGGAAAGGAAAAATAAAGAGAGAGAGAGAGAGAGAGAACTCGTGGTTGCTCACCTGGGGTAGTATCATGACGTGCGGCAGCTGGCGCGCCTCGCCGCGCACTGACTGCTCTGCACCCCGAGCATATCACCCTCTCAAGCTTTTCCCACCACCCTTTCAGGAATCCCAAAACCACCGCCACCTTCTTCTTCTTCTTTCACATGAACCATCTCTCTCCCCCCTCCCCATACTTTTCTTCCATTCCGAAAAAAAGCTCGAGACGATTCCCTTGCGCCGTCCAGCAAAAGTATACGATGCTCGTTTTGCTCCAAGACGGAAGCGGTTATATTAAAAAAGTCACTTCACTTTTCACCAAATGTGAAGAAAAGAATTTCAACCTTTTCACAGAATAGTAAATAATATTCTCTTGAAAAATTTTCTCTATAGATAAAAGAAGAAAAAGAAAAATTACGAAAAAAGATCATATTATTAATATAGTAGACTTTGTGTATTTTGTACTATAATAGAAAAAACAAAATTCTTTTTTCTAATGTAGAAGAAAATTATTTTTAAAAATTTTTGACTCATTTATATCAATTATTATATGGGGCATTCCAGGCCAAATCGGAAATCATTTTGCTTTTGCATCTCAAATTTTTTTTAAACATTGTTTTCTTTTAGAACTCTTTGAAATAAGCTACCTTGATTTTTTTCATAAAGCGGTTCAGGAGATACAGATTTTTGAAAAATGACGTTTTTTACGTAAATTTTTTCATTAAATGCTTATAACTCGGTCAAAAAATGATTAAATTGGACGCTTTTATAATGAAAAGTTTTGTTTTCACGCGTAGTTTTTAATAAAAATATTTTTAAAAAATTTTTAAATAATTTAGGATAAGATTTTAAAATTTTTTAAATAAAATTTCATTTTTAACAATGTATGTATCGATCAATTTTTTGTAAAAAACTAGCACTAAATTAACCAATTTTAAGCCTTGTCCGATCGTGGGCAAACGATGGGATCTATTTATTTTGAAATTTTTATATACGTAGTGGTATGGCCAAATGACTAACTTGCCATTTGACAAAATCAAACAAATTTTTCACAACAAATGTGTTTTCAGACTAAGTCTCTCTAAACTTAACCTTCTTTCTGTGTAAAATTGTGATTTGGTCAGAAGGCAACCCAATGGGAAATTTACAACTGGCGTAGTACTGCGCCAGCACTGGCAGCACTGGCGGCAAGGCTGAGAGCCAGCACTGGCATGGCACTGGGATGATAACGCCGTCTGGCGCTGCCGAAGTACTGTCTGTCAGTGCTGCCAGACAGCGCTGGCGCAGCACTGGACCAGTGCTGGCTGAGAATATTGCCGCAATAAATGCCGTATTGTTATTAATTAGTATTAAATTAATAATTATAAATAATTCAACAACAAAATGGTAAATAATATTAATAAATAGTTATTATTCATAAAACATTTCTCTTCTTAAAGAAATTGTATTAAAGAAGGAGACTAACAATGGATATAGTAACTGAAGTAGAAAAAAATTGTTTATAACATTTAAAAATTAAATAATAAACAATTACAGTAATTGTGCATTAGATTTTCATATTTTAGTACCTAACGATTGGAATCTAGAAATATCGCAAACCTATGAAAATAAACAAAATTGCTGACGAGGGGAATCGAACCTACGACCTACGGACTAACAGACTAACGCTCTAACCACTATGCTAACGACACATGTGTACAGTAAAGTATTAATATCTCAGTATCATTCAGATATACAGTTATTGAGTCAAAGATGAGAAAAAAATAGGGATACGTTAGAAATAATAAATTGAAATAAAATAAATTGAACTAAATTTTTAATAATTAAATTACTTTACTTATTGCATTTAACATTTTACGTCATTCTTAAATTACGTGGTAATTTTTTAATAATTTTTTATTCGTAGTAAGAAGTATAATAGTATTTTAATAGGAACCAAATTATTATTGAGATTAAAGTTTAAATTTTGTTTATAATTTTAATTTGTTTAAATAATTTATTATTTACAAAATTAGACAATTGTGTTAAATTGTTATTATTAAATTTGACAAGAATAAAAAATGAACAACTGAAAAGTAAAATATTAATTTTTTTCAATAAATTTATATTTATAAACATTCATAAACTTTCTTTATAATTTTTTTCAAGTTTATGTCAAAAAAGCAATGTTGGCAAAGAGCGTTGTGAACAATTTTTCTATACTCAGCCAGCACTTGCCGCCGTGACTTGTCCAAGCTTTGGCGAAACAAAAATTCTGTACTGCGCCAGCACTAATTGTCGAGGCTCGGCTAGACTACACCGAACAATCGTCTGAGTACTAAGCCAGTGGTGAACATCGGCACTACACTGGCATTTCCCATTGGGAAGTTAGTCATTTGACCACCACTGCGTATATAAAAATTAAAAATTTTAAAATAAATAGATCCTATACGTTTGCCCACGATCGGACAAGACTTAAGAATTGTTAATTTAGTACTAGTTTCTTACGAAAAATTTTGAAAAAAATTGATCAATACATACATTGTTAAAAATGAAATTTTATTTAAAAAATTTTAAAATCTTATCGTAAATTATTTTAAAATTTTAAAAAAATATTTTTATTAAGAACTACGCGTGAAAACAAAACTTTTCATTATAAAAACGTACAATTTGATCAATTTTTGACCGAGTTATAAGCATTTAAAGAAAAAATCTACGTAAAAAACGTCATTTTTCAAAAATTTGTTTCTCCTGAACCGCTTTATGAAGAAAATCAAGGTAGCTCATTTCAAAGAGTACTAAAAAAATGAAGGTTTAAAAAAAATTTGATATGCAAAAGCAAAATGATTTCCGATTTGGCCTGGAATGCCCCATGTATACGTTACCGTCAAAACCCGAAATCAGTCAGTACTAGTTTTGCCTAGTTAAAACTAGTTTTGACATAGCCCTATCGTCAAAACTAGAATTGACTAAAAAGGTTCAGGCAATACTAGTTTTAACTAAATCTTGCTGTATATTTCTACTTTTAACTAGTCAGAACTAGTTTTGACGAAAATGATTAATATAATTAAAAAAGATGATTGCAATTAAACACAGAAGTGCGGAAATAAGTTTTAATAAACGTATTAAACTATCTTCAACATTTCAAAAGCGATATATAATATAAAAATAATTTGTCAGATACACGCATGTATGTTAAAATGTTAAAAATGTAAAAAAATATTTTGAAACATAGAAGCCGAAATAATAATAAATAATTCCAAATTGTGAATAACTCGAAATAAATCATTTATTGCGGCAAGGCAAACTATCATTTCTTTTATTTATAAAGTTTCATAACTACTTTCCTTATTTTTGTTATTTTTTATTTTATTTGGTTTATTTTAAAAATTAATTAATATATATTTCTTTGTAGTAGTATTGAATAATTCATTAATTTATTTAATAAAATATAATAACCCAAGTGCGAAATTAAAAACGGTCCAAAACTGGCCCAGTGACGGCATAGTCAGTGCCTACTCTTGGCAGACAATAGTGGCCCGACTGTCGGGAGGTTAACCACGGTAGGCCGTCGGCAGCTAATCATCGGCCGATTCTCGGTAAACATTAATGGCCCATTATTGGCTGCCATTACTCCCCAGTGTTGAAAAAATTAAAAAAAAAATATATTTTTTATTTTTAATTAATTAATTAATTCATAATATTTATACAGTTTATTTCCCTAAATTAATCGCAAACTTACAAATATTTGAAAAATTCTTACCGCTCGCGGGGATCGATACCTGAACCTGACCCACCACAGTCTAACACTCTGACCACTCTGCTACTCTGACGTGAAGTCGATAATGCAAAAGGGTTCTTATAAGCTACACTACACTGGCCGATACTGTGCCATTATTGGGCCGAGCTACGTCCCAATATTGGCAATTATAATTTGCTATCATAGATACAAAATGATAGACATTAAAGTGCCACTAATGTGTCATTAATGGGCCGATCTTCGTCACATCACTGGCAATTGAATTTTTCCTTTAAAGATTTATCAACTTTGCCAATAATGTGCTGTTATTGGGCCAAGCTACGTCTTAATTCTGGCAATTATAATTTGCCATCAAAGACACAAAATTTTTGCCATTAAAGTGCCACTAATGTGCCATTAATGGGCCGATGGTCGGCACATCACTGGCAATTGCTTTTTGCCATTAAAGATTGATCAACTTTGCCATAAATGTGCCATTATTGGGCCGAGAGCTGGCCCAGTCTTAAAAAATTTGAAAATCTGACCATCGGCGCCATCATTGGCCCATCAATGGGACGTTTTGAACACCAGTAATGACCCAGTAACTACTGCCAATTCTCGGCAGACATTACTAGACCAATGATGGGCTGTTTTTGCAGTCTTGGCATTTCGCACTTAAGAATTTATCTAATCACTGTAAAATGAAATAATTTTTTTTCTAGGTCAGAATTCGATGTTTGTAAGGAGACATTTCTTTCTCCTAAAATTTACCCGACAAAGGCATCTCTTTGAGAACAGCAGCAAGACATGTAGCAATAACACTGCAAGGTTTCACCCGTTGATCCTGTAAAAAATCTTGTATGTCCAATAGGTGTCTGTGCAAAAAAGAGGACTGCTCTGCAATTCGAGATGCCATGATAGTTTGCCTTGCCGCAATAAATGATTTACTTCGAGTTATTCACAATTTGGAATTATTTATTATTATTTCGGCTTCTATGTTTCAAAATATTTTTTTTACATTTTTAACATTTTAACATACATGCGTGTATTTGACAAATTATTTTTATATTATATATCGCTTTTGAAATGTTGAAGATAGTTTAATACGTTTATTAAAATTTATTTCCGAACTTCTGTGTTTAATTTTGCACGGAACAGAAAGATACGTGGTTTCTTCACTGAACGTGGAAGACACGTAACTTCTAAAATGTTCTTTAAACATACGTACATTTCACTTGGAGTGTACGATATATATATATATATATATATATATATATATATATATATATATATAAATTAATAAATAACACAGCCACACAAAAAAAATGTTTGGTTCTGATCTGGAGGTCTCACTAGGTGTACCTTATGTTTTTGGGTTTTGACATAACCCCAAAAAACCAATATATGACTGACACCTTTTGAAAAAATTTATCAGATTCGCTTGAAACTCGTTACTCGGGGGTTTACGGTATCGCTGATTACGAATTTAAAGTCAGTTTTCAAGTATTCAAAATGGCGGATCCAATATAGCGGACACTTTTTTGTAAAATTCATCAGATTCGCTTAAAACTTGCTACTCGGGGGTTTTCATTGTTGCTAATTACAAATTTGAAGTTAGTTTTCAAAAATTCATAATGGTGGATCTAATATAGCGGACACCTTTTGGAAAAATTCATCGGATTTGCTTAAAATTCGTTACTCAGGGATTTTAGGGTTCGCTGACTACGAGTTTGAAGTCAGTTTTTAAAAATTAAAAATGTCCGACCCTTTTTTGAAAAACTCATCATATTAGCTTGAAACTTGTTAGTCGGGGGATTTTCAGGGTCGCTGAATCCGAATTAGATGTCAGTTATCAAAAAATCTAAAGGACGGATTAATATGGCAGACACATTTTAAGAAGAAATTCATATTTTTTCGAAACTTAGGATCTAAGAGTTTTTCTGGTCATTGATTACGAATACTATATTCTACTCTAAAAATCTCACAACTTCAATAACATTTAGCTTAATATGTAGACGTATATGACATGCCTTTCCAAATGCTGTTATTCATGTTCTTTTATGAGTTTTTGTACATACAAAAATCCGTCGAGGAGACTGCTCGGGTGTAGTGTTTACTTAATTGATCAAAATAATCAAGTCCTTTATAATTTTTGAAAGCTTACATCTAATTCGGATTCAGTGACCCTGAAAACTCCCTGCCTAACAAGTTTTAAGCGAATCTGATGAGTTTTTTAAATAAGGGTCGGACATGTTGGATCCGCCGTTTTTAATTTTTAAAAACTGACTTCAAATTCTTAGTCAGCGACCCCTAAAATCCCTGAGTAACGAATTTTAAGCGAATCCAATGAATTTTTCCAGAACACTACAAATCAAAGTGAGTGAAATTCATACACTTGAAGTGCAAAATTTGTCCCAGTTTTGAACACACTTTGAAGTGCATTACCCTCATGCGTTTTGGTGACTAAAGTAATGTGTTTCACTGTTTCATGCACTTTAAAGTGCATGAGATTAATGCACTTCAAAGTGTGTTCAGAACTGGGACATGAATTTCACTCACTTTGATTTACAGTGAAGGTGTCTGACATATTGGATTCAATATTTTGAATTTTTGAAAACTGTCTTCAAATTTGTAATTAGCAACACCAAACACCCCCGACTAGTGAGTTTTAAGCAAATCCGATGAATTTTACAAAAAAGTGTCCGCTATATTGGATCCGCCATTTTGAATACTTGAAAACTGACTTCAAATTCTTAGTCAGCGACCCCTAAAATCCCTGAGTAACGAATTTTAAGCGAATCCGATAAATTTTTCCAGAAGGTGTCTGCCACATTGATTCCAACATTTTGAAAACTGTCTTCAAATTTGTAATTAGCAACACCGAACACCCCTGACTAGCGAGTTTTAAGCAAATCCGATGAATTTTACAAAAAAGTGTCCGCCATATTGGATCCGCCATTTTGAATACTTAAAAACTGACTTCAAATTCGTAATCAGCGATACCGAAAACCCCCAAGTAACGAGTTTTAAGCGAATCCGATAAACTTTTCCAAAAGGTATCCGCCATATTCGCTTTTTTGGGTTATGTCAAAACCCTGATCTGATGGGGTTAAATGAACTTTGGATTCGGATTCAGCGACCCAAAAAACATAAGGTGTACCTAGTGATACCTACAGATCAGAACCAAAATTTTTACATTCTCATCAAAAATGAGAAAGTCTTGGATTTGTGCGATTTTGAGAAATTTCTAATTTTGATAAATCTTCACGTTTCATGACCCCCTGATTCCAAAAAAATGGTTTTTAGCGAAGTGTCTGTCTGTCGATCTGTCTGTCTGTTGGTCTGTAGAAAATTTTGTCTCGACGATAACTCGAATAAATTTTAATGAATCGACTTGCAATTTGGGGTGCTTTTTTATTTCATTAAAATGAAGCCTGAGTTCGTTGGACAGCTCATTTCGTCAAAAAACGACAAAAATACAACAAAATTTCGTATTTTTTCGAATTTTCAAAAAAATATTTTTTTCCAATTTTTTCCTTAAAATTTGTACAAAAACAAACAACTTTTCCTTTAGACACTTTTTTGTATAACAAAAAACAAAAAAGTTATGAATTTTTTTGAAATTTTCAAAATTTTTGATTTTTGACAATTTTCAAAAAAAAAAAAAAAAAATTTAATTTTTTTCCTTAAAATTTGTACAAAAACAAACAACTTTTCCTTTAGACACTTTTTTGTACAACAAAAAACAAAAAAGTTATGAATTTTTTTTTTTTTTAAAGTTCTTGGCCAGGTATATTTTTTAAGTTTTTGGGCCTGATTTAGCCAAACGGTTTATCTAGAACTAAAAAATTTTATTTCCATATAAAAATATTTTTTTTTGTCTGTCAACATTGTTTAGAAGTATTGCTTTACATATTACTCAGAAAATTTTTTTTTTAAAGTTATTAAAAATTTAATTTTTTAGTATTTCTAAATTAAACAAATTTTTTCTTGAGTTCTGGTTGACCGATATAAAATTCGAAATATGATTTTTTCATTTTGAATTGCACTATTTGAATATATTTTTTGTTTTTAATCATTTTTACATTATTATCACATGAGAAAGAATTTTTATTTTTGTCGAAAATTGACTTTCGCTAATTTCTTGAAATCTCGACGTTTTGGGGTCCCCTGAGTCCGTTATACATGGTCTAGAAAAAGTTTCTGTCTGTATGTCTGTCTTCGTGTCTGTCTGTAGACACAATGGTGTTCCTACGATAACTCTTGAAAAACTTATTGCATCAACTTGCAACTTTGCATGCACAAAGTTACTGTTAAAATACAGATCGAGTTCGTTAGCCAGCCATTTTTGTCGAAAACTACACAAACTACAGTAGTTTCAAAATTTTGAAAATTCAGTTTTTTCCAATTTCAATATTTTTAATTTTATACCTTGTTGGAAATGGTTTTTTTACATTCTCATCACATGAGAAAGTTATTAGATTTAGTGGAAAATTTACTTTTGCTAATTTTGTGAAATCTTTGCGTTTTGATGTGCCCTGAATCCAAAAAACATCAGAGAAAAGTCAGGGAATTTTGTTAGTCAAGTAAAAATCAGGGAAATTTTAAAAATTCTTTAATAGTCAGAGAATTTTGATCAAAAAAACAACAAATTAAAAAACTTTGGTACTTAAAATATCAATTCAGTTTTTAATTTAGACGTTTTTGTAATATAGCTCATTATAATGGTCCCGTCACATTTTTTATAAGATTGAACCTTCTTACGGACATTTCAATGTAGAATATTAAATAATTCAAAAATTTGTTAGTCAGGGAAAGTAAAAAATTAGTTAGGGAAAAATCAGGGAATTTTGAAAATTAAATTTTGCGGCCACCCTGAACATGGTCCGGCGATTACGTCTGTCTGTCAGTATGTCCGTAGACAAAAACTTTGTTTTTGTTACCTACGATACTGACGATATTGTAGAAAAAAATGAAGAGTAATATAGAAACGTTCGTTTTTTGAAAGAAAGCTAAGATACCAGAGTAACTTTTTTAGAAGATAAACACTTAATTAAAACAAAAATGTCTTAGTAAATAAACAAAGAGTTAAAAGTTAGCCATTACGCTCCGGTCTACACTACACAAAAAATTTGATACTAATTCTTTAAAAATATTTTACCTGCTTCTGCAAATCATGTTTTTACTAAGAGAGTTAGTATAATTAAAAATAACTTCACAATTTTAATCATCAAGACCAAAAATATACATTTAAATTCACTTAATATCGCAATCATCAGCAAACTAAAACATGTGATGAGAATGTAATCCTTAAAGTCGTAGTAACTTTAAGAAAAAAAAACTGTTTTATGAAACATATAATAGGAAACAAGAACACAAATAATGCACAACAATTGCAGACCCCGGCGAGCGAAGCGAGCCATTTGCGCGCGAAGCGCGCAACAAGACACGGAGCCCGAAGCGCGACGATCAATATTCGCGCGCCCCGAGGCGCGTTGAAACTTGCGAGCCCCCGCGCGAAGCGCGGATGAGAATGTGTCCGCGCTTGCGCGGACAGATTTTTTTTGTGTGACTGTGTAATCCTTAATTCCCTAATAGAAAAACAGCTATTTTTTGGCTGGAGTTTGAGAGTGACGGTCGTGATTGGTTGTGAAAATGATATGATGACGGTCGCGATTGGTTGAAATACTATTGGCTTAAATAATTTCAAATTTTTGTGCGCGCGCAGTTTTGAGGTTCTAATTTATTCCACGTGGTCGAGTGCGAGTATTATACATGATGAATATTACACAGTATTACAGAATATTACAGATTACAAGGTGAAGAATACGTGTTTTTTTTCTTAAATTTTCTTCATCATTCTTAATAATATTCTTAATATAATATGGAATGATAAAAAGTGAAAAGTGACAAATCAATAAAAAAATATATATAAAATATCTGAAGTAAAAAAAGTTTTGTGATTAAAATAAGGATAAGTAGGATATAGGTAAGTTTTTAAAAATTATGAAAAATACTACTTTTTAGTGATAAAAATAATTTTTTCTTTTTGTAAGTAATTGCAATTAATAAATAAGGGTGATTCTCCGCGTAGCGCTCGATTTGGTTTATGAAATTTAAAAAAAAAAATTTATCGTTATGATTATATATTATCAATACATTTTTTTGAAGATAAAGGGTCCAGAAAGAATATTCCACAGCGGGCCGGAAAAATTGTTTATAATTTTTGTTGTAAACAAGTATAATAATTAACAAATTCACTGTTTGGACAGGTTTTGGCGAAAAAAATTTTTGCGATGATTTAACAAAATATTATAGCGTGAATCTCATTTTAAAATTATTATTTCGGTAATTTATGGTTTATAGAAATTTTGGTGTTAATTCATAAAAATATGTAAAGCATAAATTATCATTAAAAATTTGGAATTTGGTAATTTATGGAAATTTATAGAAAGTTGTGCGGCAATAAACAGTAAATTATTGCAAAATTAATAATTAAGAAAAAAAATTTCGGAAATATGTAGAAATTTATGCGGTAATTTATAGAAATTCATGCTGTAATTTATAGAAATTAATATTATTACTCATTATTTACCTGAACTTAAAATCTTTCTTACACTTATGAGTGCTTCAGTGACACAGTGTAATACAGAAAAGCCTTACTGTGAAAAGTGATTCGACCATGACGCTGTGATTACACCATGACGCACAAGAAACTAATTTTTTAAGCAAATTATTATCGATTTCAAAAATTCTTTTTTTCCACGTCTTTTGTTTTCACTAACCTTAAAGTACTAAACTTGTTTTGACGAAAAATATAAATAATTATTTATTTATTATTCTCTATGAAACTTTCATGCTTTTAATACATACATATAAAACAGAAAAAATTTTTTTAATTAATTTCTCTTTTAGTAATTTACTTAGGGGAGTTTATTGCTGCTTTTTCTGAATGATAAGTAATTTTTTGATTTGATTTTTTATGTAAATTATGCAATTTTACAAAGTGATTTTACCATGACGCGAAAACTGGGGAAAAGGAATAACTATAACTACAAAAATATTAAAAAATAAATTTTTCTTTTCACAAGTGTTTTGTTTTTCTAAATTCCACTAACATAGGCAATAAGAAAATGTCAATATTCATTATATTTATTACTATATTTTACTGAAAAAATAAAATTTAATATATAAAATGGTAGTAGGGACTGATTACACCATGACGTTTTGGCACCTTAAAACAGATTTTTAAACAAAATTATAAACTTTTGAATAAAAACAACTATAGACTTTTATTTGTCATCATAAGAATTACTATTCCCCATTAGACTTATTACAATATAGGGGAGTGTTGTTAGAGTTCAGCATAGTTTTGACTTTTTCTTTATATTTTCCCCTGTAGAACGAATTTCGCGATTTCGCACATATTTTTGGAAAGATCAACTCAAATGCAATGTTTTTGCTAAGCATTGTAAAAAAATTCGACCAAAAGATTCAAAGTTATAAGCAATTCAAAAAAAAAATTTCAGAGTTGATCATGGTCGCCAGAGTTGGGCCACTGTAGAAAATCAATGAAATACTTAGGTAAATGATTAAAAATGACCTTCAAATGATAAAATGACACTTGGGAATGAGGAAAGGAACCATGAAATTAAAATAAAATCCCATATTATGCATTTTCATATAACTTTAGATAATTTATGTCTCATGAACGAAATCCAAAATTGAAAAAATGAAAAAAGGTTATCAAAAAATTTTTTTTCTCTCTTTCCAATTGAAATGAAGTTTTTAACACCTCTTTAAGTTAAAAAATAAATTTCTGTTGCAAGCCCTGCCAGATTTAGATTTACTATATGTCCACTTTTAAAGTGGACAAATGGTAGACATACAGTAAAAGTGGAAATAAACTATTTAGAAGGTGTTTGATAGCAAAAGGAAGTGTTAAATATGTAAAATGGATGTTTAGAGAATAGATTTTAGCAAATATTGCAATAAATAAATCTCTAAATAATTAATAATTACTTGAAATTCCTGACAGATTCGATAAACATAAATGTATAGGTGGTTAGACTTTAAATAGTAGAAAAAAGTTTATAAAAAAACTAAAAATGTTAGAAAAAGCTCAATTAATAAATTATTTATTCTACAGTCGATTTATCCATTATTTAAGTTGAATTAAATAGTAAATTATTCAATTATTAATGATAAATATGCGAACTGTGAGACCTGTCAATGTATTGGTAACATGCGTGATACTTGTAGCAGACTACGATTCACTACGATCATATTCTGAACGGCGGAACGAAAGGAACTAATTTGGATAAACGCGCGAAGTTTCAAAATGATGTGTAAATATAGTGTTACATCCCGGTAACAAAAGTTCTTTTATAATAAATTAAAATAAATAATTTTTTTATATATCACATAAATAATTTTCTGAAAATAGTATAATATATTATTATAAATTTAGGAAGTTGTCAAAATAAATGCTTTAGGTATGACTGATAAAGAGAGGAACTGTGTAAAACATGATACAAATGTAGCCAGATTAGATTCTTGCACTGACCTTCTCTCAATCGTCAACATCACGTACGACTTTATTACAGCATCGACGCATGGTATTGAGTACATTGAACTCTTTATAAATATTCAGATCAGAATAAAATCTTAAATAATATACCTGAAGCGTTTAAACCTAAATTTTAAAAGGGAAACATACTTTTTTTACTCTACTAAACCACATTGTTGAACGTACAATTCTATTATAAATATAATTTTTAATGATAACTAACACTATTATAAATTTTACATCGTTCATTGTCATTCATATCATAACAATAGAATTGTATAAAAACTATGTTGTTTGGTAAAATTTTGTATTAATTTCAAAATTTCTGAAATAAGTTCGAAAATTAAAATTATAAATGCGAAGCATTGCTAGATGTAAACATTTGTTTTACGTGACCTAAGGGATGCTTCCATTCGCTACACAAAAGACTTCTTTGTCTAAGAGGATGCATTTTCAATGAATCCATTTAAGTCTAGGAAATACTATTCGTGACTCTAAAATTATAACTCGATCAAGACGTAATAATTGACCATTTTATTGCATTTTGGCACTATATAACCCCAGGACTCTCCAGGGTAGAGTCAGTCATTTTCTTCACTTGCGCGATATTGTGGTCACTCTTCACGTCAGTCCGAAACTCTGCAAAATCTTTGACAAAATTATAAGTCTTGCAATTTCTAACAGTACAAGTAAATTCGTGTTCTTAAAGAATAAATTTTCTTGATCGCCTGAATTGTAAGCCTCTTTTATGATTAAAGATATAAGTGTTTCCTTATTGTGACATTTTGTGAACAATATTTTGTACAAGTCGAAGCGACCCTTCGGTTTCACACTATTGATACCATAAGACTTGCAGTTTCTAACAGTACAAGTAAATTCGTGTTCTTAAGAATAAATTCTCTTGATCGCCTGAATCGTGAGCAAATATATTCAAATTGTTGAAAGCCGTCGTATTAGTGTAATTCTATAATGAACTCTAAATTGACGGATTAGATTTCAAGAATTACGAACTAAAACAGTGAGTGTGAAACAACCGATTTGTAAGGAGTTGTATGATCATAAACTGCGTCAAATCTGTATTTCGTTTCCGCCCTCTTCAGAGGTAATTGTAAGTACATTTAAATTATAAATAACACACACAACTTTATCATTATTAAAATTTATAACACTATAAATTGTATTTTCTCTCATTACTTTCATAAAATAAACTATAATAAAGAAAAAGAATACATAAAATAATTGATTAGACTATTATTAATATTTCCCAAATCATAAAATTAAATAAAGTAGCTTAAACAATAATGAAGCAATATAATTATTTTCTTTTAAATAAAAGACAATCCCCATAGGATTGATAGATAACAACGATCTCACAATAAAATAAATAATCAGAACTTACCAATCTGATTGTAATCGCAGCCTACCTTGCCTCTCTATATATGTGTATATTATCTATATATATTGTTTTATTTTAAAACAATTATTTAAATAATAATTTAACCTCGCCTTCTGCTCGGGATGTAACAATAGTAAACATTGAAAAAAAATGCTTTCTTTGATTTAAAAGATAATACTAATAAAACATACCTTTTACTTTTAAAAAACGTTTTTTTAAAACAATGTGATCAAAAATTAGAAATTTATCAAAACTTTTTCGATTATTAAAATAAATGAATTTATTTAAATAAATATTATTCAAAGCTTAAAATAAGTATTTTACTTAGAAAAATAAATTTGAATAAAAATTTTTTAAACAATTTCATGTAAAAAATAAATAACATGAACAATTAATTTTGATTGAAAATTAATTATTATTATATTTAGTATTAAGTAGAATATAAAAAATAAAAAAGCAGCAAAACAAATAGAAATAATGCTACAATCAATTAAACTAAGAAAGATAAAACAGACAATATTTTCCCGTTTTTCTAAAATAATTAGAAAATTTACTTTTCAGACTAATTAAAATGAGATTCTAACTCCTCCTACTTTAAGAAAGCAATTTTTTAATAAAAGCTATTTTCTATTCGTGTGTTCAATAGAACAAAATGGAGAAAATATCAAACTTTAAAAAATATAAGTCTCAACCCCTCACGAAAAAAAACTGCTATTAGCCAATAAAAAAATCAAACTCCTAAATTTTTATTCATTGGTTCAGTTAAACAAAATGGAGAAAAATTTATTATTTAAGAAATAAAACATATAATTCCAACCCCCAAAAATAAAAATGGATGATTTAGACAAAATAAAATTTAAACTCCTCCTTCTTAAAGAAAAATATTTTTTATTTGTGGCTTTATTAAAACAAAATGGAGAAAATATTAATATTTAAAAAATATAAAGTTTAGTCCCAACCCCCAAAAGATAAAATGGATGTTTAAGACCAATTAAATTAAAATTTAAACTCCTCCCTTTTAATAAAAACTGTTTCTCATTCGTGGGTTCAAAAGAACGAAATAAAAATTTAGGAGGAGTTTAATTTTTTTATTGGCTAATAGCAATTTTTTTTCGTAAGGGGTTGAGACTTATATTTTTTAAAGTTTGATATATTTTCCATTTTGTTCTATTGAACACACGAATAGAAAATAGCTTTTATTAAGAGGGAGAAGTTTAAATTTTAATTTAATTCGTCTTAAACATCCATTTTATTTTTTTGGGGGTTGGGACTAAATTTTATCTTTTTTAAATATTATTATTTTCTCCATTTTGTTCTATTGAAGCCACAAATAAGAAATATTTTTTTTTAAGAAGAAGGAGTTTTAATTTTATTTTAATTGGTCTAGAACATCCATTTTTTCTTTTGAGGGTTGGAATTATAAATTTAAACACAATTTTTTCTCCATTTTGTTTAACTCAACCAACAGATAGAAAAATTGATTTTGAAAATGGGAGGAATTTGTTTATTAATTTTATTGATCTAAATTATTCATTTTTTCTTTTCTTTCTATAACACATATAGTAATATGTGTTATTTTTCAAACATTAATCACTTTCTCCATTTTCTTTAACTCAACCAACAAATAAAAAATTGCACTTTGAAAATAGGAGGTGTTTATTTTTATTGGCCAGAAGTCTTTGTTTTCTTAAGGAGTTAAGACTAAATGTAACTTTTTAAAAATTAAATATTTTCTTCCTTTTTGTACTGTTGAACTAACGAATAAAAAAATTGCTTTCTTAAAGTAGGAGGAGTTAGAATCTCATTTTAATTGGTCTGAAAAGTAAATTTTCTAATTATTTTAGAAAAACGGGAAAATATTGTCTATTTTATCTTTCTTAGTTTAATTGATTGTAGCATTATTTCTATTTGTTTTCTGCTTTTTTATTTTTTATATTCTACTAAATATAATAATAATTAATTTTCAATCAAAATTAATTGTTCATGTTATTTATTTTTTACATAAAATTGTTTAAAAAATACTGATATTTAGCTTTGAATAATATTTATTTAAATAAATTCATTTATTTTAATAATCGAAAAAGTTTTGCTAAATTTCTCATTTTTGATCACATTGTTTTAAAAAAAACGTTTTTTAAAAGAAAAAGGTATGTTTTATTAGTACTATCTCTTAAATCAGAGAAAGCATGTTTTTCAATGTTTACTATATTTACACATTATTTTGAAACTTCGCGCGTTTATCCAAATTAGTTCCTTTCGTTCCGCCGTTCAGAATATGATCGTAGTGAATCGTAGTCTGCTACAAGTATCACGCATGTTACCAATACATTGACAGGTCTCACAGTTCGCATATTTATCATTAATAATTGAACAATTTACGATTTAATTCAACTTAAATAATGGATAAATCGACTGTAGAATAGTTAATTTATTAATTGAGCTTTTTCTAACATTTTTAGTTTTTTTTATGAACTTTTTTCTACTATTTAAAGTCTAACCACCTATACATTTATGTTTATCGAATCTGTCAGGAATTTCAAGTAATTATTTATTATTTAGAGATTTATTTATTGCAATATTTGCTAAAATCTATTCTCTAAACATCCATTTTACATATTTAACACTTCCTTTTGCTATCAAACACCTTCTAAATAGTTTATTTCCACTTTTACCGTATGTCTACCATTTGTCCACTTTAAAAGTAGACATATAGTAAATCCAAATCTGGCAGGGAGTACGCTTTGTAATTGCAAAATTTCCCTCAGTCATGGCCCAACTCTGATTCACGAGTCGTTTTGTGTCATAGGGGCACAGAACACAAACCCGTGACATAAAATCCAAAATACTTTAAACATTTTCACATATCAATCTATGAACAATTTCTGTAAACTTATTTTGTCTTTGGCACATTTCTTCTACATTTAGATCTCTTTTTTTGACACCACAAAAAAGTTTTTGTTGAGCCTATATTACAAATTGGTACGCTGGTCAAGTATAGGTTCGTATACTTAACTGCGACTCATATGAAAAGATGGCTGACACTTGGTAGCAAGAATTTACGTGAAAAGATAGATGGCGCTAGTGCAATAAAACGAAATAAACGCGGTGGCCCAACCCTGAACCCTGTCCAACTCTGACAACTCTCCCCTATGAAATTGATTTCTTATAAAACATAAGGGACATTAAATTGTGCGCTACGTGGAGAATCACCCATAAACATCTTTCAAGTCTAAGTCACTTTATTTTTTCACTTATAAAAATTAAACTTGTAATAAAGAAATTTAAGTAACTTTCTACAATCAGTTAACAAATTCTTGAGTTTGCCTTGTTTAATTAAAATCTTATAAAATTAATATAATTTCTGAAATACTTTACATGTTTTAATAGTTTTTTAATGAATCTTAAACAAGCACCCAGATTTTATTTTAAAAATATTTATGTTGTTTTTTTTAAAAGAATATTTAGGTATAAAATTAAACTCTGAAAGTTAATAACCAGGTATTATTAATTATTAATACTAATTATTATTAATTATTACTAATAATTGGATAACAGTTTTTGCATCTTACTTTTAGAATTAAATTTTAATAGTGAATATTTATTTTTTTAACATAAACATTAATAATTTTAAAATAAACTGGATGCTCATTTCAGCTTCATCCATAGAACATTAAAACATGTAAAGTATTTTCGAAATTATATTAATTTTACTAATAAATATAATAGTAATAAATCATTTATCACAGAATAATTTAATCCCAACAAAAACATCTTTGATATAATATAATATAAGTAAAAAGATAATATAAGTTATAATAATCTGATGAAAACAATCTGTGTTGTTTTTACTTTGTAATTTATATATATTATGAACACAATTAGTAAAATAATCTTGCATAATTGTTGTGTTCGGAGTTACACCAATTTGACCCGTTCAAAACATAAGCTTTTTCAACAATTTTTATTGAAGAATAGAAATTTTTTTAGGAAAATTAAATTACAGTAGGTTATTGTACTACTCTTGAACTACAAAAATATATATATAAATTTCTTTTTTTTTTAATTGTCGGTTTGACAGATGATATGCTAAAGTGCTTTAAAAATGTATCGCCATACGGTGGGCACTATAACTCAGTCCAGAATTAATCTAGACCAAAAAGTAAAAATGCTTTAGTTTCTGTAGCTCAAAATCTAGCAAAATACGTATCCGTTTTAAAAAAAATTTATTTTTCGCAAAATGGCATCGATTTGAAGGAAAAAGTCCGTATTTTTGCCTAAATTTCATTATTTAAAGTTGTCTAGAAAATTTAAATATTAATATTTCGAAAAATCCGTACGTATTTCGCTAGATAATTATATCACAAACAAAATAAAAAAAGAACTAAGAGGATCGATTAAAATTTGTGGCCGCTAGAGTGTCCACCGATTTTTAAAATACAGTTTTGAGAAAAACGAGTTTAAAGTTTTCATTACAATGTAAACCTTAGCGCGCGACCCTGCTTGAACAGTTCGAAAATTGTCTTTTTACTTAAGATATCGATATATAATAACTAATGACATATCATTTTGGTGTCCATAAAGAGTATTTTAACCAAAAAATTTTTTTTTCAATTTTTTGAAAATTTTAAAGTGGTGTAACCCCTTAAATTAAGGTTTTCTTTTGTCTCAAATGATCAGGAGTGGGCGCGCGAAGCGCGTCGTTTTGGTTCTAGTAATATAATAAATTGAAATAAAGTTATTTATTAAATTAAGTACACTGTTAAAAGAAAGGTACTAATTTTGATACTAATCGTAATTTAGTTCTATTTTCATACCGAAATCAGCTGTAATTTAGAACTTTTTTTACAGTGAATATAATTTTTAATTATTTCTCAGTAGAATTTAACAGATTGAAATCTTGCCAATAACCACTATATAAATTAGTCGTTTTACTGATTCAGTTTTCTGGGGTAAAATAAATTCTCTTTAAATATTTTATTATTGGGTTTTGATTTTAATGACGTGTTGATTGAAAAATGCTGTTAATGTGAATCAGAGGATTAATTAAAACTCTTATTATGACGGACGATTTTAAGCGTAATTTGATCTCTTATTGTGGAAAAAATTATGACAGGTGTTGCCAAAATTCATTTTGAACACACCTTAAAAAATTAATAGTAAATTACTTACATTAATTAGTTTATAATCTTTTCACATCAGAACCTTACAAAAATTATTTTGTTTTATTATTTTCGCAGCTGTACTAGGTGACGTCTATTTCAAAAGGTACACTGAGAAAACAATAATATATTTGAATCAAACATAATTATCTTTTTTATACAGACAACCAAAAATTTCTGGGTTTGACAAATTTATTGCTATTGTGTATATTATTATTTCCGAGGTTATTGACGCGTCGCGTTTTCTTCATTCGCGTTTTTTCTACGCGTTGCTTAAGATTTTTATTAGGTATGTTTTGGATTGTGCTTTGTGAGTAGAAGCCAATATAAATAAGACGCCGGAATACAAGAGAGCAATATAACAGACAAAAAAGATTGGTACAGTCTGATATTAATTTTTTCATTTATTAAAGGTTATATTTTTTTATTAATATATTTTTCAATTTAATTTATATTAATTCTATTCAGAAACTTCATTCATTCCACGTCAAATTTTTTTATGGCATTTTAAAATCCGTTAATCATATTTTTTTCTTATTCTTCCCAGTGGGCAAAAAACCATCATTGTTTTAAAAACGTTCCAAAACGTTTTTAGAACGTTTCATGTCTGCCAAATAATGATCCAAAAACGTTCCATTGCTTTAAAAAAGTTTTTAAAACATATAACGTTTTTGGGACGTTATTTGGCAGTCATGAAACGTTCTAAAAACGTTTTTGGAACGTTTTAAAAACAATGATGGTTTTTTGCCCACTGGGTTTATATATATTTTATTTACTCTCCCTGCTACAGCAGGGTTCGAGGATCCATATACAATATTCTTAACTCTAAAATACAAAAACACTTAAAACTATATTACATACTATTACAAAACGCAAAAATATTAAAAACGCAAAAATATTTTCTCTCTCTCTCTTTCTCAAGTGCCTGGGCTTCCGTTTCCTGTTTTCTTTCTGCCCATTTTGGCTCTTTGCGCATTTATTCCCAAAAAGAAAAAGCGAAAAACAAAAATTACGATAAAACAACGCCCACCCTTATCATTTACTATCCCACATACACTGCTCTTCTCTCATCCAAATCTTTCATCTATTTCGCACCCTGTCCGCTTTCATCCAAAATCCATTTTATTACCTGTCCAGTCCCCCATTCTTCCCCCCATTCATTCACACCTCTTCCACACCTCTCCAACACATGCTCCCATTCTTCCACCTCATGTCCACAAACTCTACACATTTTCTCTTCATTCCCCAGCCAGTATCTGCATTCCCTTACCCCCTCACCCATTCTATATCTTATTATCCTACTCCATTCCGTCTCCCTTCCTCCTCTGTTAAGATATTTAGGCACACCCACACCCTTCACCATATTCTGTACCACTTATTGTACCTCGACTTTCCTATTTTTTCCCACCTCTCTTCCAAATCTCTTCCTTCCACCCTTCCTCCATCCCATACCATCCTTTTCCTTCCCTTCTCGCCTCCTTCATCACCCATTTTCTTTCCACCTCCCATTTTGACATCTCTCTCGTCCCCCTTTCCTCCCTTACTACAATAAGCTCCCTACACCGTTGAGTCCACTTATTTCCCCTTTCCTGTTTTAATTTCTCCTCGAAACCCCACGCCCTCCTCCTCTGCCTTACCACCATTTTTTCCCTGCCCGTTTCCTCCCTGAGCATGTACCCCGGACAACTTCTGCTTACCCCCATCGTCCATCTTAAATACCTCTCACTCATACTTTCCACTTTCTTTCTTTCCTTCCACCCCCATATTTCCACACCATAACACATTACAGACCATACTAACACATCAAACAACCATACTCTCTTTCTCCAATCATTCTTAAACCTCCTCTTTCCAATTCCCCATACTTGCCCCAAAATCTTACCCGCTTTTTCCAATCTTCTACTTACATGCAGCTCCTGACTTCCATTCGATTTAAACCAAAAACCCAAATAACAAAATTCATCCACTTCCTCTACATTCTTTCCATTCAACTTCCAAACATCCTCCTCCCCACACTTCCTATTTCTAAATCTTATAATTTTCGTTTTCTCGACATTCACCCATAGATCCTTTCCCCTTACATACTTTTCGAACTCTCTCATCAACAATCTCATTCCACTTTCACACTCTGCCAACAACACTATGTCGTCGGCGTAAGCCATCGAATAAATTCTCCCCTTTCCCAAAATCACCCCTCCCTTCCCTCTTTCGCTCAATTTCTCCTCCAAATCCGCCATCAACAGACTAAAGAGCATTGGACTCAACGGGCACCCTTGCATTAAACCCCTCCCCATCCAAAAAATATCTCCAAAAGCTTCCCCAACTCTCACCCTTGTCCTCACATCCTCGTACAACTCCTTAATCCGCTCAATGAGACCTCTCTCTACTCCTCTTTCCCGCAACGTTTTCCAGAGCACTCCTCTGTTGACTGACGGAAACGCCGCCTTAAAGTCGACGAACAGTGCCACTAACTTCCCCTTCTTTTTTCCCAATTCCTTCCCCACCAAAAAATTCAACGAGTATATGTATATATGCCAGAGTTTGAAGGTTGGCCCAAGGTTGGCCTAACTTTGGCAAGCGAAGTTTTGGTTGCCAGAGTGTGCCCAACTTTGGCAAGTACTAGTGCCCACAGTTGGCCCGACTTTGCAAGCCAACCATTAAATGCAGAGTTTAACCAACCGTCGGGCCAACTTTGGCAACAAAGGTTGGCACAACTCATCCAAACGTAGTTTAAGGAGGTTCTCCGGCTGCTACTCTTGAAAAAATCGATTTTCTTCCAATTTTATTTAAATTTTGAGGAAATGTTTCTTCGAGTGCGCTCTAAATGTGGTAGAAATTTCAGAACCCTTTTCCATGTCAAAAAACGAGATATCGTAGTTGGCATTTTTCATTTTCAAAATAATCGCATGTAGAAGCTGAAGTTTGAACTTAAATATTTCAAAATTTAGCATGGCAAAGGGTTCTGAAATTTCTACCACATTTAGAGCGCACTCGAAGAAACATTTCCTCAAAATTTAAATAAAATTGGAAGAAAATCGATTTTTTCAAGAGTAGCAGCCGGAGAACCTCCTTAAAAGACTTTCAGTTTCGGTTAGCCGAACTCTGGGCCACGGTTAGCCCGACGGTTGGCAAAACTCAAGAAAAGCAGTATAATTGACTTATAGTTTTTTGGTCGGCCGAACTCTGGGCCACGGTTGGCCCAAAGGTTGGCAAAACTATGTCAAATGCAGTTTAAATGACTTAAACTTTCTTGGTTGGCTGAACTCTGGGCCACGGTTGGCCCGACGGTTGGCAAAACTATGGCAAATGCAGTTTAAATGACTTAAACTTTCTTGGTTGGCCGAACTCTGGGCCACGGTTGGCCCGACGGTTGACAAAACTATGGCAAATGCAGTTTAAATGACTTAAACTTTCTTGGTCGGCCGAACTCTGGGCCACGGTTGGCCCAACGGTTGGCAAAACTCTGGAAACGCAGTTTCATTGACTTAAACTTTCTTGGTCGGCCAAACTCTGGGCCACGGTTGGCCCGACGGTTGGCAAAACTTTGTGAAACGCAGTTTAATTGACTTACATTATTTTGGTCGGCCGAACTCTGGGCCACGGTTGTCACGACGGTTGGCAAAACTATGTCAAATGCAGTTTAAATGACTTAAACTGTCTTGGTTGGCCGAACTCTGGGCCACGGTTGGCCCGAAGGTTGGCAAAACTATGGCAAATGCAGTTTAAATGACTTAAACTTTCTTGGTTGGCCGAACTCTGGGCCACGGTTGGCCCGACGGTTGGCAAAACTCTGTGAAACGCAGTTTAATTGACTTGATTTTTCTTGGTTGGCTGAACTCTGGGCAACGGTTGGCCCAACGGTTGGCAAAACTTTGTCAAATGCAGTTTAAATGACTTAAACTTTCTTGGTCGGCCGAACTCTGGGCCACGGTTGGCAAAACTATGGCAAATGCAGTTTAAATGACTTAAACTTTCTTGGTCGGCTGAACTCTGGGCCACGGTTGGCCCGACGGTTGGCAAAACTCTGTGAAACGCAGTTTAATTGACTTGATTTTTCTTGGTTGGCTGAACTCTGGGCAACGGTTGGCCCAACGGTTGGAAAAACTTTGTCAAATGCAGTTTAAATGACTTAAACTTTCTTGGTCGGCCGAACTCTGGGCCACGGTTGGCAAAACTATGGCAAATGCAGTTTAAATGACTTAAACTTTCTTGGTTGGCCGAACTTTGGGCCACGGTTGGCCCGACGGTTGGCAAAACTCTGTGAAACGCAGTTTAATTGACTTGGTTTTTCTTGGTTGTCCGAAATCTGGGCCACGGTTGGCCCGACGGTTGGCAAAACTCTGTAAAACGCAGTTTAAATGACTTAAACTTTCTTGGTCGGCTGAACTCTGGGCCACGGTTGGCCCGACGATTGGCAAAACTATATGAAACGCAGTTTAATTGACTTACATTATTTTGGTCGGCCGAACTCTGGGCCACGGTTGGCCCGACTGTTGCAGCTTAAATATACATTTTGCGTTATGCACTCCCATGTAAGCGTAGCGTAGTGGTCAGTGTATAAGTCTTCGGTGCGTTAGGTTAGTCACTCGATCCCAGCGAGCGATAGATATTTTCGAAAATGTATGTATGAGATTGTGTCTAATAATAATAGGTAAAGGTTATATCTGATGTTCCCGCTAATAATAACTTGTTAATTGTTTAAATAATTTAGTTTTTTAATAATTTTTTACCTTTGGCTGTTGAAGTTGGCCAAACTTTGAAAATTGTGGTTGGCCGAACTTACGCATCTAAAGTTGTGCCAACTTTGGCGTCAGTCTTTGGACCAACCATTGAAATGTGTAGTTGGCACAACATATGCATTGTAAGTTGGGCTAACTTCCTTATGAGTTGTCGGGCCAACCATCGTCCCCATTAGACGGCGAACCGTTATCATCTGTATGGTTGGCCCAACCTCTGGCACGAGAAGTTGGACCGACTTTGTAAAAGTTGGCCCAACTATGGGCCGACCAAAAAATCGCACCTGGGTTGTTGGAAAGATCAACTCAAATGCAATGCTTTTGCTGAACATTGTAAAAAAATTTGACCAAAAGATTCAGAGTTATAAGCAATTTAAAAAAAAAATTTTGTCAGAGTTGAACATGGTTGCCAGAGTTGGGCCACTGTAGAAAATCAATAAAATATTTAGGTAAATGATTAAAAATGACTTCCAAATGATAGAATGACACTTGGGAATGAGGAAAGAAATTGTGAAATTAAAATAAAATCCCATATTATGCGTTTTCATATAACTTTAGATAATTTATTCCTCATGAACGAAATCCATAATTGAAAAATTAAAAAAATTAAAAATGGTTATCAAAAAAATTTTTTCCTCTCTTTCCAATGAAAATGAAGTTTTTAACACCTCTTTAAGTGAAAAAATGAATTTTAGTTGCAAGTACACTTTGTAATTGCAAAATTTTCCTCATAGCCCAACGCGTCGTTTTGCGTCATAGGGGCACAGAACACAAACACCAAAATACTTTACACATTTTCACATATTATCTTATTAAACAATTTCTGTAAACTTATTTTGTCTTTGGCACATTTCTTCTACATTTGGTTCTTTTCTATTGACACCACAAAAAAGTTTTTGCTGAGCCTATATCACTAAGTGGTACAATACTCAAGTATAGGTTCGTATACTTAACTGCGACTTATATGAAAAGATGGCTGACACTTAGTAGCAAGAATTTACATACAAAAGTAGATGGCGATATTGTGATACAAATGAAATAAACGCGGTGGCTTAACCCTAAACCCTGTCCAACTCTGACAACTCTCCCATACGTATTTTTTTATTCTTCCATATTTGCCAAAATTTTCGTGTTATGAATTTTCGAAATTTCGGATTTTTAAAAGTAGACCTATTTTTAATAGCTTATAAGTTTGAAAGTATTGAGTTTAGAAAAAAGTTGTGAAAGAAAGAAAATGTTGGTTTTTCTTCAACTTTAAAGTAATGTAAAAAAAGATTATTTTTTTTAAGAAATTAATTTTTTTAAATTTGGGCGCGATTAATTTTTTTTATTTATTTATACCTGATAATATACAGAAAATTTTCGTAGAAAAACCGAGATGAGTTTAAGGAGTTTAACAATTTTTTCAAAATTCGCTTGCAAGTTGCTCGTGGGCTACGCTACGCTTCACGCTTTTCACAGCTCGGGTAGGTAAAAAATTGTTTACACGAATACATTCGGATAAGTGGTTTTTTAATTTAAAAATTACTCTACTAATTAAAAAATTTAAATTTACTTCCTATTTTGATTCTGATACTGTAACGAAACATAACCAATAGTCTATTTCACATTACATTCGGTTTTCTTATAGAAACAGAAGTCGATTCGAATTCTACTTCAGATTTGGTATGTAGAAACGATATTATCTTCTGATATATTTGACATTTGCAACAAAATTTAGGTATTTTAGATATGTGTGTTAATGTTGCGTGTAAACTAAACTTGCTCAATAATTTAATGAGTACTTAACTCATGCACAGTAATACTGTGTGTACTTTACACATGCGCAGTAATAATGTTCAATGAGACTTATACATACGCAGTAGTATTTTATCAAAATTAAAACAAAAAAGAATTTTGATTTTTATATTGGAATCAAAACTAAATAGAGAGGAACTTTGATTTTGATATTGGAATCAGAACATAAACAACATTTATTTTTGATTTGGTTATCTGAATCAAAACTGAATAGAGACTAATTTTGATTCTGATACCCATATCCAATTTTGTTTTGATTCCGTGACGGTCCCTGGTTAAAGCTGATGCCAATTTGCGAATTTTTTATAAAAATATATAATCGTGGGTACTTCCCTAGCAAAAGTAATGTAGATTAACGTCAAATTTTGTTTTTTGCTCTTGGTACTGTTCGCAGAATGTTATGTTGTACGCAGATTCGCGTTTGGAAAAAAACTCATTTTCCGTTTATCATTAGTGAAGTTATTTTTTGTATCAAAAGTTATAAATAAAAATTTTTTTCTTTACCTCAAAACCTGTATAATAAAGCCTCAAACTTTATTTTGATCCATAGAATAGTTTCCAAGAAAAAAATTCCCAAAAAAATGTTCATTTTTCAGTGCGCCTGGGTAGTATACCCCTTAATGCATACCTAACTGTTATAAAAATCAATTCTATTTGAATATCTATTTGAATCAATTTTAATATTTCAATCAAATATGTATCATTTTTTGTACTCGTGAACTCAAGTTTGTATATTACATAACTCATAAACTCATGAAATTTACAGTTAAAAATTAGAAATTTAATGAGTTTATGACTTCTATGCAGACTTGAATTTAAGTTCTTATAAATTACTATTATCGCAGAAATCTAAGAGCTACATGAGTATTCTCAAGTCAAAGTTTTACGATACGACTCTTTAAATTACTCATAATTTTATCATATTCAAGAGTGCACTAATTTATAAATAATATATCATAAAATTCATACTTTAGTTACAAAAATTTTGCTTCAATCCAATTCTCTATTTAGTTGAACGGATTAAATAAACAAAATCGTTGGTTAACTTTGAAGCAATGCATTTCGTCGGAACTACTGCAATACCGCGTATCTGGAAATTCTTTAAGGGTCATATTGAGAAGCAAATTGCACAAAAAGTACCCAGGCGGAAAAGTCGGGCGAATGCCGGATCGTCCAACCGTCTAGCGTCCGCGCCGGTTGAATTGGAGAGTCAATGCCAGTACAGGCAGTTTGTACCGATTCGGATGAGAATTTCTGCTGGCGCGGTACAAAGTCGGATGCGACTTTCGGTACACTCTTTCTACTGTCGGCACTACAGGCGCGGTACAAGATTTGATCCGACGCCGGATCAAAATTTATACCAACTAACAACCGGCGTTGTACTTGCGTTCGTCCGTCTAACGACCCGAGCGGTACAGGCATTTTACCAACTGAGAACTATATAATTTATTTTATTATTAATATATTAATTAATTTTATTTACTTACTTATTTATTGATTTATTATCAATAAATTATAAGTAATATTAAATAAATTTGATTGGATTTATTTAATATTACTTATTTGTTTATTTATTGATAATAAATCAATAAATAAGTGAATTAAAAATTATTAATTAATTAATTTATTAATAAGAATATGTTTAGAATATAGTAATTGTTACTAGTTTTCAAATTAGTTTTATTTTTATATAGGATAATTTTTTTTATAAATTCGCTTTAAAAAATCTTACCACAAATATCTTTTAAAATCTGACAAGTTTTGCTATTTTTTATAATAAAAATTAATAATAATAAATTTAATCCATCATGCTTTTAACATTTTTTGTATTAATAGTTTTTAAAGAGTCGAAAGTACATTCGCACTGTCATTCTATTGCAAAATGCGTCCGGCTCGGTGCAGGTTTCAGCCCGCCAAACACCCGGCGTTGTACTGGCATTCGTCCGTCTAGCAACCAGCGCGGGCCAAATTATATTCTTTATTAAAAATTAAAATAAAAGAAATGTTTAATTAACTATGCAAGGTGAATGTTAATTAATATTTAATATTTCTTTCAAATTAATTACATTCATCTTTTTCTCTTTTTTAAAAACATTTATAAAGTATGAATGAAACGCAGTAAGTTACAAATGTTTATTTTAGTTAATTTTGTATTGATTTCGAATATATAGTTATAAAGTGAAGTGTTCAACTAATTATTCCTAAATAATAAAATAAAGATAAATATTAAAATCATTGAAGATTAAATGAAAATATAATAAAACTTTAAATTTATTTGCATAATATAAATAAAATGCAAAAATATTGAAAAATATTTGAGTAAAAATTATTATTCATTTAATATATAAGTTTTTGTTTAGCGGTATTGTATATTGGCGTTGTTTTGCTCACATCCGCAAGCGAGCGAATAGCGTAGTGGTTAGCGTATTAGACTTCGGTGCGTAGATTAGGATAGGATTGGGCTTCGTATCCCACTGCGAGCGTTTAGAATTTTAATGTGTAAAAAATGTAAAATGTGTAAAAAATGCTTCAAATGATCTATAAATAAATGTTAATTAACATGCACCATGCATAGTTAATTAAATATTTTTTTTATTTTATTTTTCAATAGAGAATATAATTTGGCCCGCATCGCTTGCTAGGCGGACGAATGCCAGTAGAACGCCAGTAGAAAGTCATGTTTCGGAACAAAATTTGGCCCGTCCTGGTTGCCAGACGGACGAATGCCGGTACAACGCCGTATGTTTGGCGGTATTAAATCTGTACCGAGCCAGGCGCGCAGCCACTACAACTAATTGTCAGGTTCCAGTACAATGTTTGCACCGATCCGGTCGTCAGACGGACCCATGCCAGTACAGTCTTACCGACGTTTGTACTGGCGCGGTACCCTGCCAGTGGGAAATTTCCCCTGGGTATATTACCTCATAAACCTTTCAAGGATTCTCGAAGGGAATTAAAAGAAGCTTATTAAATCAGATATAAAATTGGAAATATGGTGAATTTAAAAAAAAAAGAAAAAATGTTGATAAATCACTTTTTTCATTTTAAATCCTAAACAAAATATTTTTCTACTAAATTAATTATTTCTCCCGAGAGAATAACCAATATTTTTAAAGTCTTTGTTTCTATAAAATGAAGGAATTTTTAATTCTTAAGTTTATTAGCCTACATATGCTAATTTCAGTTTTTAAAATAGAATTTTTAATGTGCAAAATGAGAAAAAATAATTCTAATTAAGTTATGAATAATATTAAAAAAACTATATTGTACAAAATTTCATACGTAATTTATCTGAATTTATTTAGGTATGCAAATTTCTTAATAGATGAATATGAATAAGTAATTAGAATCTTTATATAATTAATTTTTCCTTTTAGTTTTGTCATTCATACAAATCATTATGGTATTTAATTAAGTAATTGTTGCAATTAACTAATTAAACAGCTCTATAAACTAATGAATACTTTATTTATTATTATTTAATTTTATTGTTTTTTATACTGCAAAACTATGAAAAGTGAATGTTTTTTAAGGGAGTATAAGAATATATATATATATATATATATACATAATAAAAAATAAAATATGAGACTTGGGAAGTAAAATTTCCTCCATTTAAGTCAAATTAAATTTAGAGATGAATTTAGTTTAAAGCGTCCAGCAATTTTTTTCATTCGTAATTATATCACGCGTAATGTATCACGCATTTTCCACGAGCTTTATTACCATACTTATCGTACATCTGCCGTAAGATAAGACGCAAATTATACGTGCCTTGCAATTTGTCTACGTAATTACAAAGACGTTCAGTGATATTTTATACAGTCAACTACAGTAAAAACTGTTTTTTTATTCTATACTATATTTATGATGCTTTCAAAAAATATCTCTACAATTTTTTCTGTAATATACACCTATTTATATTTATAAATGTATGTATAATATATCTATATTATTATAATTAATATATTTATAATTATCGGTACGACTCCACGCGCACGGACCAAAAACATACCATACTTTAAATCACGATTTTTTTGTAAATACAAATGTCAGAAAATTAACAAATATACCGTTCGAAAGCTTATAAAATTCTACGATAAATGATACATAACTGAAAATTTTAATACTTTATACAAAAATTTCAGCAATCGACAAATTTGACAAAAAATTTAAAGAAATAGATTTTTTAAATTAAAAAAAAAAATTTTTTTTGCATGTTTTTTAAAAATTAAAGAAAAAATTTAAAACTTACCTATGATTTCCGACGGTAGTGTATAAATTATAAAACATATCTATAATAATAACACAAGCTTGCAAAAAAAATAAAAATTTCCGTCGTCTGAGATGGAGAAGTCATTTCCTGTAGTTTTTGGTGCGCTGAATCCGACTCTGGCAACCAAAACCTCCATCACGTCAGGATTTTGAGAAAAGTGGGGGTAAAATTCCCAAAAATCACTTTTTAGCAGTTTTTGAAAATTTCTACCGGGTAGATCCGACGTGCTAGAGACTTGTCATAGGAGTGAAATTAAAACTTGAACCCTCTACTTTACGAAGATATAGCGATATTGACAACAACAAACTAAATTAGCTGTCAAAAATGATTTTTTTAACAGTTATCAAGCATAAAAATCGACTCACCCTGTCCGTAAATACAACTCCTATGAGTCTATGACAAGTCTCTAGCACGTCGGATTTACCCGGTAGAAATTTTCAAAAACTGCTAAAATTTTTCTCAAAATCCTGACGTGGTGGGAGGTTTTCGTTGCCAAATTCAGACTCAGGGCTCCCAAAACTACGGGAAATGACTTCTGGATCTCAGACGACGGAAATTTTCATTTTTTTGCAGGCTTGTGTACTTGAATACATCACAATCATTAATATTATATTCCTAATAATTTCATTGATACACGTGAACTTTTCCTTAAAGTAACTGTATGAGTTTAAAAAATTTAAACTTACAATTACTTTAAGGAAACATTATTAATAATTAATTAAAAACCGCTGCCAAATTGTAAATTTTTATAATTTTGGTGTTCATTTCATGAACACTTTGCTTCCTCATAGAAATAATAATAATTGAAATACAATAGAACTTCGATAAGTCGAAGAAAATGTCCATTCCCTTCCCCAGAAGCCCAAAAACCTCTGTGACTCGAACTTTGCAACCTCTATTATAACTCGAAGTAATTTTAATTTCCCTTCAACAACTTTTCCATGTATTTTAACCTCTTTAACTCGAAGTTCAGTTTGGAACCTCTATATCTCGAAGTTAGTATACATATGGCCCTTTTAAACCTCTAGAACTTGAAGATTTTGTTTTTCGCTACATCTATATCTCGAAGCTTATACAATACAATTGTTATCAAACAGTGGTTCCTGTATTGAATTTAAAATTATTATTATTTTTATTAATAATGTCAATAATAATATAATAACAAACGTACGTATAGAAACTTTTCTATTGTGTATAAATATAAAGTATGTAAAAACAGAGAGAAACTGAGAGTACGCACGTAATGCAAATCGCTCTTTCCTTTGAAAGTCTGCCCCCTCGCGGCCAAAAGTCCCAAGCTTACACGAAAAAAATAGAGTTTGAAAAACTGGGAGTCAATATTGAAAAAACAGGACTCAGTCCAGTAAAAGTACATTAATTCATTTCCATCAAGCATCTTAGGGTGATGCGTATAGTGTATAGAGGGCCTTAGTTCCAAATGTCACTTTAAAGAGCATTGAAACACAGGCAAAGATTATAAGGCGCGCTGCAGTGTGCATAGTAGAGAAACTGGACTCAGTCCTCTACTTCGAAACTTTCACAATAAAGGAACGCAGGCGCGGAACCTGTCAAAATAAATGGCCGACGCGACGCGAGTGTTTCCTTTTATTCACTTCGTCAATTTTATATAAAAAGAAACAATAACCAATCATTAAAAAAAAGAAAAATATGTTAAATACACTCTTTATATTTTCATATTCATTAATTCACAAGTTTTATTCTTCCCACATTTTCATACTTACAATTAACAACTAAATGCATCGGAAAATCTTACAATCATACGGGATTGAACACCTACCTAACCATACAACTAAATATACGCATAATTATAAATCGCACGCTTTTACATTAATAAACGCTTACCAATGAAATAAATTAGATCATGCGTGAATTTTACTTTGTAATTAATGTAAGTATAGATGTCAACAATATTCATAATATTGAATAAATAATATTGTCAACTAGTTTAAATTTGATACGGTTATTAGAATTTAATAATAAATAAATAAAAAACATTAATTTTTTCTTAACCTTTTTTAAGTTTGACACTCCTCATGGTAAATTTGATTATTCTTTTTTTCCGTGTACAAAATAGTGAATTGACCTTGAATGAAATGTATAATTAATTATTCTCACAGCAATATTTAATAATTTAATTAACTTAACTGCACTGCATAATAGTTGAGAGTAGTAAGAGTAAGTGAAACGGTAAGATAAGTGAACGACCATTAGTGAGAGAGAGAATAACTTGTGGTTTTCGAGTAGGTATCTACTTTATGTGCACGGCGTTCATTTTTCGAAGGAACTGGACTGAGTACTAGTTGTTCAATATTCGCTTCTATTATTGACTTGTGTTTTGTACACTGCCGCGTTCTTTTAACTATTACATGAGAAAGAAATTTCTCATTCCAATTTTTTATACTCTTATTCCCTCTTAGACTATATAAACAGTCTTGTTTAAGCTGATGAATGGGATAACTTGTGTTGAGTCCCAAAGTGTTCAGCTATGAAACTTCTAATACTATAGTGTGTACCTGTCACATATTATTCTATAAAGGAGTACTACACTGACTGCATAAATCATTTTTCCATTTTTCTCCGTGTAGGTGGTTGGCTATATATATTGCCTAAATCAGTGAGGTTGCACACATATGTAAAATGTAATGGCTAAGCCGTAGTATAATCGGAAGCACTCGTGATCGCTCATAAAATGCAAGGAACGCGAGGAATAAAACTGAAGTAATGTGATAATAGGTCGAAAAATGATTTTTAGTCCCGAAAGTAAATCTATCGCAATGCTGAGAATAAAAAAGAGAAGGACATCGAAATATGATCGTCCTTCCTTTATTCATTCTTACTATTGCGATTTGAAAATTATTACATAATAATTAATAAATAAATTAAATAGAATAAAAATTAATTTTTAAGAAATTTAATTAATAAATTAAAATTAATTCAAGTAAAAATAAAAATTTAATTTAATTTAATAAAATTAATTAAATTTTTTTAAAATAACCCAATGGGAAATTTACAACTGGCGTAGTACTGCGCCAGCACTGGCAGCACTGGCGGCAAGGCTGAGAGCTAGCACTGGCATAGCACTGGGATGATAACGCCGTCTGGCGCTGCCGAAGTACTGTCTGTCAGTACTGCCAGACAGCGCTGGCGCAGCACTGGACCAGTGCTGGCTGAGAATATTGCCGCAATAAATGCCGTATTGTTATTAATTAGTCGTAAATTCATAATTATAAATAATTTAACAACAAAATGGTAAATAATATTAATAAATAGTTATTATTTATAAAATATTTCTCTTCTTAAAGAAATTGTATTAAAGATGGAGACTAACAATGGAGTAAATATAATATATATATAGTAAATAAAGTAGAAAAAAATTGTTTATAACATTTAAAAATTAAATAATAAACAATTACAGTAAGTGTGCATTAGATTTTCATATGTTAGTACCTAACGATTGGAATCTAGAAATATCGCAAACCTATGAAAATAAACAAAATTGCTGACGAGGGGAATCGAACCTACGACCTACGGACTAACAGACTAACGCTCTAACCACTATGCTAACGACACATGTATACAGTAAAGTATTAATATCTCAGTATCATTCAGACATACAATTATTGAGTCAAAGATGAGAAAAAAATAGGGTTACGTTAGAAATAATAAATTGAAATAAAATAAATTAAACTAAATTTTTAAAAATTAAATTACTTATTGCATTTAACATTTTACGTAATTCTTAAATTACGTGGTAATTTTTTAATAATTTTTTATTCATAGTAAGAAGTATAATAGTATTTTAATAGGAACCAAATTATTATTGAGGTTAAAGTTTAAATTTTGTTTATAATTTTAATTTGTTTAAATAATTTATTATTTACAAAATTAGACAATTGTGTTAAATTCCCAGATAACAATCATGCGTCGCACTTTGTCGCACTTCGGGCGCAGGACATGCGAGTCACGCGGTGCGTGCATAATGAGACGCATTTAGCAGTCACTCGTTCTGATTTTGTTGCACTTTAGGCACATGACGTGCGAGTCACACCGTGCTTGCTTAATGAGACACATTTTGCTGTCGCTCGTGCTAATTTTGTAGCATGCGTGAGGGCATAAACGTAATACTTTGAAATGAGGGGTTGATAGTAAAAGTGGTAATTAGGAGCAAAAGTGGGATAAGTGACTTGGGCGCAAATACGGGCTAAAATGATTTTGTAATTTATGGATAAATTAATTATAATTAATGATCAAAAAATATTTAAAATAGTAAAGAAAAACTTTAATATTTTGCAAATCATTCGTGTAATAAACTTATTGATAAATATTTTAATTGTTTTAAACCATTTGAATTATTTAATAATTTACAATTTATATTTTATTAATTTATATAAAATGCATATGAACCATTCCATTATATTTCGACTAAAGTCGTTGCCGACTAATTGTAAAAAATTATAATATTTTGCAGGAATAATTTTAAAAATATTAGGATCATCGAACAAAAAGAATTTTTTAAATATTTTTTATATTTATTGTAAAATAATCATTTTATTATTATTGCCCAATTTTCGTAATTTTTCTTTTTTCTGGGCAGAAGTTATTTACATTTTAAAACAGGCCTGTTTTAAAATCGTGAAAATAAGCAAAGTGCCAGTTTTAATTGCTTATTTTTTAACATTTGTGAAGAAAAAAGGAAGAAAGTGATAAGAAAAACTAAAAGTTATTGAAAGTTTCTTTATATTTCATAAGGTTTTATTCAATTTAATGATTTCTCTTTCTCACATTGAGCGAATGAAATTTGCAAAAATAGGTTATTTGCCAGGTGAACTTTAAAATAATTGTTTATTTAATATTTCCTAATAATAATTGTTTGTATTAATTTATAATAATAAAATAATTCATTCATAATAAATTCTAATAACTTTTTTACGTTTTCATAGTAAATTATGTGTTTTCTTTAATATTTTCTAATAGACAGTTTTTACGACTTTATATACTTTAGATGCTTATTTTACAATAAATACAAAAAATATTTAAAAAATTCTTTTTGTTCGATGATCCTAATATATCTTTAAAATCATTCCTGCAAAATATTATAATTTTTTAAAATTAGTCGGCAAAGACTTTAGTCACAATATAATGGAATGACTCATATACATATATAATATTTATTATAGATTGTAATTTATATTTTAATTTAAATAATAATAAATTACTAAATGTTTTGAAATTACTACAAAAAATTTTTACTTAAAAAAATAAAACTTTACTGTAGAACGTTATTTTTATTTATTTATCTAAAGTTGATAATAAAGGCAGAAAAATATTTGACTTTATAATTTTTTAATATTCGCGGTCTCACCGATGCGCATGTGCGCAGGGTGCGCAGCCAATTTTCCCAATATGGCCGAAAATGTACTTGTTGATGTCCGTCTCGAGTCACATGACGTCCAGTTTCGCTCTGAGCATGTGTTTTTATCGTTGGGTGAATGTCGTGATTGTTTGTTATTTATAAAAAGTGCGTGTGCGAATCACAGTTTTGTTTCTTTTATGTTTTATAAATATTTGTTTTTGTTTAAACTCGTTTTTAAATTGAAAAATTAAAAAATATAACGGTCATATCGAACAAGAGCATTTAAAGTTATTTTGCTTCGAATAGAAAGGCTCTTAGACGCAGTCCAAATTGTTTAATTTATTATGTTATACAGTTGACTTTTGTTGAACTTGTGTTGAAAAGTTTATATTTATTACGAATTATGATCTCAGCTGTTTATTATAGGTTATTTAGGAGGTTATGTATGTTCAAGACTAAAGAGAAAAATGTTCAATATTAATGCCATGTTTATATTATTGAAATAAAAAATTTTAATGAAATATTTTTAAATTTAACCTTAGTTTTTTGTCCTGCGCCCGAAGTGCGACAAAGTGCGACGCATGATTGTTATCTGGGTGTATATATGTTGTTTATGTAAATCGTTTTACTTATATTTTAGTGATAGTATTGAGTGTTGACAATTTATTAGATTAATGTGATGAATGATTTCAAATAACCTATATATTTTTGACGACTTTTAAAATTATTTTTATGACAACAAAGGATGGACTACATTATTTATAAATATTATAAAAATAAATTCTAGAGTAAGAAGATGAAAAAATATATAAGTTTAACCTCTTAATCATAGATAACATACATCGTTGTCTATTATAGCTTTACAATCACATTCACAATTTCAGTGTCAACCATGATCCTGGTTACTATAACCAGAAATTAAATTTATATTAACTAGGTTTCATCGTCAACGCAACTATGTTCAGTCATGTTCGAACAACTTCAATCGTAGTTAAAGACGTTTTTCACCACGAGAATCTGGTTGTATGAACCAGGAATTTCTCTCAGTGTAAAAAACGCACGAGACTCGCATTTCACTCTCATGCATCATGTACCTTTATGACATGCGAGCGTAATGCGTCTCATATGAGGACGCATCTGTCTGCATCAGTGAAGGCACGAGTGCGAAAAGAAACCTCATACATGCGAGAGATATGAGACGCATATCAATCTCAAATTGTTATCTGGGTTGTTATTATTAAATTTATTAAGAATAAAAAATGAACAACTGAAAAGTAAAATATTAATTTTTTTCAATAAATTTATATTTATAAACATTCATAAACTTTTTTTATAATTTTTTTCAAGTTTATGTCAAAAAAGCAATGTTGGCAAAGAGCGTTGTGAACAATTTTTCTATACTCAGCCAGCACTTGCCGCCATGGCTTGTCCAAGCTTTGGCGAAACAAAAATTCTGTACTGCGCCAGCACTAATTGTCGAGGCTCGGCTAGACTACGCCGAACAATCGTCTGAGTACTAAGCCAGTGGTGAACATCGGCACTACACTGGCATTTCCCATTGGGAATAATTAGTATAAACATACCTAAGAGAGAAAATTAATTAAATTTTGTTAAAATTGATTTTAAATAAAATTTCATTTTATTAAATTTGTATAGGATGGAATTGATTTCTTAATATTTTAATTTATTTTTTAAAAAAATTTATTGTTATTTTTTGTTATTAATTATTTAAAAATGTATTTATTTGTGTAGATTTGAATAATTTTAAATTTAACGTTAATAATTAATTAAATTAAAGCAACCAAAATTATATTTTTTTCTAGATTAGAAATTTACGGTGTTAAATTAATTGCAAAGAATTAAGCAAATTTGATTAAATTAAATTTTTTCTAATCATAATGTGTGTACATAGATATTTATTAGTATAGGTACTTTCTATTTTTGAATTAGTAAAAATTTTTACTAATTTCAATCAGTGTCTGACTTTTCGCTTTTTAATTTGTAAATTTTACTTTTTTAAATCAGGGTGGTCACAAGTTTCAGTTTATCAATTTCTCCGACATTTCCCTGACAATTTACTGACATTAAAATTACTTTCCCTGACAAAATTCTATTTACAGGAAAACATGAATGTTTACGGAAAATGAGTAAAATTTATGAATTCTAATAATTTCTAAAAATTACAATTATAACTCTTCCTGAATTCAATTATTTTATACAATTTTAAACTAAACTTCATTTCTCAATTAATTGTTTTAAATAATTTTCTAAAAGTTCTTTTTAGGGTCAGTCCATTATATTTCACCTGAAGCCTTTGCGGCCTATTTTTAAAAAATCGCATAATTTGTCAAAATGATGTTTAATATCCATAGAATTCATTTTTGAGAATTATTTTATAAAATTTTTTGAATTTAACTTAGAATTTTAATTTTTAAGTTGAGATGGACAGAAAAAAGGTTAGATTGTCAGTTTCATTTCATTTCATTTATTGAATAAATCCAACAGTCATTAGACCAATTACAGGATTATAGTATATAATATAATAAGAAAAACATATCCCAGCAAACAATAGTTAATAATAATTAACAATGAATAGTAATTGAATAGCTTATATTATAAGAATTACACAGTTTTTGATATTGAATTTATAGTATATTATGTAATTTGGAACCGGGGAATATTATTAATTAAACATCTAATTGACATAACAAAGGGATCCAATACTAAATCACTTGTGATTATATCATTAAAAGTAGTAGTCATTCTTCCAATAGGTGTATTGTGAGAAGCTCTCTGTGAATACAGTAAATAATTTAATCGAGTACAATAATTTGGAGCAGAAAAAGATAATTAGGACAGAAGATAAGGAGAGTCAATAAGATTTTTTATTATTTTTAAAAGAAAAATTAATGATTGTAAAATCCTTCTGTCCTGAATACCAAAAGTTTCGAATGTATTACATAATTCAGAATAATCTGAACCTGGTAAAGGGTAAAAACCATTGACTTTCCAATTAATAAATTTTAAAAATTTTTTATGGCATTTTTCCAGACTTTCAATAAGGTATTTAGCATCAGTGTGCCAAACGAAGGAGCAGTAATCAAATTTTGATAAAACAAATGAATTAAATAATACATTCAGAGCATTAGTATTTGAAAAAGAACGACATGTTCGTAAAACAAAACCAAGAGATCGATTTGCCTCACGGACAATATAATCAAAATGATTATGAAAACGTACGGATGTGTGGAGATATACTCCCAAATCCTTATAAGTAACAATTTTTCCAATTTAACCTGATTAATAGTATAAAAAAAATCAATGGTTGAAACCCTTCTAGTAAAAGTCATTACTTTACATTTTGAAACATAAAGATTAAGAAAATTTTTATTACACCAATTTATTAATGAGTTAATGTTCGCTTGTAACTTCTCACAATCTTTAGTATCATTGATTGGGGTAAAAATTTTCAGATCATCAGCAAACAATAAAAAGTCAACATCGAAATAATCGCTTATATCATTCATATAAATCAAAAATAATAATGGACCAAGATTAGACCCTTGAGGTAGACTAGAGGTTGGAACAAAGCATTCAGACTTATAACCATTACAATGAACATATTGTTGTCTGTCTTGTAAGTACGAGCAAATAAGAATTAGAATTTTCTCAGGTAACTGAAGGTCATACAGTTTCTTTATCAAAAGCCTTTGAGATATCTGTAAAAATAACATCAACCTAGTTATAATTTTTTAAGTAAAGTTCAATTTTTTGTAAAAAAGTAATTAAATTGGAAGATATAGAACGACGAGGGACAAAGCCATGTTGTTCCTCCATTAATTTTGGATTGAAATATGACCATAAGATACTACTGAGACACTTCTCAAAAACCTTTGATAGATTAGATAAGATCGCAATTGGTCTGTAGTTACAAATCTGAGACTTATCTCCTTCTTTAAACACAGGGCATATGCGTGTGTTTTTCCACAATGACGGAAATTCACCCACATTAATTGCTAAGTTAAATATAACACTCAATGGTTTAATCAACTCCGATGCGCAGCTTTTAAGAAGTTGATTCGGGATATTATCCAAACCTACCGACTGCTTATTAGGTAATAGCAATAAATTTGTCAAAATTTATTGCTATGACAAGCAATAACTTTCAGTTATGAAAATTTAATAAAAAAATATGGAAGTAATTTACATAATACAAATTTCTTGATTGATATTTGTTAAAAATGAGCTAATTTACTTGTATAAATAGATTATTATGTAAACATACCCAAAATAATAGATAAAAATTGATTTTAAAATTTAACTATAAAATGTCAAAAATCACTACATTTTATTAACATTTTTCTAAAAAGTTTATAAATATTAAAAAATTTATTACTATTTAATGTAAAGTATTTTCAATGTAGTTTCATAATGTGTGCTAGCTTTTTAATTTTATAATAAAGAAGTATAAAAAATTTTACTTTTAATATTGAGTGTTTCATGATTTTCAGTGATTTTAATCACTTATTTCTTCTCAGGTGCAAGACTAAAAAATCCAATTTTTGTCTTAATATTTAAGTTTAAACTTCTTTTCCCTTCTATTAAATTTTGGTGATGGAGAACGAGCTACTTTTCAGTTTAAATTTAGTTTAAAAAATCTGCTGAAAAAACGAATTTGTTGGTTAACATGCAAGTAGATTTTTGCAAGACTATTGAGATAGCCAACTTCAGTATTATAAAATTACCTGCATTTTAACCAACAAACTCGCTTTTGGAAGCAGATTTTTTAAACATAAATGTAGGATTTTTAATAGTGATAACACAAATACTTTGAAATAAATGAATTTAATAATAATAATTGTTGAAAGTTACAAAATACAATTCTTTGATAAGCGTCTTACAAAAACAATGTTGCAGCGCGTCTTCTCAATTTCTATATATTCTAACCTAAAAAACTATAGTAATCAATAATGCATCCGCATTATTGATCGATGGCGCTACGAACGATTACCGCCAATTTCAAATAAGTATTACAATACAAAGTACAGGATGATTATTTTCTACAACTCGGCCATCCTACATTGTCATACGCCACGAATGACTAATCTTTGGAAACCCACGGTTTCATGTATTCTGCGCAAGTGCTTGTGTTCATAGGGCCTTCACCATTGCCAACGCGTTTTACATCATAAGTGTTATTGAATTTCACTTTGGTGATTTTGTAAGGACCTAAGTACTTAAGTTTCAACTTGCTACCGGAATCATTTGGGTGCGTTTAATGGCTACGAGGTCTCCTTCTGCGTATGTCGATGGTTCTCTTCTGCGTAAATTGTAGGATTTCCTATTCTCTTGCTGAACTTTTAAAATTTGTGATTTAGCTTGTTGTCGAAGATCGTTCCTTGACTCGTCAAGTTGATTTTGCCACTCTAACTCTAAAATTTCTGCCAATTCCAAATCATCTGCTCGTCGCATTTCCACTCCAGTAAGTAAGCGGAAAGGAGTCATTCCAATACTCCGTTGAAACGTCGAATTCAAGGTCTGTTGAAGTTTATTAACGTGTTGGTACCATTTACTTGGATTGTCTATACAAATTTTCGATAAGGTTGGTATAATGACACGGTTAATGTGTTCAACTTGTCCATTAGCCCTCGGTAAACCAGTTGTTATTTGATGGTGTTTAATCTTCTCTTCGTTACAATATTCTTGAAATTCTTGCGATGTAAAGGCAGTGCCTCTATCCGAAATAATACGAACAGGATTTCCAAATATGAATTTTTGTCTGTTCAATCGATCTATGACTTCTTTTGTGGTAGTTGATTTTGTTGGGTAAAGCCAAACGAATTTCGAAAAAGCATCAACTACGACCAGTATATGCTTATACTGTTTACTAGTAGACTCGAGAGGTCCGAGGTGGTCAATGTGATAGGTGTGTAGTGGTAGGTCAGTTTTATCGCTGTTATTCAAATAACCCTCTTTACGCCCTCCTTTTCGATTAATGACCAAACAGCTTACACAATTTCCTATAAATTTCGATACCTTATCTGATAGTAAGGAGATGAGATAATTTCTTCGAATAATTTCTTCCGTACGTTTGGCAGCAAAATGGCCACGCTGATGTGCTACACGGATTATTTCTTCTTCCATACAAGCAGGAATCACCAGTAAATCATCTCCATTTTCGAACTTATGAAGTAAACCATTTCGCATCACGTAGTTATCATTCAGTCCATCATCAAGGGAGTCGACGATTTTTTTAACTTTCGGATCATTCTGCTGTGCTTCTTTAAGTCGTGCGGTTATATCGTCGATTTCGATAGTAAAAACAGGGTAGCGACTTAGAGCGTCCACATGCCGCATTCTGTCGCCAGATCTGTGTTCTATGGTGCAAGAATATTCCTCAATAAGCTGCGCCCATCTCCAAATCTTTGGTGAAATTTCCTTTTTGTCCATTGTCTGCTTAAAGGCTGCACAATCTGTCACCACTTTGAAGTCGATGCCAAGCAGATAGACTCTGAATTTCTGTAAAGCACGAACAATTGCTAAGGCTTCTAACGTATAACTAGTCATTTTCTGTTCTGCGGGTGTCGTCTTATGGCTTAAGTAATGTGTTGGGTGAAACTTGTCGTCATCGGGTGAACGTTGTAACAAAATTGCCGCGGTTCCGTCTTTACACGCGTCAGTGTGTAATTCGGTTTCGTGTTCTCTATCAAAAAATTTCAATACAGGTTTTTCTGTGAGTATCTTTTTTAAATTTGCAAAGGCTTCTTGCTCTGAAGGACCAAATTGAAATTCCTTGTCTTTTTTCATTAAGTCGCTTAACGGTTTCGCTATTAAGGAGTACTTATTTATAAATTTTCGGAAATATCCCGTGAGACCAATGAAACTTTGTACATCTTTAACTGATTTCAGCTTTGAAAAATTGGTCACGGCCGATATTTTTCCAGGCGAAGGATAAATTTTTCCGTCTTCGATGACTTGTCCTAAATATTCGATTCTCTTTTTCAAAAGGTGACATTTCTTTTTGTTAATCTCGAGTCCATAGTCGCTAGCTACTATTAAAACAGTTTTCAAATTTTCTATCGCTTCCTGTTCGGTTTTCGCCAATATAATTATATCATCAAAGTATACGCATACGATTCCATTATTTATTAGAGGCCTAAAAATACAGTTAATGAAGCGCTGGAAAACTGCTGGTGAAACGCAAAGGCCAAAAGGAGCCTTCAAGAAAGCATACTGCCCTTTGTGTGTTACAAATGAAGTATACTTCTGACTTTCCTCGCTCACGCTTACATGAAAAAAACCGTTTTTCAAATCCAACGTACTAAATATTTTCGAATCTTTTAAGGCATCAATTAAATCTTCTATTAACGGAATAGGATATTTATCTTTTATAATAACTTTATTAATTCGTCGGTAATCGACACAAACTCGATATGTGCCGTCTTTCTTTTTAGTTAGTACTATAGGGCTTGCGTAGCCACAATTAATTGGTTTGATAATTTTAGCCTTTTCCCACACTTCAACTTGATCATCTACTACGTCACGCTCAACAATAGGTAAACGTCTTGGACTAGAATAAATCGGCTTGTCGTCATTTAAATTTATAGTTAATACAATTTCGGTAGTCTTAGTTTTATTCGGTTTATAACTTATTAAAAGAATTTCCGCTTGTTTACAAATAAAATCATCAACGAGAGGACCAACGTCGATTTCAATTTTTTCTGTTAAAGTTATATTTCCCAAAAATACATTTTGTTCGCATTTTATAATTTTAACGCCATTTTTATCGACTCGAACTTCTGCTAACGGCAATATATTACGGCCAATAATACATTTCATAGGCATAGAATCTACTGACACTACATCAAAATCCAAATTATACGTTTCATTGTCGATAAAAGTCTCTGCTTGAAAAGATCCCTTAGTCTCTACTTTGCCGCCGCCGAAACCTACTGCTTTACATTTTGAGTCTCTTAAATTAATTAATTTAAATTTTTCGAAAACGTCTTCGCGTATTAAGCTTAAAGCACTGCCGGTATCAACGAGAGCTTTCAGGGTTTCACCTTCTACGACTACTTCTTTATAACACGAATTTTCTTTTTCAGAATAAACAAAATCTATCCTGTTTTCCGTATTCGATGGACTAGATGTTTTTGCACCTTTGCAATTTGACGCTATATGCCCGAACTTATTGCATTTAAAACATTTAGTACCCTTCTCTCGACTTTTACACTCTCTAGAAATGTGCCCCGATTTCCCACAGTTAAAACATCGCGTCGTTTTATTTTTCGCACTGTCAGTCTTTTTATCGTCCATTGGTACGTCTTTTTTCTTACTTAACTGTGTATTTGATTTCATATTAGATTTTCTAATTTTTTCGTACGTCTTTAATTTAATCTTAAACTCGTCTAAATTTTGGGCATCATATAAAATGGCTTTATTATTGGGATCATCTCCCAATCCTTATTCGATTACATGTTCGATTAGAGCCTCGCACTCTATTTTACCTCGTGAAGCTAATTCGCGCATAACCAAAAAATATTCTTGAACTGATTCGGAATCTTTAATTTTTCTTTTAGCAAGCATAGAGTGTAATTTAGTGCTAGATAATTTGGTCGAGAATTCTTTTAGTAAAGCCGTCTTTAACTTTTGCCATGTGACCAATCCTGATTCACCCTGAATAAAAAGTTTCGCTAACCCCTTAATTGACCTTTTGGCAAAAACAACTTTTTGTAAATCAGACCACTCGAATAATAATGCCGCGTCTTCGAATTCAGCTACCCAACGTTCCACTGATAAACTATCACCACCGTCAAACTCACGAATCGAATCTTCGACGTCTTTAAACCCCAGGGAAAAATTGACAGGTTGCGCTCGTCGAGTATTACTTACAGGAGGGTTTCTTTGTGTTCCCGCATTATTTACGCCTATTTCCTGATCTAATTCATTTTCAGAACTATGGTCCCCTTCGTGTGTTTCGGAATTATTATCGTGTCCGGTATTTTCGTCATTTTGCCCGCCACCGCCTGCAAATTGCCCGTTCTCGTCATCGTCATCTCCATCGAGATCTGTATCGTCTTCGGAATTGTGCCCTGCCAACGAATTAATATCCATTAGTGCACGAATAATATTTTGCCTAAGCTGCTCTTTTCTTGAAGAATAATCTAACCCCAAAATGTTGCAAATAGATGTCAAATCTCCTACAGAAAACGTACTAGCATAATCTACTTTATCATGGAATTCAGGTGAATCGTCGGAAAATGTGAACCCAGAAAACTCACGCAATTTACTTCTATTTTTGCGGTCTCCTTCTTTCTGAAAAACTAACCTATAAAGTGCACTTATTGCGCTACGAGAAGCCACTTTTAATTGTTTTTCGATACTCTTAATTTGAACTAATTTTTCCATTTTTAATTTTACAATAAGATTGATCTCAATAAAATAAATACAAAGTCATAAATAGAATTATACTTATCAAATACGTGATGACACTGCGATCTGTTGTTTCGGGGTTTACACGATGACCTTACTTGAACGTTGATTTCCTTTAATTTTCCGATGTTGAGATAAACATACCATACGTTGTCGTCCTCGGTTGGAATTGGAATTTACTTCGTTTCGGGCAAATATCTGCTTCTGATTGTGGTGAACCTCGTTTTGGAATATGATTGTTGATAATCTCGTCGCTTTCGTCTTAGAATTTTGTCGCCTTCGTCTTCGAAAAATCTTCCGTCTTTGAAACTTTGTCGTCTTGGTTTCAGAGAACAGCTACCTGCTACTTCCTTCGTCTTTAGATCTCGAGAATGATCGTCCTTTCAATCTCGGCGTCGTTGATCACGTAACTGATTAGCTTATTCTCCAAATTCGTTAAAATCTGATAGCGTCGTTTTGAGCTGCTTGTTCCGTCTTTGCGTCGTTTTCTTTTCAAAGGATAATTATCACTATCCCACTTCTGACACCAATTTTGTAGGATTTTTAATAGTGATAACACAAATACTTTGAAATAAATGAATTTAATAATAATAATTGTTGAAAGTTACAAAATACAATTCTTTGATAAGCGTCTTACAAAAACAATGTTGCAGCGCGTCTTCTCAATTTCTATATATTCTAACCTAAAAAACTATAGTAATCAATAATGCATCCGCATTATTGATCGATGGCGCTACGAACGATTACCGCCAATTTCAAATAAGTATTACAATACAAAGTACAGGATGATTATTTTCTACATAAATAAAACTACAAAGCAGCTCGTTCTCCATCACCAAAATTTAATAGAATGGAAAAGAAGGTCAAACTTAAATATTAAGACAAAAATTGGATTTTTCAGTCTTGCACCTGAGAAGAAATAAGTGATTAAAATCACTGAAAATCATGAAACACTCAATATTAAAGGTAAAATTTTTCATACTTCTTTATTATAAAATTAAAAAGCTAGCACACATTATAAAACTACCTTGAAAATACTTTACATTAAATAGTAATAAATTTTTTAATATTCATAAACTTTGTAGAAAAATGTAAATAAAATGTAGTGACTTTTGACATTTCATAGTTAAGTTTTAAAATCAATTTTAATCTACTATTTTGGGTATGTTTACATAATAATCTATTTATACAAGTAAATTAGCTCATTTTTAACAAATATCAATCAAGAAATTTGTATTATGTAAATTATTTCCATATTTTTTTATTAAATTTTCATAACTGACAATCTAACCTTTTTTCTGTCCATCTCAACTTAAAAATTAAAATTCTAAGTTAAATTCAAAAAATTTTATAAAATAATTCTCAAAAATGAATTCTATGGATATTAAACATCATTTTGACAAATTATGAGATTTTTTTAAAAATAGGCCGCAACGGCTTCAGGTGAAATATAATGGACTGACCCTCTAGAATTCACTTATTTAAATACAAAAACTCAATTTTTTTATAATAATTGTAACTCTCCATAGTTTTTTAAGTTATTAAAAAATTACACGGAGAAAAATTTATCCATAATGATTACAATAGTCTATATTACTGTTCGGACATGTGACCACTTTTTGTGATGATTACTATAGCTGTTGTAAGGAGTACAAACATGAAGGTATCCCTTACAACAGCTATAGTAATAGTTCCTACTCAATTCTAAACACATTACATAGTTTTCGTAATCATTCAAAAAAGTGGTCACATATCCGAGCTGTAATGTAGACTATTGTAATCATTAAAAAAGAATTTTTCTCCGTGTAAGAAGATAATTGAATCTTAAAAAGTTATTATAAACAATTGTAATAATTAGTTTTTTAAAATATTTTTATGTAATTTTTCGAAAATAATTGAATTTCTTAAAAGGATTTTTGTATAATTTAAAATATTAATTAATTTTTTTTATGAATTTTAATTAAAAATTTTAAACTTGATTTTTTTCTCAAAAATGTTAAAAATAATTCTAAAATGTTATTATTTTTTGTATGTAATTGAATTTTCGGAAATGTAATTGGAAATTTTTCAAAAGTTGCAATGAATATTCTTCAAAAGTTGATTTTTAAAAATTCTAACAAAATACTTGAAAGAAATTAATTATTTTCAATAAAATTGTACAAAATTCTAATTATTCAAAAAGATTTTTATTATAAATATGTATATTTGAAAAATTTAATTATCTTAAAAAATGATTCAAAAACAATTTTTGAAAGATTTGTTTATAGTTGTTTTTTGCATTATAAAAATCGAAAAAAGTTGCACTTTTTTACTGAAAATTGTGGTATTTTGTTGCAATGTTTGGAAGAAAAGTCAAAATTGTCGCAATTTTTAAAAATAAGTTGAAAAAAGTCTCAATTTTCTTACTTTCCATGACAAAAAAAATTTTTTTCTGACATTTCCCTGACTTTACTGACATGTGGACAGCCTGTAAATCTAAAATCTTTAAAATAATTGTTTCATTAATTCGGTTTTGTGAAAAAAAATTTTTTTTCTATGCTCAACATCGACGCTAACTTTGCAGGGACTTTAGTAATTTAATTAGTAAAATTTTAATTTAATTTTAATTTGACTAATAAATAGTCATTTTTACTAATTTATTAGTAAAATTATGTACTAATTTAAAAGCAAAAAGTTAGTCACTGATTTAAATTAGTAAATATTTTTACTAATTCGTATATTTAGTTTATTTTTGTTCGATTTTGATTTTTCCTGTATTTCAGATAGAATTTTGACTTTTTGACAATTATTTGTGAATATTTTCAATTGTAAACTTTTATTTAAAACATTAACATAACGTAAATTTCAATTATTGTCAGAAATAGAAAAAGTTAAAAGTTTTTTGATTTGATTTTTTGTATGAAAATTGGAAATGATTCCAAAATTTAGAAAGTGAATTAAGAAAAATTCCTAAATGTTTTCAATATTATCAAAGATTGGTGGACATCGCAAAAAACCTGAATTTTTTTTCTCAATTTTGGAAATTTAATATTTTTTCCAGTACTGTTGATAAAATTCTCAAATTTACCCTTATTTAAAAATTTACCCTTATTTACCCTTATTATTAAAATAGTTTATATCGCTTAGTATAAAAATAGGTACTGATAAATGTTGATAATTAAAATTATTGACGACACAATATTTATTTGCCCAATTTTAATTCCTCTTTTTTTAAGGAGAATTTTTTCCTATAAATATTTAATCAAATATATGTCAAAATAAAGATAAGCCTTAATTAAAATGTTATACGCTCAAATTCCTAAAATAACTTATATATTTCACTTAAAAAAAGTGTATAAATATGTACTGTAAACAGTCTTTCGGGAATTAATTCGTCTAAAATTTTGTGTACTAGCGCCTCAGACGGCCTTCGATCGTCTTTGTTGCTTCTATTCCATGTTCATTTTTGTTCAATTTTTAAAAGTTTTAATGTTAATTTTTCCAATTTAATAATTTTTTAAATAAAATTCTATTTTACTTAAAATATTTTTTTGCTTATAAGTGTAAAATTTTCTATTAATTTACAGTAGAACCCCGGTTATCCGAGCTAATGTGGACCAGACGTACCTCGGATTAAAAGACCCAGGCGCGAAAGACCAATGCTGACGATAGATTAAAGGTTGATTGAGTCTTGAACGCTCAGTGTGGGTAACTCACAGTAGAAGCAGTCTTTACATCGCTGTCAATCAATATTAGTTCAATATTGATTCGGTCAATCTTTATGAGTGAAGTTCGAACATCTAATCTTGATTCAAGCTTGAATCAATCTTTACACAATATTCAGTTTATCTTTATTTATTACCGTGTTCACTTAATTAAATAATATTATAATAATTATAATTATAATAATTGTTTCAAATAATAATAATAATTAACATTAAGTTATTAATTGATAAATAAATATATTATTAATTGTAACATTCATATTTAAAGAAAGTTAAATGGAAAATTTTTTTATAAATGATTTCAAAATTACTATCTATAGATAATTAATAAATAATAATTAAAATGTGCAATAAATATTCCTGACACTGCATCATATTTAATAATTTTATTAATTATGTTAACTTTTAATATTAATTTAATTAATTATTATTTATTTATTTATTAATTATTATAATTATTAATAATTATTGTTCAATTAATAAATATTATTATAATTAATAATAATTATAATATTTAACATTATAATTCATTATTATTCCAAATTATATTTATTTAAATAATATATTATTAATATATCTAATAATAAATGTTAATAATTTTGTTACTGAATAATAAAAAATATCAATTATTTATCGATGTTTATTAAATTATCCATTAAATATTTTTAATTGTAAAATGTTTTAAAAGTTGAATTTTGTAATGATTACAATTTTATTATGAATTATTTAATATTCATTTTTAATAATTAAAATAATTCAGGATTAGTATGTGTAAAATTTTTAGTCATAGTTTTCACTTTGCCCTTATAAGTAACAAAGTATACGGCACTGGCATTAATATATTTGATTAGTCCGAGGTCTCATCGAGACTCAGTGGCCGTGCGGTTTAAGTGCTTGCGTCAAGGACTTCCGGAATGCGTCTGGGGCGGGGGGACGTGAGTTCGATCCCACATGCGAGCGGATTTTTGCATTATAAGCGTTACATAAAATAATAAAATTACTATTTAATCTGTATAATTAATAAGTGTTGTGAATAAAAACTTGTGAACTTGTTTGTAAATAATATTAAAAGTCTGTTAAAAATGTAGTTAAAAAATGTACAAATTATCACAAATTGTCTTTTTTTGCTAATATTATTTTTCAATATTATTATGTTAAATGGCATTTATTGTTAGTAATGTAATATTTATATCAAAATATTATAATTATTATAATAATAACTTATTGTCATTAAATATGTAAATACATATATATATTAATAACAATACTGTTTATTATTAATAATAATAATTAATATATTCACGTTATATTGAATGAACGCGTGAGAAGCGTGTAAATTTGGGAACAGTGCAAGCAGTCTTGTTCAGTCCTGCTTTCGGCTTCCGCAGCATTGATTGAAGATTGAACGCCAGTCTTCAACAAAGACTGAGCGTCAGGTTTACATCGGTGTTACTATTCCGGACTCAAGCAGCCTTGCTTTTGCTGTCCCACCAAGCTTTAACCAATACTGACCAACCCTCAATCAAGCTTCGTAAAGCCTGAACTCACTGTCAGCTCGCGCCTGGGGAATACTCGGATAATACGGACTTTTCTATTTACACTACAATTTAACATTTGCATTTTTTAAATAAGTCTTTTCTACATAAGAGAAAATGATTTTTTTAAAACTAGATAATTATTTTATTAATTTATTAATATAACACAATTTATTTCAAAAAAGTGAAGTATTTATTAACTAATTATGTAAACATATAATTTTTGATAGTTTCTTTACCGATATATTGAATAAACTCATCAACAAAACTCGGATAACGCGGACTAGGCTTGAGAGACAACTCGGATTATGCGGACTGGCATTTTCGGACGTGACCTCGGATAACCGGGGTTCTACTGTAATTATATTTTTAATTACAAATTATGTTATTTATTATTTATTTATAGCGAATTAGGTTATCTACTCTAGAGTGCTCTAAGAGTGCTCCCCGAAGGATTAGGATGTTCGATTTAACAGATTTGCTATAGTTAAAGCATACAGAGAGTACTTCCGCACAGAGCAAGAGCACTCCAAGAGCACTCTAGAGCAGATAACCGAATTCGCTATTAGTAGTAAAAGAATAATTTCAGACTGCAGTTCCATCTCTTAAGTATATGTGAATTTTTAATGTACTACAATTTTATTTGGAAACATGAGTTCGCCCTTCTATTCATATTACCGATGCTTAATCTTTTCGATACTTTTCGAGTTACACTTTCGAGTGCATTCGATTCTTTTATCCCATGTCTTTTTTTAGTTTTTAGAAAGGATCATAATTTGTATAGTTTTGAAGCTAGAAATTTTAAATAGTAGACTAAAGTGCCGGATTTAAACTGGAAATTAATTGTTATCTATCACATTGAACTATTGCAAATTTTGGTGTAAATGCAAAATTTTATCAGCACAAAGACCACAAAAAACTTTGCATGAACGATGTGTACAAATGTCAAAACATTGTCATAACCTCTTTTTAGTTCTATTCCTCGCGTTCCTTGCATTTTACGAGCGATCACGAGTGCTTCCGATTATACTTCGGCTTAGCCATTACGTTTTACATATGTGTGCAAGCTCACCGATTTAGGCAATATATATAGCCAACCACCTAAGCTTGGGACTTTTGGCCGCGAGGGGGCAGACTTTAAAAGGAAAGAGCGATTTGCATTACGTGCGTACTCTCAGTTTCTCTCTGGTAAAAACCTCTATATGTCGAATTATATTTTCAGAAACCTCTATAACTCGGAACCCTCTATAAGTCGAAACCTCTTTAACTCGAAGTTTTCAGCGTTTCCCTTCAACTTCGACTTATCGAGGTTCTACTGTATAAGGATCACTTTTTATAAAAGGGTTAAAAATCTTTCAATCTTGGTCCAAAAAATGTGTTTTTATATATTCTATAAGATGGCTATAATAGTTTAATAATTACACATAAGTTAGTAAAACAACAATGTTGAAAAAATTATATTTTCCACAATTTTTGATTTTTCAAATGCCAATAATTTCATAATTTCTGCCGACTCAGGTTAAAAAATAGGTCAATCGAAGCGTTTTTTAATGCTCTAGAAGTTGGTAATGATACTTTTAAAGTTACACTACCGGCGGAAATTGTGCGAACGCTAACATCTCGAGCTATTAAAAAAACACACCCGCACAGAAAGAGTAATAACTCCGTTAAAAATGAAGCTAGATGCTTTTTTTAAATTACATTGAAAAGGTTATTGAATTTCCAATGAAATGCCACTATTTTAAGTTGTATTGCATAAATAGGAAGCGAGATATCATGTTATGAAGACGAAACAATAATTTTATGCAACACAGCACTGTAATACGCACTTTACGCTACCTATTTTGCAGGTTGTAAATTACTCATTATAGCCCGGTGCGAATAATACTGGAGGGGAGTACACTTTATTTCGTGTTAGTTACATTATAGACCCAATAACCGGGTTATAATGTTACTATTTCTGTACAAAAGTAGGATATAATGTAACTAGATGCTGTCAGACGCACAGTTCCCATGGACTCTCACTAAATGCATGCGTATTCGGTGAGGGTCCCTGGCAACTCTACTGTCAACTAGCCTAACTAGACGTTTGAATGTATATCGGTACACTAGTAGTATGTCACATATTATCTCGTTTTTGTCTTCAGGTGTTTGTAAAAAAAAATTGAAGCCTTTAGCTCTTTCTCGTTCTGAGATATTGAGGCAAATGTAATGTTAGTATACACACACATCGGGACATTTTTTAAAATCCGTTTTTTGGACTTCTGAGGTCAAATTACATCGAAATTTTTTTATATTTATTTATAACATTCATACGGGCAGTGCCCATTCGTACATAAAGTACTAAAAGATTAGGTAGGGAAGAGTTAGGCAAACCAGCCATACTAACGGTTTTTTTACTCTTCCCAGTGTGCACGTACTATAACTGTTCTAGACCAAAAAAAAGAACAGTGTTCTAGAATAAGTGTTACAATTTTATTATAGAACAGTTCTAGAGCTTTGTTCTAAATTTGTTCTGGAACAGTTGTTCTGCATCTGTTCTATAACAGACATGTAACATTTGTTCTAAATTAGTTATAGAATTTTGAAGTAACATTGTTCCTATAGTATTCTAAAACACTGTTACAAAAATTTAATATAACTGTTTTTTCACTATAAACTCGTGTTTATTTTCACTACACGGAAAGATATTATTAAATTTTATAAAAGTATTTTACAAGTGTAGGACAAAATGCGTCTAAGGAAAATTTTGCTATTAACAAAACTAACACAGTAAATCTTAATTTAAGATCGGTCTTAAATTCAGCACTGTCTGCTATAAGTATCCTTGTTAAAGGATACAAAAATGTATCTTAATTTAAAGCTGCTTTCCTGCTTTAGAATAAGACTTTTTTTTACTGTGAAACTTTAACAAAACGTACCTATATAAAATTTAGTAAAGTTATATTACAATTTGTTAAAAGTTTTCGATATTTGATATAACTTTACTAAATATAGTATAATTTTTATAAAAGTTTAATACTTCTAATATAATAACTAATATAATAACTTTCTTTCCGTGTAGAGTGCAGCCGCGTTTTTGCATGAATTACAAAAAATCTTTTGAATTTAGATACTTAGAAAGACTCGTATCGATGATTCGTGAAAAATTAAATAATTTTTCACTGTCAGCTTGCATAAATTTTCAAGATTTTTAAAAACATTATTCACCAACAATAACATCAAATATTTAATTAATTTATTATCAATTATTATTTAATAGGTCTATCATAAAAATACCATAATAAATTATTATTATTAACTAATTAATTAAAATTTGTTATTATTTGTAGCATAATTATATATTATTATTTGTAATAAAAAATTTATATATATATATATATATATATATATATATATATATATATATATACATATGGGTCATTCCAGGCCAAATCGGAAATTATTTTGCTTTTGCATTTCAAAAATATTTTTATTAAAAACTACGTGTGAAAACAAAACTTTTCATTATAAAAACGTCCAATTTGATCAATTTTTAACCGAGTTATAAGCATTTAAAAAAAATTTACGTAAAAAACGTCATTTTTCATAAATCTGTATCTCCTGAACCGCTTTATGAAAAAATTTGAAAAAATTCAAGATAGCTCATTTCAAAGAGTACTAAAAGAAAGAAAATGTTTCAAAAAAATTTAAGATGCAAAAGCAAAATAATTTCCGATTTGGCCTGGAATGCCCCATATATAGTTATTTTTTTATTAACCCTCACAGGCTCGAGTTCGATTTTTGAAATGCGCGCACAAGGTGGGTCCGAGGGACCCGGATGTTTCAATGCAATAAAAAATAAAATTTAATAGCAAAGTGCTTCATATTTTCCATATTTAATACAATTTTAATGATATAATTGCATAAAAAATTTTAAATATTAAAAAGTAATCAAGATATAACTAAAATTTGTTTAATAAATTTAATGAGTCATTTTGAATAAATCGAACTACATACTTATTAAGCAAGATTTTTTTAATGTGTATTTTTTGTTCTATTAAATTTACCGATGAATTAAGCATATGTTATCACTTATTATGGCAGTTGTTGATAAAAATACCATAAATAAATCCAATATTGCATAAAAATTTCAAATTTTTAAATTGTTTTTCATAGCCCGGGTCCCTTGGACCCGGCTTGAGCCCTTACGTATGTTCGACTTAAAAGGTAATTTTTCCAGAATATTTTATGAATAAAGAATTGTTTATATTGATGAAAAATGTGTGTTTTTACGTCCCCAAGCCTAATGTGAAGTTGATTTTCCAATAATATTTTTTTAACCGGAAGTAGATCAAAAAAACTTTCCTCCGGGTCCGAGGGACCCGGCTCGAGCCCGTGAGGGTTAAGTATGTTAAATTTCAATTTATAATTTTAACACTGCACATAACGGTCCCACAATTCAAAAGGAAGTTGAAGTAAAATCACTTCTAAGCTTGCGTGGCTATGCGGTATGCGTATTCGACTTGTGTCCTCTAGGTATAGGTTTCGATCCCCCGTGCGTGCAAAATTTTTCATTCTTAGTTTTAAGTGTTCTGTGTATAATTCTGAATATTGTTACATAAAGTATAAGTTTAAATAATTATTTACAATGATAATAATAATTTAGTCATTAATTTAAATAAATAAGATAGTCTGTTTAAATTATTAAAGAAAATAAGAAAAATATTTTTTAAAAACTTATTGCAAAAAAAGATATTCTATTAATTATTCATATTTTTATTTATACTTATAAACATTTATTTGTTCTATGCAACTATTAAATTTCTGCTTGGGTATTATTTATGATAAATCGTTTTTGTTATAGAATTGTTATATATTTGTTCTAAAACAATGTTCTAGTTTTGTTCTAGAATTGTTACAGACTTTGGTTCCTATTTTGTGCCTCCAGGGGGACGAAATTTTGACCTGCCTGTTCCTCACCAGTTACAGAACTTGTTCTTTTTGTTCTGGAATAGTTATAGAATTATTCTGTAACTTTGCACACTGGGTTGTGACTAAACGAATCAACCGATTTCATTTTTCGATAGCTTGTTTAAAAGATCATTTGATTGAGCAACTTTTTCCCAGAGACACCTATACTTCATCTTTTATTGTTTAGTTGCTGTGTTAACTTTAAAAAATTTTGCAAAAGGTCCGGTTTGCCCCACCCCCTGGGGTAAACCGGACCCTTTGGTTTTTCATTTATAATATTACATTTACATAATCTACAATAATAAAAAACATAAAGAAGCATGTAAACAATGGTTGTAGTAATGAAAATAATAATACAGGATTGAATTGTAATTAAATAAATATTTTTTTTTAATAAAAAATTAAAATGTTTGTCTTAAAACCTCGAATGAATATAATCGCTACACGCAGAGAAAGGAATAGTTGACACATCCAAATACATGAATATCACAGCCATATTATATTGGAAAATACGGGATATCCATAGTTAAGGTTGCTGCATCCATATTCTATGGCTGGCTGTATATTGTTGGAGCAGCAAAAAATCTATGGTTGGGTGATCCATAGTAATGGAAATGGGAAACAAAAAAAATTTTAATTACTCAATTAATTAAATTCAATGTCACTTGAGATATTTTATACACATTTTTATTAATTAATACACACCACCTATCCACCTAACGCATACTAAACACTAACTCTATTCACTACACTATACCCGCAACTACAATATTTGCAAATATAAGCATATAATATTCCTTATATACTCCACACATATTTCATGAAAATGAAATATCCGCCATTTTAAATTTGCAAAAAATAAGGTCGTAACCCAAGTGCGAAAAGCCAAAACTGCAAAAACGGCCCATCATTGGTCTAGTAATGTCTGCCGAGAATTGGCAGTAGTTACTGGGCCATTACTGGTGTTCAAAACGTCCCATTGATGGGCCAATGATGGCGCAGATGGTCAGATTTTCAAATTTTTTAAGACTGGGCCAGCTCTCGGCCCAATAATGGCACATTCATGGCAAAGTTGATCAATATTTAATGGCAAAAAGCAATTGCCAGTGATGTGCCGACCATCGGCTCATTAATGGCACATTAGTGGCACTTTAATGGCAAAAATTTTGTGTCTTTGATGGCAAATTATAATTGCCAGAATTGGGGCGTAGCTTGGCCCAATAACGGCACATTATTGGCAAAGTTGATAAATATTTAAAGGAAAAAATTCAATTACCAGTGATGTGACGAAGATCGGCCCATTAATGACACATTAGTGGCACTTTAATGGCAAACATTTTGTATCTTTGATGACAAATTGTAATTGCCAGAATTGGGGCGTAGCTTGGCTCAATAATGGTACAATATTGGAAAAGTTGATTAATCTTTAATGGCAAAAGACAATTGCCAATGATGTGACAAAGATCGGCACATTAGTGGCACTTTAATGGCAAAAATTTTGTATCTTTGAAGGCAAATTATGATTACCAGTATTGGGGCGTAGCTTGGCTAATTAATGGCACATTCATGGCAAAGTTGATCAATCTTTAATGGCAATATTCAGTTGCCAGTGATGTGACGAAGATCGGCCCATTAGTGACACTTTAATGGAAAAAGTTTTTTTTTTTGGAAAAATTTTTTTTGCCTGATGGCAAATTATAATTGCCAGAATTGGGACGTAGCTTGGCCCAGGAATGACACATTAATTTCTATCATTTTGTATCTATGATGACAAATTATAATTGCCAATATTGGGACGTAGCTCGGACCAATAATGGCACAGTATCGGCCAGTGTAGTGTAGCTTATAAGAACCCTTTTGCATTATCGACTTCACGTCAGAGTAGCAGAGTGGTCAGAGTGTTAGGCTGTGGTGCGTCAGGTTCAGGTATCGATCCCTGCGAGCGGCAAGAATTTTTCAAATATTTGTAAGTTTGCGATTAATTTAGGGAAATAAACTGTATAAATATTATGAATTAATTAGTTAATTAAATAAAAATTTTTTTTTTTAATTTTGTCAACACTGGGGAGTAATGGCAGCCAATAATGGGCCATTAATGTTTACCGAGAATCGGCCGAGAATTGGCTGCCGACGGCCTACCGCAGTTAACCTCCCGACAGTCGGGCCACTATTGTTTGCCAAGAGTAGGCACTGACTATGCCGTCACTGGGACAGTTTTGGGCCGTTTTTAATTTCGCACTTGGGAAGAGACGAATTTTTAAATAAAAATAATAATAAATAGCAAAACCAATTACAAAAATCTGTTAAACATAAATCCAGATATAAATTTTGGTTAAAAAATTTGTGAATAAAAATTCAGGAATTAAAAATTTATTGAACTATAAATTTTGTAAAAAAAATAAGTATGATGAAAATATTGTTCATTAAAATTTTTATATTATAATAAAAATTATAATTTTCATTTTTACGTTAAAAGTAAAATAATAGTAGAAATTATAATATATATTAAAAACGAAAAGTTAAAACAAACTGAAATATTTGTTGTTCATTTTATGAACACTTTGCTTTCCCATGAAAATTTTTATTATATGAATAGGTGGATTCCACGTCAGTTCAACACACTTATTTTCATGACTTGTTGAGATTTGGCTGTACTTTTGTAAATTTATTACTTTTATAGTGATAAACAACTCTACCAAATATTTTTTCAAAATTTTGAAAATTACCAAAAATATGGCATTTTCAAAATTTTTGTCTTTTTTTTTAAAGTGCTATAACTTTGGTTCTAATTAACTAATTTTGGATTTTAAAAAAAGAATTTCTTTGGTTTTAAAAATATTTTAAGTTAAAATTATTATATAAAAAAAAAATTCAAACAATTTTTTTTTTTGAAATTTTGAAAAATTAAAAATCTGTTTTTAAAAAAACATCATCTTCGATTTTTTTCAAAATTTTACTAAATGTTAGGGCAAATGTGCTTTATATGTCCTGTAAGTTTCATCTTGGGATCTCAAAGGGATTCGGAGTAAAAAAATAAAACGTAACCACAAATTACGAACATATGGGGCAAAATTCCTCAACTGCCCAGGTAAAACAATGAATTTTCTCTAAACTTTGCTAAAATGTTACTATTATTAGTAGAAGTGTAATTATAAATTTTTTTTGAATTTGATAATATATTTTTTGAGTTATGGAGTTTCAAAATTTTGATTTTTTTTTGAAAATATCTTTTTTTCAATTTAATATAATGATAAGTAAAATTAATCAAATTTAAAGTATGAATAGTGATTTTTGAAGGGGGTTTCACGGGCTATAAGCTGGTGATGAAAAAAAGTTGTTTTTTGTCAATTTGACCTTAAAATTTAAGGTCAAATTCTTAATTTCAATATACAGTAGAACCCTGTTAATACGATCCCGTTTAATACGATTTCCCGCTTAAGACGCTCATTTATGGTGGTCCCTGCAATTAAAGACATACATTTTATATCCCACTTAATACGTTTTCCCGCATAAGACGCATTCTTAGTGCGGTCCCTACAGAATCGTAATAACCAAGTTCTACTGTATCTCAAAATCGGTGTTTTTTATTTTTTTGTAACCTATCTTAGTCGAAAGCTTACCTTTTTTCATATGAGCTGTGTAAAAATCATAGTGGGACCATGAAACTTTTTGAAGAAATTAATTATAAATCATCATTTTCTATGTAAAATAATGATAAATTATTATTTTCCTCAAAAAACCCCATGGTCCCACTCTGATTTTTACATGGCTCATAAAAAAAGGTCACCAGCTTAAAGCCCGTGAAAACCCCTTTAAAAATCACTATTCATACTTTAAATTTGATTAATTTTACTTATCAATATATTAAATCGAAAAAAAAGATATTTTCAAAAAAATCAAAATTTTGAAACTCCATAACTCAAAAAATATTTTATCAAATTAAAAAAAAAATAATATTTACACTTCTACTAATAATAGTAACGTTTTAGCAAAGTTTAGAGAAAATTCATTGTTTTACCTGGGCAGTTAAGGAATTTTGCCCCATATGTCCGTAATTTGTGGTTACGTTTTATTATTTTACTCCGAATCCCTTTGAGATCACAAAATGAAACTTACAGGACATGTAAAGCACATTTGCCCTAACATTTAGTAAAATTTTGAAAAAAATCGAAGATGATGTTTTTTCAAAAACGGATTTTTAATTTTTCAAAATTTCAAAAAAAAATTTTTTTGAATTTTTTTTTTATTAATTTTAACTTAAAATATACTTAAAACCAAAGAAATTCTTTTTTTAAAATCCAAAATCGGTTAATTAGAACCAAAGTTATAGCACTTTAAAAAAAAGACAAAAATTTTGAAAATGACATATTTTTGGTAATTTTCAAAATTTTGAAAAAATATTTGGTGGAGTTGTTTATCACTATAAAAGTAATAAATTTACAAAAGTACAGACAAATCCCAACAAGTCATGAAAATAATTGTGTTGAACTGACGTGGAATCCACCAATAATAGAAATTTCATTCTTGCCATGTACATTATTGTAAATTCAATACTAAAAAGCAAAAGAAAATCATTTTTTTCATAAAATTTCTTATTTTAAAAATGTCAATCACATCTTAATTCTAGGTCGTATAAAGTTTAAAAATTGGTCATTCGATGAGTTTTTGTTAGTTATAATTTAAATTGAAGTATCGAAGAAGTTAAAAAATTAATGAAGAATTGATTCTCTTTTTTTAAAATTATTTAATTTATTTTTCTAATTTTCAATTAATTGAAGTCTGTTAAAAAACTTTGCTTTAATAATAATTGTACAATGAATAATAATTAATTAAAATATTAATTCTACTTGATAAAATGCGATTAAATATAGAAATTAGATGCTGAGACATTTTTGCTGAGATAATTAGACACTCAGTGTACATTTGTCATATATTTCTAAATTTTTTATTATAATTGTTATTGATTATTGTTGCATATTAACCAAAGCTATTTTATAATAATAATAATGAAATTGAGCTGTCTGAGCATATTGTCTTAAATATTATCACATGAGCAATTAGTAACTCCAACGAGAAGTTACTTTTGTGGGTATTTGCTGTAGATCCCCAGTGGATTAAGATACTCGAAATCTAAAGTGCCTTTAACTAGGAGGTCCTAATTACCAGCGCTTCTATAACTGCACAACATAGTTCCATTTTACGACTGTATTTAGTTATTTACTCTTTGATCTGTGATACGTCACCTCAAGTAATTTAAACTCCTTTAAACCAGCACATTATGTGAACATATATTTTTTGCTGGTTATTTGTTGCAGCATGTCAAACTTACAGGATTTTTGCCGTATATTACGAATCTGTAAGTGAAATTGTCCCATCACGTCTCGATTTTGAGAAAAACGGGGTCAAAGTGTCAAAATATCCCATTTTTGGCACTTTTTGAAGCACTATAAAAAATAACGCGACGTGATAGAAAGCTCAAATATGTCTTAAATGAGAGCTCGACCCCTCAACTTTAACATCCAAAATCAAAAAACTATGTAGAAGTAACTCAAAATTGTGGGGAACAACTTTTTACCGCGTGCGCGCCCATCAGCTATTATTTTAGTTAGCGATCATATAGGGTAAATTAATAAAATGTTGTTTCCCACAATTTTGAGTTATTTCTACATGGTTTTTTGCTTTTGGATGTTAAAGTTGAGGGTCCGAGCTCTCATTTAAGACATATTTGAGCTTTCTATCACGTCGCGTTCTTTTTCATAGTGCTTCAAAAAGTGCCAAAAATGGCATATTTTGACACTTTGACTCCGTTTTTCTCAAAATTGAGACGTATTCTTGTAGCAACATTTTGTCGAACAGTGTAATAGACTAATAATTTTGTAAACAATCTGTTTACATTAGTATGCGGCTTACAAATGATCAACTTTTCATTTTGCCTAAATCGACTTAGGCATTTCGCGAAATGCCTAGGCAATTTGAGAAATGCCTAAAATTGCTAGGTAAAACTCGAATTTCCTGGCCACTTTTAGGTATTTCCCGATTTGCCTAGGCATTTCGCAAAATGCCTGGACTTCGGGTTTTACCGGTAACATATATATATATATATATATATGTTACCGGCAAAACCCGAAGTCCAGGCAAAACCCGAATTGCCTAGGCAATTCGGGTTTTGCCTATGATTTTAGGAAATACCCGAATTTCCTAGAGATTCATAGGCCAAACCCGAATTGCCTAGGCAAAACCCGATTTCCCTAGGCAATTCGGGTTTTGCCAAAGCCGTTTTAGGCAAATTGAAAATCAAACTAAATTGAATTAAATTAAATTAAATTTATTGCAAAAAATATTACTATGACGCAATTGATCATAAGAAAATAGTCTTAGTTAAAAGAATTTCTTTTTCAATTTACCAAATGGCTTGTATTGAGTCATGCATTGATGTAAACAAATAGTAAACGAACTGTAACTCCCACAACTTCTAAAATGTCATATCTTTTCAACCTTCTGTACTTAAGGCTACTTTTTACTCCATTTAATTTTCCACTTTTCACATCCTTTAAAATCTCATTATATTTCTCTTGCACAATTATTTTATAATTTGCAGATTTATTAACCGCCGCATAAAAATCGCTTTTTCCATTTTTGAATAAAATTTTCGTTACTCATTTCGAATGGTATGTACAATTTAAGGGGTTACACCACTGTAAATGCCTCAAAAACAACGTTTTTTTCAGGAATTTTTTTTGAATGGAAGGAAATGACATATAGTTATAATGTTTTAGAAAGTTATTGACTGTATATTCAAGTAAAAAATTATAAATTTTTATTAATAAATATTCCAAAATGGCGGCACAGGAACCATTTTAGTAATGCATATTTTTTCCCAGGAGCTCTACGGCAAGCAGTATAAGTAATGTAAATTTCAGTCTAGAAACAAATAAATTTTTTTTCTTAATCTACATGAGAATAGCTACAGAAATACGTAGGGGATTTTAAAAATATTGATTTTTGTGTAATTGGCAAGCATTTGAAGAAAAAACTCATTTTTCGACCAAAAAAACGACACTTAATTGTTTATAACAATTGTGTAAATTAACTTATCAAAAAACCCCTACGTATTTCTGTTCAAAATTTAATTTTAGAAATGTAATAAAAAAAACCGATTGAAAATATTGAAAATTGTTTGAGTTATACTGCTTGCAGATTTCAAAAACTGTGTTTTGAGAAAAACGCGTTAAAAGAGCAACACTACTACAGCGGGCTGTAAGAAGCATTTGTTCAATAATTTTTTTTTAGTGTAAGGAAAGGAAATACAGTACCAATATTTTAAGTAGTTATTAACTTATATATTCAACTTAAAAATTACAAATTTTAATTAATAAATATTCCAAAATGTCCGCACTGGAGCCATTTTTGTAATGCATGTTTTATGTAAGTTAAAATTCTTCTCCGGTAAAAAAGCTTGAAATTTCAATGAAATCGATTTCAGACATGTATAAATCCTTTTTTTCCTTATTCTAGAAGGTTCAAAAAATTTTTTAAGCTAATAAAAAAATAAAAAAAATTTTTTAATGTCTACAGTGGTGTAACCCCTTAAAGTCAGAAGAGACACTAATTAATAGTGAGCTATGAAGAACAGTTCGTTTACTATTTGTTTACATCAATGCATGACTCAATACAAGCCATTTGGTAAATTGAAAAAGAAATTCTTTCAACTAAGACTATTTTCTTATGATCAATTGCGTCATAGTAATATTTTTTGCAATAAATTTAATTTAATTTAATTTAATTTAGTTTGATTTTCAATTTGCCTAAAACGGCCTTGGCAAAACCCGAATTGCCTAGGGAAATCGGGTTTTACCTAGGCAATTCGGGTTTGGCCTATGAATCTCTAGGAAATTCGGGTATTTCCTAAAATCATAGGCAAAACCCGAATTGCCTAGGCAATTCGGGTTTTGCCTGGACTTCGGGTTTTGCCGGTAACATATATATATATTATTAGTAGAAGTGTAAATATAAATTTTTTTTGATTTTGATAAAATATTTTTTGAGTTATGGAGTTTCAAAATTTTGATTTTTTTGAAAATATCTTTTTTTCAATTTAATATACTGATAAGTAAAATTAATCAAATTTAAAGTATGAATAGTGATTTTTAAAGGGGTTTTCACGGGCTATAAGCTGGTGACGAAAAAAAAGTTGTTTTCTTTTAATTTGACCTTGAAATTTAAGGTCAAATTCTTAATTTCAATATATCTCAAAATCGATGTTTTTTATTTTTTTCTAACCTATCCCAATCGAAAGCTTACCTTTTTTTCTATGAGCCATGTAAAAATCAGAGTGGGACCATGGGAATTTTTGAGGAAAATAATAATTTATCATTATTTTACATAGAAAATGATGATTTATAATTAATTTCTTTAAAAATTTCCATGGTCCCACTCTAATTTTTACATGGCTCATAGGAAAAAAGGTAAGCTTTCGATTGGGATAGGTTAGAAAAAAATAAAAAACATCGATTTTGAGATATATTGAAATTAAGAATTTGACCTTGAATTTCATGGTCAAATTACAAAAAAACAACTTTTTTACATCACCAGCTTATAGCCCGTGAAAACCCCTTTAAAAATCACTATTCATACTTTAAATTTGATTAATTTTACTTATCAATATATTAAATTGAAAAAAAGATATTTTCAAAAAAATCAAAATTTTGAGACTCCATAACTCAAAAAATATTTTATCAAATTCAAAAAAAAAATTTATGTTTACACTTCTACTAATAATAGTAACATTTTAGCAAAGTTTAGAGAAAATTCATTTTTTGACCTGGACAGTTGAGGAATTTTGCCCCATATATATATATATATATATATATATATATATATATATATATAGGGGGCTTCGCCACCCTGTGCGCCAACCCCCTATCTCTATTTTTATATTTATTTTAATTTTTATAAATTTAAAATAATGTTTTCTTAATATTAATGCATTATAATAAATTACATACAATACATATATGACAAAATACACATAGATTTTTACGTAATGTAACAATCGTTATGGACCCTTTTTGACCTATATGTCAAAAATTATATTAAACTTTAACATATATTTTGACCTATTTTAACCTGTCGGTTAAAAAGACGTTAAATTTTACATAGATTTTTACGTATCATAGATACGTTTATTGTCCTTTATTGTCTCTTTTTAACTTGTAGTTAAAAGAAGGTAAAATTACACTTAGATTTTGACGTAACCAAATACAGACTTTTAATGTTGAGGTGAAGTTTGCCATCTGACCTAACAATGTAAGGTAATTTTAAAATTATGTTTGCTTTTTAAATGTTTTATTTTTACTTTTTTACCTATAACTTTTGAACTAATTTTGAGGTTATGTTTACTGTCTGACATCTGAACTAATTTTGAGGTTATGTTTATCCTCTATCTTTTGAATATTGAGGATATGTTTGCTTTCTAACCTATCATTCTGACCTAATTTTTAGGATATTTGCTTTCTGACCTATCATTTTGAGCAAATTTTAAGGTTATGCTTGCCCTGTGATCTGTCCGTGCCGATAAAGGGAGAGGGGCAATTTTGAGGTTATGTTTGACCTGTTACCTGTGAGTGGGAATAGAGGGGGAGGAGGGATTTTGAGGTTATGTTTATCCTGTGACTTAGGGAGTGGAGGAAGATGGGAGAGGGGCTGAAGTTATGTTTTTCCTGTGACCTATGAGTAGGGAAGAGGGAGGAGGGGGGTTTGAGGTTATGTTTAACCTGTGACCTATGAGTGGGGGAGGAGGGGGGATGGAATCTTGAAACAGCGGCGACAGCGATATATTTTTGTACACTGTAAAAAATTTAGGGAGTTAACGGACTCGGGAGTTGGGAGTGAAATTTTTCGAGTTAAAAATCAACTCCAAAAGAGAGTTAATTTCTAACTCCCTTCATTCAACACCCGCGCGAGTTATTTTTTCCTTGGGGAGTTAGCATTTGGGTGTGAAATTTTAACTCTTTTTATTTAACTCCCCTCCCTGGTTAAAAAACCGGACAGATTTCGGACTAATCCGAAATTTGTCCAAAACAATGCGGTTTGTGGTCAGGTTTTTGTCACCCGCAATTAATCCGGAAAAATCCGAATTCTATATGGTTTATGAACAACTAGTGAAACCGGAGTTGGTCCGATGAAGTCCGAAATTAATCTGTTAATTTTAACTAGTGAATCCGGAATTAGTCCGAAACAGTCCAAATTTAGTCCGGACAATTTTCCGAATGTTAATAAAAAAATAATTATACAAGTTTTACATATCAATTATTACTACTTTATGCTACATTCATCATATTTTTCGATTTACCTATCGCAATTTTATTTACATTAACTTAAAATTTCTAACGCTTGGGGATTCGAACCTACACCTATCTAACATTATATCGCACCGAAATCGAATACACTAACCACTGTACCACGCTCGCATGGAAGTTCAAATTCATAATAGAATTTATGAAGAGCCACAAAAAGAAATGACAAGAAACTAACACATCAGTGTTAATTTTAATATTGAAACAAGATAACTAATAATACCTACTAGTAAATTTGTAAAAACAAACTGACTGCAGAATTAAATATTTTATTTACCGTAAGTAAATACCCTGAATAAAAAGTGAGACCGATTTCAGACTAATCCGGAATTTGTCCGGAACAATGCGGTTTATTGTGGAGTTTTTTCACTATGAATTAAGTTTGAAATCAATACCGTTTTTTATAACTATTGAATCCGTAATTAGTCCGGTTTAGTCTGCAGATAGTCAGAACATATGCAACTAGTAAACGCAGAATAATCCGGTTGGTTTAACCAGTGAATCCGCAGCTAATTCGAGACAGTCTGCTTATGGACAGGTTTTTGTCGCTCGGAATTTGTCCGGATAAATTCAAACTCAATGCGGTTTGTGTAAAACCAGTGAATCCGGAATTAGTCCGAACTAGTCCGAAGTTAGTCTGATAATACGCAACTTGCAAATGTGAAATTATTAAATCCGAAATTAATCTGGTTTTGGTCAGGTTTTTGTCACACGAAATTATAATTATAGTTTAAATTCATCTGCATTTTATACAAAATGTTTTTAATATACCAATTCAATATTATAACAAAATCATTTCGGATTAAGTCTTTGAATTGGATTAAATATGGATTGTTTTGAACTGTCTGTGGATTGTACATTTACAAAATCTTATAATAATAAGACTTATTTTCGGACTGGGGTGTTTTGATCGGATATTATTCGGATTGACGCTGACTATTACCGGATTCTTTGCATACAGATTTCGGATTGTTCCATACTTGTTTTGAATTAAATCTTTTAACTGGATTAAATTTGGATTATTGCGGACTGATTTCGTATTCTTTACATATTGATTTCGGATTATTTCGTATTTATTTCGGATTATACCTTTTAGTTGGATTAAATCCGGATTGTTGCAGACAATTTTCGGATTCTTAGCATACAGATTTCGGATTGTTTCGTACTTCTTTCGGAATAGGATTTTGCCACACTTAGTTTCAAATTGTTGCGGACTAATACCGGATTTCTTGCTTACAGAGTTCGGATTGATCCAGCCATTTTGCGGATTAAGTTTTTTTAACTAGATTAAACTCGGATTGTTGCGGACTGATTCCGTATTCTTTACATATTGATATCGGATAATTCCGTACTTATTTTAGAAGAATTCTTCACCGGTAATAAATTCGGATTCTTGCGGACTAATTACGGACTGAATTCGTAGACATTCAGGATTACTCCGGAGTGTTTTCGGATTCAGGTTTTCGTTCGGATTGATATCAGACTATCGCGGATCATTTTCGGACCTTTTTCGTACAATTTTCGGACTAATCCGTACTAATCTGTCTGCATTTAATCCGGAATTAGTCCGAAATTTTTACCAGGGCTGGCATTAACTCCCCATTGGGTGCGACTTTTATAGACCCCCCGGGGGAGTTCAAATTTAACTCCCTTTTTTTACAGTGTAATATAGGGAAATATAATTATTATATAGAGACATGTATTTCTTTTCATTTCTCTCCTTAGCAACTGTATAGAATCAAATGCTTATAACTTCTCCGAATTTGTTTATAATATAAAATCAGATAAGGTCCTATGGGACCACACTCCGTCAAAGCATTAGTCAGTCGCTCGTCCGCTCTCTTTTAATAAAGACTTACTTTAAATTGATTATTGTCTTTTATTCAGTTATATACTTATTTGTTTCTTTTATCTTTTAAGGGGTTACACCACTCTAGAGCCCTAAAAAAAAGCCTAACTTTGACAATTTATTTTAGGAGTATGGAAAAAATAATTGAATTTCTCTCTTTTAGGCTTTATTAAACATGTATTTAAGTATATAAAAAAAATTTTATTTTAACATGTTGATAAAAAATGGCGGCTTTTAAGCCAATCTTTGGAATCACCTTCTTCAAGAGGGCCTTTACGGGCGACCGTGATTCCAGGAACTCGTGATATCTGAATCAAAATCAATAACGGGATCTTAATCTGCATAAGATTTGCTAGTAAACTACGTACGATTTTAGCTTTACATCAATTTTTCGCAAAATGGCGGATTTTTTTAAAAAATGTTCAATTTTTGACCAAAAAAATTAGCATTAAATTGTTTATAAAAAAAAAGTTACAATGATAACAAAAAAATCGTACGTACTTACTAGATTATGTTACTGTGAAGCTACAGTTAAAATTTCAGGTAGATATGTGCTATAGTCTCCGAGTACCATGGTCGCCCGATTTGAAAAATGCAGTTTCGAGAAAAAGTTGTTTAAAGTTTTAAGTGTTGAAAATTTTGTTATATGTGATGCCGTTTTTCAGCTGACTGACTCACACATACAGCAGTTATTGATGAACAAGCACTTCATAGCGACCTTTTGGAGAACTATTAGAGCCCTCAGGCCCTGTTGGTGCATTAGTGCAGAGGGGAAAGGGGTAGAAAGGGGACACAAACTGCTCCAAACCCTCCGACACTACAGCGGATTAGAAAGGGAAGAAATTATTTTTTCACCATTCTACCAATCGAATTATGTTTTTAGGACCCTAAAGTGTACTTTAAGCAAAAAAAAAAATTTCGATTTTTTGAAAATCCTAGAGTGGTGTAACCTCTTAAGTCAATATACTTTAATATTAAAAATCCAATAGTTTTCGAGACAAAAAAAAGACAAGTCAATACTTATTGTTTGGAATTTTTATTATAAAAGTATTAAGAAAAAGAAATAATAATAGAACAATAGTAAAGAAACAAAATTTTCTGTTCTAAATGTAAAAATATAAAAAAATCTCTTAAAAGCAAGAAGCTTTTTTATTCCAACAACATAAAATTTATTTGTTAAATTTACGCGGAAGAATAACCGACATACTTATATGTATATAGGCGGTGAGTATTGATTTGCAAAGCTTTCAAGTTGGAGCTGACCAAAACCTTTTGCATCTACTTAAGTAAAATATACTTTACTCAACATTCTTTTTACTAATACTCTTTGATAAACAAACTCACGATATTTGCTAGTGAAAATTTAAATTTGAATAAATTTAAAATTTTGACACGCAAAAATAAATTAACGTACATCCTAACGGATAAAAAAGAAAATTTAAACTTTGTGTCTAAGTGAAGAAAATTCCAAATTTTTCGCAGAAAAATTCTCCTTGATGTTTCAAGTGTTCTTTCTTGATCATGGAGAATATTCTATACTGTTTTCCTTCTCTCAACTCTTATACATTTTATCTGTTACAGTAAATATTTATTAAATTTATTAAATATTTATTACCTATATTAATTAATTTCACTAATTAATCATATTTATGAAGTTCGTTTTCAATTAAGATATAATTTTTTAAAATAATAAATTATTAAATACCAATAATTTCGAAATTTATTATCGAATTAGGTTCAAAAACAGGTCAATCGAAGCGTTTTTTAATGCTCTACAAGTTGGTAATGATAATTTTTTAATTACTTCTGCATTTTTTAACAAAATTTTCAAAAAAGTCTTATTTTCCAAAATTTTTAATTTTTAGAAGCTTAATATCTCCGGTTAATATGAACGAAAAATGTTCAATTAGGGCTCAAAAGATGCGTCTAAAAAAACTCTATAAAATTATGGAAAAACATTTATAGGAGCTCTAACATTTTTTTAAAGTTATGGGCAAGAAAAGTTTTTGTGCAAAATTAAAAATCCAAAAAAAATTAAGTTAAACTTTATAAATCTATCTCAAAGTACTCTCATTTTATGTCCGCATTTTATCTACAATTTAAAAAAAATTCAACCTAAAAGCTATTTATGATTTCGATATATTTATAAAAATGTGATGTTTACACACACACATACGGACATTACATACGACATTTTTTAAAAATGTCATTTTTGAACTCCTGAGGTCAAATAACATATAAGGATATGTCAAAAAATCGAACTCGAAAAATTTAGGTATTACAATACTTCCTCTATGAGGAAGTAAAATATTGTAAAATACTTGGGCGTGCATATAGATGAAAAACTTAAATTTAACAAACATATTGAATTAGCATTAGAAAAAGCAAAAAAATCATTTTTTAATTATAAAAGGATATTTTACTCCTCAAAACTGAACGCAAGAGTTAAATTAATCTGCTATATCCTTTTGGTTAGACCAATTCTCTCTTATGGTGGCGCCATCAACGATGGAACGACGTTGTTTGAGAGCATGTCTCGGGATATATAGGAACCCGGGTGCTGATTTTGGCAAATACGTATCTAATAAAAAACTATATGATGCAGCGAATATTCCAAGGTTTCATGGATTTGTTGTCAGTCTATTGCGAAATCATATTTAAAAAAAAAAAAAAAATTGCAGTAATCCCTTGATATCGCTTCCATTCATGAAGAATGATGTAAATTTGGGAAAATTAGTTAACCCGGGGTACCTGACTCTCGAGACATTTTTATATTTAGATAAAAATAATTTCGTACAGGATGACAGGATGAACATAACATAACGTTCAAGGGACCTTAAAGAAAACGAAATCGTCGAGTTAAGATACTCTACGAGTATATCAAATAAAGAGAGAGAAGATAATTACAGACTAAGAACTGAAAAATATTGGTGGCTGCCATGAAGGAGTATAAGGAGACATATCTCCAATGGGAAAATTTTCTGATATTGACTGTACTTCTCTGCAGTAAAATCGACAGGTACGCGAAAAGTAATAAATAGCCTCATGTTCACTGATAACAGCGCCGCCAAACGGGAGAAATAAGTGCAATTTTACATTTTAAGTATTTTTATCTTTGACAGCTGATTGATATTTAAGGTTAGAGGATCCTCTGAGTGTTGTATTGTAAAGTAGAACAGAATTAAATTTTTTATACGTTATATAAATAGAAAGGACTCCAAATAAACAACCAAAAATTCTTTGCATTAAATTCATAAATGTCTGTTGGTTAAAGTATAAAAACTTTTACCCTTACAACATAGTATATTAAATAAACTTATCATTCTCAGTGCTTTGAAAAAACACTTTTTTCAGAAGCATTTTTATTTGCTTTATAACTGGACATGCAATTTTTTATAAAACAATTCATATTACTATTATTTTATTGTTATTATCAACTTGGTACATAACCAAAAAACTACGTAAACAAAACTTTTATCCTGGACAGCATGGAGGGATACATATATCTTTCCTATAGGGGCGCTAATATCAGTGAACAAATTTCCGGTATGCCAATTTGCGTGCATGGCGATTTTACGCAGTCAAGTACAGTCAAAAGGGATACATATACATACTTCTCCTTATACTCCTTCATGATGGCTGCGCTGACCTGTTGTTATTCGCGACAAATTGTAATTTTTCATTGTATATATCGTTTTGAATTGTATTTTTAATTTTTAGTTTTAATTAAATTTTATTAAATTTTATACAAGAATTTGAATGTGATTAACCCTTTGCGGCATAGTGGTAACCCAGATTACCACCTTTTATATTGTGAAAATATCTGTTTATTTACAGTCTTTTTCAAGTAAAATCCAAAAATCTTTGTTTATTACACGGAGAGAAGAGTTGTAGTAAATGTGACAGAACGCGTTTAGTAAATCATTTAGTGAACCGGTTAGTGGCGCCAACTGTATGTTTAGTATAATACACTACGACACCTCTCTGTTTAGTAGAATATACTGTTTGCTCAGTGTATCTTACTATCTTACTAAACAGTGCAGTAGATGGCACTGTCTGTACCGTCAGTCCAAACCTAACGATTCTGTTTAGTAGATTTAACTGCCATGTCAGTAGAATCTACTACGCCCTTCTCTCCGTGTAATCAAAACATTGTTAAATGTCGAAAAATTGATAGCGAATGAGGTTACGTGAAATTATAAACAACTATAAATAAATAAATTTAAGAACAAAAATTTTTTTTTAAATTCAATCGAAATTGATTAAAAGTCTTCACACGGGGGTTTTTAAGGTCGCTGATTACGAATCTGAAGTCCGTTTTCTAAAATTCAAGATGGCGGATCCAATATGGCGGACGAATTTTTTTAGAATTGATCGAAATTGCTTGAAAGTCGTTACTCGGGGGTTTTCGGGGTCGCTGATCACAAATCTGAAGTCCGTTTTCCAAAATTCAAGATGGCGGATCCAATATGGCGTACGAATTTTTTTAGAATTGATCGAAATCGCTTGAAAATAGTTACTCGGTGTCAGAGGAAAAAAGAAAAAGTCAATCAGCTTATATGCCTAAAATTATCGCTTCACCTAGACGCTGCGCTCATTGCAGTACTAAAGCCGACCAAAAGCGAACATCATGGATGTGTAAAACTTGCAATGTACCACTTTTCCTGTTTCTTACAAGAATATGCTTCGCTGCTTACCACTGCTGAAAAAAAAATTCACTTGTTCCAAGCAAGAGGCATCAAAACTTTATAATAGCAATTAAAATCCGCTGATTTTAATAAATTAGTTAATTTTATTAGGAAATAAACAGCTCAATTTGATTATTATAAAGTTTTAAACAGTATTTACCAAACTGCCCTTTTCAGGGCTAAACGATGTACACATCCCGATCGTGCAACCTCCCCGCGGTGTACATCAGGTAACGCAAATGCCGACGGTACAATTATTCAATAATTTAACGTTTATTTATTGAAAGTAATTTCAGATTAGTAATCAGCGACCCTGAAAACCCCCGAGTAACTATTTTCAAGCGATTTCGATCAATTCTAAAAAAATTCGTCCGTCATATTGGATCCGCCATCTTGAATTTTGGAAAACGGACTTCAGATTCGTGAACAGCGACCCCGAAAACCCCCGAGTAACTATTTTCAAGCAAATCAAATCACTTTTTAAAAAATATGTCCGCCATATTGGTTTGCCATTTTGAATTTTGGGAAAGGGACTTTAGATTCGTGATTAGCGATCCCGAAAACCCCCGAGTAACTATTTTTAAGCGATTTCGATCAATTCTAAAAAAATTCGTCCGCCATATTGGATCCGCCATCTTGAATTTTGGAAAACGGACTTCAGATTCGTGAACAGCGACCCTGAAAACCCCCGAGTAACGATTTTTAAGCGATTTCGATCAATTCTAAAAAAATTTGTCCGCCATATTGGATCCGCCATCTTGAATTTTGAAAAACGGACTTCAGATTCGTAATCAGCGACCCTGAAAACCCTATTTGTGATTTTTAAATTAATGTTATAATGTTATGCATGCCGCAAAGGGTTAAAACATAACAAAAGATTAATTAAAATAAATTGAAATAATTACCGATATAAAAAAATTAGTCGATGGGACGAATATGCGACTATTCATATCGTTCAATTTGGTTCTTGTCTTATTATTCTCTTAAAAGTGCGAATATTATTCAATTAAAATGATTTTGCTTTCCCTCTTTATACTCCAATGTATAGCGATCAGAACTAGTTTTCTACACATGTAGTGTTTTTCTAGTCGTTATGGATATATTGTTAAATTAGTATGGATTAAAATTATAACATGAATGAAAGTCTTCAAAGATGTAAATGTTGTGAATGAAAGTCGACGAGTTCAGGCTTTAGTGCCTGTTCTACAAAATATATACATATAAAACGAGAAACCGAGCACAACGTTCTTTTGCATCATTTATTGCGTTATGTAATTATATGTATATTTCTATGTTACTAAAAAATAAATGAAAAAAATGTGCGTTGATAGGCGTAGGTCCCGCGATAGGTAGCTGTAAACTGGGGTTCGAGTCCTCGCAGATGCACAGTGCTTTCGTTCACGCAGCATATCTTTTCAGAGCAAAATTAATTTAAATTGATAATTATTTATCGACAACCATATCGAAATAATTATCGTATGAAAACACCTAACTCTAAACCAAAGAGTTTAATTGACTTCTAACAGATGTCACTATTTGCTGATAAAGTCAAAATCTTCATTCGTATAATTATTTAAAAATTAGTTAAATTATGACCGCTTTTGAATACTTGTTACTTTAAGAATTTAAAAAAATTAATAAATGCCTCAAATAGTATAACTTTATCGACCTTATTCAATTATATTTATAAAAAATGTGTCATCTTGCGTCAGAGTTGCCAAAAATATTTGATTTTTCTCCTGTCTTTTTACAGTTATTCAGACAGAATTTTTACTTTTTCCTTGACCAAAAAGGTTCATCTGATTCACACTACTGTTAATTTTCTGAAAGTATTTTAAACAATTAAATTGAATTATTTTATAGAATTTATAATAATTTTCTATATCAATTATTAATTTTTTAAAAAGTTCTTTTGGTACTTTAACTTCACGGTAAATGAACAGCTTTTAAAAATAAATTATTGTATTTAAAAATAAGCATGCATTTGTTTTTTGTAAAAGAAATTTTGAAAATCTGTACTAAGTACCAAAATGGATAAACAAAAAATTATTGAGGAGAATAAATAAAAGATTGGAGAAAAGGCATCAGAGGATCGTAACTTGCCTCCTTCGTGTACTTGAAGTTAACGTTTGCTTTGCTTCTTTTTCCTCTCGTCAAGGGGAAGCGTTTTGTTTACCTTTCCGAGGGAAGGAATCGACGAGGCAATAAAATTGCCTCTAGCTTTTTTTTCAAATTACCATAACACAGTTAGGATATTCACCCACACTAGTGTTTTCTTTATTTTATCAACTTTTAACTTTTTAGCTAAATTTTTCTTTTCCTATATGTATGTATTTCCATATAATTAAAAAATTGAAAACAAAATTTTTTCCTCTTTTTTCTCTAAAGTTGCACAAAAATGTCATATTCTGTCAAAAATAATAATTTTGAATTTTTTCACAGTAAAAAGTAAATCTTAATTTAAGAGCTGCCTTAAATTCAACACTGTCTGCTATAATGTTAAAGGATACGAAAAACGTGCGTAAATTCAACATTGACTGTCTTAAAAATGTTGCATCTTAATTTAAGGCAGCTTTCGTGCCTTAAAATAAGATTTTCTTTTTACTGTGTTTAACTCAAATTCTGACAGATTTGGGTTTACTATATAAATTTATTCTATTTTGAGTGTCTGGGACGGACAAACGAATGATTTCATAAGGTCTGTACATCAACGGTGTACGGAACCCTAAAAATTTACTTTTTTTATTAAAAGTATAAGAAAATCTGGTTAAAAGTTTCTGATTACTTTTCTGGTCAATGTAACTAGAATTTTTCGTTAAAGTGAATAGAATTTTCTAGGTTTAGTTGAATTAACTAATTGGAAAAAATTTCAATTTTCTGTATCGAAAATACAATTTTTCCAATTTTATCGAATAATAAATTATATTAATAAACTAAATGGAGTAGATTCTTATTAATTAACTAATTATTTATTCATTATTATTATTATTATTATTATTTATTATTATTATTATTATTATTATTATTATTATTATTATTATTATTATTATTATTATTATTATTATTATTATTATTATTATTATTATTATTATTATTATTATTATTATTATTATTATTATTATTATTATTATTATTATTATTATTATTTATTATTATTATTTATTATTATTTAATCTATTATTAATTTCTAAATTATTATTTTTGTTATTAATACCTATTAATTTAAAAATAGTGAGTAATATTCATTTGGTATAAATTTATTTCATCTTACAATTTTTTTTTACTTAATTTAAAGCAAATTAAAAAATGTATTTTTCGAATTTATCAACTGGCTTGCTAACAAAAATTTGTATTTATTTGTTAGTAATATTATTTATTTGCATATTATTTTGTTCAACCTTACGAAGAGTATATTTAATATAGAAAAAAAAATTTTAGTTATTGCAGACTAACGCAGACTTTATTAATTTTATTTAAGTTTTGCGTCTTTTTCTTACAAAGAATTAATTTATTCTTTTTGTTCTTAGGTTTTTTCATTTTTTTCCTACAAAAATAAATAAATTTATTCTATTTATGACAAAAAAAATATAGAACTTAAGAACAAAATTTATAAAGTCTACAAAAGTTGTAGTTAACTCTAAATGTCCAATACTTATAAGTAAAAAATAAATTTATACCAAATGAATATTACTCACTATTATTAAATTAATATTAATGACAAAAACAATAATTTAGAAATTAATAGTAGATTAAATTGTCATTGATAAATAAATATTATTCACTTAATAATTAATAAGTTAATTGATCAATAATGAATAAATAATTAGTTAATTAATAAGAATCTACTCCGTTTAGTTTATTAATAATTTATTATTCGATAAAATTGGAAAAATTGTATTTTCGATACAGAAAATTGAAATTTTTTCCAATTGTTTAAATCAACTAGACCTAGAAAATTCTATTCACTTTAACAAGAAATTCTAGTTACATTGACCAGAAAAGTAATCAGAAACTTTTAACCAGATTTTCTTATACTTTTAATGAAAAAAGTAAATTTTTGAGGTTCCGTACACCGTAGATGTACTGACACTCAGAATAGGCTGTCCCCCCTTAACTTCTACATATCACAACCTGGTGAGCTGAAATTCGGTACAGATACGTATTTTCACGTCTAGATTATAGGAAAAATATAGTAAACCCGATTGAAAGTCATGGTTACGAACTAGCACTGAATGAATTCGATTTTTCAGAAAAAATTACGACAAATGACCCTGTCCCCCCACCTGTCATGACCTACTGAGCTAATATTCGGTACACATACTCAATTTTAAGTGTAGATTACAGGAAAAATATAGCAAACCTGATTGGCTGTCATATTTGCAAACTAGAAAGGAAAAAAATTTAATTTTTTTGGAAAAATGCCAAAGATGACACTGTCTTCATACTTAACTTCTACATATCGAGACCTGGTGAGCTGAAATTCAGTACACATACTCATTTTTAAGTGTAGTTTATGGGAAAAATATAACGAACCTGATTGAATGTCATATTTGCGAAGTAGAAAGGAATGAAATCAATTTTTTTCTAAAAAAATTTTAAAAATGAATTTATCCTACCCTTATCTTCTACATTTTGGGACATAGTGAGCTAAAATTTAGTACACATTTGGGTAAGACTCCGTCAGAAAAAAAGCGATTTGCAAGTGGTCTTCCGATTTCTTTGAAAGCTTTGGAAATAGAAGTCTTATATGAGTTAAATTTAATCCTAAAAGGATTTTGAAAAATTTTCAAAATGGCGGCCGCTACGCCATATTGAAAATGAGTGTTGCGCTTTTTTCAAAAATTAATAACTTTGAAACTTTTTGATCGATTTTAATAAAATTTACAGGCGGTATAGTTAAAAATACGTAGTTTAATTTTATATTATGACCAAAAAAAAATTTCCAAAATTTGTCAAAAAAAAAGTCAAAAAAATTTTTTGAATTAGTTTTTAGTTCAGTTGGCCTAATTTTTGAATTTTTTAATAAGTAGATATCGATTCCTTGTAATTTCACCTTTCATTTCATAAAAAAAAAATTCTGGAGACTCTAATAGTTCTCGAGATATTGCGATTTTAGTAGGAGCGCGTACCGCGGAATTAAACTCCGTAGCGAGGCAGAATATAAAGCGAGCGTACAAACGTGCACAATAGGGTATCCGTAACAATGCGACTTTCGAATTTTGTTTACGCCACCCCCCAGTTTCGTTCCAATAAAATAAAAAAAAGTTTCCCAAAATTTGAAGTCGATTGATTAATATTAACACGTGCCAGTGATCGATCGAAATTTTCAATTAAAAATACACAGGAAAACTGCACTTTTTAAAAAAAATTCATAAGTTTTTTAATTCTCATGCAAAAAATTCTGCAGGTCACATTTGCCTTCATTTTTAGCTGCACTATAAGATAGCACTTTTCCAAAAATTCAATTTTCAAAAAATTTTTAAATGGCGGATGTTTAAAGTGGGTCATAAAAATGCACCACAATATATCCAAGGTTTTAACACATAAATGTTGTCAAAAATTCAAAAAATTTCTCACTCGGAGCTATTTACGATCGTTTATCATGAATCTGATATCAGAAATTAATTTTTGAAAATTTTCGATCCAATATGGCGGGTTTAAAATTTTGATTTTCTACATTTTTGAAGTAAATATTCTAAAACAACGTCAAGGGCGATTTTTGGAAGCGCTATCTACGAATCTAATGTTAAAATTTTATTTTCTAAATTACCCGATCTAATATGGCAAGGTGGATTAAAATTTTTTTTAAACTATTCCTTTAATAACCGATTTTAAGAGCAGAGGTATAAAAAGTTAAATTTTACTTCAAAAATGTAGAAAATCATAATTTTGAATCCGACATATTGGATCGGATAATTTAAAAAATAAAATTTTAACACTAGATTCGTAGATAGCGCTTCCAAAAATCGCCCTTGACGTTGTTTAAGAATATTTACTTCAAAAATGTAGAAAATCAAAATTTTAAACCCGCCATATTGGATCGAAAATTTTGAAAAATTAATTTCTGATATCAGATTCATGATAAACGATCGTAAATAGCCCCGAGTGAGAAATTTTTTGAATTTTTGACAACATTTATGTGTTAAAACCTTGGATATATTGTGGTGCATTTTTATGACCCACTTTAAACATCCGCCATTTAAAATTTTTTTGAAAATTGAATTTTTGGCAAAGTGCTATCTTATAGTGCAGCTAAAAATGAAGGCAAATGTGACCTGGAGAATTTTTTGCATGAGAATTAAAAAACTTATGAATTTTTTTTAAAAAGTGCAGTTTTCCTGTGTATTTTTAATTGAAAATTTCGATCGATCACTGGCACGTGTTAATATTAATCAATCGACTTCAAATTTTGGGAAACTTTTTTTTATTTTATTGGAACGAAACTGGGGGGTGGCGTAAACAAAATTCGAAAGTCGCATTGTTACGGATACCCTATTGTGCACGTTTGTACGCTCGCTTTATATTCTGCCTCGCTACGTAGTTTAATTCCGCGGTACGCGCTCCCACTAAAGTCGCAATATCTCGAGAACTATTAGAGTCTCCATAAATTTTTTTTTATGAAATGAAAGGTGAAATTACAAGGAATCGATATCTACTTATTAGAAAATTCAAAAATTAGGCCAACTTAACTAAAAACTAATTCAAAAAATTTTTTTAACTATTTTTTTGACAAATTTTAGAAATTTTTTTTTGGTCATAATATAAAATTAAACTACGTATTTTTAACTATACCGCCTGTAAATTTTATTAAAATTGATCAAAAAGTTTCAGAGTTATTAATTTTTGAAAAAAACGCAACACTCATTTTCAATATGGCGTAGCGGCCGCCATTTTAAAAATTTTTCAAAATCCTTTTAGGGTTAAATTTAACTCATATAAGACTTCTATTTCCCAAGCTTTCAAAGAAATCGGAAGACCACTTGCAAATCGCTTTTTTTCTGACGGAGTCTTACCCATTTGTAGTTTTACCTATAGAGTACAGGAAAAATATACACGGAAAGAAAATTATATTAAATTTTGTAAAAGTGCTTCTCAATTTAGGGAAAAAGTGCACCAAACCGAAATTTTGGTATCAAAAATACTAAACAGTGAAAGATATAATTTGAAATTTAGTATAATAATATCAAATATCAAGAATTTTAATCTAACTTTACTAAATTTCAAATTATTTCTTTCACTGTTTAGTATTTTTGATACCAAAATTTCGGTTTTTAATAAAAAATGAAAAAATGGCGGCGGTTTAAATTTTTTTACCCCTTTTCCACCCCTAAAACGGTAAAAAAATGGGTTAAAAATGGATGTAGAATGTTGGTTGTGGTTCAGGCTATAGCCACTGATATATATTTTAAGAAATCCTTTTGATTTTTTGTTTCCGACATTTTGAAGCAGAGATAACGTGTCAACCAGTTTTTTCCGGACAATCACTTCAGCCGCCATTTTGTCGCCTTGTAGGGCAGACTAAATAAAAAAATATTTTTTTCTTAATCCTCAATATGTGTGTTAATATGTGTGAAAAGAGTCCAGTGTTTCAATACATTTTACTATGAAAAAATAAATGTTGAAAAAACACGCAAAAGCGGTGCACGGTCCCCTTAAAGAAAAATTCACTATTTAAAAATTACATTAAAAAATCTAAGAAACTATTAAAATATTTAAATTTAGATTTGAAAATTTTGCATTCCGTTTTGCAAATTAGATGCTTAAGAAACAATTTTTTCTACACAAATAAAAATAATGATTCTCTTTCTCTATAATTTCAAAATAATCGGAAAACCGTTTAACTCGTTACTTCAAAAAAACCGAAAAAAACGGTTAACCGGTTATTTTATAATAACCGAATAAACGGTTAATCGGTTATTTCATAATAACCAAAGAACCGGTTAATCGGTTATATGGTTAAAAGCGGTTATAACCGAATAACCGGTTATTTATCTATAAGCGGTTAACCGGGTTTATAACCAGTTATTTCAATAACCGGAAACCGGTTACAGAATTCAATAACCGCACAGGCTTTTTTTGTGTGCAGAATTAGAAAAAAAATATTAAAAATTTAAAAAAAAAAAATTTTTTTTGACTTTTTTAAAAAAAAATTTATTTTTTATTTTTTATATTTTTATGTTTTAATTGTAGAAACTCGCTTTTTACACTCACTACACAAGCAAGAAAATTTTTTATCATATTTATTTAATTTTTTTCAATAATTTTAACTCACCAATCATTTAAATAACTTTTGATATAATACTTATTTATTATATTGTTTGTTAACGGATTAAACGTTCTTAATTACTTTGACGATTGTCATCATAATGTCAGTCTTGTGACAATTGTCACAAGTGAGTGTAAAAGGCGAGTTTCTACAATTAAAACATAAAAATATAAAAAATAAAAAAAAAAATTTTCAAAAAAAGTCAAAAAAATTTTTAATATTTTTTTTCTAATTCTGCACAGAAAAAGGAACAATTTATGTTTTTAAAATTTTTTTCCTAAAGTAACCGTTTTTGAGTTATTAATAATTGAAAAAAATGGCTAATTTTTTAAACAAAAAATCATATTTTTCTTAAAAATTATCGTATAAAAATTTTAAAAAATGCATTTCAAAGGTGATAAAACTAGCTTTCAGAAAATATGTGTTGGATTAAAATGCGACCATTTCCTATGAAACTGTATCACTTTAAAAAAAAACGAAAAAAAAACGAAAAATTTTATGTTGCAATAACATTTTTTAAACATTAACAAATTAATTTTTTTAATTGTTGTTTTATACAGTGTTAAAGCTCAGGAAAAGAGCTTTAAAAAGAGACCTTTTTGAGCTTTTCATCTTTAATAATAAACAAAATACAAAACTTTTTGTAAAGCCTTTAATCGCTGTAGGGTGGGCAAAAGTTATTGAGCGGCACTGTATCTCCTAAGCAACCTATAGAGATTATCCTTATGAAAAAGTTATTTTACAAATAACTTAATCATTTTTATAGACAATTACACTTTACAATTTCATTGTTTGTATAATTTATCTATAATTATAATAGTTATAATTAAAGGTAAATGTCCCAATTTTTGGTTTACTTAAATTTCCTCTACACTTAAGGAAGAACCCTCTTTGCATTGTGAGTCAATGCAATTACCATTTAAGTTTTCAATTTACTCACGTAGTACTAATGCAACGCTTGGCAACATTGTAATGCTTCCTCCGATCTCATTTCGCGTCGTCTGTCATTGCTATTAACCATGTTAGATAATATTTCAGAAAATTCTGATAGTCTTTAAAAAAATACTTTTGGAACTTTAATTTAAATGTTCTGAGCGTTCGATGGTCTCTGCAATCTGTAGGTTATGTGCGACTTACAGTTATCGCCCAAGAGAAACGGCATTGCATCGTTTAAATGACGTGAAATTAGTAAACAATTGCTTTCGAACGAGTTTTTTTTTCTGCACACAGGCACTTTTTACAAAATCTGACAACATACAATTGACACAAATGTTTTTAATTGTCTGAATTCAAAAGATTTTGTCAATCCATGCAGAAACGCGGTTGCAGGATTGGAAATACAAAAGTAATGTAATGACAGGCGGCAAGAAGTGTGTTACTATACAGCCATTTTGCCAGTGGAGCGCAGAAGCATGCAGGGAGCGAAAAGGCTCAGCTGCCAAAATGATTCGCATTACATTGCTACGGTAATTCCAATGCTGCAACCGTGTTCCTGCATGGATTAACAAAATCTTTTGAATTCAGATAATTAAAAACATTTGTGACGATTGTAGGTTGTCATATTATGTAAAAAGTGCCTGTGAACAGAGAAAAATTTGTTAGAAAATGAATATTTACCAATTTCACGTCATTTAAATCGGTCAGTGCCGTATTTGTTGGGTGATGACTGTTAGTCGCACTTTATCGAGAAATCTTGATTTGAAAATTGAAAATGATTTTTCTTCCAATGCAGACAGTTTTTGCAAAATCAGAAAAAATACTAGATATCCTGAATACTTTATGTTTCATTTGCGCACAAAAAGTAAAAGATTTATTTTCATTTACAACGACAGAAAGTAAAAAAGAAAAAAGTCAAACAAATGTGCGGTGCATAAAATTACCGCCAGAGGGCAGCACCTGATGGGCACATAAAATTTTCTCATTTTACTTCCTGACGTCGTGTATTATTTTGGATTTTCAATTTCTTGTGCATAAAATGACAGAACAAAAATTCATTTAATATCTGGTATTTTTTCTCATTTTTCAATAACTATCCAAATGGAGAAAAATCCTTTTAAAATTACGTTTCGCGTTCAAGCAGTTATTTTTAAAAGTCGACCACTGTATGAAATTGCGCAACATCGTTAAATTGATTTCTTACAAAAAATTTTATTAACAAATTTATTATTCAAATAGTATATAATAATTCAAATGAAATTTTTTTAAAACTATTTGTAATTTTTTAAATTTATTTCTTTTTATTTAGATTAAATTATTAATTCGGTGTTACTTTTAATTTTTCTAAACTTTCTATAATCAAAAAATTTAATTAATAATAATAATATTTAATAATAATATTGTTAATATTGTAAAAAATCTACCTATTTTAAATGTTTCGACTCTCCCGCTTTTTTTACCATAACCTATATAAGTACCTCTAAGAAGCAACGTTGCCAAGTGTCGTGCTTAGTAACTTCTGATTGATAAAAAAAGGTGTTTTTTTATACAAAATAATTAATTTTGAGTCTCACAGGTTGTGACTGATCATTTTTTTTGACAATATTTAAACATCAGTTCTTTAGCTTTAACTGTAAAAAGTTACATCAATATCTCGCTGTCATTTTTCTCACAATTGAATTTTAAAGATCATGAAAGTGAATTTTCCCATAAGACACAATGTAAAATGTGAAAATATAAAATTGTTTATAACTTTTCTTATACATTGTGCAGACCTCTAAAAATTTAACTACATATTTTTTTAAACCAACATCTACCATTATTCCAAGTTTCATCAAAAACTCGCTGTTAATACCCAACTGAAAAAGTCCGTCTGGATTTTCCACATGGAAATTTACGCAGAAATCCATGCGGAGATTTGAAATAATTCACATGGAAATCCACATGGAAATTTTCTATTTCCTCTATTTTTAAATATTTTCAAAAATAAACATCAAATTCGAATTCTGAGACCCCAAAGGGGTCTCACTCACTACTTTCTGCATTTTTAGAGAGGTTTTCGTTTATATTTTGAGTTTATTAAGAATATAAAAAAATCCATGCGGAAATCCACATGGCAATCCACGCGGATTTCATGTGGATAGTTTCAAATCTCCATATGTATTTCTACCTGAAAAGTCCATGGGAAAATCCAGACGATTTTTTTCAGCTGGGTATTCTATTTCCGAGGGTACTTCCTTAATAGTTAAAAAATGCCTTTTACCTTCTTTTTCCAAAAATCTTTTTCTTATGATAAAAAGATATAATATATCAATTTTTAAAGCAAATACAACTTTAAATAAAGTTTTATTGTCAAAATATAGTAAAATATAATAGCGTTTTTATAAAAAAAATGTTAATAAGTACCTACCAATTTGTAAACGTTTACATTCTTATTGTCCCAATTTGTGAAAAGACGTGTACCTATTAGTGCACTTTCAATATTTTTGTAAATTTATTAATTTACTGCAATAATGTAATATTATTAATTTTAAATTGTTTAATTATTAACTACAGGGTTATAAAAAATGTTTTGAAATTCTTTTTAATAAATTTCAAAAGTTAGAACTCAATAACCCCAATATTAATAAGGCTCTATTGACAAAGAAACAACACTCACGTTGACACTGACCATTTTTGTTCAATGATTTAATACTTTAAAAGTCTGATTATTATTAAAAGTTAATAATATTTTTGAATAATTAGAGTATTAAGGTTATTTAAAATAATATCTACTTTTATATAATGTAAAAATTGTATTGTTTATAAATAATTTTTACTTCTCGTTCACAAATAGAAGCATAAGTAATTTGTGTGTACCGATTTGTATTTTTTATGTTTACGTTCAAATACAACTCACCTTTACATGTACCAGCTGTTGAAAAAAGAAAATTGGTATCAAATCTCATAAATACTCACTGTAATTTATAAAAATTTAGTTTTTTTTCTTCGTCAAACTTTAAAATGTTAATCTATCAAATGACAAATAATACAAGATGGTGAAATGTTTCGCTTGATTGCTTGCAGATGGAAAAAGACTATAAGTATTAATTTTTTTAAACTGAATTATGAAAACATTTATTGTCAAAAATTACCATTTATTATCAAAAAATACTTTATGTAATAGAAATTAATTAATCACGGCACTATATTTAATTGATTTCTATTTTTTTTTTTTTTTTTTTTTTTTTTTTTTTTTTTTTTTTTTTTTTCTTAAATGACTTGAGGCTTGGCCAACTGTCAGAACACACACTCTTATATACCAACTTGATTTTGCGTTTCTACAGAACGACTTTGAGGTTAGGAGTACTCGCATTTGCCTGGACCACCCGTCTAATGGGTTTTCTCGCCAGTGGAGAGGGAAACTGTAGAAAACCTCTCCGAGTACAACCGGTTTATCGACAGTCGAATTCTAATGGTGTGTACCGGACAATAATCGACGGTGCACATCATTATACTTCGACGTCAAACCTCCCGCTCAGATTATCTCACGTGCCGGAAAAATCCCAGGCTAATGGGCGCGAACCAAGTACCCTTGATCCGCCCACCGAGCCAGGCATTTATCCGACCGAGCCAATCTGTCGGTTGATTTCTATTTAAATTTGCACATATATGCGCAAATGTTCACAAATCGGTACACTTGCACCAATTGGGACAGTTACCTTATGCTAATTTGTAAGAAGGAAGAAAAAACTCGTACGCTTTAATGTACGCTTAATAAATATATGTAAATATGCCAAATTTATTTATTGCAAATAAAATATTATTTATTGTAGCTTTTTGTTATTATTCTCTCCAATTCATTAGAATAAATTTAAATATTTCATTTTTTAAAGAAAACGTCAGAGTATCTGATAGAGAAATGTTTTAGGGGAGACCGAGGAGGAAAGTAACAGAGGAGGAAAGTAACAACGCTTATAGCTTTTAAACAAATTATTTGATATACAAAGTTAAAATTTTTTTTTAATCAGTAGTGCCCCCTCCAACTTCTCCAAAGTGTGCAAAAGCATTTCCGGTTTGGTTAGGTCCGCTAGTAATATGACGTTACAAAAATACATCAAAAGTAAGTTTTCGTTTAAATTTTCAAAACCTCATATTTTTTTAATTACACAGTTTTATAAAATGTGCGTTTCGTTTTTTTGTAGCTTAATTATCTGCCTTTAAGTAGTAACAGTGTATTTTTAAATTACGTGTAAAACTTTTCTGTAATTTTAACTTTTTTGTCGAAAAATAGAGTGAGGAGGAAAGTAACACGTTGTTACTTTCCTCCTCGTTTCAATATTGTGCATACTTTATGAAATGAGTGAAGTAAATCATACTTAAAGTTACAGATTAGATTTTGTTTGATAAAAATAATGAATTACAAGTAAATTGACTTTCGTTTTGACATATTAACGTAACTTAAAAATGATTTATTGAACCAGAAAACATTTTTATTCTGCGTTCATATTCTGTTTTATTTTATGTTTGTCATAATTGTTAATTTTTGATTTTAAATTTTAGATAAAGTTATTTTCATGTTTTAAAAGATTAATGTTTTATTGTTTATTTTGTTTAATGCCAAAAATATGAAACATAAAAAATTTGGCTACTTTTTTTAAGGGGTAACACACTCTAGAGGCTGAAAATGAGACCTATATTATATTTGATGATTTGTTTTGAGAAAATTAAAAATGGAATAGGATTTCTTTTCAGAAGGTTTATTAAATACTTATTGAATTATGAAAAAAAAAACTTTTTGTTTACATTATATAACAAAATGGTGGCGGTAAATTTTTATGTTCAAAATCGACTATTTTTACGGACAGAATACTTTTTTGAAAAGTTTAAGTCCTAGAACAAAAAACAAAAAAAATTTATATTCTGTTTACTATAAAATTTGGAAGTACATATAGATTTTTCAACTTTCAAGTTGATAAATCACAATGTAAACTTTATATTTTATAAAAAATTTACTGTTTATTTTTGGGCAAAAAATCGATTATTTTACTGAAACAGTGCTCAATTTTTACAAGAATTAATATAAAAAATCCCATATGTGCTACCAAAGTTTATATTATATAGATCATTAAATTTCTTTCTGTTTCAGGACTTAAACTTTAAAAAAAAATTGTCCTGACATTTTGGCTCGCATTTTGGTCATAAGAAAATATTCGATTTTGACTATAAAATTTATCGCCGCCATTTGGTTATAAAATTTTAAATAAAATTTTTTTTATATTTCAATATGTATTTAACAAACTCTCCAAAAAGAAATCCTATTTCTTTTTTCATTTTCCCACAACAAAATTATCAACAATTAGCCTCTATGTCTGCCTCAAGAGTGTTGTTACTCCTGAAGTAGTGAAAGCTATTACTTTATTATTAATTATTAATAATTTAACTTAAACTGAAGGCTTAGTATTTTTGTTACACATTTTAATAATTTAATATTGCACGTACGAAACTTTTGGAATTAGATGCTTTATCTATGATATGGATAAGAAGATAATATCTAGAAGACACTAATTGTACCATAATGTGTTAAATATATATTAAATTTGTGCCAAACGTGTACAATTTGTACTCTAAGTATCTTTGTATTTTTCTAAGTTCATAATAAAAATATTTTTAAATAATAATAGTCTTCAAATTGTAAAATTAACCATAATTCTATAACGTTACTTTCCTCCTATGTGCTGTTACTTTCCTCTTTGGGGGTTAGGAGGAAAGTAACAAATGCAGAGGTCGTGAAAAAGTCATACTGTGAACTGGTTATTTAATCTAAATGTCTAATTCAAATTTTATTTAACAGGTGAAAGTTCAAGCTTTCAATTAAGGTGTCAACAAAAATTATTCGTTAAATAGTTTGAACGCTACAATGAAAAAACTGATTTTTGTTACTTTCCTCCTCGGTTTCCCCTACTTATTTGAATTTTTCTCAGTGTAATAAATTAATAAGAGAGAAGATTCAAAGTGAAAAGTCTACTAGCATCACTTGCTTTCTGTAAATTTTTTTATCGTATTTTTAAAAAATTTTAAAAATACACGTAAATACGATATAATATAGGGGAGAGTGGGAAAAACCGGTCATACTAATGGTTTTTTTACTCTTGTGACTAAACGAATCAACCGATTTCATTTTTCGATGGCTTGTTTGAAAGATCATTTAATTGCGCAACTTTTTCCCAGAGACACCTATACTTTATAATCTACAATAACAACAAACATAAAGAATCATGTGAACAATGGTTGTAATCATGTAAATAATAATACAGGATTGAATTTTAATTAAATAAATAATGTTTTTTATAACAAAACAAAAAAGTTTGAAATTATCAGGAAATCAATATTAAAGGGTCTAATTCTCATTGGAAGATAATTATTTTTCATTGAAAGTAAATATTTTAATGAAAAAAACATTCTAATTAATAATAATTTTTTTGAAACTCTGATACAATGAAAAAATCCTATGGCCGGTTTGACCCACAGGCTCATTTTGAGAATAAATATTTATTTAAAAAAACGCTTTGCAAATTCATCAAAGTTTTTGGTGGAAAATATTTCTGAGGTGTGTACCTTCAAAACCTAAGACCTAATATTTGGAAATATTACACGATTTCCTCAGAATTTCCTTAAGAAAAAATTCGTAAAAGTGTAGAAAAAAACTAAAAAAAAATTTTTCCTCCCAGCGTTGCACAAACAATAGTAAAAACTGTCAAATTGAAAAAATAAGGTATACTACACATGGTTGTTTCAAATTTCTAAATAGCACTTTTGACAATTTCACCATTTCGGAGATATTGACATTATTGACACCTGGCCGGTTTGACCCATTCTCCCCTAATCTCTATATTAAAAAGAAAATTTATAATACAAAATTTATTTTCTTAAAATACATTTAATTTCCATAAAATGCTCACTGAAAAAAATATATTTATGGTACTGACATATATATAGCCAATTCTCACATATTATATTGGTGGATATGGAACTGACATACAGTATTGCTGTTTCAGTCATACGGAGTGTAGAACAGCCATATGTATGTGAGATACAGTAATATGTATGTTGAGAACACCAATACTGTATTTTAAGAACATCAATACAGTATTGCTGTTTTAGCCATACATCCTAACCATACATGTACATTTGTCAAAATTGACATTATCATTTTTTTCAGTGTAAAACTAAAAATTGTTATCGTCTTCTTTGTAAAGACCCCCAGATTTATGTTTTTTTTCTCAGCTTAGAAATCATCGACTTATCATCATTAATTAACTTTTCATAACGCGGTGCTAAAAAGGGCACTTTTTTGCACCTTGTTATGATAAATATCGTTCGTAACTAGTGCGAGCAGTTGCCAAAAAAGCGCTCATTCAAAATTTGTAACTGCTCGCACTCGTTACGAAATATACTATTTTATAATCTTTCACAAAACAGTCAATTTTAAAGTTTCTCAAGGACTAAAGACAAGGGAACGAGGAACTACTTGAGTTGAATTAATGTAAATAAATGTGCAAAAAAAGAGGAAAGAATAAGAAGTTTGAATTCAGTCGGCAAGTAAATTTGCTTTGTAAATGTAAATTCTTTTTTTTTATCTTTTATATAGGAGAATAACTTCTCTTTTGCTAAAGAATATTTTTTTAATTATTTAGAAAAGTTCGCGTTGCATTTTCTACTTCTATAAGTTCATTTCTTTTTATAATAATAATAATAATCTCGCGCATATTTTCTAGGGGAATTGCAAATGCATCTGGCGAGACATTTTGCTGATGCTGCATTTTAAATTAATATCAAATTGTGGGTGGGTAAAGTTTATGCTGACTTCTAGTGCATATATCTATAAATATAAAATTATAAAAATGACGTAAATTTTTTTTTCTCGAAATATATTCTAAATATATTTAAACAAGGGCGTTTTTGTATATGGGCAATTCCACGTGAGATTTCAGTCGACCTCTTAAAATCGGCCAAAAATATTTTTTTTCTATTCTGTATTGAAAAAAAACAGATACGTATTTTTTTATTATTTTTTTGGAGGCCAAATTTTTGAGTTATGAATTTTCAAAATTTTCGCTTTTTAAATGTAGGTATATTTTTAATGTCAGATAACTAAAAAAATATTGCTTCTTTTCATTTTTTGACAGGAAAAAAAAAGTTTTGTTTTTCTCTCTACTTTTGAATAATCATAACAAAAAAATTTTTTTTTCATTTTTTATTAAAAAAATAAAAAAATTTTATAAACAAATTAATTTTTTTTAACTTTGGGTATGATAAATTTTTAATTTTCTTTTTTTAAAACATACCTGGAAATGATAAAAAGGTTTTGCAAAAAGTTTCAGAGTGGGCCTGACAAGTTTGATGGGTCCAAAAAAATAATTAAGCTGTCCGTGCAGGTCGCACGCACGTGGCACAATGGGATTATTTTACAATTTATTATTAAAAATTGTTTAGAGCCTAAAAATTCAATAATAATCAAAATCCGATAAAATTTGTAGGCTCTAGACAATTTTTAATAATAAATTGTAAAAAAATCCCATTGTGCCACGTGCGTGCGACCTGCACGGACAGCTTAATTATTTTTTTGGACCCATCAAACTTGTCAGGCCCACTCTGAAACTTTTTGCAAAACCTTCTTATCATTTTCAGGTATGTTTTAAAAAAAGAAAATTAAAAATTTATCATACCCAAAGTTAAAAAAAATTAATTTGTTTATGAAATTTTTTTATTTTTTTAATAAAAAATGAAAAAAAAATTTTTTTGTTATGATTATTCAAAAGTAGAGAGAAAAACAAAACTTTTTTTTTCCTGTCAAAAAATGAAAAGAAGCAATATTTTTTTAGTTATCTGACATTAAAAATATACCTACATTTAAAAAGCGAAAATTTTGAAAATTCATAACTCAAAAATTTGGCCTCCAAAAAAATAATAAAAAAATACGTAGGGTAAATGTGGGTATTATCGAGGAATTTTGTATACGTCATACATCCAAGTGGTTTAAAAATTATAAATTAATGTATATGGCTTAGTTTTTTTTTTAAAGGAATATTTAAGTTTTCTTTTCTTTATAAAAAAATTGCCAATGTTATAGAAAATAGTTTAAATCGTTAAATAAATGATTAAATAGAAGACTCCTTTGCTTGTAATTTCGCGGGACTTGTAATGGCTTGAGGGTATTTTCGCGTGTCAAATATCGCGGATGAGTGTATTATCGCGTGGTAAATATCGCGGATAATTTATTTATTGCTTTTTGGATTTTTGTAATAGTTACTTAATTAAAATGTAGTAAATGTAAAAATTAAAAGGAATAACAATATAGTTTTTAAAAATAAAAATATAAATATCGCAAGAACTTGAATTAAAAAAAATTTTAAGTATTATAATTTATAATAAATGGACGAATTCAATAGTAAACTAGTATCACAAGAAGAAAGATACTTGGTTTTATTATAATAATTTAATTAGTTTCAGAATATAAAATAATACTCTGATAAAATATTCTAAAGTAATTATTATCAAATATTTCTAACGTATAGTCAATTCTCATTTGGCACTTTTGCTCCTTTTTTATAGCTACTAAAAATTTTTTCCTTAAATATACAGATCTCACTTACTTTAATTTTTTTATCTTTTCCATTACTCTTTATTTTCTTGCTTGTATTTTGTAACTGTTATAAGATTTACTAAAATTCTGAACGTTCAAATAAACGAAATTTTTATTGTGTTTAAATGTGTTTAACAGTTACTGTGCAAAGTGGAAAAACAATGTTAATTCAACATTTATTTAGTTGAAAATTAATTCTTCTTTATATATATCTACAAAGTACTTTTATTAAAATATAAATTAAAACAAGCAAAAATAATATCGGCTATAATTTCAACGTTTTAAACTTTAGAGACACACTGCTAACCTTACTTTCAAGGGTTATGATAGGAGCCGCGAAAATACCCACATGTTAAAAAAAAGATGTCTCCATTATCGTGACTGTAAATATTTAATAAAAATCAATTTTTTTCAACTAAACAAATTTTTTTTATGAAGAATAACAATAAATTTATCAAAATATAAAAAAAGAATCATCTCTTAGAGTTTTATAGAATATAAAAACAATAATTTTTGACACCACTGTAGAGTTGAATCTCAAACCAAGGTGAGCCATTTTGAACTTTTTTCAGACAACAAATTTTAAAACATTTTTAATAAATTGATTAATAGAAAAATAATCAAAAATATGATGCATATTAAATGTCTTAGGTTGTCAGGTTCAAGGAGTGATTTTTTAGTGTCAACAATTTTTTATATTCTTTGAAATATTCATTAAAATATAAAATACCGCGATAATACCCACATCCGCGATAATACCCACTTTTACCCTATCTGTTTTTTTTCAATACAGAATAGAAAAAAAATATTTTTGGCCGATTTTAAGAGGTCGACTGAAATCTCACGTGGAATTGCCCATATATAAGCTCTTTGATACTAAATAATTAAATAAATAAAATTATTAACCTATTAAGTTAATAAATTAATAAAAATTGATAATTTTTTAGTTATGTAATGATAGTAAATAAGTAATAATACATCATAATAAATTATAAATAAATAATAATTATAATAACTCCAAAATAATAATAATTGTCTTATTAATTATAACTAATTGCTATTATTATCACTAATAATAATAATAATAATAATAATAATAATAATAATAATAATAATAATTTTAGCCGCATAAGGGACTGGCGGGTCTCTGAGGAATATATCGCAAGTGACCACCAGTACATTGAGTTCTCAGTCTCAATGGGAGACACACGAGGAGGAAAAAGACAGGATGTTCCTAGTCGCAAAACCTCCTCGCGGAATATTAAGAGATATTAAGTTTCGCCGGTCCCTAGAAGAATCGCTCTTAATTGAGGAATCTAATTGGGTGAGGAGGCCGAACAGTCTGAATGGAGAGGTGTGAACGGTGAGGGACATAATCGTCACCGCTTGCAATGCGTCGATGCCACGTCGCAAAGGTGCCTTTCCAAGGAAAAAATCCTTGCACTGGTGGTCAGAGAAGCTGGCCTCCTTGAGAAAGGAATGCCTCAAAGCAAGAAGGACATACACCCGATCTAAGGGAGATCCTTTGCTAAAAGAGGCTTTCAAGGAGGCAAAAAAGAGATCCGCAAGTCGCGACGCCGTAGCTGGAAGGACCTAATCGAGGAAGTCGGTAAGGACCCATGGGGTCTGGCTTTTAAAATCGTTACTAAGAAATTAGTGACGAGGCAAAAGACCCCCGGCCTAAACAATCCCGATTGGGTTAGACAGATATAATAAAGTCTTTGTTTTCTCCTGCGAAGCCATACCTTAGGATGGACTGGAGTTCCTGCAAAGTCAAAAAGGAAGAACTCTTCACACTTAACGAATTGCACAAAGCAGGCAAAAGATTGAAAACAGGTAAGGCTGGAGTCCCATGGTAGCGTTTTGCGTTGCGTTTTCTAACTAGGCAATGAGTGCAAATAGAGAAAACCTATATTTGTATCTTTCTTACACTCATGGCCTAGTTACAAAACGCAACGCAAAACGCTGTCATGGGACTCCAGCCTAAGGCGCCTGGAATGGATGCGATAAGTAACGAGATCCTAAAATTGGTTAACGACACTTCACCCTAGATTCTGCTTAGATGTTTCAATCTTTACCTTGAGAAAGGAGAGTTCTTCCGCGACTGGAAGCGGCAGGGGCTAGTCCTCCTAAGAAAAGGTGAAAAACCTCTGGATAAAGTTACGTCGTACAGGCCTATATGGGCGAATCTCTGGAACTTTTAACCTTTATGTCCCTCACATTATTTCCACTTAAACAGCCTAAATATAAAAACTAATGATTTTTAAATATTTACATGTTTTTAAAAAGAAAATAAGAATTACGATTTAACCATTGATATAAATTATTTTGTTTATTTTTTCCATGTTTTTCATTATTAAAGTTCACAATACCATGATTTTGCAAGTGTCACTTTCATTTTTTCTAAAAGTATTTTAACTGTTTAAATAACATTTTTTTGAAAAACACGTTTTTTACTGTTATAAACTATTAAAAAATATCTTAAGAATTCCATAAACAAACTTAAAAAAAATAAAAAGTAAAAATTATAAAAGATATAATCTTCTAAAATGTGTCCCTTAGTTTTTGTGTCGCTGGTCAAATCAAAATGGTTTTATAAAGTAAACATTAAAAAACTAATTTTATGTGCGTGATTTTTATTTTTATTTTCCACTATATTTTAAGCAAAATATTTGTTGGATACTTGTGATACTGGTGTAGTACGAAAAATATGTCGCTGGTCAAATCATTAATTTCTCCAAAGTTTCTTATTTAATTTGCTCCAAAATTGGGGCACATATTACTTTAGATGTATTTAAAACTGTGCATATGTTTTTATTTGTTCTAATTCTTATTTAATTATTTTGTTTACGTGGATATTCAAATTGTCGCTCGTCAAATATATCGCTTGGTCAAATTAATCGTTTTCCAATCAATCTGAAGTTTCGCATTTATTTGTTTCATGTTATTTATCACGAAATAACCAAAAATGTAATAAAAAGTGACAAAATGAAAGAAAATCAAAGAAAATAAAATAAAAAGCGAGAAAAAGGAAACGCATAATGAAAAATTTATCAACGGAAGGCACTTAAGTAATATTTATTTATTTATTATTATACGTTCATGAAACTGTTAGTGTTTTTTCAAGGTTATATTAAGATCCTCGATATTTTTTCAAAACAATTCAGCCAATCAAATAATTAGAAAAGTTCATGTTAATAATTTAAATACTTATACGTTAAAAATTTTCTTTAATTTTTTTTATTGTAATTTTTCCTTATTAGTTGTATTAGACGTTTATTGTATTTATTTTTATGTTTAATTATATGTTTTTGTGATATCACACTGAGAAATAACTTATACTTAAGTGTAGGGAGATAAAATGTTTATGTATATCTTGTTACAGATTTAGATAACCTAACATTATTTGCTTTCCAAAAATTTATATTTTAAAATAGAAGGCAACCAAGTAATGGTTGTACAGTAATAAAAATGAAATTTATTTTGGTCGAAGATGTAATACTAAAAATATCAAAATTGTGCACACAAAAAATTTTTTTAAAAAATTCAAATTCAAATGTTAAAGTTTCCAGAGATTTGCCCATATGCCTGCTAGATACGATGGGTAAACTTCTAGAGGATATGGTTCTGCAGAGAATGCAAAGCCACTTGACCGAAGAGAATCGTCTATCGGATCACCAATTAGGTTTTCGTAAAGGCAAGTCTACAGTTGATGCCATCCAGGCAGTAGTGGGCATAGCCAAAGCAGGAAAAACAAATTTGGACCAGAGAAGAAGAAGAGTTTCTGCGCGTTGGTAGCAATTGACATAAGCAACGCGTTTAATTCCGCAAGATGGAAAGAGCTTATCGAGTCGATGAGAAAGTAAAACATGCTGCCCTATTTGTTGCGGATAATGGATAATTATCTTAGCGACAGGTGAGTTATATATGAGGGAGACACCTGCACTTTTAAGAAAGAGATGCAGCGTGGGGCTCCTCAAGGCTCGAGGGTAGGTCCGTTTGTATAGAATGTATGTATCTTACGATGACTTCCTGCGAATGGATCTGCCCGAAGGTGTGTTGATCATCGGTTTTGCGGACGACGCGTTGTTCGTGTGCACTGCTGAAAGTGAGGAGGCTCTTGGGACATTGGCTGCAGCCGACTTAGGTTAGGAGTACTCGCATTCGCCTGGACATACCCGACCCACTTATTATTATTATTACTTCCTCATAGAGGAAGTATTGTAATACCAAAATTTTTTGAGTTCGATTTTTTGACATATCTTTATGTTATTTGACCTCAGAAGTTTAAAAATGACATTTTTTAAAAATGTCATTCCGTATGTGTGTGTGTGTGTGTGTAAACATCACATTTTCATAAATATCTCGAAATCATTAAAAGCTTTTGGGTTGAATTTTTTTTTAAATTGTAGATCTCACCTGCGGACATAAAATGAGAGTACTTTGAGATAGATTAATAAAGTTTAACTAAATTTTTTTTATTTTTAATTTAAAAAAAACGTTTTTGCCCATAACTTTAAAAAAATGTTAGGACACCTATAAATGTTTTTCCAAAATTTTGTAGAGTTTTTTTAGACGCATCTATTAAGCCCTAATTGAAAATTTTTCGTCCATATTAACCGGAGATATTAAACTTTTAAAAATTCAAAATTTTGGAAAATAAGACTTTTTTGAAAATTTTGTTAAAAAATGTAGAAGTAATCTTAAAATTATCGTTACCGACTTGTAGAGCTTCTAAAAACGCTTCGATTGACCTATTTTTGAACCTAATTCGATAATAAATTTCGAAATTATTGGTATTTTAAAAACCAAAAATTGTGGAAAATGACATTTTCTCAACTTTTTTGTTTAAAAATTTTTGTTTAACTATTAAATTATTGTAATTATCTTGTAGGGTATTTAAAAATAAATTGATTGACCCAAAATTCAATCACTTTTACCATATTCATAAAAAGTTATTCATATATTTCTATTATTTTTATCTCCATGAGGAAGTAAAGTGTTCATGAAATGAGCACCAAAATTATAAAAAAATTTATACAACTTGGCAGCGGTTTATCTCTATGAGAAAACAAAGTGTTCATGAAATGAGCACCAAAATTATAAAAAAATATACAATTTGGCAGCGGTTTATTATTATTATTATTATTCAAATTAGATTAAATTAGATTTTTAAATAAAAATAAAGTACAATAATAAAAGGAGAACAGTTAGAAAGAAACCCATGAGCTTATCAAGAGATTTATTTAAGATATTTAATTTATTTGTGAAATTGATTCAGGATAATTAAACGTTAACTTCTTTCACCTTTAATATTTAACTGCCGAATGATGAATTTATTTTGTTTAATTAGGTATAATTGCCTATGAATTGAAATATTAGGCTAACCATCTTTAAGAAACTTCCTGCATTATCATTAAAATAATGTAGGAAGGGATAGTAAACGTCAAGGAACTCGGAGAGTCTCGGGGTGCATGTAGCTCAGTGGTCAGAGCAGTCTACCAGCAATAGAAAGGTCGTGGGCTCGTATGCCACCATGCTACAGTTTTTTCTGAGCTCTTTGATAATTTTGAAATTATTAATTGATTTCGAAAATATTTTTCAAATTAAGCAGGTTTCTGTATTAGGGCAGCTGTGCTGTCGATGCATATATGAAACCCATGAGCTTATCAAGAGATTTATTTAAGATATTTAATTTATTTGTGAAATTGATTCGGGATAATTGTTAACTTTTTTCACCTTTAATATTTAACTACCGAATGATAAATTCATTTCCTTTCATTTAATTAGAAAGATAAAGTTGAATAGAAAAAGAATAAACTTCATTTCAAAATTTTCTATTGGTAAAAAGAGTTGTTTCTTTCTTTTAAATATTAACTTAAAAAACGTATCTCTTTTGGCTTTATTAGATTTTGCTTCGATATTTCTTGGTAATATTTTTTCTTTCTTCTTTTATGGTGGTGGGAGGGGAAATTCTTTTTCGACAGTTATATTTATATATATTGTATATATATATATATGTTGGTTTCTGTTCTTTTTTTCGTGTCGCAAGAGTTTCACGAAGAAGGAGCGAATACAGATTGTCTCACTTGGGATTTCAAATCTAAGACATGAAGGTTGTCTGTATCAAGTACACCTGTGTTTTCTATATGGTTGTATTCTCCGTGTCCTTTTCAGTATTTTCGTTCAAGATTAACGTTGTATTTTTCAATTTCTCTCTCTCTGGAGCAGGAACCAAATTCAAAAATCAAATTATATATTTATATTGAACTTTAAAAATTTCTGTATCAAAATGAATTGAAAACGTTTCATGAACCAAGAAAAAAAATTGTGGCAGATTATTAATAAAAATTTTAATTTTATTAATATTTTTATTCAACTTGTCGTAAAAATTTATTAATTTAATTTTTTTATTTAATTGTTACAAACCAGAATTTATTTATTGTTTAAAAATTGAGCTTTTGAGATGGCTCTAAATTCTAATTTGGGGAGGCACCAAGCTGCAAAGGACTGAAGGACCTTGTTTAATTTGCGGGATCGTTATCCTACTTTTAAAAGAAACCTGCGATGCTTCGTTTGATTTATAAATTTAATTCTTTTGACTTTAATTAGTTCAGGAGTTTTAAAGAAAGTAAATCAGATTTAGTACTTTACATGACAACATTTATTTAAACATTATTTCAGAACAGAATGCAAAGGAGTTAACAAAATTTGCTAATGTTTGTGTTGCAGGATATAAAAATTTGTATAGATTCGAATTGATTAGATTTTCGAATTGTTTAATATTTAATTAACTGAAATCTCACTCAACACAGCTCGCACTGGACTCCGTCGGCTTGAAGAGTTCTATTTTATTTTTTCGTCCGCCTTTCGTATTATACTAGGTTTTTTCGATGAGTTCTATACGGGGATTCGACGCGCAGACGAGCTTAGTCTCGGCATTTCCTACTTTCTTGCGACCAACAGATCTGCCAGGCCGTAGCCGGGACAGGTGTTGATAGCTTGAAGAGGAAAATTGTACAGCGGCGATGGAAATTTTGCCTCTACTCCTTGTCTTGATGTCAAAGTGGATAATTTTGTCGACTAAGGGTTTTTAGAATTAGAAGTAGGAGAAATCCTTCAGGCCCATTGGGCCTCAAGCAAAAATTGACAACTGGCGCAGTTCTGCGCCAGTACTGCCTAGTACTGGCGGAGTACTGGCCGCCATGGTTGAACCAGTACTGGCAATTGACCGAAATGATAACGCTTTTCAGTACTGGTTTGATGTTACTGGCGCAGTACTGGCAGCCAGTACTGGTTTAGTACTGGCGCAGTACTGGTTCAGTACTGGTTTAGTACCCGTGTAAAAAATCTTCTGGCGCTGGCCTGAATCAGACCAGACCGTCTATTTTCCAATCTAGTGGCAAATTTATTTAAATTCAATATTAATATAATAAAAAAAAATTAATTTATATTTACAAACATGTAATAATCCCCAACTTTTAACTTTTAATCAAATTAATGTTTACAACGCAGAATAAACGCAAACCTATAACGAAATAAAATTTGCTACTGTGGGGAATCGAACCTACGACCTACGGACTTCTTGCCTAACACTCTAACCACTACCCTATCGAAGCTACAGGATAATAAATTTTAATTTTCGACACCTTTTACACTTACAATTAATAAAGAGCGTTTAACTGCCTAATTAAGTTAAATTATTATTTAATTGAACTAAATTCAAAAAAACCAAATAAGTAAATTACCTAATAAATTTCCATAAATTACCTCTAAATTATCCATAAATTACCATAAATTACCGACATTAAATATTTTAGGTCTAATTTGTGTTTTACATATTTTAATAAATTATCGTATAAATTTCCATAAATTACCGCAAAAATTTCCATAAATTACCAACGTTAAATTTTTTAGTTAAAAATTTATCGTCAAAATTTTCATAAATTTCCATAAATTACCGATGTTAATTTTTTAGTTCTCGTTTGTGTTTTACATTGTTTTATAAACTATCGTCAAAATGTTGATAGATTACCGCATAAATTTCCATAAATTACCGTAAAATTTCCATAAATGATTGAAATCCAAAATTTTAATAATAATTTTTGCTTTACAAATCTTTACGAATTATTGCGTAAATTTCTATAAATTACTGCATAAATTTCCATTAATTAGTTCCTAACTGACTATTGTCAGTTTACCGTGTTAGCAATACTGGCACAGTACTGGCATACCAGTCTTAAAGGGCAGTACTGGCGTAGTACAGAAATTTTAATGAAGCCAGTACTGGTGCAATACTGCGCCAGTTGTGAATACTGTCATTTGACAGAAATTTTTGCTTGGGACGTTGCATTTTGCTGACAATTTTGATTCTCACGACAGTCTCATGAGAACGGAAATGGTCTGGAATTTGATATTTTACTGAAGTAGTTTTTATAACTAAAGATATAAATTATAATTATATTATAGAAGAAAAAATTATTCATTTATAATTAGAATTCATTTATAGTTATAAGAGTCTGATATAAATCGTATAAATAACGACTACATTGGTCCTACATTAATATGTTACTAGTATATGTATTTTGTATACATATACTATACACATATACATGCAACATAATGTCCTCCGGCATTTTGTAGTGAACAAAAGTTACAACAAAATGTTTAGCTATAATCAAATTCGTTTTTGTAAATTTTGAATTGTGCTAGAAACAAAATAAAATATCATTATAAAGCGTTGAGTCAGCTGCCAAATGCATGTGCATTTGTTATGATATTCGAGTCCCTAAGCTTGTAGGCCCAAAGGGGAAAAAGGAAAGAGAGACAAGGCAATGAGCAGAGGCATGTGTAGCATGCTTTTATGTGTGCCCGTAACGCGAAGAGCTCAAGGGTGTGTTTGATCTCGTAGCCAGCGGAGTCAGTGGATGTGTACGTATACACCTTGGTCGTCTCAATGCATGTGTATGAAGTGCATTACTTTTAATTATTTTGAAATAGAAGTTTCTTTTATTTAATAAAATTTTAAGTATTAATAATGTTTATAAATCTATGCATATAATTTATAAACAATATTATAAAATATATAGGGATTTATGTTTTATAAATTCTGTCCTATCTTTTGTAGCTCTATTAAAAGGAAGCTAATAATAAAATATTAACTGTTAAGTACCTTGTACGTAACATTTATAAACTCATTTTTCGAAAACTGTTTGAATGAATGAAAAAAATTAACATTAAATTTTGTTAATACCAATTCATTTACAGAAGATGTAAATAAATAAATGAATAACTAATTTTCCAAAATATTGTAATTTAAGTTTTCGTATTTGAAAATTTTGTAGTTAAAATTTTCTTAGAATTAATTTTATACACCTAAATAATAGTAATTTAATTATCAGGAAGTAATAGTAAATAAGTGAAAAAAAATATATTATTTCACACATAAATTGAAAATTTTTTTTAAACAGTTGGATATTTTTTTTCTTTTTTTGGTGTTAGTTCAGCATATTCTGTCAGTAGTCACTGAGAAACAATAAAATTGAATATAAAGATCGAATAAATATTTTAGAAGGGAGAATAATTGTATTCGACTTAAACGAAGTTTTAGATTCTTGACTATTTTTTTATGATCATGAAAAATAATCGTTAGATTTATATTCGTCATGTAGGTTAATATATAAAAAGCGGAAGGTTCAGATTTATAGTAATATTTCATATGTCACTTTCTCTCGGAGGAAAGCTGAATATAAATGATCTACAAATTTGCGTCCGTCTAAAAGTAAAATTTTTCTTATTCATTATAGAAAAACGCAGTGAAGATAATTTTTTACTCTTAGATTAGATATTTTCCTTTATTTCACATTTATCTCATTTTTTTAAAAATTAAACCCTACAGCTATTCAATATCTTATTATATCAATATTTTATCATTTAAATTTTATTGGATGCAGATAAATAAAAACTTTATAAAATAATAAATAAATAAAATTTTTCAAATTTTATTATTTCATGTTTTTTGATCTATTATTTTTAAGACACTTTGTAAAAATTTCAAAATTATTATAAAAACTAATGGAACTTTAGTTATTAGTCAAAACTCATACAGAATTCTATATTTTGAAACAATAATTTTTTTAAAATGTCAAAGTACAACATTATTTTTTGGTTTTTCATTTCATAGCAAAACTATCACTAATTTTGTATAAAACAAAATAATAGAACAAATAATAAAAATAAATTGATAACTTTAATAATGTGTCATTTATCGAAATTGAAATAAAATTTGGGTTTTAACTTTTTGGGGAATAGGAATTTTCCTTCATGTAAATTTATTAATAATTGTGAATCAGTTTATGAGAAAATGTTGTATTTTTTATGGTTAGCAGGTTTGACGTGATGATAGGTTGAATGTTGAGGTGCGATAAACATTTATAGGCGCAATATGGCTGCTTTAATGCCGCCAATATCAGGAATAGGATAACCATGTGCAGATAATAACCAGGTACGTGTTTACTCACATAAGTGTGTTGCTATTTATGATTCTCCCTTTTGCAAAAGAGAGCAGGATGTGCACCTTTAAAAGCCCTTCTCAATCGACTTCTCAGGATTCTCTGAATCTATTTAACGATACTTGCTGCGGCAACCTCAAGTATTTATTTATATACTCTTTGCCAATCAAAACAAGTTGTGAATCCAGATGTTTATTACATGAACATTTTGCTTCCTCTTTACGATCAGCAAAAAAATTTGAAAAAATAGTCTTGGCCGAGCCACCCAATGGGAAATGCACCACGGGCGCAGTACTATACCAGCGTTGGCAGTATCGGGGCTACACTGAATTTCAGTACTGGTGCAATACAGATATAACGTCGGCATGTAGACAATGTTCTGTACTGACAATCGGTACTAATTCAGTACTGGCGTCAATGCAGAATGTTAGTGTTGCGGTAGTACAGGTGAATACGTATTTTTAGTGTCACGCCGATGTTACTTTTATTTTTATAAAAAAAATTTACAAATTAAAAAAAAAGAATTTCATTCTATTCTCATGTCATGTATGCTTGGAATGTTAATACCTGTCGAAGAAAATTTGTTTTTCTATTTACCTGAATATTTACCATCATGAGGTCTCGAATGCAAGACGCTGCTAGGAGCGGATGCTCTACCAACTGCGCCACGGAGGCTCATGAATGGAAAGTTAGAATATTCATACATACGAAGGAAGTATGAAAATATGCTCTGTAACTTGAAAGTGGGATATTGTAATTGCAACAATAGTATATTGTAATATACATTATATTTAATATATATTACAGAAGAATATTAAAATATAAGGTATCATTTAAAAATTAATTTTTAATATAAATGAAAGATTAGTGCAATAAATTTAAGCTTAATGAATAAAATTCCTAAATGGAGAAGCCAATATGGCGCTGACTGAGTATCACGCGTCTGTAATCGTTAATTTGAAATTGTTTTTAATAATTGTTTGTCCTGTGCATTGAATTCCCGTTTCCTTACAAACTAATAAAGTTAAGGCTGTAGATCAGAGTGTGGTAAAGATCATTGAAATTCATACATAACTCTTGGTGTTTTTGTGCAGTTTCGTTCGGTTAATATTCTTTCAATATATTCTGTCCTAGTGTTTGTCTGAATAAAGTGTTGACTCAGTTAATTGTAGTGGTGTCCTTTGTGACAAGTGAAAATGTCAACAGTACAGACGGACCCAAAAATTTTCGAGTTACTTAACTCAATCAAGGCCGATACAGAACAGACGAAAGCGGAAATAAGTGAACTGCATAAGTGCACTTTTCAACTACAGGCTGATGTAGGCTCCTTGAAAAAGGATAACGAAAAGCTTAAACCCAAACTACTGGAACTGGAAGATGAAAACAGAATCCTACAAGACACAATCTTTACTCTAAAAAAGGAAGTTTTAGCTTTGCAAAAAAATGCACGTGCGAACAACGTAATTTTGCATAATGCACCTGATACAACGCAGACAAACGAGGATCTTTCTGCATACCTGTTGGGAGTTCTCAAGAGTGTTGGTTTATCAATAACAGATGATCACATCACGGACATGTACAGGCTGGGAAAAATTCAAGGAAAAAGACCAATTTTAATCAAATTGGATTCATTTAAAAGAAAGCAATTAATTTTAAGCAAAAGAACCGAGTTATCGGCCCTGAACATTGGTGTGAGTCAGGATTTGTCACTGGAAGAAAGGAAGGAAAGAAAGTGGTTGTTTGACATGAAAGAGAAACTGAGAGAGATAGGAATAACAGCAACTATTAAAGCGAGAAATCTTTGTCTCGATAATCGTCCTCTCTCACGTCAAGAAATTGAAATGGATATAGGATATAGGAATTTCTCAGACCTCGCAGAATTTGTGAATAGTGGGGACATTGTGTGCTTGTGTGAAACGTGGTTAACGTTTTCATCACTAAACGGGCCAGGATGGTTGAGAAGTTACACTCCTATTGTAAGTAAAGCAACTAGTCTTAATGGTGGTCGTCCTTCAGGCGGATTAGCAATTTTTATAAATAAGAAAGTTTTTAATTTTTTAATTATTAATTTAACCAGTAGATGGATATTTATAAAATGTAAACGGAAAAATTTTTGCTTTATTGTGGGTGTTGTTTATTATCCGCAATCAGTTGATTGTCATGAAATGTCACAATAATTGGATAATATTCTCAACAAAATTAATAATGAGTATCCAAATCTACCCTTATATATCGGTGGTGATTTTAATGCAAGAATTGGAAATGCAAATCAATTATGCGAGTTTTCGGTTCCGACAAATTGTTCACCGGTATGTGGCCGTTCTTCTATGGATCAGGTGACAAATGAGAGGGGGTTGATGCTTCTGGATTGTTTTGAGAATTATAACTTAGCAGTGTTAAATGGGAGATGTCTGAGTGATACGCCAGCGCATTTTACCTTTGTTGGGCATCAAGGCAATAGTGTGATTGATCTCGTATTTTGTTACTTGGATTATTTAAATTTAATTTCAGATTTGAATGTACTTTCTTTACCGACTACTTCGGACCATCTACCTGTGGTAATTGCTTTGTCGAATATGAGTATGGGTGAGCGAGTAGAAGAGAGAGAACGTGAGAATTTAAAAAAGCTTAAATGGAATGTGAATTGTAGAGATAAATACATCCAACTTATGTCAAGCTCAGCAAACATTATAGAAGAGGAAAAGGATATCGAAAGTATTAATGAAAAATTGTTATCTTCTATATGGGATGCGGCGGGCAAATTAAATTTGATCTCTAAATTGTATAGTAAGCCATCGGGAAAGAAAGCTTGGGTAGATAGAGAGTGTGACGATTTGAGAAGAGAAGTAAAAGAATAGCTTTCAAAATGTAAGTTGTCAAGCTTCGCTAAGGAGGACGATATTCGTTATAAGCAACTAAAGAAATTACTTAGAGAGACAATAGTGTATAAAAAGAAAAAATATGAGGAAACTCTACTGCACTCTTTATCTAATTGTAATAACACCAGGGTATTTTGGGAAGCTGTAAATAAATTTAGGGCTCGTTGTTGCACAGTAAATGTGATATCTCTCGAAAGGTGGCAGGAGTACGCTAACAGTATTTTTCCTCCCAGAAAGCTTTGCATACTTGAATTGTCTACCGATTACGATCCAATACTCGACCCTCCTATTTCAATGTTAGAATTAAAACGTAGTCTAATTAAAAGTAAAAATAACAAATCACCGGGAGCAGATGGGATACCTAATGAATTTTTTAAAGAGTTACCTGAGGTATGGCTGGTACATTTGTTGTCTCTTTTTAACGGGATTTGGGGAAAAGAGAAAGTGCCTGTCAGTTGGGCAAGCAATCTCACATCTATGCTATTTAAAAAAGAGGATACGAATGTTCCAAGCAATTACAGGGAAATTACTTTATTAAATAGTATTACAAAAATGTTCACTCGGGTTATATCTGAGAGACTGACAAAGTGGGTCGAGGAAAGGGAACTTCTACCGGAGAACCAAGCAGGTTTTCGAGCCAAGCGCGGTTGTATTGATCAAATTTTTGTTTTATCTTCTCTCATCCAGATTCAGCTTAGTAAACCTAAAGGTAAACTTTTTGCATTTTTTTGTTGACTTTAAGGGAGCATTTCCGTCGGTAGATCACGCATTATTATGGACCAAACTTCAAAGTATAGGGGTCAGCTCAAAGATTATTAGTTTAGTAAAAAGTTTATATGATTCTGCCAAGATGTCGGTCAAGACTCAGTTTGGCTTGACATCTCCGGTAGAGGTTACTTCGGGTGTAATGCAGGGAGAAACTCTAATCCCGCTTCTTTTTACGCTTTTCATTAACGACATGGAGAGTTTTGTGCGAGACCATGGTATTAGTGGAATTACGGTGAATCACATTGTCGATATTTTATTGTTAGCATTTTCTGATAACATCGTCCTGTTGGCGGACTCTTGGGTGGCCTTGCAGAGGGCGATTAATTTATTGGAGAGATATTGTGAAATTAACAAATTAACAATTAATAGAGATAAGTCTAAAGTGGTTGTTTTTTATAAAGGGCGTGTTAAGGACTATTGTTTCTCTTTAGCGGGGTCCAAGATTGAAATTTTAAAGGAGTACAAATATCTGGGAGTGACCTTTAGTACGTCAGGAGTGTTTTGTAAAGAAATGGATGCAAGAATGAGTGTATCGAGGATGGCATCGGGAGCTGTGCTAAGAATTGTACGAAGTTCAAAAGTTAACTCGTGGAAATCAATCAAAACTCTACTCCGAAGTCTTGTCATCAGCATTTTATTCTATGCTGTGGAAATATGGGGCTTAAGGTATCTTGACGAAGTGGAAAGAATACAGACTGTTTTTGTTAAAAGAGCGTTAGACCTGCCTTTGTATACGCCGAATTATGCGGCCCGGTTAGAGTCAAACAGTATACAACTCGCATTTGGTATATTTAAGAAAAGCTTGGAGTGGTACGAAAAAATCTTAAAGATGAAAGATTTCCTAAAATTTGTTTAGAGAAATTAAATAGTTTAGCATTTGACAATCCTAATGAAATTAAATACAATTGGCTTCTACAAGTTAAAAAATTGTTCGCTGATTGCAGTTCTTTGGAGTTGTGGCCGGATATGAACTATGAAAGCTTGGTTGCAAATAAAAAAATTGTACAGAATAATTATTTTAGCTATTTAAAACAATTGGACACCTTAAAGTTGAAAAATTCAGAGAGTCTGCAAATACTTCCGTACCTACCTGGGGTTTTTGGGGAACAGCCGTACTTAACGATAGGTTTGCCGAGATACGTTATCAAATTGATAGCGCAGCTCAGACTAATGGGCTCTTTGCGCGGATATATTCGTACGAGAGATTATTTTTTCAGTTATGATCCCCAGAAGCCTTGTGGTGTGTGCAATATGGGAAGTGGTGAGTCCTTGTTTCACATTTTAACAGAGTGTCCAATATATAATGATTTGAGATGTTCCATCTTTCATCAACCTAGGAAAGTTACGCATAGTCCTCAATATTGGATGTATTTGTTGGAATCTAACTCGTTGAACGAGTTACGAAAATTGGCTAATTTTATTGTATCTCTACTAAGACTGCGTACTTTTATATTGGAAACTTAATAAGAATGTGTGTTTTATCCTCCTGTTGAATTGAATGAATGTATGCTTTTTATTGTATTGGCTTCATCAAAGATTGGAAAAATGAGCTGATAATTGCATCTGTAAGCGTATTTGTAATGGTTATTTACCTATAAACAAATAAATAAATTGAATTGATTGAATTGAATTTCCTAAATTTTTATATAAAATTTATATTCTAACTTTTCATTCACAGAAAAAAACCCGACTCACTTTTGTTGCAACGCATTTGGAAGTCGATCTCGAAATGAGTAATCGGCGACTTCAAGTGACTCAAAATAGAAGAAATGTCAGTTTCTAGTTTTTGTGTGTGTGTTATGTTGGCAGCAACTATAGAAAATATCTGCTGCGCGTTGCGCCGTTACTTTTTTTGTGTTTCGCATGTTTCGTGTTTACATGGTTGCCATCCCTGTCAGTCAATTCACAAATGTCTAACCTAAAAATTCGTTTTTCATTTCTCATAAATGCGATAAATCGACTTCAAGTATTAATGTTTTGACAAGTGCAAAGTGTTTATTCATTATAAACAATTATTTTAATTCTTATTTTTATGAATTATTCCCAGTTATTTCAATGTTATTGTAATTTTTTCATAAACTCAAAATGATCCAGATTTTACTCATTTTGAGTAATTTCCCCAGAAACTTAGAATGAGTCGAGGGGGTATCATTTTTGTTGCACTTCAAAATGAGTATGATTTCATACTCATTTTGAGTAAAGTTTTTTTCTGTGTTTAAATAAACAGATTTTACAAAATTATTTGCCAAATTAGTTTATTAAAAAAATTTACCATTATGAATAACAATATAATGCCAAATGGAAAAATAAGTACCGAATAATTACATTACACCCACCATTAAAACAAAAACGAGACTTTTATACATAAGAACATTGTTTAAATATTTACCAGAAGAATAATAAAACAATGAAAAATATTTCAAGATACAGTAAAAAATGCTTTATGTCAATCATACTCAAAATTTAGATTTGCATATAATTAAAAAATGACAAAAAAGTAAGGTTACTTTTTGTGAAATGTGAATGAAAACAATAACAACCTAACAAGATGGTTGGTTTTACCAAGAAGCTTGTGTTAATTTTATTAAATTTGTTTAACTTGTCCAATGTAGTTCGCTTTACCAGCTCTCACTATATATAGTTATCAAAATCAACTACAAAGTAAATTCAACAAAAGTCATTTTAATCATCTTAAAAAATAAAAAGTATATTCAACTTCACAATTTTAATTCATTCTACTAAAACTTTAGTTAATATAAGAATATGACTACAAATATTTTAACTAACGATAAATTATTAATTTAGTATTGAATTTTTTTTTCAATGAATAATTAACAAAAAAAATTATTCAACTTGTGAATTTTGAAATTAAGTTCTTAAAAACATATTTACAGTACTAAGCCGAAGTATTATTGCCAAGATTTGGCATTACTATGGCGAAAACATTTATTCTGTACTGCGCCAAGATTTACCTGACAAGGTTTGGCATAACTATGGCGGAACCATTTATTCTGTCCTGCGCCAAGATTACCCTGCCAAGACTTGGCAAAATGCTGGAAGAACAAATGGTTCTGTACTGCGCCATTTGTCACTGTTGGCATTATACAGAGATTTCCCATTGGGCACTGTTACTATCTTAAAGGAAAATTGTTTTATCATTTTTAGTTTTTCTTTAGACTTTCTTTTACACTGAAAAAAAATTTATTTGATTCAAATAATTCAAATTATTTGAAAAATATTTAATTGATTTAAATACTTTTTAGTTGGATCAAAAAAATATGTATTTGATTTAAATATCTGCAATTATTTGAATCATACTTATTTGAACCAAATAAATCGTACTTGATTCAAATAAATAGTTAATTGAATTGAATAAATAAATTTATTTAATACAAATATTGAATTATTTGAAACTATTCTTTCATTTATTTCACTCAAATACTTCGTTTATTTGATGCAAATAAAAATTATTTGACACAATAAATTTATTTTATTGATTCAAATAAGCGGAATTATTTGCTCCGAATAATTTATTATTCAAAGCTAATATAATATTTTATCAAGACAAATAAAAAAATATTTCAATCAATTAAATAATTATTTGAAACGAAAAAAATGAATTATTTGAAACTGCTCTTTCATTTATTTCACTCAAATACTTCATTTATTTGATGCAAGTAAGAATTATTTGATTCAGTAAATTTATTTTATTGATTCTAATAGACTGGAATATTTAATCCGAATAATTCATTATTTAAAGCTAATATACATTTTATCAAGACAAATAAAAAAATATTTCAATCAATTAAATAATTATTTGAAACGAAAATAATGAGTTACTTGAAACTATTCATTCATTTATTTAACCCAAATATTTCGTTTATTTGATGCAAATAAAAATTATTTGACACAATAAATTTATTTTATTTATAATTATTACAAATAAATTTATATTATTACTATATAAATTTATTATTATTGACATAATAATTAATATTATGAAAAAATATATAAATAAAAATATTACAATAAGTTGATTTTTTAAAGAAATATTGAAATATATTCGTAAATATACATTGAATAAAGTATTGAAAATATAGCGGCAAAATTGTTCACTGCCTTGTAGTAATTCTACAAGTTTTATTTCAGCTAGTGAGACATGAGAGTGTTTAAGATTTGAGAGTCCCATGCGAGCGTAGTATAGTGGTTAGCGTGCGTGACTTCGGTGCGTGAATATTCGGTTAGGCGTGGGTTCGTACCCCCAAGCGTTAGGATTTTTCAAATGTGTATGTAATAAAAATTGCGTTTAAGTGTATAAAAAAATGTGAAAGTGAACTATCAATGAATTGTCATCAGTATTTATCTTTTGCAATTAGTTATTTTTTTATTAATATTTGTTGATGTTGAAATTATCAATATTGAATGAAATAATTTTCATACTTGATTAAAATAATTATTTATTACATTAAAATATTCGATTTATTTGATTAAAATAATTTGAATTTGATTTAAATAAATAGTTATTTAATACAATTAAATAAAATATTCGGGTCAAATAAATATACATTTGAGTTGAATATATTTTGAATTTGATTCAAATAATGATTTATTAGATTCAAATATTCTATTTATTTGATTTGAATTAGTTGTATTTGATTCAAATAAATAGTTATTTGATACAATTAAATAAAATATTCGGGTCAGATAAATATATATTTGAGTTGAATAATTTTTGAATTTGATTCAAATAATTATTTATTAGATTCAAATATTCTATTTATTTGATTTGAATTGTTTGTATTTGATTCAAATAAATAATTATTTGGTGCGATAATATAAAATATTTAGTTCAAATATTTATGTATTTGGTTCAAATACACATTTATTGGAATATAACCAAATAAATGATTTATTTGAATCAAATAATTTTTATTTGATTCAAATAATTTGTTTTTCAGTGTAGACTTTCTTTCGCCGCAAATTGTTTAAACAACGGCATTTCTCGAAGCAATACTAATCAATAACATTCATTTACAATTTTAAATGTAGTTTAGCGTATAATTCTGAAGGGTTATTAGGTTATATATATATATATATATATATATATATATATATATATATATATAGTTTACTATATAATATTTTATAATCTAATAATACCGTGGATTATGATTTAGTTATAATTTAAGTTTTAATTAGACGTTAACCCATTAACGCCCAAATGTCCAAAATTTTTGACTAAAGTTCAAGGTAAGAATTTTTATCCTAAATGATTAGACTTTTAAAAACCCTTCAATACTAGGGGGTATTGAGGTACGCTCTTTCAGAATCCGGGGTCAAAAAAGCATTTCGACTTAGGCCTGTGCGGTTATTGAATTCTGTAACCGGTTTCCGGTTATTGAAATAACCGGTTATAAACCCGCTTAACCGCTTACAGATAAATAACTGGTTATTCGGTTATAACCGCTTTTAACCATATAACCGGTTCTTCGGTTATTATAAAATAACCGATTAACCGTTTATTCGGTTATTATAAAATAACCGGGTTAACCGTTTTTTCGGTTTTTTTGAAGTAACGAGTTAAACGGTATCCGATTATTTTGAAATTATAGGGAAAGAGAATCATTATTTTTATTTGTGTAGAAAAAATTGTTTCTTAAACATCTAATTTGCAAAACGGAATGCAAAATTTTCAAATCTAAATTTAAATATTTTAATAGTTTCTTAGATTTTTTAATGTAATTTTTAAAAAGTGAATTTTTCTTTAAGGGGACCGTGCACCGCTTTTGCGTGTTTTTTCAACATTTATTTTTTCATAGTAAAATGTATTGAAACACTGGGCTCTTTTCACACATATTAACACACATATTGAGGATTAAGAAAAAAAATATTTTTTTATTTAGTCTGCCCTACATGGCGACAAAATGGCGGCTGAAGTGATTGTCCGGAAAAAACTGGTTGACACGTTATCTCTGCTTCAAAATGTCGGAAACAAAAAATCAAAAGGATTTCTTAAAATATATATCAGTGGCTATAGCCTGAACCACAACCAACATACTACATCCATTTTTAACCCATTTTTTTACCGTTTTAGGGGTGGAAAAGGGGTAAAAAAATTTAAACCGCCGCCATTTTTTCATTTTTTATTAAAATTCATTTTTTTTTTGTTCACTGACATATATTTTAAGAAATTCTTTTGATTTTTTGTTTCCGACATTTTGAATATATCGTGTCAACCAGTTTTTTTCCGGACAATCACTTTAGCCGCCATTTTGTCGCCATGATGGGCAGAATAAATGAAAAAATTTGTTTTTCCTAATTCTCAATATGTATGTTAATATGTGTGAAAAGAGCCCAGTGTTTCGATACATTTTACTATGAAAAAATAAATGTTGGAAAAACACGCAAAAGTGGTGTACGGTCCCCTTAAGCACATAGAGTTTAATTGCACACACTACCCAGTAAAAAAAATTCGATACACGGACCGCGGAGTTCGTATACGAGCTCGGTAGCTCGTATGAGAAATATGAGAAATCTCTCATACGAGCCTTTTCCGTAATGAGAAGTGTATAGATGCTTGTAAACAAGGTGACTTTTAAAGCGTTTTTATTAATGTAACACTATTTTAAAGTAAATGTAGATAATAGAAATGAATTTTCTCATCTAAAACAAAGCTAAATTCATAAGGGAAATGAAGTTTTAAGAAAAAAATAATAATTTTGTTCAAAAAATTTATTCACACTGAAAAAAGGTTAGAATTTGATAATTCCTTGTTACTCTTACTTACCGACATTAGATATTTCTCGGATTCGGTAAGCACGATTTTGTATTTAATTTAATTATTTTATATAAGAACATTTATATAATAAATAAATAATAATATATTATTAATTAGTAATGAAGAAAAACTTATTTATTCTACCGCTAATACAAAATCGTGCTTACTGCATCCGAGAAATATCTAATGTCGGTAAGTAAGAGTAACAAGGAATTATCAAATTCTAACCTTTTTTCAGTGTGAATAAATTTTTTGAACAAAAATTATCCTTTTTTTCTTAAAACTTCATTTCCCTTATGAATTTAGCTTGGTTTTAGATGAGAAAATTCATTTCTATTATCTACATTTACTTTAAAATAGTGTTGCATTAATAAAAATGCTTTAAAAGTCACCTCGTATACAAGCATCTACACGGAAAAAATCTTGGGTGACGTGCCGTTCCAAGTAGACCGAAAATGTACGAATGCGATACGACTTTAGTTTGGAGGAGCTGCATTTCCAACTTGGGCGTGCTGAACGCCCAAGATGCGGCTATTGCAGTCCCAAGGTTTTGAGTCTCAAATCTTGGGTGTTCAGCGCCACCAACATGGGAACGTAGATTTCCCGAATTGAGAACGTAGCACATCCAAACTATAGTTCTCTCACTTTCCGACGATTGGGATTGCACGTCACCCAAGATTTTTTCCGTGTATACACTTCTCATTACGGAAAAGGCTCGTATGAGAGATTTCTCATATTTCTCATACGAGCTACCGAGCTCGTATACGAACTCTGCGGTCCGTGTATCGAATTTTTTTTACTAAGTAATTTTATGTTTTTTGAAAATAGAAAATAAATAAACAATCGGTTATTCTAAAATAACCGGTTATTCCAAAATAACCGGTTATTCCAAAATAACCGGTTATTTCAAAATAACCGAAAAAAGGTTAACCGTTTGCTTAAAAATTCTATAACCGGTTTTATAACCAGTTAACCGGTTAACCGCACAGGCCTACACAAAAAGGAACAATTAATGTTCTTAAAATTTGTTTTCTAAAGTAACCGTTTTTGAGTTATTATTAATTGAAAAAAACTAATTTTTTAAACAAAAAATCATATTTTTCTTAAAAAGTATCGTATAAAAATTTTAAAAAATGCATTTTAAAGGTGATAAAACTAGCTTTCAGAAAATATGGGTTGGATTAAAATGCGACCATTTCATATGAAACTGTATCACTTTAAAAAAAACGAAAAAAACGAAAAATTTTATGTTGCAATAACATTTTTTAAACATTAACAAATTAATTTTTTTAATTGTTGTTTTATACAGTGTTAAAGCACAGGAAAAGAGCTTTAAAAAGAGACCTTTTTGAGCTTTTCATCTTTAATAATAAACAAAATACAAAACTTTTTGTAAAGCCTTGAATCGCTGTAGGGTGGGCAAAAGTTATTGAGCGGCACTGTATATTAACCCGTTGACTGTCGCTGACGCATATATGCGCAAAACTAAACTGGCCAAAAGTGTTTCATGACGCATATATGCGCAACTTAAAAAAGTGATTAAAAACTTCTTAAATGTTCCTGAAACCGGTTACTCGGGGGTTTTCGAGGTCGCTGATTACGAATATGACATTCGTTTTCCAAAATTCAAAATGTCGGATCCAATATGGCGGACAACAAAATGAAAAATTGATCAGATTGACTTGAAACGTAATACTTGGGGGTTTTTGGAGTCGCTGATTACGAATCTGACATCAGTTTTTCCAAATTCAAAATGGCGGATCCAAGATGGCGGAAATTTTTTCAAAACTCGTCGAATTTGTTAAAACTTGTTACTCGGGAGTTTTGAGGGTCGCTGATTACGATTCTGACATTAGTTTTCAAAAATTCAAAATAGCGGATCCAATATGGCGGACAACGAAATAAAAAATTGATCAGAGTGGCTTGAAACTGAATACTCGGGGGTTGTTAGGGTCACTGATTACGAATTTGTCATTATTTTTCTAGGGTATTTATCGAAATTTGATTTCACCAAAAATTATCATACTGATGTCATATTAACCACTTTCAAACAAATTCAATAAATTTTAAAACTTTTTCCGCCATATTGAACCAGATATTTTGAATTTTGCAAAACTGATTTTAGATTCGTAATTAGCGACCCTGAAAATCCCCAAGTATTCAGTTTCAAGCCAATCTGATCAATTTTTTATTTCGTTGTCCGCCATATTGGATCCGCCATTTGGAATTTTGGAAAACGAATGTTAGATTCGTAATCAGCGACCCTTAAAACCCCCGAGTAACAAGTTTCAAGCAAATTCTACGAATTTGGAAACAATTTCCGCCATTTTGGATCCGTCATTTTGAATTTCTAAAAACTGATGTCAGATTCGTAATCAGCGACCCCAGAAACCTTAGGGTACCAAGTTTCATAAAAATCCATTAAAATTTTTTTCAACACACTTTTGGCCCAAACAGTGGAAATCTCGTTGACAGCCAAGGGGTTAATCGTAATAAATTTGATTCATTTTTGCCCAAAAATGTCCGTACGATTCAATTGATTATTAAATTTGTTTAAGGGGGAGTGACACCTTTCAGGCCTCTTTTGAACCTGTTTTTCATGAATTTTTTTAAGACACGGGAATACGGTAAACAAAATTTGGGTTTGAGGGATTTATTTGTTAACTTTTTAAGTTTACAAAAATATATTTATACGTAAAAAAAGTTTAAATTTGTTGCCTATAGAGGGCGCCGAAGTTGGTCTCCTTTCTCTGCAGAGCAAGTTGGTGGGCAAGATTCCGGTTAGACCGTTTAATCTAAATCAAAAATTCAAAGCTTTTCTGGATCTGAGATAGATTTAGCTTTCGAGTACGTAGGATAGTTTAAAAATATTAATTTTGGTGTATTTGGCAGTTGTTTGAAGTAAAAAGACGATTTTTAGGGCGAAAATTTTTCAAAAAATCTGTTGCCAAAAAAGAACAAAGAAATTAAAAAATATCCGCTACGTACTCGAAAGCATTAGTAAATGACGCTCAAAAAAAACTTTGTCCGAAGTCAATCCGATCAAAACTGTTCTAGCTAGACTGCCCACCGTTTTGAAAAACGTCATTTCGAGAAAAACGCGTTTAAAGTTTTGAAAGTACTTGAAGCGCTCTTGGATACCTTTTGCAGATTTTGATTTTTTTCACATAAAATAACTTCGAAATCATATCTAATGATATAATTTCTATTCTACACATTACAAAGTATCGTTTAAGAAAAAAAAATAAATTAGATTTTTTTTGGGTCAAAGGTGTCACTCTTCCTTAAATAATTAAGAAAAATTATTGCAAAACATCAAATTCATTAAAAGAAAGTTTAATCGCAATAAGTTCATTAGCAATCTTCATGTCCGTCTAATTCTAGATGGTCCATCAAGTCCCGAATCAGTAACTTAACAGATGGGCTTAGTAGAAAAAATTTAAGTCAAATAAGTCCGTCTAGTACGGTGTTATTAAAACCGTCTAGATTTGGTCTAGGATGTTATACGCGCATGCGGCGATCTATACCCAGCTGTTAAGTAACATGGCGTCGCATCGCATCGTTTGGCGTCGTTAGATCAGTCAGCGTGTGGTGTATTTTCTTTGTAAATTTTAGTATTTGTTGTGGTTTCTGTTTTATGTGAATAATGTGTTATGTTGTTGTTGATTTCTGTATAATTTAATTTTAAATGTGCACTGAAAAAAAATAGATTTTGGTGTGTTTTTATTAGTCGGCTGAAGCTAGCAGTCGTACTCAGCATCAATCTTTAGGCGTCATCTACCAATATGCCTGTCCTTCAAATTTAGTAATACTAATGATTCAAAAAATCATCGAGTATTGTTATTTGAGAATTAATAACCACTAAATAGCAAATTTAGTAAGTTTTTATTTATTAATTTCATTAATTAGTGGTTGACGTCTAAAGATTGATGCTGAGTACGACTGCTAGTTTCATCCGGCTGTTTCGATTTGCAGTAAATTTTATTTTACAAAAAGACTACTATCTTTAACGCCAAAGATTGGGAGGGTCACAAAGCCTTACGCTTAATGAAACTTGATGTGAAAAAAACAGAAAGTTAAAATATTTTTTTATACTTTTTATGTAAAAAAAGTCATTAAAATTATTTCAAATATAATTAAGTCTTATCATTCTAAGAATAGTTGTCATAACATATAATGAGAAATTTTAAATAGCAGGCTTCGCACTCTTCTACTAAAAGCCACTATTTGCTATTTTTTGACAAGAGGCTACTTTTTGGCTACTTTTTTGAGCCTAATGCTACTAAAAGCTACTTTTCTCAACAAATAGTCAAATTTAGATTTTTAGTTTTCAAATTTCCATTTAAGAAACGTGTTAAAAATTAAAATCGTTAATAAAAAACGACCGTCAATAAGATATTAGGGAATAATTTTATGGACATTTATTCTATCAACAGTGACTGATTATAAATTGTGTTTCGATTTTCTTGCAAATAATAACTTTAAATTACCGATTTTCCCGGCTTTGTTCTAATTTTTCCCGGTTTTATTTTCTCATCAAATTTAAATTTATTTGATTTCGAACATAAATAAATCTACAAATGGTTTCAAAAATTTGTATTAGATTTTTTATGAATAATTACATTGTTTTGAAGAGTTTCTGTACATTTTTTTAAAATAATGTTTTTTTTAATTTTAATCAAAAATTTGAAAAATAATTCAATTAAACAAAGAATTTTTTCAATTTAAAAAAAACCTTGTCTGTTCATAATTATAATTAAAAATTTGATTAATTCAATTTTATTAAAATTTATTGAAAACTAATTGAATTTCTGCATAGAATTTTACTATTTATAAAAGTATTTGAATCCTTCCAAAGGATGTTATGACATATTTATGAAAATAATTAAATTTTTACGTAGAATTTTATTAAAATTTTTAAAAATAATTGAATTGTAGAGAACAATTTAATTATTTATAAAGATAATTGAAATTTCAAGGAGAATTTCAAAAAAAATTTTAAACATAATTGAATTTCTGCGAAGAATTTTATTACTTTTGAAATAATTGAATTGTTTTTTTTAGGAATTTTATGGAAATTTACGAAAATAATTGAATTCTTGTGAAGAATATTTTTCAAAAATAATATTCAAAAGAATTTAGTAAATCTAAAAATTTTGCTATTTATGGAAATAATTGAATTGTTTCCACTAATTTTAATCAAATTTTTAAGAATAATTACATTTTTCGAGGAATTTGATTAAAATTGTATTTAAATTAATTGAATTTATGCAATGTGTTTTATTATTTATGGAAATAATTGAATTATTGCGAGGATTTTATAAAAAAAGTTTCAAATAATTGATATAAAAAAAACTTAGACAAACTCTATTTTTAATTATTCTATTTATTTATTTCTATTTTTAATTATTGAATTAAGAAAACTTTTTGAAAATAATTGAATTCTTGTGGTGAATATAATTGAATTCTTGTTATTTATGGAAAGAATGGAACTTTTACAGTGAATTTTATTAAAATTCCTGAAATTAATTTAATTTTGTCAAAGAATTTTGCTATTCAGTTTTAAAAATAATTAAAATGTTGCCAGTTTTTTTTTTAGATTTTTTTAAAATAATTGAATTTTTGTGAAGAATTTCATTACTTTTTAAAAACATTGAATTGTTTTTTTTAGAATTTTATGGAAATTTATAATAATAGTTGAATTCTTGTGAAGAAAATTTTTTTAAAATAATATTCAAAAGAATTTAATAAATCTAAAGAATTTTGCTATTTATAGAAATAATTGAATTCTTGAGAAGAATTTTTTACAGTTTCTAGAAATAAGTGAATTCTTTCGACGAATTTTAATAAAATTTTTAAGAACAATTACATTTTTCAAGTTTTACTATTTATGAAAATAATTGAATGTAATGCGAAGAAATTTTTAAAAATAAAATTATAATTACAGTGACTAAATTCCCTGGATTATTTTGGAAAAATTTAAATAAAATTCTTTAACCTTTAAAGTGCTAAGTGTTGAAAAATCACGCTCAGTGCTAACCCCGGTCTGTCAGACCGCTATTCCCTTTTGACAGTTTTGTAGTCATTTATAATTTTTAAAAGACAACTATTATAAATATTTTTTACTTTTTAACAAAAAAAGTAATTTCTGTATTATGCATTTATTTATTTTATTTATTTTATAAATGCAGTCTATGAGAACTGTCAGTAGAACTAGCTGCGCCTCAAGTTGCGCAGACGTTACTCATGGAAATATACTGGAATATACTTTCACTTAAAGCTAACCCCGGTCTCACAGACCGCTATACTTCAAATATTTATTTATATTAGGTACAAAATTTAACGAATAAAAATTTTTGAAAAAGCTGTTTCCTAACAGATTTTTATAAAATATGAAGCTACTAAAAAGTTCAAGTTCTTATTATACTTTGAAAAAAAGTTACAAGCAAAGAAAATTTTAATAGCGGTCTGTCAGACCGGCATAGCACTTTAAAGGTTAAAGGAAGTAAATTTATTATTTTTAATAGATTGTAAAGAAATGTCAATCATATCAAAAATTTTCTATTATTTGTTTATAAAAATTTAATTATCTTGAAACAACAGAATTAAAAAATTTAAAAAATCTTTTTTTTATATTTTCAAAAAAACTTTACAAAAATTTTAATTTATTAAAAATTTTGAAGTGTGTTTTTTTTAAATTAACTAATAAAAATTTTAATTATGTATTAATCTTCGCACCAAGAAACATTAATACATTCGAATGTGACTCCTTATAAAATTTAATTTTTTATCGATTATTTAATTAAAATACTTTGAAAATTTGATTTGTTAAAAGTTTTTAATGAAATTCTTTAATAAATGTTATTATTTTCAATTGCATTTCACAAAATTTCTAATAATTCGATAATTTTTTTTAATTATTTATTTACAAACTATATTTAAATCAGTGACTGATTTTTTACTATCAAATTAATTATTTTTAACTAATTTAAATTTAGAGAACAGTATAAATATCTACAAAAATTGAAATAAAAAGCGATTTTTTAAACACAAATTAAAATAATAAAACTTTTTTTAATTTGGTGAGAAAATTCCTGGTTTGGAATAAAATTTCTGGCATATTCCCGGTTTTTCACAGTCAATATATGTATGTATACGACTTTTTTTTGTCACCGAGGCTACTATTTTCTACTTTTTTTTGTCATCGAGCCTACTATTTCCTACTTTTTTTTGTCGTCGAGGCTACTTTCTCTATTCTATTTTAGACGATAGCGTGGAAGTTTCGTTTAAATTCTGAACAGCCACTCGACAAGACCGTCTGTCCTGGGTCTAGAAAGACGTTAGACGGTCTATTAAGCGCTTGGTCAGCACCCTAAAATTTTTCCACACTTTAAAGTGTAATTGTTTATATAATTTGTTTATAACAATTTGTAATCTTAGAAACAATCTTTTTATTACTTAAACACCCCCAGACATAAAATGTATGCAATATTAAGAATGTAAAAAATTTTTTGTTTTTAAACATATTAAAAAGTTTAAAAAAATTTTTTTACACTTTACATTAACATTAAAAATTCATAAAACAAAATTTAAAAAATCGACTCTGACAGATTTTAGATAGCTTTTTTAGATAGGAAATGGCGTTCAATTTTACCCTAGGGCAAAAATAACAGCTAGCTGTTCTCATGCGTTACTTTAGCCCTAGGGTAAAAATGAACGCCATTTTCATACAAATCGAACATGTGTGAATAAAATGAATGAATGACGGAACGACAATTATTATATTATATAAAATATTTTCTAAGACTCTAATGAATAAATATTGTAATTAAATGATCAACTAATTAATTGATTATTAAATTTTCATAATTAACTTATGTTATTTAAATTAATAAATGTGGAAACTTAAATTTACATTAATTAATAAAGTAAGGTAATTTTTTTTCCATTTCTGTGCTTACTTCTCATTTTTACCTACTGCGTCAGTGAAACACCTATGCTTTTTGAATTCCTAATCACATCCATAGAGAGGCTTAGAGTGTGACATTTATACATATACATATATACACAGTTCTGGGACACATAATAAATCTACATCATGAAATGGAGGTTCAAAATTCCATGGGAGATGGCTTAACTAGGCGTTAATGAAATGATCGAGTCATTTCCCTAGGGGAAAGCATCCCTTCTATCTCTCATAATCCTCGCAAAACACCGACTTAAAATCTCCATATTAAATTGTTGAATCAAAAAATAAATTTAAAAACAAAATTCAACTATCCGAAAATTGGGTTAAGATTAATTACTACAAAAAATGTACGATGGAATAAAAACTTTTTTTTCTATTTTTCTTTAGAAAATATTTTTTATTTTTGTACAGGCAAAAGTGAAAAACAATATTTTGATATACAATATTTATACAATATTTTGTAATAATTTGAAGGAAGCAATAAAACAGGAAAATTATCATTAACGTTTCTAATTTCAGAGACAATTCAAACAATTTTCTAAATTTATTAAAATTTATTAAAATTTAGAAACAAAATTTATTCAACTGTCAATCGCGGAAAAATTTTCTACTGTGATAGTTTTTATTATTATAAAAATCATTTTAATGAGCGTAACGTGTATCAACATTATTTCTGACAGTAGAAATATATTAAAGTAAATAAGGTTATCAGTGAAAGCAAATCTAAAGCCATACCACTATCGAAATTGTCAAATAGGCTGATGTGTTTGTCGATATCACGTGCCATAGGTCTATTACAGAAGCAAGATGAGCATAAAGATACCATTTTGAGCGAAATATGCGTGTATGCATTTAAATTTATTTATTTATTTTTAACGCATCCAGGGAAGAAACATAAATTATATCAATCATTTTTTACATTTCGATTAAGGACACAGGGTAACATTATATATATACATCTTTAAACTTTAATCTCTCCTATAAATTTAAGAGAAATAACAAAAGCTGTTTTTCTACATTTTTTATATACAATTTATACAATTTTATTTTCAAATAATTTTAAAAGTATAATAAAAACGTGTACGATTTCGAAATAAATAAAAAATACGAAAACGTTCTGAATAATTTGTTGCTTAATTCAAAGGAACAAAATTAATAGCAATTAATTAAATTAATTAAAATTTAAAGGAACGAAATTGATAATTTAAAATAAGTTTTACAATATTTTGCAGAAAACACATTATATACAATTTATTTGATTTAAACATAAAAATGTATATGAAATATTATGCAATGTTATGCACTTTAATAAAGTGCAATTAACGTTTCATAGTTACAAACTTCAGAAAATGTAAATTTAAAGCTCTTAAGACAGAAAGTATGTCAAAATTACGTGAAGCCTCTATTAAATTTAATATTTACCATAATTAAGTGTAATATAAACCTTTTGCATAAATTTAATAGGCATTTGTACCGTTAAATTTTAAGGAAAATACACATCTGCTTATAATAATTATTTATAGTTTAATTAAGGGGTTCAATAAATAGTTCTTGTAATTATAACATACCAAACTTTCATTAAGTTATTTTTTATTCATTTGAAAAATAATTTTTAAATTATTATAATTAACATATTAAAGAATTTATTAGAATTATAGTAAACTAATACATTTATTATGATTAATAAATAAATTATTTCAAATATCGTTAGAAATTAAAAATTATTAAAAAAATTGGTTCAATAAAAATTTTTTATACATAAAACCTTCGTACTTGTATGAGAAGTTTGTTTTTAGAGAGGAAATTACTAATAGAGAGTTAAGATCTCCTTGCATTCTTAGGGCTCCACAATGTAAAACAGAAAAATATAAAAACTCGTTCATGGTAACTGCTGCCATAAATTTATGGAACTCTCTTCCTCGTTCTATGACAAATATTGAAAATGCAATCACAGTCAACTAAGAGGTATTAAAAAGCTTAAATTAAATTACCTAACAAAAAAAATTAAATCAATCTATTTTTTGATTATTTTTCCACAAAAAAATGTATTTAAATCTAAAACCAAATCATTTTTAAAACAGTTTGAGAAAATTATCCTACGATGGATTATTTTAATCCTATATGAATTAGCGTTGAAGATTATTTTAATCCATTTTAGTGTTAAAAGAATACCCCACAATTTTCTGTGATTTGGATTTTTTCAAAAAGAGCAAACTCAACAAATAACAACAAAAAACAAATTTAAAAAATCGCTGCTTTTGTTTTCAAAAACAACACCTGTTAAAAATCCTATGAATAAATATTCATTATTCGAGAGACGATAATTTATTGAAATTGTAAAGAAAAATTGAAAGTCTTGAAATTGATAAACTAAAATGTAAAGAGAGAGAGAGAGAGAGAGAGAGAGAGAGAGAGAGAGAGAGAGAGAGAGAGAGAGAGAGAGAGAGAGAGAGAGAGAGAGAAGCCATCGATAAGAAGTGCCAATGCCAGAGAGTAACTAACTAACTAACCCGTGTCGAGAACGTTACATCAATCGATACCAAAATAAAACGCCTCTGGTCGTAAATGCCTGTTATTCCGTAAAGTACTGAGGGTTATCTCCTATCATGATCGGCAAGTTAATCGTCTGTTAGCCAGAAACGTACTTCTGACCCAGAGTCTTTGACGAGGAGTCGTCCTACAGAATCCTCGAGAGAGAACTTTTCAGATTTTCCTACACAATTGCTAGAGAATTGATCCTGTAATTGCGAGAACCATTGGCCTTTTACGACATCATAGATGCCAATATTTCAAAAGGTATTTAAAAGGAACAATAAAGTACAATACACATTGGAAATGACTAAATATTCCCTCAGTCAATATATTGACTGCGACTAATGAAAAAAGTCTCTGACTTTTCACTGATTTCCCTGAAAAAATTTGTCCCCTGGCTTTTTTCTGATTTCGAGATTTCCCTGATCTGTGTCCACCATGATGAAGTAAAAGAGATTAAAGTGAATGAAGTGAAAATTAATATGATGTGAGAATGAAGTGTGAGTGAACGTTAAATGAGTGTGTCATTATTATTATACTATAAAATAAAAGAGGCCTAATAACGGCCTTACATTACGTCAAAGTCTATGTCTAATTTGACCTATTTTTTAACTTATAGGTTAAAAAGTGGTCTCCATGTGGGCCCTTACATTACGTCAAATCCATGTATAATTTGACCTATTTTTTGACCTATAGGTTAAAAAGTGGTCTCCATGTGGGCCCCTACATTACGTCAAATCCATGCTTAATTTGACCTATTTTTTTACCTATAGATTAAAAAGTGGTCTCCATTTGGGCCCCTACATTACGTCAAAATCCATGTTTAATTTGACCTATTTTTTGAGCTATATGTCAAAGAGTGGTCCCCATGTGGGCCCCTGCATTACTTCAAAATCCATCTTTAATTTTACCTATTTTTTGACCTACGGGTTTAAAAAGGGGCCTTAATGTGGGCCATTACATTATGTCAAAATTTGACCTGTTTTACCTACAGGTCTAAAAACGGTTGAGTCAGAGCTTGCCCCTCAAATAGGGGCGTCAAATAGGACGTCAAAGTCTATGTCAAACGACAAATTTTTTTACTTGCAGGCCGTTATGTTACTACAAAATTGATGACAAAGATGGTAAAATACGATCTTATGGTTTTGGCCAATCTGAAATTTTAAATTATCATATTTAATAAAAATTATTAGAAATCTTTTTAAATTTGGTTTTTAGACAAATTCTTTAAAAGTCAAGTATACTTACCTATGTGTTTGAAATTTAATTAATAATTTATTTTAAAATTCAAAAATTGAGTTAGTATATTTGATTAAGTACATTTTTTATTTTAAAATTTATTAGTTAGTGTTTATTTACTCTCTCTGCAATAGGCAGGGTTCGAGACTCCCAGATACATTTAAAAATCAACTTATTCTATATGTACAAAATTTCTTAACCTATAACGTCGCTCTTATTCCACATCAACAACTTAACCAATACGCAACTTAACCTATTCTCATCACACTCATCCACTAAAAATTCGCCAGTGCCAAGGCTTCCGTTTCCAGTTCCCTTTGTCCATACTGACTGATTCCCCATTAACGCCCCATCCCTTTAAATCCTTAACCTCCATCTTCATTCTTATCCTTCTTCATTTCTCCCCATTCACCCGATCATCTATTTCAACCTCAAGCACTCGTCCATTACATTCTCTCCCGCACCATTTTACCCCATCCATCCACACACATTCCCTACCCATTCTTACTTCTCTTCCATTCCTTCTTTCGATCCATGCCTTTTCTCCCAGTAACCATCTTATTCTCCTTTCCCTTGTGGTTATTTTAATTTAATTAATTATATTTGTGAAGAAAGAATAGTTTCTTTAAAATTTTTAAATTCTCGGGGTGGATTTTTTTCTAGATTAATTGGCAATCAATAAATTGTATAACATTTATTATTAAGCATTCGTCACAATCATTACAAAAATCGATTATTTTGCACGCATTCGTTCATTCATTCATTCATTCATCGATTTTATAATTCAAAAAAAATAAACAGTGTAAAGTTTCAATCTAGGGACACAGCTGTTTTTCTCCTTTTCTCTTTTTACAATATAACAAAAAAAATAAAATTATTATGAAATATAAGATGAGAATCGCGGAACAATTGAAACTACTTAGCTGATTTCTTTGTCGGATTTTTCTGGAGTTGTTTCAGCGCACCGCTAGCATGATTGAGGTTGTCGTAAAATTTGCGTCTTCAATCACCTCGTGATCGAATTAATGTCTAACAATGAAATTAATCAGCCTGATCACGCCACGCGTTGTCGATCCACTCGAACTTATGAATACACAAAGACGCCGCTCCAGAAGCCGATCCTATGAGATTGTTCACCAATCGTCACAAACGTGCTCGGGCCGAAATCACACCTCTCCCACAAAGCAACGAGAAAGAAAAGAGGTTGCGATAGACCCGAATATGCCGCTGATAATTATTGTTTCCGTTCCCAAAAGAAAAACTATAACGAGACAATCCCGAATTATAATTTACCTTTCTATACTTAATTATATTTTTTCTTACTTACCCCGCTAACGGGTAAACCAAGCTCGTTGCAGCGCGACTTCCGCGATTCTGACGCGATACAGCGATTTTGGGCATAACTTGCCGTCGCCTCGTGACATTTCGGCTTTTCGTCAATTTTACGCGATTTACATCCAACGACGTGACAAGATTTCTTCGCCCCACACATGACAATTCGTTACATCTCATCCCCCTTTCAATATGGTAACACACGTAAACAAATTGAAACATAATTAGTCGACGAATTACACATTTCCTTTTCTATTCAATCTCAAACACACACCATCATATTCTGAATGCATTTCTTACAATTTAACATCAATTCTTTACAATAATAATCCCACATTTACACAACCACAATTCGTGAGTCAGAAGGCGAGAATATCTTTTTATTTCATTTCTTTAATCTTCATCTTTATTCTCACGCGTCAGACTATCAGACATATTCCCCGAGTGCACAGCAGAATATTCAAAATATTTTCGAAGATTTGACCGATTATATGTACCTTTTACATTGAAAGAATCTGACTCATCCACCAACACGAAAGCATTATTTCCAATCTTTTCCTGCAACCGATATGGTCCTTCATATAACAGAAAAAACTTTGATATTTTCTTTTGCATCGCATCTGACAACCGTGGGACTCGAAGCAACACCAGATCTCCTACCTGCAACTCCACCTTACTACCCCCTTTCTGTTGCTTTACACGATTCTCAAAGTCTTTTCGCAAATTATCGTTTGCTATTTCTAACTGCAATTTTCGATCGACCGGACACGGTTTTAACAACGGAAATAACTCATATATTTTTTCGTGCACTGGCTTCCCATAATGAAGTTCATAGGGGATTTCTTTAGTCCCACTATGTGTCGTATAATTAAGACAATCCTGGACAAAAGGTACCCACTTAGCCCACGAGGTATGTTTACTAAAACAATATGATCGAAACATTCTACCAAGCTCTCGCATGGTCCTTTCTACAGGATTGGACTGCGGGTGCCGTATCGAAGAGAACAACACCTTCACTCCATTTGCCTCTAGCGTAGATCGCCACAAATGAGATGTGAACTGTGTTCCATTATCCGCGAGAATTCTTTTTGGCTTTCCTACATTCACAAAATAATCATTTTGCAATTTATCGAGCCATACTTTAGTTACGGCGCGCTTGATTGGATATAATCTCACGATTTTTGAAAAAGTATCCTGCACCACAAAAATAAATTGTACACCCGCTATCGACATTGGAAGAGGACCAAAAAAAATCAACGGTGACTAATTCATTTGGCGCACCGGCCGAAATGAAATTATATTCACCTTCCATACGATACGTCAAATATTTCGTCCTCTGACAAAGGTCGCAGCTACGATTAAAATTTTTTATATCCCTTCTCATATATCGCCAAAAGAAAAATCGAGCAAGATAACTTTGTATTTTGAAACCACCGGCATGTCCTAATTCTTCGTGAACATATAACAATAAGTCATCGACCAAAACGCGCGGAATCATCAACTTCCATTCTGAACGATCCTTTAATCGACAATACAGGATGTTAGACTCCCTACGAATTTCAATCCTAGATGGTAATTTTTCTCGTAAACATTGGATCATTTCATCGTTTTCTTGCATTCGAGGCAAGAGCTTTAAATCATCTAATAATTCCTGTCGAAACTTCAATCCTGCTACCAAATGACATCCCTGACGATTCTCGAAATCATTTTGTCTACTAATGTTTTCCTTTATAAGGATATCCTCCTTCTCAGAACAACATCGAATCAACTCGCGAACGAAATAATCATTTTCTCTACCTTGTTCACACGCGTGATCTTTGAAATTTCTACTGGAAAAATCCGCCGTTACATTTTCCGAACCCTTACAGTGCTGAATATCATAATCGTACTCCTGCATAAATAACACCCAGCGCATGAGTCGCGCATTATGGTAAGGAGTCTTTAACAAAAAAATCAACGCCTTGTGGTCTGTGACGATTTCAAACTTTGTTCCCAATAAATACCGACGAAATTTGAGCAATGAATATACGATCGCTAACAACTCCTTCTCGGTGACCGTATATCTAACTTCACATTTGGTTAAAACACGACTAGTCATCGCGACAATTCGCAATTCCCCTTCCGAGTCACGCTGATATAGCACCCCACTTAACCTCAGATCACTTGCATCCGTCTGCAAACGAAACTTAGAATCCGGCAAGATATGGTGCAAGACCACAGTATTAAGAAAATTTTTTATATTTTCAAACGCGATGTCGTGATCCTTAGTCCACCTCCAACGAATTTTCGGCGTCAATAAGTCACGGAAAGGTGCAATGAAATCAGCATGACTACGCACAAATTTTCTAGAGAAACCACACACTCCTAAAAATCCCTGGAGTTGTTTTCGATCTCTCGGTGCTTGAAAATTTTGTATCGACTTAATTTTTTCGGGATCAACTCGAACTCCCTTCTGATCAATTATTACTCCTAGAAACTTTATCGACTCACAAAAAAATCGCGATTTTTTTAAACTTAACGTAATGCCCAACTCTATCAACTTTTTGAACAAACAATCTAACAAATCGACGTGTTCCATAAAGGTTTTTGAGGTCATCAAAAAATCATCAACGTACGATTTCACACGTGAACGCAATTCCGCGCCTAATCCGAGACTAACAGCTCTAATGAATCCAGCACCAGCAGTCTTTAATCCAAAAGGGACCCGTTTAAACTGGTAGCACTTCCCATTATACAAAAATGTTGTATACTTTCTCGAATCTTTAGCTAATGGAATTTGCCAGTAACCCTGCACAACATCAGTTGTAGACATAAATTTAATACCATCTACCTCTTGCAATAATTCGTCAATTTTTTCCGGCGATTCATTGTCTGACGCAATATTTTTATTTAAGAAACGTGCATCTAGACACACTCGAACCTTTCCATTTTTCTTCTGTACCAAACGCAACGGATTACATATTTCAGCTTCACAACGCTCAATAATCTCTAATCTTTCCATTTCGTCAATTTCAGCATCAGCCTCTTTACGCATTTTTAACGGAACCGGATATGACTTTTTTACGAAGATTTTATCATGAATCGGATAAATGTGATGTTCATAGATTGTTATACATCCCAGGTATTTAGAAAAAACCTTTTGATTATTAATCAAAAGCTCCCTTACTATCTCCTTTTGTTCTTCATTGAGAATTTGAATATCATCGACATATTTTTGAATTTCATCAGAAATATTCTAGATGTCATCTTCTAAATTCACAACTGAATGAACCTCAGAAGTGTCGACTACACCCTCGTTATCATGAAATACATCCCCCATTTCATGTTCCATCTCGCAAAAATCTTTATTTACGCATCCAATTCGGTTTCGACTTTCAATTATTTCGATATTATCTACATCCGATTTGCTATCCGTTATTTCGTAAGATTTATTTATATTCAAATGTTTTATATTTTCGATACTTTTATACCACATGTCGCGTTCCAACTTTATGAGTTTACACGTCCTGATAGAATTTGTTGTTTGTCTCGAATATAATGTGACACAAGTCTCAGGTAAATATTCTCCTTTAAATTTAATCACTCTACGTTCATAGTCAATTATCATTTTAAAATGTGACTGCCAATCTGCACCAGCGATCATCGGAGCAGATAGCCCTGGCACCACCAAGAATGGAAAAACGACCTCACTATTTTCTACTTTAATAGATAACTGAATCTGTCTACGAATAGTTGTTGGTTTTACTACCAAGCGCACCATATACTGATACATTAGTCACAGGTAGTTCTACCAGTTTTAAACTTCCGCGCAATTCGTTATAAAATTTTTCTGCAATGCACGTGACATCACTACCTGAATCAATCAACATATTATATTTATTATCAGCAATACTAACTGTCATCTGAGGACTAACTATTCTAATATCTTCGCTATGATTTTCCTTATTATCGCCCGGTTGTATATCCCAACACAATGCTTCGATAAAATTTGTTTCTCGCTCTTTTTGTAAGCCACGTACATCGCGTCGAGTACTTTCAACATTTTCGCTAGTCCTATCCTGTCTCGGTCTTTGATTATTTGTTTCATTTCTATATCCATTACGTTCTCTCGAACCGTCATTTTCACGAATTCCCTGATTATTACCATTAAATCCACTACGTGTCGCGTTATATGCACCACGGTCACTTCTATCACGCCAATTTTCGGTTGTACGTTTTTCTTGATTACTATTCCGCGATAAATTTTCACGTTCGTCCTGTTTATCTCGATATACGCGACTATTTTGACCACTTTGCGAGTGATATCCATGAGAACCACCAACTGCCCTATCTTGACCACCAGTTCCCGACAAATCCAATCGAGCCAACGCCTGAGCTATTTTCAAACTATCCCCATAATCAATTGTTGATAAAATATCCCGAACACGTTGTGGTAATTGGTTTATTATTACAAAATTAACTTCGTGAGTTTCCATTTTTGGTACCGAGATTCTAGCCATTTTAATTTGCTCATTATAATAAGCTTGCAATGATTTGTCTTGTACGCGATACTTCTTATTCTCCCATTCCGTTTTCGCCTTCATACGTGCTTCGAGAGAAAAGAATTTTTCTAAAAATTTATTTTTAAAATCTCTAAAACTGTAAAATGGAACTGTCACCGTCTCAAATCATGTTCTCGATATACCCCTCAACGCATCTTCAATAATAATTATTTTTTGATTTTCTTCGATATTTTTACGTACACAATATTTTTCAAAATTTCTAATAAATTCTATCGGGTTTGTTCGATCGGGGTCAAAAACCGGTAATTCTACGTTAACTTGAAGAGCCTGAAATTGCCTCAAGATCCCACTTATCAATGCATTATTTAAATTTAAATTTCCATTATTTACTATAACCGGATTATCAATCACTCGAACTACGTTCTCTGTATTATTTACTTTATTATTATTTACCGAAATGCCTGCGTGTGAGTCACCACTCGTCGATTCTTTCTCATTTTTCATATCATCAATGATATTGCTTTGTATACTCACATCGCATTTTTCAACCTCTATTTTCCGTGCGTAAGTCTGCTGTGCTAATCGGTTGATGTCCTCTAATCTGCTTATTTCAGCTCGAAGTAATAGATTCTCCTGATTACTCGCCTTTCTTTCAATACGCATTCTCTCCATCTCGCCTTATAACTCCTCGTACTGTTGTTGTATCATCTGACCTTGCTGGTCATCGTCACTGTTTTTCTTACCAGACCTTGTCGACATTTTCAGTTGATTCGCTACAAAATACCAAATTAATTTTTTTATAAAATTCAAAACAGGTTTTTATGCCTATATGTATATTTTTATTTTTTTTTAAATCAAATATTGCCAATTAATGCCCCACGTTGGGCGCCAATTTGTGGTTATTTTAATTTAATTAATTATATTTGTGAAGAAAGAATAGTTTCTTTAAAATTTTTAAATTCTCGGGGTGGATTTTTTTTAGATTAATTGGCAATCGATAAATTGTATAACATTTATTATTAAGCATTCGTCACAATCATTACAAAAAAATCGATTATTTTGCACGAATTCGTTCATTCATTCATTCATCGATTTTATAATTCAAAAAAAATAAACAGTGTAAAGTTTCGATCTAGGGACACAGCTGTTTTTCTCCTTTTCTCTTTTTACAATATAACAAAAAAAATAAAATTATTATGAAATATAAGATGAGAATCGCGGAACAATTGGAACTACTTAGCTGATTTCTTTGTCGGATTTTTCTGGAGTTGTTTCAGCGCACCGCTAGCATGATTGAGGAAATGAAAAATGGGGTAAAAATGGTTAGTGAAAGTGTATATTATGAACAAAAGGTAATAATAAGCTTGCAATGATTTGTCTTGTACGCGATACTTCTTATTCTCCCATTCCGTGATACAGAAAGTATATATTATTATATATATAGTATATATATATTATATATGGGCAATTCCACGTGAGATTTCAGTCGACCTCTTAAAATCGGCCAAAAATATTTTTTTTCTATTCTGTATTGAAAAAAAACAGATACGTATTTTTTTATTATTTTTTTTGGGGCCAAATTTTTAAGTTATGAATTTTCAAAATTTTCGCTTTTTAAATGTAGGTATATTTTTAATGTCAGATAACAAAAAAAATTTTGCTTCTTTTCATTTTTTGACAAGAAAAAAAAAGTTTTGTTTTTCTCTCTACTTTTGAATAATCATAACAACAAATTTTTTTTTCATTTTTTATTAAAAAAATAAAAAAATTTTATAAACAAATTAATTTTTTTTAACGTTGGGTATGATAAATTTTTAATTTTCTTTTTTTAAAACATACCTGGAAATGATAAGAAGGTTTTGCAAAAAGTTTCAGAGTGGGCCTGACAAGTTTGATGGGTCCAAAAAAATAATTAAGCTCTCCGTGCAGGTCGCACGCACGTGGCACAATGGGATTTTTTTACAATTTATTATTAAAAATTGTTTAGAGCCTTAAAATTCAATAATAATCAAAATCCGATAAAATTTGTAGGCTCTAGACAATTTTTAATAATAAATTATAAAAAAATCCCATTGTGCCGCGTGCGTGCGACCTGCACGGACAGCTTAATTATTTTTTTGGACCCATCAAACTTGTCAGGCCCACTCTGAAACTTTTTGCAAAACCTTCTTATCATTTCCAGGTATGTTTTAAAAAAAGAAAATTAAAAATTTATCATACCCAAAGTTAAAAAAAATTAATTTGTTTATAAAATTTTTTTATTTTTTTAATAAAAAATGAAAAAAAAAATTTGTTGTTATGATCATTCAAAAGTAGAGAGAAAAACAAAACTTTTTTTTTCTTGTCAAAAAATGAAAAGAAGCAATATTTTTTCAGTTATCTGACATTAAAAATATACCTACATTTAAAAAGCGAAAATTTTGAAAATTCATAACTCAAAAATTTGGCCTCCAAAAAATAATAAAAAAAATACGTATCTGTTTTTTTTCAATACAGAATAGAAAAAAAATATTTTTGGCCGATTTTAAGAGGTCGACTGAAATCTCACGTGGAATTGCCCATATATTATATATATATATATATATATATATATATATATATATATATATATATATATATATATATATATATATATATATATATATATATATATATAAAAAGTAAAGTAAAGTATATATTATTATATATATAGTATATATATAAATATATGGGCAATTCCACGGGAAATTTTTCTACGACATTTTAGAATCGGTTAAACATATTTTTTTATCGTTCTTGATAGAAAAATATTAAATACGTATTTTTTTATTGTTCCATATTTGCCAAAATTTTCGAGTTATGAATTTTCGAAATTTTTGATTTTTAAAAGTAGTCCCATTTTCAATAGCTTATAACTTTGAAAGTATTGAGTTTGGAAAAAAGTTGTCAAAGGAAGAAAGTTTTGGTTTTTCTTCAACTTTTAAAAGATTTAAAAAAAAAATTTTTTTTCAATTTTTAATAAAAAAAAATTTTTTTTTTATAAACAAATTAATTTTTTTTAAATTTGGGCGTGATTTTTTTTTATTTTTTTTTTATTTATTTATACCTATTAATATACAGAAAAATTTCCAAAAAGATTCAAGATGGGCCGACTCATAGTTTTCGTTCTATAAATTTTTTAATTAATTTGTTTATAAAAAAAAAAAAAATTTTTCTTAAAAATTAAAAAAAAAATTTTTTTTTAAATTACATAAAAGTTAAAGAAAAACCAAGATTTTCTTTCTCTGACAAGTTTTTTCTAAACTCAAAACTTTCAAAGTTACAAGCTTTTAGACTTATAATTCACAGTTTTCGTTCTATAAAAAATTTATGGAACGAAAACTACGAGTCGGCCCATCTTGATTCTTTTTGGAAATTTTTCTGTATATTAGTAGGTATAAATAAATAAAAAAAAAATAAAAAAAAATCGCGCCCAAATTTAAAAAAAATTAATTTGTTTATAAAAAAAAAATTTTTTTTTATTAAAAATTGAAAAAAAAATTTTTTTTTTAAATCTTTTAAAAGTTGAAGAAAAACCAAAACTTTCTTTCTTTGACAACTTTTTTCCAAACTCAATACTTTCAAAGTTATAAGCTATTGAAAATAGGTCTACTTTTAAAAATCCAAAATTTCGAAAATTCATAACTCGAAAATTTTGGCAAATATGGAAAAATAAAAAAATACGTATTTAATATTTTTCTATCAAGAACGATAAAAAAATATGTTTAACCGATTCTAAAATGTCGTAGAAAAATTTCCCGTGGAATTGCCCATATATATATATATATATATATATATATATATATATATATATATATATATATATATATATATATATATATATATATATATATATATATATATATATATATATATATATTATATATTAGTATATATATATTTCTCATATACATGTTTACACACAGTTACGAAATTCTTCCTCACTCTCACAAAACGCTCTTCCATTGCCTCATTCTACATTTCCGCAAGCTCCATCAAGTCCATACAGTCTTCACACGTCATCACCTTTCCATTCTTCCTAAACCCTCTTTTAAATATTCGCGCCTTTTTCTCACTCTCTCGCACACTATTTAAATCAAATTCAGCCATTCCAGAAATCTACCTTATCACTTTATATTTCCCACTGTCTCTCTCTCTCTCTCTTTTCTCTCATTTTAAGCAATCTAACCTCACAACATTCACTTCTCTTTTTTTACCTTTTTTATCACTCACACTTACCCACTTGCATACATACGCTCTTTTTACTTTCACCATCACTCTTTCGCAGGAAGTCATCGTAAGATACATACATTCCATACAAACGGACCTACCCTCGAGCCTTGAGTAGCCCCACGCTGCATCTCTTTCTTAAGAGTGCAGGTGTCTCCCTCATATATAACCCACCTGTCGCTAAGATAATTATCAATTATTCGCAACAAGTAGGGCGACACGTTTTGCTTTTTCATCGACTCGATGAGATCTTTCCATCTTACGGAATTAAATGCATTGCGTATGTAAATTGCTACCAACGCGCAGAAACTCTTCTTCTTCTGTGGTCCCAATTTGTTTTTCCTGCTTTGGCTATGCCCACTACTGCCTGGATGGCATCAACTGTAGACTTGCCTTTACGAAAACCAAATTGGTGATCCGATAGACGATTCTCTCCGGTCAAGTGGCTTTGCATTCTCTGCAGAACCATATCCTCTAGAAGTTTACCCATCGTATCTAGCAGGCATATAGGCCTGTACGACGTAACTTTATCTAGAGGTTTTTCACCTTTTCTTAGGAGGACTAGCCCCTGCCGCTTCCAGTCGCGGAAGAACTCTCCTTTCTCAAGGTAAAGATTGAAACATCTAAGCAGAATCTAGGGTGAAGTGTCGTTAACCAATTTTAGGATCTCGTTACTTATCGCATCCATTCCAGGCGCCTTACCTGTTTTCAATCTTTTGCCTGCGTTTTTCAATTCACTAAGTGTGAAAAGTTGTTCCTCTTTGACTTTGCAGGAACTCCAGTACATCTTAAGGTATGGCTTCCCAGGAGAAAACAAAGACTTTATTATCTGTCTAACCCAATCGGGATTGTTCAGGCCGAGGGTCTTTTGCCTCGTCACTAATTTCTTAGTAACGATTTTAAAATCCAGACCCCATGGGTCCTTACCGACTTCCTCGATTAGGTTCTTCCAGCTACGGCGTCGCGACTTGCGGATCTCTTTCTTGAGGTTCTTTTTCGCCTCTTTGAAAGCCTCTTTTAGCCAGGGATCTCCCTTAGATCGGGTATATGTCCTTTTTGCTTTAAGGCATTCCTTTCTCAAGGAGGCCAGCTCCTCTGACTATCAGAGCAAGTATTTTTTCATAGGAAAGGCACCTTTGCGACGTGGCATCGACGCATTGCAAGCGGTGACGATTATGTTCCTTACCGTTCGCACTTCTCCATTCAGACTGTTCAGCCTCCTCACCCAATCAGATTCCTCAATTAAGGGGTTACACTACTTTGACCCGTTCAAAACATAAGCTTTTTCAACAATTTTTATTGAAGAATAGAAATTTTTTTAGGACAATTAAATTACAGTAGGGTATTGTACTACTCTTGAAGTACAAAAAAATATATATAAATTTCTTTTTTTTTAAATTGTCGGTTTGACAGATGATATATTAAAGTGCTTTAAAAATGTATCGCCATACGGTGGACACTATAACACGGTCTAGAATAAGGCTAGACCAAAAAGTAAAAATGCTTTAGTTTCTGTAGCTCAAAATCTAGCAAAATACGTATCCGTTTTAAAAAAAATTTATTTTTCGCAAAATGGCATCGATTTGAAAGAAAAAGTCCATATTTTTGAATAAATTTAATTATTTAAAGTTGTCTAGAAAAAAATATTAATCCAGAGTGTCCACCGATTTTTAAAATACAGTTTTCAGAAAAACGCGTTTAAAGTTTTCATTACAATGTAAACGTTGGCGAGCGACCCTGCTTGAACAGTTCGAAAATTGTCTTTTTACTTAAGATATCGATATATAACTAATGACTTATCATTTTGGTGACCATGAGGAGTATTTTAAGCAAAAAAAAATTTTTTCAATTTTTTGAAAATTTCAAAGTGGTGTAACCCCTCAAGGTACTACTACACTTTAGAACTTAAAAATTTTTTTTATATTTTATTTTTTAACTCCTTATGACTTCAGAAAACACCTCCTAAAGTATTTATAATCAATTGTAAAAAATAAAAGTAAATTTTTCAAAAAATATTCAATTAATTTTAAAATTTATTATTAATTATCAATACATTTTTTATTTTTTTAAAACATTTAAAACTATTTTTTTAACTTTATTATTAATAGATATATAAGTTTAATTAAACTAGGCATTTTCTATAGTAAACCAATTTAAAAAAAACAGTAAAAGATTTAAAATTTATAGTTGAAATTATAAGAAAATCCAAATGATAATTTTAATAATTTAAAAATTTCATTACAAAAAGGAGTCTTATTTTAAGGTAGAACAGCAGCCTTGTTTTAAAATACAACATTTAATTCAAAGCTTTGACAACCATAACCAATTATAAAGTGTATTATTCCTATTTCAAAACAAACGTTCTTTTGTTTTTTAATATTGAAAAATAATTCTACGCAGCACTGAGGCTGTTAGTCCGGGAGCTAGCGACCAAAACAACTATCTCATTTCATACCGGCTGAAAATTTGAGTAAAGATTACTAAAGACATGTAATGCAAAGTACGTCTGGCAGCCCTTCGAAGATGCGGCAAATCGGTCGAGAGGTGAAAAATAATGTAAAATTTTCTGATTTCATACCGCTTAAAACCTTCATAACTCGAAAGTAGACACCCACACGAGTGTAAAAATGTGCGTCTGGCAGTTCTGGGGTGGGGCAAAGTACGTCTGGCAAAGGGTTAAACACGCAAAAAAATCGAAAATTTTTTCTGATTTCATACCGCTTAAAACCTTTAGAAATCGAAAGTTTACATCCACACGAGTGTAAAAATGTGCGTCTGGCAGTTCTGGGGTGGGGAAAAGTACGTCTGGCAGCCCTTCGAAGATGCGGCAAATCGGTCGAGAGGTGAAAAATAATGTAAAATTTTCTGATTTCATACCGCTTAAAACCTTCATAACTCGAAAGTAGACACCCACACGAATGTATAAATGTGCGTCTGGCAGTTCTGGGGTGGGGCAACATACGTCTGGCAAAGGGTTAATCACATAAAAAATCATAAAATTTAATCTCATTTCACATTGATTAAAACCATCATATATCGAAAGTTTACATTTAAACAAATATAAAAATCTACATCTTCGAAGGGCTGCCAGACTACTTTGCCCCACCCCGGAACTGCCAGACGTACATTTTTACACTCGTGTAGGTGTAAACTTTCGAGTTATGAAGGTTTTAATCGGTATGAAATGAGAAATATTTACATTATTTTTCACCTATTGACACATTTGCCGCATCTTCGAAGGGCTGCCAGACGTACTTTGCCCCACCCCAGAACTGCCAGACGCACATTTTTACACTCGTGTGGGTGTCTACTTTCGAGTTATGAAGGTTTTAAGCGGTATGAAATCAGAAAATTTTACATTATTTTTCACCTATTCGCCCCCCGCCGCCGCCCTCTGCCCCAGCGCCGGCCTGCCAGACGTGGGTTTCTGTTAATTACGTGTCTTTAGTAATCTTTACTCAAATTTTCAGCCGGTATGAAATGAGATAGTTGTTTTGGTCGCTAGCTCCCGGACTATGTGGAAAAATCATTCACTACTTCGAGCAAAACATTCATTACTATATTCACATCTTTGAATACTTTGTTGTTTACTAATGTGCGCCAAAATTCTGACAACTGTCAAGAAAAGTAGCAATTACTTTCTTCACAGTAGTGACTACTATGCAAATATCATTCAGAACTTCTTAAGTTAATTTTATAATCCACACAGTAATTAGAGCTGTGAGAAAAAGTACTCAGTGCTTCTACATTTTCTCCGTGTATTTATTGCGGCAATATTCTCAGCCAGCACTGGTCCAGTGCTGCGCCAGCGCTGTCTGGCAGCACTGGCAGGCAGTACTTCGCAGAGTAAGTAAGGAGTGTATAATCTCTCATTTTTTGTTCAGCCATCCATACTTCATTTGTGTATGTTTGTAGAATACAGTATCTGTTGTATCGTCTCTCCATTATCTCTCTCATATCAATATTCTATATTCTTAGAATATTTAATATTCAAACATTCCTCCATCCACGATAAAATCGAGTCCCTAACCACTATGCTACGGAACCTAACTGAACACCGACGTTTTATTTTCAGTTACTTGTTGACATGCTTTTAATGATTCAATATAGTATATTTCGTAACGAGTGCGAGTAGTTGTCAATTTTTGAATAAGCACTTTTTTTGGAACAAACTGTAGGCGAAGCTTCGCTTCGCCTACAGTTTGTTCCAAAAAAAGTGCTCGTTCAAAAATTGGCAACTGCTCGCACTAGTTACGAACGATATTTTTCATAACAAGGTGCAAAAAAGTGCCCTTTTTGCACCGCGTTATGAAATAGTATATTTCGTAACGAGTGCGAGCAGTTGTCAATTTTTGAATGAGCACTTTTTTTGGAACGAACTGTAGGCGAAGCGAAGCTTCGCCTACAGTTTGTTCCAAAAAAAGTGCTCGTTCAAAAATTGGCAACTGCTAGCACTAGTTACGAACGATATTTTTCATAACAAGGTGCAAAAAAGTGCCTTTTTTTGCACCGCGTTATGAAAAAGCATTTATTGACACTATTACACCATAGAAAATAAATAAATAGTTTAATAATAATATTAATAATATAATAAAAAACCATAAATATTCATAAATTAATATATTTATTGTTAAAATAAAAGTCATTACATTTCTGTTAAAAATGCGTTTTTGCATCTTCTTTATAATCATTATAAACATTAATTTGTTATTGTAAAAAAATATTCGTTGTTTGGATTTAGAAATTTTTGATAATCAATTATGTGAGCCCTAAAGATTCGCCCTCATCTATAGAGTGTCCAACGTCCTTCCGGCAGGACAAAAAAGACTCACGTGAATCCTTCCGAAATCGCTTTGTAAAATTAATATGGATTTAGATAAACATAACGAAAAATATATCGTTGGAAAGGTAAGAACGTCAGCTTTCAGCGCATGTAAATATCGAGAACGCAAATTCAAACCCCAGGACTGGGTAGCTTAAAAAAGTTCAACCTTTTTATAGGTTTTTTTTCATGAATCTAAAAAAATATTAAAAATAAAATAGTTTTTAATTTAATAATTAGCTTTCATTCTTTAAACGTTCCTAAAGAGAAAGAGACTAGTCTGGCCAAAAAATATTAATTTTTGTAGATTTTACATTAAATTTATGAAAGAATGTTTTTTTTACTTTTTAGAAACATAAGAAGTTTGAGGGCTTTGAAAAGCGGTTTAATATTATTATTTTAAGAAGTCAATATTTTCAAAAACATATTATCAACATTTTGTTAAAAACGCGTTTTTTATAGTTTAAAATCTTTTTAAACATTAATTTGTTGGTTTAAAAAATATATTTGTTGTTTTAAGTTTTAGACATAAATTTTCAAAAAGGAACCACATCGGTTTTGTTTTTATTTGATAATTAAAAGGACTGAAATTTAAATTCATTTAAATTTAGATATATTAAACTTTTAATAATTAAATTCAGAAAATTTTTGTCTAATCAGGATTTCTGAACATATCATCATTCATAAAAATCTTGTTTTAAGGAAAATTAAAAAGAATAATAATGATAATAAATCATTTTTAATGATTTATTATCCTAGGGGAATCGATCCTCTAACCGTTCGAACCAAACGCAAGCGCTTAATGAGCAAGGCTAACGTTATTTTTCTGAATTAAAAAAACGGACAAGTGCGAGATAAACTCGTACTAAAACCGAGGGTTTCGTACCTGCGTACTGAACTCTAATAATTATTTACATTAAATTTTTTCCAAGTAGTCTAAATATAAAAATATATTTTACTATATTTTACCACTACATTGTTTGTACACTACCGACGGAAATTGTGCAACCGCTAACACCGAGAGCTATTAAAAAACACGCCTGCACAAAAACAGTGATAACTCCATAAAAAATTAAGCTAGATGTTTTTTTTAAATTGCATTGAAAAGCTTATTAAATTTCCAATGAAATGAAACTATTTTCATTTGTATTGCATTAATACAATCATAGCAAGATATCATGTTATAAAAACAAAAAAATAATTCTATTTTTTTTTAATTTCTTACCCTGACTTTGACTCCTGGCAAAATTTAGAAAAGTTGATGAAAAAAATTGTTACTTTCACAAACTATTCCTTGTAATCTAAGATATTACAAAAAGAGTCGGACCGTTTAAAGCAAAATTTTTAATCATGGATTTCTCTGATTCTCCCATGAGTCAGTTGCGTGGCTGTGAAAAAAGTGTCGAAAATTAATTTTACCAAGTACATTTTTACTACACAGAAAAAAACCCGACTCACTTTTGTTGCAACGCATTTGGAAGTCGATCTCGAAATGAGTAATCGGCGACTTCAAGTGACTCAAAATAGAAGAAATGTCAGTTTCTAGTTTTTGTGTGTGTGTTATGTTGGCAGCAACTATAGAAAATATCTGCTGCGCGTTGCGCCGTTACTTTTTTTGTGTTTCGCATGTTTCGTGTTTACATGGTTGCCATCCCTGTCAGTCAATTCACAAATGTCTAACCTAAAAATTCGTTTTTCATTTCTCATAAATGCGATAAATCGACTTCAAGTATTAATGTTTTGACAAGTGCAAAGTGTTTATTCATTATAAACAATTATTTTAATTCTTATTTTTATGAATTATTCCCAGTTATTTCAATGTTATTGTAATTTTTTCATAAACTCAAAATGATCCAGATTTTACTCATTTTGAGTAATTTCCCCAGAAACTTAGAATGAGTCGAGGGGGTATCATTTTTGTTGCACTTCAAAATGAGTATGATTTCATACTCATTTCAAAATGAGTATGATTTCATACTCATTTTGAGTAAAGTTTTTTTCTGTGTAGGAACCACTTTTTAATTTAATTTATTACATAATGATATTTAAAAAGTGGATCCCAGTAAGAATGTACTTGGTAAAATTCATTTTCGACACTTTCTTTACAGCCACGCAACTGACTCAACAGCGAATTAGAGAAATCGATGATTGAAAATTTTGCTTCGCACGGTCCGACTCTTTTTGTAATATCTCGGGAAGCCGTTATTATTTTTTGCTGTTCTTGGTCCCTATTTAAAGCTTAGATTACAAGGAATAGTTTGTAAAAGTAACATTTATTTCATCAACTTTTCTAAATTTTGCCAGGAGTCAAAGTCAGGGTAAGAAATTCCAAAAAAAATAGAATTATTTTCTTGTTTTTATAACATGATATGTTGCTATGATTGTATTTATGCAACACAAATAAAAATAGTGTCATTTTATTGAGAATTTAATAAGCTTTTTAATGCAATTTAAAAAAAGCATCTATCTTAATTTTTGACGGAGTTATCACTGTTTCTGTTCGTGTGTGTTTTTTAATAGCTCGAGATGTTAGCGGTCGCACAATTTCCGCCGGTAGTGTATACATATATGGGTGATTCTCCGCGTAGCGCACGATTTGGTTTATGAATTTAAAAAAAAATTTTTTATTGTTATGATTATTACCAATATATATTTTTTGAAGATAAAGGCTTTAGAAAGAAAAATCCATAGCGGTCCGGAAAAATTATTTATAATTTTTGTTGTAAACAAGTGAAGTAATTAACTAATTCACTGTTTGGACGCATTCTGTCAGAAAAATATTTTGCGGTAATTTAAACAATATTATAGCGTAAATCTCATTTAAAAATTATTATTTTGGTAATTTATGGAAATTTTTAGAAATTTATGGAAATTTTCGCGATAATTAATAAAAATATGTAAAATTTAAATTATTAGGGGAACATAGTCTAGGTCGGCCACCTTTTTGACTTTTGTTTATAACTTTTTTTTAAAAATGAATTTGGACAATTGAAGTATATGGTTGGAAAGTCCTGTTTAATAGGAACATTTTTTCTGTACAAAGTAAATTGACAGGTTTAAAAATGAAAAAGTTATAAAGATTTAAAAAAAAAAAAATTTGTAGTCCAGGTTGGCCATTACAGTCAAGGTCGGCCATGTTTAAAATTCAAAGGGCATTAATCGTTAAAAAATAAAATGACATGTTTAGAGTTACGGAAAATTGATTCTTTATTGTTTACAGTTTGTAACTTAATGAAATAACAAAATAATAACAATAAACAATATAAAAAAATAAATATAAATAAAAAAAATTTTTGCACTAAAATATTAATAAAATTAAATAAAAATATTAATAAGATGATCAATTATATTATGAGTTATACAGAATTGCAGTTTTTGCAAATGAAGTAGCTCGTCCTCAACTTTGCGCATTTTAAACACATAGTGGCCGACCTTGACAGTAAGTAACATTACCGAATTGTTGTAACCATAAAGAAATACGTTTCGGGATTCGATTTTTTACTTTGTTTTCCTTTCAACCATGAGTCCCACAAATTTTCTGCATACTTGCCTTGACGATTCAATTTGTTTTTTATCTTTTATTAATGGTTTTTCACATTATGCACAAAACTTTTTTTGAGCTTTTTTTGTACCGACGTCACAGAAAACACAATTTTCGATTTTCCGAAAATATAATTGAACAAAAAGTTAGGTTTCACTAAGACAAGCTTCGACAAAAATGCGCGTAGGTGGCGCTAGTGAACTTGACAAAAAAACGCGAGTGGCCTACCTAGACAGTAGGCCAACCTTGACTACATTCCCCTATTAAAAATTTGGATTTTGGTAATTTATGGAAATTTTCGCGGTAATGTATGGAAATTTATGGCAATTTGTAAGGTAATTTAAAAAAATTTTGTCGATAATTTTTAAAAATATGCAAAGTAGAAATCACAATTGAAAATTTTTATTTCGGTAATTTATGGAAATTTTTGCGGTAATTTATAAAAATTTTCGTGGTAATTTATGGAAATTTATTTAAGTAATTTATGGTAAACTTTCCTGAGCTACAGGTTTTTTTATTCTTTATATATGTGGCACCATAACACTACATTTGCACTAGGTTCTTCGTAATACGAAGGTCGGTGGAAATTTTGAGGTCGGTGGAAACTGAGGCCGGTGGGAACTTTTTCAACCGACTTTAGATATTTTAATTTTTTGAAAAAAGTATCATTAATTTTCAATCGGTTTAAAGTGGATCTTATTCGTACTGACCAAAACAATATAACTACGCTTTATTTAACCTTTTTTATAAATAATTGTTTAATTTGTGGTAAAATATTTAAGGGTCGGTGGAGATTATTTTGTGATTCCCTTATCAAATTTCCAACTTAAAATGAGTGAAAAATGAATAAATCAATTAGAACATTGATTCTTTTTCCTGAATTAACTTAAGGAAGTTATTTTTTGTGTTTACAAAAGTAATTTTAGGTTAACATTTGATTTTCATTTAAATAATTCACTGTTTGTTAATAAAATAATGAATAGCATCCAAATTTGCTGTCAAGCCTAAACTGAAAAAAACATATATAAAATGAATTTTTTTTTATTTTTTTTATTCAACTGTACTAAAGTAGACAATAATAAAATATCAATAGTAATTGTATTTATTATTGCATATTACTAAAATTATTAACATTTTTTTCTAAACTTCCTGTGGGGACAGGTAAAAATTTGACGTTTACAGCCTTAAAACCGCTTATTTATGAAAAAATTATAATATTAGATACAAAAGTAATTATTGGTTTTTGTTTCTAAACATATAGATAACCTTTTTACGTTGGAATTGTAAAAATATATGAACTTTATTTATTATTTTTCCATTACAACATGAAAAAAACCAAGTTCTGCGCTTCGCGGAGAATCACCCATATGTTACCGGCAAAGTATGAAATCCAGGCATTTTATAAAATGTCTAGGCAGTGTATAATTTCAGGCAATGTATATGTTACCGGCAAACCCCGAAGTCCAGGCATTTCGCGAAATGCCTAAAAATCAATAGGAAATTCGGATAATTCCTGAAATCTTAGGATGTTTCCAAATTTCCTAGTCATTTTCGGGAATTGCCTAGGCATTTCGGGTTTTGCCCAAGGCGATTTAGGCAAATTGGAAATTAGCAAAAAGTTTGAGAAATATTAAATAAAAATTTATTGAGTCATTGGAAATAAATGTTATTAATGTTTGTTGGAACATGGCAAACTACTGTGACACTTAAAGTTACACAGCACTCCTTTTTTTCTGCACACACATCTCTTTGTCTTACAACGCGTCTGACAATGGCAACGGAAAAACCCTTGTCCATCCGTTTTTGATTGCTGTGTAGCTATAGATCGTATGGAAATCTTCTCCATTAATGGAACTTCCTGCGGTGTAATAAATATTTTTTTGCACTCATCAAACTGTGACCTGTAAATTGAAATATTGTAATTCTTCAACAAGCAAAATGACTATAAGAAGTATAGAAGTCAACAAACCTTGAATATAATCTATTTATAATTCCATATTTTGTGTCTATAGTGTAAAGTTCGTCTTCTTTTTCCATGATTACTCCAATGATATTTCGGAAGTCGCTTTTCGCTTTATCAACTTCAGAAATGGGAATCGTCACATTATCTCCAACTTTAAGAGGCCGATGACTTTTATCTGACGTTGTTTTCATTTTTTTGGCTTGACGTTTCAGTCCTTCAGCTGTTTTTTTCCTGGCGGAAAAAATATTTTTTTGTCGAAAATTATTGGGCTCTTCTACGGATAAGGCTGAAGTTTCATTTTCCTCGGATGATGACGATAAAGTCAGAGTTGGATTTTCCTCGGATGATGACACCGCAGTAAGAATTGGATTTTCCTCAGTAGATGACGCTGAAGTGAGAGTTGAATTTACCTCCAAAATTTTGTTTTTTTCAGTATTACATAGGACATTTTGCAGATCATCTTCCGTCTGAATATTTTTTATTACCTCACAAGGTAACTTCGAAGTAGTAAGACCTACTTTTGGATCAAAACCAAACATTGCTTTGTAAGGCGATTGCCTTATTCCAGAATGTAAGGATCTGTTCTTCATAAACTGAATAAATTTTAGGCCTTCAGCCCACTTCGTCGTTTTGTTCTCGCTTATCCAGACGGCCAGCATGTTCTCGATGTCCTGGTTGGCTCTTTCTACAGATCCTTGGCTCTGGCTATGCCTGGGTTTTCCATGAACGATCTTGAGTTCTGGCCATAGCGAAGCTAATTCAGTAATGATATGGTTGCCAAACTCACGACCATCGTCAGATTGTAGAATGACTGGGGCACCGAATGTTAAGAAAATATCCAATGGCTGATAAGCAATCTATGGCAGACAGAAAGTTGAATTCGTTAAAAATTATAAAAATATCAATTTATAAAACTTTTTTTCGTTGAATAGGGTAAATATATAATATAATGAAGTAAATAATAATAAAAAAATAATATAAATATAATTATATACTATAATAATAATATAAATAATAATAAAAGAAATATTTCCTTACCTCTTCTGCACGTTTCGAAGTCAGCGGTCGAAGAAGGACAAATTTAGTTAGATGGTCTTGATATACAATAATAAATTTAAACTTATTATCCGCTTGAGACTGCAAATCAATTAAATCCACTTGACATCGGCTGTTCATCTCACTGTGCAAAATTGGTTTTGAAACCAAACCTCGTTTCCTTTTAACCTTTTCCAAGTGACATATTTCGCACATTGATAAGAATGTGGTAATGATGTCCCGCGTCAAGTTTGTTTACATCGATACACGACTTCGTATGATCAAATTTCCAATTTGCCTAAATCGCCTTGGGCAAAACCCGAAATGCCTAGGCAATTCCCGAAAATGACTAGGAAATTTGGAAACATCCTAAGATTTCAGGAATTATCCGAATTTCCTAGTGATTCTTAGGTATTTCCCGAATTGCCTAGGCATTTCGCGAAATGCCTGAACTTCGGGTTTTGCCGGTAACATATATAATTAAATTATTTTTTTATACATTGCCTAGGCATTTTATAAAATTCCTAGGTATTTTATAAAATGCCCATCGAGCATAAGGTAAAGTATATATAATAGTCTGAGCAGCTTGAAACGTCTACCTTTTTCTATAAACATTTTCCATGATTTTTCTATTACAAATAAAAAATAATAAGTATATAACAATAAGTATTTTAGCTATGTTTACATAGCCGCATGTTAGCAGTGAGTAATTTTATACAATGAAGTTCAATATTTCTCACTTTTAAGAATAATACTTAATTAACAGAAAATATAAATTTTGTCAGCCAATTCTCACATTTTGAGGTAATCAGTCGCAAAGACATAAATTTTAACTTAAAATGAGTACGGAAATAGTAAATGTTTCGGTGACAAGGGATAGATTTCATTCCGAATTTTCTAAAATATTGAAGATATACAAAAAGAAAAAGAGGTTTCACTTAGAACGGTCGCTACTAAACAATCATTAGGAACAGGCCAAGGTTTTGTGAAATGTTCTTGTAAAAAAAATGTCAAAGCAACAAATGTTTATAAGTCAAAAGTGTGTGTCAGTGTCAGTCGAAATGTCATTCAAGTATGCCATGTTACTTTGCCTAAAGTCTAGTGGGCATTTTATATAATGCCTAGGCAAGGTATAGAAAATCATTTTATTATACACATTGGCTGAAATGGACAGGCATTTTATATACTGCCTAGGTATTTTATAAAATGTCTGATTACATACTTTGCCGGTAACATATACATGGGTGATTCTACAAAAGAGGGAATTTTGATGTCTGAAGCATGTTTTGTATATTAATTTTGGAAAGAATAATTTTACTTTTAATGGAAATTGTAAATCTTAATGGTTTCTATTATGGCACAGAAAAAAAACCGATGAAAAAAATATTTTTTTGCAAAAAATACACATTATAGTGCTAAATTCTCATTCGTCTGGCATGTCCCTTTGGGAGAATAACAGTTCATATTAAGAATAAATATCACTTTTCAAATGTTTTGCGGAAAATTCATACTGAATTAGTAATTTTGAATAGTTTCAGATTACTAATATGGAAATAATTATGACGTTTCTCTATATCTTATTTATAAAATATCTTCGCGAAGTTTGTCCCCTGAATTTGTTATCATTCGTCTGGCAGTGCAAAAAATGTAAAAATTATTAAAAATCAACATTCTGAAGAAGTTACTGTTCGTTGTAGTTGTTAATTAAACTAAACTAAATGTGATACCAATCGGGTTTTATTGAATCTTCTAATCTATTAACCAAGATTTCTCAATTTGTGACGGAGATTGTGTTGTGACCAGACAAATTCTCATTCGTCTGAAATGCATTTTTTAAAAAAATATTTTATTTTTTGGTTATTCTATAGACTTATATTTTGTAGATTATTATTCTCTATAAGATAGTACTGAAGGATTTTTTCATTTAATGTTATTTTTCTATTTTTTAAACAAAAAATGCCAAATTCTCATTCGTCTGGTTCTCATTCGTCTGGCACTTTTGAGATAGGATGTATACTATATCACTAAAAATAGCGTAAAACTAACAATTTTCAACTATTGTTCGATTTTCTGGTCTTAAAATAATCCTAATTAAATTTACAAGAAATTGCTATAACTGAATTTTCAATTTTCATTTCGCATAAATAATTATATTGACATAAACAAACAAATGGAATAAGTAGGTATTTTTTTATATGAATAAAGTTTAGCCCACAAAAATCAAAGTAGTTCTTTATTATTAGACACTTGAACTTACTTTTACAATTCTATGATTTGTGAAATTGTGCTTATAGAAACAAATACACCATCCGTAATTTGTTAAAAACAATTATTAATTAAATTACAACAAAAATTAATTAAACCGATGACTTTTATTGATCCTTGTAAACATCGTTACTCGGGGGTTTTCGGGGTTGCTGATTAAGAACCTAATGTCAGTTTTTAAAATTTTTCAAATTCAAAATGGCGGATCCAATATGGCAGACGATTTTGGAGAAACTTAACATATTCGTCTGAAAATCGTTACTCGGTGATTTTCTGTTTCGCTTATTACCAATCCAAGGTAAACTTTTTTCAAATTAACCATTGTTTTTACAATTTGTTTAAACAATTTAATTATGTTTTTTTACTTATACTACTATATTTATAGTTTTATAGATGTATAAAAATAAATAAATAAATTTTAAATAATTTTTAATAATCATAATTAAATAATTACAATTTATTATTATTATTATTATTATTATTATTATTAATTAGTTAAATAAATTAAATAAAAATAAATTAATAAATTATTAAAAAGTAAATTCAAAATTAAACTCAACGTTAAAAACTAGAGGTGTACTCAAAGTATTTAGTATTCGATTTTTTCTGGTACTCGATTTCTTTTCAGTCCTCGGAAATTTCCGTATGCATCAAGTATTCCGTATTTTAAATAATCTTGAACTATTTGATTCAAAAGTTGCGAAAATGGTGGTAACTTGTGAATTGTAAGTTCTTACTTTTCCTCTAGGTTAATAACTTATTTAACGTTTAAATACATTTTACAAAATTAAATTTAATAAAAATCTAACAATTTTTTTAAAATTTATTTAATTAGATTCTTAATCAGCGACCTCAAAAACCCCAGGGTAACGATTTTTAGACGAATACGATAAGTTTTTTCAAAATTCGTCCGCCATATTGGATCCGCCATTTTGAAATTTGAAAAACTGACAGTAAATTCTTAATCAGCAACCCCGAAAACCCCCGGGTAACGATTTTTAGACGATTACGATAAGTTTTTTCAAAATTCGTCCGCCATATTGGATCCGCCATTTTGAATTTTGAAAAACTGACATTGGATTCTTAATCAGCAACCCCGTAAACCCCCGAGTAACCAATTTTATAAAAATCCATTCATTAATTTTTATGTTAATGTGAATTTTCTTGACACGATTTTAATTCTGTGGATAAATTGTTTATAAATAACCATAACTTTTGTAATTTTTAATATTTTGTCTGGCCACTTATGGATGTCTTTATTAGTACCATTAACTTGAAGTTAAAATACTTTTCAGAAATTAAATGAGAAAAAAAATGTTGTGTCCAAATTTTCTTTATTTTCGTCCTTCGTTTGTAGAATCACCCACATATTAAAGAAGATAATAAGTGAAACTACAGTCCACTAGGCCAAGAATTATGAGAGACAGGGGGGTACACACTTTTTTTATTCTAAGTCGAAAAAAAAATTTCTAGTTTTTCGCTAAAAAATATAAAGATCAACTCTAATTATTTTTGCTATTCTGTTTTCTAAAATCTACACGTGAAAATAAATAAAAATGCTTTACGCTAGTCCACTAGATTAAGAATTGTGAGAACTAGCAAAGGTAAAATTATTATCAAAAATTTGAAAAAAGATTTTTGTTTTTCACTGAAACCAACACCAAAAATGAATTCTAATCATTTCCTCTACAATTTTCCTGTAATCTACGCATGAAAATACATAATTATGCTAAACTGAATGCATATTTTCGCATTATGGCGGACAAACTTTAAAATTTTTTTGAATTTCCACTTTTCTTGGGGACTATTCAAGTATTACGTAAGCATTTAAGGGGGAGGGGGGTCTAGCTATTGATTATTTCCATTAAAAAAATGGCGCTAATGCATAAAAAAATCTTACATGGGGGAGGGGGGGTCTAAAAACCTGAAAAATATGCTTACGTAATACTTGAATGGTCCCTTAGTGTCTAGAAGTTTTCGGGGTCGCTAATTACAAATCTGCAGTCAGATCTTTAAAATTAAAAATGACGGATCAAATATGGCAGCCATTTTTCTATAATTGATTTATTTTGCTTGAAAATTAATCTTTAACGGTTTTTTTGACTTCGTTACTTCAATAAGACAGGAAGCAGTTGTCATTGCCTACTACATCTATTTAAGCAGCAGGATTAAATAACACACAAAATTTTTTTAATTTGACCGTCATATTGGATCCGCCATTTTGAATTTTTTTAAATCTGACTGCAGATTCGTAATCAGAGCCCTAAAAAAAATCGTTTTGAGAGGAAAAATTGAGAGGATATTAGAAGGGAATTTTTCCTTCAATTATGGGATTACTTTTTTGAGTGCATGTAAAAGAAATGGTTCAAAATTTACAGATAAATTGAAATTTAGATAAAACTTAATTAAAAATAAAATTAACTTGAATTATTTAAAATTTTACAGAATTAAATTCAGTTTCTGCATTTATACTCTATTTCAAGTCTTGATATTTGAAATTTTTACTAAGATACAAAAAATCCGAATGTACATTTTGTATTAATTATCTTAGCCTTTACTAAACTCCGATTGGATTACCATTTCTTATTACAATTTCTAAACGAGAAATTAATTTCAACAGAATGCAATTTAATAGTCTCTTTTCGGTGGACAAAAAAGCAGATAGCATATATTTCCAACAGAAACACTTTGCACCGTTTTCTCTACCGCTTGTACAAAAAAAACCCATATTAAAAATTTCAATTAAAAAAAAAATTTTTCAAATTTTTATCACTTTTATTTTTACATTAATAAACGATTCTTAATAAATTCCATTCAGGAATTCTTTTCTACATATTCTTGTGTTTGCGTGCATAAGGGTAAATGGGGGAGAAAAAGTTTCCTGCGATTCTCATAATTTATTTTCTATTAATACAATATTTCTATTAATACAATATTTCTATTAATACAATATTTTTATAAAAAACTTTTTTTAAAAAGTAAGTATAATAATAAATTATAATAGATATAATAACAATAATAAACAAATAAACAAATAATAAATATAATAGTAAACAATAAGAGTAATTGACATTTAATATTTTTGTTCCTCACGATCATTCCTACTGTACCACGCAAACGGAGCAACCTGTTATGGTCCGCCATGTCCAACTTCTCATATTGAGCTATCGGTTTGATGTTTCGTAAAACGCGGATTGATATTTACGCCCATAGAAACGCATCTAATCGTCATAAGAAAGATTGTTTTATATTCTCTATTAAATATTATTTTTCCCTAAATCGCCCTTTTTTTCATTTCCTGTCTGGAGTTTTAAAAATTAATTATCAAAGTAAAAAATTACACCAAAAGAGGGGAAGTTTTCGACTTTGATAATTAATTTTAAAAAATTCAGACAGAAAATGAAAAAAGGGCGATTTAAGGAAAAATAATATTTAATAGAGAATATAATTCAAAATTACTTATGACGATTAGATGTTTCTAGGAGCGTAAATATGAATCCGCGTTTTACAAAACAAAGCAACAGCTCGATGTAGGACATGGCCGACCATAACAGGTTGCACCGTTTTCGTGTTGAAAGTGTTTACGCTATGGTAATGTAGGGACGTAGATGATCAACAAAAATAATAACTCATTACTTTTATTATTTAATATTATATAAATAATTATATTTATTTGTTTATTTATCTATTATTATTTAATATTATTCTTATTTTTTTAGAAATGTTATAATGGAAAAGTATAAAAAAAGTCATGTAAATTTTTTATGAAAATATTATTAAACATAATTTTTGTCATAAAATTGGATCTTTTTTTATGAAAAAAGTTCTTTTTCCAAAACACAGAGGTACTCAGAATTTATTTCCAATTACGAAAACCATTTTTGTCTTGAGAAAACGACGTTGATGTTTGCAAATTTTTTCTAACAATTTTTTAAGTCGATTATTAAATTTTCGTCTTTTTTCAGCACATTACTGCTTTTTACATTCTCATCAAAAATGAGAAAGTCTTGGATTTTGTGCGATTTTGAGCAATGTCTAATTTTGGTAAATCTTTACGTTTCATGACCCTCTGATTCCAAAAAAGTGGTTTTTAGAGAAGTGTCTGTCCGTCTGTAGTCTGTCTGTGGAAAAATTTGTCTCCACGATAACTCGAATAAACTTTTATGAATCGATTTGCAATTTCGGGCACTTTTATATTATATAAAAATGAAGCCTGAGTTTGTTGGACAGCTCATTTTGTCGAAAAACAACAAAAATACAAAACTTTTAAATTTTCAAAATTTTCTATTTTCTACAATTTTCAAAAAAATATTTTTTTCATTTTTTTCCCCTAAATTTTGACCAAAAACAAACAACTTTTCCTTTGAATACTTTTTTTTACAACAAAAAACAAAAAAGTTATGAATTTTTTTGAAATTTTGAAATTTTCAAAATTTTCTACAATTTTCAAAAAAATATATTTTTTTTTCTTAAATTTTGAGCAAAACAAACAACTTTTCCTTTGGATACTTTTTTGTACAACAAAAAACAAAAAAGTTATGAATTTTTTTTTCAAAAAAGTGCAAAAAATTGAGATTTATAGTGAGTGAAGCATTAGCCAATACATTAAAAAACATTAGAAATATGTCATAACTTTTTTTCTTTTTTTCAGATGCAAAATGTAGGTAAATATACAAAATTATAAATCAAAAAGAACTCAAAATATCCGAAAATATTGCTGTTTTTTAATTTTTCCGTAAAATTTGCTTTTTACATTCTCATCAAAAATGAGAAAGTCTTGGATTTGTGCGATTTTAAGCAATGTCTAATTTTGGTAAATCTTTACGTTTCATGACCCTCTGATTCCAAAAAAGTGGTTTTTAGAGAAGTGTCTGTCCGTCTGTCTGTCTGTCTTTAGTCTGTCTGTGGAAAAATTTGTCTCCACGATAACTCGAATAAATTTTTATGAATCGTCTTGCAATTTGGCACACTTTTTTAGTCTATAAAAATGAAGCCTGAGTTCGTTGGGTAGCCCATTTCGTCAAAAAACAACAAAAATACAACATTTTAAAATTTTCAAAATTTTGTATTTTTTGCAATTTTAAAAAAAATATTTTTTTTTATTTTTTCCTTAAATTTGGTGCAAAAACAAACAACTTTTCTTTTAGACACTTTTCAGTACAACAAAAAACAAAAAAGTTATGTATTTTTTTTTTATAAGTTTTTGGGCCTTAGGATGCAGTCCTATGCTAAGCAGAAAACACAATGCAAAGCGGAATTTCGTGGGTGCAAGAAAGATAGTCAGATATCACTATCCTTTCCACTCTCACAAAATTCTGCTTTGCATTGTGTTTTCTGCTTAACATGGGACTGTACCCTTGCACAGCCAAACGGGTCACCAACTTCTAAAAAATTTTCTAGCCAGAAATTTTTTACAGTATTAAAGTAAAGGCTTAAGCACAATAGGAAGGATAATTCTATTGTTTATCCTTCTCTAACTCATACTCAAGAAGACTAGAAACAGGAGGTGAAACTCGGTTGGTTAAAGCGTCCAGAAAAACAGGCCGCTAGAAGGCGCGATTTTTTTCGTTTGGGTCTTTGCTCAGTAAACAAATTTGAATAATCTGCGCATACTACATATATATATATATATATATATATATATATATATGATTTAAATGCCTGTTTTGAAATCTATTTGAACTTTTGTTTTGATCTTTTTATTTGTTTCGCCTTTTAATGTCTTATTTTTACAACTTTTTATAAATTCACTACTTTGAAATTACCTAATAGACACAAATTATTACATGCTTTGAAAGCAGTAAATTTTCAAAAAGTTGTGAACTTATAGGTTAGGCGTAAACCATGTGAGTGAGTGAGAACGTGATATCTGTTCATCTCTTTCTATCGCACGATTTGTGCTTTACGCCGACGCTTTTACGCCATCATGGGACGGTACCTTTAGGCCGCAGTCCCATGGCAGCGTTTTGCGTTGCGTTGTAATGAGAGAGAATGCAGCAAACGTATATTTGCGTCTTTTTCTCTCCCATTACGACGCAACGCAAAACGCTGTCATGGGACTCCACCCTTACACTTTAACACCTAACCTGCACTATGCTGTTCTTTTTGCCGGATGTGACGCAATTTTACCATATATTCTCGCTATATTTGCTCTCATGGGCTAGTTACAAAACGCAACGCAAAACGCTACCATAGGACTCCAGCCTCAGAATAAACGCACATCCTGCATATAAATTTACCATAATTTTCTTTGTATTTGATGATTGCAAATGAATTTAAAAGCAGAATGTGTAGTTACTTTAAATTAGAAATAATAAATGCATATTAAAATTATTGCAGAAACACCTTTACAACTTAGTGTCAAGGCAATTTTGACTTTTTTCGATAAATTTTTTTCGACAGTCATAAATGTGATTTTGACATTTTTTGGTAAATTTTTTTCTATCAACAATTGTATAGACACACCCTAATGAAGCATTTAGATTTCTACAGCCTGTCTGTCTGCCTGCAGGTTGTCATGGTAACGTACAAGAGTAAGAGTGTAAGGAAATTCAAATTTATTACACCTTCTTCCTTACTCTTATTAGGTATGTTTTCGTTGCCTGCACTTCTTACACTTTAACACCTAACCTGCACTATGCTGTTCTCTTTGCCGGATGTGACGTAATTTTACCATACATTTCGCTACACTTTCTGCACCTACTCTTGAGGTGGTGTAAAAGTTACACTTAGTGCAGGCAACGAAAACATACCTATTGCTTCTGGCTGCGCAGGCAGACAGCTTGCAGAGGTCTGAATACTCCTTTAGGGTACAGTCACATGATCTAAAGGCGCTTGTACACCTCACCGATTCCGAGTATGTCCCCGTCGTGCAAGCAGTTTTCCAAGATGGAATGAGTTTTCTAACCAAGAAAACCAAGTTAGAAAATTGTTTGCATGGCGGGATAATTTAAAAATATAAATAATAATCAGTGATTAGTGAAAGATGTGTAATAGTAAAATGTAAATAAAATGGATTTTTTGAATAAAACTTAAGTAAAATACATTTGTTATAAATTATTTTAATAAAGCAGTGAAAATCTAATGAGAAATATCTTTAAAAAAAGTAAAAGTTGTGATTAAGTCGATGTTTGCAGAAAAGGTAATACTTAAAGTTAAAAATTTTTACAGTTTTCCATTCTTCATTTAAAACATATATAAATATCGAAAACCAACGATTTAACATATATTTTTTATAAAAAAAATAAAAATATATTAGCTTTTCTGCAAACATCGACTTAATCACAACTTTTACTTTTTTAAAGATATTTCTCATTACATTTTCACTGCTTTATTAAAATAATTTATAACAAATGTATTTTACTTAAGTTTTATTCAAAAAATCCATTTTATTCACATTTTACTATTACACATCTTTCACTAATCACTGATCATTATTTATATTTTTAAATTATCCCGCCATGCAAACAATTTTCTAACTTGGTTTTCTTGGTTAGAAAACTCATTCCATCTTGGAAAACTGCTTGCACGACGGGGACATACTCGGAATCGGTGAGGTGTACAAGCGCCTTAATGGAGCGTTTACACCTTCTGTAAAACTTGTCCAGAAAGGAAAATTTGCATTGGAGTAAGAGACTCAGATACACAGTCTGTCTCTCTTACTCCAAAGAAAAATTTTCCGTTCGGGAAATTTTTACCGAAGGTGCAAATGCTCCCTTATACTACTTCATGTTGTAAATGTTGTAAACAGACGTCACTAACATCAAAAACATTACACGTCATACTCGAACTCGAAATATCACGATGTAGTGAAACAGCCTAAAGGTGCTTCTATACCTCCGGTGTTTTAGCCAAGCAATCGGCTGGATGCATTTTCTCGGTCGGATCACGTAATTTGATTGTCTGTACTGAAGATTCCATTTTCACTGTTTCTAATTTTCATAAACAGTGAAAATGGAATCTTTAGTACAGCCAATCAAATTACGCCACTCATTAAGCCACCTTCACAATGTTATTCAAATAGGTGACGTTACATGTTCGCGTCAATGTATATATACGATTAAAGGCCTATATTCCGGTTAAAGATTCTATTTTCCGTATGCCTTATGTTAGAAAGAGATAAAAAAAACAAGGATAGTGTCTGAAAGCAGGTACAGCGATGGGTCGTTAACCTTATTGACTTAATTTTAGAATATTTCTCATAACATTTGCACATTTTTATTACAATAATTTATCACATGCGTATTTCACATAAGTTTTATTCCAAAAATAAATTTTATTCATATTCTAATCTACACATCTTTCACTAATTACTAATCATTACTTATATTTTTAAATTATCCCGCCCTGTAAGTAATTTTTTAAAGGTACCGTCCCATGACGGCGTAAAAGCGTCGGCGTAAAGCAGAAATCGTGCAATAGAAAGAGATGAACAGATATCACGTTCTCACTCACTCACATGGTTTACGCTTTACGCCGACGCTTTCACGCCATCATGGGACGGTACCTTAAGGGTGCAGTCCCATTGCAGTGTTTTGCATTGCGTTTGTAATTAGGCAATGTGTTAGAGAGAGATGGAGATATATGTTCGATATATTTGCACTTATGGTCTAGTTACAAAACGCAACGCAAAACGCTACCATGGGATTGCATTCTAACTTGGTTTCCTTGGTTAGAAAACTTATTCCAACTTGGAATTGTTTTAAGGGTGCCCTGCTGGAAGTAAATAGATAGAAACCTTTTCTCTTTTAATCCCTTTCTATTGCTAATATAGAAAGAGATATGAATAATGTATAACTTTTAATCTCTTACCTATACTTCTTTATGCCTTTCTATTCCTACCTTTATCAACTTGTTCGCTATTTCTTTTAATCACCTTTTTTGAATAACTTTTAATAGCCATTTTAAACCCTTCTATCTCTTTTTATACACAATCTTATTACAACTTGTTGTTATCCCTTTCAATCACCTTTTCTCTATTACTTTTAAAATCCTGTCTATTTCCTTGTATCTCTTTCAATGTTAGACCTTATAGATGTCGTAGGCAGATAGCATAATTCGGTAGTATGCAAACTGCCTAGGCAGTTTGTAAACCGCGGGCAGTTAGTAAAATGCCTAAATTTGAATGTATAAAAACAGGTAATAAGCAAAGTACCTAGGCAGTTTACATACTGCTAAAGACGTTTCAGGCAATTAGAAAAATGTATTGAAAGTAGCAATGGGGTGAAAATTTCTCAACAGGCCACCTGAAATGGACTTTTCAAATTTCAAATCTTTTTTTCATAATCTTTTGTAGTAAGCCTAACTAAAAACATTTCTGATATGCGTTTTCAAAAAAATTAATTTTTTAATTATTTATTAAAAATTGAAGTTTTTATTGCCTGTCTAGAGGTTGCAAATATTATTCGTTTTTAATAAACTTTTTTTAAAATGAAAGTTTATTAAATTGAGGCCATGGATCGAATAACTCGCCCGACGCTCGGAGGAACGCGCAACTGCCAGTCAGTGAGCAGTGAGCGCCTCTGGGCCACTCACTGCTACCCGACTGGTATTAGCGCGTGTCTTCGAGCGTCGGGCGAGTTATTCGATCCAAGGCCTCAATTGTTCAGCGATCTGTGGAGGTAGAATTTTGAAAACTGTTTAAAAATTTTTTTATTTAATCATATATTTCAACAAAACAGAAAAAAAAATTTTATGGGAGTATATTTTTTATTAAAATGTATTTCTATGTATTGTATTCATTCAATATATCTATGTATTCATTCAAATTTTTTTAAGCTTTGATTCAAAAATATAATTTGTTTATATAATTATGTTTAATTCAAACATATTTTAAGTTTTGATTTCATCAAAAATTATGTTCAAAAATTTTATGTTTGATTTAAACTTAAAAGTTGATTATAAATAATTCTTAAATTAACCAAAAAATTTGTTTCAATTAAACTCAAATATGTTTTAGATTTAAAAAAAAATTACAAGATAGTATAGTTGTATAAAAGTTATGCCACAGAAAAAATTTTGTGACTTTCAATACATTTTTCTAATTACCTGAAACGTCTTTGGCAGTATGTAAACTGCCTAGGTACTTTGCTTATTACCTGTTTTTATACATTCAAATTTAGGCATTTTACTAACTGCCCGCGGTTTACAAACTGCCTAGGCAGTTTGCATACTACCGGATTATGCTATCTGCCTACGACATAGACACTATTATTTATACCTATTAATAACCTATTCTCAATACCTTTTAATAACCTGTCTATAAACTTCTATCTCTTTTTATGACAGAAGTTCTCGATACTCTTCTTTCTCCACATTTATAACCTTTTCTTAATAACTATTGATATCCTATTTATACCCTTCCATCGCTTTTTATGTAGGATCTTATTAACACTTATTTATTACCATTATTCCCATTATTGAGATAGAAAAAGATAGAAATGCGAGACTGCAAAACTATAAACCTTTTTTATTCCTTTTTACCATTCTTCTTTTCCGAATGTTATTCTTTTAATCTTCTTTCAATCCCATATTCTATCTCCTATTACTTCATTTAGAAGAGATAGGGATAGTTAAGAATATGGGGATTTGAGGAGATATAATAAGATTATCTCTTCTAATCTACTATAGTATATCCCTTTCTATATACATACTCATAAACTTATACGCGCATGCGTCGATCTTCCCAGCTGTTATGTGTCATGGCGTCGGGTCAGTAGATCCGTAGATCAGAAAGCGTGTGTTATGCACTGTGCGATTGTACGTTTTTGTTTGAGTTTATAACTTCCATATTTTTATAGTTTATTGTAAATATATTTAACCAATAAATGTTTATCAGTAATAGACAACCAAAATTAGTTTTAAACTCACAAAGCATCGAAACTTTTCTAAAAATGTATTAAAGATTTACTTGCAAATTTTTTATAGTTAATCGTAATGAATTAAAACAACACGATTAAGAAACTCAATTAACAACAATAGAGAAAATTTTTAATTGAAATTAATCGATTTCTTCTATAAGGGGTATCTCCTTTTTTACTTTCCTTTGGATTAGAAAGGATGTGAAAATATGGATAGAGGAAGACAGAAATGTATGAATAGAAAGAGATTGAAAAGTTCTATCTTCTTTAATTCACCACTTTGCATCCCCAATTTTTTATCTCTTTCTATATATTTTTTTTTATATATTTCTATATCTAAAACTGTATATAAAGAGATTAGAAGGGATAAAAAGATATATAAATAAAAAGTTATAGAAAGAGATAAAAAAATTGTATCTCTTTTAAGTATCCATTTTGCATCTCCAAACTATTATATTTTCTAATCTTTTTTTATCCCCTTTTTTTAATCTCTTTGTATCTCTTTACTTCCAGCAGGGTGGAGTCCCATGACAGCGTTTTGCATTGCGTCGTAATGGGAGAAAAAAAGACGCAAATATACGTTTGCTGCATTCTCTCTCATTACAACGTAACGCAAAACGCTGCCATGGGACTGCGGCCTAAGGGTGGAGTCCCATGGCACCGTTTTGCATTGCGTTTTGTAACTAGGCCATGTGAATGAGAGAGATGGAGATGTACGTTCACTGTACTTGCACTCATAGCCTAGTTACAAAACGCAACGCAAAACGATGCCATGGGACTACACCATAAGGCTGAAGTCCCATGGCAGCGTTTTGCGTTGCGTTTTGTAACTAGGCCATGCGTGTGAGAGAGATGGAGATATATGTTTGCTATATTTGCACTTATGGCCTAGTTACAAAACGCAACGTAAAACGGTGCCATGGGACTCCACCCTGATACCCCTCCTGTAGATAGTCTTCTTACCATCAACCTGGGTTGGGCGCGTAAAATACCTCAGGTAAATTACATGGATTTTTACAGTAAAATACCTCGTATTTTACTTCAAAAGTTTTATACACAATGTATTCTTTGGGGGAGGGGGGTAAAATACGTATTTTACCTATGTAAAAAACCAAGTATTTTACGTCAAAAACCTTGAGTGACGCGTCACTTTCCAACACTGCCATCAACCAGGCTGTTTACGTTAAAGATGCATAATTCTCGGTAATTTAAAATCCGGTTATATTCTCGAGAATATTCTCCTTCCGGAGAATTTTCTCTACATTTAAACGCATGCGCGCACTTATCTGTTTTAAAATAAAAACAAAATAAATTAAAATTGATAATAATTAATGAAATAATTAACATTTCATAATATTAGTAAATAAAATAAATAATTTCATAACAATATAATTTCGTTAGAATAAATAAATAACTAAATATTTTTGTAAATGAAAAACCTATGTTTCCATACCACTGAAAAAAACAATAATTTCAATAAAATTGTATATAAAATAAAAATTAAATTGGTATAAAATACTTAAAAGTAATTTGAATAAAATAAATAATGTTTTTAAGTTGATTGATAAATTTAGATTTTTAGGTTATGCCTGGATCACATTCAGCCCTATCCGTCTCCCACAATTTGTTTGGAAAATATATGACCACCACTTGAGTAGTGATAGCATTTATCGCCAGTTGGCGTTGCTGCGCATCGGCCTTGGTTTATCACAGTATTGTATACAAAAATTATTAATTTATTTATTTTTTAAAATTGTTTGATATTTTTAATGGCCAATATTAGTGTTAAAGGTACAAAAAGACATTTATAAAAAGTTAATTATTTTACTGGAGTGAAGAATAAAGTGTGAAATTTTTAAAATTTTAAAAAATGCACAAGACCTGTTATTATTTGTTTTGTTGTTATTATATCTTTTATATAGACTATACAAGTGCGTTTGTATTTATTTTAGTTTTGGTTTATTATTTTTTAGTAGATTTATTTGGATTCATTTTTATTCAAGTGTTTTTACAAACAATTAAATTATATCTCATAATATAAGTGTGACAAGTGTCATTGTCCCATATAGTTCACATATGTGTATTAATTTTAGGTTATATGCGAAATAAAATGAGTAAAATACTAAATAGACAGTGAATCTTTGTGCAAATTGTTGAAAAAATCATATACCGTGTATTTACAAAATATTTGAATTAATAATTATAAATAATAAGCAGCCTGTCACAGAAAGATATAAGATATGTATACATATCACACTGCACTGACAGGGATTATTACATGATTCTAAAAATTTTTAATAAAGAGAAATTTACTTTTATTTTTCAGTTACTTTTATCAATTTTATTACAGTTATTCAAAAAAATTTGTTCTTAAAATATTGTCAATCAAATACAGTATAGTGTGATATTTTCTAGGCTTACAGTAAAATTTGAAAATATTGAGTCTGAACCTTTTTCAACATTTATGCTTTATTTTTAGGTAAATTTAATTTCAAATCGTGTTTTAATTTACTATTATAAAAGTATTTTTGAAAAAGAATTACTAGTATTTGTTTAATTAATTTATAATAATTATAAATTAATTAGTACAGCTATAACTAATATGCGTTTTATTACTTTTGTTTATCTTTTCGAAATGTCATTAATTTTATTTTAAAGTCTGTTAAATTCTTATTATATTATTTAATTATTGTATTATTAAATTTATAGTGTAAAATTGCCATTTTTTGTATCAAAATCTTTTTATTTAAACAATTTTATTGTATGTTTATTATTAATATCAACGAAAAGGACAGGCCGAAGCGCAGCGGCGCAGTCTGGTGGTAGAAGTTAGTACTACTCAAGTAGTGGTCATATATTTGCCGAGACGTCCTATAGAAAATTGAGAGAGTCGGACGGGGCTGATCACATTTTCGTATTAGGTTTGTTGTAAGACCATTATGAAAAAAGAGTACTGGATTGAGTATTGGAAAGAGTACTGGAATGAGTATTGGAAAAAGTACTGGAGTGAGTACTGGTTTGAGTATTGGAAATCCAGTACTTTTTTCGTCTTTACCTAGAATTTATTTTAATGAATGGGCGTTTGACATATATTTATTTTTTCTAAAAATCTCAATAATATTCACTAATATTAACTGCTATTTGACATAATTCACAATTTACTGAAAACTTAAATGTCCTATTTTTTATTTTACCAATTATTGTTCGTTCTTCAAACTATTTAAGTTAAAAGTTTGTCATTTAACATGGTTAACCTATAAAGAGTGCATATAAATGGCACATTTCTTCTAATAACTTCTAAAATTTTCTATAGATTGTTTTCAAAAACTAATATATTATAAATGAATATTTGAAAAATTTAGAACAAAAAGATTTAACAATATTAACCGTTTCAATTGAAAGATATAATATAATAGAATATTCTAACCTGACTAGTATACTTGTGTCTGAGTGTGTCTGTACATAGGGCTGACTATGTATTCAGTACAGTCCAAGCAAAAAAATGCTACAGTAACTGCACCATACTATAGCATTTTATTAAAATTTACTATTGAGAGTGACTGTCGCGAGCGTACTACCTCAAGAAAAAAATATTTTTTTATTTATTCTGCCCTTCATGGCGACAAAATGACGGCTGAAGTGATTGTCCGGAAAAAATGATTGACACGATATCTCTGCTTCAAAATGTAGGAAACAAAAAATTTTCTTAAAATATATGTCAGTGGCTATAGAATAAACCACAACCAACATTCTACATACATTTTTAACTCCATTTTTTTACCGTTTTAGGGGTGAAAAAAGGGTTAAGAAAATTCAAACCGCCGCTATTTTCTCATTTTTTTTGGTAAATATAATAATGAATTTTCATTTTAAAAAATGAAGAATAATTGTATTTTTTAGCATTTTTAGCCGAAAAAACAGATGGGCAATTCCACGTGAGATTTCAGTCGACCTCTTAAAATCGGCCAAAAATATTTTTTTTCTATTCTGTATTGAAAAAAAACAGATACGTATTTTTTTATTATTTTTTTGGAGGCCAAATTTTTGAGTTATGAATTTTCAAAATTTTCGCTTTTTAAATGTAGGTATATTTTTAATGTCAGATAACTAAAAAAATATTGCTTCTTTTCATTTTTTGACAGGAAAAAAAAAGTTTTGTTTTTCTCTCTACTTTTGAATAATCATAACAAAAAAATTTTTTTTTCATTTTTTATTAAAAAAATAAAAAAATTTCATAAACAAATTAATTTTTTTTAACTTTGGGTATGATAAATTTTTAATTTTCTTTTTTTAAAACATACCTGGAAATGATAAGAAGGTTTTGCAAAAAGTTTCAGAGTGGGCCTGACAAGTTTGATGGGTCCAAAAAAATAATTAAGCTGTCCGTGCAGGTCGCACGCACGTGGCACAATGGGATTTTTTTACAATTTATTATTAAAAATTGTCTAGAGCCTACAAATTTTATCGGATTTTGATTATTATTGAATTTTTAGGCTCTAAACAATTTTTAATAATAAATTGTAAAATAATCCCATTGTGCCACGTGCGTGCGACCTGCACGGACAGCTTAATTATTTTTTTGGACCCATCAAACTTGTCAGGCCCACTCTGAAACTTTTTGCAAAACCTTTTTATCATTTCCAGGTATGTTTTAAAAAAAGAAAATTAAAAATTTATCATACCCAAAGTTAAAAAAAATTAATTTGTTTATAAAATTTTTTTATTTTTTTAATAAAAAATGAAAAAAAAATTTTTTTGTTATGATTATTTAAAAGTAGAGAGAAAAACAAAACTTTTTTTTTCCTGTCAAAAAATGAAAAGAAGCAATATTTTTTTAGTTATCTGACATTAAAAATATACCTACATTTAAAAAGCGAAAATTTTGAAAATTCATAACTCAAAAATTTGGCCTCCAAAAAAATAATAAAAAAATACGTATTTGTTTTTTTTCAATACAGAATAGAAAAAAAATATTTTTGGCCGATTTTAAGAGGTCGACTGAAATCTCACGTGGAATTGCCCAGATATTTTTTTTCAAAAAAATGCTATACAAATTATGAAAATTAATTTTTTTATTTCAAAATTTTTTTGTGGATTCAAAAACATATTTTCTACAAAATTACGGATGGATTTTAAAATCCATTAATTTTTAAGAAAAATAAAAATTCAAAAAGGGTCAAAATATTTTTTGACCGATTTTATTTTATGACCATTAAATTCCTCACAAAAATTACTTTAAAAATAATTTTGTTGAATATTTAAATTATTTCTTTAATATAGTTGAAAATATAGGTGTACCCTCCCCTTAAGAATATTCAAAATAATTATATTTATGAGAATAATTTTATTATTTTTGAAAGTAATTAATTAAATTTTTATATAGAATTTTTAAAAAATATTTTGAGAATAATTGAATTATTTTTAGAGAGTTTTAAATTCATGTTGAAATTGAATTTTATTGAAATTCTTGAAAATAATTCAATTCTCTCGTGTAATTTTATTTAAATTGGATTAAAGATAATTTAATTCCTGCAAAGAATTTTTAGTATTTATTAAAAGAGTTGAATTGTTTGGAAAAGTTTATTAAAATTTTAGGACATAATTAAAAATATTTTAATTCTGCCGAGGAATTCAATTAAAATTGTTTTAAAAATAATTGAATTCCTGCAAAGAATTTTACTATACCTATTTGTAAAAATATTTAAATTCTTGTGTAAAATTTTACTATTTAAAAAATAATTTAATTCTTTCGTGAAATTTTATTAAAATTTTGGATTATTATTTATATAAAAATAATTCAGTTCTTGCAAAAAATATTAAAATTTGTATAATATAAACAATAATAATTAATTTTCTACTTAATAAGCACAAAATAAATAATAATTTAAAAATTTTTGATTATATTTGATGAGAATGTAAACCTTAAAGTCGTAGTAACTTTAAGACAAGTAAATAATTTAATGGTTTAAAAGATGTATGTCGTTTCTGATACGTAAGTAGTCTCTGCTAACTAAGTTCATTCCACAACGAAATATTTTTACATTCTCATCACATGAGAAAGTATTAGTTTTGGTAGAAAATTGACTTTCGCTAATTTCATGAAATCTCAACGTTGTGGGGTCCCCTGAGTCCGAAAAACATATAGTCTAAAAAAAGTGTCTGTATGTCTGTCTTCGTGTCTGTAGACACAATGGTGTCCCTACAATAACTCTTGAAAAACTTATTGCAACTACTTGCAACTTTGCATGCACAAAGTTAGTGTTAAAATACAGATCAAGTTCGTTAGCTAGCCATTTTCGTCGAAAACTACACAAACTACAGTAGTTTCAAAATTTTGAAAATTCAATTTTTTTAAATTTCAACATTTTTAATTTTATTTTACTTTAGATTAGAAAAATACAAACAATTTTTCTCTACAACATTCTTTCATTTTTTTTGAAAATTTTTAAAGTTTTCAGAAAGTTTGCTGCAAGTTTGTTACAACTTTTCTGCAAGTTTTCTGTGAAAACTTGTAGCTCTATATATCATAGAAAACTACTGCGCAGACATTTTAAATTACCTTGCCACGCAAGTTTTCTGCAAGTTTGCTCCGCAAACTTTACACAAGGCGGACATTTACCAATTTACCATAAATTTGCTGCAAACTTGCCATGCAAATTTTCGAAGTTTGCAATGAAAATTTGCTGCAAAACTTGTGGAAAATTGTTGTGCTATCTGGGTGGAGACAAACGCTTTAAGAATATTTTAGCTGCTTCTGTAAATCATGTTTCTGCTAAGAGAGTTAGTATAATTAAAAATAACTTCTTAATTTTAATCATCAAGACTAAAAATATACATTTAAATCCACTTAATCTCGCAATTATCAGCAAACAAAAACACGTGATGAGAATGTAATCCTTAAAGTCGTAGTAAGTTTAAGAAAAAAAATGTTTTATAAAACATATAATAAGAAACAAGAACAAAAACACAAATAATGCACAATAATTGCAGACCATCGCGAGCGAAGCGAGCCATTTGCGCGCGAAGCGCGACGTGTGAAATAATCGCCGGAGCGCGAAGCGCGACGATCAATATTCGCGCGCCCTGAGGCGCGCTGAAACTTGCGAGCGAAGCGAGCCCCCGCGCGAAGCGCGGATGAGAATGTGTCCGCGTTTGCGCGGACAGATTTTTTTTATTAAAAAAGGCATTTTTTGAAATTTATTTTTCTAAATAATTTCATATCATAATTTTTATTGATGAAAAATAGAAAATACAGAAAAATTAAGATCAAATTTTGATCAGAAATTAAATAAATAAACAAATAATTTTCCATATTAAAAAATTGAATAACAATGTTATTTTTAGAATTTTCAGTTTAAAAACAAAGATTTTTTTCACAACAATACTTTTTTAGGTAATTATGAAAATCATCGATTTCATTTGGAATTTTTTTATGGATTTAAAAACATATTTTCTACCAAATTATACGTGTGTTTCGAAATCCACCAATTTTTAAGAAAAATGAAAATTGAAAAAGGGTCAAAATATTTTCTGTCTGCTTTTATTTTATGACCGTTGAATTCCTTACAAAAAATTACTTTAAAACTAATTTTGTGGAATATTTAAATTATATTTTTCTTATACCTACTTAAAAATATCAATAATAAAAATAACAATAAAAAATTTAAAAAATTATGCACTTTATAATTTTTTATTATTTATTTTTTTTGTTTGCTAAATTTATGTTTAATAATATTTTCATAAAAAATTTTCCTTTACTGTTTTAATACTTTTTCATAATAATATTTTTAAAAAATAAGTATAATAATAAATAATAAGGGGCCGTACACATAATACGTCACGCGGCCTGGGGGAGGGAGGGGGTCTGAGAATTGTGACTAAGTGTGACATGGGGGAGGGGGGATGAACTCATGTGTTACGTCACAATCTTTTAAATTCAAAGATTATAAGAAATTATATGTGACAATGTCACTTTTTCTAAATAAAACCAGTTAAAATGCTTTAAATTATTTAATATCTATTATGTACCTGTTTAACATCTATTGGTATATTATTTATAATATGATAAAATAATATATTCTCTTAATTTGAATCAGTTAAAAATCATGGTTTTAACTGACAATCAGCAGTGACTGACTTTTTGCTTCTGAATCAGTTAAAAATAACAGATAAATTATCCACAAAACACCGAAACTTTTCTAAATATTTATATTTAAGTTTTATGCTTGCATACTTCGAAAAATTTACTTGCAAAGTTGAGTTAAAATTGTGTAAAGATTTAAATTTCTCACTCCAATAAATGTTTATCGTCAAATTTTCTTAAAAATATAGCTTCAAACTTTCTTGAACATTTGAATTACATTTTCGACTATACACTGAGAAAACTGGAGTATTGGACTAAACATCTGGAGGGACAAATCGTTCATATTTGAGAGTTAGCTATTGGATAACAATGAAATGTTCAAATATACCATTGACAGATATTCGTGCCATTTCTCTTGGAGGTAAAATGAGTTTATACCAGAGGGACAAATTAACCATCTTGAGAAATCCCTTCCTTATCCGGCGCGAAATGAATAAATATGGCAACCTAACCCCTAAATTAAAAACATAAAATGTTAGAAAAATAATTTCGCGCGCATCAGATCGTACACATTTTCTGCGCAACTTTTAACCCTCAGATATAATGGGAGAGAATATACAAGTAGATTTCCATTATCAATTCAAAATTTATTTTAGAAGGACTATTTAACTCTCTTCATAAGCAAAGGAAACATACACTTTTTGAACCTCTGAATTTGACTATCCAGTTTTCTCAGTGTACTTTCGTGATAATTAAAGTTAAATTTTCAGGAAAGTTTCGCGCTAAACATTTATTGAAGTGGGATATTTAAATCTTTACACAATTTTTACTAAACTTTGCATTTAAATATTTTGAAGCTTGCGAGTAAATCGATTTACTCGCATTTACAAAGATCTTTAATAAAGGCCGTAGCAGTATAAGCATGTTTATATAGAAAACTGTACTATTTAGGGGCCAAAAATCGGTTTTTTATTTTTTAAAGTATGAAGTACCCTTTCAATCATCTTGCAAAAAATATATGTTACTCTTGAAATGACTATTATATTATAGAAAAAATAGCGATTGTGCAAAACAAATTTCAATAAAAAAAAATGTTTTTTAAAAAAAAAATTAAAAAAAATTTTTTTTATTGACTTTTTACTGACTTTCTTTGTTAGAATTTGGTCGAAAAATTTTTTTTATTAACTGTTCATATTGTATTGTACAAAAAAAATTTTTTCATGAAAATCGGTTCAACCATTTCGGAGGGAAAAAAAATTTTTGAATTTTTTTGAATTTTTCAAAAAAATTGTATAACTCAAAAACAATTTTTTTTTCGAGTTGAAACTTGGTGAAAATAAGTCTCATAATAGGTCAAAATTATTCCCTAAATATGGACCCAACCTAAGAGGGGGCCATTTTTACATACTTATACTGCTACGGCCTTTTCAGGAAAGTTTCGGTGCTATATAGGTAGTTAAACGTGACTAATTGAATCAATAAAAAAAAATTGTATTGAAACATCACCCAAGTGCGAAATGCCAAGACTGCAAAAACGGCCCATCATTGGTCTAGTAATGTCTGCCGAGAATTGGCAGTAGTTACTGGGCCATTACTGGTGTTCAAAACGTCCCATTGATGGGCCAATGATGGCGCCGATGGTCAGATTTTCAAATTTTTTAGGACTGGGCCAGCTCTTGGCCCAATAATGGCACATTCACGGCAAAGTTGATCAATCTTTAATGGCAAAATTCAATTGCCAGTGATGTGACGACGATCGGACCATTAATGGCACATTAGTGGCACTTTAATGGCAAACATTTTGTATCTTTGATGACAAATTATAATTGCCAGTATTAAGGCGTAGCTTGGCTCAATAATGGCACATTCACGGCAAAGTTGCTCAATATTTAATGACAAAAGACAATTGCCAATGATGTGACGAAGATCGGCCCATTTTGTTTTCTTGATGGCAAATTATAATTGCAAGAATTGGGACGTAGCTTGGCCCAGGAATGGCACATTAATGTCTATCGTTTTGTATCTATGATGGCAAATTATAATTGCCAATATTGGGACGTAGCTCGGCCCAATAATGGCACAGTATCGGCCAGTGTAGTGTACCTTATAAGAACCCTTTTGCTTCCTCGACTTCAAGTCAGAGTAGCAGAGTGGTCAGAGTGTTAGGCTGTGGTGCGTCAGGTTCAGGTATCGATCCCCGCGAGCGGTAAGAATTTTTCAAATATTTGTAAGTTTGCGATTAATTTAGGGAAATAAGCAGTATAAATATTATAAATTAATTAGTTAATTAAATAAAAAATATATTTTTTTAAAATTTTGTCAATACTGGGGAGTAATGGCAGCCAATAATGGGCCATTAATGTTTACCGAGAATCGGCCGATGATTGGCTGCCGACGGCCTACCGCGGTTAACCTCCCGACAGTCGGGCCACTATTGTCTGCCAAGAGTAGGCACTGACAATGCCGTCACTGGGCCAGTTTTGGGCCGTTTTTAATTTCGCACTTGGGCAGTTATTTTTAACTAATTGTCAGAAAAGAAATATTACTATTGGAATTAGTAACTGACTTTTTGTTTCTAAATCAGTTATTTTTAACTGATTCAATAATTTTGAGTGTAGGATATAATATATAATGTCCAATGTATAAAATTTACAGTGAAATTTACGTGTGTGACGTGACGTGGGGGGAGGGAGGGGTTCAAGGTTTGTGACGAAGTGTGACATAGGGGGAGGGAGGGGTTAAAATGGTCAAAAATCGCGTGACGTATTATGTGTACGGCCCCTAATAGATATAATAACAATAATAAATAAATAAACAAATAATAAGTATAATAGTAAACAATAAGAGTAATTGATATTTAATATTTTTTTCCTCACGTTCATTCCTACTGTACTACGCAAACGGTGCAACCTGATATAGTTGGCCATGACTAACCTCCCATATTGAGCTGTCAGTTGGCTATGTTTTGTAAAACGCGGATTGATATTCACGCCTACAGAAACATCTAATCGTCATAAGAAAACTTGTTTTATATTCACTATTAAATATTTTTTTTCCTTAAATCGCCCTTTTTTTCATTTTCAATCTGGATCTTTTTAATTAATTATCAAAGTCAAAAAATTTCACCTTGAGAGGTGAAACGAGGGGAAAAGAGTGGAAGTTGAGGAGAAATCGCTCGCTACGCCTATGCGTACTTTTAAATATTTTCCACCGTGCAACGTCCTTAAGGCTGCTTTCCTGCCTTAGAATAAGACTTTCTTTTTACTGTGTGCTTGTGTATGCCTAGAGGAATATAAAAATGGGAAGAGTTATAAAAGTGTGTTAGAAAAGAAGAGTGGGCAGATAAACAGAATAGTGTACTCGCGCGCAAAAGGTGGAATAATAAAAACACGCAAATCTATTTATCATTATTGAAATAAATGGCTTTGTGAGTTGGCATTCGTTCCGATTGTATATATGTATATATATATATATATATATATATATATATATATATATATATATATATATATATGTATGTATGTAAAACCCGAGCCATATAGCCGCGTACAATAGAAATCGGAACATGCTGAATAAAGCAAACAACCATTGACAACTAACTTCATCTTTCTGGAAAACACTCATTTCCATTTAGAAAATTTGAAAACAAAAAAACACCTATCAAAACGTTGAAATAAAAATTAGAATGAAAATTTCGATGAATATTAGCTATTAAAGTTAAAAACGATTTATAAATGTGCAAAGTGGAGAAAATATTGTATGGAAAAATAATTATTTTACTGCATGAAAATCGTATTTTTTAAAAATTATATTAAAAATTTTTTGAAAAATTGAAACATCAACCATATGGAGAAGCATACCTATGGTTTCCACAATTTGTATTTTTACTACTTGTTTCGTATATATTGAATAATAATTAATTGTAATATTATTTTTATAAATTATAAAAAAAATTAGGGGACATCCATATATTACATCACAACTATTTTTGAATATTTTTGATCCATCCCCCCTCCCCATGTCACAATCTGTTACATACATTAGCACAACTTTTTCTGCAGGTTGTCACAAATTGATGATCCCCGACGCTCTTTGAAGTGTGACATAATATATGGACGACCCTTAAAATAAAAGAAAAAGTGATTACAATATTAAAGAAGAAAGAAGCTATCAATTATCCGAATAAAATTTTTACAAATAAATTAAATATCTTAAATAAATCTCTATAAGCTCATGGATTTCATATGCATCGACAGCACAGCTGCCCTAATACAGAAACCTGCTTAATCTGAAAAATATTTTCGAAATTAATTAATAATTTCAAAATTATCAAAGAACTCAGAAAAAACGGTAGCATGGTGGGATACGAGCCCACGACCTTTCTGTTGCCGGTAGACTGCTCTGACCACTGAGCTACATGCACCCGAGACTCTCCGAGTTCCTTGACTTTGGGAAATCTGCCTACAGATACCTTGGATTCCGCACTCCAAGGTTATGTGGAGTTGGTATAAAAAATAAATAAAACAAAATAAATAAAATCATAATTGTTTTACAAGCTGGCGACCTACTGCCAGCCCCGACCCACTAAAACCCGTAACCCTTCTTTTGAAGCCCTTTACCCACCCTCGGAACTGTCGTAAGACTTTAGCCTTCGAGGGCGGCGCTCCAACTCAGTGTTGCCAGACCGTACCATAATTATGTAATCGTACCATAATTTAACCCCTTGTACCATGTTCCATCCATAGTTTGTCGCGTACTATAATTTTGAGTCAATCTGCATTTTCGATAGAATTGAACTTTTTTTTACAAACTAATGATTCTGAAAGTGAAGAGACATGCGAGATTGCTTTTGATTAAAATTAAAATTTTGAATTTGTTTACTTTTGAGAGTTTATATTAGATTAAGAGAAACTTTAACTCAAGTTAAAATAGTTTTAAAAGATTTGTTAATAAATATTTAAAAATGTGAATTATGATATAAACATTTATTATATACATATATTTATTGTCAGTAAAATGTTTATAACATTTATGTTTAAAACTGTTAATTAACAGCATAATATTGTTAATTTATTTTAATTATTTATTTGAAAAATTGAAAGGACTACGAAACTGAATTTAAAATAAATATCAAAAATGTAACATTATAAATTTTAAAATAAAAATATTGTAAGTATAAAGTTTCTTTTAAATTTTTTATTTTATTTTTATTAATTATTAAATTTGTTTTATTTATTTATAGGAAACTGAATTAATAGTTTGACGCACTTTATATATATATATATATATATATATATATATATATATATATATATGTATAGGCTGTGCGCTGTCACCTCCGTGTAGTGTGTCCTACGTTCTCGCCTCCACTATTTCCCATGGAAATATCAAAATTTTTCTTGTATATATGTGTTAAGGGGGACCCATTAAACACGTTTTTCAAGAGAAGGGTAATGATTTTTTATTTTTTTTAAATATACATTTTGTAAGTATAACATGAACGTTGAGACCTCCGTTGTATATTTGGAAGCGCGTTAATTTCAATACGTACTCACCTCCAGCGTTGTTGCCACAGGTATTAGGGAGGTGTGACGTATTTCTTATGCTTTATGTTGAGTTTAACACTGAGGCTATAAAATCTAGGTACTTTAGAATCACTAAGAATCTCAATTTATTTAACTTTTAAAATTTATAACTTTTTTATTTACAATTTAATAATTTAAATTTTTTGTATTTAATTGTTAAACATTTAGGTTTTTGGATAAATTATTTTAAATTCAGTTATTTATTTAAAGAATGTTGATAAATTATTTAATTTTTTTGGTAGTTAATTAAAATTTGCTAAGAAGTTTTTGTGTTTATCAGTATTCATTTTTATAAAATATTCTGAATTGCTTTATATTATTAAATGTTAGAAAAATATATTTGATTGGAAAAGTATTTTTTATTTACTGATAAAAAATTCTAGAATTATTTTTAAAGTTTTTATTTCACTAAATACATTAATTATAATTTTTTACAAAATCGAACCTTTTGTAAATCATTTAGCATAATTTCCATTTAACGTAATAATACAACTGACTTGAATTTTATTTCATATAAAAATCACTTGACATATATTTTAATTGACATAAGTGTTATTTGACAGAAAATTAATTTGAGGTAAAATTTGTTTAACATCATACGTCATTTGACATAATATACATTTAATGAATTTTATTTTGTCCTAAAATTCATTTGCAGGCCTCGGATCGACTTTTATAGTTTTTGAAAAAAGTCGATTATAATTTTTAAAAAAGTCAAAAAAGTCAATTTTAACAGCATGTGATTGTTAGGCTTTCAATGGTAATTTTTTCGATCACTTTTCTCTTAAAATATTTAATAAATTGAGCTAAAATTTTGTAAATATTTTTAAAATCAATTATTACAAATTACTTTAAAATTGTCAGTTGTCACAGTCACTTCTAATCAATTTCTCGTCTTTACCGATTTCAAATGTTTTATTATAATTTATTTTTTAATTATTAAAACTGTTGCACATTACTGCCCTTCTTTATTATATTTCAGACTTTCTTACAAAATTTCAGCTCAATTTATTAAATATTTAAAGAGAAATGTGGTTAAAAAAATTACCATTGAATGTCTAACAGTCACATGCTGTTAATATTTTAAATATTTCCAATTAAAATAACAGAACAATGTACACTACGAACATAGGGTTTATTATTGCAATTGAATAACAAAATTTTGACATAAAAAGTTATCTAATATATTATCAAAAATTTTAGAAAATAAAATGATATATATCAATTTTACGCATAAAAGTTTACAAACGAAATACATTATTATGATAATAATGTAAGAATAACAGTAATTAATAAAATCAATAATAATTTTCTTATTTAAGATACGGTTTTTCAACAAATATTAATAATGGGTCAGAATTTCTCAAACGGATCACCTAAATCTAAAAAATTTTATTTTTGAACCAAAATATTTTTTTTACTCTTAATATGGTTAAGAAGAATCCCTGAAACTATTAAGCCAAAAAATTGAGAAAAAATTTGTTAATTTAGCAGTATTAAAAATTTTAATTGTTAAGAACTTTTACAAAGACAATTTTTTGGCTTAATATTTTCAGGGATTCTTCTTAACCATATTAAGAGTAAAAAAGAATATTTTCGTTAAAAAAGAAAATTTTTTAGTTTTAGGTGATCTGTTTGAGAAATTCTGACCCAAATATTTTTTTAAGACAAGAAAAAAAGTTGAAAAAGTCGCATTTTTTTAGAAAAAGTCGAAAAAATCGCATTTTTTAGAAAAAGTCGAAAAAAGTAATATTTTTCAAGATATTCTCATTTAACATAAATTTCATTTTACATAAGTTTATTTGACATAAAAGACATTTAACATAATATGAAGCATTGGGTGCAAGAAGGGCGTTAGCTAAATAAACTGTTTTTAAAAAACATTATTATTTATTATTTATTATTTAATTACAATTTTCCCCTTATTTTACACTTGAATTTGATATTTCAATAGACTAATTAATTAAAAAGAAGTATATTTAATTTGCATGTACAGTTTTTGAGCTATTAAAGTTTGAAAACTTAAGGTTTTTTGTGATACGCCCTTCTTGCACCCAATGCTTCCATTCTCATTTGTTATAAAAGTCATTTGACATAAATTAAATTTGACATAAAAATCATTTATAAAATTCTCATTTGACATAAAATCATTTTACACAAATTACATTTTACATAAAAATATCGGCGCGAATTTTAAAAGTAACCAATTAGATATTATCAACAACATTGTGATTCGACAATTTTGAAATTCGCTCCTTCACTTTCATGTCAAGTGATCTTTGTAAAATGGAATCTATGACAACTGAATTTTATGTTAAATGAGAATTATGTGTAATGACTTATCCGCCAAATTGTATTTGTCACGATAAAACAATTTTGCTGATTTAAATAAAAATTTTGTTTATTTTAATAAATACGTATAATTTGTTTGGTAATTGGAAAGAAATTTTTTATTAAAAGTTGTTTGTTTTATTTAACCAAATTTGTGTTTTGAATAGAGAATATTGTTTAGTTAAATACAATTTGTTCGACACAACACACAAATTTTTTTTGATTTAACCAAATCATTTTATTTGAGTCAAACAAAAATATTTGCTTGTATCAAACAGTACGTGTGTGAATTAAAAAATGGCGATCTCACTTGTCTACAGTCCGCGTTTGCGTCAAATTTATTAGTTAAATCGGTAAAACAAAGAAACAAAATTATAAGTGTCGGTTAAATAAATTATACATTGTGTTCATTTTAGACTTACTGCATATTTAATTTGTACCAGTAAGAAGAATATTTACAAAAATGTTTTGTGAAGTTTTCAGTTGGTTGTTTCAAATAAACTTTTTTCTGAGAACATGTATAAAAATCATATAATATGTTTAATGTAATATTTTAAATGTTTTTTTATTATTAAGTAATTTTGCTTTTATGAAGAAATATATAATATTTTACTTAATTGTTATTTATTTTCCTCTAATACTGTTTGAGTTTCCTAATTTAATATTTTCGAGTATACATATTATTGGTTAATTTATGATTTATTATATGTTTAATTTTAAAATATCAATGATTATATAATAAATTATAAATTAACCAATAATATGTACTAGAAAATATTAAATTAGGAAATTCAAATATTATTAGAGGAAAATAAATAACAAAATTAAGTAAACAAAAATATTTATTTAAATAAACCAAATACGTTTACTAAAAGTATTTATTTGAATCAAACAAATCTTTTCTCTTAAAATAAACAAATTTTTTAGTTATATTAAATAAAAATTTTTTGTTAAGTGTAATAACCATTTGGTTAATACAAATAAACGTATTGAAAGAAATTATTTGGTTGAATCTTACAAACGTTTGGTTGACTGTATAGCAATGCATTTATTAAATCTTGAAACAAATTCATTTTTAATCCCTAATTAATTAAAATAAAAAATTTTATTAGAAACAGTAGTAAAATAAAGGTTAACAAGTAATTATATATAACCTATAACTGATTTATTTAAAAATAAATCAAAGTAATAATTGTTTTAAATTGATATTTCAAAATGTAAATTCATTTTTTAAATAAACCTAAACATATATTTTATATTTTAATTATATTTTATATGTATTTTTTATATTTATTTTCAAAACAACAAAGAACTTAAAGTAATTGATTTCAAATACTTCCCTAAAATCAAATATGAATTTATTCCATAGCAAGATATTCGACTTTAATTTTCATATTTTTAAATTTTTCGATTTTATACAAAAAGCATCTCAGCGTTCATAGTCTATATTCACAATAAATTAAAGAACTCTCTGAATATGAATAATTCAAAACGTAAAAACTTAAGTGTATTTACACTATAATTTAAATATTTTTTTAATCAATTATTTTCAAAATACCTAAATAAATTATTTAAAATAATAAAATTAATGGAACTCAGAATTATTTTTCAAATTCTTATTGATTAAATAATAACAAAAAAATGCTGACTCCAAGATAAAAATATTAAAATTATATTATTCGAGTTTAAATAAAACTTTACTGTGCAAAGTCAAAAATAATGATTTTATATATATATATATATATATATATATATATATATATATATATATATATAACACAAAAGTATTTAGTGTTCAGTAGTAAAATTACCTATATGATTTAAAAACTGTAATATATATATGCAGTAGTAATAAAATTATTTTAAATTTAATAATAATAAAATTATATTATAAATTATTATAATATAAATATTATTATTACTAACCAAACAGTATAACAAATTTTGTAATATAAGTGACAGGTAAGATATTGAAAAATGGATTTATTATCCACAAGTGCATGCTTTACATTAATTTCCAAAATTCAGTTAGTGAACAGAAACTTCTAGACATGGTTAAAAGTCTTGTACAGTGTTGCCAGATTTCAGAGGCGAGAACGATACGGCTATATCAGTGTTTAATGAAATATATAACAGAGGTGACAACGTCGCGTACGTACCGCAAGGTATAGCGATACTAGCGCCGGTGATATATACTCAAACTAGGATGCCGTCACTGCAGATAAATAATTAACTTTGTCACCTCCATACGTATTTTCGGCAAATGTTTTAAAACGCTCTTATACGTCGATCTGCATTGAAAATACAGCAAAACGTTGTCACCTCCGATTTCGGAGGTGACAACGTTATATATGAGGCGACTTCGTCTATTGTATATTTATTTCGGAGGCAGTAACGTACAGTCTATATATATATATATATATATAGGCTGTGCGCTGTCACCTCCGTGTAGTGTGTCCTACGTTCTCGCCTCCACTATTTCCCATGGAAATATCAAAATTTTTCTTGTATATATGTGTTAAGGGGGACCCATTAAACACGTTTTTCAAGAAGGGGGAATGATTTTTTATTTTTTTTAAATATACATTTTGTAAGTATAACATGAACGTTGAGACCTCCGTTGTATATTTGGAAGCGCGTTAATTTCAATACGTACTCACCTCCAGCGTTGTTGCCACAGGTATTAGGGAGGTGTGACGTATTTCTTATGCTTTATGTTGAGTTTAACACTGAGGCTATAAGATCTAGGTACTTTAGAATCACTAAGAATCTCAATTTATTTAACTTTTAAAATTTATAACTTTTTTATTTACAATTTAATAATTTAAATTTTTTGTATTTAATTGTTAATCATTTAGGTTTTTTGATAAATTATTTTAAATTCAGTTATTTATTTAAAGAATGTTGATAAATTATTTAATTTTTTTGGTAGTTAATTAAAATTTGCTAAGAAGTTTTTGTGTTTATCAGTATTCATTTTTATAAAATATTCTGAATTGCTTTATATTATTAAATGTTAGAAAAATATATTTGATTGGAAAAGTATTTTTTATTTACTGATAAAAAATTCTAGAATTATTTTTAAAGTTTTTATTTCACTAAATACATTAATTATAATTTTTTACAAAATCGAACCTTTTGTAAATCATTTAGCATAATTTCCATTTAACGTAATAATACAATTGACTTGAATTTTATTTCATATAAAAATCACTTGACATATATTTTAATTGACATAAGTGTTATTTGACAGAAAATTAATTTGAGGTAAAATTTGTTTAACATCATACGTCATTTGACATAATATACATTATATGAATTTTATTTTGTCCTAAAATTCATTTGCAGGCCTCGGATCGACTTTTATAGTTTTTGAAAAAAGTCGATTATAATTTTTAAAAAAGTCAAAAAAGTCAATTTTAACAGCATGTGATTGTTAGGCTTTCAATGGTAATTTTTTCGATCACTTTTCTCTTAAAATATTTAATAAATTGAGCTGAAATTTTGTACAAAAGTCTAAAATACAATAAAGAAGGGCAGTGATGTGCAAAAGTTTAAATATTTTTAAAATCAATTATTACAAATTACTTTAAAATTGTCAGTTGTCACAGTCACTTCTAATCAATTTCTCGTATTTACCGATTTCAAATGTTTTATTATAATTTATTTTTTAATTATTAAAGCTGTTGCACATTACTGCCCTTCTTTATTATATTTCAGACTTTCTTACAAAATTTCAGCTCAATTTATTAAATATTTAAAGAGAAATGTGGTTAAAAAAATTACCATTGAATGTCTAACAGTCACATGCTGTTAATATTTTAAATATTTCCAATTAAAATAACAGAACAATGTACACTACGAACATAGGGTTTATTATTGCAATTGAATAACAAAATTTTGACATAAAAAGTTATCTAATATATTATCAAAAATTTTAGAAAATAAAATGATATATATCAATTTTACGCATAAAAGTTTACAAACGAAATACATTATTATGATAATAATGTTAGAATAACAGTAATTAATAAAATCAATAATAATTTTCTTATTTAAGATACGGTTTTTCAACAAATATTAATAATGGGTCAGAATTTCTCAAACGGATCACCTAAATCTAAAAAATTTTATTTTTGAACCAAAATATTTTTTTACTCTTAATATGGTTAAGAAGAATCCCTGAAACTATTAAGCCAAAAAATTGAGAAAAAATTTGTTAATTTAGCAGTATTAAAAATTTTAATTGTTAAGAACTTTTACAAAGACAATTTTTTGGCTTAATATTTTCAGGGATTCTTCTTAACCATATTAAGAGTAAAAAAGAATATTTTCGTTAAAAAAGAAAATTTTTTAGTTTTAGGTGATCTGTTTGAGAAATTCTGACCCAAATATTTTTTTAAGACAAGAAAAAAAGTTGAAAAAGTCGCATTTTTTTAGAAAAAGTCGAAAAAATCGCATTTTTTAGAAAAAGTCGAAAAAAGTAATATTTTTCAAGATATTCTTATTTAACATAAATTTCATTTTACATAAAGTTTATTTGACATAAAAGACATTTACCATAATATGAAGCATTGGGTGCAAGAAGGGCGTTAGCTAAATAAACTGTTTTTGAAAAACATTATTATTTATTATTTAATTACAATTTTCACCTTATTTTACACTTGAATTTGATATTTCAATAGACTAATTAATTAAAAAGAAGTATATTTAATTTGCATGTACAGTTTTTGAGCTATTAAAGTTTGAAAACTTAAGGTTTTTTGTGATACGCCCTTTTTGCACCCAATGCTTCCATTCTCATTTGTTATAAAAGTCATTTGACATAAATTAAATTTGACATAAAAATCATTTATAAAATTCTCATTTGACATAAAATCATTTTACACAAATTACATTTTACATAAAAATATCGGCGCGAATTTTAAAAGTAACCAATTAGATATTATCAACAACATTGTAATTCGACAATTTTGAAATTCGCTCCTTCACTTTCATGTCAAGTGATCTTTGTAAAATGGAATCTATGACAACTGAATTTTATGTTAAATGAGAATTATGTGTAATGACTTATCCGCCAAATTGTATTTGTCACGATAAAACAATTTTGCTGATTTAAATAAAAATTTTGTTTATTTTAATAAATACGTATAATTTGTTTGGTAATTGGAAAGAAATTTTTTATTAAAAGTTGTTTGTTTTATTTAACCAAATTTGTGTTTTGAATAAAGAATATTGTTTAGTTAAATACAATTTGTTCGACACAACACACAAACTTTTTTTGATTTAACCAAATCATTTTATTTGAGTCAAACAAAAATATTTGCTTGTATCAAAAAGTACGTGTGTGAATTAAAAAATGTCGATCTCACTTGTCTACAGTCCGCGTTTGCGTCAAATTTATTAGTTAAATCGGTAAAACAAACACTGAAAAAAATAATAGGCAGAATGTGCTTTTTACTAAGGCAATTTTTGCCTAAGTACAAAAGCAATTCACGAAAAGCAATTTTTCCTTTAAAAAAAGGCAATTTTTGCCTTAGTTAATAAAGTAACAAAATTCTTGTCATTTATCAAGTAAATTGTTTACATATGTCAAATCGAATTTTATAATTAATTAAAATAATGGGTACTAAAGGAAGAAATTTATTACTGAAATGAAATCGAGAAAATTTTCTTATTTTATTGAAATATTTAAAGGTACTAATTTCATTTGTTTAATAAAATTGTTTACGCATAAAACTAGACCAATTTGGTTATAAAGATTGAAATTGATAAAGTAGTTCTATTATTTTCAATATTTAATTAAAGTAAAATATTATTTGTATAATAATAAAAATAAATGTTCCTTTTCACTCATATTGTAAATATAATTAATAAAAAGGTAAAACATAATTATTTCATATCGTATTTTCTAAATATTCAAATAAAAATTTGTCTTGTGATTTTAACCTTATAAACTAAGGCAAAAATTGCCTTTTTTTTAAAGGAAAAATTGCTTTTCGTGAATTGCTTTTGTACTTAGGCAAAAATTGCCTTAGTAAAAAGCACATTCTGCCTATTATTTTTTTCAGTGAAGAAACAAAATTATAAGTGTCGGTTAAATAAATTATACATTGTGTTCATTTTAAACTTACTGCATATTTAATTTGTACCAGTGAGAAGAATATTTACAAAAATGTTTTGTGAAGTTTTCAGTTGGTTGTTTCGAATAAACTTTTCTCTGAGAACATGTATAAAAATCATATAATATGTTTAATGTAATATTTTAAATGTTTTTTTATTATTAAGTAATTTTGCTTTTATGAAGAAATATATAATATTTTACTTAATTGTTATTTATTTTCCTCTAATACTGTTTGAGTTTCCTAATTTAATATTTTCGAGTATACATATTATTGGTTAATTTATGATTTATTATATGTTTAATTTTAAAATATCAATGATTATATAATAAATTATAAATTAACCAATAATATGTACTAGAAAATATTAAATTAGGAAATTCAAATATTATTAGAGGAAAATAAATAACAAAATTAAGTAAACAAAAATATTTATTTAAATAAACCAAATACGTTTACTAAAAGTATTTATTTGAATCAAACAAATCTTTTCTCTTAAAATAAACAAATTTTTTAGTTATATTAAATAAAAATTTTTTGTTAAGTGTAATAACCATTTGGTTAATACAAATAAACGTATTGAAAGAAATTATTTGGTTGAATCTTACAAACGTTTGGTTGACTGTATAGCAATGCATTTATTAAATCTTGAAACAAATTCATTTTTAATCCCTAATTAATTAAAATAAAAAATTTTATTAGAAACAGTAGTAAAATAAAGGTTAACAAGTAATTATATATAACCTATAACTGATTTATTTTAAAATAAATCAAAGTAATAATTGTTTTAAATTGATATTTCAAAATGTAAATTCATTTTTTAAATAAACCTAAACATATATTTTATATTTTAATTATATTTTATATTTATTTTTTATATTTATCTTCAAAACAACAAAGAACTTAAAGTAATTGATTTCAAATACTTCCCTAAAATCAAATATGAATTTATTCCATAGCAAGATATTCGACTTTAATTTTCATATTTTTAAATTTTTCGATTTTATACAAAAAGCATCTCAGCGTTCATAGTCTATATTCACAATAATTTAAAGAACTCTCTGAATATGAATAATTCAAAACGTAAAAACTTAAGTGTATTTACACTTGAAACAAGTGGAATTTCACTTATTTTAAGTATACATGCACTTATTTCTTATGTGGAAGAGTTTTAAAACATGAATAAGTGCATATTTACTTATTCTTTAGAGAGAATGATCAATTTTAAAGTTGATAATATAATTACTATAATTTAAATATTTTTTTAATCAATTATTTTCAAAATACCTAAATAAATTATTTAAAATAATGAAATTTATGGAACTCAGAATTATTTTTCAAATTCTTATTGATTAAATAATAACAAAAAAATGCTGACTCCAAGATAAAAATATTAAAATTATATTATTCGAGTTTAAATAAAACTTTACTGTGCAAAGTCAAAAATAATGATTTTCTATATATATATATATATATAACACAAAAGTATTTAGTGTTCAGTAGTAAAATTACCTATATGATTTAAAAACTGTAATATATATATATATATATATATATATATATATATATATATATATATATATATATATATATGCAGTAGTAATAAAATTATTTTAAATTTAATAATAATAAAATTATATTATAAATTATTATAATATAAATATTATTATTACTAACCAAACAGTATAACAAATTTTGTAATATAAGTGACAGGTAAGATATTGAAAAATGGATTTATTATCCACAAGTGCATGCTTTACATTAATTTCCAAAATTCAGTTAGTGAACAGAAACTTCTAGACATGGTTAAAAGTCTTGTACAGTGTTGCCAGATTTCAGAGGCGAGAACGATACGGCTATATCAGTGTTTAATGAAATATATAACAGAGGTGACAACGTCGCGTACGTACCGCAAGGTATAGCGATACTAGCGCCGGTGATATATACTCAAACTAGGATGCCGTCACTGCAGATAAATAATTAACTTTGTCACCTCCATACGTATTTGCGGCAAATGTTTTAAAACGCTCTTATACGTCGATCTGCATTGAAAATACAGCAAAACGTTGTCACCTCCGATTTCGGAGGTGACAACGTTATATATGAGGCGACTTCGTCTATTGTATATTTATTTCGGAGGCAGCAACGTACAGTCTATACATATATATATATATATATATATATATATATATATATCTATATATCTGTATATATAAAAGTTAGAAGAATAAAAATGTAAAAAGACAGTAAAAAACCACAAAAAAATAAATAAATAATTTAAATAAATAAAATAAATTATTAGCTCCTTTTAATACTTCTAATTTGCTTTTAGTTCTTGCGAAAGTCTTCTTCGCCTCCTCAAGGGCCGTCCTGAAGACTCCGCATCCTCCGCTGCCTGCAATATGGGTGGTTGACACCTTATTGTCATTTCGCTCCAATATGACCGTATCCCAAGCATCGATGACACCGGACGACCATTACTCTTTTTTTAATTGGGCAACATATAAAACCAATTTTTACGTGTCCCAATTTCTCCAGCCTGTTCGCCTCTTCTGGGTTGGTGACTACAACCGCGAGCTTCATCCCTCGGCGGTTGGGTCCTAAGACCGTCACTTTCCTGCATCCTGGCTTTCCTATCGCTTCCTACAACACTTGTTGCACCTCGGCTTCTTAGGTAAGGCAATCCAAATCACGGATCTCGAGTGTAACTCTTTGATCCAACGACTGCACCTTACCCATGCTTCCAACCGCTTTGGTGACCTCAGCGGTAAAAGCGCCCTTGTCGGAGCCTCCTCTGATCTTAATCAGAAGGTCTCCCTTCTTTGTAGCTGTTGCTGCTACTATTCTCGTATGACAGTCGTCCGGGTTGACCTCTTTGCGAAGTTTACCCAGAACGTCAGCATACGTTAATCCTTGACCGACTCGGATTAGAACTGCGGATCTTTTTGACCCCATTCTTTCCATTTGAGGAATTTTTGAATCTGGTACTTTTAATGTACAAAAAGAAGGAAAAATTTGCGAAGTAAACAGCTTTTTTTAAATAACTTTTTTTAATTTAATAAACATATTGTATATATTTTTTGTAAAAAATCATTTTCAGAATTATTTTACAAGATTTGTTCTATCAAAATTTCATTAAAAAAGTTAGCAAACTTAAAAATAATTGAACTATATACCGTAAACTGGGGCTATTAGGAACAGATTTCAACTTTAAAGTCTTGCAACTTTTTTGTGTATTGAAATATTGCCTTAATTTTTTGTTTCTTTTCTTGATCTTAGCGAGCACATTAAAGGGTTAAATAATTGTCTTGATCAAAGCTGGAATTTTAAGCAAAAAGGACGAAAAAGACGCATTTTTTTGAAATTACAAAATGGGGCTATTAGGAACAAGGCGGTAAAAACCGTTGCAAAACGTATTTAAAGTTAAAGAAGTTATTTTTTATTGCTCGAAAGTAAACACAGAATATAAAACAAATGTAAAAACAAAACTAAAAGAGCGAATGTGTGTTTTAATCGTTGCTGTATGTGGAAAATAATAATGGAAGACTATATACAGTATATTATCTATACAGTTTTTGTAACGATCAACTATAAACGTAAAACTGTACCGATACTACCTCGTATCTGTGTAGTAAAACTATCTAGTTTTACTGTCTAGTTTCTTTGTAACATATCTATACAGAAAAGTCCTAGTTTAAGTAAAATTAAATTAATTTTTTTAATAATAACAATAATATAGTTATACCTACTAATAATAATTATTATTATTACAATAACAATAAGAACAATATAATAATAACGATAATTAAAATTATAATAATAGTAAAATAATAATAATTATAATAATTGTTATGATTATTTTACTAATATTATGATGATAATAATAATTATTGTTCTTATTGATATGTAAATTTTTATTTTTAGTAAATTAAGTAATTTTCAATTATTTCTTTTTTTATTTTTTGTAAGTAATATAGTTTTTTGCAGAAATACAATTCTATTTAAAACTTGTAAATAAAATTTGTAGAAAATTTAAAACTTTTAGCTCCTTTTACAAATTGCACTAAAAAAGTTTTCGCAAATCCGTTTAAGCGAATACAAATATTGTCCATGCTTAAAATTCGGCACGCGCAGTGAAGCAGTAAAAAATGTTTGTATAAACGCTTTGAGAGAATTTTCTTTAATATAATAGGCCCACAATAAAGCAAAAAAAAACGAAATTCAGTAGCCTTCCATTTTTTGTATTTTTTTATACTTCGAGGTTTTCTCTGAAATTTACAAGGAACTTCATTTTTAAGAAGTTCCGTACCGTCCGACAAAGCATTTCTCAATCTAGATCTTAATCTAAAATTTAAATTTGCTTCAAGCCAAAAGAACAGTAATTTTTTCATTACACCTAAAAAACATAGGTGCATGAAATCCAGCACAAAGGTGAAGATCATATTCATAGGCAGCCTGATGTCACTGAGCAGAGAGTGTCCTTTATGATGCTGTATTTGACTTTGATTTCGAAACGAATCATCTGTTCTTTCTGCACTATTCACAACCAAATTTATGATTATGGCCCACTATATTTTTGCAGAAAGCCCTTGCAGGTGTGTCGCAAACGAAACACTTAATGGATATACGATAGTGTTTTCCTTCAATATCTATTCCATTTTCAAGCAGATCGTTCATTCCTGACACGAATTCTTCGAAATAAACATCGTTGCTTATGGGCTTTGACATTCCACAAAAAAAAGAGACTGCGAAAGGTTGATAACAAATTGCTTCATGATGAACTTGACAAAGTGTTGGCCAAAGTTGAAGGTCACTTGACTTACTTATCGGTAAACCATCCACATTAAATTTAAGTTAAATCAAGTTATCAATTTGTATCAATACATCTGTGTAACCCGGTCTTTATGCTCAAATAAACAAATTCACCCTCTTTTCTATCCAAACTTTCCATTGGCAAAATTGTATACGCTGCATCAGATGTCCTTAACAAAGTTTTTGAAGATTTTGGTAAATCTGGCAGCCAATGCTGTCTACAAATTTCAAGTAATTCATCTAATGGATCTTGACAAATTTTATTTCTCACTGCCCATTGACGCAATTTTTCTATCTCGATATAATTTTCATTTTCAAAATCCGATTCTTCACTCTCTGAACTATCTGATGTGACCTCATTTTCAGAATATTCTTCATCTTCGTTTTCAGTTTCATTGAAGGGATTTTCAGTTTCAGATTCATCTACAGAATCTTCTTCGTCTTCAGTTTCATGTGCAGCATATTCTTCATTTTGAACATCAATATATTCGCCTATACTCTCATCAGTTGAAACAGCATTAGCTTCTTCTTCTCTAAATTCTTCAAGATGTTGATTTTGGTCGTTTAGATTTTCGGGAAAGAATATCTCATTTGTAACATCAAATATATAAATAGGAATGAAACAAAAAATAAAACAATTTGAATTATTACAATTAATTATTTCTTGGTTTTAACGTAATAATACTTTTTTAAAAAGGAATTACTGTTACATATGTTTTTTATTGTGTTAAATTAATTTAATTAATTAATTTAATTAAAGGTTCTATAGATGAATCTAAAACTGAAAACTTTTCTAATGAAACTTATAACAAAAATGAAGAATATTTAAAAAATAATCAATAATTAAATTTTAAAAAAATTTTAATTATATATAATTTTTCAAAAATTATAAAATAGAAAATTTTTTAAAAATTAAATTCACTTTATTCTAAGGTAATAAAAAAAATGTTGTATCATTTAAAAAAGAGTAATTTTTTGAACAATTTTAATTAAAAATTTTGAATATGATTATTTTCTCCAAAATGTTAAAAATAATTCTAAAAAATTTTAATGTTCTTATTTTATGTATGTATTTGAATTTTCGGAAATATTGAAAATATTGAATATCGTAACCCGTGTGGAAATCTGCCCAAGTTAGCCCAGTTAAAAACTGGGAGCCAGCTGGGCCCCACCTGGGCTTCCCATTTTCATAAAAATATTAACATTATAATAGAAAAAGTCTGAAAATTAAATATAACTATTCACAATAAATCATTCTACAATTAATTCATAATAATAATAATCATTATTATTTTAAACAATTTATTATTGTCAATAATTATAAACTTTTATTGTACTACACTAACAGACATTTAGTTTTACCGAAATTTTAAAGTTGTTCCAGCTGAATTTATTTATTTAATAATTAACTCATCAAGGTATAACGGTTTTTAATACATTTTAATAATTGTTTAAACAAATAATTGTTGTTATTTATTAACTTTTGATACACATAACTTAGAAACTTGCAGTTTTTTCCTAATTTTGCAATTAACTAATGTAAATAGTAAATCATTGGGATGTTTTATGATTTTAATTTTAACAATTTATCAAATGTTTAAACAAATAATTGTTGTTATTTACTATCTCTTGACACATAGCATCTAGAAAAATGAAGTTTTTTCTTATTTTGCAATTAGTTAATCAGAGTAGTAGTTATTGTAAAATTAGAAAGAAACTGCAAGTTTCTGGATTGTTTGTATCAAAAGTTAATAAACAATAACAATTATTTGTTTAAAAAATTTCTGAACTGTTTAAATCATAAAATACTGTTATTTCATACTTTTCAGATTAGTTAAATGTAAAATTAAAAAGAAACTGCATTTTTTTAGGTGCTTTGTGTCAAAAATTAGTAAATAACAACAATCATTTGTTTAAACAATTTTTGAATTGTTAAAACCTTAAATTATTTTTATTTCATGTGGTTCGAATTAGTTAATTGCAAAATTAGAAAAAAACTGCATCTTTCTGGAAGCTAGTGTCAGGAGTTACTAATTAACAACAATTATTTATTTAAACAATAACGACTGCAATGTAACATTAGTAAAATTTATTATATATAATAACAAAAATCGTTTACAGTGAAAATTATTAATTAGTTAAGTTTTTCTTTAACATTTAATAATAAAACTTTGATGTAATTATAGTCATCTTCGTACATGAATTAACAATTGTTATAAATAAACAATAAAAAATATATAATTGTTAACATGTTAACATTTTACGGAAGCATTTTAGAGTTTGTCTATTGACCCACTCACGGTGGGTTCCGGTCAGGCGAAATAATATTATAAGTGGGCGTGAGCTGGGCCCTACCTGGGCTTCCCAGTTTTTGAGGACCCACATCAATAATTATATAAGCAAAAATTTCTAAGTCCAAACCTAAAAATTTTTTTTTCAACAAAAAATTAATGTTTATGACTTAGATTAAGAAAAAACGTGTTTTTAACAAAAATGTATTCACAATATTTTTTTTATGTAATGTCCACATAATTAATTAGTAAAAATTTCTAAGTCCAAACAACTAAAAAAAATTTTTTTTTTAGACCAACAAATTAATGTTTATAATGATTGTAAACAATAAAAAACACATTTTTAATAAAAATGTATTGATATATTTTTTTCATAATAATATAAATATTATTTTAAGAATATTTATCGTTTATTATTACATTATTAATATTGTTATTATTATTATTAAACTATTTATTTGTTACGGTGTATTCGTGTCAGTAAGTTCTTTATTGAATCATTACAGCAGATCAACAAGTCACTGACAATAAAACGTCGGTGTTCAGTAGTTAGTCTCCGTAGTATAGTGGTTAGGGCGTTAGTCTAGAAGTCCGTAGGTCGTAGGTTCAATCCCCGCGTGCGTTAAATTTTATTTGTTTCTTAGGTTTGCGTTTATTCCGATTTTTCTGCATTGTATTCGTATAAGTATGCAATTTAATGATTATATATACCGTTTAATAATTTAATTAACAAATTTCTAATTTTTTTATAAATTTTTAATTTATAAATGAAAGGATATATATTAATTCCCACATATATGCTAACATTATTTATGAATTTGCTTTTGGTCACAATTTCATTAAAAAAAGTAAAAATCGTTAAATACCCGTGCAGAAAAATGGTGAGCGCCCCCAACGGGGCCCTCGTGGATTGCCCTCTTGCCATGTGGAATCCGCAGGGGCAATCCACGCGGAGCCCTCGAAGGCGTGACATGCTTTCCCTCATGGGTGCCCTCGAGGAAAATCCTCATGGATTCCATATGGATTTTCCACGCGGTGCCCTCGTGGATTTCATAAAATGCCCTCAACTTAATTTTAAATTAAATTAATAAATTAATTATTTATTAATAACAAATTAGTCCAATTATTGATAAATAACATTCTTATTTAACAATTTTTACTTTTTTTAATTAAATCGTGACCAAAAAAAAAAAAAAAATCTGACGCACGTGGGAATTGAGCCTACGACCTACTGACTACCAGACAACACTCTTACCACTATGCTACGGGACCTACTTGAAAATTATTGCTTTAATGTAGGTGACTTGCTGACTTGCTTTTGATGATTCAATAAATTATTTATTAACACTAATACACCATGACAAATAATTCAATAGTTTAATAATAATAATAATAATATCAATAATATAATAATAGACCATAAATATTCATAAATTAATATTTTTATAATTTCAAAAAAAAAAAAAAAATGTCAAAACATTTGTGTTAAAAACGCGTTTTTCATAGTTTAAAATCATTATAAACATTAATTTTTTTATGTAAAAAAAATTTTTTTTTTTGGACTTAGAAATTTTTTCTAGTTAATGATGTGGGCAATCCATGAGGGCCCTCGCGTGGGCCCTCATGGATTTGCCCTTAGGTAAGTTTAATATTTTCAAAAAAAGTAACATTAAATATTTGTTAAAAACGTGTTTTTCATTGTTTAAAATGATAGTAAACAATAATTTTTTGTTGTAAAAAAATTTTTCGTTTGGACTTAGAAAAATTGTTGAGCAGGGCATTCATAATGGCTAAGAGCAGGGGCCCTGCTGGTGCCCTCGTAAATTTCCATAACTTTGTGACAGGATTTCTGGAAAAAATGTCACTTAATGTTTATTTCAGGTGCTTTGAAACGTAATTTAATGCATTCTGAACTAAAGTTTTTCAACAAAAAAAATTTTTTTTTAAAACTTAGATAAATTTTTGAGCAGGGCAACCGTAAGGGCAAAGAACGGGGCCCCTGCTGGTGCCCTCGTGGATTTCTCCTCATGGATCTTCCACGAGGGCCCCCAACGGGGGCCCCGTAGCTGTGGGGCTCGAACGTGGCTTTTTCCACACGGGTAATAACGTTATTTATTTATAATTCGACTTATTTGTTATTAATAAACAATTTATTCATTAATTTGAATGAAAACTAAATCTATGGGCCCCAGCTGGATTTTTCCTAGGTGGGCTGTGGCTGGATTCACCGTTACAAGCCAAGGAATCGCCCACCTGGGCCATCCCTGCTGGGACCCACCTAGAACCTGGGAAGCCCACCCGGGACCCACCGTGGGCCCACCTCACTTTTCCACACGGGAATGTTGTAAATAATTGAATTTTAATAAATTAAAACGAACTGATTCAGAGAATTACTTTTTTTAAAACTAGGATTTAAATATTTTTAGAACCTAATTTTCATTAATTTTCATTTTTATTAAATTTACACTTCAAGATTATTCTCATTAAAATTTTTGGGAACTCAATTATACTTCTAAAATTTTTAATATAAATTCTTTAAATATTAATTTTTAAAAATTGTAATAAAATACTTAAAAAAATTATTTAAATTATTTCAAAAATTTTCAATTATTTGTTCATAAAAATTCAATTATCTTGAAACAATATAATTGAAAAATTGCAAAAATCTTATTTTTCAGAATTTTTGAAAAGACTTTGCGAAAATTCAATTTTTTAAAAAAAATTTTAAGTGTTTATCTTTTTTTAAATTAACTCATAAAAATTTTAATTATTAATTTTCGCACTGAGAAATATGAATACATTAGAATGTGACTCTTTATAAAATTTAATTATTTATCAGTAATTAAATTAAAATACTTTGAAAATTTGAATTGTTAAAAGTTTTTAATGAAATTCTTTAACAAATTTAACTATTTTCAGTTGAATTTTATAAAATTTCTATTAATTCGATAATTTTTAAAAAATTTTTTTACATATTATTTTTGAATCAGTGACTGATTTTTTACTATCAAATTAATTATTTTTAACTAATTCAAATTTAGAGAACAGTATAGATATCTATAAAAATTTAAATAAAAGGCGATTTTTTAAAAACAAATTAAATTCAAATTTTTTTGTGGATACAAAAAAATTTTAAAGAAAACTACAGTTTACGAAAAATTAAAATTAAAAAAGGGTAAATTGAATTCCTCTCAGAAAATTAATATAAAAATAATTTTGTGAAAGATTTAATTCATTTTCTTAATATAGTACAAAATGTAGTCGTCCCTCCCCTTAATGGAATTCAATCTTTTGTCTTAATAAAAATTCTTATTTTAGGCAATTTTTAACCTTTGTGAAATTCCGAAAATGTAATTAATGATATATTGAAGTTTCTTGAAATCTATATCTAGATTTTAACCTATTTAATAATATTTCAGATCATTTTATTTGAATTTGTAAAATTTCAAAATATAAATTGTTTTTAAAGAATTTAAGAATTTTTATACAATATGATTGAAATAATTGAATCCTTGAAAAACTTTTGGAAAGTTATTATAAATAATTTATTTAGAGATGAAGTTTAGTTTTAAAAATTGTTGCAATTAATTGAGTTATAGCAGGTTTATAGTTGTAATTGTTAGAAATTAGTAAATTTCAGAAAGATTTAAATTGAAATTTTTTAAGTTTTATTTCCCGTGGAAAAATAAATAAATATTTAAAATTGAAAAGGATTTATTTAACAAAATTATTCAAGTTTTGAATAATTGAATTTAGAAATAATTGAAAGGACAGGGAAATACAAAATAAAATTATTGTAGCAGCAGTGAATAAAATAAACGACTTTTGACTTTTTTATTTTTAATCGACTAAAGACATTTTTGCTCTTTAAAGTCGATCCGAGACCTGTAAAAAAAAGTTAAAAATTCTATTGGAAATAACTTTAACTCTTCTACTTGATATAAAATTAAAAATAAAATAATAGTTGATGTTATTGTAAAAATGTATTCCTGATATTTTTTTCAGTCTCAAATACTCCTAAAAAGAAATCAAAAACTGCACAAGAGGCGATTAAAAAAAGTCATACAAAACATATGAAGGCAACTTTGAATAAAAATACAACAGGTAATTAAAAATCTTAAATTCAAAAATATTTTTTGTTAAGTTCTGTTTTATTAAAGTTAATAATTTTTTTTACATTTACTGGTTAATTAAAATATAAATACAACTTATTGAAAGAATATTAAAAAAATGGGAGTTAAATATCTATGTTTAAAATTATTAAGAGTAACTTTAATAAGTAACGTGTGTAACGGAATTAATTCTACAATTATGCTTTTCTGTTTAAAAACTATATATATTCTTCAAATTATTTATATCTATATATATTAATAATTTACTATTATTATTATTAATCCTTATTATTTCACTACCTCACCAGGCGACCGAATTGTCGTTTTTGACCACTTGAGTATGCAGGGGGTTAACATAGCAATTAATATTTTTTTTATTAATTATTTTCATTAGATTCATCAAGTACTTCAGCAAGTGATAAAAATTATTCTGCATATGATGATGAGGATTATGATTATGAGGATTATGACGAAGAGGAAGAAAACATATTTAAAACAAAGTTGAATAGAACAGTTAATTCAAATTATGATCAACGTGTGTATTTATAAAAATTAAATTAATTTTAACTTATGAATATATATATATATATATATATATATATATATATATATATATATATATAATATATATATATATATATATATATATATATATATATATATATATACATATATATATATATATATACATATATATATATAATATATAATATATATATAATATATATATATATATATATATAAATCAGTGTAAAATTGGAGGGCTGGCTGCAATAAGGAGACGAACGCGTGGTTAAAAGGGATAATACCAGTCAGGTAGCAGTGAGCGGCTCAAGGCTTGCACTGCTACCCAGTGTTGCCAGCTTTGTAAAGAGAGATTATGTGACCAGGGCCGTAAAATTATAGTACAGAGCTATAAATTATCGTACATTTCAAAAATTTTTACTTTTAATTCAAATATTATTTTTAGAATGAGACTGTCATAAGTTTAGTTCTTATTTTTGATTTTATAATAACAATTTAATATTATTGTTAATAATTTAATAATAATATTATTAAAAATAATAATAAAAAAATAATATAATCTAAAAATTGATGTAAACACTTAAATATAACAAATAATGATATTTTGCACTGAATAAAAAGTATCATGATTAATGATTAAAAAATTATTACTTTAAACTATTAAACATTTTATTAAGAAACAAATATAACGTTTTCTGGAAATACAAATATATTGTTTTTATAAAATTATAAAATTTGTTTTCTTTAAGCTAACCAGTAGTACATTTTCTAAAATTATTTAATACTTCAGTAATCAGTTTGGTAAAGTTACCACCTCTTCTACATCGACTTCCTCTTTTTCGGGATAAAGTACAGACTTCGTCATTCGATTAAATTCTTCAGTAGGATTATATTTAACGCAATCCTTTTGCACTCTTTGACTAGAAAAAAGAATTCCAGTAACGGTTGGTAAAATCAGTCTGTTTCTAGTTTTAGTTTTAACTAGATTAATTTTACTAAAAACCCTTTCACAATCTGCATTTGCGTGAGGGATTGATAATACTTTTAAAACAAAAGCTGACAAGTTTTCAAATTTTAAAAACTCTTCCTTACTTGAATTCCTTAGTAATTTATGCCAAAAAATATCAATATCACAAGTTGAGACATCAATGTCCATGGGAAGTTTCACATTTGGTAGTTGTCGCCACTCATCATCTATCAACTGATAATCATTGGATTCCACAATTCTAGGCAATAAAACCATAAGAGGTAACAGCGATGGTGTATCAATTCTTGTCTTCGGATCAATTGCTTTTGATGGTTTGAACACTGATAACTTAGGGAGTATTTTATCATTAAAATTAAATCTTTTTTTTATCTCAATACATCCAGTTACCATAAATTTTACGCAGCCACTAACTAAGTCCTTTCTCAATTGAACATTATTGACGTATTCAGGTTTGTTGAAAAATTGAATCACATCAACTCCAAGGTAGATTTGCTGAGGAAGCAAAAATTTTGTAGAATTATTCGGATCTATTTTATCCAGAGAAGTGGTTTCTACATAATCTGCATTCATATAGGATTTTAGTAAATCTTTATAAGTTGAACAAATAGACGTGTGTAAAGATGCAATAACCGGCTTCTCTTCTTGAAACATCAAATTTAACTTGGTAAATTTTGGCAGAATCCATTGTAAAAATAAATAATATAAATGTATCAAAGGATTATTAAGGCTATCGAGAATCCATTGTATGGACAATAATCTTTCAGTGAAACATAAATTTGTAAAATAAAGTTTCAATGCTTGCCACTGTTCTAACATTCTACAAACTACGGCAGTTAATGATAGCCATCGTGTTTGTGATGGATGTAGAAGTTTATGAATTTTCAAATCCAAGAACACCTGAAACTCTTTTAATTGAAATTGCCTTTTGGCACTTCCGCTAAAAAAATTATAAACTTGTCGAGCTAATTCTTCGCAGGCACGTGGTAACTCTTTGCAAGCAGCACTTGCACACAAATGCAATGAATGGCAGACGCATTTCATTACTGTGATATTCGGACATGCTTCTTGAAAGCGAGTAACAACAGAATTTTTGGAACCCATCATAGTATTTGCTCCATCTGAGCCGAAACCAACAACGTTAGTAAAGGGCACATTAAATATATCGAAAGATTTTTTTATGCAGTCAAAAATATGCTCAGCGGTTGCAGCTTCAGTCGGATTTTGATCGTTGAAAACTTGACACAAGTCCCATAAACCACTAACGATTTTTCCTTTCTCTTTATCGTAGAACCTGAAATTAATTTTGTCTTAAATTATTTTGATATTTATAGGTATATATATATATATATATTTATATTAATTTATAAATTAAGTTATGAATACTTTTGAAAAATAAAAAATTAATAAATTGTTAATTTTAATTACAATACCTTACAACAATACATAGAGTTTGTATAGCAGAAATATCTGTCGACTCATCGACCAAAATGCTAAAAACATTCGTTTTTAATTTACTAACAAGTTCCTCTTTTTCCACCGCACCAATAACATTCTTTAAAATCGACGTAGCTTTAGTTCTTTTGAGTTGAATATCTTTGGCTATACTTGAATCCGGACATATGTCCTTTAGTAATGGAACTAAATGATCCACTAAACTTATTGACAGATTGTGTTCAGCCAAAAATCCACACAGTTTTATTTCTGCCCGTTTTACAGGTTTTTTAAGTGACTCTGTTGTTGTCTTATTAGAAAAACTGTCAATTAATCTTTGATTATTTAGACCTCCAATTTTTGATTTATGACTACTGCTTTGGGCGTGATTGCGAATCACTTGTATTTCTGCAGTAAATGTTGAGTCACAAATGTTACATTTGGCTTTGGTGTCATTTGTTAAATCAGAAACCAACCATTTACAATAATCACTATCTTGCAACCAAGCTTTTCTAAATTTTTGAGTCCGACGAGTCCGTGGTTTCTTTTTCGGCGGACTATTTATACTTTCATTTTCCTCATCCATTTTCCACACGTTTTCATATACCTATTATTTATATAAGATCAATAAATGTTCTAAATTTTACTGGAAATTCTCGTTAATATATTTTGAGTATAAATATCACTTACCGAAAAGTAACATTCAAATACACATTAAATTTATAAACACCTGTCTTATTACAAAACGACTTTCATTCAACTAACATATTTACAAACAAAAACAAATGTGCCGAATGCCGGTAAATGGGTGAATGTACATGTAAAAGGCATGTGAATAGAAGCCTTAAGGACGAAATCATATGGATGCGCCTCAAGTTCTGCGCCATGGCGCGAAAGTTCAAAGACAACAAAAAAATATGTAAAACAAAAAAAAAAAAATTTTTTTTAAAGGAAATTTCATTTAATTTACTGTAAATAAAAATTATAGGACATTTGCGTCACATAATCAAATCGCTATAGGACATAGTACAAGTAGTCAAATTATGTGACGTGTACTATAATTATGTGACGGCTGGCAACACTGCTGCTACCCGACTGGTAGTATCCCTTCCAAGTCTCGCGTTCTTCCCCTTATTTCAGCCAGCCCTTCAATTTGTATTAATTTTAAACTCTAGGTGTTCCTCCAAAAACTAAAAATACGGTAACTAGTGGAAACCGTCAAATGCCACATTCAACTAAGAGAAAAAGAGTCTATTCCTATGTTTTTAGGGTCGCTAAAACCAAAAAAGACTACCAAAAACAAATTCTTCCCTCCCTTAACCCCCTACAACCCCCTTAACACCCGAAAGGTGGGGGGTCGAAATTCGAATTTTCACAAAAAGTCGATTACGGTGTCTAAACCTACGTTTTTTGGGTCACTGAAACCAAGAAAGACTACCAAAATCAAATCCTTTCCACCCTCGACCCCCTACAACCTCCTGCAATAATTTTTGATAATTAATATTTAATTTTCAATTTCCCAAAAATCGGTTCGTTTTATTTGAAAAAAAATTATTGCAGGGGGTTGTAGGGAGTCGGGGGTGGAAAGAATTTGATTTTGGTGGTCTTTTTTGGTTTTAGCGACCCAAAACACGTAGGTTTATACACAGTAATCGACTTTTCGTGAAAATTCGAATTTCGACCCCTCACTTCGGGGTTGTTATGGGGGTTGTAGGGGGTTAAGGGAGGAAAGAATTTGTTTTTGGTAGTCTTTTTTAGTTTTAGCGACCCAAAAAACATAGGAATAGACACCCTACTCCACTTTCTTTTAAACTGAAATTCCAACCCCCGGGAGCAGGTGTAAGGGGGTGATAGCGGGAAAATGACCGATGAAAAACATTTTTCATGGTCATTTTCGGTTTCAGCGACCCCAAAAACTTGGGGATAGGGGGGTGTGACCTCTGGGTTTTGACTTTTTTATTTTGTTGTGTGCCTGTGTTATTAATCCAATCAAGAATAATTAAAGCATTGCACATATTACACGTAGAAATAAAGGATGCATCTCGAGAGCTACGTGATATAAAAGCAATATTAATAGCAAATGGATCAAATGAAGAACTGCCAAAGACTTTTGCAGAAAAGTATAACATTGAACTACCTTTTGGAACATTAATTGAGTTTCAGTCCATGGATATGGACTTAAAGACTAATAAAACGTTCAGACACGAGTTTGTAAGTATATAAGTATATATTAAAGGACTTTGCAAATCAGGCTTCGCACTCATCTATTAAAACTATATTTTAGAAGAATTCAGTAATAAAAATTTATATATTTTAATAAAATTTCCAAAAAATTCAATTATTTACACTTGATTTAATAAAATTCAAATAATATGAATAATCAAATTTTCAAAATAATTCAATTTTGTAAAATACAATGTTAAAGAAATTTGTTCGAAATCAATTATTTAAATATTTTTTAAAAATTCTTTGAAAGAAATTAATTATTTTCTAAAAAAATTGTTTATAGGAATTAAATTATTTTTAATAAGTAGGGGAGACTGGGGCGAAAAGTTAAATTTTGCATAAATGATTTTTTTTGGCAATATAAGCCGCTTAGATGCAAATATTTGTATATCAATATTGTAGGGCAACTTGTCCTCTACAACTTTCAATAAAAAAGTTCCTGATATTTTCGCAAAAAAATACATGTTTTGTCCTTTTTTGAAAATTTTGTTTTTTTTAACTTTTCGCCCCATGCTGGGGCAAAAAGTTAAATTCTATTTTTAGCCTACTAAAACTATTTTCTGATAGGTGATAAAGAGTAGATAAGTTAAAGTATAAGTAAACAAATAATTTAGTAAATAAAAGATCTTTGTTTATTTGACAAAAACTTTAGAATAGTTGTAAAGTTAAAAAATTGAAATTTCAAAAAAAAAAATTTTTGGTTTATTTCACGTGAACCGGCTTATTTTTTGACAGAGTACTTGCCAAATGTCAAATAAATAATGTTTAAACAAATAAACCCAAAAAAACGAAAAAAAAAAGAAAAATTTTTAACAACATGTAAAAATACATTTAACTTTTCGCCCCACCCATTATTTAACTTTTTGCCCCAGGGTGCGTTTTTGGCTTTAACAACAAATATAAAAAATCTGACTAAAGATATTTAGAAAATACATGTAGGTATCTCTTCAGGGGACCCAAATAATGAAGTAAAACATCGCGGTGAGAAAAAATGCAAAAAATATACTTAAAAGTTGATATTTTCTTTTTCGAACAAATTTTCAAAAGTAGGTTGAAAAAAAACTTTTAATATTGACACTACAAAAATAAACAGAATTGCACACAACTCCGGACATTTATTTAGGGTGATAACACCCTTCTATAATTAAAATTGCAATGCTCTAACTATTTTCGTTCGAAAGATAATGAATTTTAACGGTTTTGGCAGTTTAACTTTTCGCCCCAGTCTCCCCTAATGAAATTCTTTAAATGAATTCAATTATTTTAAATATAACTTTAATAAAATTGTTCGAAAGAATTCAATTATTTTCATAAATAATAAAATTCTTCAGTAGGAATTCAATTATTTGTAATAAAATTTTAATTCAATTCTGTAAAATCATTTAATTATTTTCGAAAATTTCTACAAAATTATTCAAAACAATTTACTTATTTTTAAAAATTGTACTTAAATTTAAAGTGTAAATTTAAATAATATCATAAGTGATAAAATTTTCACGTAGTAATACAATTATGTAAAAAACAATTTTCTAGGAATTTTTTGAAAGAAATAAAATATTTAAATATTTTAATAAAATTTATTCAAAGAAATTAATTATTTTTTAAAATATTAACAAAATTTGTTTAATTGTTTTTAATTCAATTTTAATTAAGTTATACAAAATAATTTAATTATAATTGAATATTAAATGGATTATAATATGATTTTTAGAAATAATTATAAGTTTCAAAAAGCTTTTGTATTAAAATTATTTTAAATTGTAATTTATGTGGAAAAATAAGTAAGTATTTAGAAACTTATTAAACATAAATATGCATCATTTAATTTAGAAATTATAAAAAAAATTTGTAAAAAAAATTTTAAAAAATTTTAATTCAATTTTTTTCAATACAGTTAAATTTTCGTAAAAATAGAAAATATTTATTTAACCCTTAAACCGCACCCTGGGTGTGCGACACCCATATTCTAGCTTTTTACTCTAATATTTCGGTTAAATTCGTAAAAATTGAACATGTGTCGTTATTAGACGATACATTTTGTACTTAACTTTATGTTCCGTGAGGGACATTAGTCTCCCAAGTGTCTTTGTGTATTTGATAACTTTATGAAGTTGTCGGTGAAAAATTTCTGCTTGTCTGATACCCAGTTTTTGGCTTAAGGTAATTTCAGTAGTTTTAAAAAACTCTTTTTTAATTATTAAAATTAAATAAATCATTATGAAACCTATTTTCCTTCAAAATAGATGTACTGAGCTATATAAGATAATTTTTCCAAAAGATAATATCGTATTCCAGCTTGGAGAACACACTTAAAAGTCCCCGGGTGTCGCACACCCAGTGTGCGGTTTAAGGATAGATTCGGCAGTGTGCGGTTTAAGGGTTAAATTTGCTAATTGATGGGAAATTTTGTCAAATTTAATTGAAATAAATTTCATATTTAAGAAGAATTAATTTTCTTACTTTAAAAAATTATTTTGAAATATAATCGACTTTTATGAGGAATTCTCTAATTTCATAACTAAAAGATGGAAATATACCTAATTGAAATTTAAAAGAATTTAGAATTGAAGTTATATTACCAGAATGAGAAAAAAGTGAATATTTTTTATGTAAATGAGAATAATGTCATGATAATAAAGAATTAAATATTTGAGAATTTTGTAAATCGTTTAAAATAAGTTTTTTAGTCAACAAATTTAATTTGGCGATATTAGCTACATTTTTCAATCTTAATTCTACGTTTTGATACTTTTTTCAAATTTTTTAATCAGTTCAAATAGAAGCTACTTTTAACCACTTCTTCAGTCCTAAAACTACTTTTTGATACTTTTTAAAAATAAATTATTGAGTGCGGAGCCTGAGTCATTTATTTACTATTAATTAGTGATTCACTACTAATAATTACATATGACCTAAATTTTTTATCGATTCTGATTTAAAAAATTATTTTAAATATGAACAAATCTGCTACTTTACGGGTATCTCGGTTATTAAACACCCTAGAATAAGACTCATAAAAATATAGTTAACAAGATAAATTAATATATCGTTGTTTTACAGAAACAGACTTTGAGTAGTCTTATTGACAAAAATAAATCGCTATCTCGAAGTTTTTATTAACATTCTAAAAATGTATTTTGCGCGAGACGTTATGCTATTATTCAATGCATCAAAGAAAACCGAAGCAAAACAGCAAGTTTTGAAGGAAACCGAATTTTACAAGTGTGTGTTAGGTAAGTTTGTTTAAAACAACCAAAGATTAATTGAAGCGTTTTGTGCAGAAATTGCATAAGTCCATTTTTTCGAAAATCACTTTTTTATTGAAAATTTATGTTTAAATGAAGCTTTTCAATCCGGTAAAATATTATGTAAGTGACTAAACTCTAAACCCTTAAAAAAATAATTAAAATATCATTTTGTGCAAAAAAACAGCACAAGTCCATGATAATTTTTATATTTATTTGTGATATTCTTGACGTATTTTAATAATTTTTCATTTTGTGCAGAAACATCATAAGTCCAAATGTTAATTTATTTTTTAATTTTTTATATTAAGTAGATAATTAATTAACCATATTGGATTTTTTAACTTATAGGTTAGTAGAATATAATGGAAAAAGCCGAATTAAAAAAATCTTAACATTTACGAGAAAAACAGTTTTTATAGATTCCTGAACAATTTCAAATTATGGACTTATGCTGCCACAGTGGGCAAAAATGCTCTTTTTTGTGTCAAAATCAAAGAACTTTTGATAAAAGTAATCAATTTTAATAAATCGAACGGGAAACAAAAGAATAATTCCTACAGAATACAGGAAAAATATGGAAAAAGTGAGAAAAAAAATTCCTAACCTATTAAAAATCCCGATAAAGTTAAGTTTTTCTATGAAAAATATCATTTTTCGCCTGCACAGCTAAGAAAAACATCGGCAATAACTAAATAATTAATTAAACTTGAAGACTTTGTCTTACTGATTAAAACCTGATGTTAACATTGCACATTCAAAATGGCGAATTCAATATGGCTGACAAAATGTAACAAATTTTTGGATTCTCTTGAAACTTGTTTACTTAAGGTTTTTGAGGTCGCTGATCACGAATCTGATGTCAGTTTTCAAAAATTCAAAATGGCAGATCCAATATGGCGGACAAAATATTAAAAATTTGTTCGGATTTTCTTGAAACTTGCTATCTATAGGTTTTTTGGGTCGCCGATTACGAATCTGATATCAGTTTTCAAAAATTCAAAATGGCGGATCCAATATGGCGGACAAAATATAAAAAAAATGTTCGGATTTTCTTGAAACTTGCTATCTATAGGTTTTTTGGGTCGCCGATTACGAATCTGATATTAGTTTTCAAAAATTTAAAATTGCAAATCCAGTTTAGCAAAAATGAAATTTAGAATTCAATTGAATTTTTTTTAAACTATACAATGTTTGGTTGGTTGCTATGAAAAGATGATTGTCATCTGTTTTGCTGTTTATTAATATACCTTCATTCAGTACAAATAAGATTCCAGTGTATTGACATAGGTTATTGATTTTACTTTAAAGATGAAAAAATTATTATAATTGTTAAGGACTGTTTCTTGTAATAAATGTTTTGTAGTTATTGGTTGTTATTCACCGAATGGTTTATATTTTTTATTTCAAAAGTGACTTTAAGACAATTGCACAAAAAATTCGATGTAAGTAATTGTTTATATTACTTTGAATAGCTTTGTTTTTGAGTTTAATTACAATACCTGGGCCGGGATTCTGACTTTTAATGATACATATTTTAGAATGGATGTTGATGGTTCTAATACTTTTAAAAAGAGAGGTGGTCCTTTAAAAAGAAGTAGAAGTTCTGTAAATATTGGTCGAAAACCTGTTACCGAAGAAGACTGTTCCAATACTTTTAAAAAGAGAGGTGGTCCTTTAAAAAGAAGTAGAAGTTCTGTAAACACTGGTCGAAAACGTATTACTGTAGAGGACTGTTCTAAGAGCACAATGTACAGACGTGCAAATGAAATGGTTGATTCAGTGAATAATAATACAGAAATCTTAGAACTTGCTTTGAAATTGGCAAAGAAAAGATCTACTTTAGAAATAAAAAGTTCAGATACTGATGAAGAAAGTACGTGTGAAAACAATCAACTTCCTCATTCAAATGAATCAGCAGTCGCTTTTTATTTAGAGAATGATTATAGTAAAAGAACATATAATGCACTATTCAAAGATTCTCGAAAACGAAACAGTCAAATTTATCCTTCGTATTCAAAATTACAAGAAGTTTTCACTGAATGTAAACCTGAAGGATATAATTTGTCTGAATCTGAATGCTTTATTTCTTTACAAAATCTCTTAAACAAGACTGCAGAGCGTCTTTGTGAAGCTGTGGTTACAGACTGGGAAATGCTTTCAATGCTGAACTTAGAGCTCACTGTTACAATAGGATTCGACAGTTCAAGTGGGCATAGTAACCCTCAGCAAGACTATCAAGATGTTAGCAACGAAAATTTAAATTCTCAATATTCATTATTCATCAGTCACATGATCGTAGTCCAACTAAATGATTTAGAAGACAATTCCAATACTTGGTTCAATCCTACACCTCAGAGTATTCGTTTTTGTCGACCTTTGAGGATTTCAGTTGAAAAAGAAGATGAGACAACAACCTTAAAAGAACATCAACGATTAAATCAGGAAATAAACACTCTCAAAAGTCACAAATTTAAAATGGAAAATGGTAAAGAAGTGAAAGTACAATTTAACGTCTTCGAAACTTTACTGGATGGGAAATGTCTCAACACTGTGGTCGGAAATGCAGCTACTTGTCGCTGTCCAATGTGTCTCAGAACTTCTCATCAGTTTAAAGATTGGAATGATGACTTCACTCCAAAAACTTCATCTTTAAAGCATGGTTTAGGATTATTGCACTGCGAAATTAAATCAATGGAGTACTTCTTAAAGTTATCTTATCGTAGAGATTTGCAAGTATGGGATGTCCGAAAACATAACAAAGGCAAGTCAAAGATATATTTAAATATTAACTTTAAATTGTATAATAAATACAAATTATCATTATCATCTTGATTATTATTATTATTATTTTTATTTCAAAAAATGTTTTGGAGAGGGAAAAATGCATTTTTTACTATTACTATTATTACTATCGTTAATATTGTTATTACTATACTTTTATTACTATACTATTATTATTATTGCTTCCTGTAGTTGGCTACTTATAAAAAAATCCTTTTACTAAATAATTATTATTTTCATAGAATTATTGATAAAGGGTTAAATAATTCATTTATAGCTCAGCTTGATGAAAGAAAACGTTTTGTACAAAATGAAGTATATGAAAAAATTGGAGTAAGAGTTGACCAGCTTTTGCAACTTCATGGAACAACAAATACTGGGAATGTAGCACGAAAATGTTTCAGCAATCCTAAAGAATTTTCTGCAGCCTTAGGAATTGACGAAGACTTAGTAACAAATGTTGCAAATATTCTGTTAGCTTTTAAATGCAAAAAGCATTTAAATTTGGAAAGACTTCAAGAATACTGTAAAGAAACGTATCAATTGAATTATAATCTATATCCATGGTCAAGGTTAAGTCCAACGGTTCACAAATTATTACGACATGGTTGCGATATTGCCAAACAGTTCCCATTACCGATGCTGTACTTTAGTGAAGACGCGTTAGAATCGTGGCACAAGCTCTATAGAAGGAATGTAACGTCTCATGCACGCCAAAATAGTAGATCCTCCAGAATCTTAGACATATTCAATCGTGCAATTTATTTAAGCGATCCAAAAATATCGCTAATTTTGATTGCAGATCGCATAAAGGTACAACATGATGTTCCTTCTGCTATCACACGCTTTCTACAATTGAGATGCATTTCCAAAATAACTAATTTCCAAAACAATCAACAGAGATCAAAACTTTTATGTTATAAATTATTTATTGCAAAATTTAAGATTCAAGCTTATTTTTTTTATTATTGATTTTTTAATTATGATACATCTACAAATTAAAAATTTTATTTTACATACAGCCAGATTGCTCAAGAAGATTATATCGAAAGTGAAGGCAGCAGCGATCATTAGATGATAATCTAATTTACAAAGAAAATTTCGATCATTCTATAAATTCAACACGATTGTTATAATGTGTGCAAAATATATATATAAACTTGTTCATTGTTATTATAATTTTTAAAATACAAATAAATCAGTTTTTAATGTTTTCAAACTAAATTAAAATTTGTTGATGGTTCTGAATTATTAGTCATGGAATCTGTATGCCATTCTTAACTAACAAAACGATTATTAACAATAATTACGTCCAAATTTAAAACATTTTACATCATTAATCAGTAAATTTCATCCTACCTTTTTAATATTTAAAAAATTAGATCAAATTTGTAAATGTCAACCTAAAAAACCTCTAGACTGTAAATGGCAATCAACTACGAATAAATTTGGAATATTACATTCATTATATTAAATTAACCATAACAAATTTTTCAAAAATTGATGTGATATACGTAATCCACGATCAAAAAAACCACTAAATACAAGTTTCAAGCAAATCCGATTGAAACTGAAATATTGCGTCCGCCATATTGGATCCGCTATTTTGGATTTCTAAAAACTGATGTCAGATTCGTAATCGGCGACCCAAAAAACCTATAGATAGCAAGTTTCAAGAAAAGCCGAACAAATTTTTAATATTTTGTCCGCCATTTTAGATTCGCCATTTTGAATTTTTGAAAACTAATATCAGATTCGTAATCGGCGACTTCAAAAACCTTAAGTAAACAAGTTTCAAGAGAATCCGAAAATTTGTTACATTTTGTCCGACATATTGAATCCGCCATTTTAAATGTGCAATGTTAACATCAGGTTTTAATCAGTATGACAAAGTCTTCAAGTTTAATTAATTATTTGTGGACGTCCGCATGAAAAGGGACCACTTTGGCACTATTGGACTTATCTATATGGGCGAATTCCTGACAAAATTTGGAAAATTTTGAGTGGTCTTACAACCTTTTTGGTGAAAAATTCGATGAGTTACAGAATTTTAAAGTTTGGAGTATCAAATACGTCATTTCGAGAAAAACGAAATCAAAGATTGTAATATGAATATCTGTGGTTCTTCTGGGAAGTTATTCAGATAATAGTTGTTTTAAGTCTAGTACACCCTTAAGATTGAAAATCAATAGGTTTCGAATTCCCCCCCCCTCATTTTTTAACAATGACAAAATAATGGATCTCCGACAAAGTGGTCCCTTTTCTAAAAATACGGTTATTAATTAATAAAGTGGAATATTTAACGGATTTAAAGGTTCGGTGTTATTTTTTAAAGTTATTGCAAGCAAAGAAAAGAAAAGTAGCCTAAAAAAATTTTTTAAGCGACTTTATTATAAAAAATCTTAGAAAAAATTAAAAATTCCTTTTCCAAAAGCACGAAATTAAAAATTGTAACGCGAATTTCTCCGGCTCTTCTGGGAAGTTATTCAGATAAGAGTTGTTTTAAGTCTAGTACACCCTTAAGATTAAAAATCAATAGGTTTCGAATTTTTCCCTCCCTTCGTTTTGAAACAATGAAAAAATAACAGATTTCCGACAAAGTGGTCCCTTTTCATTTTTTTTTCTAACAACGAAATAAAATACTTAAAGTGTCAATAAATTAATAAAAACTGCATGAATCGACGTGGTAGACCCTGTAGATTAAGAAAAAAAGATAAAAAAAATTCGATATTTTTCTTCAAAATTAGTAAATTGCGAATATCTCGGAATCTAGAACCGACAAAGTGGTCCCTTTTCATGCGGACGTCCACATTTAGTTATTGCTGATGTTTTTCTTGGCTGTGCAGGCGAAAAATGATATTTTTTATAGAAAAACTCAACTTTATCGCGATTTTTAATAGGTTAGGAATTTTTTTTTCACTTTTTCTATATTTTTCCTGTATTCTGTAGGAATTATTCTTTTGTTTCCCGTTGGATTTATTAAAATTGATCACTTCTATCAAAAGTTCTTTGATTTTGACACAAAAAAGAGCATTTTTTTTGCTGTTTCTGCACAAAACGCTTCAATTAAAACAAACAAATAAATGCATCGCTTATCAAATGTTTGGTTAATTTAACAAAATTATTAAATTCACTACTATTTATTTGAACAAAAAAAACAAATTGTTTCCTTTTATTTGAACAAAAATCTATTTAATTTATTCAATTTATTTAATTTTCTTTACAAAAACATTTTTCCAGGTATTGTCTATTAAGTAATAATTGAGGGGCTGGTTGCTATAAGGGGATAAACGCCATTTATTACTTAACATGGCGCGTATACCCTTATAAAATTCAGCCCATCAATTAATTTTTTAAAATTGACACTCACTAAAAAGAGGAGACGAATTTTAAATTAAAAATAGAATCTTTTTTTATTTTTCATTTTTAAAAATGGTGTGAATTTCGGCATTAATGTCGAAACAAACAACTAGTTTCATTCGAATAAATGTTATGTTTAATTCGTTTATATTTTTGCTTTGGTATTTTACTAATTTATTACAGATAACCAAATAATTTTTTTTTATTAACCAGACATTTTTATTTTTTCGAACAAAGAAGGCTAATTAAAATTTTTGTCTTTGTTAAATATACATGTTCCCTGAGTGCAAATATTGGTATTTTTTAGATTATATAACGAAAAAATGGAAATCATATGGAACAGAATTAATTGAAAAAGAGTTTTTGAGAGTTCTTGGCCCAGTCATTACGAACGCCACCGACTGGGATGGACATCCTTCTTCTAGGACAAAAAAAATTGCTTTGGATGAATTTGATGATGAATTTGAGGATGCATTTGAGAAAGAATTTGAGAATATTACAGAAACAACATAAATGGAAGCCGTATAATTTGAGTTTAATTCTGAATTAAAAAAATATTCTTTCAAATGTTTATTTTGTTAAAAAAAAGTACAATATTTTATTTTGAATTGTTAATGATGGAATCTGTATTCTCTACAATATCATTTCACTTATTATATTTTTTAAATTTCCATTGTTTATTTCCAAAGTCGAGTTTCCCGTTGGAAACTAAAAATTCTTAAAATTTCTTTATATAATACATGCATAAAAAGTCCCACTTCTGGTGCAAGGAAAATGTGCGAGAAAGGGCGTTTTATAGCGAACGATCATATAAATATTTCCGCGCATGCGTATATTGTTCCTAGTCTCTTTATTTTACACTTTTTACTTTATTTCACACTTTTATTTCACAGTTTTGATTTAACAGCCAATCAGAAACGTTGTAGTGACTTGCTATTTAAGCACAACTAAAAATGCGCCATCTGTGAGAAGAAAATCAAATTAGAATGCATGTCGGTAAAAAAGTCTACACGACTCGCGCCATTTTCTGAGAGTTTCTAACCTTCTTGATGAAATCGATCGCGTGAAAAATTCTGTTTTTATTCTTTTATTATACTTTTTATTGATACGTCTAAGTACGTGACTAGGTTTCGGGGGCTTTGCCCCCCGACGCGTCCGGTCTCTTGATGTATTAGAAAATGCCGTTCTTTGAAATGTCATAAATTATTATTATTTTAAGTTGGTTTTTTTGTAGTCGGGGGGCTCCGCCCCCCGAACCCCCTGACCGGGGCTCCGCCCCTGGACCCCGTCGGGGGGTGACCCCACGAACCCCCCCGCGCGACCAGACGTTTATGAGGATTTGATAGTATAACAGTGCAATTGTTTGTATCCTTCATTGCATATACGTGCAATTTCTTTGACTTTTTATGCATTTATTATATAAAGTAGTATATGACACTCGTTCTCGAAAGCGGAGTTTTCCGCCTCGGGCTTCGCCCTCGGCTCCAACTCGTGTTGCCTGTTGCACTCGCTTCCGATTCGTGGCGCTAACGTCGCCCTTGTATAAACTCCGCTTTCTCAAACTCGTATCATAAAGTACTATTACTTAATAAATTTAATATGTTCAAATACGTGACTTTTTGTTTACATTATAATTAATAATATTTTAAAACAATTTTTAAATTGTTTTTTTTTTTAACAATACAGTTTTAAATCTAGTAAATATATAGGTTTACTAAATAATTCTAGATTTACGGTCTAGTTTTTGTCTAGTTAAGCGATATAGTGAAACTACATAGAAACTTGTTCATCAAATCGTTACACTTTTAGATAGTTTCTGTACTGATTATCTATGTCGCCCCAGTATTGTATCCAGAATAACTAGACAGTATAGTTATAGCGCCATGACTATTTTCCACATATATCATCAGTTGAGGTCGATGATGGAATCACTGGTCGTTTTTTGTGACTTGTCGGTACCAACACTCTTTTACAATTTAGAATCATCTTTGAACACTAAAAACCAAATTAGGTGATAAAAAACAAAAGAAATTACGAAAAACTTACGTTCTGACAACACACTATAACAATTCGGAAGAAATAATTGTGTTCCTTATATACCCGCCATTTGTGAATTTTGGTTTTTGTTTCTAAAATCTTACTGTAAATACAAAATAAATATATTTGGGTGATTCTCCGCGTAGCGCACGATTTTGTTTATGAAATTAAAAAATTTTTTTTTTATTGTTATGATTATTATCAATATATTTTTTTGAAGATAAAGGCTTTAGAAAGAAAAATCCATAGCGGGCCGAAAAATTATTTATAATTTTTGTTGTAAACAAGTGAAGTAATTAACTAATTCACTGTTTGGACACATTCTGTCAAAAAAAAATTTTGCGGTAATTTAAACAATATTATAGCGTAAATCTCATTTAAAAATTATTATTTTGGTAATTTATGGACATTTTTAATTCATAAAAATATGTAAAATTTAAATTATTATTAAAAATTTGGATTTTGGTAATTTATGGAAATTTTCGCGGTAATGTATGGAAATTTATGGCAATTTGTAAGGTAATTTAAAGAAATTTTGTCGATAATTTTTAAAAATATGCAAAGTAGAAATCACAATTAAAAATTTTTATTTCGGTAATTTATGGAAATTTTTGCGGTAATTTATAAAAATTTTCGTGGTAATTTATGGAAATTTATTTAAGTAATTTATGGTAAACTTTCCTGAGCTATAGGTTTTTTTATTCCTTATATATGTGGCACCATAACACTACATTTGCACTAGGTTCTTCGTAATACGAAGGTCGGTGGAAACTGAGGCCGGTGGTAACTTTTTCAACCGACTTTAGATATTTTAATTTTTTGAAAAAAGTATCATTAATTTTCAATCGGTTTAAAGTGGATCTTATTCGTACTGACCAAAACAATATAACTACGCGTTATTTAACCTTTTTTATAAATAATTGTTTAATTTGTGGTAAAATATTTAAGGGTCGGTGGAGGTCGGTGGAGATTATTTTGTGATTCCCTTATCAAATTTCCAACTTAAAATGAGTGAAAAATGAATAAATCAATTAGAACATTGATTCTTTTTCCTAAATTAACTTAAGGAAGTTATTTTTTGTGTTTACAAAAGTAATTTTAAGTTAACATTTGATTTTCATTTAAATAATTCACTGTTTGTTAATAAAATAATGAATAGCATCCAAATTTGCTGTCAAGCATAAACTGAAAAAAACATATATAAAATGAATTTTTTTTTTAAATTTTTTTTATTCAACTCTACTAAAGTAGACAATAATAAAATATCAATAGTAATTGTATTTATTATTGCATATTACTAAAATTATTACCTTTTTTTTCTAAACTTCCTGTGGGGACAGATAAAAATTTGACGTTTATAGTCTTAAAACCGCTTATTTATGAAAAATTATAATTTTAGATACAAAAGTAATTATTGGTTTTTGTTTCTAAACATATAGATAACCTTTTTACGTTGGAATTGTAAAAGTATATGAAAATTATTTATTATTTTTCCATTACAACATGAAAAAAACCAAGTTCTGCGCTTTGCGGGGAATCACCCATTTATAACTTAGTGAACTCAATAAAGTTTCCCATAAGAAATCCTATTAATAAAAAACAATCACTTTGAGAAGTTAAAAATGAAACAACATACCTCAGCAATCAAATGTTTTCCACGTTTGAAACTTCACTAAAACACATTAAGTCACTTACAAGCTACTATTGTTCACAAAATAATTAATAATCACAATTATTGCATTGAAAAGTGTTGCCAGTTACGACAGCAACAATTTTTCAAAAGCAAGTAACACAATTTATCGATAAACGGCGCCCCGATAGCATCAACTCCACCCGAAAACAGAATTTTGTTCCTAATAGCCCCGGTGTTCCTAATAGCCCCAGTTTACGGTATTTGTTTTGTGATATTATAAAACAATTACAGTGAAACATATTTATTGGTGAACTTTTATTACAAACATATCCAGAACAAATACAATTTTACAAGTTTTATGGAAATTGGAATCAATGCTATTCGCATTTGAATGCCAATAAATATGATTTTGAAATAGCTTTTTCAGATGTAATATATATATATATATATATATATATATATATATATATATATATATATATATTTAATGGTGAAAAGAAAGTAAATTTTATTAGCTTTCAGATGAGTTATTTTTATACAAAAAAGAGATAACATATTCTCATTCGTTATTGTATATTTATACACTATGTGTCAAAAATAAAAACAATTTTTTATATTTAAAAATAGTTTTTAAAACACCAATTTTGCCAATAGTAAATCAGTACTGTCATTTGACCAATAATGACAATGCTTATCAGTAAAATAAATAAATTAAAAACAATTACATTGTAGAATACAGGGACCGCCACCGTCACGATACGAAAATCAGTATCGTGTCGGTATCGTGTCGACGCCCGACACGAATCAAAATTAAAGTGTCGCACATGTTACATTAAAAAATGCTTATTCTGAGCACATGACGCATATACGGCCATAAAAACCAAAATATATATATTTTAAGTTGCGCAGTATACTACCACTGCACTTGCACATGCGCAGTAGTGAGATTTAGTATTTATTGCTGCGCAGTATGCTACAACTACATGTAAACATGCGCAGAAGTGCAATTTAGAAGTGATTGTTGCGCAGTAGTCTACTTTAGTAGTTATTGCTGCGCAGTAATGTACTACCACACTTAGGCATAATAATGGCATAATAATGGGAAAGATTATAATAACATTAAAATCTTTTGAAGACTTACATGAACCCTCAAAGACAATGTTTAATTTAGATGTTTAAAAGAGGGTGATAGATCAAGACTTGACTTTTGTCAAGTCACTGACCAGAAAATCTGATCATAATCGTGATTTGAATTTATTTCCAGACACTGGCCAGTCACTAATTTGAAGAATTATTTAAGATTCCACCTAGAAAAACTGGTCTACCACTGATCTGAAAAACTTGACGAATGCTATTAAAACAATTATTCTAGATTTTTCCAAATCTTTAGCCAGAAAATCTTGACACTATCAAAAAAAGAAACTGCGGACACAGCAACTGACCAGTTACTAAGGAAAAAAACAAAGCACCAGTCCCATAAAAATACACTCTTAGTCAATCATTTATAATTATATATTAAAAATAATTTTTATGTTCCATACGGTCAAAAAAAGAAAAGTCTAAAGTAACTTTATATAAAAGTTATGATTTCACTGTCACGTTACTAAAGTTTACATTTTTCTTAATTTTGACAAGATAAGCCGTCAAGTCTTTGACAGGCGACTAAACAGTTTAACTGGTCATGATTTCTGATCATTACTTCTGAAAAAGTCACTGGCCAGAAATTCTGGTCACAATCGAAATAGAACTTCAGTTCTTAAACTTGTAGTTATGACAAGTTACTATCTAATCACCGCGGCTGCGAGGTAATGCACATGCGTTGTGTCTCCAGGGTAGAGAAATTGTTCATTAGTCTTAAATATTTGAATAAACACAAAAATATTAATAAATATGCGATTATTAACAAAATAAAAAGAGTCTGGAAAAATTATATTTTATTCTAGATTTTGAGCATAAAACTGTCCAGTGACTGGTCAGTTACATTTCTAATCAATCACTTGCCAGATTTTCTGGTCAATCACTGGCCAGAATCTAGAAAAACTTCCCAGTACCTGGTCATTATAGAGTTGAAATTTCTACCTAGGGTGGCCTAGGCTCAATGAGGTGAATGGATCGTTGTTGCGGAAACGACGGCTTGAAAGACTATGTACAGAAAACATCGGTGCGGCTAGAAAAATATCAAGGGCTGGTTTCACTCACTCATGTAAAAAACTTTGGACCGCAAAGTTTTATTCTCCTACGGATGAATGAGGCCTCACAGATACAATCGCTACGCGAATTCAGCAACATTGGGTTATCGATGGCATAAAGTTCTTGACTAGGAGGGATTTTATAAGCTCTTGCTGGTTTAGAATTAGTGAATTTCCAACTAGATCGTGAGCCTCTCGAGAGCGAGTTAAGGGGATGTCAAAGTCGAAACAGCAGTTCCATTAAAGCTTGTATGAAACAGCTGACTCGACTTTGATAAAATTGACATTAAAAATAGTGGATATGATACCCTTGCTTAGTGTCACGTCATCGCGAAGTATTTAATATTTATAAAATAATATTTTGTAAAGTTAGAATCTGAATCCTCCCTTTTTCTTGTACCCCAAACACATCAATTCAAATGTGTGTCATCTTGGACAGACTTTTTTATATATGGTCATCCACGATTGTCACACTTCTATAAGGTTACTGAACTGTCTAAAACAATGACCAATCAACGCAGTATTGATGCGAAGAAGTCTTTCTCTGATTAGCAAATGCCAAATATGGTCATGTCTATCTTCTCATTTTTCTATTGGTTCCCCACATACATGTGATACAATTTTTATCACTTTTACCCAGAGGTAATAAAAATGGGTGGTAAAACATAAAATTCCCCTTGTGGAAGGAAACTATATAAGGGGCCACCTTCGCCGAATTCATCAGTCCAGAAATTGCCACTAATTTAAGAAGTCGTGTATTACCCTCAAGTATATTCGTCCAGAAGTCACCCTCGAAGCAGAAACCCGCGTTCTTCGTTAGTCAAGAAACCGCGATCAAGTTAACAAGTCATGTATTTCCCTAAGCGTATTCTTCGTGTCAGTCCAAAATCTCTTCAAGTACCAAGTGGATTCAGGTTTGAAGTTCCAATCTTCGTCAAATTTTGCTTCTATTGTAGCGCCTGCCTGGAGGAGCAATAATCTGGGTAGGCCAAGTGGTGGCCTCTTGCTGGCATATAACGTAAATTTATATAAAGCAGAAATTTTATTAATCTCTCACTTTTTTATCTTTGTTAATTTTAAATTTAATGATTGTAATTTTATTTGTAGCTTGACTTACTTTTCTACGAGTATGGATTTTTATGGTTATTTAAATGAATTAGTCAGATCAATTAGCTCTATCGCAGAACGCTTTCCAGATATTCCATTTATAATGGGTGGGGATTTTAATTGTAGGGTGGGGGAACTGAATCAGTTAAATCCAGATATTTTGCATTCATATAGCCTAAATAATGTAAGAGAGTCTTCAGATAAGAGGTTTAATTCGAAGGGTAGATTATTGGTAGAAAACATGGAGGCGAGCAACTTTGTTCTTTTGAATGGTCGTACTCAGGGGGACAGCCCGGCGAAATTCACCTTTGTGGGTTCGCAGTGATGTAGTGTGATTGACCTGGTTTGGTGCTCGTTTGCTGGTTTGTCATTGTGTTGTAACCTTGAGGTTCTGCACCTTCCTACTCTCTCCGACCATCTCCCGGTTGCTGTAAGTCTCTCTACTTTTTGGGAAAGGGAAGGGGTTACTTCTACTCCTACGAGAATGGGACGTAAATTGAGGTTTGATAAGAATAAAGGGGAACTTTTCAGGGATCAGATGGCTTGGAGGGGGGAGGTGTCGAACTTGGAGGGAGATGTAAACGCCCTGAATAAGACGTTAGTTAATCCTTAATATGAAACGAGTAGATATGCAAATTAGGTAAAGAGAGACAGTCTAATGTTGCTTATCCTCGAAAAAGAAAGAAAGCAATAGCGTTAGATTTTCTGCGTTATAAACAGAGACCGATTTATGTTATTTCTATTTGGAAAGAGGAAGAAAGCAATAGCGTTAGATTTTCTGCGTTATAAACAGGGATCGATTTATGTTATTTATTTAGAAAGAAGAAGACAGAAAGATATTTGAAAGATATATATATATATATATATATATATATATATATATATATATATATATATATATAAAATTTAAAGAGAAACGAAAGGCCTGCTCGAGTACCTGGCCTATTGTTTGAAGGGTTTCTTTCAACCAGTAGTCAGTCTATTGAGTGACCAGTGACCACAGAAAGAGAGAGTCACATTGGTAGTCTATTTTATACTTCAGTATATATACACTGTAAAAAATTTAGAGAGTTAACGGACTCGGGAGTTTGGAGTGAAATTTTTCGAGTTAAAAATCAACTCCAAAAGAGAGTTAATTTCTAACTCCCTTCATTCAACACCCGCGCGAGTTATTTTTTCATTGAGGAGTTAGCATTTGGGTGTGAAGTTTTAACTCTCTTTATTTAACTCCCCTGGCATTAACTTCCCAATGGGTGCGACTTTTATAGAATCCCCTGGGGAGTTAACATTTAACTCTCTTTTTTTACAGTGTAGTTATAGTTTATTAACAGATTTTTGCATTATATAATACAGAAAAATAAAAGTGCAATGTGAAGAACACTTTTTTTCTCTTTTCAAAATTAAAAGACGAAAAAAATTTTTGTGATTAAAAATAAGGATAAGGATGTAAGTTTTTAAAAATTGTGTAAAATACTACTTTTTAGTGATATAAAATGATTTTTCTTTTTTGTAATTAAGAAATGCAAGTAATAAATTAACAACTTTCCCGTCTAAGTCACTAACATTATCTACTTTTTCAACAATTACACTTGTAAAGAAATTTAAATAACTTTCTAGAATCATTTTAAAAATTCTTGATCTCGTCCTTCAGTTTGCCTTGTTTTATTAAAAAATTAATATAATTTCAGAAATACTTTACATGGTTTAATATTTTTTTAATAAATCTTAAACCAGTACCCAGTTTTTTATTATAAAAAAGTTTATGTTGTCTTAAACAAAAAAAGAATATTTTTTATTTCAGTTCAAAATTAGAGTCTTGAAGGTAATAAACAGGTGCCATAATAATAAGGTGCCAGTTTCAGAATCATGTTTTTGACTTTTTTGAAAGTAATTTTGATTAGTGATTTTTAACTTCAAATTCTTAAAAATTGGTAAAAATTTAAAGCTTAAGTGACCATCTGTACTGTTAATTTCAAAGTATTTTTATAATAGTATTTAATGTTAAAATACTTGAATAAAACTAAAAATTACTTAAGGGGGGAAACCACATTAGACGTCTGAAAATATCGATTTTTTCTTTTTTGCATAAATTGTTAGTTAAGGTATTCAAAAATAGGCTAACAAAGTTTTTAGAGCAAAATTCGAAGTCCTCGCTGTACTAGCAATGAACGGAGCGCGCTCCAGGTTACCGTAGATTAGTAGAATAAGCGTAGCACTTTTGAGACTAAGGAGAGCAGAAAGTCACGAAAAGAGGAATTATTAGACTTACATGATACTTATGAAGCAAATGAAAGGATATATAAAGCATTTTACGTGAAATATCTTAAGTTGAAATTTCAACTTCTTGAAAAAAATTAAAACTCGAGGAATTTGTTGTTCTATCAAGTAGAAATGTGACCAAAAAAATATTTTTGATTTTTTCGAAAAATTGGAGGGGGTAGAGGGGGGTCAATTTGACCAATTTTGCCAACACCGGCTACTTTAGAATAAGTTTCTGATAGGTTTTTTCGTCCTCTTTCCAATGGTATAATTAGTTTTTTAATATTTTAAAAATTTACCCTAATTTTTGATAATTAATAATTAATTTTCAATTTCCCAAAAATCGGTCCGTTTTTTTTAAATAAATTATTGCAAACGAAAGCTGAGGTTTTTTTCTATCGGCATGTAAATTTTTAGAATGCCCTTTTTTGTTTTTGAGTTATTAAATTTCAAAAAATAAATTGCGTCCCGGGCGCCTCGTCTCACGCCAGTTACCACGCGGCTCAGTGCAACCGCGACGCAGCGTGCCGAATTTATTCTTTGAAATTTAATAACTCAAAAACAAAAAAAGGGCATAATGAAAATTTACATGCCGATAGGAAAAAACCTCAGTTTTCGTTTACAATAATTTATTTAAAAAAAACGGACCGATTTTTAAGAAATTGAAAATTAATTATTAATTATCAAAAATTAGGGTAAATTTTTAAAATAATAAAAAATAAAATACACCATTGGAAAGAGGACGAAAAAAACATTCAGAAACATATTCTAAAAAATTTTTCCCATTACAAGTATGTTCAGAAAAAATTCACAAAGTAGCCGGTGTTGGCAAAATTGGTCAAATTGACCCCCCTCTACCCCCTCCAATTTTTCGAAAAAATCAAAAATATTTTTTGGGTCACATTTCTACTTGATAGAACAACAAATTCCTCAAGTTTTAATTTTTTTCAAGAAGTTGAAATTTCAACTTAGGACATTTCACGTAAAATGCCTCATATATAGTGTTGGAATAGCCGATTAAAGTGTAATCACTTTAAAAAAAATTTTTTGTATAGGGGAAAATCTTCAGTTGTGAGACGGGTTTTATTTTTGACCCGTAAATTAAAAACGGGTAAACGAAATTGTAATAGTTATTTTCGTAACAAGGGCGCAAAATAGGTGATTGCGACGATGTCGAAATGAAGGGACCGAGGGGACACAATTTCGCGCCCGAGGCGAAGCCGAGGGAGCGAAAGTGTCCCCGAGGTCCCGAAATTTCGCCAAAGTCGTAATCACCTTTGCGCCCATGATGCGAACATAATTTTTTGTCCTAACTGCATGGAAAGTATGACATTGAGGGCACGCACGATTAAACGCTCATATGTATTAGTTAAAAATTAAGCTCTATATAAACATTATATCGAATGAAGTCTATAATGATAGAAGTTTCAAAATAGAAATAAAAAACAATGTATTCTGGAAACATAGTATTTATTTAGAACGTAGTAATTAATAATTAAACAAAACTGAAACAAGAACTTTTAAAATTGACATTTTTGATAAACGAAATGAGAACAAAACCAAATGTCTTATAATTTTTTTAGAGAAAATAAAAAAAAGTTGCAAATTTTTATAGACAAAATAAAACAAGTTTAAAATGTTTGGAGTTCTATAGTCAACATAAAAAGAAAGTCGAAAATGTCGCATTTTAATGAAGAAACTCGAATAATTAACAAGCGGGCGCAAAATACTTTTCCGCCCGCTCGGAGGTAGGGGAAGCGGGCGGAAAATACTTTACCGCCCGCTGACGTCATACAAGCGGGCGCAAAATACTTTTCCGCTCGCTTCCCCCACTCCCGGGCGTAATGTGTTCCTTTGCGCCCGCCTTAAGTGCCCGAAATGACATACTTTCCGTGCAGGTAGGACAAAAATAAAATAAACCGTTCGAAAGGTAACAGAAATACGCAACTTTTATTAAAAGAAAGTATGGTGTTTCGATGAACTCAAAAAATTTTACGATACATTTTCCGAGCACATCGCTTTTGTGAAATAAAAAATGTCTCCAGTTGTGAGACACTCATTAAAAATTGCTAAAATTTAATAAGTTTGACATAAAGCGTTATGTTTAGTATAAATAATAAAATATATTAATAATATATATTATTATATACTAAATAATAATATTTATTCGCCAAAATATGACTATCAAATAAACACAATTTAATAGCTTCAACAAGAACATTAAAATTGATTTCTTCTGAATCAATTGACTTTTTTACACTTGACATGCCCAAAAATACTAGAAAAAAAAATAAAAACAACATTTAAATAGTATGCCTGCAAAGTCGTATTTTTTATGCTGCCCAGATGGGTGTTGACACCGTCTCACAACTGGTGATATGCTGTGTCTCACACCCAGAAATTGGCGCTATTTTGAAAAAGAAAAATTAAATTATTTTCAACCGTAGATTAGAACAATGCAATATTGCATCACAAAATATAAGGAAAACACTAAAAGAAAATGCATTACATTTACCTTTTCCAATTAATTAACTTGGAAAAAAAGTACTTTGCATTTATTAAAAAAACTCTTTTTAGTCAATTATCACACACAGTGTTGGTATTTAACAAAAACAGTTTATATATCCGCTTCGGCGTACACGAAAAAGTTGGCTCATATAAAAAGAAATGTTTTTATATAAACCAATCGGCTTTTTAATATTGCATGTTAAAAAAAATTGACTGTCTCAAAACTGGAGGTGTCTCACAACTGGAGACTTTCCCCTAAATATCAATTTTTGATACTATTTTTTTAAATGCGTTTTTCTCAAAACAGGATTTTTAAAATTGCCGTGCAGTGTAGCTCAAAAAGTTATTGACCGATTTTAAAATGAAAAATTGGAAATTGTTCGTTATTAAATTTATTATTAAGTGAACTAAACTTGAAAAAAAAAAAAAAATTTAGTACCTTTTTTAAAATAAAAAAGTTGCAAAAAAGTAGGCAAAAAATCGAATTTTTTTTTAAAGTAGTGTCAATTTTTAATATTTTCACTTAAAAGTTAGTTCACTTAATAATAAAATATTTATAAAATATGAATAAACTTGATGTTTTGCTTTCGGACAAAATTTGTGGGCTCAGGACTGCACGGCAGTCATGAACTCCGGCGGAGCAGCTCTATATGCAATAGCTCCCAATTTGGAAGATTTTTGATATAAACGCTTATAAAAAATATGAGTTACAGTTAAATATATGAACAACATAGTGGAAATGTTTTATTTCATTCAAAAAATTCTTACTTTAAAAAAAAAAATTCGCGAAAAACGGCAAAAAACATTTTATATTGTAAATGTTTTGAAACAGACAATTTTTGTTTTAGCTTGATACTTTTTTAACTAGAAATGGCCAAGCATTGAAGTTAGGATAATACATAAAATTCTGTCATGTTTGGCTTTTTTATTTACATATTTACTTGTAGATTTTAATGTTAAATACTATTAGCATAAATTAATACTATTAACATTAATTGTATTAAAATAAACTGAATGCTTATTTCAGCTTTATCCAAAGAACATTAAAACATCTAAAGTATTTCCAAAATTATATTAATTTTATTAAACAAGACAAAGTCAAGAAATTTTTTAATGATTTTGGAAAGTTAATTAAATTTTACTTTTAATTTTAATTTTTGAATACTTATATTGAGTTTTAGTGTCTTAGACGGGAAAAATGTTAATTAATACATTTTGCAAAATGAAAAAATTATTTATAGCACTAAAATGTAGCATTTACATAATTTTTGCAGATAGTGTACAATTAATTAAAATTGATTTAATAAATGGTAATAAATCATTAATTAGAGAATAATTCAATCCCAACAAAAACATCTTTGATGTTTTAATATAATGGGTTTTGACCCAATAGGGAAAAAAAAATTTTTTCCAATAAGGGAAACTTTTTCAAAAAAAAATTGTATTGTTAAAGTAATTTGGTGTTAAAGTTTTAGATCATTTTATTTTCATGTTATTATTACTTTGAAACAAATAAAGAAACCGCTGCCAAGTTGTATATTTTTTATAATTTTGGTGCGCTCATTTAATGAACACTTTGCTTCCTCATAGAGATAATAATAATAATAGGAAAATATATGAATAACTTTTTATAAGTATGGTAAAAGTGATTGAATCTTTGGTCAATCAATGTATTTTTAAATACTCTACAATATAGTTATAATAGTTAAACAAAAATTTTCAAACAAAAAAGTTGAGAAAATGGCATTTTCCACAATTTTTGGTTTTTAAAATACCAATAATTTCGAAATTTATTATCGAATTAGGTTCAAAAATAGGTCAATCGAATCGTTTTATAATGCTCTACAAGTTGGTAACGATAATTTTAAGATTACTTCTACATTTTTTAACAAAATTTTCAAAAAAATATTTTTTTCCAAAATTTATGATTTTTAAAAGTTTAATATCTCCATTAATATGGACAAAAAATGTTCAATTAGAACTCAAAAGATGCGTTTAAAAAAATTCTACAAAATTATGGAAAGCATTTATAGGTGTCCTAACATTTTTTTAAAGTTATGGGCAAAAAACGTGTTTTTGGAAAATTAAAAATCCAAAAAAAATTTAGTTAAACTTTATTAATCTATCACAAAGTACGCTCACTTTATGTCCGCAACTTCTGAGGTCAAATAACATGAAGATATATTAAAAAATCGAACTCGAAAAATTTTGGTATTACAATACTTCCTCTATGAGAAAGTAATAATTAAGTAATTTTTTTAATTAAAGCTTAAAGTCTATACTTTAATGATAAAATAAAGGGATTGTTAAAAAATGAAATTTTAAAATTGTTATTAACAATTCTTTAAAACAATTGCAAATTCAAGAATGTTCTCAATATTTTGGGAAAATTAAATTACCCTGTATTGATGTGCAAAACTCCAAGTATTAATTTAAAAAAAATTTCGCCTGTATTTTGGCAGAAAAATCTACAAAAATTCTATAATATAGAAGGTTACTGATTTTTCTCTTTTTAAATTAATCCTTATAGTTTGTACATAATTTTTTAAGTCATTTAATCAATATTTTACTTAGACATTTTTAAAAAATGATAATTTTCAATGTTTTACAAAAATTTTAATGACTTCTAAAATACTGAATGCTTTTTAATGATTTTAGGCTTATTTTAAAGGTGATTTTCTCCAGAATGAGAATTTTTTATAGGCATTAACGTGTAATTTTTTATAGAAATTTCAATTCGTCAAACTTAGATAAAAAAAATTGGACAAGTGCGAGTTGTACTCGCACTGCAATGGCGGGTTCCGCACACAAATATTAAAACAATACTTGCAACATTGATCGGTAATTGGTAGAATTAAAATAAACAATTATAAAAATATATTAAAATCATTTGATAAAAAAAAATAACTAAAAAAAATTAAAGTATTATATATCTAATATTGTAAACAATAATAAGCAGAGGAACTATAATAAATTTTGAAAATTTTGTTCCTCTGCTTATTATTGTTTACAATATTAGATATATACAATACTTTAATTTTTTTTAGTTATTTTTTTATCAAATGATTTTAATATATTTTTATAATTGTTTATTTTAATTCCACCAATTACCGATCAATGTTGCAAGTATTGTTTTAATATTTGTGTGCGGAACCCGCCATTGCAGTGCGAGTACAACTCGCACTTGTCCAATTTTTTTTTATTTTTAGTTAAGAAATTAAAGTCAGAAAACAATCTCTCATTTACTCTCTTAAAATAATACTCTCTTCCTTAAAATATTTAATGCCACGTGTTTAAACTAAAAAAAATTAAAAAAAATTTTTTTTGATTTTTTTTTAAAAAGTTTCTTAAATAAATTTTTTGGCGTCAGACTGTAATAATACACTAGGATATTAATTTTCAGCTCATTAGGTCAAATAATGTAAAAGTTAGGAAAAAAATTTTTTTTTTTTTAATTTTTTAGTTTTTCCTTGACAACGCTATGGCCATCATTACATATCAAGTTCTCTATATTTTTCCTGTAATATTCGAGTAAAAATACACCAGCATGCAAAATTTCAGCTCTCCATGTCGAATAGTTTAGAAGTTAAGGGGGAGGGAATGGTCACTTTTTATGCATTTCTGGCTAAAAATCTTGTTATTTCCTTGACAACGCTATGCCCATCACGTCCAATCACATTCGCTATATTTTTCCTGTAATCTACGTGTGAAAATACATATCTGTACCAAATTTGAGCTCTTTAGGTCAAATAGTTTAGCCGCTAGGGGGGGACACGATTTGGCTACGGACAACAGAGTCTCACCAATAGGGTTCCGCCGATACACCGTAGGTGTACGGAACCCTAAAAATTAAAAAAATTTTTAAACAATCTTATTAACAGAAAAATAATTATTAAAATATAAACATATGTTTTTATAAAATTAAGATTTAATGTAAGGTTACATTAAGGTTTTATTTTGTGTGTCAAAGGACCAGGAGTGGGCGCGCAACGCGCGCCCTTTTGGTTCTAGTATATTTTAAACGCTCACCTTCTACTTTTGACCAACTATCAACAATAAATTGTTGAGTTAATTTACCCATTTGTAAACATGGATTAAATGTTCCTCTATAAGACAAGCGATACATATAAACTTGTAAAGGAGTAATATTACGAACACCATCAGTATGTTTCATATTTACAGTCCATCCTGGATCACCTGACGGAAACATTAAAGGATATGTCATAGGATCAGCATGTGTGCTAAGACTACTAATTGGAATACTTTTAGAACCCCTTGGGTGAATACATATATCACGTTCAATTGAAGGTTCACCATCTTCGCTAACAAATATGACTGCTACTTCATTGCAAGACGGAACATTATATTTGCTTTGAGAAAATTTTCTATCACGTTTAAACCACATTTGAATACTTCTCGGACACTCATTCATTAATTTTGCCTTTGCTTCTTCTTCCAATTCCAATTATTTCATCATTTTAAATGACTTTGCATAAATATTAATATCTCTTAGTAAAATATCTATTTCAGTCATTAGTAATTGCAAACACTTTTTATTACATTCATTATTCAATCGTTCCATCACCGCTTCGTCAGTATCAAGAATATTTAATTGACCATATTTTCGGTTATCTCTATCATCAGGATGAAGAGTGTATGTATTATGATACACTTGTCCATGTATGCGAATAACATAAGGACCATATCCTTTTGTAACTTCTAATTTAGCTCCCATGCTAGCAAATGCACACGAACTATTATAAGAACGAATATTTTCCTTATAATGCTTACTTTTAAAGTTATTATCAAATAATAAATTTTTCAAATACAAAGGATAAGGATTTAAATCATACAATTTTACTTTTTCTTTATGACAACAACTACTAAATTTTTTATCCGGTGGTTTTTCACACAAAAAATGTAACGCGTCACAAAATATACATTTGACATTCATTAAACCTAAATAATTTTGGGAAACTCTATTTTCATCAAAATCTTCAGACAAGATAATTTCAACTCCTAAAGTTTCCATAATTTTCCCATTTTTTTTATTAATTTTACTTGTTAGATCCTTTTTTTGGCGCTGCTCTTTTTCTAATTTTGTTTCCAATAACAATGTCTTTTTTTTACTTTCTAAATTATTATTTTGTCGTTTTTTTATCATCGTCCGTTTTCAAAGATAATTCTTTTCTTTTATGATTTAAATTGTTTTGTTTCATTATTTGTTTTTCATCTACATTTTTCGCTTTTCTGTAATTATGTTTTCTTAATCTATCATTCTCTAGTCTTATTTTTTTCTGTTCATCTGTTTCTTCAAACCTTGCCTTCCTTTTCCTCTCCTTGTCCTTGTCTGATTCTTTTTTCAGCAATTTTTCAAATTCAGTAATATGATTGTCATTTAACTTTTTTCCTTCAGTATTTAAAATTTTATAATCTTCATGACTTAAATTTTGTGGATCTTTTGTTTCATTTTTTATGTAGATATACCTCTATTCACATTATTATTACTAATACTGATACTAGTTTCACAAATGGAAGACGAGTTTGGTATTTCTATGAGTTTTGTAGCTCCATCCGTTAAAAGACGTTTCCAATCATACTCAACAAAAAAAGTTCTAATAACATTTGTCAATTCCACGAAAGGAAATGAAATTAAACGATTATTTTCAAACATAAAAATTAGATGTCGTCTCATTTCACTATGAATATAATTTACAGTATTTGGCAATTCATTGTAATACAAAGATGTTGCAAACGCTATTGCATATATGCCACAGTCAATTCCATTCGGCTGTAGATTAACAGTTGAAAAAACTACCGGTGGTTTGAAAGGATATAATCTAAGTAAATATTTTTTTTGATCTTCATTTAAGTATCCCTTATTAAGACTGTTATAAATATATAGCCTTAATCAATCGGAATAATGAATACAGGCGTAATTAAATATAAAGTACTTTGCATGTTAAATGCTAAATTTGATTCTCTTCTCAACAACTTTTCAAATTTAGTAATATGATTGTCATTTAACATTTTTCCTTCAGTATGTAGAACTCTATGATCTTTATCACTTAAATAAACCTTTTCTTCTTTGTTAGACATGATTTTTTAATAAAATGAACAAATAATATAATATTTTTCAAAAACTTATTTTTAGAAAACAGGTTTAAACTTAAAACTTCTAAATCATAACTAAATAAATGAAAATAACACAGGTTTACAAATTAAAAACTTTTTTTTGCCAATCGAACAAAACATTTTTTTTTGAATAGTAGGTGTTTGTTGAGTAAGAAAATCATAGTTTTAATTTTTTTCCCTCGTGCAGTTTTTCTGTAGCTTCAAATTTTGCATTTTCGAGGTGCGACGCCACTTAAACTTACCTGTAGGAAAATTAACTTGTCAAAATATAATAAATGAGGTATCATTGGAAAGGTTATTAAATTACCTTTCGATCCATAGGTCACAGAATAAAATTCAACAAAAATTAAGAGAGTTACAGTCGATTAAAGATGAAATTTCATGCCAATTTTGATGATTTTTAGACTTTTGAGTAACTTCTACTATTTTTTTCTACATCAAACAGGAAAGAATGTTTAGGTTTTAATTTTTTTATTGATAGACTATATCATTACACAAATTTTGAGTCCTTGTGGACCTCGATTAAATTAAAAATGATAATTCTACACTAAATTTAGTGAACGAAACTACATTCTTCATTTTTAGTATCCCTTAAACATTTGCACCAAAAATTCAAGTAATAAAATTTGGTTAAGCGCTAAAGTTACTGAAATCACTAATCAAGAGTTTCTGAAGTTGCAGATTTCGAATGCAATATTAGTTTTGCAAATTTCAAAATGGCGGATCCAATATGGCGGGCAAGTTTTCAAAAATTGATGAAATTCGTCTCAAATTCGTTACTCGGGGGTTTTCGGGGTCGCTGATTACGAACCCGATGTCAGAATTCAAGAATTAAAAATGATGGACTCATAATGGTGAACGAGTTTTTTAAAATCCATCGAATTCGTACCTATTGGATCTGCCATTTTTAATTCTTGAAATCTGACATCGGGTTCGTAATCACTGACCCCGAAAACCCCCGAGTAACGAATTCGAGACGAATTTCATCGATTTTTGAAAACTTGTCCGCCATATTGGATCCGCCATTTTGAAATTTGCAAAACTAATATTGCATTCGAAATCTGCAACTTCAGAAACTCTTGATTAGTGATTTCAGTAACTTTAGCGCTTAACCAAATTTTATTACTTGAATTTTTGGTGCAAATGTTTAAGGGATACTAAAAATGAAGAATGTAGTTTCGTTCACTAAATTTAGTGTAGAATTGTCATTTTTAATCCAATCGAGGTCCACAAGGACTCAAAATTTGTGTAATGATATAGTCTATCAATAAAAAAATTAAAACCTAAACATTCTTTCCTGTTTGATGTAGAAAAAAATAGTAGAAGTTACTCAAAGGTCTAAAAATCATCAAAATTGGCATGAAATTTCATCTTTAATCGACTGTAACTCTCTCAATTTTTGTTGAATTTTATTCTGTGACCTATGGATCGAAAGGTAATTTAATAACCTTTCCAATGATACCTTATTTATTATATTTTGACAAGCTAATTTTCTTACAGGTAAGTTTAAGTGGCGTCGCACCTCGAAAATGCAAAATTTGAAGCTACAGAAAAACTGCACGAGGGAAAAATATTAAAACTATGATTTTCTTACTCAACAAACACCTACTATTTGAAAAAAAAATGTTTTGTTCAATTGGCAATTTCACTGTAAATCAGTGTAATGAATAAATATAAATAAATTTTTATAATTTATTTTATATTTTTTTTATATAAACATTTTTTTACATTTAAATTTATTTTATTTATTATATATTTTAATTTTAATAATAAATAGTCATCTAACTTCTTATAAATCTCATATTTATCTCATAAATCATAAATTCGCATAAATAACATAAGTCACATAAATCTCATTTTTGTCCCATATAAATCAAATAATTTTCATAATTACTGTAAAAAGAATGGTACTAATTTAGTACAAATTTTGGTACTGAATCTTCATTTGGTTCTATTTTAATACCAAAAATCAGCTCTAATTTAGAACCATTTATTTACAGTGAAGTCACATAAGCACATATAACTCATGAATCTCAAATGAATCATAAACACATACAATTTATAAAGCTGATATAAATCATAAGCACATAATCTCATATAAATCATAGGCACATAAGTACAAATAAATATATTTAAAATTGCAATACCTTACCTATTATAATTCCAAAACATTTTAATCAAAACTTATCCAAAACAAAATTAACAAAAATAAATAAATGTATTTACTCAATAACAAAATTATTGAATTCAAATTTTTTTTTTAAAGTAGATTTATTTTCAAAAACATATACCTCGTTCTCAATCGCCCTCTTTTTCACTCATTAATCTATCTGTGAGTGAGAAAAGAAAAATAATTAGCCAATAAGGAAATAAGACGTCCATTTCGTATTTTGGCTTGAAAGTAAAATTCCCCACTTTTCCTTCCTCCATCAAATTCTGTTCCTATCTTTCTACCTGACCCGAAAAATGAAGAAAACATGATACTCCCTTCTAAACTCAAAAAATGGGCATTACTTTCTTAACTATTCGTCTCTCTTTCGCTCCCAATCTAAACTAAAAGGAGAGACAATACCTCCCTCCCTCTCTTTCTCTCTCACTGTAAACAGAATATATAAGGAAAGACTAACTTAATATATATAGATATAATAATAATATTCGCCTCTCTTTCGCTCCTACTCTAAACTAAAAGGAGAGGCGATATTCCCTCTCTTTCTCTCTATCAACCTTTCTCTCTCACTGTGGACAGAATGTACACGATCTGGACAGACTGAATGAAAGAATACGAAGTTTATTATAGTTAATTAACATCAAAAACAAAACACAACTCAATTAATTATTTAATGATTGAAAAAATTTAGAAAACAGTATCTTAATGTAATTCTATTATTATTTACTATTCACTTATTATCACTAATTATATTCACTAGGGGAAAGGTGTACGAGATGATCCCCCTAAGGGAAAAAACCTATTATTCAAAGAAAAATCAACATATTCGAGTTTTTTTTGTACGCACTACTAGATAATTAATCTATCTAACTATTCTGATTTGAAATATTTGCAGCTAATTAATATTTTACTGTTAAATTTAATTTTTCTAAAACCTTACAAAAGGATCATCTTGGACACCGGGGTGTCCAAGACGATCCCCACGGTATGGGCAAGATGATCCGTAGGCTTATCTTACCCCAATTATTGGAAAAGGAGTCTAAATTGAAGGAATAACAGTGTATCAATGTTAAACATACTTTATTTAGACCATAAACGCTTTTGACCACTCACCACGATTCGTTTTCCTATTTTATAATTACGAGGCATTGTCTACAACAAGAAAATTAACAAAATAGATGTAGATGTCAACTTTTTGTTTTAGATAAGTTAGTTTTCATGATAAAAATATATAAGAAGCGAGAAAAATTAAATTTTTTATTAATACTAGAAAATTCACTTTGAGGTGAGACGAAATACATGGGAATCAGGGGGGATCATCTTGTACACCCATTGAGGGATCATCTTGCCCCAAATGCCACTATTTTGTAATTTGTTCGTAACTTAACCTACGAGCTCTGTTATTCCATAATACCAATCAGAACACTTAGTTGAAGATATACTGAAGCCGTGAGTACAAGAAACATGGAATTTCAGCTACTACAACAAAAGTTATCTAAGCCCAAAGTTAAGCTTTCCTTAGATCAAAATTATGAAATTTTTATTTTTTACAATAGAATTTTTTTAATGACGCGTGTTGTCAAGAAAGTTTGACTGATTCATAGGTATGTCATTGGCAACGTATTACAGTATTTGCCTAAAAGTTGGCGCTAACAGGCTCTCCAAAATTCAAAAGGATCATCTTGCCCCAGGGGATCATCTCGTACACCTTTCCCCTAATACTTACTATTCACTAAATCACTATTTACTAATTCACAAAGTATTCACTAATAATTCACTTATTTAACTTCATATTTACTCACATATAGTGACTGAATTCACCAGTGAATTATAAAGATTTTTTAATTTAATTTTCGTTGAAATCGTTAAAGACACGTAGAACGTGTCCCAAGGAAAATAAACTACGATATGATTTTTAAATTAAAAAAAATATTCGTTCTTATATTAAGGTGGTAGGCCCTAAGCGTGAGTGTCCTTTTCGCACTCGCAGATTGATTCTGTGGCCAATATATATATATATATATATATATATATATATATATATATATATATTAGACCTGTATTAGACCCTACATAGGATTACCACAAACAATACGAACTCTTGAACAATAGCCTTTGTAAATGAGGGACCCAGGTAATAATATTTTCTTTCTTTCTTCATCGCAAGGAAAACTATAGATAAAAGTCAATATATATACTTTTATAATTAAAACACAAAAGGTAACGTCTGGGTAACGGCGCCAGTAACGCCGGCTCTGGTTTCTCTCTTTCTCTAAAGGCAATATGAATAAGAATGTCTCTCTTTACCTAATTTGCATATCTACTCGTTTCATATTAAGGATTTTTAGTTATGTATCATTAATCGTAGAATTTAATAATCTTTCGAATGGTATATTTGTTAATTTTCTGACATTTGTATTTACAAAAAAATCGTGATTTAAAGATTGGTATGTTTTTGGGCCGTGCTCGTGCAGCCGTACCGATAATTCCCGACGGTAGTGTAAATATTTCAAAAAGATGTCACAGGAGGCATTTTTCTAAGAGCTCCACAGCACGGCACGCAGTAATGCAAATTTCAGTCTAGAACCAAATAAAATTTTTTTTATCCCACATGCACAAAAATGGCGCTTTTAGATAGCTGACGACAGGAAGTAAAGTATAAAAATAGCGACCTTTTTCCCCCATGGTCAAAAAAACAGCTGGTCCCATGCGTTATTTTTGCCCATGGGAAAAAAAGGCCGCCATTTTCATACAAGTCGAACAAGTGAATGACTTTTACTTCCTGTCGTCTGCTATCTGAAATCGCCACTTTTGTGCATTAGAAATAAAAAATATCGTAAGTAACATGGGAATAAAGGCCTGGCAGCCAATTTGTTCCAATTTGTTTTCTTAATTTGTTTCGGTCTCGGGGCGCCCTCAACCTTCGCTCGTGTCACAAAAATCACCGTAAACAAATGGCTGCTTTTATACCCTTGTTACTTAAAGGGACCGTACACCACTTTTGCGTGTTTTTTCAACATTAATTTTTTTATAGTGAAATGTATCGAAAAACTGGGCTCTTTTCATACATATTAACACACATATTAAGGATTAAAAAAAAATATTTTTTATTTATTCTGCCCTTCATGTCGACAAAAAGGCGGCTGAAGTGATTGTCCGGAAAAAACTGGTTGACACGATATCTCTCTGCTTCAAAATGTCGGAAACAAAAAATCCAAAGAATTTCTTAAAATATATGTCAGTGGCTATGGCATGAACCACAAAAAATGAATTTGAAAAAAATGAGAAAATGGCGGCAGTTTAAATTCGGCCCAGTGTTTCGTTACATTTAACTTAAAAAAAATAAATATTGGAAAAACACGCAAAAGTGGTGTACGGTCCCCTTAATATACTATTTTCTTACCCTACATGAGAATAGCTAGGTGAAAATTAAAATTAACAGAATAGATCAAAAAGTCAACAAATTTGGTTTAGAAAAAATGAAAGGTGAAAGGCTAATAGTCTGTTATTTTTGTTCTTATTATTTCTACTAACCGACAGATTAGCTCAGTCGGATAGATGCCTCGCTTGGCGGTCGTTCAAGGACCAAGGGTAAGTACCCTTGGTTCGCGCCAATCTGAGCGGGAGGTTTGACGTCGAGGTATAATGATGTGCACCGTCGATTATTGTCCGGTACACACCATTAGAACTCGACTGTCGATAAACCGGTTGTACTCAGGAGAGGTTTTCTACAGTTTCCCTCTCCACTGGCGAGAAAACCCATTAGACGGGTGGTCCAAGCAAATGCGAGTACTCCTAATTTTCAAGTCGCTCTGTAGGCGCAAAAATTTAGTATTAAGTTTGTCAGGGAAAAAAAATTTGTAAAGAAAAATTTACGAAAAATGTTAAAACACTTGTATAGCAAAGTATGTAAGGCTGAAGACATGTGTATAAACCAATAAATAAATAATATTATTTCTACTAGTACATGTAGTAAATGTCTAATGATATCCTTCCGTTTTGGAGTATGAAAAAACTATTTGCAATTTCCTAATTTTGAAATGGGGAAATTCACTATGACATCTAGTTTAAAAGTTATACTATATTTCGCTTTCGTAATCTGCTTCTCTCCTAAGATCAAGTTACTTCACTATTTTAAGCGGGATTAACTGAGGAAATATCTCATACTATGCAGATGCCACATCCGAAATGTAGACAACAACTTTCAGGCAAATCTCAAACAAGATTCTGAAATGCCTTTTCTTACCATTTTCTATTTCAAAGGCAGCAGAATCAATACAATTAAAATTTGCAAACGGAAGAAGAAGTTTTAATTATTAATTTGTGAATCTATTAGAAAATAGAAAATTATATAAAAAGAAGTAACATTTACTTCTTTTATAGTAAAACTTAAACTTCTTGACACTTTCGTATTTAACCCGAACTGTCACGATTAGATCCGATCATTGGCAGTGATTGTGTTATATACAAAAAATCAATTTGGACATTCATTTTAATAATTGGATTTAGAGTGACAAAACAGGTCTTAGTTTAGTCTTGAAATTGACCCTTATGAAGTTATGCAATTTGCATTTATTCCTGTCCCAAAAAAATGTTTTTACATTCTTATCACATGAGAAGGTATTAGTTTTTTGCGAATTTTGACTTTTGCTAATTTTATGAAATCTTCACGTTTTAAGGTACCCTGAACCCAAAAAACATCTGGACAGATTTGGACCCGATCTGGGAAGGTGTTTCATAACAATAATAGGGACGCCAGATCTGGCCCCGATTAGGGCCATGGCAAAATTTCTACACAGGCTATGAAGAAGCACCTTAATTTTGATAGTTTTGTTAGTCACTTTTATGTTGTTTAACTTACTTTAATTTAATTTTTTAAAGTTCCTTTTCAACAATGATTTACTTGCTTTCATCTTAATTGTGATATCATTATATTTTTTGGAAAAAGAAGTGAGAGACAGTAATATATGGGGGATTTCACGGGAACTGATCCGGCCTCATGCGTTTACACGTCATACTTTGATGACTTGTAGTTTGCTTTAAAAAAAAGATGTAAATTAGATAAAATATGTTTTGGAAAGGGGTTTTCGTGTACTTTTAAATAAAGATGTTAGTTTTTTTAAAAAAAAATTTTTTGACCTTGAAAATTAAAAATTAAAATTTAATTTTAATTTTTTTGTACAATCGGTTTTTTTAAAAAAATTTTTTTTTATTTAGAATGAAAGCTGAGCTCTTTTCCTATCAAAAACATATCTGCCCAAAATGGGACTAGAATTATGAATTCTAGTTAATTAATTTTACAAAAAAATGAAAATTAAATTTTAATTTTTAATTTTCAAGGTCAAAAAAAAATTTTTTTTTTAAACTAAAATCTTTATTTAAAAGTACACGAAAACCCCTTTCCAAAACATATTTTATCTAATTTACATCCTTTTTCTTAAGCAAACTACAAGTTATCAAAGTATGACGTGTAAACGCATGAGGCTTGTAACACATGTTGCACAGGACTCATGCGTTTACACGTTATACTTTGATAACTTGTAGTTTGCTTAAAAAAAAGATGTAAATTAGATAAAATATGTTTTGGAAAGGGGTTTTCGTGTTCTTTTAAATAGAGATTTTAGTTTAAAAAAAAAAAAATTCTTGACCTTGAAAATTAAAAATTAAAATTTAATTTTCATTTTTTTGTAAAATTAATTAACTAGAATTCATAATTCTAGTCCCATTTTGGGCAGATATGTTTTTGATAGGAAAAGAGCTCAGCTTTCATTCTAAATAAAAAAAAATTTTTTTAAAAAAACCGATTGTACAAAAAAATTAAAATTAAATTTTAATTTTTAATTTTCAAGGTCAAAAAATTTTTTTTTAAAAAAACTAACATCTTTATTTAAAAGTACACGAAAACCCCTTTCCAAAACATATTTTATCTAATTTACATCTTTTTTTTAAAGCAAACTACAAGTCATCAAAGTATGACGTGTAAACGCATGAGGCCGGATCAGTTCCCGTGAAATCCCCCATATATGTGAAGAACACCAATACTGTATTTGAAGAACAGTAATACAGTATGTTTATCTTAGACAAAAGTCCTAACCATAATCGTATGTTAGAATTAACAATATCATTTTTTAAGTGCATCTTAATTCAAGTTTACACCAGAGTCGAACTTTTAGACCTGCTTACCTCCTGGTAAGTATAATTTAATCCTAACCTGCACCTAACAAACCCTTGGTGTTTTTTCCTCCTGCGTAAGTTCTATTTAACTCTGGCAACTCCTTTTTAAGTACACGGAGAGAAAAAAAGTAAACGGCTCTACCTGTCGGTAGAGCGGTTGCGTTAAATGCAAAACAGCCGTTCAACTTGAGGTTAAGCACGCTGCTTACTCTCGAGGGGAGAACGGTTCTCCTTTTTGGGGAAAGCGGGTACACTTTTTGGAAAGTAAGCGGCTCTCTAATTTTGAAAAAAATTTTGAAAAAAAATCTGAAAATTGAAAAAAAAATTTTGGAAAAAAATTTTTCAAAAATGAATGTCTTGAAATTGTCCCTAAAGATCCCCAGAGTGTCCTCAAAATTCTGTTCCTAAAATGTTCTAATTCTAATATAAAATAAAAAATCGATTAATCAATTTCTCATTCCACCACCAGTGGGGAAATGACTTCTATTATTATATAATTCAAATTATTATCAAATTTTTTTAAAAAATTCTTTGCAACAATTCGAAGATTTTCAATACATTAATTTTAATATTGAAAATATTTGAAAAGAAAAATTAAAAAAAAAATTAAAAACAAAAATGTAAACAACAACTGACTTCAAACTGCGAATAGGTTACCGAAACATGTACTTTTTTATTATTAATTTATAAATATTATTTTTAACTGAAATGTTTTGACATTTTTTTTAATAATAAAAATATTAATTTATGAATGTTTAAAGTAGGTTATTATTATTAAACAATTTATTTATTTGCTGTAGTGTATTAGTGTCAATAAATGCTTTATTGAATCACTAAAACCAATAACTCAACAAGTCACTGAAAATAAAGCGTCTGTGTTCAGTTAAGTTCCGTAGCATAGTGGTTAGGGCGTTAGTTACGTAGTCCGTAGGTCGTAGGATCAAGTCTCGCGTGCGTTAGATTTTATTTATTTCGTAGGTTTGCGTTTATTCCAATTTTTCTGTATTGTATAGTTATAAGTATGCAATTTAATGATTATATACACCGTTAAATAATTTTATTAACAAATATTTAATTTAAAAATTTTTTTTTATATATAAATGGATATGTATTAATCCTCATATATATACTAACATTATTTATGAATTCGCTATTGGTCACGATTAAATTAAAAAAAAGTAAAAATCATTAAATAATAATGCCATTATTAATAATTAAAGTTATTATAAAAATTAGTTAAAAATGATCTCAAATATGCTATGAGCAGTTTTTCCAGGGTTTTGGGAGAGGAAAGAATTCTGTAAGTAAGGGTCAAGCAGTATTTAATAAGGTTCTAGGAACACCTGCTTTCCTCCTTTTACCATATAAATTTGTCGCTAACCAGAAGTTTGCAGGAGGTAATCAGAGTTAACTTGCAATGCAAATAAACTCTGCTTTCATCCTATTACATCCATACAAACCCTCAGTTTTAAGGAGGTAAGCAGGTCTAAAAGTTCGACTCAGGCAGTGTTTATCTTGTGAATCTAGATGTTAATTGTATGAATGTTTTGCTACTTCTTTAGGATCATCAAAAAAATGTGCTTCCTTCTTAGGCCAGTCGGTGAGTGCAAAAAGTGCACAAAAGTGCAACTTGAAAAGTCTCAATAGTTTCTTGTAGTTTGGGGGCCCCATATAAGAGCCTCATGGTTTGCTCTCGATTTCCGGTTGCAAAAAATAGTGTAAACAATCGTCAAAGTTCGAGAAACGTAGTTTTTTGATGACCCTTGCTTCCGGTTAAATTTTAGAGGAAAAAGTTGTGATTGAAAGTTGTAGAGCTTGAAAATACCTTTCAAATGACTGGTCATACGTTGAAAAAGGTTAATTAGTTTAGTTGCAAATGAATTTAAACCATTAAAAATAGCACTTTTTTAATTGTTTAATAACTTTGTTAATAATTATTGAATTTGTTTCTAACTTACCAGAAATATTCTCCTTGCAAAGCTGAATAAATCACAAAAAAATCAACTCGATCGGATAAATAGTTTATGCATAATTCCATTTGTTAACTAAAAACATGAAATTTTTCAACGGAATTTCCCCACTTTTGGACCTGCGAATTTAGTTTTTTTTTCTTCGAGAGTACAGTTTAGGAGTCAAACTTTCATTCCATTTAAATGGGAAATTGATTTTTTTTATCTAAGTGCATAATAATAGACGTTAAAAAAGGGTATGTTTTTTTGACATAAACAAATGGAATAACTCAATCAATTTTCACTTTATCGATTTGGTGTAAAGGGAATTTAATTTCATTTGTTTTCACAAAACTTTTCTAAAAAAAAATCCGACCTAGCTTCAAGGAGGGGGGAGTTAGTTTATTTTTTTCAAAAAATTCCTGACTAGTTAATTATCAATATTTTTAATTGCAATTCATACCACAAGTTCAATTTATGTACTTTATGAAAAAAACTTGGACATAAGGTTTTGTGCATTTATTTTTCATTTATATCAAGTAAAAGTAAATGTATCCTTTTTTCAACCTCTGAACGTCGGAGTGGGGGTACTCGAAGGAGCGTGATTCTCGCCGCCACAACTTAATTCAGCCGTTCAAATTTGCAAAAATGGTCATAACTTCGTTAATTATTTACCGATTTAATCATTCTTTTTTTAATTTGATGTATTTTTTTACGCTGAATCCAAAAATGATTTTATATTTTTTCAAAATACAATATTTTTAATAATAAAAACGAAAATTTTTTTAACAAAAAGTTTTTAATTATTATTTATAACATTTGACAAAGAATTCTTTTCGTACATATAATTCCATTGAATTCAAAATAATATTATGACATAAAAAAATTCAAATTATTTTTATATAAGTGTGTAGCATCGATGTATTGATAGTTGAACAGGCGTGTATATGTAAACCTAATGCTACAAGCTTATATATAATTACATTGAATTTTTTTTGTTATAATATTTTCTTGAATTCAATCAAATTATATGTACAAAAAGAATTTTTTGTCAAATGTTATAAATAATAATTAAAAACTTTTTGTTAAAAAAATTTTCGTTTTTATTATTAAAAATATTGTATTTTGAAAAAATATATAATCATTTTTGGATTCAGCGTAAAAAAATACATCAAATTAAAAAAAGAGTGATTAAAATCGGTAAATAATTAACGAAGTTATGACCATTTTTGCAAATTTGAACGGCTGAATTGAGTTGTGGCGGCGAGAATCACGCTCCTTCGAGTACCCCCACTCCGACGTTCAGAGGTTGAAAAAAGGATACATTTACTTTTACTTGATATAAATGAAAAATAAATGCACAAAACCTTATGTCCAATTTTTTTTCATAAAATACATATATTGAACTATAAGTGGTATGAATTGCAATTAAAAATATTGATAATTAACTAGTCAGGAATTTTTTGGAAAAAATAAACTAACTCCCCCCTCCTTGAAGCTAGGTCGGATTTTTTTTTAGAAAAGTTTTGTGAAAACGAATGAAATTAAATTCCCTTTACACCAAATCGATAAAGTGAAAATTGATTGAGTTATTCCATTTGTTTATGTCAAAAAAACATACCCTTTTTTAACGTCTATTATTATGCACTTAGATAAAAAAAATCAATTTCCCATTTAAATGGAATGAAAGTTTGACTCCTAAACTGTACTCTCGAAGAAAAAAAAACTAAATTCGCAGGTCCAAAAGTGGGGAAATTCCGTTGAAAAATTTCATGTTTTTAGTTAACAAATGGAATTATGCATAAACTATTTATCCGATCGAGTTGATTTTTTTGTGATTTATTCAGCTTTGCAAGGAAAATATTTCTGGTAAGTTAGAAACAAATTCAATAATTATTAACAAAGTTATTAAACAATTAAAAAAGTGCTATTTTTAATGGTTTAAATTCATTTGCAACTAAACTAATTAACCTTTTTCAACGTATGACCAGTCATTTGAAAGGTATTTTCAAGCTCTACAACTTTCAATCACAACTTTTTCCTCTAAAATTTAACCGGAAGCAAGGGTCATCAAAAAACTACGTTTCTCGAACTTTGACGATTGTTTACACTATTTTTTGCAACCGGAAATCGAGAGCAAACCATGGGGCTCTTATATGGGGCCCCCAAACTACAAGAAACTATTGAGACTTTTCAAGTTGCACTTTTGTGCACTTTTTGCACTCACCGACTGGCCTATCTGGAGTTCTCATAGATTTTACAAACGTAAAAATTAATAGGATTTACATAAAATTTTTTACTCCTACACGGAGAGAAATCTGTTGCTCTTAGCGCATGAGCAAGACGTACTAAAAACGCATACACACCACCTTGCGAAAGTTGCAAGAAATCCATGCTGATTTTTCATGGATTTGAGCAACTGTGGCACAAGTGGGAAAAAGCTGTGCAAAGTTAGCACCGGCCTTTGCAAAATTAGGTACAGACGTCTATGCGAAAAGCGAACCAACATGTCTCTAGCGTTATTCGTAGCACATTTCTCTCCGTGTAGGTTTTGGGACCGCTTATTACGATTATAAGGTCAGTGTTTAAAATTTAAAATAGCGGACCTATTATTTTGGCTGACAAAATAAAAACATTGGTAACTAGACGTTTTGCAGTTTTTAAAATTTAAATACGTATCCAATATAAATGATATATTTTTTAAATCCCTAAACTGGCTACATAGTTTATAAACAACTCAAATGAAACATGGAACATAAAATTATTGATTTAACAATTGTTTAAAAACATAATGTTTCTATGCTATGCTAAGCTGGGCAAATAACATAAATTGTTAAATTATTAATTTAACAATTGTTTAAAAACATAATGTTTCTATGCTATGCTAAGCTGGGCAAATAACATTAAAATATTTTATTAATTTAACAATTCAGCAATTGTTTAAACAAATAATAGTTGCTAGTTACGAACTCTTTACAGAAAGTACTTCATTGTCATGTAGATTTTAAAAAAATTTGCAGTTTCTTTAGTAAATTATGTTTTTACGAGGCCCAAAAATTTACCTAATGTATGTTTATGGGCTTAAATAGTCCAATTAACCTTGTCGTCCTTGTATCTTTGACTTTATATGATATAATAAAAAATTGAGTATATAATTTATTAAATAAATATATAATGTTCGTAGAGCATATAATTTATTAAATAATAAATATTTTAAAAAGTGATGCAAGTGCAGGTATTACGTACCCAGGTAGAAATTTGTCAAGTATTACTTGTTTCCTTCCAGTAGCTGTAGAGTCGAGAGCGAGTTTTACTTGCCAAGACAATCTGGCCAGTCCTGAATAAGTGACTGGACAGTTTCACTGGATAAAAACAATTCCCCTTTGTGAACAGTACTTTTGTCAAGTCACTGACCAGAAAATCTGATCATAATCGTGATTTGAATTTATTTCCAGACACTGGCCAGTCACTAATCTGAAGAATTATTAAAGATTCCATCACTGATCAGACCATCACTGGTCCATCACTGATCAGAAAAACTTGCCGAATCCTATTAAAAGAACCAGTCACTAGTTTGTGAAGTTTTTCTAGATTCTGGCCAGTGATTGACCAGAAAATCTGGCAAGTGATTGATTAGAAATGTAACGCGCTGCTTTAGCAGTCACTAGTTAGATTATCTGGTCCGTGTCTGGCAGTAACTGGACAGTTTTCTGCTTAAAATCTAGAATACAATATAATTTTTCCTGTCTCTTTGTATTTTGTTTATAATAACATATTTATTTATATTTTTGTGTTTATTCAAATATTTAAGACTAATGAACAATTTCTCTACCAATAGACTAGACTAGACGGGTTATCTTGTCAAAATTTAGAAAAATGTAAACTTTGGTAATGTGACAGTGAAACGATCATGGCCTTTAAATAAAAAATACAAAAAATTTTATATTAATTAGTAGAGAATCATATTTTTAAAAGCATGTATAAAAGTGTGCATGTTATCTAAAATTATAAATGTTTTAAAAAGACTGTTACTTTAGACTTTTCTGTTTTTGACCGTATGGAACATAAAAATTATTTTTAATATTTAATTATAAATGATTGACTAAGAGTGTAGGGGAGATTGGGGAATTGTGGGCCACCTCCATTATATAATAATATTTACAAGTTTGATCATCCAATTTTTTTTTATTTTCTTTTGTTCGTCTAAAGTAAATTTTTAATTAGCATTTCATAACTTTACAACGCTTTACAATTACCTACAAACCATTAACAAAAATCACCTGAAAAATTGCATTCAAATATTTATTTTGGGCCTTCATGTTTTTATTGTTTTTACAAGGATTTTCAAGAAATAATTATAGAAAATATTTTTTAAAATTATTGTGTGTCATTGGTACCTACTTTGAATCAAAAAACAAAATTTTGCATTAAATTAAAATGAATAAATAATACAAAGCTTTTTGTAAAATGAAGCATTTGGGGAATTGTGGGACCCTTTTTAGGGAAAGTATTTGTTGCTTGTTTTTAGCGATTTAATTGGAAATATTATTAAAATCACTCATCCCGTGTAGAAATTTACCGTGGAAGTGTATGAGAAACTGTCCAGTTGCGCTAGATTCAATCTAGCAACTAGATGGGAAAAATGGACAGGCTTGAACGAGGGATGTAACGCTAGCAACGTCAAGATTTTGTACAGTTATTTTGTCTAGTCCTTGTCTAGTAAAATAAATAATTCCTAGCCAGTTCCTGGATATTAAAATAAGCAGTTTCTACATACTGGGAATAATTTTAGGTTTATAAATAATAGAACAATATTTTTCAACTTTACTCTTTTGTTTGTTTAACTTTTAAACAAACAAAACAATAATACAAAAGTATTTGTTATTATCACAATTCCTCTTACAATTATTTTTGAAATTAATTGTAACATATTTTGCTACATTGGATTTTTTCTTTAAAACACAAACACATTCACTATAAAGATTCGTACTTGTATACCGATAATAAAATTAATTGTATATTATATTGTTGCAATCACAAAAAATTTACTCAAAATTACCAAAGTTTTATTACTTATTATGAACATTATAATATGAAAAACAATCTAGACTATTAATGATGACATCACATGTCCTTTTTCTAATAAATCTTTTTTTCACTGTAATATATTTAAACTTGTACACTGTCCCTGTTCAAAAATGGAAAACTGAAAACTTTTCACTAGATTTATAAATTTGATTTTATCTTCACAACAAGATAAGTTACAATTGTAGACTCTTGGTTTCTTTTCATCAAGCAATACGTCAAGAACTGATTTCGTCTGCTAGCTTAGTAGACTCTCAGAGCCACCTTCTCCACGAACTTGTACTAAATTCTTAAGTCAGCGTCCTAGACAGTGCCCAGCTAATTCTTGGACAACCTGCTATACGAAATTGTACTGAATTTTCAATTCAGTATCCTAGACAAATTTTAGCCAGATTCTAGACTGTCTTCATAGCGAAGAAAATAAAGGGGAAAACTGTACATTAACATTTCGGGGCCAGGACAGTTTATTCAGAATAATTTTCCACGACAAATGCTATCTAGCTGTAGTCTATTTCTAGGAAGGCCACGACAAATTTCTACACGGGATAGTAATAGTAATTTAACAAAAACAATTATATTCATTGCGATTCAAGCGATAGAGCTGTTCACTTAAAATGTGTAATTAATTGAGCCTATTTTACTTGTCTAAATTGTGATTCCAATTAATTTTATTTTCTTGCTTTTTGTTTTCTAATTTTATACTAATAATTAAACATTTATAACATTTTTAATATTTCTAACCATTTAATAAATTTATTTCATCGTTATTTTTTTAACTCAATTTAGGCAGTGGCCAAAAAATAGGGGAGACCGGGGCGTAATGGCTAAGGGGCGTAATGAATAATTGTAATTTGTTTAAAAACCGTAAATCGTAATAATTTCGCACAATAGACAAGTTATTATACTTGGTATACTGCAAGTTTGTCGGAACTTTCATTAATATTTATTCATTATTGTAAGAAATATAGTAGAAAAACTATTTTTGACATACGAAAGTAACTTTTCAAAATTTTCGTTTTTTCGTTCTATTTTTTTCAAAAATAGCTTTAAAAAAAAACTGAAATGAGGTTTCGATCTTGACACGTTTGTTTTTAAGGGACAATTCGAGATTTTTGATTCACACTTCCGGTATTGTTAAAGAAAAGTCAAATATTTGCCGAGTACCCCCGGGGCGTAATGGCTAGTTTTTCCCGGGGCGTGTTGGCTAATGCAATACGCTATGTATAAAAAGCAACCTACCATATCGTCGAAGTGTAGGTTTGTTTTCGCGGTTACTTGTCACTTAGTTTAAGTATGTTTAGGTGTTTTTAACAAAATTTAAAAGTTTTGGTCTAAAATTTACAAATAGTAGATTTCAAGCTACGATTATAAAGAGAAATTACAAAAAAATGAAGAGAGTGCCAATATCACAGGTTATTATTGAAAAAGCGATAGGAGAAGTATTGCTAAATAAAAATTGCACTCACTGAATACCCAGGAACCTTAATTTACAATATACAATAAGATTGGAAACTGTAGATAATAATTAGCAATCATTATTCATTACGCCCCGGGAGTTATCCATTACGCCCCGGTTCGGGCCGTATTTTGGAGTTCTGCATTGCTCCAGAAAAACTGTTGTAGAATAAAAAATAAGAGTCATATCGGGACGTTTGTAGTCTTAAAAGAAAGCTGAGTTACCAGAGTAACTTTGGGGCCGTACACATAATACGTCACGCGATTTTTGACCATTTTAACCCCTCCCTCCCCCTATGTCACACTTCGTCACAAACCTTGAACCCCTCCCTCCCCCCACGTCACGTCACACACGTAAATTTCACTGTAAATTTTATACATTGGACATTATATATTATATCCTACACTCAAAATTATTGAATCAGTTAAAAATAACTGATTTAGAAACAAAAAGTCAGTTACTAATTCCAATAGTAATATTTCTTTTCTGACAATTAGTTAAAAATAACTGCCCAAGTGCGAAATTAAAAACGGCCCAAAACTGGCCCAGTGACGGCATTGTCAGTGCCTACTCTTGGCAGACAATAGTGGCCCGACTGTCGGGAGGTTAACCGCGGTAGGCCGTCGGCAGCCAATCATCGGCCGATTCTCGGTAAACATTAATGGCCCATTATTGGCTGCCATTACTCCCCAGTATTGACAAAATTTTAAAAAAATATATTTTTTATTTAATTAACTAATTAATTTATAATATTTATACTGCTTATTTCCCTAAATTAATCGCAAACTTACAAATATTTGAAAAATTCTTACCGCTCGCGGGGATCGATACCTGAACCTGACCCACCACAGCCTAACACTCTGACCACTCTGCTACTCTGACTTGAAGTCGAGGAAGCAAAAGGGTTCTTATAAGGTACACTACACTGGCCGATACTGTGCCATTATTGGGCCGAGCTACGTCCCAATATTGGCAATTATAATTTGCCATCATAGATACAAAACGATAGACATTAATGTGCCATTCCTGGGCCAAGCTACGTCCCAATTCTTGCAATTATAATTTGCCATCAAGAAAACAAAATGGGCCGATCTTCGTCACATCATTGGCAATTGTCTTTTGTCATTAAATATTGAGCAACTTTGCCGTGAATGTGCCATTATTGAGCCAAGCTACGCCTTAATACTGGCAATTATAATTTGTCATCAAAGATACAAAATGTTTGCCATTAAAGTGCCACTAATGTGCCATTAATGGTCCGATCGTCGTCACATCACTGGCAATTGAATTTTGCCATTAAAGATTGATCAACTTTGCCGTGAATGTGCCATTATTGGGCCAAGAGCTGGCCCAGTCCTAAAAAATTTGAAAATCTGACCATCGGCGCCATCATTGGCCCATCAATGGGACGTTTTGAACACCAGTAATGGCCCAGTAACTACTGCCAATTCTCGGCAGACATTACTAGACCAATGATGGGCCGTTTTTGCAGTCTTGGCATTTCGCACTTGGGTGATGTTTCAATACAATTTTTTTTTATTGATTCAATTAGTCACGTTTAACTACCTATATAGCACCGAAACTTTCCTGAAAAGGCCGTAGCAGTATAAGTATGTAAAAATGGCCCCCTCTTAGGTTGGGTCCATATTTAGGGAATAATTTTGACCTATTATGAGACTTATTTTCACCAAGTTTCAACTCGAAAAAAAAATTGTTTTTGAGTTATACAATTTTTTTGAAAAATTCAAAAAAATTCAAAAATTTTTTTTCCCTCCGAAATGGTTGAACCGATTTTCATGAAAAAATTTTTTTTGTACAATACAATATGAACAGTTAATAAAAAAAATTTTTCGACCAAATTCTAACAAAGAAAGTCAGTAAAAAGTCAATAAAAAAAATTTTTTTTAATTTTTTTTTTAAAAAACATTTTTTTTTATTGAAATTTGTTTTGCACAATCGCTATTTTTTCTATAATATAATAGTCATTTCAAGAGTAACATATATTTTTTGCAAGATGATTGAAAGGGTACTTCATACTTTAAAAAATAAAAAACCGATTTTTGGCCCCTAAATAGTACAGTTTTCTATATAAACATGCTTATACTGCTACGGCCTTTATTAAAGATCTTTGTAAATGCGAGTAAATCGATTTACTCGCAAGCTTCAAAATATTTAAATGCAAAGTTTAGTAAAAATTGTGTAAAGATTTAAATATCCCACTTCAATAAATGTTTAGCGCGAAACTTTCCTGAAAATTTAACTTTAATTATCACGAAAGTACACTGAGAAAACTGGATAGTCAAATTCAGAGGTTCAAAAAGTGTATGTTTCCTTTGCTTATGAAGAGAGTTAAATAGTCCTTCTAAAATAAATTTTGAATTGATAATGGAAATCTACTTGTATATTCTCTCCCATTATATCTGAGGGTTAAAAGTTGCGCAGAAAATGTGTACGATCTGATGCGCGCGAAATTATTTTTCTAACATTTTATGTTTTTAATTTAGGGGTTAGGTTGCCATATTTATTCATTTCGCGCCGGATAAGGAAGGGATTTCTCAAGATGGTTAATTTGTCCCTCTGGTATAAACTCATTTTACCTCCAAGAGAAATGGCACGAATATCTGTCAATGGTATATTTGAACATTTCATTGTTATCCAATAGCTAACTCTCAAATATGAACGATTTGTCCCTCCAGATGTTTAGTCCAATACTCCAGTTTTCTCAGTGTATAGTCGAAAATGTAATTCAAATGTTCAAGAAAGTTTGAAGCTATATTTTTAAGAAAATTTGACGATAAACATTTATTGGAGTGAGAAATTTAAATCTTTACACAATTTTAACTCAACTTTGCAAGTAAATTTTTCGAAGTATGCAAGCATAAAACTTAAATATAAATATTTAGAAAAGTTTCGGTGTTTTGTGGATAATTTATCTGTTATTTTTAACTGATTCAGAAGCAAAAAGTCAGTCACTGCTGATTGTCAGTTAAAACCATGATTTTTAACTGATTCAAATTAAGAGAATATATTATTTTATCATATTATAAATAATATACCAATAGATGTTAAACAGGTACATAATAGATATTAAATAATTTAAAGCATTTTAACTGGTTTTATTTAGAAAAAGTGACATTGTCACATATAATTTCTTATAATCTTTGAATTTAAAAGATTGTGACGTAACACATGAGTTCATCCCCCCTCCCCCATGTCACACTTAGTCACAATTCTCAGACCCCCTCCCTCCCCCAGGCCGCGTGACGTATTATGTGTACGGCCCCTTTTCTGGGAGATAAACATTTAATTAGAACAAAAATGTCCGAGTAAACCCACAAAGAGTGAAAAGTTAGCCATTACGCCCCGGTCTCCCCTACTCAACATTTTTAAAAATCATAAAAGTGCACTCTTTGGTAAAACTGAAATTTCTTTTAGACAAGTGATAATTTTGGTAAATTGACTATGATACATGATAGTTTAGACCTCCTACTGACACGAAGAATTCTAAAATTTAAAAAAAAAATTTTTTGTGTAAGATATTGAGCTAAGAAAATGTGTGGTCCACAATACCCTAATCTCCCCTATTTTTATGGAACTGGTACTTTGTTTTTTCCTTAGTTTCAAGATTTTCTAGCTAGTAATTTGGAAAAATCTAGAATAATTCTTTTAATAGGATTCGGCAAGTTTTTCTGATCAGTGGTGGACCTGATTTTCTAGGTAGAATCTTAAGTAATTCTTCAAATCAGTGACTGCTGACACAACAACTGACCAGTTATTAAGGAAAAAAACAAAGCACCAGTTCCATAAAAATACACTCTTAGTCAATCATTTAAAATTAGATATTAAAAATAATTTTTATGTTCCATTCGGTCAAAAACAGAAAAGTCTAAAGTTACTTTATTTAAAAGTTATGATCGTTTCACTGTCACATTACTAAAGTTTACTTTTTTCTAAATTTTGACAAGATAAGTCGTCAAGTCTCTGACAAGTGACTAAACAGTTTATCTGGTCATGATTTCTGATCATTACTTCTAACAAGTCACTGGCCAGAAATTCAGGTCACAATTGGAATTGAACTTCAGTTCTTAAACTTGTAGTTATGTTAAGTTACTATCTAAGTCACCGTGGCTGCGTGGTAACGCACATTCGTTGTGTCTACAGGGTCTAGGTTTCGATCCCCCATCACGGAGAAAAATTATTTTTAATGATTACAATAGTCTACATTACAGCTCGGATATGTGACCACTTTTTGGAATGATTACGTAGACTATGTAATGTGTTAAGAATTTAGTAGGAACGATTACTATAGCTGTTGTAAGGGATACCTTCACGTTTGTACTCCTTACAACAGCTATAGTAATCATAACAAAAAGTGGTCACATATCCGAGAAATAATATAGACTATTGTAATCAGTACGAATAAATTTTTCTCCGTGATGCGTGCGGATTTTTCATTCTTAGATTCAACCCGAGTCGAAATTTAAGCCCTACTTTCACCCTGAATTTTCAGGGTCTGTTGAATGTTAGGAGTAGTAAAGTAGGGTCTAATTCTAATACAATTAGACCCTACTTTGACTCCCAAAATAGGCGGAAATTTGCCAATCTTCCATTTGGAGAAGCAAAGGAGGGTCTACTTCTAAGAAACCTATACCGTACTTTTAAACCTCGTAGACCCTACTTTCATACTCCTAGACCCTACATTCTAAAAGAAAATTTTGAATTATTTTTTAATGCATTACTTGAAACACTGCAAATGCAAAAAGTACTCCAAATTCATAAATACTGATGTGTTTTATAGCGTCTATATACACTTCGTGTATATAGACGCTATAAAACACATAAAATTCCACTTTTACTCATCCCAAGTGCTTCAATTGAATCTGAGCAAATCTTCAAATTTTTATTTTTCTAATTGTAGGGTCTAGGAGTATGAAAGTAGGGTCTACGAGGTTTAAAAGTGCGGTATAGGTTTCTTAGAAGTAGACCCTCCTTTGCTGCTCCAAATGGAAGATTGGCAAATTTCCGCCTGTTTTGGGAGTCAAAGTAGGGTCTAGTTTTTAAAAATTGTATTGAAATCAGACCCTACTTTACGACTGCTAAACCTGAATAAGCCCTACATTTTCAGAGGCTAAGTAGGGTCTAAATTTCGACTCGGGAAGTGTTAATGGTAGAGTAATTGTTCATTAGTCTTAAATATTTGAATAAACACAAAAATATAAATATATATGTAAATATAAACAAAATAAAAAGAGCCAGGAAAAATTATATTTTATTCTAGATTTTGAGCAGAAAACTGTCCAGTTACTGGTCAGTTACTTGCCAGTCACTGGCCAGATAATCTAACCAGTGACTGCTAAAGCAGCGCGTTACATTTCTAATCAATCACTTGACAGATTTTCTGGTCAATAACTGGACAGAATCTAGGAAAACTTCATAGTGACTAATCATAACAGAGTTGAAATTTCTACGTGGGTAGTGCTAAAACCTTCAGGATTGGAATACCGTGTACCAAATACCGTGGATGATCTAGTTAATGTGTGCGTACACGATCGTTCTAATTGTAAGTTTAACCCTTTAACGCCCAAATGGACAAAATTTTAGCATGAAGTTTGAGGACTTATTTCGGTACTTAAAAATCAATAGAAAAATTCACGAATCATCATCTCTTATGTTTTCATATGCGCTCTATCGAATAGCGTTAAAGAGAAAGTCAAAAATTTATAAACAAAAAAGTTATTAATGTTTTTTATAAAAAAAGTCCGATTTTTTTCCAATTTTTGTTTAATTTTCAATTTTTTCTACCATGAAATAGCAAAAAAATAATTCCAAATGTTACAAATAACGTGACGTAGATATATAACCTAGAAGATAGGACTATAGAAAAAATTAAAAATTAAAATGGCGGCTGAAAAATGGAGTTTAAAGTTCAATTTTTTTCAAAATTTGATTCGAAAGTACGAAATTGTTAAAAGTGTTTAGATCAGCTTAAAATTTGTTACTCAGGGGATTTAGGGGTCGCTGATCACGAATCTGAAGTCTAATTTAAAAAATTCAAAATGGCGGATCCAATATGGCGGACGATTTTTTTAAAAACTTATTAAATTTGCTTGAAACTTGTTACTCGGGGGTTTTAGGGGTCGCTGATCATGAATCTAAAATCCAATTTTCAAAATTCAAAATGGCGGATCCAATATGGCCGCCAAATTTTCAACAACTGATTAGATTAACTTGAAATTTGTTACTCTGGGGTTTTAGGGGTCGCTGATTACAATTATAATGTCCAATTTTTAAAATTAATCATGGCTGCTCCAATATGACAGACAAATTTTTAGTTGAAATTCGATAATCACGTTCTTTAGGCATTAAAATAGTTAAAATATTTTTAATGTTTTCCAACTTTTACCACGTGGAGGTAATCGTGAACTTAAAAGTCTTTTTTTTATTTTTAAAATAAATTATGTCTTCTTTTAAAATATATTTTTTTCGATTTAACTTATTGATAAGTAAAACTAATCGAATTACAACTGTGAATAATGATTTTTGAAAGGTTTTACAAGAGCTGCAAGCTGGAGATAAAAAAATTGTTTTTTTTAATTTGACCTTGAAATAAGTAATGATTAATATAAAACATATACATTTCCATTTTTTGACCTATAAATTTAAAAATTTTAATAACAAATAAAAAGAAAAAAATACATAAAAAATAAAAAAAGAAAAAAAATCTAATGATTTTTTAGATTCGTGATCAGCGACCCCTAAAACCCCCGGGTAACAAATTTTAAGCTAATCTAATGAGTTTTTAAAAATTTGGCGGCCATATTGGATCCGCCATTTTGAATTTTGAAAATTGGATTTCAGATTCATGATCAGCGACCCCTAAAACCCCCGAGTAACAAGTTTCAAGCAAATTTAATAAGTTTTTTAAAAAATTGTCCGCCATATTAGATCCGCCATTTTGAATTTTTAAAATTAGACTTTATATTATTGATCAGCGACCCCTAAAACCCCCGAGTAACAAATTTCAAGCTGATCTAAACACTTTTAACAATTTCGTACTTTCGAATCAAATTTAAAAAAAAAAATTGAACTTCAAACTCCATTTTTGAGCCGCCATTTTAATTTTTAATTTTCTCTATAGTCCTATATTCTAGGTTATATATCTATGTCACGTTATTTGTAACATTTGGAATTATTTTTCTGCTATTTCATAGTAGAAAAAATTAAAAATTAAACAAAAATTGGAAAAAAATCGGACTTTTTTATAAAAAACATTAATAACTTTTTTGTTTATAAATTTTTGACTTTCTTTTTAACGCCATTCGATAGAGCGCATATGAAAACATAAGAAATGATGATTCGTGAATTTTTCTATTAATTTTTAAGTACCAAAATAAGTCCTCAAACTTCATGCCAAAATTTTGTCCATTTGGGCGTTAAAGGGTTAAAAATATTGTACGGAGATAATAAAAAATAATAAGAAAATTATAGTAAAAAGTAATACAAATAAATAATAAAAGTTACTCTGTCATTTTCCGTGAATACAAAATAAAGAAAAAGAAAATACAGAAAAGTTAGAAATCTGAATTGATCTATTTTTTTAAAATTCACTATCAAGCGCGCGAAAATTAATATTGACTAGCATCAGAATCAGGATTGCAATATCTTCAGGGTGTATTTAATTCCCTTGACAATGAAGTTTACTAATGTCAAAATAGAATGTCGTTTTAGCAGAGAAGGAGCAGTTTAATTTTAGCAACAGGAGGATGCGGAAATCCAATGAAAATGAGTTGTTATGCTCTCTCTCTCTCTCTCTCAATCTCTCAATTATTGTGAAGTATGCTTTTCGATGTTTGAATTTAGGATGAGAATCGTCCAATGGCATACCTTTCCTTTAACTACAGTATCACGTACATACTGTTCTCCAAATATAGCATGCAAATTCCAGCAGGCACTTTCACATTTGACAGATATGTCGGATATGGTTGTCAGCTATGTATGTAAACGTGTTTCTCAGTGTATTAGGTCGCAAGCTCAGGACAAATACGATTATACTCCTCTCTCTCTCACTTACTCCCTCTTGTCCTCAGTTGTAGTTAAACAGACATTTGTAGATACACAAATTTGTTCTAGATATACTATTCTTTGACATCATTCATTGTTAAAATAATATTTAACAGATTTATCACATAAGCTCCAAAAACCGCCATTACTAAGATTTAATTAGCGAATAATAAACTAAGATTACCAATTCAACATTTTACTATGTTATTGAAGCGTCATGCACTGTTCATTCGAATGTGTCAAATTAATAGGAGATATTAGTTATAGATGACACAGATTTGAGGCAGTCGCTTATTCTCTGAATCTAAACTAGTAGAAAACAATCTAATTTATAGAGAAATTTTGTAGAAAAAGAGAGAGGTAAATAATTTAAAAGCGACCTTAAACGATGATATAAATGTAAGTAAAATAATATATAAAACACTAAATTATGTACCTAAATAAATAAAAGTAACAAAATTATTTATTTAACTAATATTGCGAATTTCCATGCCATCCAGGCAGTAATTTAAAACATTTATTGACGTGAAACTCTAAAAGAGAAAAATTTAATTAATATATTAGTAGTAAAAACATCCGAGGAAAAATATTATCCGCTCCTTTACAAAGTCTGTTAATTAGAAAGTGATATCCAAAGTTGGCTCTATAAAATGATACCAAAAATAATTTATAATGATTCTTATTGGCATAATGAGGTTAATCAATGACAACAGAAAAGTGCTATATGTTTTACCATTGAGTGCCTTAATAAGAACATCAAGTCTGTAAACAAGAATCTCAATTTTATTAATGGTGTGACAAAAGATCGACGTAATTCATTTTATTCGTGGGTGTATCTATAGAATAGCAGCATAAGTTGTTTCGCAACAAAAATAAAGAAATCTATATTGTACTCGCTCTATTCTTATCAAGTGGAATGTATAGAAAAGAACCCTAACTACAGAAAGGTACACTATAGAGGTGATATAACTAATGTAAAAAACAAAACATTAAATGTACTTAAATTCTTAAAATAAGAAGAATATCTGATTACAAATCCCAATGTTCTTAAGGGGTTACACCACTTAGAAATTTTCAAAAAATTGAAAAAATTTTTTTTTGCTTAAAATACTCTTTATGGACACCAAAATGATATGTCATTAGTTATATATCGATATCTCAAGTAAAAAGACAATTTTAGAACTGTTCAAGCAGGGTCGCGCGCTAAGGTTTACATTGTAATGAAAACTTTAAACTCGTTTTTCTCAAAACTGTATTTTAAAAATCGGTGGACACTCTAGCTGCCACAAATTTCAATCGATCCTCTTAGTTCTTTTTTTATTTTGTTTTTGATATAATTATCTAGCGAAATACGTACGGATTTTTCGAAATATTAATATTTAAATTTTCTAGACAACTTTAAATAATGAAATTTAGGCAAAAATACGGACTTTTTCCTTTAAATCGATGCCATTTTGCGAAAAATAAATTTTTTTTAAAACGGATACGTATTTCGCTAGATATTGAGCTACAGAAACTAAAGCATTTTTACTTTTTGGTCTAGCTTAATTCTGGACTAAGTTATAGTGTCCACTGTATGGCGATACATTTTTAATGCACTTTAGCATATCATCTGTCAAACCGACAATTTAAAAAAAAAATTTATATATATTTTTTTGTAGTTCAAGAGTAGTACAATACCCTACTGTAATTTAATTTTCCTAAAAAAATTTCTATTCTTCCATAAAAATTGTTGAAAAAGCTTATGTTTTGAACGGGTCAAAGTGGTGTAACCCCTTAAAGTTCTAGATACACTACCGTCCGTGAGTGTCAGGACGCCCCTTTTTCATGAGTGGAAAAATGCTTAAAACGTAGAAAATAAGAATGACAAAATTTTTCGTATTTTTTTCCTGAAAGCTAATGAAATTATGAAAAGACTGACACCTGATCGAAGAATTTTCTTTGACTATTCTGTCAGATACAGAAAAAATACTGGATTTTGCATGCTTTTCGTAATTTTTTAATTTCTCGAAAACTAATTAACTTTTTTAGCGTTCTTGGTCTTGTTTTAATCTCTATTCAATGTAGAATCTAAATTAGTAACTGGTATTGTGAAATAAATTTTTCCAAAAAAATTTGAAACTGTGAAAGTCGGATAAAAAAATTTTGAAAAACAGATTGACACTTTTCAACAAAAAAAATTTTTTTTTTAAATTAAATAATTAAGTAATTAAAAAGCTTTTTTAAAGTTTAGTATATCTATTAAATGAACATATTTTACATTGACCTTTTTAACACTTTAATATTCATGATAATTTTTTGAATTTTTTTAATCCTACTTTTACGCTTTCAAATTTTTTTTGAAAAATTTATTTCACAATACCAGTTAATAATTTAGATTCTACATTGAATAGAGATTGAAACAAGGCCAAGAACGCTAAAAAAAGTTAATTAGTTTTCGAGAAATTAAAAAATTACGAAAAGCATGCAAAATCCAGTATTTTTTCTGTATCTGACAGAATAGTCAACGAAAATTCTTCGATCAGGTGTCAGTCAATCAGAGTGTAACAATATTTAAAATTTGTTATTTTAGAAAAAGATATTATAGAACTTTTACCCATATTAATAGACATTAAGAGCAATTATCAGAAAACCATGCTGTTCTTATTTTTATCTCCACTTTTATAAACAGGACTACTGGATTATGTTCTTTCTTTAATCAGAAGGAAATACACTTTATTAACTACCTTCTGATTTTCAATGTAAATACTCCAAAAATTGATCGTCGCGCTTCGCGCTCCGGCGATTATTTCGTACGTCGCGCTTCGGGCTCCGTGTCTTGTTGCGCGCTTCGCGCGCAAATGGCTCGCTTCGCTCGCCGGGGTCTGCAATTGTTGTGCATTATTTGTGTTCTTGTTTCCTATTATATGTTTCATAAAACAGTTTTTTTTTCTTAAAGTTACTACGACTTTAAGGATTACATTCTCATCACATGTTTTAGTTTGCTGATGATTGCGATATTAAGTGAATTTAAATGTATATTTTTGGTCTTGATGATTAGAATTGTGAAGTTATTTTTAATTATACTAACTCTCTTAGTAAAAACATGATTTGCAGAAGCAGGTAAAATATTTTTAAAGAATTAGTATCAAATTTTTTGTGTAGTGTAGACCGGAGCGTAATGGCTAACTTTTAACTCTTTGTTTATTTACTAAGACATTTTTGTTTTAATTAAGTGTTTATCTTCTAAAACAGTTACTCTGGTATCTTAGCTTTCTTTCAAAAAACGAACGTTTCTATATTACTCTTCATTTTTTTCTACAATATCGTCAGTATCGTAGGTAACAAAAACAAAGTTTTTGTCTACGGACATACAGACAGACAGACGTAATCGCCGGACCATGTTCAGGGAGGCCGCAAAATTTAATTTTCAAAATTCCCTGATTTTTCCCTAACTAATTTTTTACTTTCCCTGACTAACAAATTTTTGAATTATTTAATATTCTACATTGAAATGTCCGTAAGAAGGTTCAATCTTATAAAAAATGTGACAAGACCATTATAATGAGCTATATTACAAAAACGTCTAAATTAAAAACTGAATTGATATTTTAAGTACCAAAGTTTTTTAATTTGTTGTTTTTTCGATCAAAATTCTCTGACTATTAAAGAATTTTTAAAATTTCCCTGATTTTTACTTGACTAACAAAATTCCCTGACTTTTCTCTGATGTTTTTTGGATTCAGGGCACATCAAAACGCAAAGATTTCACAAAATTAGCAAAAGTAAATTTTCCACTAAATCTAATAACTTTCTCATGTGATGAGAATGTAAAAAACTATTTCCAACAAGATATAAAATTAAAAATATTGAAATTGGAAAAAACTGAATTTTCAAAATTTTGAACTACTGTAGTTTGTGTAGTTTTCGACGAAAATGAGTTGTCCAACGAACTCAGGCTTCATTTTAAAGGAATAAAAAAGCACCCCAAATTGAAAGTCGATCCATTAAAATTTATTCGAGTTATCGTCGAGACAAAATTTTCTACAGACAGACAGACAGACAGACACTTCTCTAAAAACCATTTTTTTGGAATCAGGAAGTCATGAAACGTGAAGATTTATCAAAATTAGAAATTTCTCAAAATCGCACAAATCCAAGTCTTTCTCATTTTTGATGAGAATGTAAAAAATCATTTACCCAATGGGAATTTAACGATTGGTTCAATAATGGGCCATGCTTGGCGAACTCCGTTCCATTATTGGAACAATTATGGCAACCATCATTGAACCACCAATGCTTTAAACTTGGGATGATCACGCTACTGCCAATGATCGGTAGCCAAGCATCGGGCCAATATTAGTTGCCAAGGAATTGCCAAGGAAACAAATCAATTTTCAAAAGCTTGATTTTTTATTGGCAGCCAACAAAAAACCAAGGGTTTGAAAATTGATTTTTTTAATTATTAATTAAAATTTATTAAAAAAAAAATATTTTTCCAAAATATATACTTTTTAAAAATATTTTTTTTTAAATTAATAGAAAATATTAATTTAATTTGTCACCTCTGGTAAAACAAAGATTGAAGACTGATAAATTCCCTCACTTTATATTTTACAGTGGAGGGATGACTGTGAATGTCTTTGCGAGAGAGGAGCAGGTTAGTTATATAGAGCCAGTGAAACAGGTCACAAGCGAGAAGAAATCACTAGCATGCACTCTGGCGGCGCTTGTCGGAACTGTTTTCTGGCGCGCATGCATATCCTGACGTTATCGACACAGCGCTTGGCAACCAACGTTGCGCCACTTCCGACAAGCGCCGCCAGAGTGCATGCTAGTGATTTCTTCTCGCTTGTGACCTGTTTCACTGGCTATATAAGTACCTGCTCCTCTCCCGCAAAGACATTCACAGTTATTCCTCCACTGTAAGATATAAAGTGAGGGAATTTATCAGTCTTTCATCTTTGTTTTACCAGAGGTGACAAATTAAATTAATATGTTCTATTAATTTAAAAAAATATATATTTTTAAAAAATATATTTTTTTAAAATAAATTTTTAAAAAATATATTTTTTAAAAATATATTTTTTAAAAATAAATTCTAATTAATAATTAAAAAAAATCAATTTTCAAAACCTTGGTTTTTTGTTGGCTGCCAATAAAAAATCAAGCTTTTGAAAATCGATTTTGTTTCCTTGGCAATTCCTTGGCAACTAATATTGTCCCGATGCTTGGCTACCGATCATTGGCAGTAGCGTGATCATCCCAAGTTTAAACCATTGGTGGTCCAATGATGGTTGTCAATTGTTTTGCCAAGAAAAAACCATTGGGTACCAAGCATGGCCCATTATTGAACCAATCGTTAACATTGGCAACTTCCCGTTGGGTATCCATAATTGAGCCCGCGCGTACAATAACAGCAAGTGCGCTCGGGCTGTCTTTCCCAATCGCTGTATCTACTTCAAATTGCGAGGTGGGGACTAAATCTGGCCAATAAGGAGACTAGATTTTTTCCTCTTTTACTCCTCTCAAAGTAGATATTGCGGTTGGGAAAGTCAGACCGAGCGCACTTGCTTATATCTTTCAGTTATCCGAATCGTGTTCCCCCTAATTATATTCGGATAATCAAGGTTCCACTGTATTATTATTTTACTCCTAACAAAAGTATTAAATTGATACACTGTCGGACCAACCCATCAATACAAATTAACTGCAGAAATAGGGACATTTTGTTGGGAAAAGTGAACCAATTTTACAATACCTTTGGGAGGATTATTATACGACTATGAAATATATATTTTTTTATTTTTTGAGGGAGATATTGTAGAGGAATCAGAAAACGTTTCCGGAGATCGAAATGTAAATTATCTTTGATTTGATCATTCAAGTTCACGTCTATCCTTCATACATATATATGCGTATTCATCAGAGAATACAGTTAGTGATATATTATACATAGAATACTCGAATCCAGATGCTTCTACAGTCGTTAAAACACTCGTACAAACTTCTGCATTGTGTTTTGAATTTTGCGGGTTCAATCAAAATGTAGCAGTTATATAAATTTCACAGGATATATGTATAACGTGATGCAGAGGAAACTATTCTGCATAACCCTACTATGAAATCACAATTTATTTGTTTTCAAACGTGAACAGCATTGTGACCATTTCCATAAAGTTTCATATGCTTCACAAAGTGTTTATTATGTCATGCGTGGTAAATTTCTTGGTATAAATGCTCTCAACGTTATCCATTTAAATAAATATACATGCACATACTTATATATTTATATGTATTTAAATTTAAATATAACTATTTGTGGACGTCCACATGAAAAGGGCCCATATTGTCGGTTCCAGTTTTCGAGATAATCGCAATTTAGTAATTTTAGAGCAAAATCTTAATTTTTTTTTTATTTTTTATTATCAATCTGAATGTTTTGACAAGTCAAATCATGCGGTTTTCATTAATTTATTGATAATTTAACTGTTTGATTTCATTGGTTCTTTAGAAAAATGAAAAGGGCCCATTTTGTCGGTCATTTGCAAAAGTAATCCGAATTTTAAAAATGGAGATGTAGAAAAATTTAAAACCTCTTGATTTTTCATCTCTAAGGTGTCCTGGACTGTAAACAATTCTTATCTGAATAACTTCCGAGAAGAACCAGAGATATTGATGTTAAAATATTTTTTTTGTAATTTTCGAACTGCAAATTTGGATATCCCGTGTAGAAATTTATCGTGGAAGTATATGAGAAACTGCCTAGTTGCGCTAGATTCTGTCTATGAACTTGAAGGGAAATCTGGGCAGAAGCGAACTAGGAATGTGACGCTAGAAACATCTAGAATAAATACAGGCTGGCTGTCTAGTCTCTTTCTATTAAAATTGAACGTTTCTGGACAAATCCACGATATTAAAAATTAAAATATACCGTTCCTATAAAGGTTGAATATTTATATACGTTAAGGGGGTATTCTGGTCTAGAGGCCTCAATTTTAAGGCGTTTTTCCGAATAGGATAAAAAAGAAAGTTTAACATTTTTAATATTTACTTTTTTTGCAAATTGTTTACTAATGTTTAAAGAATACAGAAAAAAAATTAAAAAAAGTATAATAAAAAATCTTAAAAGTTATAAACTTTTGAAGTGGGAACTGAAAAAAATTCTGGTTGACACGATAACTCAGAATCTACTCAACCGATTTACTTCAAATTTTGCAAAAATGTTCTTTGTATATCCCTTTATGGTCGCAACCTCGGATTTTGAAAAATATTTTTGTTCACTATTTTTAAAAAATTCAAAAGTGTTAAAAAACAGTGTCAAAAAACACAACTTTTTTTAAAAATCATCGCCATTTTGCTAAAAATTTTTTTTTTCTTTTCTCCGAGGTACCGACCATAGCGAAGCCTTTAATAATCAAGAATTTTTTTACATTTTTTGTTTTGGAGCATTACAAAACTCTCCACACTGTCAACCAGTTCGCACTCGATTTTTTTCAGTCCCCACTTCATCAGTTTATAACTTTTAAAATTTTAGATTATTTTTTTTCCTAATTTTTTTTCTGTATTCTCTAAACATTAATAAACAATTTCCAAAAAAAGTAAATACTAAAAATGTTAAAGTTTCTTTTTTATCCCACTCGAAAAAACGCCTAAAATTGAGGCCTCTAGACCAGAATACCCTCTTAATAATAATGAACATACATATTATGTATATTTAAAAAATCTTTATTAATACAAATAAATTACAAAACTATTTCTTACATATCACAATTTTCCATTCCGGTTAGATTATTATTTTCCACGTACATGTTATTCTTGTCTAGTTGATCATCTAAATTTTCAGAGTTGATATCTGGATAACTAATGTATTAAAAATAACTTTTTCCTCATCTTTCTATTACACTTCCAATCTTTGGAATTTGTTAATATACTATTCCTAGAGTTCAATAAGAAGATTCATCAGTAAATTTCTTTACAAATGACACTGATTAACAAACTTTTCTTAAACAATAATTGAAGGAAGTGAATTTATCATTCGGTGATTAAATATTAAATTTGAAGAAGTTAACAATTTTCCCGAATCAATCTACACAAATAAATTAAATATCTTAAATAAATCTCGATAAACTCATGGGCTTTTCTTAAACAATTTCTGCACCACACACGCTGACACACACAGCTATCGCGATCATCAGCTGATCCATTGCTGCCAACTGTCGCATGCACAGTAACACTGTCGTCTGCTACTACCACTGCTCTTAGATTCTTTTTCGAATCTAAAAACAGGTAATCCATATAAACAATTAAAATTTCTTTACTATTATCTTAAAGTCTTGATCTCAATGAGAAAAAATATAATTTTTATAACATTTTTATAACCTATAATCTGTCTCTAAATTAAAGAATAAATTATCCAAATATAGTTATAAAACCTTTAAATTAAATTCAACTTTAATTTTTACAAGGATTTATATTTCTTAAAAGTTCGTTTCAAAACAGAAAGAATCTGTATTAAATACGCAATAAAAGGTAGAAGATTTGGTATGCTAGCTAGTTACTATAACGAATTTAGTGACACCCACTAGACGGACTTGTTCTAATTCCTTATGTCGGTAATCTAGACAGCATCACGATAAATACTAGGCAGTCTCCATATCGAGAGAAATAAAGGGAAAACTGTATAAAAACTGTACATTAACTTTACGGGACCAGGACAGCTATTTGAGAATAAAATTCCACGACAAAAACTGTCTAGCTGTAGGCTAACACTAGGAAGGCCACGACAAATTTCTACACGGGATTGCGTCAATTTTTTCATAATAGAGACTGTCAAAAAAATTTTAATAAGTGTAATATCTATTTTTTTTCTTCAAATGACACAATAAAATTGTACCTAATCATTAATCTTGTAAAAAAATGGTTTTTTAATAGAAAAATTCTCCTTTTTAGAAAAGGGCCCATATTGTCGGTTTTTCGTATTTTCAAAATTAAGAGGGGAGGGGATGGTTTTAAAAATTTAAAACCTATTGGTTTTTAATCTTTTAGGTACCCTGGACTGTAAACAATTCTTATCTGAATAACTTCCCAAAAGAACCAGAGATATTGATGTTAGAGTCTTTTTTTCGTAATTGTGGAAATGAAAATTTGGATATTGCGTCATTTTTTTCGTAATAGCTATTACGAAATATATACATAAATATATACACAGAAAAAAATGCGAATGGTAAAAACAACCACATTTGTGTAATTAGAAAAAAAGTAGTTAAAACTACCATATTCAGCAGCATTTTAACTACACTTCCTCAATTAGTGGAACCAAAATGAAGTAGTTGGTTTTATGTAGTTAAAATAACTACTTTACGTACTTGAAATAACTAACAGATGCTTGTAAATGGCTCAACTATAGTGTAGTAGTAAAAACTATTGTTAAAAATAGTTAATTTTACTATTGTGGTAGCAAAAATAACTATTTTGTATTAGTTGCAAACAAAATGAGACTTACTGTTTTTATATAGTAAATACAACCTCTGAAAGTTGTTACTTTTATTATTTATGTAGTTAAAACAACTATTTCTTACTAGTTGCAGAGAAAGAAAGAAATTTACTGTTTTCATATAGTAAAATCAATTGTTGAAAATAGTTATTTTTACTATTTATGCAGTTGGAAAGATCATTTTTTTCTACAGAGAAAAAACGTGAGTGCGGTAAAAACATCCACATATGTGCAGTTAAAAAAATATAGTTAAAACTACCATATTCAGCAGCATTTTAACTAAACTTCCATAGTTAGTGGAACTAAAATTGAATAGTAGGTTTTATGTAGTTAAAATTACTACTACACGTTATGATTGTGAATAACTCAACAATCAGTAGTTAAAATTACTGTTAAAAATAGTTATTTTCGGAATTTCTGTAGTAGAAATATCCATTTGTTGCTATTTGCAAAATAAATTAAAATTTACTGTTCCAAAGAGTAAAAACAACCGCTGGAATTTGTTATTTTTATGTTTAATGTAGTTAAAAGAACCAATTCTTACTAGCTTTTAATAATTTATCTCTATGGTGGTAAGAAACATTTATTTTTATAACTACAAAAGTCATAAAAGTAACAATTTTTATGTTATTTTTACTATATGAAAATAGTAAGTTTAATTTTTTTATAACTAGTAAAAAGTGGACAATTTTACTACAGAAATTCTGAAAATAACTATTTTCAACAGTACTTTTAAGTACTGCACTATCGTTGAGTCATTTAAAATCATATGCTGGCTACATTTCAACTAAGTCCTTGAGCTTAAAAAATTAGTTACTGCAACTAAACGGAGTAGTTACTATGACTGAATATAAGAAGAATGTCCTCAGGTACAATGCCAGTCATCGTAGCGTGCGAGCGTGGTTAGGTGGTTAGGTTATCGGTTTGCGAATGTTAGGGTCGTGCGTTCAATCCCCGGCGTTTGGGGATTTTTCTCTGTTAGGTGTATAAGAATTTAATATATAAATTATATATGAACAAAAATAGGTAAGAGAAAATATAAAAAAATGGACCTCAATAATAATAAAAAACAAATAAATAATTTCATTTTACTACTTTAAATAGTTAATTTAACTATTTTTTACAGTTGTTACAACTACAATTTGTTACGGGCGCCTATGGGAACTATGAAAATTTAGTTACTGCAACTAAATGAAGCAGTTAGTATGACTAACAACAAATAGTTAAGGTAACTGTTTTAGTAGTTAAATTTACTGTAAAAGTGGTGTTTATTACTACATTTTACAGTTAGACTAACTATTCTGTCAAAGTTCATTTTACTAAATAATGTTACGGGCGCCTATAGGAACTACAGGAAATAGTAAAAAAGTAGTCAAATTTACCATATTTTTTTTTGTGTGTATTATATATATTATATTTATATATATTATATATATATATATATATAAATATTACAGTCTCTATAGAGACTGTTAAAAAATTTTTAATAAGTTTAATATATATTCTTTTTCTTCAAATTACACAATAAAATTGTACCTAATCATTAATCTTGTAAAAAAATGGTTTTTTAATAGAAAAATTCTCCTTTTTAGAAAAGGACCCATATTGTCGATTTTTAGTACTTAAGTACGAAATTTTTGAAAATTAAGAGGGGGGATGGTTTTAAAAATTTAAAACCTGTTAGTTTTTTATCTTCAAGCTCTGAACTGGACTGAACTGAACTGGAAACAATTCTTATCTGAATAACTTCCAAGAAGAACCAGAGATACAACAATTAGTTGATATCGCAATCTTTAATTCTGTTTTTCTCGAAATGAGGTTTGTGGCGTTCTAAACTTTAAAATTTTGTAACTCAGCGAATTTTTAACCAAAGAAGTTCTAAGACCACTCAAAATTTTCCAAATTTTTCCAGGAATACGCCCATATAGATAACTCCAATAGTGCCAAAATGGGCCCTTTTCATGTGGACGTCCACATTTAAAGATTTATATTAAGATTTAAATAATTCGTCCCTGTAATTGCTTAAATAATAGCGGAGATAGGGGTATTGTTCCAATTCCCTTTTTCTTAGCTCAATATCTAAAAAAAATTTTTTTTATTTCAAATTTTTTAATCTTGTCAGTAGGAGGTCTAAATTAACATATATCATAGTTAGTTTCCCAAAATTATCACTTATCTAAAAGAAATTTCAGTTTTACCAAAGAGCAAAATGAATTTATTAAAGAGGTAAAAATATTAAAAATGTTATAAATGTTTAATTATTAGTTTAAAAATAGAATAGAAAAAGTAAGAAAATGAAATTAAATGGAATCACAATTTGGACAAGTGAAATAGACTCCATTAGTTACACATTTAAAGTGAACAGCTCTATCGCATGAATCGCAATGAATAACATACTTTTTGTTAAATTACTATAGCTATGAATGCTTTTCCTATATATCTGCATTGTGCAATTAAATCGCCAAAAACAAGCAACAAATAGTTCCCCTAAAAAGTGGCCCACAATTCCCCAAATGCTTCATTTTACAAAAAGCTTTGTATTATTTATACACCCAGGTAGAAATTCCAATTCTGTAATGACCAGTCACTAGTTTGTGAAGTTTTTCTAGATTCTGGCCAGTGATTGACCAGAAAATCTGGCAAGTGATTGATTAGAAATGTAACGCGCTGCTTTAGCAGTCACTGGTTAGATTATCTGGCCAGTGACTGGCAAGTAACTGACTAGTAACTGGACAGTTTTTTAATCAAAATCTAGAATAAAATATAATTTTTCCTGGCTCTTTTTTTATTTTGTTTATAATTACATATTTATTTATATTTTTGTGTTTATTCAAATATTTAAGACTAATGAACAATTTCTCTACCAATAACACTAAAATCTAAGAATATAAAATTCGCACGCACGGGGATCGAACCCTAGACCCTGAAGACACAACGCACACCACGCAGCCACTGTGACTTAGATAGTAACTTATCATAACTACAAGTTTAAGAACTGAAGTTTTATTCCGATTGTGACCAGAATTTCTGGCCAGTGACTTGTCAGAAGTAATGATCAGAAATCATGACCAGATAAATTGTTTAGTCACTTGTCAGAGACTTGACGGCTTATCTTGTCAAAATTTAGAAAAATGTAAACTTTGGCAACGTGACAGTGAAACGATCATAGCTTTTAACCCCTTGGCAGTCGATGACGTGTATATGTCGTAGGCAACTAGAAGAATCCGACATTAAGCTTAATACCTAGGCAATAAGCTTACTGGTGGACATTTTAAAAAATTCATCGGATTCACTTAAAACTTGTTACTCAGGGGTTTTCGGGGTCGCTGATTACAAATCTGATATCAGATTTTAAAAATTCAAAATGGTGGATCTAATATGGCGGACGACATTTTCCAAAATTCATTGGATTCACTTGAAACTTTTTACTCGGGGGTTTTCAGGGTCGCTGATTACGAATCCAATTTCAGATTTAAAAAATTCAAAATGGCGGATCCAATATAGCGGACGACATTTTCAAAAACTCGTCCGATTCATTTAAAACTTGTTACTCGGCGGTTTCCGGGGTAGCTGATTACGAATCTAGCATAAGATTTTTAAAACACAATGTAGAGTTTCGAATATGGCTGGCGCCATTTTAAAAAATTTATCAGATTTACTTAAAAGTTGTTACTTGGAATTTATTAATGTCGTAGATTATAAATGTAATATGGGTTTTGAAAAATGGCGGATCCAATATAAGAACAGACAAAAAAATATAAAAAAACAAAATAAATAAAAAAGTGTAAAATCCGACCGCATACCTCCACGTGGTAAACTCTAGGGTCGTAAGTAACGTAGTCTACTTAACAGCTGACTGCGGGGGAAAATTTTGTATTTATTATCGTTTCAAAAGTTTTTCGTAATTAGCGAAAACCCTCTGGTAACAAGTTTCAAATGAATCCGATAAATTTTAGAAAATTTCATTCGCCATATTGGATCCGCTATTTTGAATTTGCAAAATCTAAAATCGGATTCGTAATCAGCGAACCAGAAAACCCCCGAGTAAAAAGTTTTAAGTGAATCCGATGAATTTTAGAAAATTTCGTCCGCTATATTGGATCCGCCATTTTGAATTTTTAAAATCTAAAATCGGTTTCGTAATCAGCGACCCTGAAAACCCCCGAGTAAAAAGTTTCAAGTGAATTCAGTCGATTTTTAATTTTCATGTCCGCCATATTGGATCCACCATTTTGAATTTTCAAAATCTGATATCGGATTTGTAATCAGCGACTTCAAATACAATAGTATGCTCGTTTGCGCCAATTTTATTTTTTTTAAAAGTTGTCGAGATTTTGAGCCCACTTATGAGATTTTGGTCTTGACTGCGAAGGGGTTAAATTAAAAATTATTGTGTGTCATTGGTACCTACTTTGACTCCAAAAACAAAATTTTGCATTAAATTAAAATGAATAAATAATACAAAGCTTTTTGTAAAATGAAGCATTTGGGGAATTGTGGGACCCTTTTTTTGGGGAAGTATTTGTTGCTTGTTTTTAGCGATTTAATTGGAAATATTATTAAAATCACTCATAGTTATAGTAATTTAACAAAAACAATTATATTCATTGCGATTCAAGCGATAGAGCTGTTTACTTAAAATGTGTAATTAATTGAGCCTATTTTACTTGTCTAAATTGTGATTTCAATTAATTTTATTTTCTTGCTTTTTGTTTTCTAATTTTATACTAATAATTAAACATTTATAACATTTTTAATATTTCTAACCATTTAATAAATTTATTTCATCGTTATTTTTTTAACTCAATTTAGGCAGTGGCCCACAATTCCCCAACATTTTTAAAAATCATAAAAGTGCACTCTTTGGTAAAACTGAAATTTCTTTTGGATAAGTGATAATTTTGATAAACTGACTATGATATATGATAGTTTAGACCTCTTGCTGACACGAAAAATTTAAAAATTAAAAAAAAAATTTTTTTGTTTAAGATATTGACCTAAGAAAAAGTGTCGCCTACAATGCCTTAATCTCCCCTATTTTTATGGGACTGGTGCTTTGTTTTTTCCTTAGTGTCAAGATTTTCTAGCTAAAGATTTGGAAAAATCTAGAATAATTCTTTTTATAGGATTCAGCAAGTTTTTCTGATCAGTGGTGGATTAGTTTTTCTAGGTAGAATCTTAAGTAATTCTTCAAATCAGTGACTGGCCAGTGTCTGGAAAGAAATTCTTTTCACTATTATGATCAGATTTTCTGGTCAGTGACTTGATAAAATTACTGTTCACAAAGGGGAATTGTTTTTATCCAGTGAAACTAGCCAGTCATTTAATCAGGACTGGCCAGATTGTCTTCGCAAGTAAAACTCGCTCTCGACTCTACAGTTACTGGAAGGAAACAAGTAGTACTTGACAAATTTCTACCTAGGCATTTTAGTTTGACGCAAAATTTCTTTTTGGAGTGGAAGTATCATTGCCACACAATAATTAAAAAAATATTTTCTATAACACAGGACCACAAAATTTTTTTTAAAGGAAGTATTGAGCGGACCATGTTTTTTATTTGTTTTTTGGATCGCTGAATTCAAATCCGAACTCAGTTTTCCGCCATCACGTCAAGTTTCTTCAAAATGGCGGATCCAATATGGCTGTCGAATTTTTAAAAAATTTATCAAATTTACTTGAAATCTGTTACTTGGGGGTTTTTAGGGTCGCTGAATACGAATTTTATCTTAGTTTAAAAAAATTCAAAATGGAGGATTCAATATGGCTAACAAATTTTTTAAAAATTTATAAGATTTTGAATTTTTGAAAACTAAGGTGAAATTCGTATTAAGGGCATCCGGGAAAAATCGAGCCCAAAAAGTGTTTTCCCGCGTGTCGTCTCACTCCTAAATAATTAGAGATATTTAGTTCGGATTTATCATGATAATTAGGGTAATTCATGATGATTACGAATATTCTCGAAATTTGCAAGTAATTTTTTAAATAAATAATGAAAAACGAAATTACAAAAGTTGGATTTTTGGCGAAAGTTTCGGACAATATGGCGGCGAGCACACAGACAAGTGGATCTATGTGTCAGTGGTCAAGGAGGTGGCGCCAATTCTCGGAAGTGGTCGCGAGTTGAACTGAGGGAAATGTATTAACCTCAAATTACTCCACTTTCAATCGTTAATAAAATAATTTCCTCGCAAAATTATTGCAAAAACGGAGAGGGCCGCTCCTCGGAGAGTCTTCCTCTATCACCCCTCCAAATATGAACCCGAAATATTTTATCCTCTCAAAATGAGACGTCTATACTGAACCGTGAAAAACCCCTTTTTTCCGTATATTTAAACAATTTTTTTCAATAATTATTTATCAAAATTTCTCTAAATTCCGAGAGGACCGCTAGTCCCAGAGCAGTTCTCTATATTTACCAAAAAATTCCGACTCAAAATATTCTTTTCTTTTTAAATGAGACGTCTATCACGAAACCAGTATTATTTCCCGGATGCCCTTAAGCAACCCCATAAACCCCCTAGTATAACGTTTCAGGTAAATCCAATAAATTTTTTAAAAATTGGTCAGCCATATTGCATCCGTAATTTTGAATTTTTGAAAACTAAGGTGAAATTCGTATTAAGCAACCCCAAAACCCCCCGAGTAACAAGTTTCAGGCGAATTGGGTGAATTAAAAAAAAATTGACGCTATATTGGATCCGCCATCTTAAAGTTTGAATATTTACGAGGTTTTTTGATTGTTTAACATTATATAATATTTTTCAAGTACGTTAAAGTTGCTTTTTAATAGATTCTTCTGCTTATTTTTATTTATATCTTGTTTACAGTCAGTTTTTTAAGAATTTTATTAATTTGTGAAGAAACTTGACATGATGGTGAATAATTGAGTTCGGATTCGAATTCAGCGTGGTTCTGTGTAATTAATTCTTGAAAATCCTTGTGAAAAACAATAAAAACATGAACGCCCAAAATAAATATTTGAATGCAATTTTTCAGGTGATTTTTTTTACAGTTTAGGGGCCATCCACTTATTACGTCACACTTTAAGGGGGAGGGTGGGTCAAGCAATTTGTGGCACCCTGCAGAGAAAATGGCTCTAATGTATATAATAGAGTGTGACATAGGGTACGAGGGGGGGGGGTAAAAAATGACCAAAAATAGTGTGACGTAATATGTGGATGGCCCCTTATACGTAATTGTAAAGCGTTGTAAATTCATGAAATTCTAATGAAAAATTTACTTTGGACGAAAAAAAGAAAATAAAAAAAATTGGAAGATCAAACTTATAAATATTATTAAATAATGGAGGTGGCCCACAATTCCTACAAGAATTCAAGTCGAAATAGAAACACGAATTTCATGTGTAATTTCATATGTATCTAGCAAATTCTTAAAATTTAGGTTGAAATCAATAACGAAAGAGACGGAATTATTTCAAAATTCAGATCAAACGGCACATATCAGAAGCAAACAAGAAATTAAAATTTATACCATAATTCACAGGTCAAGTGACTAAGGAAATTTTAGGACTTCAGGTCAAATTTACATGTCATTAGACGTTTTAACTGGAAATTCGTAGGAAAAAATAACAAGTCAATATATGTAGGTGAAAATTCCCGTATATAATTTAGGTCAAAAGGTGAACATAAATTTAAAATTAAGGGCAAACACCGAAGATAGAGTTAGATATTTCGTCTAAGTTTACATATTAGGAGGTGAATGTAAACATAAAAGTAGAATAAAAACTGCAGATCAAAAAATAAACAACTTATTAAAATAAAAATTAAAAAAATTAAAATTGAAATTGAAATTTTATAAATATATATAATATACAAAATTAAATATAATGCATAACAATTTTATCTCAACGTTACTACAAAATTAATTAAAAAGTGGTAGATATTTTTGAAATTTTTAATAATTTCTAGAAACACACTTTATTATATATTTTTACTGCTCTTGATTTGATACTAATAAATATGAATTATCAATAAAGAACATTTAATATAACTTCGATTTGTGAAATATAAATTTCATTTCCTCAAAACAATAATATGAAAATAAAATTAAAAAAAAATTTTAAATGTTGAATTTAAAAATAAAAAAAATTTTTTTTGACTGAGATTTTAATAGTAACTTAATTAAAGTAAGTAACATTCAACTGTGAATGTTTACAAAAGTGAAATGTAAATATGAAACGTCTTGTATATATGTACCAGTTGCAAACATTTAACGCCAAACGTAACTTTGTACATTGTAGACACGATTCAAGTTGGCAAATATTACAGTTTAATAATTTCAATTTAATGCTTTCTTAATTACTTCAAAACATCTGCTCGTTTACATCTCGAACATTTTACATGAAATAGAAAATGATCTTTACTTATATGAAAAAAAAGAACGTACTTTTAATTAAATTATTTCAAAAGATCTGTGAAATTAAAATAAATAAATATAAAAAATGTAGATAAATAATTAAAAATTACAATTGATAGAAATGAAAAAACAATCATTCTAATTAATTTTATTTAAAAACTGCCTAAAATTAAAAGAAGAAAAACCAAAAATCGAAACAACTCAACAATTTTCTCACTACATTAAAAAATGTAATTAATTTAGTTTAATAATTGAGGACTTGTATCGAAGAACTCGCTCGACGCGCGGTTTAAAGGGATAATACCAGCCAGGCATCAGTGAACGACCCAGAGGCCCTCACTGCTGCCTGACTGGTATTACCCCTTTGAACGGCGCGTCGAGCGAGTTCAAGTAAATAGAAGCGAAAAAGTAATTTAATTAAATAATAACTTAAATTTATAAGAAAATGTTATAAATTGAAATAAATAATTATGTAGGTATAAATAGATAATTAAAATTTATTGTAATAAATTTTTTCACATAATTCACATAATTTAATTAAATAATTAAAATGTAATTAAAATATTAATAGATACTGTATTTATATTGTGGAATATTTAACAAGTAAAAAAATAACTAAATTATTATTTTTTGAATGAAAAAAAAGCAAGAAATATTTAAAATTGGTGAAAAAAATTGACTCTCCAAGTTCATTAAGGAAAGATTTTTTAATTGTAAAGATATCTCGTTAAAAATCAATTGCCATATAAAATTGGTGCATATATATGTACGTATGTATATATAGTTCATATATGAAGGCAATTAGTGTTTCTTTTCGTTTCTTTGCCTTCAAATATGATGCAATCGTATTTTTTTCAACGATTTCCGTTGTATCATTAGAGAAAATTGAGTTTTCACGATTGCCATGAAAATTGTGTTACACTGCTCTGTAAAATGAGTGTATTTGTGTACAATTTCTACGATCGCGCTGTAGGAAATATTCAAATTTCCATTTTGCATAGTTTGGTTAATAAACGAAAATCGACAAAACTATTTCGCTGACAAATAAAATTGCGAAATAACCCAACTTTTAACTGCACTAGAATTGAGAAATATTTTTGTTTGCATTGCTAACTGTTTCTCATATCGACAAATTTTTCAATTTTTTTTAAAGGCATTTTTTTATATATATGTTTACTTACTAAATAAATAAATTAATTAATTAAATCATAGTATCTTTATGAATAAATCGGAAAATAAATAAACAAATTAGTAGATAAATAAATATAAAAAGTAAACAGAGGAATAAATAAATGAATTAATGATTAGATAGTTGATTAATTAATTAATTAACAAATCAATATGTTGATAAGTAAATAAATAAATATAACTAGATTAATAAATAAATGATATTAATAAAAAAACAAAAAAGGAAATTTAAGTATTTTCTGATAAATTTTTTTAAATTCGTTATTGTTTTACGCGTGGGGAAAATTTTTTTAGTATTCATTTTCGCATAAAACGAGCAACATTTTTCCCAGTTTTATAATTTATTTACAAACTCTCGCGAAATCGTTTTATCAGGAAAACTTTCTTTTTAAATATTAATGGCCTGTTAGATAAATTAATATTAAATTTATTAAAAACTCTCCTAAAACCTGAGAACTTTTAAAAGGGTAATTTAAAATGTACTGAAGACTAAAAGTCTTCATGTCATCAATTTTTAAATGTACCTTAAGTCTACCTTTAAATCATTAAAAATACTTTTTCCAAAACTGATAAATGCTTTAGGAAACAAGTGAGCTTTACGAACATCCCCCTCCTCCACTTATTTGATTATCGGTTTAGAAGCAAATATTTTTTAAAAAATTTACAATTTTTAGAAAAGAAATATTTATTAATATTTTTTTAAAATAATAAAACGATAAAATTAGAAAAACTGAAGCTTCAATACAAGCAAAGCTTGAAAGTTTATGCTATGCATGAATGAAGAGAACGTGTCGTCGCTTGACTGCTTTTATTTCCGACGAGTTTACTGTTTCAATCAAGAATTATATCCTCAAGTGAAAGAAAGTTTGCTACCGACAGCTGCGCAACTGTATTTTATGCTTTTTTACTTAAAATGGTAATGTGAAATAGAAATTTAGTTTAAATTATATATAAAAAATACTCTCAATCCTTTTCTCTTCTTGGCAATAAAAAACAGAAATTATACGAGTCCAAGTAAATAAAATGAAAATTCAAATAAAAAAATAATCACTAAACTTGCTTAATTTCATTTATTAAACAACACAAAAACACACACACTCACTAATGCAATTTGATTGTCAATCTTAACGTTTTAAGTTAATGAGAAAATCTCTAACAGGTAATCGAACATCAAGTCGTCCATAAAACATTTTTAATTGTTTACTGCACAAACTCATTAACCTTCTATTGTTAAATATAACCTAAAGTGCTGCGCTTTTTAATTAAAAACTCCATTTTCCAATTACAGCATAAACTGAGATTAAAATTTCCCAAACAATAAAAAATAAATAAATAATAGTCATCACTAATTTTTTGTTCAGTTAATAATAGAAAAATAAATTTTTAACTATTTTAACGATTGACAATGACGGATAATTGAAATTTCATGTTCTCAATTTTGACGTGAATTTGCAAACAAAAATTATAGGTTCCAATTACTTAAAAAACAAAATTTACTGACAAAAAAGGTTTCAAGTAAAAAATTGCATTAAAAAGGGTAGATAAATCTCTGCGCTAATTATAATATAAATTGGATTAAAGTACATATAGCTATACGATTATCAGAGAATGGCATCATTAAGGATTGTCGCACTATGAAAACTTATGTGAAATTATCAAACTCGATGATAATAAAATTTAAAACCATAAATAATAAATCGCTGTTGCCATTATAAGCCTTTCATCTCTTACCATTTTCCAAAAAATTATATATATATAAGTTCAGTAAACAAAACTATAAAGAAAATAAAGAATTTCCAATAATGAGTTTTAAACTTTTAATATTCCCATAAAATTAATAAATTTATTTATCCCTCATTAATACGCAAAATGAATTTCTTTATTTCCTTTGTAAAATTAAATAATTTAATTCTCTCTGAACTTTATTCAGCATTTTCTTTTAATTATCGCACAACTCTCTAAATCGCAATTACTAAAAAAAAACAAGTACAAATTAGCAAGCAAAAAGATGTGGCCTAATTTCCAGGCAGTTTCAATGAAACGAAAAGTAAATATTTTTTTATTTTATTTTAAAGATTATTAATTGTCTTAAAAAGACATTTTTTATAGTTTTAATTATTAACAAACTTTAATTATTAAACACTTTTTATTACTTGTTATGATTTATAAAGAAACTGTATTAATTCACTTTATTCCGGACTGTGATTCCCTCATCAATTCACTAAAAAAATGTGTTTGAATCAAACATAATTATCTTTGTTATACAGTCAACCAAAAATTATTTTTGAATTAAACATAAGCCAACTTCAATTTTAAGAAAATAAAAAGTTTTCCCGAAATTAAATTTTCAACTTACATTGGCCCATAAAAACCTAGTTTAAAACTGATTTAAACCTTTTAACGATTGTTTGACCCTTATGGCATTACTTTAACGTTTAATCAACCTTCGATTGTATATTTCCAACCCTAAAAGAAACCTTATGAACCTCAAAAGAACTTCTTAATTTTATGATTCTGAAAAAGTCAACCTTACTAACCTTCCTTTAACCCTCACATACATTACTTTCTTCATCACCAACTTCTAGGGGTGAAAACAACCCTTAAATGAAAAGTAACAAGTAATATTTTAAAAATAGATTCAATTTGCCTAAAACTCGTTACTCGGGGATTTTTGGGGTCGCTGATCACGAATCCGATGTCGGTTTTTTAAAATTCAAAATGGCGGATCCAATATGGCGGACAACTTTTTTAAAAAATGATTTAATTTGCCTGAAACTCGTTGCTTGGGGGTTTTTTGGGGTCGCTGATCACGAATCAGATGTCGGTTTTTTAAAATTCAAAATGGAGGATTCAATATGGCGGCTGTCAAAATAAAAATTGATCGGATTCGCTTGAAACTTGTTACTCGGAGGTCTTTGGGGTCGCTGATCACGAATCCGATGTCGGTTTTTTAAAATTCAAAATAGCGGATCCAATATGGCGGCTGTCAAAATAAAAAATTGATCGGATTCGCTTGAAACTTGTTACTCGGGGGTTGTCGGGGTCGCTGATCACGAATGCGATGTCAGTTTTTCAAAATTCAAAATGGCGGATCCAATATGGCGGACAACTTTTTAAAAAAATGATTTAATTTGCCTGAAACTCGTTGCTTGGGGGTTTTTAGGGTCGCTGATTACAAATCTCATGTCAGTTTTTCAAAATTCAAAGTGGCGGATCCAATATGACTGACAACTTTTTGAAAAATAGATTCAATTTTCCTGAAACTCGTTACTCAGGGGGTTTTTGGGGTCGTTCATTACGTATCTTAAGTCAGATTTTAAAAATCAAAAATGGTGGATCTTATAAAGATGAAGATTACAAAAAATTCCAATATTTTTACAAATGTGTCTTTGCATATTGGACATTTTTTTAATGACAAAGCAAACTTTGTGGTAAGTAAATTTATTCGATAATAGGAAGCGTAAGTAAGATTAAATTAAATTTTCCAGTTTCATTCTAGATCTGTAATCTACATTTTGATCCTACATTTTTAATTTTGAAAATCTGACTTAAGATTCTTAATCAGCGATCCCAAAAATCCCCCGAGTAACAAGTTTCAGGGAAATTGAATCTATTTTTCAAAATGTTGTCCGCCATATTGGATCCGCCATTTTGAATTAAAAAAAACCGACATCGGATTCGTGATCAGCGACCCTAAAAATCCCCGAGTAACGAGTTTTAGGCAAATTGAATCTATTTTTAAAATATAACTTGTCACTTTTCAATTAAGGGTTGTTTGCAAGGGAATATTGCCAATTTACTCTAACTTTAGGTGTAGTGGGGAACTGTTAAATGAAGTTTTCTAGAAGCTAAAATAAAAAAATGTAATTGTAAATTGTTAATTAAAAGCATTAATTCATTGTTTCTCATCAAACAGTCACAAGAATGCGTAAAGTAACCTTTTTACGCACTGAAAATCACTTTACACACTGAAATTCACTTTACACACTACTAGCGGTGTGAAAAGTAACACTTTAAACACCGCTATAACAAGAAGTACTTTACACACAGTTTTCTGTGTGTAAAATTCAATTTTACAGGTTAGTGTTGCAAAAAAACAATTTTGTGCTTGTGTTGTGGGTGACAAGTAAGATAATAACTATCAAGGAGTAGGTGGACTATAATGAACAGAAATCAAAAGGTTAATTAGCAAGGATTGTAATGTTTGGAGGTAAGTTATATTTATTTTGTGTAATAATATTAAATAACTTAAAATATCACAAGAAGATTGTTAACTGGACGATGTAAAGCTGACAAGGGTCGATTATATCAACATCATGAATAAAAAAGATTCCAACAAAATATATATAAAATACAAAAAGAAAAAAGAGCAATAATATAAAAAAATTCAAATTAAGTAAGAAACTTAATAATAATGTTTGTTGTAACGTTTAAAGTTTAATTTAATTTAAAATGTAAAAACTATAATTGTAAAAGTAACAAATAAAAAATGCATAAATCTGAAAAACGTCATTTTCTTTTATTTAATCTTGCTTGGCAATAAAATAGGCCATAAATATGTAAACTTTCTAATATATTAATTAAGTTTAACTAAATTTTTTTTTGATTTTTAATTTTGAAAAAAACGTTTTTTGCCCATAACTTTAAAAAAATGTTAGGACACCTATAAATGTTTTTCCATAATTTTGTAGAGTTTTTTTAGACGCATCTTTTGAGCCCTAATTGAACATTTTTCGTACACATTAACCGGAGTTATTAAACTTTTAAAAATCAAAAATTTTGGAAAATAAGACTTTTTTGAAAATTTTGTTGAAAAACGTAGAAGTAACTTTAAAATTATCGTTATTAACTTGTATAGCATTAAAAAACGCTTCGATCGACCTATTTTTGAACCTAATTCGATAATAAATTTCGAAATTATTGGTATTTTAAAAACCAAAAATTGTGAAAAATGACATTTTCTCAACTTTTTTTGTTTGAAAATTGTTATTTAACTATTAAATTATTGTAACTATCTAGTAGGGTATTTAAAAATACATTGATTGACCCAAAATTTAATCACTTTTATCATATTTATAAAAAGTTATTCATATATTTCTAATATTTTTATCTCTATGAGGAAGTAAAGTGTTCATGAAATGAGGACCAAAATTATAAAAAAATACAACTTGACAGCGGTTTTTTACTTATTTTTGCATGGCAGACTATTATAACATTTGCTATTACATAAAAGATTATTTTTTTACAGTTGCATATTTTTGTCGTACATTGACGACCAGACGCTTTACAATTACACTTAAAATGACCTTGCCCTCCCGTATTTTTTTACACACTCTCGGACTGTTATATTTTGATAATAGTCAACATCTTTTTTAATAAAATTCAAACCGGCTTTCTTCATTTGTTCACTTTCGAACTACAGTAATATTGATGGGTAATATTACAATCAGGCGGACATTTTAATATGGGTACAAGTTATAAAACTTTTAAAATATTGATCAAAAATATTTAAATGTATAGGGGAGACCGGGGCGTAATGGCTAACTTTTCGCTCTTTGTTGTTTTATTCGGACATTTTCGTTTTAATTGAATATTTATCTCCCAGAAAAGTTACTCTGGTATCTCAGCTTTCTTTTAAGACTACAAACGTCCCGATATGACTCTTACTTTTTATTTTACAACAGTTTTTCTGGAGCAATGCAGAGCTCCAAAATACGCCCCGAACCGGGGCGTAATGGATAACTCCCGGGGCGTAATGAATAATGATTGCTAATTATTATCTACAGTTCCCAAACTTATTGTATATTGTAAATTAATGTTCCTGGGTATTCCGTGAATGCAACTTTTATTTAGCAATACTTCTATCGCTATTTAATAATATTCTGTGACATTAGTACTCTCTCCACTTTTTTGTAATTTCTCATTATAATTGTAGCTTGAAATCTACTATTTGTAAATTTTAGACCAAAACTTAAAAATTTCGACAAAAACACTTCGCCGATATGGTAGGTTGCTTTTTATACACAGCGTATTGCATTAGCCAACACGCCCCGGGAAAAACTAGCCATTACGCCCCAGGGTTACTTGGCAAATATTTTGTAATTTTTTATCAATACGGTAAGTGTGAATCAAAAATCTTCAATTGTCCCTTAAAAGCAAATGTTTCAAGCTCAAAACGTGATTTTAGTTTTTTTTAAAGCTATTTTTGAAAAAATTAGAACGAAAAAATGAAAATTTTGAAAAGTTACTTTCGTATGTGAAAAATAGTTTTTCTACTATATTTCTTGCAATAGTAAATAGTTGGCCAAAAGTATTATTTAAACTACTTCTTTTGCAACTTAAAGTGAATTTTTTTTCAAACTTTGAAAAAATTTGGAGGCGCTCCATAAAAATCGTTATAACTTAGAAGAATTTCAATATTTTTTAATAATAAAAATTGTTTTTTTAAACTGAAATATAGTAGAATATCACCAGAAAATTTCCTTTACCGCAATCATTTCCTTCCCTTTCAAAAAAAGTGCTGAAAAAACGCTTTTTTTATAACTCAGTCATAAAAACGGCGTTTTTTGGTACTCCGGAGATAAGTAGAAAACTGCCTTTTCTTGAACAGAGCGTCATAAGAGCTCTTATTCGTACGGAGTGCAAATAAGACTTCCCCAGAGTACGAAAAAGAAAAATAATGTAACCACTGCGATGAACCAAGTGAGAAGGACAGCATGAGTCGACGTTTTTATCGAGAATAATAGCACACAGACTACTGCAAAAACGCGTCGCGATAAACTCGTTTGCGCAGGCGTAGATATATATAGCAATAGTTATGGACAGCACTACTAACCTAAGATTTGCTAGAAATCTAAAAATCTCTATGATTTCGCAATCATTGTCAAATCATTCCCTCAACATAACCTCACTTTTTTTTATCAACTGTCAGAATAATTAATATTTGGAGATGGTTATTTGAGAACGCGGGGCTTCGCCCCCCGAAGTACCCTTCCCCTTGCAGGTCACACCAAAGGTTTTTCAACATTAATACTGAAATGAATTGTTTACCTTTAGATTGTCAATGAAAATTAATCTTTTGAGTCGGTTATTTTGCAACCCCCCCCCCCGCGCGACAAAACGTTTTTGTACGTTTGAATGTATATCGGTAAACTAGTTTTGTAACAAATCTGGGTGTCTCGTTTTTAACGCCTTTTTTATGACTTTATTATAAAAAGTATCGTTCGTAACTTGTGTGAACTGCTTTTTGAATCAGTTCACACTTGTTACGAAATGTACTATTTCGGCTTCTAAAGGAGACTACTGCCTTAATGAAACTTTCTACAAACTTGCAGTATACCAAGTACTATAACTTGTGTATCGAGCCACATTATTACGATTCACGGTTTTTAAATAAATTACAATTATTCATTACGCCCCTTAGCCATTACACCCCGGTCTCCCCTAATTAAAAATAAAAATAATAAAAATATAACGGAAAAAAAGGATTGTGTTAGAAAATAATGTAGATAGTGACGCTTTAAACAGGAAAGTGGACCGTCAAAGCAATTTATTTCAAACGTACTATCTACCACACAGTACACTTTTCATGTAATCTCCACACGGAAAAAAATTTCCTGTGAAAATTACAAGATTTCCTGTGCCATCTATGAACGGCGGTTGTAGTATCCACAAACGGCTGAGTTTGGGAAATACACAAACCAGAATGAGTCTTGTCACAAACTTCAGTTTATGATTCAACAGCTTAAACAGTCACACAGCAGACGACAAGCAGACGTTCACTTGAATTTTCTTGCGCATGCGTGGATTTCTTGGTGTTATAACAGATTGGTTTGTGGAACACACAAACCAGCTTGTTGGAAACACAAAACTCGCCTGTAAAAGCACAACTTAACCTATTTGTATATTTTACGAAAAAGTTTGTGTTTTCTATAAGAAATTTTTTTCCGTGCATAATTTTAGGATAAAAAATGTGCACTAACTACAGTTTTATTAATAAATAATTAAAATTAATAATTTTTTTGCCCCAATGAAAAGAGCGTGTCCAAATTAGTCAAGAACATAAGTTTGTTTACAAAATTTTTAATTTTATTCAGAGATCCAGATGCAAACGCGTTTCCTTCAATATCTCCGATTGAGCTAAAATGTAGATAGTGTCTTTTTTAAAAAGGACGGCAGCGTACTATAAATAACGTTGTTAACCTCGTACAAGCAGAAAAAAACTGAATTAAAAATGAGTAAGATATGATACTCATTTTGAAGTGCAACAAAAATGATACCTCTACGACTCATTCTGAGTTTCTGAGGAAAAGACTCAAAATGAGTCGAAGGGGTATCATTTTGTGTTTATGATAAAATTACAATCACATTTGGAATTACTGGGAATAATTTACAAAAATACGAATTAAAATAATTGTTTATAATGAACAAACACGTTGAACTTGTCAAAACATTAATACTTGGAGTGAGAAATAAGAAAAATTAATTTTTAGGTTAGACACTTGTGAATTGACTGACAGCGATGACAACCATGTAACACGAAACATGCGAAACACAAAAAAGATAACGGCGCAAGGCGCAACAGATTATTTATACAGTTGTTGCCAACATAACACACAAAAAAACTAGAACCTGACATTTTTTCATTTTGAGTCCCTTGAAGTTGCCGATTACTCTTTTCGAGTCACTTTAAGTTGTCGATTACTCATTTCGAAACCGACTTCCAAATGAGTTGCAACAAAAGTGAGTCGGGTTTTTTTCTGTAGCATTCCGAAGTATGGGAAACGCTCATAAGCCGTACTTTACTGTACTTTGCCCATACTATTCTGTACTTTGATAAACTTTGCTGAATTTTGCCCAAACTTCCTTTTCGACGCGGGTAAGGATAAAGACATTTTAGAGAAGAATTTTTGAACTTAATATTAAAAGTCTTGAACATACCCGAGTCGAAATTTAAGCCCTACTTTCACCCTGAATTTTCAGGGTCTATTGAGTGTTAGGAGTAGTAAAGTAGGGTCTAATTCTAATACAATTAGAATTAGTAGTAATTAGAATTAGTACGGTATAGGTTTCTTAGAAGTAGACCCTACTTTGATTCTCCAAATGGAAGATTGGCAAATTTCAGCCTGTTTTGGGAGTCAAAGTAGGGTCTAATTGTATTAGAATTAGACCCTACTTTACGACTGCTAAACCTGAATAGACCCTGAAAATTCAGGGTGAAAGTAGGGCTTAAATTTCGACTCGGGTATAATGAAGGAGAAATCGTTTGAGGATCATCAAACTTTACTGTGTGTGGACGATCCAAGTTTATTTAATGCATTTGAAATTCCATGGATCTCGGAATTGGCGTTTTAGAAGGGTTTTTAAGTGCAATAGGATGATAAACTAAAGGATCGGCTCCTAATTGCTAAAGTTCGAAGAGAGCTGAGTGCCATGTGTGTTTAAAGGGGTCCTGAGTATTTGATAAGGGATGAAATATTAAAAATCTTCAACCTTCGGACTTGATTTTTTTCCAGAAAAGTTTTCTTTTTAAGCATAATATTTTACAAAAAAGTTAATTCAAATTATCAACATTATGCAAAAACATCTCTATTAATAAAATCAGTCTTTTGTCTCTGCAGTGCTGAAGATCAAAATTCATTTTTTCTGTGGATTTACATTTGATCGAAATTTGAAACAAAATTCTGAAAAAATGGAAATCGACTAAAAGAAAATTATGTCAAATGACATTTGATGACATGAAAATATTAATTAATAGTGATGCACGTTGATATAAGAATAATTATCATTTCACGTTGCTCGAAAGTAGTTATCCAAATTGAGAATCTCAATACAATTTCTTTTGTTTTGATAGTCTCATATCGTCTCATTTCTCGACTATGTTCTCATTATAGCAACTATCACTAGATTAAATGACGAATCAGCGAATAAATTAATTATAATTAAATAAATAAAAAATTAAATAATTAATCAAGAACATAAGTTTGTTTACAAAATTTTTAATTAATAATATCTTATATTATCTTATAATAATTATCTTAAGAATAACACCTGACTCTAAACCAAAGAGTTCAATTGGCGTCTAATAGATGTCACTAATTGCTGATATAGTCGAAATCTTCCTTAATTAAAATTCTTAATCAGCAAATAATTTCCTACATTAACTACACGGAGAGAAATTTGAACCGTAAAAGACAGTGTCTAATTCAGAAGGTTAAAAGAGGGGGAAAGATCACGGTAAATCTGAGTGATTTCACCGAGTTTTTCCATTCACGAATCGCAAGTGGCAGTGACAGTAACCGTCAGAGAGCGCTACATCTTGTAGAAAATTATGATGAGTTTCCATTCATCGCCTGAGACTCTGATCACACCGTGATTTTACGTCAAGAAGACTAGAGACAGGAGGGCTAACTCGGCTGTTTTCTCACTCACAGCAGTGAGTCAGTATTAGTGCGGTTCTGAAGGCGTAGTTAGATTGCGCCAAATAACTTGTTTTCGGTTCTGCACATCTCAACACTCTTACGTTATATATTTGAATACGTGACACGCGTGTGTGAGTGGAAGTGTATACAGCTCTTCGACTAGTGTATGGGCTTGATCTGAGATTATAGGAAACGTGAACGTCCAGGCTGTGTTGGCATGGTGCATTGGTAGGCGTTAGTCCCGCGAAAGGCAGCTATTAACTGGGGTTCGAGTCCTCACAGATGCACAGTGCAGTCGTTCACGCAGCTTATTTTTTCAGATCAAAAATTAAATTCAAAAATATAATTATTTACCGACAACCATATCGGAATAATTATCTTAAGAATAACACCTGACTCTAAACCAAAGAGTTCAATTGACGTCTAATAGATGTCACTAATTGCTAATATAGTCGAAATCTTCCTTAATTAAAATTCTTAATCAGCAAATAATTTCCTACATTAATTAATTAATAATTAACTAATTAACACAATATATTTTTTATAATATACTTATTTTTAAAAGTTTGTTAATTCTTATTGTTTTTAATTTATTAACAATTATATTAAATGCATCAGTATTTATTTATGCATTAAACCAAAAATAATTTTTACGTGTCATACTGTGCTAGATTTGTGAGATTTTGTTCATTCAGTACCCTTCTTTATCATTTCGAGCAAAATTTATATTAACTCTCCACCAGTCGCCTGATGAAAAGTTTACTAACCAAATTTCTATTTTTATTTATATCTAGGTATAAAAATATATAAAATTATGATTGCATATTTTTAGTATCTGCTACAATACTCTTCTTCTACACGTATATTAAAACTGTTTTTGTGTTCTTTTATATTTTTATTTTCATGATATTTTGAAAGCAATTAAAATTAAAAATCTGATTTTGAAAGTAGTAAATGTCGGGGATTTTCGACACGAAGTAAGGAAACTTCTAATCATATAACTAACAGCGTATACTTGATTTAATTTGGTATTAATTTCTAATTTTAATAATTAACAGAATATAGAAGGTAATTTGACTTCCAACGGGCTGTTTTGAAATTGTATTAAACATTTAGAATAAAATTTGCTATTTGATAACAATTTTAGACTAATTTATGATGGTGAGGAATTTGTAAATTTTAATTTAGATAAAAATTATTGTATTTTATTTCAAACATAACTCCTGTCATCGTTGACATTTTAAGCAAAATATTATTGTAGCAAGCTTACTGTAACATTATTATGATTAATTAGTAAATTTTAACTATATTTTAATTATTTCTGGTGCTGTAAGAGTAAACTGCAACATTTGTCAATTCGTAAATTTTGACACTAACATAAATATTAAAAAGGTGATCGAAAATTACGATCTTTCGAGAATCTCGATTGTATGAGATGAGATGAGATGACACGGAAAGAAAAGGTCTGGAAGAGATATCCATAAAAATATTGTTGAGCAGAATATTGTTGTGTTATCCAATTCAATGGAAGAGACAACTTTCAGAATGGAAGCACATTCCATATTCAATGTATGAGGGAGCCATATTATATTGTTGAATTAAATATGGATGTGACATCCATAGGCATGGTTGGGCTTACAATTCATGCTATGGATTTTCACATATGGCTGCTTCATCCATATAAACTTTGGTTGGGAGATCCATAGTTAGTTCAAAATTTCGATACATGTTGCGCGCAATTCATTATCATGGCATCCATTTAAAATGGTCGTCTCAATTTGTCCGTCGCGTCGGTTTCCTGTCACGTCTATATAATCACGTTGTGAGTTTATTGTGTATAAATAGTGTTATAATTGTTTATTATTTATTATCGTTATTGTCTATTAGTGTTTACGTAAATTCATTTTCATGAAATATGTGTAGAGCATATAAGGAATATTATATGCTCAAATATTGTAGTTGCGTGTATAGTGTAGTAGATAGCGTTAGTGTTTAGTATGCGTTAGGTCTAGGGTTCGTGTCTCCCCCATCGGTTAATAATTTATTTCGTAAATATGCGGTTATTCAATAAGTGGTGTGTATTAATTAACAAAAATGTGTATAAAATATCTCAAGTGACATAGAATTTAATTAATTGAGTGATTCTAATTTTTTTGTTTCCTATTTCCATTACTATGGATCACCCAACCATAGATCTTTTGCTGCGTCAACAATATACAGACAGCCATAGAATATGGATGCAGCAACCTTAACTATGGATATCCCGTATTTTTCAATATAATATGGCTGTGATATCCACGTATCTGGATGTATCAACTATTCCTTTTTCTCCGTGGAGATTTAAAACAAAACAATGAGATATTTTCTCATTCCATCTCACTAATGCATCACTACTAATTAATTCTAGAACTTATTCATGTGTCTCAAAAAAAGGTTAACAACGTTCCTATACTTTTAGAAAAGAAACAAATTCTTTAATTTTGCTTCCTAACTATAACAGAAAATGAAAAATTAAGTTCCTAAAATTTGAAAAAAAATGTTGAGCAATGTAAAGTAAAAATTTTAAAATTATTTATAGATACGAAACACCCACCGAAACCGAGTATGACAGGTAGTAATTTATACACGCAGAAAAATCCGATTGAAAATTGTGGAGTTCAGCGCTAGTAACTTAGATTTCATTCCCAAAACTTGTCTACCTTTGCGGCTCCAGGATAGAAAACAGGGAAATGAATCGTAAAAGGTTTAAAGCACGTCAGTAGGCTTAAAATGTTTTCGTTCTTATGCACACTTATACGGAGAGAAAAAAAAGTGAGCCGTTTGATTTGGCAAGAGAGCGCTGTTTTCCCTTTATAAAGCACAGCAGTAGCGCCGCAAACGTCGAACGGTTCTACTTTTTGAGGAGTATCGGTTAGGGATGGGCGATCTCGATTCGATTTTATGTGAATCGATCTTTTACTTTCGATTAATCGATATTTAGTCGATTTTTGGAACTTTCGATTAATCAGGAAAATCGATTCTTTTGAACGATCTTGTCAAACGATTCAAAATAAATTTTCCATATGAACTCTATTCTTATCTCTATGTATAGCAAACGTTTTAAATACCTTAGCAAAAATATTTATTTTTTTTATTTAAATAAATATTAATCAAAGAAATATAGCACTTTTAATGCATGCAAAAGACTACTTCTGACATAAACAAGATAATAATTATGATAATAATTATTAAAACATTTAATGGCTTTAAATAATTCTAGTGTGCTTCTAAGTGTACAGTAAGTTCAATATGTATACGGTATTTTTAAAACTGTTGAATTTTCAAATTTAAATTTGAACTATAAGAAAATAAATTTTGTTTAACTAAATGTAAATAATAAAGATGCAAAGCACTTTCAGTGCATTTTAAAGACTGAATTTGTTTAATGTTCATTATTTGCAAACAAAATTCCCTGTGATTGAAAAAGAAAGCAATATTTTTCATTGATCATCTATCCCTATAATATAAAATCATTTCGCCGCCGCCGCCGCTGATTCAGTCATTTCTAAGGGCCCCTTAGAAAGGGCACATAGTCAAGGTTGGCCCATCGTCAGAAATAAGTTACATATGACCCATATTCAGGTCAATTTTAAGGGCAGTTTTAACCTACAGGTCAAAAATTGATAAACTAATCCCTCTGCCCTCAAAATTTAGGTCAGTTTTAAGGGCAGATTTAACCTACAGGTAAAAAATGACAAACTAACCACTATGCCCTCAAAATTTAAGTCAATTTTAAGAGTAGTTTTGATTAAAAGTCAAAAATTGACACACTTATCCCTCTGCCCTCAAAATTTAGGTCAATTATAAGGGCAGTTTTAATCTACAGGTCAAAAATTGACAAACAATTCCCTCTACCCTCAAAATTTAGGTCAATTTTAAGAGCAGTTTTAATCTACAGGTAAAAAATTGACAAACTCTGCTCTCAAAATTTAGGTCAATTTTAAAGGTAGATTTAACCTACAGGTAAAAAATTGACAATCTTATCCCTCTGCCCTCAAAATTTATGTCAATTTAAAGGGCAGTTTTAATCTACAGGTAAAATTTGACAAACTCTGCTCTCAAAATTTAGATCAATTTTAAAGGTAGATTTAACCTACAGGTAAAAAATGGACAAACTAATCCCTCTGCCCTCAAAATTTATGTCAATTTAAAGGGCAGTTTTAATCTACAGGTAAAATTTGACAAACTCTGCTCTCAAAATTTAGATCAATTTTAAAGGTAGATTTAACCTACAGGTAAAAAATGGACAATCTTATCCCTCTGCCCTCAAAATTTATGTCAATTTAAAGGGCAGTTTTAACCTACAGGTAAAAAATTGACAAGCAATTCTTTCTGCCCTCAAAATGTAGGTCAATTTTAAGGTCAGTTTTGACCTAAATGTCAAAAATTCACATACAATTCTCTCTGACCTCAAATTGTAGGTCAATTTTAAGGGCAGTTTTAATCTACAGGTCAAAAATTGACAAACAATTCCCTCTGCTTAAAAAATTTAGATTAATTTTAAAGGCAGTTTTAATCTACAGGTCAATAATTGACAAACAATTCCTTCTGCTCAAAAAATTTAGGTTAATTTTAAAGGTTGATTCAACCTACAGGTCAAAAAATGACAAACTAATCCCTCTGCCCTTAAAATTTATGTCAATTTGAAGAGCAGTTTTAACCTACAGGTAAATTGACAAGCAATTCCCTCTGTCCTCAAAATGTAGGTCAATTTTAAGGGCAGTTTTGCCCTAAACGTTAAAAATTCATAAACAATTCTCTCTGACCTCAAAATGTAGGTCAATTTTAAGGGCAGTTTTAATCTACGGGTCAAAAATTGACAAATAATTCTGTCTGCTCGAAAAATTTAGTTCAATTTTAATGGCAGATTCAACATGCAGGTCAAAAAATGACAAACTAATCGCTCTGTCCTTAATATTCATGTCAATTTTAAGGTTAGTTTTAACCTACAGGTAAAAAATTGACAAACAATTCCCTGTGCAATCAGAATGTAGGTCAATTTTAAAAGATTTGGACCTAACTGGAGAAAATTGATAAACAATTTCCGCTGTCCTTAAAATTTAGGTCAATTTTAAGAGCAGTTTTTATCTACACCGTAAATATTGTCGAGAAAACTCCTTCTGACCTGACCTTCCCTCAAAATATAGGTCAAATTTGACATATTTTTAACCTACTTATCAAAAAGGCAAATTAATTAGGATACTTCAAGAGGTCGTTACCTTATATTAAAATTTGACAAAATTCTTTACCTATAGGTTAAAAAAAGCTTGACTTAAAATTTAATAGTAAGTTTAAATCAATAAAAGATGTTATAAACTGACATCTATTTTTAAAAATTTTATTAAAATTTATTTTCCTTTAGAGGGAAACATAACCTCAAACTTAGTTTAAAAGTTATAGGTGAGGGAGTAAAAAAAACGCCAAAATTAGGTCAAAATAATAGGTGGGAAAGCAAACATAACTTTAAAAATAAATAGAGTCAAAATATAAGTCAAAATATAATCTAATTTTTCACATATAGGTTAAAAAAAGGTCAATAACAATTGTTTCATTACTTCAAAATCCATGTGTACTTTGTCATATACTTATTTGAAATTTATAAAAAGTAAAATAAATATAAAAATACAGATAGGGGGTTGTATGTTATGATGCATTCATATGCACGGAAAATTTTTTTTCATTTTTTTTCTATGGATGTGTCAACTAAAGAAATGGATGTGATAACTTTAAAATGGATATCCCGTATTTTTCAATATATATAGTTGTCCCAACCATGCAGTTCTTTCCGTGTAAGAAAACATTATTTTAAAGTTATAAAAATTTTAATTAAAATAAATATAAAAATAGAGATAGGGGGTTGGCGCGCGAAGCGCGCAGGGGGGCGAAGCCCCCCTAGTTTTATAGAAAAATCGAAATGAATCGATTCTGAAAACGATTTTTTTGATCGATTAATAAAAAAAAATCGATTTTAAATTTTAGAGATCGATTTTTTAAATCGATTCTTTTTTTTCGAGATCGCCCATCCCTAGTATCGGTTCTCTTCTCCACACAAATAGAGCCGCTTACTTTCCAAAAAGTGTACCCGCTTTCCCCAAAAAGGAGAACCGTTCTCCCCTCGAGAGTAAGCAGCGTGCTTAACCTCAAGTTGAACGGCTGTTTTGCATTTAACGCAACCGCTCTACCGACAGGTAGAGCCGCTTACATTTCTTTCTCTCCGTGTATACGCGGAACAAAGCAGACTAAACACCAGGAAGGAAGAGTAAGGAGACCGAACTCTGCTTCTACAAATGTCTGAAAAATATGCACGAAAAGTGCCAGACTCACTGTGTTCTAGTTGATCACCAATTAAGTCGATCATGCGCATTGAACTAAAGTTCAGTGTTGACATAGATGAAAAGTGTGGTTATGTCAAGGTAAATATTACATAGTTTAAACAGTGTTAATTTTAAAAGCAAATTTATTTATTTGCAATTGTGATATTATTTAGATTTTCAAAATAATTTAATAATATATTTATGAAAAGGGAAAAATTTTGCGAAAATGGTTAAGAAGAATTGTGTTTTTAACTAGAGTATATTTACATACCGTAGAAGGATAGAAGAGACTAATGTTTTTAGACTCTTTTTCTTTCTTTACATCCTGGCACACAACACGACATTTTTTAAATAAAATAAATAAATAATTATTAAAACGTAATGTATTGTATATGTATCTCACTGATACCGGCTAAATGTAAACATTAGATCTTACGTCTCACTCGCACAATTTTTACGAGAAACAGAGACACAACACAGCTTATGCGCATGATCAACTTAATTGGAGGTCGACTAGAACGCAGTGAGCCTGGCACTTTTCGTGCATATTTCTCAGACATTTTCAAAGCGCTTTCTACACAGAGTTCGGTCTTCTTACTCTTCCTTCCTGCTAAACACATTGATAGGCGCTTCTGGGCGGAGTCCAAGGCAATTCTAGTGCCGAGTCCCATACTGAATATAATGTGAGCAGATCTTCTAGTGACCTACATTATTACTTTTATTTGTCAAAATATTTACTTTTATTGGAATATTTAATTTGAAACTAAATATAAAATCGAAAAATGAAACAACTGAAAATATTAGAATACTTTGAATTTTATAAAACTTCTCACTGCGATTTTTATTATTCTTTAGATATTTAAACATAGAATCTCTTTAAAAAGTAAATACAAGTCCTTTGCCATTTTTACTAAAATGATCTGTTTTAAAACGTTTAAAGAAAGAGATTTTATTTAAATATCTACAGATTAAATAAAAATTACAATGCGAAGATTTTTAAAATTCAAAGTATTTTCTATTTTTAAAAATATTATTTCATTTTAGACTTTACATTTAGTTGCCTAAATTGAACATTACAATAAAATATAATAACAATTAGGCATTGAATAACAGGCTAAAAACAAAATAAACACACACCCAACCTCAAAATGAGATCAAACATTTCACATAGATATTCTTCTACATTCATTTGTAACACTAGAACTTTATTACAAAACTGCACTCACTATTATATTTAAAACTAAAATTTTTATTAATTGAAGCAATTAATACACTACGAACTACACCGAGACTTCCGTGTATATAAAAACGAAGAAACTGAACAAACGCGGGCGCAGGTGCGCCACAGAGTTTCTCATTCCTAAAAACTGTTTGGGAATGAATCTAAGGACTCTCGCACAGAACAGTTCCCGTTTAAGTGAACGTTGATAGAAAGTTTGTAACAATTGAGTAGCTGAATTAAAATAAATGCAAATAATAATAATTGTACCTAATTCTTTTCACCTTTGAATTAATTACGGAATCTGGTTGCACTTGTTGAAAGAAGACTATTGGCGTTTATTAAGATATTTAGTATTGATCTTCATTGAAAATCGTTACTAAACTTTTTAGGATAAAGAACCAAAATTTAATATTTCTTCCTATGATAATACAAATCGTTCAAATTGTTTTATATTCAGTCCGAAATCTGAATTTTCATTTTTCTCCGTGTATAACAGAAAAAATTACATTTACCGCAATTGAAATTCAATTAACTAATGAAATGCTTCAAATCACAATTTCAATTAAATGGAACTATTCCCACCAGCTGAAGAATTAATTCAATGGGATTCAATTCACTGAATAGAATTCTTTCTTTATTCAGTGTGACAAAATTCTATTAACCAGTAAAGAGGAAAAAGGGTATGCAAAAACGAATTGATCAACGAAATTGAGACTCTCTTTTTTTTAGGTAAAAAGTGTAACATTCTTTGTGTGTTAAGGGAGAAAATTCATTAAACAATTTCTCGTTCGAGTTGAATTTAATTTCTGTAAACTAGAATTTTGGGAATGGGATGAAAATTAGCTTTAGTGTTGCTTCTTAACTCAATGTCTGGGAAGCTTCAACTGATTGTTGAAAGTGAGTCGAGTTTAAACTTTCTAGACGTGTCTGTATCTGACAAAAGCTTATACACATCTGCTATAATTTACATACAAAAGCACTTACGTTAAATTAAGAGTGAGAGAGATACAGAGCCCGCAAATCCAGTGATAATTCAAGAAATCAATTTCGATTGTTTCTGATATTCATCTACCCGTAATTGAATGGTAGCGTCAACGTCCCAATTATTGCGGTTTGCAAAAAAATCGCTATTTGGGATTCACAGAAAAAACTTGGTCTCATTTTTGTTGCATCTCATATTGAGTACTACTCAATTTGAACAAATTACTAACTTCAAGTTGCTCAAAATGAGTATTACCTGACGATAAACATTTTCAAAATGTTGGGTTGGTAACATTTGCAGTTTTGTCATTTTGTGATATTTCATATATATTTACTGTGAAAAATATTAATTTTGATTAATTTGAAAATATTTTAATGTCTTTTTATTTAAAAATCAATTTATTAATTAAAAATTAACTTAATTAAAGTAAATTACACATAACAAGATGAATAAATTTTCAAACTTAGCGCCATTTAATTGAAGTAAGTAATTTCCACGTATCTTTTATACTCATAATGAATATGATTGGTCTCATTATGAGTAATTTTTATCTAAGCTCAAAATGAGACAAGGAGTCTCATTTTTGTTGCAACTCATTTTGAGTATCGTACGCTACTCATTTTGAGACTAAGTTTTTTCTGTGTAATTCGAATTTTCGAAAGAATTATATTCAACATTCTCAACATTTTTTATTAAAAATAAATTATAGTGAAAACGAATACGAAAACTAATTTAGATAAATAATAAATATGATAAATAAAAACTATTAAATCTAAAAATATGTTTTTAGTAGATTCCAAATATTAAAACGCGGTTTGCTGTTTACGAATTACAGAAAAGGAAAATATATCAACTGCTAATTGAATTAAAAGAAAATTATAAAAAGTAGGGGAGACTGGGGCGAAAAGTTAAATTGTGAAAACAGTTAAAATTCATTATCTTTTGAACGGAAATAGTAAGAGCATTGCAATTTTAATAATAGAAGGGTGTTATCACCCTAAATAAATGTCTGGAGTTATGTGACATTCTGTTAATTTTTGTGGTGTCCATATTAAAATTTTTTTCACCCGACTTTTGAAAATTTTTTCGTAAAAGAAAATATCAACTTTTAAGTATTTTTTTTTGCATTTATTCTCACCGCGATTTTTTTACTTCATTATTTGGGTCCTCTGAAGAGATACCTAAAGGTATTTGCTAAATATCTTTAGTCAGATTTTTTATATTTGTTGTTGAAGCCAAAAACGCACCCTGGGGCGAAAAGTTAAATGTATTTTTACATGTTATTAAAATTTTTTTTTATTTTTCGTTTTTTTGGGTTTATTTGTTTAAAAATGATTTATTTGACATTAGGCAAGTACTCTATCAAAAAACAAGACCGCTCACGTGAAATAAACCAAAAAAATTTTCTTTTTTTTTGAAATTTCAATTTATTAACTTTATAACTATTCTAAAGCTTTTGTTAAGTAAACAAAGATCTTTTATTAACTAAATTACTTGTTTACGTATACTTTAACTTATCTACTACTTAACACCTATCAGAAAATAGTTTTAGTAGGCTAAAAATAGAATTTAACTTTTTGCCCCAGCCATTTAACTTTTCGCCCCAGCATGGGGTGGAAAGTTAAAAAAAACAAAATTTTCAAAAAAGAACAAAACATGTATTGTATGCGAAAATATCAAAAAATTTTTTATTGAAAGTTGTAGGGGACCAGTTGCCCTACAATATTGATGTATAAATATTTGCATCTAAGCGGATTATATTGTCTAAAAAAAATCATTTATGCATAATTTAACTTTTCGCCCCATTCTTCCCTAGTTATTCACCTTTTCGATATTCGTCCAAGTGGTTATTTTTACAACTTATAATTACAAGTTTCTACGGAACCTAGAACAAATTACTCTCAGGGATTATAATGAAGCTAAAAAGTGGATTTCGACATTTAATCCCTTTGCGGTCTAGTTAAATAATCGCTTGTACCTATGCCTGAAATGGTTCGAAAAAAAGTCTCTTATAAAACGGTCTCAGAATTCGAATTTTATGTCATATTTTCAAAATTCAAAATGGCAGATCCAATATGGCGAATAGTTTCAAAATTTGTTTATCGGGGATGTTATTTTAAAAGAAATTTTTAAAATCATAATTTCCCTGAAACAAATTGTTAAATTTAATTTTAATAAATGAGCAGTTCTACGTGTATTTATTTAATCGCTAATATTTGTTGTTCAGGGACATTATTATGTATTCAAATTAATATGATTTTTAAAAAAATTTACATTTTTGTATAATGAATTTTATAATTAGAAAACTTAGTTTTTTAATAGGTTTAAAAATATGTTTACACGAAAAAGTTAAAAATATGTTTTCAAGAAAATAAAAAAACACTTTTTGAATACTTTTTTTAGTTCCTTGAAAACCCATTATTGTCCCAGTTTTAAATTTTACACATTGTATTGAAAAAAATCTCATCTATCCAATCAAAATGACAATAAAAAATTAAAATTTAAATAATAATTAAATTTTTAAAAATTTAATATTTTTGAATTATTTATTTATTTTGTTTTATGTAAAACAATTGTTTATGGTAAATTTACCAGAATATCAAACCAATCTGAAAAAATTAAAATTTTTATTTGACCATTTTACGTGAAATTGCTCAAATGCATAAAATTCATTTGGTTTAAAAAATTTTTTTTTTAAATTTTTGTTACGTTTGATCAAATTAGAGTTCTAAATTGATAATATAAATGAAATATAATAAAATATTTATAGACATTTTTCATAGGTATTATTTGTTTATGCTATAAACAAAGAAAGATAACAAATGAGCTCTTCACTTGATTATAGGCGAAATGGCTATAAAAAATGTCTATAAAAATATTATTGGTAACATAATTTTAAAACGCTTAGAAAAAACGATGTCATTTCGACTATAAACAAATAGACAGTTCATTTGTTAAATTCATTTGTTTGTATAACATAAACAAATGATTACTTATGAAAAAAATCTATAAAAAATATTATTGGAGGACATAATTTTAACAGGATTAGAAAAAAATACCATGCCATTTCACTATGGGGTATTTTCCCTAAATTGAGCGTCTGGATCGAATAATCCGCTCTCCGCTCGACTGTATGCTTACAAGCCAGTCAAACATACCAAAATGGTCTAAAAATTAAAATTCAAAATTTTAATTTTTAAAACATACATTCTTGTAGGAAATTGAATGGCGCATCTTTTTTTCCTTTAAAATTTTTTTGTAAAACAAATATTTTTTAAGATAATGACCAAAAACTGAAAATTTTAAACTTATGAAAGTAATTAAGTTTTAAAACATAAATCATCATATCTTTGGTAATTATTATTGGATTTAAATGAAATTTGGCATACACCTTCTTTTGGGTTAAGAGAAAGCAACGACAAAATCAAAAAATCATCAATTGTTTAACAATTTTGCTTTGTTAATTAAGAGAAGTTAGAAATTCTACTTTCTCAACTTTGCTGATAAAAAGTCTGCGGGGTATTTTATAATTCAGAAAACTTCCAGTGAGACATTTGTTTATTAGCATTCAAAGAAGTTTTTTGCAAAATTTCAAAAAGATTTGTTAAAAACTAACGAAAATATGAATAAATTAAAAAAATGTGCTCGGCGTTAAACATAGCCACGTCAACCCTACATACACACAAATGTATAAAGCTTCTGTTTTTTCTTCATAAATACAAAATTTCAATGAAAACAATAACAATTGAACCATTTATTAATTTAACAATATTTAATAATTATATTATATTTGCTTTTACATTAATTTTTTTTGTTTATTAAATATTACAATAATAAAACTCATTAAATTGTTAATTAATTATGTAAAAACAAATATAATTTAATTATTAAATAATTGTTAAATTAATAAATGGTTTAATTGTTATTGTTTTCATTGAAATTTTGTATTTATGAAGAAAAAATAGAAGCTGTATACATTTGTGTGTATATTTATAGGGTTGACGTAGCTATGTTTAACGCCGAGCGCATTTTTGTAATTTATTCATTTTTTCGTTAGTTTTTAACAAATCTTTTTGAAATTTTGCAAAAAACTTCTTTGAATGCTAATAAACAAATGTCTCACTGGAAGTTTTCTGAATTATAAAATACCCCGCAGACTTTTTATCAGCAAAGTTGAGAAAGTAGAATTTCTAACCTCTCTTAATTAACAAAGCAAAATTGTTAAACAATTGATGATTTTTTGATTTTTGATTTTGTCGTTGCTTTCTCTTAACCCAAAAGAAGGTGTATGCCAAATTTCATTTAAATCCAATAATAATTACCAAAGATATGATGATTTATGTTTTAAAATTTAATTAATTTCATAAGTTTAAAATTTTCAGTTTTTGGTCATTATCTTCAAAAATATTTGTTTTACAAAAAAATTTTAAAGGAAAAAAAGATGCGCCATTCAATTTCCTTCAAGAATGTATGTTTCAAAAATTAAAATTTTGAATTTCAATTTTTAGGCCATTTTGGTATGTTTGACTGGCTTGTAAGCATACAGTCGAGCGGAGAGCGGATTATTCGATCCAGACGCTCAATTGTGGCCAAAATTGAAATTTTTTGATGGATTAAAAAATTTTGTTCATTGCTGAATGTCATTCCCCATTTTTCGACTTCTTGCGATTTTTAAAATATCTTATATTTTGTAGATACGAATCCAATTGTTATCAATAATCAATTAAAATAGATTATCTATTAAATTAAACATTAAAATTAAAAAGTTTTAATATTCTTACTCTTACGAAATGGAAAGAAAGAAATTTTCGCACGGCGCCCCGACCTTGGTACGCACCTGAGTCGAGACGAGACCTCCCGCGAACATTCGACGCCCCTGCGTCGGGCCTCTCTTTGACGTACGTACGTGCGCACCTCAGGGGGTCTCATCCATGGCAAAATCACTTGTTCTCTTATGAGACTACCGCGATAGACGCGTGCCACCGTGACGAATAATACCGTTTTGTTCCTTTACAAAAAATTCTTCGCGAATCCTTTCTTTGTAAAGAAAAATTCTCTCTATTTACAGTAAATAAAAGTGAAGTGATCAATACTTTGATTTTCTTGTTTTATTTGTGGTTATCCTCTGAAATTAACTACGGGAGTTTTTTCTTTTCTTTGCGGTAACTATCGAATCGGAACTTTGGAATTGACCGGATTTGTGGGGAGAATTCGACTCAGCTTCGCCTTTCATCTCCAATTGTTCGATTTATCCATCGATCCTACGGCAGAATTTCAACGAGATAGTGAGTATACTGTTCTTAGAAGCTTGTTCGTCGTTTGAAGTTTCCGGGTCAAGTCTCTTGGCTGGTGTATGATACGGCTTGCGGGGGCTTGCCCTTGAGCAGTCGCGACCAGTCGAAGGCTAACTTCGGTTCTTCCGGCAGATGAACAGGTTTCGAGGCCCACCACGGAAATCGGGACGATAATGGACGGGTGGTTTCATTCGTAGATGGGAAAGCGTTTCAATCGACGTCAACGGAGGAGAAATCGAAAGGAGAAGAACTCGGAGGAGCTCTCAAGCGCTTTGTTCGGAGACGCCCAGAAGGCCATCGAGGACTAGGGATTCACCGACGAGGATGGTCCCATTTTCAACGAAATTCAATTTCCCGGATTTCGTAAAGTCATTGACGATCGCGAGCTAGGTTTTCACCGCGAATTAAGTGCCTTGTCGAAGGCATACGAAAGCAAATTATTGTTCCAAGAAGCCGAGTTTCGTGCCAAGTACGAGGCCCTGGAACGACGACACCGCATCGAACTCGTCCGACTCTTAAAACGGGAAGTAGACCTGTCGAAAACCGACGCGAAGGGAACGCAAACAGAAATCGACGATTTTCCTCGACCCCTCGTGGAATCGGAGGAAGGAAAACTTTCGGGAAGAGTGAATTTGGAAGGTGGCGAATTTGTCTCGGGAAGTGGTCCTTCAATTGTTTTCCAACCGGGGGAAAACTTATTGTCCCTTGCCCTTGAAGAATCCTCAGCATCTGGGGACAGAGCACACCCGATCGAAGTGGAGGATTATATAGATCTCGCAACTTCCCCATTACCCCCCACTATACGATTATCGCCTCGAGTGGAAAGACCAGGGATCAGGATCCACCCGGGACCCCCTCCGAAGAAGAGTAGGGCGCGACGGACTCTCTTCAAGGCTCGTGTTTCCTCGCCAAAAAAATCAGTAGTGAAAGTTCATCAACTTCTACGAAAGGGAGATGATAAAGAAAACGTTTTCGGTCGTGTAAACGGATGCAGAATCACGTCCCAGGTCGTCCTCACTCCCACCAAAGTCTTCGATATTAGGCGATTCAAGAAGGTGTAATGCGAGGGCGTGCGAAAGTTCTGATAATTTTTATCGTCATTTTTCTCTTCTCCTTCATTTGGATTTTTTGGGCATCATTGATTTTTAGTGGCGTGTATGTTATCAGCGGTCTGCGTCGAGGTTCAAACAAAGGATTGGTTAGAAATTTAATCTGAGGAATTTTTATTTCCTTTCAATTTTCCTTTTTATTCAAAACCATTAAATCGAACCTAATTTGTAAAATTACTTTTAATTTTAACACAATGAATTTTTATAAATATTTTCGTGATTTTAAATCTACCATTTTGGATTTTTAAAAACTGACTACGGAATTCTAATCAGTAAGCCCTGAAACAGTTGTTAATAGTGACGTAATTTTAAGGCAATTAGAAAAGAAACAAATTTTTTCTACTATAAACAAGCTAGGTATTCATTTGTTAATTTAACTTAAATTATTAAAAGTTGATTAAAATTATAAAAAATTATTTAATTGTCGAAACATCGTTTTTGTCTTTTATATGTTAATACTCATAAGATTTAAGCAATATAAAGGAAGAAACAAATTTTTTTCCTAAAATATGAGAAGAAAAACTATTAAAGTCATCATTTATTTGTTATTTGCATTAAAATAATAATAATAAAAATTCGAAATTCAACAAAGTGCTTCCTTAAGTTTCTTAAAAATTTATTTTTAAATGATTTAAAAAAAAAATTGCGAGATTTCGACAAAACCTGTGGGCTGTACACTTTTTTGAATAGTAAATTGCAGATTCAGACCACTGTCATAACGGCCGTCAAATTTGGCCTATTTTTAACCTACAGGTCAAAAGGGTTTCAATAAGGGCTTTAACTATATGTCAAAATCTATGTTAAATTTTACTTAAGTTTTGACCTTCAGGCCAAAAGAAGGCCTTATAAGGGCTTCATAAGGGCCGTTACATTACATTAGAGTAGGGGGGTTGGCGCGCAGGGAGGCGGGCCCCCCTAGTAATTTAATAAAAATTAAATATAATTTGGTCCAAAAAACACTAAGTTTCATACAACCAAATCATTGATTTAAATTAAAAAAATTACTTGTCTCAAAAAATACATGTGCTAATGTAGAAAGAAGTATTAGTTTCACCTGCCCTTAGTTCTATAATTAGCGACAAATTTATAATGACGCATGTATGCGCAACTTAAAAAAGGTGATTAAAAACTTCTTAAATGTTCCTGAAACCGGTTACTTGGGGGTTTTCGAGGTCGCTGATTACGAATATGATATTCGTTTTCCAAAATTCAAAATGTCGGATCCAATATGGCGGACAACAAAATAAAAAAATTGATTGGATTGACTTGAAACGTAATACTTGGGGGTTTTTGAGGTCGCTGATTACAAATCTGACATTATTTTTCTAAAATTCAAAATGACGGATCCAATACGGCAGACGACAAAATAAAAAAATTGATCAGATTGGCTTAAAACTGAATATTCGGGGATTTTCAGGGTTGCTGATTACGAAACTGAAATCAGTTTTTAAAAATTCAAAATGGCTGATACATTATGGCGGACGACAAAATAAAAAATTAATTGGATTGGCTTGAAAGTTACTTATGTGTTTTAGTATTACGTAGCTGCATGCAACAACGAGTCTAGTATATAATCTAGTATATAAAAAATAAAATTAAAAAAAATATATAAAAATTTTAAAAAAATAAGAAAATGGAATGTAAAATCCTATGGCAGTCTCCTCGTGATACATTCTGGGGTCGTGAATTAAAAAAATTTAATAAACTTTAAAAATTAAATTCACCATCTAATGTCAGGGTATTTAACGAAATTTGATTTTACCAAAAATTATTATACTGATGTCAGATTAACCAGTTTCAAACAAATACAATAAATTTTAAAAAATTTTCCGCCATATTCAATCAGATATTTTGAATTTTGAAAAACTGATTTCAGATTCGTAATCAGCGACCCTTAAACTCCCCGAGTAACTGCAGTTTCAAGCAAATTCGACGAATTTTGAAAAAATTTCTGCCATATTGGATCCGCCATTTTGAATTTTGAAAAACTGATCTCAGATTCGTAATCAGCGACCCCAGAAACCTTAGGGTTCCAAGTTTCATAAAAATCCATTAAAAATTTTTTCAACACACTTTTGACTCAAACAGTGGAAATCTCGTTGACAGCCAAGGGGTTAAAGAAACAAAAAATTCAGTTTACTGCAATAACGTGTTTGGTTCATTATAATAAAAATATCCTACAGAAAAATGTAGATGAGTTAAAGAAACATTTGTTAAATATAAAGTAATGCACTTATTTAATTGATTTAAATAAATTGGTTGCTTCAAATAAATTTTCTTCTAAGTGAAAAATATTTATCGGATTTCATGTTATATTGCTGGCTCACAATTCACTAATTTAGATCTAGAGATTGGATATTCATTTCTCCTTTGTCACAAGAGATGAAATAAATGAAACGATAATAATTAATGAACTTAGTTATCAATATAACTTTCTTACTTCTTACACTCAATTACTTTTAAGCTTTTCGGAGGATTGTCGAGAGAATGATTGTAATGTGCTTTAAAGTAGAGAATTTCTCCCCAATTTTGAACAACACTTAATTGCCTTAGAACTTGTAGGAAATTTAATGCACATACAAGTACGTTACATTTACACTAAACTACTTATTGTTTTACAGTATTCCAATTATCAAGTTGACGTTAGAGGAAAAATGACATAGTCGCACAAAGAGAATATTTTTACTTAAAATTTAAATTTGCATCAGCACGTTAAAAAGTTGTTTTTTAATATGATACCTCTATACGTTATTTCCATTGTTTGATTTGAAAAGTTAGATTTCTATATAGTACACATCATCATAAGTACTTTTTGTTAGCCGGTGACCATGCAGATGATGAGAAACTATTGAGTAACGTTGGACATATATTTCATTCCGACTTTACTCTCCTAGAAAAATGTTGAACATGAAACTCGCAATGACATCCGATAGATATTTATTACATAGAAATACAGAAAGGAAGAGAGAGAGAGGACAACGTGGGCGAACGTACGTCTGTCACCTTTACGGGTTACCATTGTTCCCAAGTTTCTGATAGGAGAAAACGAGGATAGAGCGGATTTCAGATAATGCCCAAGTTACAAAGAGATAGTGAAAAAGGATGAAATTGGTAAGGGAAAAGTTTCATAGAGAGAAGAGAGGAGAAAGATTATTCGCAAGTACTGTTAGGAAGAAGAAGTTTCAGAAGCGATAAGTTGCTTGGAAAACGCGCTGTACACATTGTTCAAAAACTCATATATATGTATAGAAACGAAGAAGCATCGGACTCGTCACAATTACGTTCTCTGACGCGGACGAAAACTTATAATCACGGGAATCAAACTCGAAAATTAATTTGCGGAAAACATTTGATAAATATGACAATGAGGTACACTTGATATTGTTATGCAGCTAGTATTCAAACCCTCCGCTACGGGAAAAAGTATTTTCATAAAAAAAGTATTAAATTACAATATTAAAAATGAATGCATATTATAATGATGATAATAATATTAATAATAATATCAACAGCAATACTGATAATAATATTCAAGTTAATACTAATAATTATATTTACAAATTAATACTACTATGGTTTCAATCATAATATTAACAGTAATATAATATGTAAAAATATTCACGATAATACTAATAATATCAATATAATTAGATTAATATTATTAGAAATATTAATGTTCAAAAATAAATCTGAAAAAGAGCAACCAAAAGAGAAATGAAAAAATAGAAACATACATACTTTTCGATAAATAATGTGATGGAAAAAAAATCGAAGACACTTTCGAACAAAATAATTACTGGCCATTACATATATATTTATATCTATATATACAAAGAGTGCGCAATGAGTGAAAGAAAAATAGAAAATACTGTAAAGGCATGGTAAAGCCATTTGAAATGATTATATTGCACAGTTTATTTACTGAACGCTCAGTACTACTATAGTCTTCAATTTCTTCGTTAACTGTTAACGCGTCCACCACACTGCATTTATCTCGTCCCAGAAAAGCAGTTCAGAGGATAAATGTTACAAAAAGCATAAAACGTCACAAGCCCAAGTCGCTTACATTAAATCTCCAACGCGAAAGCATGACAAAGTGTACATGCGAAAGCACAAAATCGATTTTTTATGCATATAGATATATAATATACACACACAATGTACCCGAGTATGAAAAGCGACAGGCAAAAAAATCAGGCAAACGGAAGAACAACTTTAAATATTCTAAATTTTTAGGGTTTCGTACTCTATTAAAACGAAAAATGATCTTGTACCCTCCCCCCTACCTAATATATATGGGCAATTCCACGTGAGATTTTAGTCAACCTCTTAAAATCGTCCAAAAATATATTTTTCTATTCTGTATCGAAAAAAAACAGATACTTATTTTTTTTATTTTTGTTTTTTAATTGTCCAAATTTTCGAAATTTTGGACTTTTAATTGTAGACCTATATTCAGTAGCTTATAAGTCCAAAAATATTGAGTTTAGGAAAAAGTTGTCAAAAAATGAAAGTTTTAGTTTTCTTTCAACTTTTAAGAAATGTAAACAAAAAATTTTTTTTAAATTTTTTATTAAAAGAAAAATTTTTTTTTATAACAAATTAATTTTTTTTAACTTTAGGCCGGATTAAAAAAATTTTTTTTTTTATTTGTTTATACCTTATAGTATAGAAAAGATTTTCCAAATAGTCCCGAAATGGGCCTGATTTGTTAAATGAGTTTTAAAACATTTTCAAAAATCACTTGCAAGCATCACAGTGGGATTTTTTTACAATTAACATTTTAAAACTGTCTACAGTGTAGACCCTTTAATTTAAAACAAAAAACACTCAAGTAGATTAAAAATTATATGCTGTGGACAGTTTTAAAAAGTTAATTGTAATAAAATTCCACTGTGATGCTTGCAAGTGATTTTTGAAAATGTTTTAAAACTCATTTAGCACATCAGGCCCATTTCGGGACTTTTTGGAAAATCTTCTCTATATTATTAGGTATAAATAAATTTAAAAAAAATTAAAAAAAAATCCGGCCCAAAGTTAAAAAAATTAATTTGTTTATAAAAAAAAATTTTTTTAAATAAAAAATTAAAAAAAAGATTTTTTGTTCACATTTCTTAAAAGTAGAAAAAAAACTAAAACTTTCATTTTTTGACAACTTTTTCCTAAACTCAATATTTTCGGACTTATAAGTTACTGAATATACAATTTAACAATTAAACAAAAATAAAAAAAATATGTATCTGTTTTTTTTTTCGATACAGAATAGAAAAAAAATATTTTAGGCCGATTTTAAGAGGTCGACTAAAATCTCACGTGGAATTGCCCATATGTACCCCTAGTTTTTCAACTGGAGAATTAAAAATTGGTACACACATGTATTAAAAAATACATAAAAAAGTTTGAAATATTGAAGATTAATGTTGAGTCAATTTTGTGACAATATTGATTATGTTGCAAATAAAAAAGGGTGAAGAGTCAAGAAAGAATGCAAGCTGAAGCAAAAACAGAAGAAGTAAAAATGAAAGCTGAAGCTTAAAGAGTAAAAGAAATGGAATCAAGAACAAGAAGAGCATAAAACAGGAAAAAGAAACAAAATCAGTAACAACAACAAAAGCAATAAGAGTATAAGAAGTAGTAAAATGAGCAAACTGGGCTAAATCAGTAATAGAAACAATACCAAAATAGCAGAAGAAAAAATAAAAGCAGAAACAGAAGCATTATATAAAAGAGAATAAAAAGTAACAGAAACAAAATCAGAAGAAGCTGAAAAAGAAGCAAAAGAAGAAATAGAAACAAAAGTAAAAAGAATAGAATAAAAATCAAAACTAGTAACAGAAGCATAAGCAAAAAGAGCAAACGAAAGAGAAGGAGAAACAGATGCAGTACCAGTAGATATGTAAAAACAAGAGTAATATTAGGAGTGAAAAAAACGAAACGAATAACAGAAACAAAGTTAAAAAAAGAAAACCAAGCAGAAGAAAATCTAGAATAAAAATTAATTATAGTTAGCAAAAACAAAAAGAGCTTTCTAAGCAGAAACTATAATAGAACAAAAGTAAAAAACAAAAGAAAAAATAAGAGAAAGCGACAAAGAATTAGAAGCAAAACTAGCACTAGTAATAGAAACAAAACCGAAAAGGGCAAAAGAAGCAGAAACATCCCATTTTCATAAATATCTCGAAATCATAAAGAGCTTTTGGGTTGAATTTTTTTTAAATTGTAGATCTCACTGCACGCGCACGGCCCAAAAACATATCAATCTTTAAATCATGATTTTTTTGTAAATACAAATGTCAGAAAATTAACAAATATACCATTCGAAAGATTATTAAATTCTACGATTAATGATACATAACTGAAAATTTTAATAATTTATACAAAGATTGCAGCAATCGACAAAGCCAAAAAAAAATTTTTTGGAAATTTTTTCAACCTCTGCACATTTTTTAAAAATTGTAGAAAAAATTTGAAACCTATATAGGTGTGATCATTCAAGTCTCATCTTTAATTTAAGACCAAAAGATTTTAAAAATCTTAATCGGTTAGCGAGTGCGCGTGAAGCCGTACCGATAATTCCCGACGATAATTTAAAGTGTAACTTTAAAAATATCGTTACCAATTTGTAGAGCATTAAAAAACGCTTCGATTGACCTATATTTTAACCTAATTCGATAATAAATTTCGAAATTATTGGTATTTTAAAAACCAAAAATTGTGGAAAATGACATTTTCTCAACTTTTTTGTTTGAAAATTTTTGTTTAACTATTAAACTATTATAACTATCTTGTAGGGTATTTAAAAATACATATTGATTGACCCAAGATTTAGTCACTTTTACCATATATATAAAAAGTTATTCATATATTTTTATTATTATTATCTCTGTGAGGAAACAAAGTGTTCATGAAATGAGCACCAAAATTATAAAAAAATATACAACTTGGCAGCGTTTTCTATTTATGCTAGAGTTATTCCCATAATTTGTTCTATGAAATTCAACATAAAATGTAGAGGAGTGTCTGGAGAAGCGAGTTGAAGCACAGAGTTTTATTAACGACAATATAATAATGATCGATTTAATTCAATGTTGGCAATAACATAAGTGTAGTTTATAACAATTTTTTTTTAAAGAAAGAAATTACTGAACATTTATTTATAATTAGAAAAAATTTATTTTGAGAACACCAATCCTGCAGAGAATCTAAGTCAGATTGAAGATCAATATGAGCAAAAAATGAATTGAAACAAAAAGGGAAGAAAAACCAGAGCAAAAATAGTTACAGAAAGAAGAAGGTTAAGCACAAGTAAAAATAAAATTTAAAGTAATAAAATAACAGAAATAAAACCAGAAGAAAAAAATTCCAAATAAAATAATAGAAAGAATAGCAGAAGAAAAACTAGAATTATATTAAAAACCAAAGAATAAGCAGAAACAAAAGCATAAGAATAAGGAGAAACAAAAACTGAATCAGAAATAGAAGATGAACCGGAAGAAAAAATTAAAGTAGAAGGAGAAGCAGAAGCAAAAAAAAAAAGAAATGAGAAACCACTGATGAATTTTCAGACAACTGAAATTTTTCATTTAAAATACCATTGTGATGGAAACTAATCATCAAAGTTTTAATCTGTAATTCTGAAGATAAAACTTATATTAAAGTGAGACTTAAATCTAATCCAACTAACTGTCAAATGAAATCAAATGAATTGTAAAATTATCTGAAAAGTTGAGAAAATTTCAATAATTTGTTTTTCAAACTCGATTCGCGTTTTCTCTCACTTCTTAGTTTTTCCTCGGTAATTGTCCCTCTACTCTGACTATGATTGGCGGTTTACAACTCTTCAAGTTAAGCAAAGGGAAAAGAAAGTTGAAGAGAAAAAGAGAGAGAGAGAGGAGTGGAGTGAAGAAGTTGAGAGAGAATTTTCCCTCGGGCACGTTCGACAAATACTGAAGTCGATCGAACCCATTGGACATTGGGCAACTACAAGTTTAACAGACTTTCCAGAAATTCACAGTTTAAGTTCAATCACTTCTAACACAAGAAGGAATAACAGTCTAGTCCAAATATATCAACGGCGAAAATATTGTCGCACGAAACAGTTTCCTCTGACAATATTTTCACAGTTATAGCTAACTTCTTCATGTTAAAGTAAAAGCAGAAAAAACCGAGAAGAAGATATACTTAACTCCTAAGGAAGTAATTTAATGACTAATATTGCAAGCATAATCCATTTCGAAAATTGAAAAACTGACAAATTCGATTAGTGATATATGTATTTTTTAATTTTTTTTTAAATTTTCTATTATTTAAATGTATATTAATTAATTTAATACTATTACCTATATACTTCTTAAATCTAAAAAAGCGATAAGTATACTACATATATATTCTAATTAGCGTATGTACGCTGTGAATTAAAGACAATTCACTGATTAATTAGCGCATATACGCTTTTTAAAATTATTAGTGGTATAAAAATATTCAAGACAGAAAGTATGATTTTCCTAGTTAATTATTATCTTTTTGAAAAAGTTTTATTAGACTTTTTTATTGTGCTCGCCATACAAAATTGAGCAAAACTTTTACTTTTTAAAAAATTGGAGTTTTGAAAAACTGATCTAATAAATTGAAGTATAAAAAGAACATTTTTTTTCTAATTTCGACAAATATTTATATTTTTTTGTTAGCACAATATTTGGTATTGTTATCTAGGTTCAGCAAAGGTTTTGTTTTTAAGTTCAATAAAAATGGTGTTTATGAAAAACTTGTTTAAAATATAATATTTTTAAGAAACTTTTTGCGGCACAATTTAGCACAAATTTTCATATTTGAGAAAAAATGAAATTGCGTTGCCAATTTCTTGAACATCCTTTTTCTACGAATATTTTATCGCTCGCTTTCTAAATTTGGTAACAAATTTAAAAAAAAAGAAATTTCAAAAAGTTATGCACACTTTTTTGGAAATGATGTGAATTTTTGACAATTTTGTTTAGAAAATAATTTTTGTTTCATATTTTCAGTAACCGGAAAAATATTTCATCTTGAAATATCGCGTCCGTAATATCCAAGCTTAAAAATAAAAAACCTAACTTTTAAAAATTCCAAGATGTTGGATCCAAAATGGCGTGGGAAGCATTTTTTCCAATACATGAATATTCAGTTTACGCTTTTATAATATTCTCATCACATGAGAAGGTATTATTTTTGGTCGAAAATTGACCAAAAACCCGAAAAACGTGGTCCGGCGATGGTGTCTGTCTGTTCGTCTGTCTGTCTGCAGACACAAAATGTTGTTCCCATGATAACTTTTGAAAAACTTATTAGATCGTTTTTAAATTTAACACACTTAAAGTTGTTGTAAAAATGAAAGCTAAGTTCGTTAACCAGACATTTTCGTTAAAAAATACAAAAACTACAGTAGTTTCAAAATTTTGAAAACTCCATTTTTTCAAATTTTCAAATTTTTAACTTTATATTATTATTTTAGATTAGGAATTTAGGAAAATACAAACAACTTTTCTCTACAACATTTTTTGATAAAAACTCAAATTTCAAAAATTCAAAATAGCGGATCAAATATGGCGAACGACATTTTGAAAATCAAATTTATTTGATTGAAACTTTTTACTCAGGGATTTTTGGGGTCGCTGATCACGAATCTAAGGTCAAAAAAATGGAAAAGTAAATATTTTCTGTTTTGCATGCAGTAATAGTATATTGTGCAACGAGTGGAGAATAAAGGCGATTTCTCACGAGCTTGAAGTTTGCTGCTCGAGCGCAGCGAGTGCAACAATCAAGCGAGCGAAAATCGTTTTTCTCCACGAATTGTACACGATACTTTGTCCAACAACTGCAAAACATATTTTATTTATCTTGATTTTAATTTATGACGTTTTTGCGGTTATAACAATATTATTGATTAATTAACTAAACTAACTAACGAAACTTACGTAATTAAACTAACAAATCTTACATTACTTACGTAAAAACATAACATACGTTACTAACTTACGTAAAAACATACCTCACGTAAGAACATGACTTACGTAACTTACGTAAAAACATAACTTACGTAAGAAGATGCGTTATGTAAGTAATCTTTTTACATGAGTTACGTAAGTCATGTACTTACGTAAGTTACGTAAGTCATGTTCTTACTAAGTTATATTCTTATAGTAGTAACGTAAGTTTAATCTGCTACGCTTTTTAATTTATTTATTTATTTATTTATTTATTTATTTAATACATATCTCCGCAGTCCAAAGAGGACCATAAATGGATAACTAAAATAGTGCTATAGCAAAAAACAATTATTAAACTTTTAATTTCTAATTTCTAATTTCGCGCAATGACAGAACATATTTATTTAAATATTTACTAAATTCTAATTGAGACATTGTAAACAAATCAATATCGAAACCGTCTACTTGATGAAGTTGATTTATATGAGAGCATGCACTAAAAATCGGGGTTCTGTTAATCAACTGTAGATCTTTTTTTGCTATATAAAACGGTTCACTACTACGAGACGAGATGCGAGGTAGTCTAAAATTAATCATGCTTAATAGCGTCGGACAATCAATGAAATACCTGATAATCTTAAAAATAAATAATACAACCGATATTATACGCCTTTCCTCCAAAGTTACATAATCAAAACGCTGACACAACATTAAATAATCACAGCCTCTGGGCGGGTATCTGCCGTCTTTTTTGAAAACTAAGAATTTAAGAAAACGTTTCTGAACCTTATCAATCTGTTCCGAATACTTTTTAAAACAAGCAGACCATATTTCCGATGCATACTCCGCAGGGGATCTGACCATTGCATTAAATAATACCGTAAAAGTTTTAATGTTCGAAAAATTTTTTGATGATCTCATTAGAAAGCCGAGGCGTTTGTTGAGTGTAGTGACCATCGAAGAGATATGATCTTCAAAACTCAAATCATACGTAAAAGTTACTCCAAGGTCACATGTCGATGTCACTCTGGTAACAAGAATATTATCTATAGTGTAAGGAAAAAGAAAAGGGAAACCCGATTTATTGAAAGAAAGAATATGACATTTAGAATAATTTAGAGGAAGTTTATTATCAGTGCACCAGAGCGAGATCGCATGAAGATCGTCCTGCAAGGCAGTTGCATCGAAAATAGAATTAATACGACGAAATATTTTAAGGTCGTCAGCAAAGATAAGTGCACAAGATTGAATATTGTCAGTTATGTCGTTAATGTAAACTGTGAAAAGGGGTGATCCCAGAGAGGAACCCTGAGGTACGCCTCGTGTGGGGACGAAGGTAGGAGAAAGGTAGTTTCCCGAGGCTACTCTGTGGGATCGGTCCTTTAAGTAGTTGAGAATTAAAAGTTTGAGATTTATCGGGAAATTTAACAAATCAAATTTTTTACCTAGGATTGTGTGATCAATTGAATCGAAGGCTTTTGCAAAGTCCAGATAAATCACGTCAACTTGATATCCCAACTGCAAGGATTTAGTAATGAAATGCGTTATAATTGCTAAGTTAGTCGTGGTTGATCTCTTCGTTATACAACCATGTTGATTCTCAGAGACAATAGACTTAATAGCATTATTAAGAGTTTGTTTAATAGTAAATTCAAAAATTTTAGCAAAATTAGGAATGATAGCAATGGGTCGATAATTCTTGCAGTCGGTCTTATCACCAGATTTAAAAACAGGTATGACCTTGGCGGTCTTCCAGACTCTCGGGAAGGTAGCAGTATTTAGAGCGATATTAAAAATGTAAGATAATGGAAATGCTAATGTAGTTATGCAATCTTTCACGAGAAAACTTGGAATCCCGTCAAGGCCTGCCGTAGAATTTGATTTAAGAGACTTAGCCGCCTTGATGATTAAGTTTGGAGTAAAAAATTCAGTCACGTTTTCCTGATCAGAAATTGATTGGACATTAACAGATTGATGGGTCTGTGAAAAAATTCCACAATTTATAGAAGCGAATAAGTTAGCAATTGCGTTAACAATTAATTGAGGTGAATCTAGTGATTGATTATTGTAGAACATTGTGTCAGGTAACGGTGGTTTTTTGTTAGTATTATTCACAAATGACCAGAAACTTTTAGGGTGCTCGTATATGTTCTGCTCTATTCTCTTCATGTAACTTCGATATTCTTTTCTAATATTTTTGTGAATAGTAGATGACACCCGAGTCGAACTTTTAGACCTGCTTACCTCCTTAAAACTGAGGGTTTGTAAGGATGTAATAGGATGAAAGCAGAGTTTATTTGCATTGCAAGTTAACTCTGATTACCTCCTGCAAACCCCTGGTTAGCGACAAATTTAGATGGTAAAAGGGGGAAAGCAGGTGTTCCTAGAACCTTATTAAATACTGCTTGACCCTTACTTGCAGAATTCTTTCCTCTCCCAAAACCCTGGAAAAACTGCTCATAGCATATTTGAGATCACTTTTAACTAATTTTTATAATAACTTTAATTATTAATAAATGGCATTATTATTTAATGATTTTTACTTTTTTTTAATTTAATCGTGACCAATAGCGAATTCATAAATAATGTTAGTATATATGTGGGGATTAATACATATCCATTTATATATAAAAAAAAAATTTTAATTTAATATTTGTTAATTAAATTATTTAACGGTGTATATAATCATTAAATTGCATACTTACACCTATACAATACAGAAAAATCGGAATAAAACTCAAACCTACGAAATAAATAAAATCTAACGCACGCGAGACTTGAACCTACGACCTACGGACTACGGACTACGAAACTAACGCCCTAACCACTATGCTACGGAACCTAACTGAACACAGACGCTCTATTTTCAGTGACTTGTTGAGTGATTCAATAAAGCATTAATTGACACTAATACACTACAGCAAATAAATAAATTGTTTAATAATAATAACCTTTAAACATTCATAAATTAATATTTTTATTATTAAAAAAAAATGTCAACACATTTCAGTTAAAAATAATATTTATAAATTAATAATAAAAAAGTACATGTTTCGGTAACCTATTCGCAGTTTGAAGTTAATTGTTGTTTACATTTTGGTTTCTTAATCTTTTTTTAATTTTTCTTTTCAAATATTTTCAATTTTAAAATTAATGTATTGAAAATCTTCGAATTGTTGCAAAGAATTTTATCAAAAAATTTGATAATAATAGAATATTCCTTCAAAGAATTTCTTTATTTAGAAAAATAACTAAATTCTCGCAAAGAATTTTATTAATATTTTTAAAAATCCTAATTAAATTTTTTTGAAAAATTTCTTTGAATTTTTTTTTAAACTAATGGAGTTTTTTTAATAATTTTAATTGAAAATTTCGAAAGCAATTGAATTTTATGAAGAAGAATTTTATTAACATTGTATTCAAAATAAGTGATTTCTTGCGAAGAATTTATTAAAATTTTAAGAAATAATTAAATTGAGGCCTTGGATCCAATAACTCGCCCGACGCTCGAAGACACGCGCTAATACCAGTCGGGTAGCAGTGAGAGGCCCAGAGGCGCTCACTGCTCACTGACTGGCAGTTGCGCGTTCCTCCGAGCGTCGGGCGAGTTATTGGATCCAAGGCCTCAATTGTTTATGAAGAATTTTATAGAAATATTTAAAAATCATGAAATTTTTTCGAAAAATTCAGTTAAAGTTGTTTCGAAAATAATTGAATTTCTTTAAAGAATTTTATTAAAATTAAGTATATTCAAAATAATTGAATTCATCATAAGAATTTTAATTACTTTTCGAAAATAATAGAATTATTTCAATTCTTTTGACGAATATATTCAAAAATTGTATTTAGCTTGTAATTTAATTCTTATATAGATTTTTTTTTAAAATATTTTGAGAATAATTAAATTGTTTTTCAAAAATTTTAAATTCTTGTTGAAACTAAATTTTATGGGAATTTTTGAAAATAATTAAATTCTTTTGTTTAATTTTATTTTAATTGGGTTAATAATTATTTAATTCTTGCAAAGAGTTTTAGTATTTATAAAAATAGTTGAATTATTTCGAAGAATTTATTAAAGTTTAAGAAAATAATTGCAATTTATGAAAATATTTTAAAATATTTGAATTCATCTAAGGAATTCAATTAAAATTGTTTTGAAAATAATTGAATTCCTGCAAAGAATTTTACTATTTATAAAATTAATTGAATTCTTCGGAAGAATTTTACTATTTATAAAAATAATTGAATTTTTTCGAAGGATTTATTAAAATTTAAGAAAATAATTGAATTCTGTCGTGAAATTTTCAAAATAAAAAATTTTGTAATTTGCAAAACAATAATAAGTTGAATATCTTGTACCGCGCGTAACATTTCCTATTGCGTAAGAATGTGGTAGAAGAAATACAGGGTTTAAGGTTCAATTAGGACTTAAAAAGGAGTTGTCAGAGTTAAATAGAACTTACGCAGGAGGAAAAAAACACCAAGGGTTTGTTAGGTGCAGGTTAGGGTTAAATTATACTTACCAGGAGGTAAGCAGGTCTAAAAGTTCGACTCGGGCAGTAATGCTATTTGTGGTTCATAGTAACTAGAACAATTTTTTCGTTTTTTCAAAAGATTGGTTTTGATGTGAATATCATTGATTATGTTTTGATTAAACCAAGGAGGGTAACGTCGACAATTTCGTTGATTAGCATTTTTAGTGGTACAAATACCTCACGATTTACTGTGTTAATATTAAAAGCAAAACAAAAATAATCCAGTCAAACTCATTTCTCCACTGGCCAAACCACCAGTGGAGAAAAGTACTACCTTCCTCTACTGGTGCCTACTGTACAATACTTCAATTCCACTACAGGCGTTGGACAAAAAAAATTGAATCATCAAAGTTTTTTACTACACTGTAAAAAAGGGGAGTTAAATTTTAACTCCCCAGGGGATTCTATAAAAGTCGCACTTATTTGGGAGTTGGATGAATGGAGTTAAAATTTACACAGTGAAAATAAGAATCAACTCCAAAACAGAGTCAATTTAATAATTAACTGCCTTTTGGAGTTGATTTTTAACTCGAAAAATTTCACCTTTTAATAAGGAATCTGATGTTAAATTTTAGAAATTCAAAATGAGGTATTTAATTTGTTGGACTTTCTTTTAATTTATTGTATTCAGTGATTTTTTTGTATTCAGTGATTTTTTTTTTTTTTTTTTTTTTTTTTTTTTTTTTTTGAATTTGGTGAAGTTTTAAAAAGATTAATTTACATATTGAATTCGCCATTTTAAATTTCAAAAACCAGATATCAGATTTGTAGGTAACCTCGTAATTCGTTAAGGGGACACCTAAGTCACCTAAAAACAATGCAAAAAGAGTCAACTTTCGGTACACTTTTCTCGAAAACTATTATTCCAATTGCGTTCGCCCTTTTTTTATTCGATTACAAATATAATCAAGTATATGAATAAGAAGTAATACGACGTTATCTCCAATAGAAACTTTTTTATGAATATTTATACCCAAAGCAAAATAAAAATCCCATTTTCTCTGATTCATTGACTCATATCTCCGTTTGTACAACTCAAAATGATGTTATAAACTTCTTATTCGTATTCTTGGAACCTTACTGAACAAAGTAAAAAAAAGAAATTACAAATCGGTTTAGTAGATTCGGAGAAAAGTGTACCGAAAGTTAAAAAATTAGAAAAAAACAATTTTTACAGGAGACACGAAAAAAGAAAAAATACTAAAAACTCATGGTATTCAGAATCATGTAATCAGATTTTTTCTACTCTTCAGAAAAGGTTTTAAAAAGTCTTGTTCTATTCCTAATTGAGTCTACTTTTAGAAAATCAAATTTAAAAAAATCGATTTTTTTGTCATTTTTCCACTTAGGTGTCCCCTTAAAGACATTCTTTTATATACTTTAAAATTTTAAATAATATAAATTGAAAATTGTCCCGTTTATTAACAAATCTTTTTTCTCAGTGTAATTTTTCAAATACATAGTAAAATTTTTTTTACTACATTTACACTAATGATAACCCATCAAAATTTTTTCAAAGCAGAAATAAAAAGTAACCACTATTTTATCAAAATAACGTTTAAAAGAATAAATTATAGTTTCCATATTCTAGTATAGGGATAAGCAAGGAATTGTAAACCATGCCATTATTTTTCATATTATCCTAACCTATCAAAACTTTTAAATGTCCCTTTTTTATTTTAACTGCTGTTTTCTATCTACTGCGGGAGAATGGATGTGAAAAAAAATATTGAAGATATTCATCGTTAAATGGAATGGAAAGGCAGGCTGAAATTTAGTTATCCGCAGAAATAAAAGGCACATGACACACTTTTGTAATAGTACTGAAATATCAGTATGTATTTAAACCGCACAAAGTGCAAAGTGAGAGAGTCTCGAGGGTATTTTAATTGTTAGAGAATCTAGAACCACATTTAGTATTTTGACCAGTGTCAAATAAAGGCCTTCTAACTAGTGAGTAACAATTTCCATTTATTCAACACATGCTGAAAAAACTTTTTACCAAACTTTTTGTTCAGTAATGAATTCCCAGTTTTGTCTCTTTTGTAATATAGTTAATGTTCTGTTACTGTTACGTGACGTATTATTACCTACTAACTAATAACTTTACTGAAATAATAATTAGTACCTAATTATTTATGTTTCTAAAGACGATATTTTTGTTACTTCTCTTAATTTGTATTTTACTATAAAAATTATTTCTTGTATTAAAAAATTAATTGGTAACTAAATAAATATTAAATTTACATTATTTTTTCCATTTTATAATAAAATTTTTTAAAAATATTTAAATAGAAAGAAATGTTGTTCTTTGGAACATTGAAAACTTTAGTGACATAATAATTTCACTGTTAACTTAACAGTTAGGTAACATACAGGTAACAGTGTCAGATAAATGTTACATAACCATCTTGTAACACAAAAATGTCTAAATATTCTACGAAAGTAATTTGTAATAAATACTTGTTACGGAAGAGTGACGGAACATTTTTCATCATGACAGACAAATATAAACGTATATATTTCTTATTATTTTTGCAACAGTTATGTTACATTTTTATAACAGTTATGTGACAGAATTTATTTAAGGCATACAGTAATAATATTAGATTTCTAATACAATGTATGTAATGTGTGTATCAGTGTATTCCCTATATCTGTATCTACACATTCACGGAAGACTCTTGGAACCCTCGTCGGAGGCTGACAGGGTGACGGATTTCACGGGACGCCGAGCTAACGAAAAACTAGTCGGCTGTGAGGTGAGAGGGCAGAGACTTTACCCTCCTCTTAACCCCTTTCACCGACAGCTTTCATCCAACATTCCTGCAACACGTGAGATACTGCTGCTCAATACTCAAAAATATTATCGTTTGTTGTCCACCACTAACTGAAGGATTAAAATCCAAAATCGTCAATTGCAAAATGAAAAATACTCCAAGAATATTTATTCCATTTTTTTATTTTACAGCATCTTTCATTTTTTTAATCCTCAGACGTATTTTAATGGAAATTATTAAAAAATATTTATATTGTATTCTACTGAAAAATAAACTTACTTCATTAAAATAGCCGATTACAATGGAACCTTGATTATCCGAACTGTAAATCATTTTATCGGATGCGGAACTTTTTTACCACCTCTAAGGTTCCACTTAAAGAAATTTAATTGATTTCAATAAAAATTACTTTATTCAAGTAAATATTCTATTTAATAATAGACGCATTTGAGATTTATAATTTTTGAATTAGAAATTTTCTTTGTCAATACGTGATAATTTTGTTTAATTTTGAATGTGTGTAGATGAGTGCTAGTTAGAGTGTGAACTCAGTAATTTTCTTGTACATAATCGAATCGCGGTAAATAAATTAATAGTAGGAGGAGAGTCCATAAGGCCAATTTTTGGGCCCAGACGTCGCACATTTTTCCATTGCATTTCTGAATACTATAGGCATCAAGAGCATTTCAAAACACACAATAAAAACCCTTTTACGTTGGGACAAGTGATAGTTATACTTGATCAAAGTTAGAGTAACGTTGCAAAACGAGGAGTATAAGTTCACACTATTTAATCTTCAACAATGAAAGCACATGAATGAAACTTTTTATTCTTTACTAGGAATGCTCGTTTGCTTCATTGTTTTAATATTCTGACGACCGAGTGATAAAATCATTGTTTATATTGTTATTCTAGGGTTTTAAAGGTCGGTGATCACAAATCTGACGTCAGTTTTCAAAAATCTAAGATGGCGAATCCTAAATGGCGGACGAAAAAATTAAATTTCGGCTAGATTTGAGGAAAACTTGGTACTCTTAGGTTTTTTGGGTTGATGATCAAGAATTTGATATCAGTTTTTAAAAACCAAGATGACTCACAGAAAAAATTGAAACTTAATAGGATTTGCTATAAACTTGATACTCAGGGGATTTCAGGGTCTCTGATCAGAAATCTGATGTTAGCTTTCAATAACTTACAATGATTGTAAACTACGTTAATAATAAGCACGAATTATATTACATATTTTTTAAAACTGCGATTATTACTATGTACTGTTCCTTTGAGGGCTTGTTAGCCCTAGGAACTTATTTTTTTCTAAATAAATGAATAAATAATAGACATTTACTATAGAGTTTTTTCAGGGCCGCTGATAATAAATCTGATATTAGTTTTCAAAGATTTAAACTTGTAGTTAATATCGAATTTCCATCACACGACATAATATTAACAATACTCGAACAGGAAAAAAATATTCAAATTGAGAAATTGAATTAATTTGCAAATCAGATATTTCCTAATATAATTAATACGACTGAATGTAAACTTTTTTATCCATTCTAGATACGCCATTTTGAATCTTTGAAATTGGATACGCCATTATCAATTTTTGAAAATTAACATCACATTTGTGATCAGCGACCCTGAAAACCCATGACATGGTGGCCACTAAAAATAGTCAAAAAATAGTCAAAAAATGTCCTTGACATTTCCCTGATTTTTCCCTAAAACTGAGTGTTAAAAACACTCAGAATATTTGTCAGGGAAGGCCCTGACAAATATTCTAAGTGTTTTTAACATAGTTCCTAATGAATAGTAATTTAAGTAAAATGTTTTTAATATGATTCATTTCAAACAGGGGAAAAGGATGTTTTTAAGGATTCTTAAAAATTTATAGAAATAATTAATAAAATTCTTTATTTTAATGTTAGTATATATTTAGTTGAAAGTATAAAATAATTTTACAACGCTACAATAAACATTTAAGTAAAATACCGAATTAAACAATTTGGCCCTCAGTAGTTTTCACTTAAATTATTCTAATTATATTGTTTTTTTGAGTGACTTGATTTTGTGTTTTGAGTGACTTGATTTTTTTTCATTTAATGATTCTTCTTCTCACGGTGAGTTTAAACTGAGAGAGGTCTAAACAACCAAGATTTCTTTTTTGGGATGTTTTCTATACCCACAAAGAAGATATTTCCAGGAAAAATCCAAATCATCCGTCGGTCCCTTTTTGAGAAATTTGATTTTTTCTATAAAAACGCGTAATTTTTTGCTTTAGAATCTTTTCATGTAACTAATTGTCAAGAAAATATATTCTTTATTATTTGTCCGAATTAGTCCAATTTTTGCAAAAGAGTTCGCATTTAAACATTATACTTTTATTCGTTGCTTTATTACATTTTTTCTGTTTTTTTTTAAATTTGAATTAAGAAGTGTGAGATTTTATTGATTGAAACAGTTGTCGGTTTGTTTAAGAGATCAAGCCATTTTTCATTTATTTCGTTTAAGTCATCAGCTTTAGTTATGTATTTTCTTCTTTCTGAATTTAAAGAATTGCATTCTTTTAACATATGTAAAATATATTCATTTTCCTGTAGTTTTTTAAAACAGTTGTTACAATATTCTTTGGATTTAATGTAAACAATTTTTTTTCAGATCAGTCTAGTTTGAAATTTATTGATTAGTCGCAATTGATCGAACCCACCTGACCAGCCCAATTGAGTTTTAGGTCTGACGATACACGTTTGTTTAAAATTCGCAGTCTCTCATAACCAGGATGGTGAGTTTTTTAAAATTTGAATTCCCGGTCAATTTTATAAAATTTCCCGGTCAAATTGTAATCAATAATAGTTAAATACTATTGTTGTATAATTTTTTAAATGAACAAGAATGAGAACGAAAAAATATGAAGACAAACTATGTCTTTAGTTTACTATATAATTAGTAATTTTAAACTACAGCCCTAGTAGAAATTTGTCATGGAGCCACTCGATTGTTCAAGTTACTGGACAGTTTTTGTCACGGACGCTGACTCTAGGCGGACTGGTAAATAACTGTAAAGTTACTGACCAACGCTCTTCGTCAAAGATTCAAGTTGAATTTGATATAGGCTAGACATAACTTCTGTCTAGTTTTTTTAACCCTTTAAAGTCCAAATTTTTTTTTCCATTTAAAATTTATGACACTTGGTACCTAGGGCTTTTCGGGGTCGCTGATTACGAATCTGATGTCAGATTTCAAAAATTCAAAATGGCGGATCCAATATGGCGGACCGGAATTTTAAAATTTGGTGAATTTTTATGAAACTTGGTATCTAGGGGTTTTCGGGGTCGCTGATTATGAATCCGATGTAGCTTGGAACTAGTAGCTTACCACGTCCACGTCGTTAGTTCTAGGTCACGCAAAGTGTAAATTGGTTTCGTATTTAAAAATTATTAGAGACCTAACACAGTTTCTAAAATTTATACATTATCTTTAAACGCGACATTTTGAATATTAAAAATATAACATCAAATTCGTAATCAGTGACATTGAAAACCCCTAGATTTAAAGCTTCATAAAAATTCATAAATTTTAAATTTTCGGTCCGCCGTATTGAATTTGGCGTTTTGAATTTTCAAAATCTGACATCAGATTCGTAGTCAGCTACAACGAAAAACCCTACATACCAAGTTTCATAAAAATCCATCAAATTTTAAATTTTTCGATCCGCCATATTGGATTCAACATTTTGAATTTTTAAAATCCGGCATCAGATTCACCATTTTGAATTTTCAAAATCCGACATTAGATTCACCATTTTGAATTTTCAAAATCCTACATCAAATTCGTAATCAGCGACCTCGAAAACCCCTAGATACCAAGTTCCATGAAAATCCATCGAATTTTAAATTTCCGTCTGCCATATTGGATTCGCCATTTTGAATTTTCAAAATCAGACATTAGATTCATAATCAGCGACCACGAAAACCCCTAGATACCAAGTTTCATGAAAATCCATCGAATTTTAAATTTTCAATCCGCCGTATTGGATTCACCATTTTGAATTTTCAAAATCCGACATCAGATTCGTAATCAGCGACCTCGAAAACTCCTACATACCAACTTTCATAAAAATCCATCAAATTTTAAACTTTTGGTCCGCCATATTAGATCCGACATTTTGAATTTTTCAAATCTGACATCAGATTCATAATCAGCGACCACGAAAACCCCTAGATACCAAGTTCCATGAAAATCCATCGAATTTTAAATTTTCAATCCGCCGTATTGGATTCACCATTTTCAATTTTCAAAATCCGACATCAGATTCGTAATCAGCGACCTCGAAAACTCCTACATACCAACTTTCATGAAAATCCATCAAATTTTAAACTTTTGGTCCGCCATATTAGATCCGCCATTTTGAATTTTTAAAATCTGACATCAGATTCGTAATCAGCGACCCGAAAACCCCTAGATATCATTTTGTAATTAAATATATTAACCCTATTTAAAGATAGGTTTTTTATTTCTTTATGGTACAGCATATGTACCGCTGGACGTTAAAGGGTTAATGTTACTTTAAAGTACTCCTAGAAATTATAGTTCTAAGTTTGTCGTGTCGATGACACTGCAATAATGTCTAATAACTGGACAGCTCGACTGATTATTTGCTAGAGATTTTGTTCTTATTCTTCCTAATATTTTAAAACTTTTCATTTTAATTTGTTATTAATTAAAAATTTAATTAATTTATTATTATAAATTAATAATAGGTATTAATTAATAAAATTAATTAACAATATTAATTAATAAAATAAATTAATAATATTAATTAATAAAATTAATTAATAAATATTTACAATCATTTATAATAAATATAAAAAATAATAAAATTAGTTGAAAATAAATTTTTTAAAATTCCATTTTAGTTTAATTATAATCTTCTATTAATTAAAAATTTAATGAATTTATTATTATTAATTAATAATCAATTAATCATATTAAATAATAAAATTAATTAATAAACAGTCATAATAATTTATAATAAATTAATAAAAATAATTTAAAATTTAATTACAGTAATCAATTTAGTTATTAATTGTTAACGTTGTAAATTAAATTACTAAAAAGTTATAATAATTAAAAAATCATCTAAAATGTTTTATTACATAGAAAATATTAAAAGTATATACCAATGCTTAAAATCTCTAGTTACGGCACTGAACTGAAACATATGTGCAGTGGTTATTAATTCCCAGTATCCATTGCGTTGAACGGCCGAGTGCGTTCAGCTGTGCGACTTTAGTCCAGCGGGACCCGGGTTCGTTCCCCGTTACCCCCCAAGATTTTTTCGGTGAAATTACGTTATCATTTTAAGGTTTATATAGATTATAATTGTTTATACTAATAAAAAATATTTGTTTCAGTGTTCTTGTTAATAATAGTGCATTAAAAAGATGAAAGTTGTTTGAAAACAATAAATATTTAGGATATTCGAATTTAGAATTTTTTTTTAATTGAATTAAAAATCAAAAAGTAATGTAGAAAATTACATGTAATAATTTACTATTTAAATTATTTTTATATAATAATTCAATTAATTAATTAAAAATGATAAAATATTATATAATTTTTTATTCTAGGGGAGACTGGGGCGAAAAGTTAAATTTTGCATAAATGATTTTTTTTAGACAATATAATCCGCTTAGATGCAAATATTTATACATCAATATTGTAGGGCAACATGTCCTCTACAACTTTCAATAAAAAAGTTTCTGATATTTTTGCATACAATACATGTTTCGTCCTTTTCTGAAAATTTTGTTTTTTTTAACTTTTCGCCCCATGCTGGGGCAAAAAGTTAAATTCTAATTTTAGCCTACTAAAACTATTTTCTGATAGGTGTTAAGTAGTAGATAAGTTAAAGTATACGTAAACAAGTAATTTAGTTAATAAAAGATCTTTGTTCACTTAACAAAAGCTTTAGAATAGTTATAAAGTTAATAAATTGAAATTTCAAAAAAAAAAAAATTTTTTTTTGTTTATTTCACGTGAGCGGTCTTGTTTTTTGATAGAGTACCTGCCTAATGTCAAATAAATCAATTTTAAACAAATAAACCCAAAAAAACGAAAAATAAAAAAAAATTTTTTAATAACATGTAAAAATACATTTAACTTTTCGCCCCACCCATTATTTAACTTTTCGCCCCAGGGTGCGTTTTTGGCTTTAACAACAAATATAAAAAATCTGACTAAAGATATTTAGCAAATACCTTTAGGTATCTCTTCAGGGGACCCAAATAATGAAGTAAAAAAATCGCGGTGAGAATAAATGCAAAAAATATACTTAAAAGTTGATATTTTCTTTTACGAAAAAATTTTCAAAAGTAGGGTGAAAAAAAAATTTAAATATGGACACCACAAAAATTAGCAGAATGTCACATAACTCCGGACATTTATTCAGGGTGATAACACCCTTCTATAGTTAAATATGCAATGCTCTAACTATTTCCGTTCGAAAGATAATGAATTTTAACTGTTTTCACAATTTAACTTTTCGCCACAGTCTCCCCTACTCCATTTATTATCTATATATATTATAATGGATACAGAAATTTTTAAAAAATATTTTTTATTGAATTTGTTTGGTGCCAAATAGAAATTTTATATTAATTGCATGAAATAAGTGTGTTAACTACAGTAAATCTTAATATTAAACAAATTTTCAGTATTTTAAAAGAATTAATTTGTCTAGTTTTTCTACAGAACCGTTGACCAGAATTTATAAAGTTAGGCTAGATAATAACTTGATGAAAAAAGCGTGACACTCCATTCCAGTTATTAGCCAGTTGGCTAGTAAAGTAACTAGACAATTTCAAGCGCGACTGGACAGTTCCGTTATAATAACTAGGACAAATTTCTACTAGGGAGTTACATTCCCGAAACTAAAAAAATTTCATTTTTGAATATTTAACAAATTTTAAGAACAAATAGTCGAAAGAACACAAGAAATTCTCGGTTTTCCTGGTCAATTTTTAAAATCCCGGTCAGCTCGCCACCCTAAAAACTAAATCTAGAGTATCTGTTCTAATCCATTTTAAGAATTTTTTTAATCCAGTTAAGTACAAGTTTAAACATTCTCACAGATAAATGATTTAATTTGCTTTGAATTCTAACCCCATACCCTGAAGTACATTTTGGTAATAGAAGTAATTTTTTGTAAAAAGTAGTTTGGGTTTTCTCTATAATATTTAGGTATCTTAATCCCTATACCTGTATACAATAAAACGCAACGCTCGACACCATAGTTTGAAATAATTAATAAATATGTTGCCAAGAGTCAATTTGAGCCTTATATATTAGTGACAACGTAAAATCTGAAGCCAATGAGGTTTTTGTTAAATTCCAATTTAAGTTATCTGACAAAGTTGCTAAGACAATAAAAATGGTACCTAGATATGTATAATTTTTTATCACCTCGATTTTGGCTTTATCATAGGGTCAGAATTTCTCAAACTGATCACTTTAAAAAAAATAATTTTGTTTTTTATCTAAAATAATTTTTTTACTCCTCGTAGGGTAAAAAATAGACCCTGAAAATTTTTTGTGTATGTTATTAACAATTTAGTTTTTTTGTATTCTTAAATTAAAGATTTTTTTTCTCGAAAACTATTTGACCGATTTGAAAATTACGATATGGGTTTTTTTTCGTCATGAAACAGTATTTAAAAATAATTTTTGTTTTAAAAAAATTCATTTTTAATAGTTTTTTATATTAATTGTTTATAAAATGTTAATAACAAATTGTGTTCTGCGCCCAAAATAAAAAAAAAATTCCTACTATTGCCCACATTCCTCTGAAAACAAAACCGTTTTGAAAAAAATGTACGTTAATTACGAAAAATGTTATTAAATAATAACTGTGGCGGTGCACAGCGATACATGACTCGCAAACATGGCTCTCATGGCACCCGTGTGCGTTGGCGCTACACTGCAGGTTTGTATACGCTGTATCAGTCTCAATATTTAAGAAAAAGCTAAAGTTTTAAAATATCTAATTAATAATTTGTTTGGTACCCAATGGTTTTTTCTTGGCAAAACAATTGGCAACCATCATTGGACCACCAATGGTTTAAACTTGGGATGATCACGCTACTGCCAATGATCGGTAGCCAAGCATCGGGCCAATATTAGTTGCCAAGGAATTGCCAAGGAAACAAAATCGATTTTCAAAAGCTTGATTTTTTATTGGCAGACAACAAAAAACCAAGGTTTTGAAAATTTATTTTTTTAAATTATTAATTAAAATTTATTTTTAAAAAATATATTTTTAAAAAATATATATTTTTTTAAATTAATAGAACATATTAATTTAATTTGTCACCTTTGGTAAAACAAAGATGAAAGACTGATAAATTCCCTCACTTTATATCTTACAGTGGAGGAATAACTGTAAATGTCTTTGCGGGAGAGGAGCAGGTACTTATATAGCCAGTGAAACAGGTCACAAGCGAGAAGAAATCACTAGCATGCACTCTGGCGGCGCTTGTCGGAACTGTTTTCTGGCGCGCATGCATATCCTGACGTTATCGACACAGCGCTTGGCAACCAACATTGGGCCACTTCCGACAAGCGCCGCCAGAGTGCATGCTAGTGATTTCTTCTCGCTTGTGACCTGTTTCACTGGCTATATAAGTACCTGCTCCTCTCCCGCAAAGACATTCACAGTTATCCCTCCACTGTAAGATATAAAGTGAGGGAATTTATCAGTCTTTCATCTTTGTTTTACCAGAGGTGACAAATTAAATTAATATGTTCTATTAATATAAAAAAATATATATTTTTGAAAAATATATTTTTTTAAAATAAATTTTTTAAAAATATATTTTTTAAAAATAAATTTTAATTAATAATTAAGAAAAATCAATTTTCAAAACCTTGGTTTTTTGTTTGCTGCCAATAAAAAATCAAGCTTTTGAAAATCGATTTTGTTTCCTTGGCAATTCCTTGGCAACTAATATTGGCCCGATGCTTGGCTACCGATCATTGGCAGTAGCGTGATCATCCCAAGTTTAAACCATTGGTGGTCCAATGATAGTTGTCAATTGTTTTGCCAAGAAAAAACCATTGGGTACCAAGCATGGCCCATTATTGAACCAATCGTTTACTTCCCATTGGGATGCTACTTTCTTTTCTTGGTTCCAAATAATATATTAAGTCAATTAAATAATTATAATATTATAAATGTATAAATTAAATATGTATATGGGGCATTCCAGACCAAATCGAAAATCATTTTCCTTTGCATCTCAAATCTTTTTTAAACATTTTTTTTCTTTTAGTACTCTTTGAAATGAACTACCTTGATTTTTTTCAAATTTTTTCATAAAGTGGTTCAAAAGATACATATTTTTGAAAAATGATGCTTTTTACGTAAATTTTTTTAAAAATGCTTATAACTCGGTCAAAAATTGATCAAATTAGACGTTTTTATAATAAAAAGTTTTGTTTTAACGCGTAGTTTTTAATAAAAATATTTAAAAAAATTTTTTAAATAATTTACGATAAGATTTTAAAATTTTTTAAATAAAATTTCATTTTTAACAATGTATGTATCAATCAATTTTTTTCAAAATTTTTTGTAAGAAACTAGCACTAAATTAACAATTTTTAAGCCTTGTCCGATCGTGGGCAAACGATGAGATCTATTTATTTTGAAATTTTTAATTTTTATATACGCAGTGGTGGCCAAATGACTAACTTGCCATTTGACAAAATCACACAAATTTTTCACAGAAAATGTGTTTTCAGACTGAGTCTCTCCAAACTTAACCTTCTTTCTGTGTAAAATTGTGATTTGGTCAAATGACAAGTTAGGCCTACCTTTTTCACTGTGTATATAAAAATTAAAAATTTCAAAATAAATAAATCCCATCGTTTTTCCACGATAGGACAAGGTTAAAAATTTGTTAATTTAGTGCTTGTTTCTTACAAAAAATTTAAAAAAAAATTGATTGATACATACATTGTTAAAAATGAAATTTTATTTTAAAAATTTTAAAATCTTATCGTAAATTATTTAGAAATTTTTAAAAAATATTTTTATTAAAAGCTACGAGTGAAAACAAAACTTTTCATTATAAAAACGTCCAATTTGATCAATTTTTGACCGAGTTATAGGGGAATTGCGCCGGTTGTGGGCACCCCTACGTAAACTTCGACAGCAAGCAGACTTTACTGAACTAAGTATTGCAAGTCGTGTTCGTTGACAATACGGACTTTTCGTATTGATAACGAAACAAATATATGCATTTGTGTAATAGCTGTGAGCATAATAAAGGAAATTTGCATTAAATTAATAAAAAAGTAATTTTGTATTGTTTTCGAAAAGCAACATATGGGTGTAGATTCGTTCAGAAAAAAAGGGTTTAATTTTTTTTTTTGCAGTGTTGTCATTATATTTTGTGATTTACCTTCGTGTTTAACCAAAATCCTGCATCACAAAATGTGTTGATCTTTTTAAAAAATGACTGTCATTTCTGGTTGTGGCACCTTTATGTTAAGGATGCTCTACCATCTGACAATGATGAGGACTACTGTCTCATCTATCTAAACTTTCTGCCAAGGAAAGTGACAGCCGCAAACTCCATTAAATGCGATGAATATAGTCGTTCAGTGCATTCGAAGTGCGTTATGTTATGCGTACTAGCTACTTCACATGCAAGCATTATGCTTTTGTTAGCGATCAGCATAGTGTGAAAACGTGTCATAATTTTTGTTCTTTATCCCGGCAAAGTCTCTTAAAATAAAGAAACTTTCATTTCTTCTTTATTTGTGTTGGTTTCCTTTAATATTTTTCCATTTTTAGCGGATTTTTCAAGGGTGCCCACAACCGGGTACAAAATTTTTCTTGTCAAAAAATTCCCATTTCACTAAATTTCTAATAAAACTTTTTAATTTAAAGGAATCAATTTAATTCCTTCACTGACAGTCACCTTAGACCTCTAGCTTTAAATTCGTACACATATATTTGTATAATATGCACATGGACAAATGTTATGAGGCAAAAACAAAAGGGTGCCCACAACCGGAACACTTCCCTTAAGCATTTAAAAAAAATTTAATTAAAAAACGTCATTTTTCAAAAATCTGTATCTCCTGAACCGCTTTATGAAAAAATTTGAAAAAAACAAGGTAGCTCATTTCAAAGAGTACTAAAAGAAAAAAAAATGTTACAAAAAATTTGAGATGCAAAAGCAATATATGGGACGTTTCACGTTAAGTGGGCCACCCCGATGTCCAAAATTTAGAGCTTCCTAAAAAATTGGTTATACCCAAAAATTATTCATATATATAAGTACTTTCGAAAAATATGTAGCCTTTTGAAAAATCTAATATGGCGGCTCCAATATAACCTATAAATGTATCTAAATTAAAAAAAAGCGGCCTAAAAGTGCTAATAAAAAGGGATTGAATTATAAAATCACCTATGAATTGGCATTAAAATTAGCACAAGGATACATACTTTGTATTCCATAAGCAAAAACGGTAATTTGATATCGAATTTCAGAAAATAAATATGACGGATCCAATATGGCGGACAAAAAATTTTAAAATGCATCGAATTTGCTCGAAAGTTGTTACTCGGGGGTTTTTGGGGTCGCTGATGCAGAATCTGATGTTTATTGTCAGAAATTCAAAATGGCGGATCCAATATGGCGGACAAAATTTTTTTTAATTCATCAAATTTGGTTAAAAGTTGTTTTTGGGGGGTTTTTGGGGTTGCTGATGCCGAATCTGATGTTAATTTTCAGAAATTTGAAATAGCGGATCCAATTTGGCGTACAATTTTTTTTTAACTTATCAGATTTGGTTCAAAGTAGTTACTTGGGGGTTTATGGGGTCGCTGATACCGAATCTGATGTCGATTTTCAGAAATTCAAAATAGCGTATCCTATATGGCGGACAAAAATTTTATTAATTCAGAAGATTCGGTTGAAAGTTGTTACTAGGGGGTTTTTAGTTTTTACTTAGTATTAAATCAATAAATTAAATAACACATTAAGTTAAATTTGTAACAACTATTCTTCAAAATTGTTTAAACAAATATTCGTTATTTATTAACTTTTTTGTTTTTTCCATTGTACCTTGAGGGATGTGTATTTATCTAATTTTGAAATTTATAAAGCTAATTATAATGACCGGTAAATGTTATAAATGTCAAATCGATATTTCAGCAACTGTTTAATAATCATATAATTAAACAATTAATTGTTAAATTTTTTTTAATTACACATAAAAAATGCTTCTTCTCAAATCTACAATTTACTGAATAAATAATAATAAATAAGTAATATGAATGACAAATTACGGTTAAAAAAATATTTATTTGAATAATTATTGAGATAACGATTTCACGAAAATTCTTTAATCATTAAATAAATAAATTTTTCGAGGCACGCCGTAAAAAAATTAATAAATATCAATAATAACTTAATTAGATAATTGTTAAACCAATTGAGGATAAAGTAATTGATGTTTTTAAATTTTTCCTTCCTCATAGAGGAAGTATTTTTATTTTTTTATTATGTGTAAAGCCGAACACAAGAAAAACTTAGGAAAAAGCTTTTTTTAACGCACCGTATAAAACTTTCTGAAAATCGACATCAAATTCGGTATCAGCGACCCCATAAACCCCCAAATAACAACTTTGAGCCAAATCTGATGAATTAAAAAAATTTTCGTCCGCCATTTTGAATTTCTGAAAATAAACATCACATTCTGCATCAGAGACCCCAAAAACCCCCTAGTAACAACTTTGAAGCAAATGTGATAAATTAAAAAAAATGCTTTTTCCTAAGTTTTTCTTGTGTTCGGCTTTACACATAATAAAAAATAAAGATACTTCCTCTATGAGGAAGGAAAAATTTGAAAACATCAATTACTTCATCCTCAATTGTGTTACGTCCGTAACCTATTACTCTATAAATTATATTACTAATGTATGTGTGTTGTATTTACCTTATATATTTTTAACTCTAATAATCTATATTTTAATTATTGCATTATATTCAGTATATTTCTCTATTAAAATATTGTAATTATCATTTATACAATTTCTATATTAGTATTATATTTAATACATTTTTCTATTTTAATATTGTATTCTATTGTCATATATTATTTGCATATTGATTACTATACAAATGTACACTATGTATTTTGAAACTGTAACAATCCAAGAAAGGAAAGTAATACTATTACTCATGTAAAAAAGAATAACGATGAAGCGACAATTCGACAACCTTCTAAAAACGTAGGCCGGACGAAAGAAAGTAAAAGCAGCAAACCCCGAGAAGTTTAGGTGAACAACAAACGCCGAGAAACTTAACGAAAGGGCGATACGTACAATCTCCCGGAGGAAATATCAACAACGCATAGAGAAATTCTTTCGCTATTAACTAGCACAAGGAGAAACAAATTTTAGCACGTGTACAATTTTTCGGCATCATTACAGTTATGAAAATCTAATATAAAAAGGGCAAGCAGTTTCATTCAGACAGAGAGTAATAATTTGAAAGCCAACCTCATAACATCTTCAGTACAGAGAGTAATTTTTTAGGAATCAACCTGAACACATCGATCTAGTATCGCTCTAGTATAAAGAGTATCATCAACGAGTGAATTATATCTTCAAGTTTTATTTTGAAACAAAGTTCGAATCAGTATTTCAAAGTACAACTTAATAATTTCCAAAAAATATTAAATTGGAAATAAACTCAAGTATCAACGAAAGTCTAATATTGAAACCCAGTTCCAAGTTTCAACAAATCCTATATTGAAGTATAACAAATTTCGAAGCATCGAAATTTGTTCAAGAGGCGACAACTGTCTGGAAGAAAGCAGATATTTTCAAAATACAATACACTATCTCATTAGTGTAAACAAGAGGATCAACACTCAACCATTAAGGACAACTGTCACAGCCCCATTGCGTCTAGCTCTCAACACCATTAGAGATCAGACAACCAGATACAACCACCAGTTCAAACAACACCAGTAATCGTTATTCTTTAAAAGTAAGATTTTCTAAACTCAATTATACTCATTGTATTTTGTCAATTCTTTTCTTTCTTGTTGGTTTTTAAATAAATTATTCTCTCAGTACATTTAGTAGGCTCATTGACTTATCCTCATCCCAAATTAGATTCATTTATGAAACTAATTTAAAACGAGGAACGTTAGGAATATTTAAAAAGGTTTCTTGTTGTTTTTGACGTAACAGAAGCCCTTTTAAATTTTGGTGCATCGGCCCGGTAAAATTATAAAGTCGATCAGCCATTATTTTGTCAAATTTTTAATAAAATTCGAAAATTTTAATGAATATAATTTTTAAATTAATAAATAATTAAATAAAATAAATCAATGAGTATACCAATTGTTAAAAAAAGGGAAAATTTTTTTAGTAATAAATAATAATAACAAATAGTATCAACATACATTAAAAAAAATAATCAGTAACATTTAATAAGAAAAATCGATTTTATTATTTAATTTGGTACATTTTATGCTAATTGATAATATAATACAAGATTTAAGTCGCAAGGTGCATTCATAAATATACATCATATATTGGTATTGATGAATAGAGGTTCGAGTCCACTTAACTTTTTAAAGTCGCACGGTGCATTTATTGGTTTAATTCTGTATTAATATTAATAAATAGAGGTCCGAGTCCTCTTGACTTATAATTATTAAAGTTGCAAGGTGCATTCATCAAATTAAATCCTGTGTTATATTGCTGAATAGAGGTTCGAGTCCTCTAGACTTATGGAATTTTTTTGTCTTGTATTTGAATCATTTTTGATATTTAATTGTGCTAAAACGAAATTTGTTTTGTTCATTTAATTGTGATTTGTTATTATTATTAAAAGTTTGAATATATTTTATTATACTGAAGCAATATAAAAATATTAACCACAAAAGAGAAGTGTATTTTATATTGAAGAGAAAGGATTGACAATTTTACAATTATTACGTATATTATAAATTTTGATAATATGACATTTTTTAATGTCTTCTTCGAATAAAAATACTACCGATTCCTCACATTTAACTCGTTCTCAAATAAAAAATAATCCAGATTTAGAATTGAATTCGGGAATTCCTAATTATAAAACAAAACCATTGACAAGTACACCCAGATATTCTAAAGAAAACCCTAATCCCTTAGAAATACAGAAACAGTTTGACTCAGGCTATATTAATTCTCAACTTTTTGATACTGACGATAATTCTTTCGACAGTGACAGTAACGATAGTGAAAATACCATTACAGAAAAAACCTTAGTTGAACAAAATTCAAATAAAAACTTAAACAAAACTTTAACTGACGAAATTGAGACAAACGATAACTCTGAAAATAATTCTCTCGATAACACTAGAGACAGTAACAACTTTGAAGAAAACATGGCTCTTCCAAATAATCAGCAAGTGTCATTACGCGACGCTTTAGAAACAATACCAATGTTTGAAAAAAAAAACATACCACTATCTGTATTTATTGAAAGTTGTTTAGAAGCAAAATCTATGCTTCCTGATAATGCACAAGTACAAACAAATTTAGTAAAATTAATTAGGAGTCGAATTTCGGGTGAAGCAAGAAGAATTATATATACATGATGAATTTAGTAAAAAATTATTCAGATAGATTCCATATACCTGGAGAATATTTAGAAGGGACTGACCTAATAAAGCACAGAATTATAACTACTGACGATACTCCGATCGTAACTAAACAATATAGATTTCCGCCTGTCCATAAAGAAGAAATGACACGTCAAGTGAACGAATTATTGAAACAGAAAATTATTAAACACTCCGACTCACCATACAATACACCGATATGGATAGTACCAAAAAAAGATGATTCACAGGGAAATAAAAAATGGAGACTAGTTTTGGATTTTAGGAAACTCAACGAACGAACGGTAGGTCAATTTTACCCACTCCCTAATATTACGGACCTACTTGACCAACTAGGAAATGCTCAATATTTTTCAGTCTTTGACTTGGCGTCAGGTTTCCATCAAATAAAAATGGATCTTAGAGATTCTTATAAGACAGCTTTTTCAACGCCATTTGGACACTATGAATTTGATAGAATGCCTTTTGGATTGAAAAATTCACCAAGCACATTCCAAAAACTTATTGACCAGGTATTGTTGGGTTTACAAGGATCAGAACTATTTGTTTATTTAGACGATATTGTGATTTATGCAGACACCTTAGAAGAACATGAAGAAAAATTCTCGAAACTTATGGAACGACTACGTTTTGCTAATTTAAAACTCCAGCCAGATAAATGTGAATTTTTGAGGTTAGAAGTAGGATACTTAGGACACATAATTGATAAAAATGGGGTACGACCTGACCCGAAAAAAGTAGAAGCTGTTAAAAAATTTCCACTACCCAAAAATGTAAAAAATATAAAACAATTTTTAGGACTAGCAGGATATTATCGTAAATTTATAGACGGTTTTTCAAAAATAGCAAAACCTTTGAATCAACTTTTAAGAAAAGATGTACCCTTTTTCTGGACTGATAAACAACAAATAGCTTTCAATACGCTAAAGAATAAACTCTGTAAGGAACCGCTATTAAAAAGACCAGACTTCTCACAACCATTTATACTTACAACGGATGCTTCAGGTTTTGCAATAGGAGGTATATTATCACAAGGTATAATCGGCAAGGATCAACCAGTCGCTTCTACATCACGAACATTAAGCGAATGTGAAAGAAAATATGACACCTATGAAAAGGAAGCATTAGCAATCATTTACAGTGTGAAACATTTTCGACCATATCTTTATGGAAGAAAATTTACGTTAGTTACGGATCACAAACCATTAGTTTGGTTTCAAAATTCAAAAGATCCTTGCTCAAGAGTAACAAGATGGAAGCTAAAACTAGCTGAGTACGATTTTCATGTTGTCTACAAAGCAGGCAAAACCAATGTTAATGCTCATGCCTTATCCAGAAACCCAGTCGAAGATATTATTGAAGAAAAAATCCAAGGAATAAAAGAAGAAGAAATTGAAAAAACCCAGGAAAATCAGGAAAATATAATGAAATGTGTGCAAGAAAAAATTAAAGAATATATACATTGTGTAGCAAACGAAAATAAAAACTATATGAATTCGGAGATAATAAAAAATCTCCATGATATTGAAAGAATATTTGAAGATAATGAATCCTATGAAAATTCGGAGATATTAAGAATTCTTCGATCTATTAAAAAATTATTTGAGGACAATGAATCCTACATGAATTTGGAGATAAAGAAAAGTCTCCAATCTATTGAAAGAATATTTAAGGACAATGCATCCTATTTGAATTTGGAGATAAGAAAAAGTCTCCCATATATGGAAAAAATAATTATTGACAATGAATGCTACATGAATTCGGAGATAATAAAAATTCTCCAAAGTATTAAAAGAAATTATTGTACAAGTAACGAAACTTGTAACGTTATAACCAGAAATCAAAGAAAAATACAAGAAAATGATAATCAAGAAAACAAAAATGAAGAAATCCAAGAAATTGAAAATAAAATAATAAATGCACATAAAACAAAGAAACGAGGTAGACCAAAGAAACAAAGCACACGTTTGAATACCTCCTTTTCCAAGAAGAGAAGGGGAAGACCAAAAAAGGTATGTAATACAAAGAATAAAAAATTTTATAATGAAGTTATTCCTGACGAAATTGAATCAGATCCTGAGTTCATTAAACAAAAATCAAAATTGAAAAAAACACGAAGAAATTGATCAAGGCTACGAAAATTCCAATTCTGAAGTATCATCTGAAGAAGAAGATAATTTAGTGGAGAATGAAGATTGTGAAAATTTAAATGTAAAACAAGAAAGATATATTATCGACTGTAGAGACCAATTACCAATGCGTAGAGACAACCTAACCTACTTTTTTTCAGTCAATGGAGATCCTCGAGATAATGGCTCCAGATCACTTGCCAAACGTGAGAAATTGCCAAATTTTGGTAAACTTCAATTAGGTATAGCAGAAAAAATAAAGAGAGGTATATATTACCATATCGCTCTCCCTATAGAAAATGAAATAAAAGAAAATTTATCTGATACAATAAAAAGAATTAAAACTACAATTATTTCAATGAAAAATTTATGCGAAGAATTAAAATTGAAAAGCATAAGTATTGCAAAGACAGCCCAAATAAATAATATAACTTGGGACAAAATCCTGTCAATGATAAAGTCAATTTTTGAAAATTCATTTGTAAAAGTTGTTGTATGCAGTGGACATACAAAATATCCCACGAAAGAAGAATATATGCAGTTAATTGAGGAAGCACATTCAAGCTCAATTGGAGGACATAAAGGTGTAACCAAAACTTATGGAAGAATACGACAAAATTATTATTGGGAAAATATGAAAAATAATATTCAAAAATATATACAAAGTTGCCTCCAATGTCAATTAAAAAAATTAGTTAGAATAAAAACAAAAGACCCAATGATTATAACAGATACACCAGGTACAGCATTCGAGAAAATAGCAATGGACATCGTTGGACCATTACCAAAAACTAAAAATGGGAGTGAATATATATTAACAATACAAGATAATTTAACTAAATATTCGTTAGCAATTGCACTTCCAAATCATCAAGCAAGTACAATAGCTGATGCATTTATTAAAAAATTTATTTGTATTTTTGGATCACCCAAAGGAGTATTAACAGATCAGGGAACAGATTTTTTAAGTAATTTAATGAGAAGATTAGCAAAAAGATTTAGAATACGACAATTTAAAACAACCGCTTTTCATCCCCAGTCTAACGGATCAATCGAAAGATCTCATCACATTTTAGGAGAATATTTAAAACAATTTATCAATAAAAATGAAGAATGGGATGATTGGTTAGAATTAGCCATGTTCTCATATAATACAAGCATTCATGAAGGCACCAAGTGCACCCCGTACGAGTTAATTTTTGGAAAATTAGCGCGATTGCCATCAAGCGATCCACCACTTGAACATGAAAAATTGGAGACTTACGATCAATATTTAACAGACTTAATAACGAGACTTCATGAAATGAGAAACATTGCTAGAGAAAACTTGATTCTAGCAAAAGAAAAGTCAAAATTTTATTACGATAGAAATTGTAATCCACAAAATCTTAAACTCGGTGATGAAGTATTTCTACTACACGGAGGAAAAATTCATAAATTTGCAAATCAATATACAGGACCACATAAAATATTAGAAATTTTAAATAAAGGAAACGTTAAAATACAAGTTAAAAATAAACAAAAAATAGTACATACAAACAGACTTAAACTATCACGAATTAAACAAGAGTAATAAAACTGGATTATTTTTTTTTTATAAAAACAACTATTTGTATAAAATTATTTCTAGTTTTATGTTTCAGAAAAGGACTAAAAAATTGAGTTATTTTTATTGAATTCAATTTTTATAACTAATAAACAAAATTTTTAATTATCTTTTTCACTATAATAATAATCTAATTAGAAAAATACTTCTTTAAAAAAAAATTCGCAAATTTAAATTCAATTTTTATAAAATTTTGACAATTTTTTTAATTTGTAATGATTTTATCTTAGATCTTAAGCACAATTCTACATACTTATTTTGCACTAAAAGAAATTGAAACTCAATTTTTTCACACAGTAAATTAAACTTTGTTACTTATTTTATACCAATTTATTGAAGAAGAAACTAAAAATGTCATTATTCAAAATTCTATTATCAAAATAAAATTATTTAAAATTCGTTCTCAACACATATTAAATTATGTCCAAATGTAGCATGAGAACAAAAGAAAACTGCATAAATGTAACAACTAAAAGCAACAAAATATAAGACATAAAGACACATTTTAAAAATTGTTATATCTGAAATGTAAAATGCGTCTTAAATATAAAAATTTAATATTTTCTATCTGTAAAATTAAAAGTACAAAATTTTGTTTCAGAAATGTAAAAGAAAAATATTGTATTAAAAAAGAAAATATTAAAATCGACAACGATTTTTAATTATAAACAAGTTTCAAATTTTAGAACAAAAGATTTTTGATGTAATTTAAAAGAAGCACAAGACTCATATTTGTAAAACAATTTGTATAAACAAATTTTTATTCTTTTTAATTGTACGTAATTTCAAAATAAGATAAAAAAACTAAACATGTGAAATTTTTATAAATTTTTGTTTATGGTTAATTTAAATGATAATTGAAAATCATACATTAAAAGAATAATTATTGAAATGAAAAATATCGAGAGATATAAGATAAATTTAACTGAAAATTATTTTTCTAAATATTGTTTGTAAAGAATAAAAAAGAATGGATTGAATGCATGCATAAACGGTCATGACATTTCCTCTACAATATACGTTTTTGAATTGTTTGAGCATGTTTCGTTTCTCTCACATGCTCAATCTGAGAGGGGAGGTGTTACGTCTGTAACCTATTACTCTATAAATTATATTACTAATGTATGTGTGTTGTATTTACCTTATATATTTTTAACTCTAATAATCTATATTTTAATTATTGCATTATATTCAGTATATTTCTCTATTAAAATATTGTAATTATCATTTATACAATTTCTATATTAGTATTATATTTAATACATTTTTCTATTTTAATATTGTATTCTATTGTCATATATTATTTGCATATTGATTACTATACAAATGTACACTATGTATTTTGAAACTGTAACAATCCAAGAAAGGAAAGTAATACTATTACTCATGTAAAAAAGAATAACGATGAAGCGACAATTCGACAACCTTCTAAAAACGTAGGCCGGACGAAAGAAAGTAAAAGCAGCAAACCCCGAGAAGTTTAGGTGAACAACAAACGCCGAGAAACTTAACGAAAGGGCGATACGTACAATCTCCCGGAGGAAATATCAACAACGCATAGAGAAATTCTTTCGCTATTAACTAGCACAAGGAGAAACAAATTTTAGCACGTGTACAATTTTTCGGCATCATTACAGTTATGAAAATCTAATATAAAAAGGGCAAGCAGTTTCATTCAGACAGAGAGTAATAATTTGAAAGCCAACCTCATAACATCTTCAGTACAGAGAGTAATTTTTTAGGAATCAACCTGAACACATCGATCTAGTATCGCTCTAGTATAAAGAGTATCATCAACGAGTGAATTATATCTTCAAGTTTTATTTTGAAACAAAGTTCGAATCAGTATTTCAAAGTACAACTTAATAATTTCCAAAAAATATTAAATTGGAAATAAACTCAAGTATCAACGAAAGTCTAATATTGAAACCCAGTTCCAAGTTTCAACAAATCCTATATTGAAGTATAACAAATTTCGAAGCATCGAAATTTGTTCAAGAGGCGACAACTGTCTGGAAGAAAGCAGATATTTTCAAAATACAATACACTATCTCATTAGTGTAAACAAGAGGATCAACACTCAACCATTAAGGACAACTGTCACAGCCCCATTGCGTCTAGCTCTCAACACCATTAGAGATCAGACAACCAGATACAACCACCAGTTCAAACAACACCAGTAATCGTTATTCTTTAAAAGTAAAATTTTCTAAACTCAATTATACTCATTGTATTTTGTCAATTCTTTTCTTTCTTGTTGGTTTTTAAATAAATTATTCTCTCAGTACATTTAGTAGGCTCATTGACTTATCCTCCAATATTATATATTTTTTAATATATAATATTTGGTTTTCCTAATTTCATGGCTAGGATTCAGCTCGATGCTTTTTTGTTTTTACCAGAAAACAAGTGAATCGCGAAACTCTATATCAGTCTCTTTATCTTTTTAATGATTAACATAGTTAGCATACACTGGGGTCAAAAAGTTTCAGTACATTTGTACTGATAACTTTAAAATGCTCGCTTCACTTCAAATTTAAATATTTTTGTAAAAATTGGTGTTAGAGATATCAAACTAGGATCATTTTGAAGTTCAATAAATTTAGAGTCAAATAGGCTAAGACATAACTAATTTAATAGTGTAAATATTAAAAATATAATTCTTTAAAGTTAGAGATTTTTTGTGAAAATTGCGATTTTGAAATTTGGAATTCAAGCGTACGCCAATTGAAGAAAATTTTTTTTTAAGATTTGACAGTTGCACAATATCAAGTATAAATTCCATTCTTTAATTCTAGACCAAAATAATTCACAAATATTAAGTATTTTTTTCAAATTCTATAAAAATAACTTCCTTTGCTCTCGAAATTTTTCAAAGAATATTAATTGCAAATTCGTCGTTTCCGTTCACTTGTTTTATCAATTAACCACACTTTTGAAAAATATGCACCTTTTTGTTATTGTAAAATAAAAAAATAGTCACCTAGAAGGAAAATAAGGAATAATGATAGAGTTAAAATTTGTAAAACAATAAGAAGAGAGATAAATTTCATGTAAATATCTTAAATTTTCTAAGATGAAGAGGTTCTATATTTTTCAAAAGTGTAATTATTTGATAGAACAAGTGAATGAAAACGACGAATTTGCAATTGATATTCTTCGAAAAATTTAGAGCAAGAGATAATATTTTTATAAAATTTGAAGAAAATACTTAATATATGTGAATTATTTTGGTCTAGAATTAAAGAATGAAACTTGTACTTTTTATTGTGCAACTATCAAAACTTAAAAAAAATTTTTCTTCAATTGGCGTACGCTTGAATTTCAGATTTCAAAATCGCAATTTTCACAAAAAATCTCTAACTTTAAAGAATTATATTTTTAATATTTACACTATTAAATTGGTTATATCTTATCCTATTTGACTCTAAATTTATTGAACTTTAAAATGATCCTACTTTGATAGCTCTTACATCTATTTTTACAGAAATATTTGAATTTTAAGTGAAGCGAGCACTTAACAATAATCAGTACAAATGTACTGAAACTTTTTGACCCCAGTGTAATATAAAGTAAATCGTAAAGTACTTTAAATTAAAAATTTTCCGAAATAATTTAACGGTAATTTTCTTGAAAATGGTTTAGCCCAATAAGTTTTGCAATCCATGTGGGAAAAAAATCATTCTCGTATATAGGTCATTTCATTTAAATTATCATAATCGTGTCCTTTGCCAATAATAACTATTTGTTACAGATTTTGGTAAAATTTATTTTCCAATGTCGTGAAATGCAATCTCTTTTAACATTTTTTCAACTTGCAAGCATGTAAAGATGCTATGTATAATAATGGCAGAACGAAATGCAGGCAAAATGTCATGAGTGTCCCATGTCCAGGAGTGAATTATTAGTTTTCAAGTGCACGTATTTTCGTTATATTAATTTATCACAAGTAAACAAAAATTTTGCAGTGAACTATAACTTACATATGTAAGGAAAATTAAGTACTGATAACTTTATTTAATTGTTTAACCCTTCTAAAAAAATAAGAATGACGTGTCCCTCACTTTTACATTATTTTACTTGGAATGCAAAATTTTGTATTTATGCGTGTTTAAAGATTTATCCAGGGAGCAAAAAAGCTGTTTTACTGACGAATCCGCAGCAGAAGATAAGAACGAATCAACTTCAAAAAAATTGAATGCCGTGTTTCCAAATGTGAAAGTTTTACGTTGTGGAAGAAACGAAAAGATTTTAATGTAATTAGAAAACTGTCATGAGTGTCCCGTCTTAAAAATTGGTAAATTGTCGATATAAATATAACCTGTTCATAGATATAAGCAAAAACGAGCAAAATGTCATGAGTGTCCATGTCATGAGTGTCCCACAAAGGAGGAGGTCCCCTAAGGCTTATATTTTGGCTATTTGGGATTTTGATTTAAATAATTAAAATGTATATTTTCATAAATAAGAATTATATTTTTGTCGATTTTAGTCGAAACGGGGGTGTTTCGGCCAGACTAGCTTTTTGATACTATTTTTTTTCAAAAAAGGATGTGAAAAAGGCACAAATTTTTTTTTTTCGAATTTGAAGTCGGATATTAAAAATTTAAAATGGCGGATCCAATATGGCGAAAGAATTTTGTAGAACTCATACAATTCAATTGAAACTCGTTACTTGGAAGTTTTCGGGGTTGCGGATTACGAATCTGAAGTCGGCGTTCGAAAATTCAAAATGTCGGATTTAATATGACGGACGAGTTTTGTAAAAACTCGTCCGAAACTGAATGGAATTCAGTTGAAACTTGTTAGTAAGATTCTGACATTTTGAAATTCAAGTTCAAATTCGTAATCAGCGATCCCGAAAACCCCCGAGTTACAAAATTAGTTCGCCATATTGGATTCGTCATTTTGAATTTTTGAAATCCGACTTCAGTTTCGTAATCAGTTCCCTAAAAACCGCAGAGTAACAAGTTTTATGTCAATTGCATTAGAATTTAAAATTTTTTTTGTTTATGTATGAATGTCCCTAAAGTTCAGTTTAGATTCTTGCTTTGCATAAAAATAAAAATGCACACAAACATGTATATGTTAAAGTAGGATTTAGAAATGTAATTTTAATTTATTAATTTTTAAAACTTTAACTCACGTGTCCTTCGGACAAAGAAATTGTAAAGGTAGTGGATTCCCCCTCTACTTAGTTATTGATTCGACTAAGAGGTTGAGAACCCTACTCCTTGAATTTAGAGAAGATAGGATAGTTTTAGGAATAATTAAATTATAAGCAAAAATAAGATTAAACAAATAAGATATATTTTACCCAAAGAAATCCCTAATACAAGTAACTCTAAATTGGTGTGAGTAAAGAGTAATTCTATACTTGTGTATGAAAGAATTGTATGTGTGTGTGTAGTGATGAGTAAGATTTCTATACTCACTGTCTGGTAATTCAATCCTTTGAAATGTTATTCCAATGACTTATTCTGTTCTTTTAGTATTACAGAATTTAGGTTGTTTATTTAAAAAAACGAGGAAATACCTGATCTAGGTTCACTAGATTGATATTTCGTTTTCCAATTTAATATTCCTTGGCTCGCGCAAATTTGAAGACTCAAACCCCGTAAATAAAGGTTGTCTTTAAAAGTATTTCAAAAATCAATATTCTTTTTTAAGATATGCTTGGTTTATTTCTGCTGATGCTAGATTTTTAAATACACTCTTTTAATTTTTTACGTTTATGCTTTTTTTTTAAATTCGCTTTATTTCATTAATACTATTTCAATTCTTTCTTTTAATCTTTAGCTCTTTTACAAATTCTTTATTTTTATTTCTTTTTCACTTTATTTTCAATATCTTTTAATTCTTCACTTTTTTAATTATTTTTCACTTGTCACTTTATTGTATTCTTTATTTCGATATATTCTTTTAAAAATCAACCTTTGTTTACTCTTTATTTATTTTCTTTTATTCTCAATTAAATTCACTTTCTTTAAACAAACTTTTATTCAACCGTTAGACTTTCAATACGATTAACACGGCTAATTGCCGGACTTAGAATTGCCAGGCCTAAACTGCCGGCTACAACTACAGGTAACTACGACCTGGACTAAACTGCGGGCCCAAACTGCCCGGGCTAACTGCCGACAACAACGGCCTGGCTTAAACTGCCCAGATTTCCCAGTGTCAATCAATTTTATTGAAAGACAATTTAGTAGGGAAATCGTATGTTAAGTTCATTGTACTTGACTGTTGTCAAGTCAATTTCTGCAACCTTGCAGATTTAAGCAGTGGTGTGATCCGAGTTCAGTGACTTGGATGCACCACTCCTTATATTGAGCAATTTAACTTTGATATTTTCTAACTAATTTTCAAAAGGGTCAATAAACTGTTTTTCAAGAAAAAGGAATTCATTAAGAAACACTTTACTATATTGTCAGGTTTTTTACCTCGAAATTGCGAAACCTAAAGGAATGTTAAATTCAATTAAATCTTATATTTATATAGAATTAGAATTTCTATGTCATTAAAAATGCCCTGGATTAAAATATTCAAAAGAGGGAATGTCCTTTTGTGAGATTACATAGGGTTATTTTGTGTAAGCGTTTTATGACGTGTTAACAAAATATTGTGTTGTGTGTAATTTGGTTTTTAAAGTATTATAAATAATCATTTATAATATAAAAGTTACGGAGTTCGGCCGTAACAGTATAATAAATGTTCACCACATAAACTTTGTTGGAGAATCAATGTTAAAATTTAATTAAAATGGGTTGAAGTAGATAGGCAGAGAGGTTTCTAGACATAGATTCCTGTTACCGACATGTTACCGACCGGAAAGCTAGGTAAGAAGGTGTCTATATTTAGATTCCTGTTACAGAGACGTTACCGACCTGGAAAAAATCGAGAAGATGTGTACTGAAGAAGAGTACGGACTTTGTACTCGGAAGTGACCTTGAGACCTTTAAAAATTCGATCGATATTTTTTTCGCATAATTTATTCCTTCCGTTTTGGAGGAATGCGGAAGTCGGAGACAAAAGAAATGGAAATGCAAAAAAAATGATTCTATTAATTTCAGTTAATTTATTGTCTCTCTTTCTCAGAAAAAAAAATGTTCTGTAAATGTTAATTTTATGATTTATGTTCCTTTTTTCTGAGAAGAGAGTTTAGTTAGTGTATATTTTTTGATATTTTGTTCTCTATATTTATGTACCAATTATTGGCCATTGTTTTGATAAAGTATATATACTATTTAACTTTGTAGTCCACTTTAAAGAATGTGGAAGTTTTGAAAGTCATTAAATGAAATATAATCCATGAAAGACTTTCTTGTTTTGTTCGTTCAATTATTTCGGCTAACACATTTCTCAGAAATAAAGCTTGAGAGAAAATGCGTTTTGTAATTTTTCGGATGCTTAGATGCTTGAGTTTCAGTGATAAGGTGAAATAAAACATTTTAATTTATTCCTACATTCACATTCTTTTTGTCAAACTGTTTTGAATAATGTGATGGATATAAAATATGCAATATGAAGGTAAGTATTTAATTTTATTATTTAACTTTATTATTATTTAATTTTTTCAGGAATGTAGGAATTTCTCTTAGGATCACTATAAAAGCTCATGATTTTTTTTCGAATATCGCATTAATTCACAAAAACTTGTATGATAGTGGTCGTTAAATACTTTTTGTTTTAAAGAAAAATTATCTATTTTATTAAGTGATTTAATCTCTTGCAAAAATGGATTCCAACGAGATTAAGAGTTTTGTTAAAATTATGGAAAGTGCTTATAATACTTTAACACAATCTCGAAGAAATAAAAATTTTTTTATTAAAGTGGAAAAGTGGATAAAATTAAGTAAACAAAACATTCGCCTTTCAAATAAAGTTTTAAAAGTTAAAAAAGATGTTTTAACGGTAAGCGAGAAAAGTAAAATCACAGCAATATTAGGAATTTTGAAAGCAATACATCAGAAATTTAAACAATTATATAGGGAAGGTCAGGGTTATACAAATGAAAGCAATAAAAAATCGAATAGAATAAAATGGAAAGAAATACAATCAGCTTTTTAAAGTAGAATAAGAACAGGGTCGATTATTAATTTAAGTCACAAGGATAAATTTCAGTTTTTAGAAGATTCAAAAACCTTAATAAAAACTCGATTGAAAAATGCTTTAAAACAGAATAATGCTTTAAAAGTCAATTTAATACTTACATTAAAATTCGAAACCATAGATAATGGAAATGTTATTGAGGAAAATAAATTTTTTAATACAAAAAATAAAATTATTCTTCCTTCAACAGACCTTAAAATAATTTTTAATGAAGTAATTGAATATCTTTTAAAAAAAATTGAAGATTTTAGTCATGAAAAATCAGGATGGTCTTTAAAAGAAATAGTAAATTTGATGGTTAATATAAATCGATATGCACCAATACAAGTTGGCTTGCCTACATACATACGATTACCAAAATGGATAAGTGATAAGCGTGCAGTTGTCAATGTAATAAATAAAGATAATTTTTGTTTTTTGTGGTCAGTAATTGCAGCTCTTTATCCAGCTAAAACGAATGTTAATGTGACAAGTTCCTATCCAGACTTTAGAATGCATTTAAAATTTAATAATATAAATTTTCCGATTTCATTGAAAGATGTTCCAAAATTTGAAAAATTAAATGGTTTAAGAATAAATGTTTATGGAATAGAAGAAAAAGTTATAGTTCCTTTGTATATAAGCGACCAATTTTCGGAAAAAAAACTATTCACTTGTTGATGATTGAAAATTCTGAAATTAAAAGTAATAATAAAGTTTATCATTTTGCATGGATACATAATTTGTCTAGATTAGTAAAATCACAGATTACTAAAGATAAAAATAAAACATGGATTTGTGACAGATGCTTATGTCACTTTAAATATGAAACATCTTTAGAAAAACATCAAATTGATTGTAAAAATTTAAATTCTTGTAAAAATATTATATTACCGAATGAAGAAGAAAAATTTTTACAATTTAAAAATTATAGATATAAAGATAAAGTTCCATTTGTTATTTATGCTGATACGGGAACTATTTTAGAACCCATTAATGACAAGAATAATCCCAGTGCATTTTTAAAACATATACCCCATAGTATTGCATTTTATTTGAAATGTGAATTTAATGATTCTATTTCAAATTTCCAAAGTTACAGAGGTAAAGACTGTGTTGAATGGTTTATAAACAAATTGAAAGAAATTTCAAATTTAGTTGATTCTTATCTAAAAAATATAGTTCCGATGAAACCTTTAACTTTACAGCAAGAAATAGAATTTAAAGTTGCGAAAATTTGTCACATTTGTGAACAATCCTTTAACGATAATGATATTAGGCATCATGATCATAATCATTTTACAGGAGAATATAGGGGTTGTAGTCATCAAGGTTGCAACATTAATTTTCAAAAATCCTATACTATTCCTGTAATTTTTCATAATTTAAGTGGATATGATTCTCATTTTTTTATTAAAGAATTAGCAACCAGTTTTCCTGGAACATTAAAAGTTTTACCTATCAATAAAGAAAAATATATATCCTTTACAAAGTATGTGGACGGAAAAGACATTTGTTTTAGATTTTTAGATTCTTATCGATTCATGCCTAGTAGTTTAGAGAAATTAGCATTATTTCTTAAAAATGAAAGCAAAGTAATTACTAAAAGATTTTGTAATAACTTAATTGAATTTAATTTATTAACAAGAAAAGGGGTTTTTCCGTATGAATATATAAATTCTTGGGAAAAATTGGAGGAACTACAATTACCATCTAAAGATTCTTTTTATTTAAAATTAAATGATGCAAATATCTCTCAAGAAGATTATCAACATGCTTGTCAAGTATGGGAATCGTTTAAATTAAAAACTCTTGGTGAATATTCAGATTTATATTTAAAAAATGATGTATTGCTTTTAGCTGATATATTTGAAAATTTTAGATTTACTTGTTTATCAGCTTACAATTTAGACCCATTGCATTATTTCACAGCACCTGGACTTTCATTCGATGCAATGTTAAAATTGACAAATGTTAAATTAGAATTATTAACAGACATAGACATGATTTTATTTATTGAAAAAGGAATCCGAGGTGGTATTTCACAATGTTCCAATAGATATGCAAAAGCAAATAATAAATACATGGAACATGAATTTAATGAAAATAAAGAAGAATCGTACATTATGTACTTTGATATTAATAATTTATATGGAACAGCTATGAGTGAATACTTACCTCATTCTGAATTTCAGTGGGAAACTAATCTTAATAATTTTAATGTCTTGGATATTCCAAATGATTCCTGTACTGGTTATATTTTAGAAGTAAATTTGGATTATCCCGAAAAATTACACGAATTACATAAAGATCTTCCTTTATGCCCAGAGCATTTTGTACCCCCTTGTGGAGAATCTAAATTACCCAAATTGATAACAAATTTATTGCCTAAAAAAAGTATATTCTGCATTAAAAAAATTTAAAATATTATTTGCAATTTGGTATAAAATTGCTCAAAATTCATAGAATTTTAAAATTCAAACAATCTCTATGGCTCAGACAATATATTGAATTAAATACAGAGTTTAGAAAAAATTCTACAAATGATTTTGAGAAGAATTTTTACAAATTAATGAATAATTCCGTTTTTGGAAAAACTATGGAAAACGTTAGAAATCATAAAGATGTTCGAATAGTTACAAAATGGGAAGGTCGATATGGTGCTAAAGCACTAATTGCAAAACCAAACTTTCATAGCTGTAATATATTCAATGAAAATTTAGTAATTATAGAAATGAGTCGTTTGCAAATTAAGTTAAATAAACCCATATATGTAGGGTTTTCTATTCTAGATATCTCAAAATTATATCTTTATAATTTTCATTATAATTACGTGAAAAAAGAATTTGGTACTAAATCAAAATTGTTATATACAGATACAGATAGTTTAATTTACCATTTCAATGTTTCAAATATCTATGATTACATAAAAAAAGATTTGCAACTATTTGACACATCTGATTATCCTTCCAATAATGTTTATAATATACCTCTAGTTAATAAAAAGGTATTAGGTTTAATGAAAGACGAGTGTAATGGAAAAATTATTACAGAATTTGTAGGTTTACGCTCAAAATTATATGCATTTAAATTATTTGGTGAAAAAGAAGATGAAAAAAAGAAAGCGAAAGGAGTAAAAAGCTCAACTTTAAAAAAAATAACATTTGATGATTATAAAAAATCACTTTTTCATTTTAAAAAATTAACAAAAACTCAAAATTTTATTCAGAGTAAAAAACACCAACTTTTTAGCATGAAACAAGAAAAAATAGTTTTAAGTTGGAATGATGATAAAAGAATGTTATTAACAAATAATACAAACACTTTACCTTGGGGTTTTAAACAAAAAATTAGTTTAATTATTAAAAGGATAAAAAAATAATACTATTGAAAGTGACAATTCTTATTCTTTAAATTCAATACATTTGCCTTCTTCTCTACTTCACATTATATTAAAGGGAGAAGCTTATCATCACCTTCTGTCTCTTTCTAACTAGTGTTCTCTATCCTTGTCTCAAATTTGTAAACTATGGGAGTCATATAAAAAGAGTTCAACCATATATGAATCTCATTAGCAAAAATACCTTCCGAGTGTTCATCGATTTCAATTTGAGTCCACTTTTCCATTCTTCAAAGTTAAACAGTGCGAAAATTTTTTGTTTTTTTCAAATTAAGAGTGAGTGAGTGCACTATTGAAAGTTGAATTGTCAATAAATTGGATTTATATTTTTAAAAAAGTGAGTGCTTATTTTGTTAACAAAATTTTTTTAAAATAATTTATTTCAATTAACTTCTTGTAATATGTTAGTGCTTTCTTCTTTAATTGTTTATTATTTTTATTATTACTATTTTAATTCGATTTATTATTTATTTTTCAAAGTGATGTGTTTTATAAAATGATTTCGTTTATAGAATTTTCTAAATTTTAAATAATTTGAATTTTTTATTTCATTTTAAAAATATTCTTTAAGTGCTCTCTTCTTTAATTTATTATTATTAGATATTTGTATTTGATTTCTTTTTATTCAATTTTTTATTTTTTAATAATTTTTAAGTTGTACTTTAAAAAAATTTGGTGCTTATTATTATTTATAAATTGATTTCATTTATTAAATTTTAAATAATTTGAATTTTTTATATTGTTTTAAAAATATTTTTGTTTAGATTTGATTTTCTTTTTAATAATTGTTTTTAGTTGTACTAAGGCAAAAATTTTTGTGCTTTTATTATTTATTTTTGAAAGTTATGAGTGTGTTTTTTTCATTTTATGTACTATTTGTAGTTTATTTTTGTTTATTTAATTTTCGTTTTAATAGTTTTTATCTCTATATCTTAGAAGTTAAAAGAGTTTTTTCTAAATTAAATTCCTTTGTTGATTTTTTATGTAATTTAATTTTTTATTAAATTTTAAAAATAATTTTTTTAGAAAAATGACTTTTTAAATGAATAATTATAAAAAGTTAAATTATTACTGGTTTTTAAATAAAATTATAAGTGCTATTTCTAATATTAAATTATTTATAATTTTCAATATACGTATTTTATTTTTCCCTTTTTCTTGTTAAATTTTTTAGGAAAAAAATGGCTGCAGGACCATCATCAACATCATCATCAACAACAGAATCATACAAAACAGTCAGCTTGTCCATCCAAACACCATTGGAATGGTCACCGGTATTTAGCAGGGAGCAGTTGATGAGAATGACATTCATTGGGTTGTCAACAGTCTTAAAGGATAAAATGATGAGGCGCCTATTACCATGTACCTTGATTCACTTGGAATTTGAAGGGGTATCGGCCACTATAATTAAGACGGTGTGCGGTTACTGGTTGCGGAGAAGCGGGTACATCGTGGACAACATAATGGTGTGTTTTCTTTATTTAACATTTATACGATTAACTTTTTTATTTCAAAAAATTAATTAAATAATTTTTTTTAATTTATCTATTTTTTTATTAAATTAATAAATTAATAATTTTAATTTAATTTTCTAAAATTGAGTTGATTAATTTCTAAATCTTAACAAAAAAATTGATTAAATTTTAACAAAAATATAATTGATTAATTTTTAAATTTTAACAAGAATTTGTATTGTATGTTCCAGACAAGAGAAGATTACGTCAATATGAACATTTTTTGCACCATCCCGGAAGAATGGATTGATCCCCAAATTGGGCAGTTCTTGAAAGACGTATTAATTACGGCAATTGGCTACAAATTCAAAAAATCGGAAGACCCACAACATTATATTAAATACAAGGGAACCATCACAGAAATTGTGCGCAGTAGCTTCAATACTTTCTCATTCCAAAGGGTGGTTGGCGAATCTGAAAAGCGGAATAACACTGCTCCTGTACCCAAGAATGTTAACGATAATGGTAGCATTGTTGTCACCCAAAATGCAGGTGACGACAACATTTTTGTTGTTCCACAAAATGGAGTTCAAAATAATGTTTTGGCTAATAAAGAGACTGTACAGGAAGAGGAATTAATGGAAGTTCCGCAAGTTGAAGCAAATTTAGAAGAAGAAGATCCATTAGCAGACGTGGATACGGAAGTAATAATTGAAAAAGAAATTATATCAAACGTGGAAACAATTAAAGAAGAAAAAGACGAAGATGAGATTGAAATTAATGAAGAGCCGATTTATATAAAAACGGATATTGCGGACGAACCATTGGACCTGTCATTAAAGAAAAAAGAATAATAATAATAATTAAACGATTAATATACAAAAAATCACTTAAATTTTAAATATTAATATTCTGAAATAAAATCAGTATTGAATATTATTATCATTTAAACTCTTTTTCTATTTGTAACAAATTTAATGATATAATTAAAAAAAATTCTTTTTAAATTTTGGTTATTTATTTATTTTATTCCCTTACTATTATTATTATTATATTTTTTACTAAATTAAAAAAATTTCAATTTTTTTAAAAAAGCCTAATTATTAATTGTTTAAATTTGTAGAAAACTAGTAATTATTCATTTGATTTTCTATTAAACTAGTAAGCAGACTAAATAATATTGAATTTTTTAAAATTTTTTAAAAGAAAATACTTTCTAATAAAGTAAAAGAAACGTGCTTACTAGGTCAACAACGTTCAAGGCTTTATGCGTATACGTTTATTCTTTGCTTCAATTCATTCATTCTCTTGTGTCGAGGAATGCTGATAATGAAAGAGGACCATTTCATTATATAACTCTTTGTCTTAATAAGAAACAAATAATTTGTAATGTTTTATACAACTTTGTTTCTCTACGTGACTTTTTTCTAATGCTTAAAATTAAATTGTCTGTTTTAGAAAAAAAGATTAATAGAATAATTTTTTTAAATATTTTATTTATTTGAAATATAAGAAAAATATACATATTCATATAAAAGCACATAAAATAGAAAACTTTTTAACTAAAAAACAAGATTAAAAGATTTATTCCATATATAGAATAAAAAAAGCTTCATATCATTTACAGGTAAGTATGTGTTTTGTTTAAGTCTGTCTCACTCCCACTCATTTAGCTTTTCTCACAGTATATTATCTTAAACAATTTTTTTCACAATTCCACTTATTGGTTTATATTCCACTATACGATCATGTAAAATTAAACAATAAGCTGAAGTATGTGCAGGAAAATTATCTTTTGCTTCAAATTCTAATCGTATATCTACTGGACCATTTTTTAATGATTCGTTTTGCTTCGAGCAGTCTATGACAATTAAAGGTGCATATTGTAAAAATTCCTTTTTTGTTAATAAAGGTTGTGTTTCTTTACCATAATAAGAAGCTTGGAAATTAGTGAACATTTCATAAAGAGTAGAGTATTGATTTTGATCAATATTTAAATTCATATTACCATATGGATAACATTGTGCATTTAAATATAACTTGACATCTGATATTGTACAATGATCAAAATGACTTGAATTCAAGGTTGTATTATTTTTCCGATTTCTTTGAAAACCTAATACAACAAATCTAGGTTTTTCTAATTGAGTTGAAGTTTTTACACTCCAAATATGCTTTGGAGTTGCTGGTAATGAAGGATATTCGTATAATTCCCAAGTTCTGAAACTTATTGGAATTGATGGATTTTTTTCAATAGGGGAACATAGTCTAGGTCGGCCACCTTTTTGACTTTTGTTTATAACTTTTTTTTAAAAATGAATTTGGACAATTGAAGTATATGGTTGGAAAGTCCTGTTTAATAGGAACATTTTTTCTGTACAAAGTAAATTGACAGGTTTAAAAATGAAAAAGTTATAAAGATTTAAAAAAAAAAAAATTTGTAGTCCAGGTTGGCCATTACAGTCAAGGTCGGCCATGTTTAAAATTCAAAGGGCATTAATCGTTAAAAAATAAAATGACATGTTTAGAGTTACGGAAAATTGATTCTTTATTGTTTACAGTTTGTAACTTAATGAAATAACAAAATAATAACAATAAACAATATAAAAAAATAAATATAAATAAAAAAAATTTTTGCACTAAAATATTAATAAAATTAAATAAAAATATTAATAAGATGATCAATTATATTATGAGTTATACAGAATTGCAGTTTTTGCAAATGAAGTAGCTCGTCCTCAACTTTGCGCATTTTAAACACATAGTGGCCGACCTTGACAGTAAGTAACATTACCGAATTGTTGTAACCATAAAGAAATACGTTTCGGGATTCGATTTTTTACTTTGTTTTCCTTTCAACCATGAGTCCCACAAATTTTCTGCATACTTGCCTTGACGATTCAATTTGTTTTTTATCTTTTATTAATGGTTTTTCACATTATGCACAAAACTTTTTTTGAGCTTTTTTTGTACCGACGTCACAGAAAACACAATTTTCGATTTTCCGAAAATGTAATTGAACAAAAAGTTAGGTTTCACTAAGACAAGCTTCGACAAAAATGCGCGTAGGTGGCGCTAGTGAACTTGACAAAAAAACGCGAGTGGCCTACCTAGACAGTAGGCCAACCTTGACTACATTCCCCTATATTTCAATAATTTAAATTTTCTAGCATCTGACAATTTTATGTAAGGCAATAGCCATTCAATTTTTTCAATAACAATTTTAAATTCTTCTAGAGGTGCTGTTTGAACGACTGCATTGTTATCATTCCTCGCTCTCGTAAGAATGAGTTCATGTTTAGCATTAACAATAACTTTTTGGTAATCTTCAGCAAAACCAAATAGCATGCTTAAAGGTACACTAATGTCAAAGTATCCATGTGCATTTGTTAATGTTGATTCATCATTATTCACTTCTAACCAACCAACATTTTCAAGTAATTTATTTTGAGTAGCATTAAGAGAAACATAACTTTTTATTAGACTTGTAAGGCCTACATTTTTATTTTTGTCAATTTCCACTCCATTAAGTTCATACTTAAGTTCTTCAAATAAGTTGCACACACCATTGCAAATCAAATTTGTGTTTGCTAAAGCTGTTCCATAAAGTTTAACAAGTTTTCCGCTTATATGAATTGAACTTTTGCTCGGAAGAAGACAATGGTCTTGGTTTTGCACAGTAATTCGGATTTCGTCACTGTTATTGTATGTTGATGAAGTATATGGCTGTTGCGCATGCACTTCACAATGTGCAATGGATTTATCAAAGATTATTGGTAAATTAATGTCTAAAATTGATTCTTCCATAGCAGAACAAAATTCTTCTGTACACAAATACACATATGCATGTAAACAAAACTTTAATTCTTTTTATCTTCTTTCTATTGCGACCTTGAGACCCAGACTTTTCAGCAGTTGCCGATTGAGAGGTGTTAATCGCTTCAAAATTTGACGTTGACTGATTTGTTCCTGGCATGGTTTTTCGATTTTATAACCGAAACCAATCTTGTGTCTAGGGTAGAAAACAATTCCCATTATTAAACAGATTTAATGTGCAATCTAATTGTTATAGTTTCTCCGCGAAAGTTAACTAAATTTCCATCTTGATCAACTATTCGCAACTGAATATTATCTACTGTCTTGACTGCGACTGGTAGATAAATGATTTGATTTGGAACTTCAACTATTTTATATCCTGGTGGCACAGTTGGAAAAAATTCATGAATAGTATGTACTTTTTCACCATTAATGTAGGCCCCTGTAGTTATGTTGCACTCCACTCTTAGAGAATTTATTTTAATTATCGATACTGGTTGGTCTGATTCATGGAATTCATTGGCTACTAATTTGCGTTGTGAAAATCCTAACAAACTGCCAATCGAGTCTTTAGGTTCAAAATTAATTTCCTTGTCACAGAAAATCGTACATTTTAAAGTATTATTATTAGGTTTTATTCTACAATAAATTTCTTTATTTTTTAAATTTAAATGCAACGATTGATCAATATCACTTATTTCATAACTTCCTGTTGATAGAATAATTTCTTCATCACCAACATAAATTTTATTTTTACCATGATCTATATTTGGAATAGAATTAAAACTCAAAAATTCAACAAGGCCAAGAACATAATTTTTATAAGAGGATAACTCAATTGGTGGAAAATATTGAGATTCTAACGTGGAAGAATTTCCTGATAGCGTTAATATAAATGAATCGTTCATGGTAAATTCCAATGATTAACTGACTTGAAAATTGACAATTATTTGCTTTTTATATGTATAACAAAATTATCACAAACATTTAACTAATTACATAAAAATTTTAAACATAAGTGCCCGCAAATATAAGTGTTATAGTTTTGAAATTTTTCATAATTATATTTTATGCTACCAACACCGAAATATCGAACAAGTTCTGAAGGTGGTCGAAGATTACCGAAACTATCGAAGTAGATAATTTCATCTTTATTTTTTTTATAAGCACACCAATGCGTTCCAGGATTATTTTTATCATCCAGATTTATTATTGCTGATTCATATTTCCGAGGACCATTTAATGGTAATTCATTTCTCATGAAAACTCCTCGAAAGTATGGAATTTTTAAACGTTTAGAAAATTTAAATAAATCAGCATCAGTTAATGCACGATGAGGTAGCTTCACTTTACGTTTTTTGACTTATCTTTATTTCCTAATCTTTGTTTAAACGGTTTTAAATAAAGTCCCAGTCCCTGCTTATACAGTTTTAAAAAAAGCCCTTTCCCTAAAGCAATGGCTTCCATTGTTTTATTATGCCGTTTACTTTCTTCAAGTTCGTGTTTAGCAGATTTTGCACCATTTATAGCTTTTGCTATACCTGACACTCCTCCCGCTAGTGCACCTGCAGCACTCAACCCAGCAAAAATGGGGATAAGAAAAGGTAAAACTCCACCTATTTTTCTTGATACTGGAAAAATACGAGGTTTCTTAACTTTTCTTTTTCCACCTGCCTTTTTTACAGCTATGCGTGCTCCACGAAGAGCAGATTTAATTACTGTATTTACATTTAAATCTGGACTCATGGAATTTTTAGCTGCAGAAACAATCATTCTTAGATTTGCAGATTTTTTCTTTCTTTTGAGACCCATACCAAATTTTGATTTCACTTTCATGGCGTTAGTTATGGCGTAAGCAGCTGCCTTCTCACCAATATTTGCATCTGAAGCAATAACACGTTTCCAAGCTTTTTCAGCGAGAACCTTATCAGCAGCGTTTCGTGCCTCAATATTTTCTCTATTTTTCGAATAAGATATGTCGTGTTCTTTACATGCAGCGTCAAGAGGATTAATTCCTGGGTCACCCCGCGCAATTCGTTTTGCTAACTTTGTACCCGGACCACAGTATTGATAGCCAGGAATATGCAATTCTACTGGTAGCTTATTTATTAATTTATTTAGGATACCTTTTCCTCGTTTCAATTTTTTTGATCCTTTTTTACAATCGCTTTTCCTTTTTTTTACTTGTACCATTATGTATGGTATGTAAATGTACACTGAAATGAATTCTTTAAAAACATGTAATTTATAATTTTTCAAGTCAGTTCTCATTAAGATGGAGTTCGAAGCACAGTCAATTAAATTACCTGTTGGGAATTTTGACACGCTTGTTGAAAACTGTAACGATAAACAGGTTAATCGACATGGCGATTTACTGCCAAATAGTGTACGTGCAATATTTTGTGGACCATCCAATTGTGGAAAAACAAACGCTTTATTATCTTTACTAACACATCCAAATGGATTAAGATTTGAAAATATTTATGTTTACTCAAAATCCTTAAACCAGCCAAAATATAAATTTTTGGAAAATATTTTGCAACCAATAGATGGTGTAGAATACTTTCCATTCAACGAACATGCGGATGTTGTTACACCAAATGAAGCATATCCAAACTCAATATTCATATTTGATGACGTAGCTTGTGAAAAGCAAGATAATATTAAAGCTTTCTTTGCTATGGGACAAAACAAGGCCGTCGATTGCTTTTATTTATGTCAAACATATGCACGTATTCCGAAACATTTAATTCGGGATAATGTTAATTTGTTAGTACTATTTAGACAAGATGAAATGAATCTGAAACACAATTATGATGACCATGTAAATACTGACATGACATTTACCAAATTTAAGAAACTTTGTGGTTCATGTTGGAAAGATAAACATGAATTTATTGTAATTGACAAAGATCGAGAAATTAATCAAGGTAGATATAGAAAAGGTTTTGATTGTTTTATAAAATTAGAGGACTAATATATTAAAATAATAGTATTATTTTTCTCTCTGAGCAAGTAAGTTGCCTCCTTCATATGTGGAAAATATGCGAAAACAAAAATCAATTCTTAGTGAAATTGCTAAAGCAAGTAAAGCTATACGACGAAAACATAGGTTAATTAAATTAGGTAGGGAACAAATTGAACAGTCCTTAAATAATACATTTAAACCAATTGTTGCACCTATTCAAAAAATTGTTGATGAATTTGAAACGGTTAAAAATAATTATCCAAAAAAAGTAGAGACTAAACAAGAATACAAAGAAGAATTAAAGCGTGAACATAATTCTGATCATGATGATATTAATTCATATGGTGATGATTATAATGATGATGAGGATGACCTTCATAATAATTTTGAAATTAAAGAAGACGATGAAACATCATTTAAAACAGCATCTTTAGATTCTGAAAATGACAATACTTTGGTTTCTCCGAACTCATCAAGGAATAATAATAATAATAATAATAATAATAATAATAATAATAATAATAATAATAATAATATAATAATAATAATAATAATAATAATAATAATAATAATAATAATAATAATAATAATAATAATAATAATAATAATAATAATAATAATAATAATAATAATAATAATAATAATAATAATAATAATAATAATAATAATAATAATCCCCGCCGATGGTTGTCCACTACCGAACATCATCGATGTCTTTGATGTGCTGGGAGAAGTGGATGCTTATCCACTGCCAGACATGATTGACATCATGGATATGTTCGGTAGACCTTGCCGTGGTGGCGGGGCTTTTCACTAAAGGACAACCAACAGGGTGGTTCCCTGATTTTGAAACCAAAAAAATGAATGAAATGGATAAAGAATCACATAAATTACTCCAAGTGGGTACCTCGAAAGAGGGTAATCCCACCACCGATTCTGATCGTCTGCAAGCCTCGATAGTCGGTGCAGATGGCTCCAAGGATTTTGGAGGGAGCCAAATAGATAGCCAGGTGATATGCTACGAATCAAATGTCGCAAATCAGTTCCTGGCTATTCCGGGAATTTTTAAAAGCTTGCGCCAAGGATTCAAGCGACAAAAAAACGTCGGTCGTGACATCCAGGATGGCGTGACGGTTTTGGAAAATGCGTTCGATATAATCTGTAAGAATTTACGTTTTATCCCCGAGCCTTTCAAAGACCAAGAGCCGCAATTTCCAACTGTGGAAACTCCACGGCAGACAAAGAGTGTTATTGCAACCCGGGATAGCGCGGCTGCAGGCGCAACTAAGACGAAAAAGGTTAATAAGCGCCCTAGGGAAGGAGTAAGCCCGGATGTGAGTCCACAACGAGCGACTCAAAGTGAAAAGAGGATTAAGCGAAAGGATGCTCCACAGCTTAATCCTGAGTCGCTAGTTGAAGCAAAAGGGGCGTCCTCAAGTAGTCCTAGTAAGACGTATGCCGATACCGTCTTGAAAGACGGAGCGGTCATTGAGGATGACTTTAAGGTTGTTGGAAAAAGAAACAAACGGGCTCCAGGAAGAAAGACCCAAGGCGAGAAAAAAGAGCTCACGAAGCCCCCTTTGAAACTCAGGTCCACGGAAGCTGTGAAGATCACGGCAAGAGACCCAAAGTTTTACGAGGGTATCTTGCCGCTGATAAAAGAAAAGGTTAAACCTGAAGATACAGGCACCGTGGTACAGAAAATCAGGAGAACTTTTAAACAGGAAGTTCTCCTGATAGTGAAAAAGGGTGGAGAGACCTTAGAATTTGCGAAAAGTCTGTCCTTGGCCCTGCATGGCAAGGCCGAGGTCATACCTCTTGTAAATAAGAGGTCTCTAGAAATCAGAGACCTGGATGAAGCCACTACAGAGAGTGAGGTGACTTCAGCATTGGAAGAAAAGCTGGGCAAGTCCGACCTGCCTATAGAGTGCAAATTACTGCCGCGCTACAAAGGAACTAAGGTTGCTCTAATCCGCTTGGCAGAAGCAGAAAGTGACATTCTACTGAAACTTGGCCGAATCAAAATCGGCTGGATAAATGCTCAAATTCGCGAGCATGTTGAAGTAGCTAGGTGCCAAAAGTGCCTAGCCTATGGACACTCTACCCGAACCTGCAAAGGCCCCGACAGAAGTAAAAACTGTCGGAGATGCGGCGGAGAGGGACACCTCGCGAAGAGCTGTAAAGTTAAGCCGAAGTGCCTTACGTGCTTGGACCTGGGGAAGCCAGAGACGGATCACGATTCCGGAAAGAGAGCCTGCCCGGTTTACAGAGAAGAACTGCAAAAGATTAAAAGGGCAAATCCTTAAAATTTTTGCAGGTCAACCTGCATACAAGTAAGGATGCACAGTTGCTCCTAATGCAAACAGCAAGGGAAAATGAGGTCGATATCCTGTTCTGCAGTGAGCAGTATCAAGGAAGCGACCTCGCCCCTTGGTATCAGGATAAGGCAAAGAGAGCCGCCATAAAGCTGTGCAACCCAGAATTGCGGGTTGACAAGTTTCTGGAGACGAGCAGTGGGTTCGTGTGGATAGAGGTGGCTAATATACGTATGTATAGCTGCTACTTCTCACCCAACGACCCACTGACAAACTTCGAAGCCAATATCGAAGACCTAGAAGCGAGCCTCACAGAATCCAGGCTGGATGTCATCATCACTGGTGATTTTAACGCAAAGTCGCCAGAGTAGGGTGAGACGAGACTCGACAAGAGAGGAATTCGTATTGGAGAAATGATCTCCAGAAACGACTTATTGGCAGTAAGCCGAGGCAATACATGGACTTTTAGACGAGGTGCGATCGGATCAATTATAGATCTAACAATCGCATCGTCTAAACTATTTAGCCGCATAACCGACTGGCGGGTCTCTAAGGAATATACCGCAAGTGACCACCAGTATATTGAGTTCTCAGTCACGATGGGAGACACACGAGGAGGAAAAAGACAGGATGCTCCTAGTCGCAAAACCTCCTCGTGGAATATGAAGAGACTCGACAAGGAAAAATTCGGCCGGTCCCTAAGAGAAGCCCTTTTAATTGAGGACTTGGGCTGGGTGAAGAGGCCGAGCAGTCTGGATGCGGAGGTGCGAGCGGTGAGGAACATGATAGTCACCGCTTGCAATGCGTCAATGCCACGCAAAGGCGCCACTCCCGTAAGAAAATCCTTGCACTGGTGGTCAGAGGAGCTAGCCTCTTTGAGAAAGGAATGCCTCAAAGCAAGAAGGACATATACCCGATCTAAGGGAGATCCCTTGCTGAAAGAGGCTTTCAAGGAGGCGAAAAAGAACCTCAAGAAAGAGATCCGGAAGTCGCGACGCCATAGCTGGAAGGACCTAATCGAGGAAGTCGATAAGGACCCATGGGGTCTGGCTTTTAAAATCGTAACTAAGAAATTAGTGACGAGGCAAAAGACCCCCGGTCTGGACAATCCCGATTGGGTCAGAAAGATAATAAGTTCTTTGTTTCCTCCTGCGGAGCCATACCTTAGAAGGGACTGGAGTTTTTGCAAAGTCGAAGAGGAAGAACTCTTCACACTTAGTGAACTGCAAAAAGCAGGCAAAAGATTGAAAACAGGCAAGGCGCCTGGAATCGATGGGATAAGTAACGAGATCCTAAAGTTGGTAATCGACACTTTACCCCAGATTCTGCTTCGATGCTTCAATCTTTGCCTTGAGAGAGGAGAGTTCTTCCGCGACTGGAAGCGACAGAGGTTAGTCCTCCTAAGGAAAGGTGAAAAACCTCTAGATAAGGTTTCATCGTACAGGCCTATATGCCTGCTAGATACGATGGGTAAACTTCTAGAGGATATGGTTCTGCAGAGAATGCAAAGCCACTTGACCGAAGAGAATCGTCTATCCCATCACCAATTTGGTTTCCGTAAAGGCAAGTCCACGGTTGATGCCATCCAGGCAGTTGTGGACATAGCCAAAGCAGGAAAAAACAAATTGGGACCTGGGAAAAAGAAGAGCTTCTGCGCGTTGGTAGCAATTGACATACGCAACGCGTTTAATTCCGCAAGATGGAAAGATCTCATCGAGTCGATGGAAAAGAAAAACATGCCGCCCTACTTGTTACGGATAATGGATAATTATCTTAGCGACAGGTGGGTTATATATGAGGGAGACACCTGCACTCTCAAGGAAGAGATGCAGCGTGGGGCTCCTCAAGGCTCGAGGGTGGGTCCATTTGTATGGAATGTATCTTACGATGATTTTCTGCGAATGGATCTGCCCGAAGGTGCGGTGATCATCGGCTTTGCGGACGATGCGTTATTCGTGTGCACTGCCGAAAGTGAGGAGGCTCTTGGGACATTGGTGAACGAATGTCTGCGACTAGCTAAAAGCTGGCTGGATACCAGAGGTCTTGCAATGGCCCTGGAAAAGACCGAGGCACTGCTGGTCACAGACAGACGTGGTTATGAGCTCCCACGAATCGTGATAGACGGATTCGAGGTCAAGTGGAGTAAGCAAATTAAATATCTTGGTGTGGAGTTAGATGGAAAATTAAACTTCCACCACCACATGGCTACGGCGTCAAATAAGGCGATCGAGTGTGCGGCTAATCTTTCACGGCTAATGCCAAATGTTGGCGGACCCCGTGAACAAAAAAGAAGACTGGTGGCGAGTGTCGCCCACGCTAAAATGCTCTATGCAGCACCAGCGTGGGCCCCATCCCTAAGGAGTAAAAGATGTGTGACCATCTGTGAAAAGATACTGTCTGCGCAGAGATCGATAACAACGCGTATCATCTCTGCATATAAGACGGTATCTACGAGTGCTGTGCAGGTCCTTGCAAGTGTCCCGCCAGCAGATCTTTTGGCGAGGGAAAGGGAAGAAATGTTTCTCTTTTCTAAAGAAAGCAGTTCCTTGAATGAGGAATTAAGACCAAGCAAGGGCCTGATCCGCAAAGAAGCGAGGCACAGGCTCATAGAAAGATGGCAAGAAAGATGGGATGGTGAGGAAAAAGGTCGATGGACTTATCGCCTTATCCCGGCACTCGCCACCTGGATAAATAGGAAACACGGTCAGGTTTCCTATTACTTGACTCAGGCGTTCACAGGTCACGGGTGTTTTAACTCGTACCTGTGTCGCTTTAAATTACGCGAGAACAAGGTGTGTGCATATTGCCAGTTCCCTGAGGACAACGCGGAGCACACCCTCTTCTCATGCAAGAAATGGGACTTGGAGAGGCGGGCCATGTTCGAAGGTGTAAACAGTCAAGTTACACCGGAGAACATGGTATCGCTGATGACCCAGTCAGAGGAGAATTGGCGGCAAGTCGAGAACTTCATAATCTCGGTTATGTCGAGGAAAGATCTCGATGGCCGCCAAAAAGCGTAATTTAAACAGCTTTTAATTTGTTTGTTTGTTTTTATTAATTTATTTTGTGATTTATTTGTCCTTATACATTTTTTAATTTGTTTGTGTTTTTTATTCATCTTTGTACAGTTTTGTGTTTTCAATATTTTATACGCGTTTATTTTTTCTTTTTTTTATATATCCGTTTATAATTTTATCTTTTGACTTTTTACACTTAATTACACATTTGTTATTTTTAATTATTGTTGTGCTGTTAATTCCGCTTTTATATTGAAATAGTTTCAAAATTTTTAACTATTAACGCAGGATAACCGCAGAGAAAAGCAGAAAGTCGCAATAGCGACAGAGTTGGAGCGCCACCCTCGAAGGCTAAAGTCTTACGACAGTTCCGAGGGAGGGTAAAGGGCTCCAGAAGAAGGGTTACGGGTTTTAGTGGGTCGGGCTGGCAGTAGGTCGCCAGTTTATTAAATTTACATTTATTTTTCTTTTTTTTAATTTTCATACCAACCCCACATAACCTTGGAGTGCGGAATCCAAGGTATCTGTAAGCAGATTTCCCAAAAGTCCCAAAGCAAAAATAATAATAATAATAATAATAATAATGAAAGTATTATAAATTTTTATCTGAGATTATTAGATGGAAAGAAAAAAGATGTTGACAACATATATGAAGTCCGAAAATTAACACAAGGAAAATTAATGGTCGGTGACTCACCAATCAGTTTTGAACAAAATGATATTTTAATTAATGCTTTAAGTTATCCTGCAACTAAAGGTTTACTTGAACTTTTGTTTAAAAAAATTCCTCAAGAAAATTTTATAAGTGCAAACGATCGTGAAAATTATGCTAATATTGTAATTTCAACAAATGCACATAAGAAATATAAAGAAGATGGCGCTTTTCGTGATACAAAAAATTTAAAGTTTCAAAATTATATAGTAAAAAATATTTCATCTCCAAATTCTGGTAAGAAAACGCGTTCTGTACAGAGTAAAGGTATACTTCCAAAATATATGATTAATAGAATACATCAAAATGTTGATTACATCTATTGGGATGATCCTAATGAATTAGTAGATCGCTTAAGATTACTTTTAGCTTCTCAAGCAGCTGGTAATCCCAACCATAATAATGAAATTATTTCTACAATTGAAGAATTGCGTGAGGCTGCAATCATTTATTAATCAACGCTTTGCTGAAAATATTGACATTAGCAAAATGAGTATTGAAAAATTCGGACGCCAGTTAAAAACCGACAATTCTATAAATCGTGGTCCTCCTGGGCATGGTTTTCAATTTACATCTGAAGGTCATTATGATATAGAAAATAAAAAGCTAAGTAATGTAAATTTAAATCTTTTAAAAAATATGATACAAACCGAAGTAAATGAAATATATAATGTAATTGGCTCGTTGAAAGATAAAGTGCATAATAATATTATACAATTTGAAACTCTAGAATATTCCACAAAACAACATTTAATGAATGTAAAAGTTAATATGGAAAATAGTCAAAAACTGTTAGCAATCAACAAAGACATTATTTCTGAAATAAACAGCCGACTGATAGCACTTGAAAAAAAACTATAACTCTGAATAGTGAAACTGTAAAACTTGAGAATGGATATGAGAAAAATGCATTTAGTGAAAGAGTTGCATAAACCAGCAAGACGAAATTACGAACGCAGAACCGTTGATATTCGAGGTATTGATGAAACCTGGCAGGCTGATCTTGTTGAGATGATACCTTATGCAAGCGAAAATAAAGGCTACAAATATTTATTAACAATCATTGATATATTCTCAAAATATGCTTGGGCAGTACCTGTAAAATCTAAAAGTGGAAAAGATGTAACAGCAGCTATGAAATCTGTACTTATAAAACAACGTATTCCACAGAACTTACAAGTTGACAAAGGAAAAGAATTTTACAACTCAGATTTTGGAAATCTTATGAAACATTATAATATAAATCTTTACTCAACATTTAGTCATTTAAAAGCATCAATTTGTGAAAGATTTAATCGAACATCGTACAATTAAAATGAAACCAAAAAACGTATCAGTACAAAATGAGAAAAAATTATTATTTAGTGTTAATAAAAAATTTAATCTCAAACATAAAATAAAAAATTCAAAGTTTAAAGTTGGTGACAAAGTGCGTATAAGTAAATTTAAACATATTTTTGAAAAAGGTTATACACCAAATTGGACAACTGAAATATTTAATATAAGTCATATAAAAAATACAAAACCACTAACATTTCATCTTGAAGATTATCAGGGAAATCCTGTAATTGGTGGATTTTACGAAGAGGAACTTTCTAAAGTTAAATATTCTGATGTATACTTAATTGAAAAAATTGTAAAAAAAAGAGATAGAAAAGTTTTTGTAAAATGGTTAGGATTTGATAAATCTCATAATAGTTGGATTGATGAAAATGAATTATAAATTTCCAATACAATTTTTATTGTCAATAAAGTTATACATTGTTTTGCAAACAGAATAAAATTACAAGTTTCTATTTATTATCCTTCTTTGTTTGATCCATAACAAATTAAAAAGAATTTACAAAAATACATCAATTAATGTATAATACAAAGTTGATGATTAAAAATATTGATTTCCAATACTTTTAATTTCCCAATTCACACGACATACTTTTAGGGTAAAGCTTTTAATGCTGAAAATAATTATGTCAAAAAAGAAAGTCTTAAATTCACTTAACTGAGTTAAATTGCACTTTTGATTTTTTTTAATTTGCTCGATGATACTTTCATAATTTTTTTTAAATAACATTTAATATCTTCAAGTCTTAAAATGTTTTTACACCACAAAATTTTAGAAACATGCTTTGTAATGAAATCATAAATAACTGGAAGTCTCGTGGATAATTCACGAAAACGCTCATCAATGCAGGGAATGATTTCCTTTAGAATTTCATAAGAAGAGTTTGAAAACAGAAATGGATAATATGAAGTCCTTTTCCTTCTGTCTTCCAGCCTTACGGAAAAATCTCCATGTAAAGTTTCAAAACGAAATTGAAAATTTCCACAATTTATAACAGATTCTGTCTTCTCTCCATTGAAATATTTTGCAATAAAGCTCATATTGTCTTTGAAAATAGTCCAATCTTCATAACTGAAAGAAATGTTGCTCCGTGGATGATTCGATACAAATTTTAAAACAACAGAAAGTTCTCCATCATCTGATAATCTAGCTCCTAGAACAGCTTGCTTTGTAAAAGAAGAATTTAAATTGAATGTTGTTGAAAGTAGTACTTGATTCCTTGGAATGTATTCCATTTTTTATCACAATTCTACAAATTCGATATGATTGAATTGTCCACCCAAACATTTTAAAAATAATTTTTTCTCTGATGCCTGGCTTTTTAAATGCTGTGACAGTTTTTCATTTTCTTCAATTACGTCAAACATTCTCTTTGGTAAAAACACTGTAAATTCATTCTCGATAACAGCAACGATTCTGGAACCATATTTTGTTTTCACAGATTTTAAGTTAGAGACAGCGTAAGTGTGATTCACTTCTAATTCATTTAACTTCTTAGTTGGTAGAAAGAAATTTTTACACTGACCAGCTTTATTTAGTTCCGTTAAATCCATTTTCACTTATTTTTACACTTTTAAATACTTTTATTAAATTCCTAAGTTTCTCTGAATCTTCAATACACTTTTTTAAATCTCTTAATTGAGTTAAAAAATCATTAAATCATAAGGTAGAAATAAAATCAATTTTACCTCTTATTTGTATTCAAAGTAGCCAAAACAAAATTTGCATCTCTATTATTCCATGAAAAAAATTTAACTTCCGCATTCTGCAATGTCAAAGATGAAAAGACATACTCGCTAAATTCTTTTCTCAGAAAAAGGGGACATAAATCATAAAATAACCATATACAGAACATTTTTTTTCTGAGAAAGAGAGACAATAAATTAACTGAAATTAATAGAATCATTTTTTTTGCATTTCCATTTCTTTTGTCTCCGACTTCCGCATTCCTCCAAAACGGAAGGAATAAATTATGCGAAAAAAATATCGATCGAATTTTTAAAGGTCTCAAGGTCACTTCCGAGTACAAAGTCCGTACTCTTCTTCAGTACACATCTTCTCGATTTTTTCCAGGTCGGTAACGTCTCTGTAACAGGAATCTAAATATAGACACCTTCTTACCTAGCTTTCCGGTCGGTAACATGTCGGTAACAGGAATCTATATCTAGAAACCTCCCTGCCTATCTACTGGTTGAAAATTTTTTTTCCAACGAATGTAATGAGTGTTGTATTATGTCATGAGTGTCCCAAACCTTTAGCCCAAGTTTTACCTTAGAACAATTCTAAAATGTTTAATAAATAGGCATAAAACTATTTTTCTCAACTTTACCAATGCATTAACTATTATAGAACAGAGTCATAAAATAATATATCAGGGTAATTCAAAAAAAGTTTCTCACCGAGGAAGTATATAAAGTTGGAAAAATTCTAAGATAGCCTTTTTTAAATTTTTGTAAAAAATAAATAGTTTTTAAATGAAATGAAATTGAAACAATTTAGCCAATGAGAGAGAAGTAATATGGCGACTAGAATTTGCGTTACAAACGTAAGTCTCACTGAAAAAAAGACAATCGGCAAATTTAAATGAGACGACAATGAAATTAGTTTGAAATTATTTGAGTACAGTCTAAACAAAAAGTTTAAATAATAGTAAAAAATCGTTAAAAGCAACATTTCCAAAAGAAATAAAGCAAAAATATTAAGTTTAATGTGAAACAAATATCCAAGAAAATCAAATGGACGTATTATTCCATCAAGAAAAGGTAAGTGGAAAATTCATAAAATAATGTCAAATTTAGGTTAACAAAATGTAAACAAATCATTTTTGAAAACATTCAAATCTAAAGAAATTTTTTATTAGTAGCTAATTTATTATTAATTCATTTTTTACTAATTAAAAAAAAACTATTTATAAATAGTAAATAAAAAATAAATAATTAAATAAAATTAGTAAATTGAATAACTTTGTAGTAAATTAAATTCAAAAAGAAAATTCAATAGTTTATTTTTAAATAAAAATTTTTTAAAATGATCCATCAACAGTTGCCATCTCGCGACGCTTTTTATCATTGCAAATTTACTTTTTCTTTAATAATTATTAATTTAATTAATTGGAATAAATAATTAAACAAATGTTTAATTATACAAAAAAATTAATTAATTTGAATTAATAATTAAACAATTAATTAATTAAACAAAAAAATTAATTAATTATACAAAAAAATTAATTAATTAATTAATTATGTTTAAAAATTAATTACAATACCTTACTCATCAAAGAAGATTTTTCAAATTGTCCATCAGCAGCTGCCATCTCGCGGCGCTTTTTATCATTGCAAATTTAGTTCTTCTTTCTTCATTAGGAACAATTATTTTTAATTAAAAACATTGAATGAATTAAAAAAAATTTTAATTTCCTTACAATTTTAGTGTATTAATCAATTGAAAAAAAATTGATCCTGAACTTAATCCGTTGATTCATTTCAGGATCAATTTTCTATTTGGTCTGTCAAAATGAATTTCACATAAATATTTAATCACTGCAAATGTTTACATCTCTTGAAATGGCTTAGTGGCGATCATAACAGACTTGTAAATTTGAAGTCTGCGTCCGACACCTGGATCGGTTGAAATTTTATTTTTCTGTTTCTTTTTATTAAATTTTGCACTTCATTTTTCAGTGATAAAAATAATTATTTTTTACCAATTAACTTAAACTTATTTTTGTTAATTAATGTCATTAATTATTTCTAATTTAATTTTAAATGATTCGTTAATGAACAATTAATTAATAATTTTAGTTACAACATTTTTAATTAGAGTGACAGTTTAACGACATATCGAATGGTTTAAGGTTTAAAAATTTTTTAACATTAAAACTGTCTTAAAATTGCTTTGCATTGTTTTTAAATTAAAAAAACCGCTTTTTTCTTATTTTTTAAAAAATAAGAAACAATTAGTAAAACAATTATTATTAAAAGTATTTTGAAATTTATTAGATTTGTAAAGGCTAAGTACTTTTCCAAAATGATTTTTCTACTGAAAATATTTTATGAAAAATCCGAGCAGAAAATGCAGTAGTTCCTTGTCGTTCAAGTAGACTTTTCTCGTAAAAAAATTTAAAAAATTAGTAAAACAATTCTTTTCAAAAGTATTTTGAAATTTATTAAATTTTTATAGGCTAAGTACTTTTCCAAGAAGATTTTTCTACTGAAAATATTTTACGACTTTTCCGACCAGAAAATGCAGAAGTTCCTTGTTGTTCAAGTAGACTTTTTTCATAAGAAAATAAAAAACGATTAGTAAAACAATTCTTTTCGAAAGTATTTTGAAATTTATTAAATTTTTATAGGCTAAGTACTTTTTCAAGAAGATTTTTCTACTGAAAATATTTTTTGAAAAATCCGAGCAGAAAATGCAGAAGTTCCTTGTTGTTCAAGTAGACTTTTCCCATAAAAAAATTAGTAAAACAATTCTTTTCAAAAGTATTTTGAAATTTATTAAATTTATATAGGCTAAGTACTTTTCCAAGAAGATTTTTCTACTAAAAATATTTTAAGACTTTCCCGAGCAGAAAATGCAGAAGTTCCTTGTTGATCAAGTTGACTTTTCTCAAAAAAAAAATTAAAAATATTAGTAAAACACTTCTTTTCAAAAGTATTTTGAAATTTATTAAATTTTTAAAGGCTAAGTACTTTTCCAAGAAGATTTTTCTACTGAAAATATTTTAAGACTTTTCCGACCAGAAAATGCAGAAGTTCCTAGTTGTTCAAGTAGACTTTTCTCATAAAAAAATTTAAAAAATTAGTAAAACAATTCTTTTCGAAAGTATTTTGAAATTTATTAAATTTTTATAGGCTAAGTACTTTTCCAAGAAGATTTTTCTACTGAAAATATTTCACGACTTTCCCGACCAGAAAATGCAGAAGTTCCTTTTTGTTCAAGTAGACTTTTTTCATAAAAAAATTTAAAAAAATTGTAAAACAATTCTTTTCGAAAGTATTTTGAAATCTATTAGATTTTTATAGGCTAAGTACTTTTCCAAGAAGATTTTTCTACTGAAAATATTTCACGACTTTCCCGACCAGAAAATGCAGAAGTTCCTTGTTGTTCAAGTAGACTTTTTTCATAAAAAAATTTAAAAAAATTGTAAAACAATTCTTTTCGAAAGTATTTTGAAATCTATTAGATTTTTATAGGCTAAGTACTTTTCAAAGAAGATTTTTCTACTGAAAATATTTCACGACTTTCCCGAGCAGAAAATGCAGAAGTTCCTTGTTGTTCAAGTAGACTTGTCTCATAAGAAAATAAAAAACAATTAGTAAAACAATTCTTTTCAAAAGTTTTCTGAAATCTATTAGATTTTTAAAGGCTAAGTACTTTTCCAAGACATTAGCATGGGTCATCCGTGGCAATACCAATGATATAATTGATATAATATTCTTTAAAAATGTGTGAAGCGTGGGTATAGCGTGGCAATACCATTGATATTAAATTGTTTAGAAATGACTAAGCTTAGGTGTAGCATGGCTATAGGGGAGTATAGTCGAGGATGGACCACTGTCTAGGTACGACATACGCGATTTTTTGAACTATTCACTAGCACCACCTACGCGCATGCTTGTCGAAGCTTGTCTTAGTGGAACCTTACTTTTTGTTTAATTACATTTTTGGAGAATCGAAAATTGTGTTTACTGTGGCGTAAGTACAAAAAAGGCTCAAAATTATTTATTTTTTTATATTGTTTATTTTTATTATTTTGTTTTTTCATTAAGTTACAAGCTGTAAACAATAAAGAATCAATTTTATGTAACTTCAAACATGTTATTTTATTTTTTAACGATTAATGCTCTTTGATTTTTAAACATAGCCGTCCTTGACTGTAAGGACTAACCTGAACTACAAATTTTTTTTTAAAATCTTTATAACTTTTTCATTTTAAAACCAATCAATTTACTTTGTACAGAAAAGATTTTCTTATTAAACAGGACTTTTCAACCGTATACTTCAATTGTCCAAATTTATTTTAAAAAAAAGTTATAAATAAAAGTCAAAAAGTGGCCCGACCTCGACTATGTTCCCCTACCGTAAATATAATCTTGTTCTAAAAGCCTTTACGCGTGCGTGTAGCGTGGCAAAACCATCGACGTAATATTCTTCAAAAATGAGTGAAGCGTGGGTGTAGCGTGGCAATACCGTTGATATAAAATTGTTTAAAATTTACATTAGCGTGGGTCAACCGTGGCAATACCATTAATATAAAATTGTTTAGAATTGACTAAGCGTAGGTGTAGCGTGGCAAAACCGTCATTATAATATTCTTTAAGAATGACTGAAGCGTGGGAGTAGCGTGGCAATACTGTTGATATAAAATTGTTCAAAAATGACTAAGCGAAGTTGTAGCGTGGCAATACCGTCGATATAATATTTTTTCAAAAATGCCAGCAGCGTGGGTCAACAGTGGCAATTCTATTGATATAAGATTTTTCAAAAATGACTAAGCGTAGGTGTAGCGTGGCAATACCGCTGATATACACTACCGTCCGTGAATATCAGGACGCCCCTTTTTTCATGAGTGGAAAAATGCTTAAAACGTAGAAAATAAGAATGACAAAAATTTTTCGTATTTTTTTCGTGAAAGCTAATGAAATTATGAAAAGACTAACACCTTGTCGAAGAATTTTCGTTGACTATTCTGTCAGATACAAAAAACATACTAGATTTTGCATGCTTTTCGTAATTTTTTATTTTCTCGAAAACTAATTAACTTTTTTTAGCGTTCTTGGTCTTGTTTTAAATTCTATTGAATGTACAATCTAAATTAATTAATGGTATTGTGATATAAATTTTTTCAAAAAAATTTGAAACTGTGAAAGTCGGATAAAAAAATTATAAAAAACTGATTGACACTTATTCAATCAAAAAAATTTTTGTTAAATTAAATAATTAAGTAATTAAAAAGCTTTTTTGAATTTTAGTATATCTATTAAATGAACCTATTTTACATTGACCTTTTTGACACTTTAATATTCATGATAATTTTTTGAATTTTTTTAATCCTTTTTTTACGGTTTCAATTTTTTTTTGAAAAATTCATTTTACAATACCAGTTAATAATTTAGATTCTACATTAAATAGAGATTAAAACAAGACCACGATCGCCAATAAAAGTTAATTAGTTTTTGAGAAATTAAAATATTACTAATATGGCAAACAAAATTTAAAAACTTAACAAATTTGCTTGAAAGTTGTCACTCGGGGGTTTTTGGGGTCACTGATTTTGAATCTGAAGTCAGTTTTCCAAAATTTAAAATAGCAGATCCAATATGTCGGACGATAGATTAAAAATTAATCAAACTTACATGAAAGTAGTCTTTCGGTGGTTTTTGTGGTCGCTGATTACAAATCTGAAGTCAGTCTGTCAAAATTTGTTTAAAAGTTGGCATTTGGAGGTTTTGAAATAGCTGACTCTGAATCTGAAGTCAGTCTATTACAATTAAAATTAGAGGATTCAATGTGTTGGACGAAGAAATAAAAAATCCATCAAATTTGTCTGAAAATTACCGCCAAGGTTTTTTCTGGGTTACTTATTACGAATCTGAAGTCAGTTTTTCTAACTTTAAAATAATGGATACAGTATGATAGTCAAAAATTAAAAATTGACAATATAGGACTGAATGCTGCTTCTTGGAAGTTTGGGGGTGTGTAAATACAAATCTGGAATCATTCTTACAAAATGTTTAAATGGCGAATCTAATATTACGACTATTACGACTGTACAAATTTATTTAATTTTTGTCCGCCATATTGGATCCGACATTTTGAATTTTCAACAACTGACTTTAGATCCGTAATCAGCGACCCTAAAAACCCCCGAGAGACCATTTTCAAGCAAATTTGTCTAATTTTTAATTTTTGTCTGACATATTGGATCCACCATTTTGAATTTGCATATCTGATTTTAGATTTATATTCAGCAAACCCCGAGAATTTAGAAAACAACCATAATTTAAAGTATATGTTACTGATTTAATTTTATTACAGTTAAGTTTAACCTGAAATAATGCGTTGCAGTGTATAAGTTTGTTAATAACATAAAACATAAATAATATTGATTAATTTGTTAAAAAACTACTAAACCTTATTTGTAGAAACATAAAAATAAGAAATACGCAATTATTTAAAGATTCCCTTTAAGTTATGTTAAAAAAATCGGTGGCTTAAAAGGTGGTCGATATATCGAGCACTGGGACTGAAAGGGTTAAAAATGACTTAGCGGTGTTGTAACCTGGCAATACCGTCGATATAATATTCATTAAAAATGACTGAAGCGTAGGTGTAGCGTGGCAATACCGTCGATATAATATTCTTCAAAAATGACTTTAGCCTGGGTGTAGCGTGGCAATACTGTGAATATAATATTGTTCTAAAAGCCAATAAGTGTAGGTGTAGCGTGGCTATACTGTTGTATATAATTCTTAAAAAATAAAATTAGCGTGGGTGTAGCGTGGAAATACCGTTAATATAATATTCTTCAAAAATGTCTTTAGCGTAGGACAACCGTGGCAATATAGTTGAAATAAAATTGTTCAAACATGACTAAGCGGAGTAGTAGCGTGGCAAAACCGTCCATATAATATTATTCAAAAATGCCAGTAGCGTGGGCGTAGCGTGACAAAACCGTCGATATAATATTCTTAAAAAATGACTGAAGCGTGTGTGTAGCGTGGCAAAACCGTTGATATAATATTCTTCAAAAATGACTTTAGCGTGGGTCAACCGTGGCGGGGCGCATGATTATTCCCCAAATGTCATTTCTCCGAAATGTCATTTTACCGAACTGCACTTTTGCGAATCGCCATTTTTACGAATTGTCAAATTTCCGAAAAGTCATTTTTGCGAATGGTCATTTTTGCGAAAATTCCTATAGTAAATCTATATATGCATACAAGGTTACTACAGTCAACTCTATGAATAGTGCCGCAAAATTGCACAGTGTTTACGACTTTTCTTGGAACTGTAGTACCCCCACTGTTTGTATATTTCTCTCTGAGGGGAAACTCGAAATTCAGAAGCCGTGCTAGAGTCGCTAAAGTGGGAAAATCCGAAAATTTTCGGAAAATTGACAATTTGTAAAAATGGGCATTCGCAAAAATGACAATTCGCAAAAGTGACATTTCGCAAAAATGACTATTCGCAAAAGTGCAGTTCGGTAAAATGACATTTCGGAAAAATGACATTTGGGGAATAATCATGCGTCCCAACCGTGGCAATACTGTTGACATAAAATTGTTCAGAAGTGACTGAAGCGTGGGTGAAGCATGGCAATACCGTGAATATAATATTTTTCAAAAAGCCAATACGTGTAGGTGTAGCGTGGCATTACCGTTCTATAAAATTCTTTAAAAATAACATTAGCGTAGATGTAGCGTGGGAATACAGTTGATATAAAATTGTTCAAAAATTACATAAGCGTGGGTCAACCGTGAAATTACCGTTGATATAAAATTGTTTAAAAGTGACTGAAGCGTGGGTGTAGCGTGGCAATACCGTTGATATAATATTCTTCAAAAATGACTAAGCGTTGGTTAACCATGACAATACCGTGAATATAAAATTGTTTTAAAATGACTAAGCGTGGATGTAGCGTGGCAATAGCGTAGATATAATATTCTTTAAAAATAACATTACCGTGGGTGTAGCGTGGCAATACCGTCAATATAATATTCTTCAAAAATGACATTAGCGTGGATCATCCGTGGTAATAACGTTGATATAAAATTGTTTAAAAATGACATTAGCGTGTGTGAAGCCTGGCAATACCTTCAATATAATATTTATCAAAAATGACAATAGCGTGGGTCAACCGTGGCAAAAATGTTGTTACAATATTCTTAAAAATGAATAAATTTCTAATGAAGAATAAATTCTCAAGAAATTCCTTAGCGGGGGTCAACCAAGGCAATACCGTTAATATACAATTGTTCAAAAATGACTAAGCGTGGTTGTACAGTGGATATACCGTCGATATTATATTCTTAAAAAAAGACTTTAGCATGGGTTCAGCGTGGCAATACTGATGTATAAAATTCTTTAAAAATTACATTAGCATGGGTGTAGCGTAGCAAATCCGTCGATATAATATTCTTCAAAAATGACTAAAGTTGTTTTAAAATGACATTAGCCTGGGTCAACCGTGGCAATACCGTAGATATGAAATTGTTCAAAAATGACTAAGTGGGGTTTTAGTGTGGAAATACCGTCAATATAATATTTTTTAAAAATGACTAAAGCGTGGGTGTAGCGTGTCAATACCGTTAATATAATCCTGCTCTAAAAGCCTTTACGTGTTGGTGTATCGTGGCAATACCGTTGTATAAATATCTTTAAAAATGACATTAGTGTGGGTGTAGCGTGGCAATACCGTAATTATAAAATTGTTCAAAAATAACTAAGCGTAGGTGTATCGTGGCAATACCTTGGGCATAGCGTGGGTCTACCATGGCTTGAACGTGAATCAACTAATAATATTAATTATTAATTAATTGTTTATTAACGAATCATTTAAAATTAATTAACAATAGCAACTTTAAATTATTTGGTAATTAATAATTATTTTTATTACTAGAAAATTCAATACAAAATTTAATAAAAAGAAAGAAAAAATTCAACCGACCCGGGAGTCGAACGCAGACTTTAAATTTACAAGTCTGTTATTATCGCCACTGAGCCATTTTTTTTTTTTTAAACATTTATTGCCTTATTAACAACAATATAAAGAATATGCATAAAAAACGAAGCAACATAATATGAGAAAAAAAGATCGTTGACTGAATAACAAATAACAATGGTCAATTGGTAGCAATCAAGACAACACTCGCAGACACAACAATAGTTTTATTTTTATTTACAAAAAATTTCATGCATACACATTTTGGACATATTAGTTCTCAACACTCACAGCAGCAAAAAAATCGCATCAGGATAAAAAATGAAAGCCTGCCACTAACAGTTGGTGGCTAAGGCTAAGTAAAAAAGTCCTGAATTGTCACTTTTCTTTTGTGTGACCTCCTATTGAGGAAATGTAGCTTTAAGGGAGAGGATGCGCAGGAGCACTCACATTTGCAACCATGGATATCTATTAGCATATCTTATAGACTTATCGTGGACATCTCGGGTAGGGAGAGCCGTCGAATAAACCATTTTTATGGTGTTGTCATTTTCCAAATCGAACTTGTTATGATTTACAGTACCCCCACATGTATGTCTCGTGATATGGTACAATATTGGGACATTATTATCGTCCTAAATAAAGCCATTTCTGTCCAGTAGAGGAAATGTCTCGATAGGTAAGCGACCCAGCGATATAAGTTTTCTGATATAATTTTCATTATCATTATTAAACAATGCTGAAATAAGAGGATTCATTTGATTTTTTAGTGCATTTGCTATATGATTACGGGTTAATTTAATAATAATGGAGTCAATTCTAGGTATATTAGATGAGTCATAAATTTTTTTATTTGAAATTGAAGTTTTATAATCTGTTGCTGGATCTCGATACCTACCGAGACACGTTCTCAGACATTTACGCTCGAACACTCTTAACTTCTCCATCGTACTCGGTGACACACCGTACCAAATTTAGCAACCGTAAGTCAATATTGGTCTTATAAGCAGCAAATAACATAGAATTTTTATGCGAACATCCAAGACTCTAGAATAGAATAAGCCTTTCAGACCAAAGAATGCTTTTCTTGCTTTCTCGATTGCCATTGTGACATGGCATCTGAAGCGCAATTTATCGTCAACGTTTATCCCAAGATATTTTACCATATTTTTATGATTTATAATTTGTTGGTTTTCTTCACCCACAGAAATACTAAAATTTCTCCAAATTTTCATATTTTTTCCCACTTGCTTTTCTTTTTTTTAGGCATACATAGAATCGTCTCACATTTATCTACATTGCACTTCAGTTGCCAGGTCGCAAGATAATCCACTACCCTTTTAAACAATTTCTGAAGTTTAACTTGAGCCTCTGTTACAAAATTCTCACTCAGATTGCAATTTTTTTGCAATTTATTAATGGACTGAAATTTTCTGCTTGCATTTCCCCTCAAATATCGAGTCATTTGTTTTTTCACTGTTGTTTTCTTCTACTCACTTTACAAACGCGAAAGAAGTTAGACAACAATAGACAATGGCGTTTAAACAATACAATCCATTGCCAATTTTATTAATTTTTAATTTTGATTTTCTCAAAAAAGAATTCAACATTTTGCAAAATCGTTCGAGAGTCCCATATTTTTCAGACTCAGGCCACCGCAAAACGTAAAGATTTCATAAAATTAACAACAGTCAAAATTTGACTAAAACTAATACCTTCTCATGTGATAAGAATGTAAAAATCATTACTATACAAATATTCCATTTTCAACATATTAGATAAATTTATAATTTTCTCCTGCTCATAATAAATAATTTTTAGAAGATATTCACATTTAATAGTATTCAGAAGTTCTTGTCTCTCCTAGTCCAGAACAGTAAAATTAAGAAATTAATGTTTTAGAAAAAGAATTTTTTTATTCTCACAAAAAGAAAAAAATTTAACAACATTTAATTATACGGAAATAGAAATAAAAATGTACAAATTCTTCAAATATTCTCAAAATTAAATGTTTTTAAATTACAGAACTTTTTTAACTATAAAAAGTATTTTCTATTATAAAATGTAAAGAATAGAATTTTGAGTGAAATTTACGTTTAATATTCTTAAGCAAGTCATGTCTCTCCTACTCCGAAACATTAAATTATAAAATTAAAGTTCCGAACTACGAGAGAAATCGACCACTGTAGACCACTAAACGTGGTTATAAGTCGGAATAATTTGCTGAACATTTTAGAAAAAGAATTTGTTTATTCTCACAACAAGAAAAAAATTAAACAACTTTTAATTATACAGAGATAGAAATGTACAAATTCTTTCCATATATTCTCAAAATTTAATGTTTGTCAATTACTGAACTTTTCTAATTAAAGAAAGTATTTTCTATTGTAAAATGTTAAGCTTACCATTCTAAGTGAAATTCACGTTAAATAGTATTCAGCAGTTCTTGTCACACCTAGTCCGGAACAGTAAATTATGAAATTAAAGTTCCGGACTAGGAGAGAAACGGACTAGTGTAGACCATTAAACGTGGTTATGAATAAGGATTATTTGCTGAACATTTTAGAATAAGAATTTTATAGTTCTCAAAAAAAAAATTTAAAAACTATTGATTATACAGAAATAGAAATGTACAAATTCTTCTAATATTCTCAAAACAAAAATTGGGTCAATTACTGAACTTTTCTAATTGAAGAAATTTTTTTTATTGCAAAATGTGAAGCATACAATTCTAAGTGAAATCCATGTTTAATAGTATTCAGCACTTCTTGTCTCTCCTAGTCCGGAACATTAAATTATTAAAATTAATTAATTAATTAATTAATATAATTATTAATTATTATTATTATTATTATTATTATTATTATTATTATTATTATTATTATTATTATTATTATTATTATTATTATTATTATTATTATTATTATTATTATTATTATTATTATTATTATTATTATTTTTTTTTTTTTTTGCTTAGGGAATTTTGGGAAATCTGTTTACAGATACCTTGGATTCCGCACTCCAAGGTTATGTGGGGTTGGTAAAATAAAAAAAAGGGAATTTAAAAGAAAGGATAAATAAATAAATGTTATAATAAATTTAATAAACTGGCGACCTACTACCAGCCCGACCCACTAAAACCCGTAACCCTTCTTTTGGAGCCCTTTACCCTCCCTCGGAACTGTCGTAAGACTTTAGCCTTCGAGGGAGGCGCTCCAACTCTATCGCTGCTGCGACTTTGTTCTGTGTCTGCGGTTCTCCTGCGTCAATAGTTAAAAAATTTAAAACCATTTCAATATAAAAGCGGAATTAACAGCACAACAACAAAAAAAAAAAAAATTTTAAGAAGTTTAAAAAGTCAAAAGATAAAATTATAAACGGATATATAAAAAAAAATAAAAATAAACGCGTATAAAATATTGAAAACATAAAATTGTACAAAGATGAATAAAAAACAAAACAAATTAAAAAATGTATAGGGACAAATAAATCACAAAATAAATTAATAAAAAACAAACAAACAAATTAAAAGCTGTTTAAATTACGCTTTTTGGCGGCCGTCGAGATCCTTCCTCGACATAACCGAGATTATGAAGTTCTCGACTTGCCGCCAATTCTCTTCCGACTGGGTCATCAGCGATACCATATTCTCCGGTGTAACTTGACTGTTTACACCTTCGAACATGGCCCGCCTCTCCAAGTCCCATTTCTTGCATGAGAAGAGGGTGTGCTCCGCGTTGTCCTCAGGAAAATGGCAATATGCACACACCTCGTACTCGCGTAATTTAAAGCGACACAGGTACGAGTTAAAACACCCGTGACCTGTGAGCGCCTGAGTCAAATAATAGGAAACCTGACCATGTTTCCTATTTATCCAGGTGGCGAGTGCCGGGATAAGGCGATAATTCCATCGACCTTTTTCCTCACCATCCCATCTTTCCTGCCATCTTTCTATGAGCCTGTGCCTCGCTTCTTTGCGGATCAGGCCCTTGCTTGGTCTTAATTCCTCATCCCAGGAACTGCTTTCTTTAGAAAAGAGAAACATTTCTTCCCTTTCCCTCGCCAAGAGATCTGCTGGCGGGACACTTGCAAGGACCTGGGGTGCTATTCTGTAACTTCACTTCACATTCACTTCACATTCACTTCACATTCATTTCACTTCACATTCACTCCCCATTAACTTCACTTTCACTCCACATTCACTTCACTTTTCACTTTCAATGTGAAGTGAATGTGAAGTGAAAGTGAAGGGAATGTGAAGTGAATGCGAAGTGAATGTGGAGTGAAAGTGAAGTGAATGTGAAGTGAAAATGAAGTTAAAGTAAAGTTAAAGTGAAGTAAAAGTGAAGTGAAAGTGAAATGAAAGTGAAGTGAATGTGAAGTGAAATGAATGTGAAGTGAATGTGAAGTGAATGTGAAGTGAATGTGAAGTGAAAGTGAAGTGAATGTGAAGTGAAGTTACAGAATAGCACCCCTGCACAGCACTCGTAGATACCGTCTTATATGCAGAGATGATACGCGTTGTTATCGATCTCTGCGCCGACAGGCCCACGCTGGTGCTGCGTAAAGCATTTTAGCATGGGCGACACTCGCCACCAATCTTCTTTTTTGTTCACGGGGTCCGCCTACGTTTGGCATTAACCGTGAAAGATTAGCCGCACACTCGATCGCCTTATTTGACGCCGTAGCCATGTAGTGATGGAAGTTTAACCTTCCATCCAACTCCACACCAAGGTATTTAATTTGTTTACTCCACTTGACCTCGAATACGTCTATCACGATTCGTGGGAGCTCATAACCACGTCTGTCTGTGACTAGCAGTGCCTCGGTCTTTTCCAGGGCCATTTCAAGACCTCTGGTATCCAGCCAGCTTTTTGCCAGTCGCAGACCTTCGTTCACCAATGTCCCAAGAGCCTCCTCACTCTCGGCAGTGCACACGAACAACGCGTCGTCCGCAAAGCCGATGATCATCGCACCTTCGGGCAGATCCATTCGCAGAAAATCATCGTAAGATACATTCCATACAAATGGACCCACCCTCGAGCCTTGAGGAGCCCCACGCTGCATCTCTTCCCTGAGAGTGCAGGTGTCTCCCTCATATATAACCCACCTGTCGCTAAGATAATTATCCATTATCCGCAACAAGTAGGGCGGCATGTTTTTCTTTTCCATCGACTCGATGAGATCTTTCCATCTTGCGGAATTAAACGCGTTGCGTATGTCAATTGCTACCAACGCGCAGAAGCTCTTCTTTTTCCCAGGTCCCAATTTGTTTTTTCCTGCTTTGGCTATGTCCACAACTGCCTGGATGGCATCAACTGTGGACTTGCCTTTACGGAAACCAAATTGGTAATCGGATAGACGATTCTCTTCGGTCAAGTGGCCCTGCATTCTCTGGAGAACCATATCCTCTAGAAGTTTACCCATCGTATCTAGCAGGCATATAGGCCTGTACGATGAAACCTTATCTAGAGGTTTTTCACCTTTCCTTAGGAGGACTAACCTCTGTCGCTTCCAGTCGCGGAAGAACTCTCCTCTCTCAAGGCAAAGATTGAAGCATCGAAGCAGAATCTGGGGTGAAGTGTCGATTACCAACTTTAGGATCTCGTTACTTATCCCATCGATTCCAGGCGCCTTGCCTGTTTTTAATCTTTTGCCTGCTTTTTTTAGTTCACTAAGTGTGAAGAGTTCTTCCTCTTCGACTTTGCAAAAACTCCAGTCCCTTCTAAGGTATGGTTCTGCAGGAGGAAACAAAGAACTTATTATCTTTCTGACCCAATCGGGATTGTCCAGGCCGGGGGTCTTTTGCCTCGTCACTAATTTCTTAGTTACGATTTTAAAAGCCAGACCCCATGGGTCCTTATCGACCTCCTCGATTAGGTCCTTCCAGCTACGGCGTCGCGACTTGCGGATCTCTTTCTTGAGGTCCTTTTTCGCCTCCTTGAAAGCCTCTTTCAGCAAGGGATCTCCCTTAGAACGGGTATATGTCCTTCTTGCTTTGAGGCATTCCTTTCTCAAGGAGGACAGTTTTTCTGACCACCAGTGCAAGGATTTTTTCCTTGGAAAGGCGCCTTTGCGACGTGGCATCGACGCATTGCAAGCGGTGACGATTATATTTCGCACCGCTCGCACCTCTCCATTTAGACTTTTCGGCCTCCTTACCCAACCAGAATCCTCAATTAAGATAGATTCTTTTAGGGACCGGCTGAACTTCTCCTTGTCGAGTTTCTTAATGTTCCACGAGAAGGTTTTGCGACTAGGAGCTTTCTGTCTTTTTCCTCCTCGTGTGTCTCCCATTGAGACTGAGAACTCAATGTACTGGTGGTCACTTGCTGTATATTCCTCAGAGACCCGCCAAACGCTTATGCGGCTAAATATATTAGACGATGCTATCGTTAGATCTATTATCGATCCGATCGCACCTCGTCTAAACGTCCATGTTTTTTCCCGGTTTACAACTAATAAATCGTTCTTGGAGATCATTTCTCCAATCAGAATTCCTCTCTTGTCGAGCCTCGTCTCACCCCACTCTGGCGACTTTGCATTAAAATCGCCAGTGATGATGACATCCAGCTTGGATTCTATGAGGCTCGATTCTAGGTCTTCTATATTGGCTTCGAAGGTGGTCAGCGGGTCGTTGGGTGAGAAGTAGCAGCTATACATACGTATGTTAGCCACCTCTATCCACACAAACCCGCTGCTTGTCTCCAAGAACTTGTCAACCCGCAATTCTGGGTTGCACAGCTTGATGGCGGCTCTCTTCGCCTTATCCTGATACCAAGGTGCGAGGTCGCTTCCTTGATACTGCTCACTGCAGAACAGGATATCCACCTCATTTTCCCTAGCTGTTTGCATCAGGAGCACCTGTGCATCCTTACTTGTATGCAGGTTGACTTGAAGGAGCTTTAAGGATTTGCCCTTTTAAGTTTCTCCAGTTCCTCCTTGTAAACCGGGCAGGAAATTCTTCCAGGGATATGGTTGACTTCCGTTTTTCCCAAATCTGTACACGTTATGCACTTTGGCTTGTCATTAGTACACTTTTTGGAGAAGTGTCCCGCTTCGCCGCATCTCCGACAGTTTTTTGTTCTGTCGGGGCCCTTGCAAATTCGGGTCACGTGTCCATAGGCTAGGCACTTTTGACATCTTGTCACTTCTAAGTGCGTTCGGATGGATGCATTTATCCAGCCAATACGCACTTTGCCCAGCTTAAGCAGACTTTTGCTGTCCGTTTCATTCAAGCGTACTAGTGCCACTTTCGTACCACCAAAACGTGTCAGAAGTCGGCAAGTCACCTCTAATTCGGGCTTTTGCAACTTCTGCTTTAAGACGGTTAAAACGTCCTCCTCTAAAGTTGTTTCGACAAGATCCCGAATTTCGAGGGTCTTTTTACTGACAAGAGCCGTAACCTCGGCCTTGTCCAGAAGAACGGAGGTAAGATTCTGAGCGAACTTTGAAGTTTCACCCCCCTTTTTCACAACAACAAGAACCTCTTTTTTAAGAGTTCTCCTAATTTTCACAATCTCTGTTCCAGTTTCCTCTGGCTTTACCGAAGTTGTTGCCAGTTTTATGAGATCATGGTAGGTCTCTGGATTCCGGGCCACAATTTTTATTGCCTCCGTTGTTCTAATTTTGGGGGGGCGCTTCTGAAGTCGCTCCCTCTCCTCCGCTTTCTTCAAGGCCTTTTTCTTACGGGCCTCCCGTTTCCTATTGGAGACAGTTTCAAAGTCTTTTTCGTTTTCAGGCTTATTTGCCACAGTTGCCTCCGAATAAGAAGCAACCCTGGCCGAAGCAGCCTTACTCACCTCCGTCTCCATAACAGTAGGGTTTGCCTTGGTCTCCTTGCTCTTAACCCTCTTACCCTTGGGAGTGGTCACAGAAGAATCAGTCTCCGGACCTTCAAACTCTCTAGGGCGCTTCCTTGGGTCGATGGACTTGCTCTCGCTAGATGTGGCGTGCGACATCGATCTAGGAGTTTCAGGATTCGACCTTGGTTTGCTTGGGCTAATGAAGGGCTTAGGTATAAATCGCAGGTTTCTGCAAAGCACCTCGTGCACCTTCTCCATTGCCACCATTCCATCCTTAACATCCTTGCTAATGTTTTTTTGCTTTTTGCAAGCACGCCACATACTATCCAGTATTATTGGGATCAGATCGACCTGTTCTAAAACATTTTCTTCGAATCTGCTAAGTCCCACATCCTCAGAATTTTTTATTTGGCTCCCTCCAAAATCCTTGGAGCCGTCTGCACCGACTACCGGGGCTTGAACCCGATCAGAATCGGTGACGGGATTACCCTCATTTGAGGTACCCGCTTGGAGTAATTTATTTGAATCTTTATCCATTTCATTCATTTTTTTTTTGGTTTTAGAATCAGGGAACCACCCTGTTGGTTGCCCTTTAGTGAAAAGCCCCGCCACCACGGCAAGGTCTACCGAACATATCCATGATGTCAATCATGTCTGGCAGTGGATAAGCATCCACTTCTCCCAGCACATCAAAGACATCGATGATGTTCGGTAGTGGACAACCATCGGCGGGGATTATTAATATTATTATTATTATTATTATTATTATTATTATTATTATTATTATTATTATTATTATTATTATTATTATTATTATTATTATTATTATTATTATTATTATTATTATTATTATTATTATTATTATTATTATTATTATTATTATTATTATTATTATTATTATTATTATTATTATTATTATTATTATTATTATTATTATTATTATTATTATTATTATTATTATTATTATTATTATTATTATTATTATTATTATTATTATTATTATTATTATTATTATTATTATTATTATTATTATTATTATTATTATTATTATTATTATTATTATTATTATTATTATTATTATTATTATTATTATTATTATTATTATTATTATTATTATTATTATTATTATTATTATTATTATTATTATTATTATTATTATTATTATTATTAATTAATATAATTTAATTATTATAATTAAATTATAAAATTAAAGTTCCAGACTAGGAGAGAAATCGACCAGTGTAGACCACTAAACGTGTTTATAAGTCGGAATAATTTGCTGAACGTTTTAGAAAAAGATTTTTATAATTCTCAAAAAAAAATTTAACAAATTTTGATTATACAGAAATAGAAATGTACAAATTCTTCCAATATTCTCAAATTAAAAATTTTGTCAATAGCTTAACTTTTTTAACTACACTACCGTCCAAAAGTATCAGGACGATTACATTTGACTCTATAAAAAAACATGCCATCACTTTTTCAATCATATCTCGGAAATAAAAGGAGGTACAAAAAAAACTTAAATACAGTTAGAAAGCTGATTAAATTCTGCGTAAAATAATCCATTTTTGAAGTCATTTCGTTAACTATTTTTTGAGTTTTAGAGTGAGAAAGAAATAAAAAAATTATCAAATTTTCTCATTTTTGTTTCTTGACTTCAGCTTTTTAAAAAATCTAGAAAAATTTAAAGACAATTTATTTAAACACACAGAAATCTTCGTTAGAATTTCAGCTTTAAAGTAAGTCTTCGAAAATTAAAAAAGGTTGATCCGTCTTTGATATATCATTAAAAGTGTGAAGCCGTGTTTCGACCGATTGGTGCATTGAAATTCAACTGTGACGTCTCGATTGTGGCTTCGCGCGGCAGTGAATGAGAGAGAAAACAGGAACGAATTTATGCGGGGGAACGATGCATAAGAATCGAGTCGTCATAGTTGAATTTCAATGCAGCAATCGGTCGAAACACTGCTTCATTTTTAATGATATATCGAAGACGGATGAACCTTTTTTAATTTTCGAAGGCTTATTTTTATGCTGAAATTCTAACAAAGATTTCTGTGTTTTTAGAAAAATTTTATCAAAATTTTTCTAGATTTTTGAAAAAGTTGAAGTCAAGAGACAAAAATGAGAAAATTTGATAATTTTTTTTATTTCTTTCTCACTCTACAACTCAAAAAATAATTAACGAAATGACTTCAAAGACGGCTTATTTTACGCAGAATTTAATCAGCTTTCTAACCGTATTTAAGTTTTTTTTGTAACTTCTTTTATTTCCGAAATATGATTGAAAAAGTGATGACATGTTTTTCCATAGAGTCGAATGTAATCGTCCTGATACTTTTGGACGGTAGTGTATAAAAAGTATTTTCGATTGTAAAATGTGAAGCTTACAATTCTAAGTGAAATTCACGTTAAATAGTATTCAGCAATTCTTGTCACTCCTAGTCCGGAACAGTAAATTAAGAAATTAAAGTTACGAGCTAGAAGAGAAACGGACCAGTGTAGACCACTAAACGTGGTTATGAGTCGGAATAATTTGCTAATCATTTAAGAAAAAGATTTTTATAATTCTTAAAAAAATAAAAAAATTTAACAACTTTTAATTATACAGAAATAGAAATGTACAAATTGTTGAATAAATTATTTATTTTTGTATTTAAAAATGAATTTTGGTTCAAATTTTAAATAATATTATTTTAATAATAAAAAGCCTTATTGTGTGAATTTTGATAAATTATTGTTTTTAAAAGATGACAATAATTTTAAAGGAGTTAAATAAATTTTAATACCAATCTTTGTAAAAATAATGATCAAATATTTATTTTAAAAAAAGTTATTGTTGTCTTCGAATAATTTTACAATTAGAGAAATTTATAAATAAATTAATTTGACTTTTGCATTTGAAAAAGCAACATAAAATCTGTCGATTACCATAAAAAACTCAAAATTTATTTTTTGGACCTAAGCCGTGTTTTCTCGTGGACAGTCATATATACTGTAACATGGCGTTACAAATTCTCCCGCGTCTGCTGCGAATCGGGCGATTGAACCCGGAAACGGCCGAAGGGCCTCGAGGGTGTCAATCGCCAAATTCGCGGACAGACGCGACACTTGTTGTTTCATCGTTGTGCGATTAGTTTCCCTCTCTCGCTGTGAAACCTGAACTCGTGGATTGTGAGAATTATAATTGTGTCCATTGGAATTATTGAATCATCCTCTCATTAGGATCATCAACTGTAAGTTTAGTTAATAAATAAGATTACTTTTATAAACTGATTTTCCTTTGTTTATTCCCTCTCACCCCTTTCCTTCGTCACCATTCGGGCTAAACAATTATAAATTGGCGCCCAACGTAAAAATCCACCTTTTCCATTCCTTTTTCTATAAAGAAATACTTTTGTTTCAACATCTTTGTTTGTTGAAATTCCCAAATAATTTTTTCTTCATCTTTGTTTTGTTGAAAATCCCAGAAAATTCATTTTTTTCATCATTTTTTAATTGTTGAAAATCCCACCTGTCACCTCATGGCCACCTAACCCCAAAACCAAATCTTTTCTTTTCCTGTTTCCCATATTTATTTAAACATATTTATATTTTGTGCATGAACATTATTGAATTTTATTGATATTTTATATTATTGTATTCTATATTCTTGACAAATGTGACAAATTTTTCATGTGACGGACGCAGACAATGACAAAAAATTGTGTGAAAACAAGTGCGTGAGAATACCGGTAAAATAATCGTGGGAAATTTATCGAAAACGTGACTAAATTCGTGATAATTAACGAAAATTAGTGAAAATTAATGAAAGTAACGGAAAATAAAGTCGAAAATTAAAGAAAAAAAGTGAATTTATCGATTATTTTGAGAGAAAATTTTGTCGTTGTAAGACGCCGGTTTGTTTTGTTTCCATTGTCAAGGTCGCGTACAGTGTAGTGTAAAGTAATAGCCGAAAAACATAAACACGATATTTGTCGCGAATAAATCGAAATAATTTTGTCAAAATTCAGAAATAAAATTCATATACACGGTGTCAAATAAAATTTAATCGGAAATTTAGAAATAAAACTTTTGTGAAAACCGATGCGTATACCGAGTGATTCAAAAGTTTAGTATTCGAAAAAACTTAGAATATAGAGACACACTGACCAAGTTATACCGGGTGATACATTTCAAACGAGTCGTGTAATAGAAAATACATTCAGTTAGAGAAAAACTTATAACAATTAATTGATACATTTAATTTTGGATAATAAATGAGAAGTAATTGTTGAAAATAAGTGGAATAATTTTCTTTTATTTTTTTTTCTCTTTAGTTGTTGAGATCAAACAATTAGAGGAAAATTAAAATTTTTTTTTTGCGACCTATAAAGGGTGTGTCAAAAGTGTCAATTTATTCTTTTCTCGTACTTTTTCAAAAGAACGTGTAATTAATTTTTCTTTAAACACAAAATAAACAAATACGGTAAACCTCGAGAAAATTAAGGAAAATTAGTTCGAACATTTGTGATTTAGCAATAGAAACTTTTTCTCACATAGAGTTCATGACGTTGAACAAAAATTAGCGGAAAATTTTTTCTTTTTGTTGCGCAAGTTGAAATTTGTAGAATAAATTAAATAACGATTTAAATTTAATTCTAATTTTTCAAAATTAAATCACAAATGCATTCGAGACGTGTTTTACGATCAGATACGAGAAAAATTCGGGAAAATAAGGAAACAGAAAATATGTCGGGAAGCGAAACGGAAACAGCGAGCGAAACAGAATCCCCCCACCAAAATGTTGCACAGAAAAAGTCGCAAATTTTGGAAGCCACAATAGAAAAGCAGAATGCAATGATTCGTACACTCATTGACATGATGCCCCCAGAAAGATTGCAATTTTTAAATTCCAATCAATCTTTGCCCCTCCCTAACGAAGCGAGACAAGTCACAGCGAACACATCTCTGCCATTGCCCGGACAGAGAAACCAAGCAAAGCCCCCCAAACCAGATTCAATACTACAACAATACTTAAGGACGCTTAAGAAAACGGTTGTAGATGTTGAAAGAAAAACGGAAAATGTCACAGAAAATTTATTAGGAAAATTATCGGAAAATGTGACGGAAAATTTTCCAAGAAAATCAAAAGACGGAACTTTTGATATTAATTCGTTTTTAGAGACAAATAATCAAATGATTAAAAGTAGGAACGAATTAACAGCATACGATGAAATGCTGAGAAATGAAAGGGAAAAATTGCGCGAAAGAGAAAAACAATTAGAACGCGAACTTAGGAAAATTGTGCAAGAAAAATACAAACCCTCAGCACATAGTTCGGTGAATAAAAATAATCAAAATAACAGCGATTCAGAAGATAGTTTTCGGACAAAAGTAGATAAATATTTCGATTTAGACAAACGCAGAATTAGGGAAAAAAGACAAAATGTCCAGTTTAAAAATAAAAGTAAAAATCAAGAATTTAACTATGAATGGCCGAACGATAGTGAAATAGAAATCGAGTACGAACCCAAAAAGTTAGGAACTATTTCTAAAGGTAAAAATATTAATTTTCATCGGGAATTAAAGGAAAAATCAACCGAGTTAGATCAATTCAAAAATGAAATATCGATACGCGATAAGGAATTAGATCAACTTAGATTAGAATTAGATCAAATGAAAATTGCGATGGAAAATATAACGAAAAATAAAAATCCAAATCTCGAAGAAAATTTTGCGGAAAGTACGGAAATTGAAAATCCAAATGCCCAAGTCGACAACAATCGACATTTTGGAAATTTCAATAATCATTTTCCTTTTGGCATGTTACAAACACCCTTTCAAATCATGTCAAATTGGCCAGTTAAATTTCGAAATAACAAAACGGACAACCCAGTACAATTTTTAGAAGAATTGTACAGATTTATGCGAGGATACGAAATTCCAGAAAGTCGTGTATTAGAAAACATAGACGCAGTATTAGCAGACGAAGCCCTGGAATGGTGTAGGACGGTTAGAAACAATTGGTTTTCTTTACAAGATTTTCGTGAAGAATTCGAAAGAACATTTTTAGACGAAAAGTTCTACGAAGAAATCAACACGAAAATCAAATATTGCAATCAGAAAGAGGGCGAAGAAATTCAAACCTTTTTGATTGGAATAAGAAAATTATTCGGAAAATTAAACCCGCGAAAAGGTTTACACTGGGAATTACGTCGTGCATATGAAAATTTGCGTCTCGAGTACAAGATGTACATCCAAAGAAACGATTTTAAAACGTTTGAGGATGGCGATTAAATCGGAAAATGTAGAATCGAAAAAATTAGAATCAAAAAATTCTATGGCGAGTGTAAATAAATTTCGTATACCGTTAAATACGAAATGGATTAATTTCAAAAACAACGCGATAATGAACAAAAATATTCAGGAAAAAATATTGCGAGAATCGAGTTGTTTAGATGAAACCGAATTTTGTTCAGGACTAGTCGAATTGTCCGAGGAAGAACAAGAATTTTTAAATAAATTTTTAAAAATTAGATTACCACCCCCCGAGGAAATTTTGAAAGCTACTCATTTGACTGAACACGTAATTGACACGCAGGGTACAGCGCCGATAAAACAAAGATATTATTATGTTTCACCGAAAATTAAGGAGGAAATAATTAAGGAAATTAAGAGAATGTTGCGCGAAGGTATTATCGAGCCAAGTAATAGCAATTGGTCGAATCCAATTGTTATGATAAAGAAAGCGAACGGAACATACAGATTGTGCCTAGACTTTCGGAAAGTCAACGCAGTCACGAAAAAAGATCTGTATCCGGTTCCGTTAATGGCCGAAATTTTAGATATGCTTAGAGCCGCGAAATATATCTCTAAGGTCGATTTGAAATGGGCATATAATCAAATTCCGTTAAGTAAGGAGTCTAAAGAGAAGACGGCCTTTGTTGTCCCTGGGTTTGGAATGTTCCAGTGGAAGCGTATGCCGTTTGGCCTCTGCAATGCTCCTGCAACATTCCAACGCTTAATGGATAAAATTATTACGCCCGATCTCAAACCTAAAGTTTTCTGTTATCTCGACGACATAATTATAGTTTCTCGAACGTTTAACGAACACATGAAATATCTGGAAATAGTATTAGGAAAATTAAAAGAAGCAGGGTTGACAGTTAATTTCGAAAAAAGTGAATTCGGCTGTGCGGAGGTAAAATACCTAGGTTTCGTAGTTAACGAAAGAGGACTGCAAATCGATGACGACAAAGTCAAACCCATTCGAGAATTTCCGACTCCTAAAACTATTAAACAGTTACAACGTTTTATAGGAATGGTTAGCTGGTACCGACGATTTATTCCACATTTCGCTGAAATAATTGAACCGTTACAAAATTACTACGAAAAAACGTAAAATGGGCTTGGACGGAAAATCAGGAAATAGCAAAATTAAAACTGATCGAGTTGTTGACGACAGCTCCGATCTTGAACCCCCCTGATTTTCAACACACTTTCATACTAGAAACTGACGCAAGTGACACGGGTCTGGGCGCAGTTTTGACGCAAGAAATTGACGGTAAAAACGTAGTAGTTGCTTACGGAAGTAAAAATTTGAGCGAAACCGAGAGAAAATATTCGACAACAGAAAAGGAGTGTCTTGCGGTGAAAACGTTCATAGGAAAATTTCGACAATATTTAGAAGGTAGTCATTTTAAAGTAATAACTGATCACATTGCTTTAAAATGGCTACACAATTTGAAAAATCCTACAGGACGCTTGGCGAGATGGGCGTTGGAACTATCGGAACATGATTTCGAAATAATATATCGAAAAGGTTCAGCGAACGTAGTTCCAGATGCGTTGTCGAGAGTTTTCGAGGAAAAACAAGAAATTTCCGAGGAAATAAAAATCGAAAGTGGCGAAAATCAAACAGAAAATAATTGGTACGAAACGAAAATGAGATTAGTCAAATCAAAACCTCACGAACACGAAAATTGGCGAATTCGAGACAAACAATTATATTTTCATAGACCCGATCCATTAAAATCTCCCCTCCTTAAAGATGAAAATCCATGGAAACTAGTAATCCCGGAAAATTTGCGAAAACAAGTCTTAACCGAAAATCATGATAACGTGCAAGCAGGACACCTTGGCGTGGAGAAAACTTTCCATAGAATTTCCGAAAATTTTTTCTGGCCTGGAATGTACACGGAAATAGTAAAATATATTCGAAAATGTAAAATTTGCCAACAAACAAAAGCAAATAACAAACCGAAAATAGGACCAATGGGTAAACGAATCGTGGAGGAACCATGGACGATGGTTGCTTCCGATATAATAGGCCCATTACCCCTATCGAAAAATAGGAACAAATATATTTTAGTATTTCTGGACATTTTCACAAAATGGGTGGAAATAATTCCAATTAAGAAGGCAGACGGAAAAACTATCGAAGCAGAGTTTCATAAAAGAGTAATTTCCAGATGGGGAACGCCCAGAATTTTAGTCTCCGACAATGGCACAGAATATGCCAATAAAGTGATACGAGAAATGTCGGAAAAATTCGGAATAAGACACTCTTTTACGCCAAAATACTACCCGCAAGCAAACCCGACCGAAAGGTCTAATAGATCGATTAAAACGGCAATTAAAGCTTATTTAGATAAGGAACAGAATCTTTGGGATAAAGACATCGACGATCTACAATTTGCTTTAAATACCTCGAAACATTCCTCGACAAAATTTTCACCAGCTTTCCTCAATTTAGGTCGTGAACTTCAACCTTTTCAAACACTGAAAAAAGATTTCGAAAATCCGGACGAAATTGAATTTCAGGAAGTTGACAAGTGGACAGAAAGACTGAGACGCTTACAAATTATTAAGGACGAAGTTCAGCGAAATTTAGACAAAGCGAATGAAAATCAAGCAAAATATTACAATTTGCGTAGACGAAAAGTAGAATTTGAAGTAGGAGATCTAGTCTGGAAAAAAGACAAATCTCTTTCCAGCAAAGATTTAGGAATCGCGCGTAAATTGAAAAAAGATTTCGAAGGTCCGTTCAAAATAATTCGAAAAATTTCCCCCACAATGTACGAATTAGGTAAAATTCGAGGAAAATCGATAGGATCGTGGAATATAAATGATTTGCGAAAATTCGTGGAAAACGAAAATTAAAGAAAATTTTGCAGGAAAACGTAGAAAATTCCTAGAAAATCAGTGGAAAAGTTAAAGAAAATGGAATGAAAAATAGGAAAATTAAGTTGGAATTATAGGAAAATTCCATGAAAATCACATGAAAATCTTAGGAAAATTAAGTGAAAATTAGAGGAAAATTTCATAAATTTTTATAAAAAGTAACGCAAAAATAAACAAAAACTAAATATCATTGAGTTAAAATTAATATTAAAGAAAAATTTTAAGAAACATATAAGAAACAATTTTTTTTTCTTTTTTTCACATTGACGAATGTAAAATAAAGGGAAAAAATGTTATTTTGTTTTTAGAAAATGGCAGCTTACGTCCAGACTTGGAAGGAATATGCGGAAGAGCAATCCCTCGTAGTGAAGGAAATAAATAAATACGAAATAGAAAAGTCGATAGAAAAAATGACAGCAGAAATTACCACCGACGAAATAGTACTAAGTTTCAAAAAACAAAGACTACAAACATTAAAAATCTCATTGATGGACGTAACGAGAGAAATCGAAGAAATGATAGAAAACAAATCAAGGAAGGAAGAAAATGAACAGCAATCGGAGTCAGACTCAGAACCAGACTCAGACTCAGAATCAAGCTCAGAACCGGAAACGGTAATAAAATTAGAATCAGAGGAAAGCGATGAAAATATAGAAAAAGAGGACCAAGAAGAGGAAAATAAGCCAATAGAAATAATCGACTTTGACAAACACAGCTACTCACTGGAGAAAGAAAAAGAGGTGTTCCTCGGAATGTTAAAGTGGAGATGCGATCGACGGGCAATAATGGACAAGAACTGGGAAGAAAAATTAAAAATCGAAGAAGAATGGAAGGCGGAAAGAGAAAAAAACAAAAAAATCGTTGAAGAATACATAAAACTTATTAAAAATTAACAGTTCACAAGTTAAATAGAAATTATTTTTTCTTTTCTCTTTTTCCATTTTCATTGAATCAAAAATTCATTTATTACGTTCTTTATGAAACAACATTAATTCACAATAATAAGCACAAAACCTTTTTGTTATATCAATCGAAAATCGTTAAAACAGCACAACAACTCAAAATCGAAATGTAGAAATAAAACTGCAAAATAAAGTGTTGATAAACCAAAATAAATTCTCACCAATTTCCTTTCAAATACAAATAAAAAATAAAATAAATAATTATAAAGTACAAAAATAAGAAAATTAAATCAGACCATTATTTTAATTTTTTTTCTTATTTAATAAAAAACAAATTTTTTTCTTTTCTTTAAAAACTGTTACAGGAAATGGCGGAAAATATGGAAATCTGGATTTGCAGATTCTGCAAGAAGGATGTGTGGAAAACGCATTATCTACTTCATGACGAATTTTGCGAAAAGAGAAATCTAAAAGCACGAGCGGGATACTGTGAACCATCGGAAAACGGGAGAAAATATGTACGAGCCAACTGGGATAAACGTCGAGAAGAACTAAAGGAATTTTTGGAGAATAGCTTAGCAAAAAATATTAAAAACGAAAATTTAGAATGTATAGTTCTCGATACTAATTACGAAGAATTATTAGAAAATTAGCTGAAAATTTTTGTTGTTGTAAGGGGTTACACTTCGTCCCGTTTAGGGGAAGGGGGGTGTAACATGGCGTTACAAATTCTCCCGCATCTGCTGCGAATCGGGCGATTGAACCCGGAAACGGCCGAAGGGCCTCGAGGGTGTCAATCGCCAAATTCGCGGACAGACGCGACACTTGTTGTTTCATCGTTGTGCAATTAGTTTCCCTCTCTCGCTGTGAAACCTGAACTCGTGGAATTGTGAGAATTATAATTGTGTCCATTGGAATTATTGAATCATCCTCTCATTAGGATCATCAACTGTAAGTTTAGTTAATAAATAAGATTACTTTTATAAACTGATTTTCCTTTGTTTATTCCCTCTCACCCCTTTCCTTCGTCACCATTCGGGCTAAACAATTATAATACTAATAATTAAAAACTTTAGCTTTTTCTTAAATATTGAGACTGATACAGCGTATACAAACTTGCAGTGTAGCGCCAACGCACACGGGTGCCATGAGAGCCATGTTTGCGAGTCATGTATCACTGTGCACCGACACAGATATTATTTAATGACTTTTTTCGTAATTAACGTACATTTTTTTTCAAAACGGTTTTGTTTTCAGGGGAATGTGTACAATACTAGGCAATTTTTTTTTGGAGGCGCAGAATACAATTTGTTAATAACATTTTATAAACAATGAATATAAAAAACTATTAAAAATGAATTTTTTTAAAAACAAAAATTATTTTTAAATACTGTTTCATGACGAAAAAAAACCCATATCGTAATTTTTAAATCGGTCAATTAGGGTAAATGTGGGTATTACCGTGGGTGCGTGAGTTACTATGGTTTCGCTATTTTTGTCAAATTTTATCATTTATGTTCCCATTTGTTAACACAAAAAATTCAGATAGTTACTTTCATATTGTACGAGTTTAATAAATAAAAAATTATTGTTATTTAACTTACACTTTTCGTTTTAAAAGATGCTAAATATCGTAGGAGCGGAAAGTTTGATAATTTGTTCATTGTAATGCAAAAATACAGTTTTATGTAAATCGATTTTTTTATTATTAATACTTTTAAACTTATTAATTTTTGTATATTCGATTAAATAATGTATTTTTAAAGCAGGGATCACAGTACCTATTATCATTAAAAGAGGTAAAAAGGTACAATTTTTTTCGAAAATAGGTAACAAATAGGTTACAATAAAAGTACTGCAAAACATGAATAAACATGTAATTTAAGGTTTATTAACATTTTTATTGTTAACAGAAAGTCCTTTTTCAAATTTCTAAATCAGGATATAATTATTAATTTTATATATTTGTAAAATCTACATAATCAAAATTTATTCCAAATATATTTATTTCAGGGTTGCCACAAAACATGGATTTTAAAACTCCATGACAGGGACCTTTTCCAACTCAAATAAACACAAATATCAAGTGTGTGTTTGTGTTGTGTTCAGAACACAACACATTCGAATATTGAAATTGTGATGTGTTCAGAACACAACACAATTCAAAAAATTGAAATGTGTTGTGTTCTGAACACAAACAGATTTCAATAGTAAATTGAACTCGCCACATGTGTTTAAGCAAATGTGTTTTTTCAAACACAAACACATTTCAATTTTTTGAATTGTGTTGTGTTCTGAACACAACACAATTTCAATATTCGAATGTGTTGTGTTCTGAATACAACAAAAATCAACACAAATGTTTGGTAACTGTCCCTGCTCCATGACTTTTCCAGATCATTTTTTAAAAAATTCCAGACTCAAAAGTGAAATCGTTTTGATAAATTTTTGTCTAATTACGACAAAAATTTTTAAAATATCCAAGTAAATTGAGGAGCTGGATCGAAGAGCCGGTTCTTCGATCCAGCTCCTCAATTAAAAATAACATAAGTTATTAATTTTTAATTTTATAAATAATTAAATTTGCAAGATTATTTGTGATACACTACGAAAAAAAGTCCTAAGAAAATCATAGAAGCAAATCGTTATATTTGTGTTATTTTTAATTTAATTAAAAGTAAAAAATTAAAAGTTTTTGTTTAATTTTGTAAAACCAAATTTAATTTTAATTTATTATGTTATTGTAATAAAGATTTTAGTATTAGTTTTTACATTCTCATCAAAAATGAGAAAGTCTTGGATTTGTGCGATTTTGAGCAATGTCTAATTTCGCTAAATCTTTACGTTTCATGACCCCCTGATTCCAAAAAAATGGTTTTTAAAAAAGTGTCTGTCCGTCTGTCTGTCCCTCTGTCTGTCTGTCGTCTGTCTGTAGAAAAATTTGTCGCCACGATAACTCGAATAAATTTTTATGAATCGTCTTGCACTTTGGCACACTTTTTTAGTCTATAAAAATGAAGCCTGAGTTCGTTGGGCAGCATATTTCGTCAAAAAACAACAAAAATACAAAATTTTGAAATTTTCAAAATTTTCTATTTTTTACAATTTTCAAAAAAATATTTTTTTTTTGATTTTTTCCTTAAATTTGGTGCAAAAACAAACAACTTTCCTTTAGACACTTTTCAGTACAACAAAAAACAAAAAAGTTATGAATTTTTTTTTTTAAATTTGTTATTTATTGCTTTTTTGGACTTTTTGTCAGTCTTCTCTGCAGTAGAAAATTTGTCCTATTGGGGCCGTGTTAAAAAAAATTAGTTGATATTATGCTAATACACCTTCCTTAACATTAGAATCGACAATTGCATCTCTTACACAAATTTAAAAAAAATTTTCCAAAAAAGTACAAAAAATTGAAATTTATAGTGAGTGAAGCATTAGCCGAAACATAAAAAAAACATTAAAAACATATCGAAACCTTCCTTTTTTTCTTTTAGATGCCAAATTTAGATAAAAATACAAAATTAGGAACAGAAAGGAACTCAAATTTTTCAAAAATTCTGCCTTTTTTTGATTTTTTTCCGTAAAATTTGTTTTTACATTCTCATCAAAAATGAGAAAGACTTGGATTTGTGCGATTTTAAGCAATGTCTAATTTTGCTAAATCTTTACGTTTTCATGGGTCTTACGCAGCCAAACGGGTCACGAACTTCTAAAAAATTCTGTAGCCAAAAAATCTTCACAGTATCACAGTAAAGGCTTAAGCACAATAGAATCTTTAACCGGAACCGTAATCGTGAGCGTAAGAATGTGTTATGGAAGGATAGTTATATTGTTTATCCTTCTCTAACTCTTATTTACGCTTACCGTTATGATTGCGGTTCCGATGTAAGATTCTATTCTGCTGTAGGCACAGAAACTTCGCAGTTAAGGGTGCGTTTATACGACTGTCGATAGAAAAAAAATATACCAAAAATGTCAAAATCGTCTTCACACCAAGCTATAAGGGTGTTTCTGCAATAGCTTAAAGATGCATTTTTTGATCTGATTCAAGCTGCAATTTTATGGCAGCATTGTAATTGATTTATTTCTCTCCTCCTGCAGTAGTTGGTAGTTTCTTATATGAAATTTTTCTCTATCCACAAAATTGAAATTAATATATCATTTTAGCTAAAAATCAACACATATTTGATGAGAATGTCAACCTTAAAGTCGTAGTAACTTTAAGACAATTAAATATTTTAGAGGCTCAAAAAATATATTTCGTGTCTGATACGTAGTCTTAGTTGACGGAGTTCGTACCACAGCGAAATATTTTTTGGCTTGATTGCTTTAAAGGATATTATTAATGGAATTTTTTTATATACAAAAAGAAACAGGAACCAGAATGCAAATAATGTACATCAATAGTAGACAACAGCGAGCTATTTGAGCGCGACGACCGACATTCGCGCGCCTTGAGGCGCGCTGAAACTAGCGAGCGAAGCGCGGATGAGAATGTGTCTGCCCGAAGGGCGGGCAGATTTTTTATATTGAGAGTTAATCCTCTTTGTGTAATTTCATTCAAAAAATTACAACCATGACCTACAATCTTTTGCTTCTAAGGTAACTTTCTTCAGAGCGCATCACACTTACATATTTTAAAGTAAACGAAAAAATATTGATAAAGAAATAAGAATTTAAAAAGGGTATAGCGGAATAAGAATGGAAAATCTGCCTTTACTTCAAAAAAGTTTAAATTATTACTAAATTTGGTACTAACGAGATAAAAATTTCCACCAAATATTTATAGAAAAAATGCATTTTTATATGAGTTATGGAGGGGGAAAGCAAAATAAAAAAATTGATTTTTCTCGAAAACGGCTCAACCGATTTTAATTTAAAAAATGTGTTTTTTATAGAATCGAAAGACGAATTTAAAAAAAATACTCAAAAAATTTTTGCCTAAAAAACCCGAAATTTTTTTTTGAAATTTTGAAAAAAAATTTTAACAGGGTTATTGCAGAGGTACCAATTTTGAAATGTGACAAAAATATTTTTAAAAGTGTCTACTTTAACCTGTAATTTTTCTAGATTTTTAAATTTGGTGGAACATATTCAAAAAAATGTAAAACCGAGACCGTAACGTCATTCTAGCATATGTGTACTTTGGCTTAAGAAATAAAATTGTTTTTTTTAAACCTTTCCATAAAACTCAATTTTCATAATCATAAAATGAATAACAAAATAAATTTTTTTTAAATTTTTGCCCAAAAAAAAACGGAAAAAAAATTTTAAAAATTTTTTAAGAGGGTTGTTGCAGAGGCAGCATTTTTGAAATGTGACAAAAATATCTCTAAAAGTGTCTACTTTAACATATAATTTTTCTAGATTTTTAAATTTGGTGTAAAATATAATTAGGTAGTAAAAGTTATTGCATTGAGAATGGTTTACATTATTTTAGTATTGAAGCATTTTACGCCAGAAATATAAGAGTTCTTTATTTTAATCACAAAACACCAAGAAAAATAATTTTTATAGTGAATATTAGTAAATATTTTTTTAACATTTCAGGTTATCATTTCGATTAATGCGGGTACTGAACTTTTTCCTGCAAACAGTTCAAAAAATAATAATCTTGAAGTCACAGAGGACACACAGACAACACCTATGTTAGCTGAAAATATAATGGATGATATGGAAGTACGATAACTTTATTTTATTTTTTACATTGAACTAAAATATCTTCAGCATTGAAGGTTTTAAATTATAATTTTGTCTTAAATTTTTTCACACAATCGAAATTAAAAAATATTAATTTACTAGTAAATGTATAGATATTTTCAATAAAAAAATTTACGCAGGTATATTTATCAATTATATTGTTGGTATAAGTATTTACCCAAGAATGTCAATTTGTTTATTTTCAGCTTGTGCAAAACGAGAATGAGCTTGAAGAAAATATCGAGGATAATATCGTTTTAGAATTGGTTTTTGATTCAAAAGGATACCTTTTCGAAGAGGAACCTAATTTTGTTCGACGATTGCAAAATTTTTGTTTGTTTTATGTGCAATATCATAGAACAAATTACGGTAGAAATTCTATTATAAATAGACTATGTCGCAAATGTAACTTATACTGTGACAGTTTGGACTTTTTTGGAGTTATATAGTTTGGCACAATTCACTCACAGATTGTGCACAAGTATTTTAAGTTCATAAATGTTAAATATTGATATAATATCTGTTAATAGGGGAGAATCTCCAGTTGTGAGACGGGTTTTATTTTTGACCCGTAAATTGTAAACGGGTAAACGAAATTGTAAATAAAATACACCGTTCGAAAGGTAACAGAAATACGCAACTTTTATTAAAAGAAAGTATAGTGTTTCGATAAACTCAAAAAATTTTACGATACATTTTCCGAGCACATCGCTTTTTTCAAAAAAAAAATGTCTCCAGTTGTGAGACACTCATTAAAAATTGGATTCCTCCGGTCAACCTCGTCTTCCGTCTCTATCTTTTTCCCCCATTATTTTAATAATGAAAGTTTCAATATGCCTCCAGGAGTCCACGTTTTGAACCATGGTAGACACCATGTTATCGACGTTGATTTCAAAGCCAACTGCCGTGAACATAGCCATTCTATCATGGTTCCAATGCCCGCAATGAAAGAGAGTATGCTCCGCGTCATCTACTGAAGCGTCACAGTAGGCGCATTTTGCTTCTCTCTTAATCTTAAACCTATGAAGGTACTGTCGGAAACATCCGTGACCTGACAACACTTGGGTCAGGTAGTAGCCAACTTCTCCGTGCTTTCTGTCGAGCCAAGTGGCGAGGTTGGGGATCAGGCGGTATGTCCACCTTCCTTTAGGATCCCCATCCCATCTCTCTTGCCATCTTTCAACGAGTCTACATCTCGCCTCTTTTCGGATAACCGCTTTGAGGAGATTTCTACTCTGTTGTTCTTGCGAGGAAGTTCGATGTTTATTGAGTTGGAAGACTTCCTGTCTTTCCCTCGCCAGTAAATCTACTGGCGAAAGGCTCGCAAGAACCAAAGCAGCGCTCGTTGAAACTGTTCTGTAGGCTGAAACTACTCTCCGCGCACAACCACCCTGCGCAGAGAGTAGCCCATCAGAGATGCCGCGGTTCTTTAGGGACTCAGCCCATGCAGGTGCAGCGTAAAGCTGCTTTGCCTGAACCACGGTCGCTACTAATCGGCGTTTCTTTTCCCTGGGGCCACCGACATTGGGCATCATCCTAGATAGGTTTCCCATACAGTCGGCGGCATTCAGTGACGTGATCTTAGCATGTTGGTCGAACTTTAATTTTCGATCCAACGTCACTCCCAGGTACTTCAGACTGTTTCCCCAGGAGACTTCAGTTTGTCCTATACGAATCTTTGGGACTGTAAAGGATCTCTTACCCGTCACGAGCAAAGCTTCTGTCTTCTCTATAGCCATTTGCAGGCCGTTGAGATCTAACCAGAACTTCGCTCGTCTCAGACTGTCGTTTATTATTATTATTATTATTATTATTATTATTATTATTATTATTTTTTTGCTTAGGGACTTTTGGGAAATCTGCCTACAGATACCTTGGATTCCGCACTCCAAGGTTATGTGGGGTTGGTGTGATAAAACAAAAGGAGATAAAAAAAGAAAAATAAATATATAAAATAGTAAATTTAATAAACTGGCGACCTACTGCCAGCCCGACCCACTAAAACCCGTAACCCATCTTCTGGAGCCCTTTACCCTCTCTCGGAACTGTCGTAAGACTTTAGCCTTCGAGGGTGGCGCTCCAACTCTGTCGCTAATGCGACTTTCTGCTTTTCTCTGCGGTCATCCTGCGTTAATAGTTAAAAATTTAAAACTATTTCAATATAAAGCGGAATTAACAGCACAACAATAATTAAAAATAACAAATGTGTAATTAAGTGTAAAAAGTCAGAAGATAAAATTATAAACGGATATATATAAAAAAAAAGAAAAAATACACGCGTATAAAAAAATTGAAAACATAAAACTGTACAAAGATGAATAAAAAACACAAACAATTAAAAAATGTATAAGGACAAATAAATCACAAAATAAATTAATAAAAAACAAACGAACAAAATTAAAAGCTGTTTAAATTACGCTTTTTGGCGGCCGTCGAGATCCTTCCTCGACATAACCGAGATTATGAAGTTCTCGACTTGCCGCCAATTCTCCTCTGACTGGGTCATCAGCGATACCATGTTCTCCGGTGTAACTTGACTGTTTACACCTTCGAACATGGCCTGCCTCTCCAAGTCCCATTTCTTGCATGAGAAGAGGGTGTGCTCCGCGTTGTCCTCAGGGAACTGGCAATATGCACACACCTCGTTCTCGCGTAATTTAAAGCGACACAGGTACGAGTTAAAACACCCGTGACCTGTGAACGCCTGAGTCAAGTAATAGGAAACCTGACCGTGTTTCCTATTTATCCAGGTGGCGAGTGCCGGGATAAGGCGATAAGTCCATCCACCTTTCTCCTCACCATCCCATCTTTCTTGCCATCTTTCTATGAGCCTGTGCCTCGCTTCTTTGCGGATCAGGCCCTTGCTTGGTCTTAATTCCTCATTCAAGGAACTGCTTTCTTTAGAAAAGAGAAACATTTCTTCCCTTTCCCTCGCCAAAAGATCTGCTGGCGGGACACTTGCAAGGACGTGCACAGCACTCGTAGATACCGTCTTATATGCAGAGATGATACGCGTTGTTATCGATCTCTGCGCCGACAGTATTTTTTTACAGATGGTAACACATCTTTTGCTACTCAGGGATGGGGCCCATGCTGGTGCTGCGTAGAGCATTTTAGCATGGGCGACACTCGCCACCAGTCTTCTTTTTTGTTCACGGGGTCCGCCAACATTTGGCATTAACCGTGAAAGATTAGCCGCACACTCGATCGCCTTATTTGACGCCGTAGCCATGTGGTGGTGGAAGTTTAACCTTCCATCCAACTTCACACCAAGGTATTTAATTTGTTTACTCCACTTGACCTCGAATTCGTCTATCACGATTCGTGGGAGCTCATAACCACGTCTGTCTGTGACCAGCAGTGCCTCGGTCTTTTCCAGGGCCATTTCATTTATTATTATTATTATTATTATTATTATTATTATTCACTTGTTATAATTACAAAGATTTGTAAGAACGGGAGTAAGGGAGTTTGTAAGGGAGTTACGCAAAAATCCCATTAAAAACAATAAAATAAAAAATTAAACTACTCTAACAATTACAAAATTTAAAATAATTAATCGTTGCAGCGCTCACAAAAAATTTTAATTAAAGTGTTAACAAAACATTTAATAGTAGTATAATATGTCGTAGATATTTAAACAAAAAATTCGTCCTTCGTGCACACGTTATTACCCAATATTTTATGAATTGGCGCTAGTAGGTGATTACACAAGCAGGGCAAAAAGCAAGAATGTGATATAGCGAATCGACTTCAAGATTACAAGAGGCGCAAGTTGTATCGGGGTGAAATATATATTTCTTTTTTTAAAACAACACGTTGGAAATCCGCGATATGGACGCCCTTACTGAAAAGGAAGACGTTTTGAATGCCCTGGAGCAAATCTCTACGGTGCCAGCAGGGAGCAGAAGGGTGGCGGTCCTTGGCCCAAACAAGCGAGGAGTAAAGCTCGCTGTCGTTGTCACCAGCCAAGAGGATGCAGATAAGCTGGAGAAAATAGGACACATTAAAATTGGGTTCGTGTCCTGCCAGGTCAGAAGAAGAACTACGGTCACAAGGTGCCATAGGTGCCTTGGCTACGGCCACATAGGAAGAGATTGCCAAGAGGTAGACAGGTCGGCTGCGTGCTTCAAGTGCGGAGAAGCCGGCCATAAGGTAGCAGATTGTAAGAAGAGCTCATGCTGCTTCTTATGCCAGGCGAAGTTCGGCGAAAAGGAGGACATCCAACACGTCGCCGGATCAGGTCGATGCAAGGTCTTCAGGACTGCCTTAGAGGAAGCTAAGAAGACTTTGTCAAGGACAAGGAGAAAATAAGGCCAGAACAAGAGCGGCACGGGAGAGTCGCGCCAGCGACTATATGAAACCATTCATCTACGAAGTCTGAAGCCACTAGGTAGTTCCGTAGGTGGATAGAAGGTTCGAAACCCAGGGGAAACAAGAAGAGGTTTTAGTCGGTAGGGTGACTGCCGTTAAAAGCAGGTATGTGAGGTTTCTTTTTTTTTCCTTGCATTTTGTACGAGTCCGACATACCCCAGGTAAGTGGGATCTTTCTGGGGATGCGTAAATGCATTTCCTCTTCTCCCCTGTGAATTAAAAAAAAAAATAAAATAGTAGTATAATATGTCGTAGATATTAAAACAAAAAATTCGTCCTTCGTGCACACGTCGTTAAACAATATTTTATGAATTGGCGCTAGTAGGTGATTACACAAGCAGGGCAAAAAGCAAGAATGTGATATAGCGAATCGACTTCAAGATTACAAGAGGCGCAAGTTGTATCGGGGTGAAATATATATTTCTTTTTTTAAAACAACACGACTTACGTGCTTGTTTAAAAGTCTGATTTGCGCAATTATTCTTTTATAAAAAAGTGGCAAACTGGTATTCAGATATCCTTGCATACCCGGATTCAAAGAAAGATTTGGATAAATTAACAGACTACTAGAAGAGGGGCAACAGTTCATATCTTGACTTTTAAGGTGCGTCGCGAACTGTTCAAGAATGAGATCACTGTCGGGAAAAAAAGACTCTAGATTGAAATTGAACTATAAATCTGATAAACCACATTAGTCAAAAAAAGTTTTTTAATTGTGTAAACCAATTGAAATTGTTATTTGGATTTGCCTTTGCAAGCTTAACTAATCTTTCTAAACACAGCCTAGGGTACCTAGAAGAATCCATTTTACTAATTTTGTTTAGACAAGATAAGGTAAGTTTTAAGACTTTATGTGCGAGATAAACAATTCCCAACTCAGTTCTAACTGCATAATTGGGTGTAAAAATAAATTTCGGTAATTATTCCAGAGTTGAATAATTCGAAAAGTGGTCAAAGTTCAGTTATTTCTTCGAAAAACCGCAACATGGATATTGAAAAAGATATACACTTGATGTTGTACACGTTCCCGTTGCAACCAATGAGAATCTTCATAAAATTAAATCAGTTAACTCAGATTTGAATAATTCAGAAAGGAACTCATTTGTAATTCAGGAAACCTCGTACTTGACACACCGCCAATCGAAGAAACTACGAAAGAATTACAGGTTCGGGAAAAGGTCGTTAATACACTGCAAAAATAAGTGTCTTATTTGATATCTTAAAATAAGATGTAAGATGAAAAAATGGTATCTTACATCTTAAAATAAGATGTTTTATAAAGTATCTTACCCACACAGCACATGATATTTCCTGAATACTTCCTGAATATTTCACTGAAAGATTGAAATATTTCATTGCAAGATTCAGGAAATATTTCTGCAAACAGGAAAATGTCCGCTTATGTAGGAATATTGACGCGAAAATTGAGAAAATATTTCATTGAAATATTCCTGCAATATTACACATAAAGATTCTGCAATATTGTGAAAATATTTCAAAAAATGGAAAAATTTGTTAAACACCTCAAATCAATAGGAATTTTCTGAAATATTTTAAAACCCATAAGATATAGTAAGCCAAAAACTACTGCGCAACTCTACAGGCCATAGAAACTGAGTTCGACCAGTGCGCATCATTTCAGTTGAATATTTCCAAAATATTTCAATGAAATATTTTCTCAACTTTCGCGTCAATATTCCCACATAAGCGGACATTTTCCTGTTTGCAGAAATATTTCCTGAATCTTGCAATGAAATATTTCAATCTTTCAGTGAAATATTCAGGAAGTATTCAGGAAATATCATGTGCTGTGTGGGTACTGATTTTTAAGATGTTTTATACGTCTTCGATATTTCTTCTATCTTAAAAAAGTAAGATACTTCTGTAAGTTTTTTAAAGTATCTTAAATTAAGATGTTTCTGTCTCAATAAGATGTTTAGCGATAAGATACTTGTGAATTGTAAGATGCGAAAAAATTTAAGTTACTAAAAACTAAGATGCATAAAATGTCATACATATAAGTCCATAGTTAACCTCAAAACTTTTTTCCCAAAAAATATTATGAAAATGTGTACGGAGATACTTTAAACATCTTAAACTAGGATATTTCAAATAACTTAAAAATGACTACCAAAACATCTTAAATAAGATACTTCTTTTTGCAGTGTACTTGTAACCAACAATCTGAAGCAGATAAATTACCCGAATGTTATGGAAAATTGTTATTCTGGCCAAAAGAAGATTCGCAAAAGAAAACGAGTCGTGTAAATACGAAAACCAAATTTCCGTCTGTCTTAACTTGCCCTAAGTGGCAAAATATTGCGCAAAATAAAGAAGAACAAAAACGAAAGATCAAAGAAGATAAAATAGCAAGAAAGAAAATCAAACAAGAATAGCAAGAAGTAGCGAAAATCGAAAAAGAAAACAGTCGTATTTTAAAGGAACAACAAAAAATTATAGGAGAGCAAATGAAAATCCAAAAAGAAAAAGAGAAGTTTGCGAAGCAGCAAGAAAATATTATGGAAATGGAGGCTCAACAATACGCTAAACAACAGGGTTTACGAGAAATTTAAGAATTAGAAAGAATTTCAAAGTTATTTAAAATTTGACTTTATTTTAATAATTACTATTTTGATAAAAAATATTTGATGTTTTTTAAAGTTATTTAATGTTATTATGTACTATATACTTTTATTCAAATTATAATTCTTGTTAAAATTTAAAATTAACTTTTTTTAAAATTTTGGAGTTGTTAATAAATTTATAACGAATTCTGTAATTAATATTTGTACCTACTGAAATATAAGAATATTTATTGTTAAATTAACACGGTATTCCGGTCCTGAAGCTTTGAGCACCACGGTAATACCTGCACTTGCATTACTTTTAAAAATATTGATTATTTAATAAAATATACGCTCTACGACATTCTCAATTTTTTTTATATCAAATAAAGTCAAAGATCAATTTTAAAAAAAAATTATACAAATATCTTGTGAGGTTTGTTTACAATCTATTGACTAAGTCTGCATTAGATTTCAAACCACGGTAATACCCACATTTACCCCAGTTTTCGAGAAAAAATTTTTTTAATTTAAGACTACAAAAAAACTAAATTGTTAATAACATTCACAAAAAACTTTTTTTTTGTTCTAAAATTTTCAGGGTCTATTTTTTACTCTAAGAGAAGTAAAAAAATTATTTTAGATAAAAAACAAAATTATTTTTTTAAAGTGATCCGTTTGAGAAATTCTGACTCCATATTTGAATGTTTGGTTCCGTTTGTTTTTACCTCCTTTATTAAAAATTACAATTTTTGTTTTTTCAAAGTTAACTTCTAATTTATTCTGTTCACAGTATTCAAAAATATATTTGAGGATTTTATTCATTTCATTAATCGAGTCGGCACATAACACAATATCATCTGCGAACGCTAATAGAAGTATTTCAGTCTTATAGTCTAAAGATACCCCTCTCACTCCTTTTGAACGAAGGAATTTTTCAAGGTCCGCAATAAATAGGGTAAATAGCGTAGGACTAAGAGCGTCCCCTTGCAACACGCCTTTATTGTCAAGAAAATATGTACAGATATGTACATATTTATATGTTTATATGTGTGTGTAAATTTATTCTTTTGTTTTGAAAAATGATCCCAAAACACACGAAAAATATTCCCTTCTGACAACAACAATAACACATTAGATTCTAACAAGTTTAGATGAAATTAGTATAAAAAATATATATCTTTTCCAAAATACCACAGAACACATTAACTCACGAATATAATCATAAAACATTAGAATAGAATAGAATTTATTTATTAAATCCTAGGTAAAAGCAACGCGGACAATCATTAAAAATACAGTAATTTAGAAAATATACATCATATAAAGTTAAATAAAGCAATATACATCTTATCAAGACAATAAAATTTTAGTTGAAATGTCTTTGGACTTTCAATATTTGTTATAGAACAAGGATGAGATTACCATTGATTTATTGCAGTTACAGTAAACGAATTTTTATATTTTTCAGTTTTACATTGTGGAGCCCTAAGAATGTATGAAAGTCTTAACTGTTTAAAAAATTAAATGTTTGCGTGTTCTGTTTAAAAGTTAACAAAATTTGTGATTTAAATGACAGAAATAAAATTTGTAAAAAAGATCTTATGTGACTACGATTCATCTCGAGAAGATTTACCTACAATCTTTTGTTATGGGTGCTTAAAGAAACTTTATGGTTCTTCAAAAAACAAAAATCATTAAGGAATAATAGTGCAAGATTAAAAACAATTCAAAATAATATATTAGCTTTATTTAAATCTGGCACTGTTATTCCTTGATGATTTTTGTTTTTTAAAGAATCATAAAATTTCTTTAAGCACCCACAACAAAGCCTTTAAGTAACTCTTCTCTAGAGGAATCAAAGTCACATAAGATCTTTTTAACAAGTTTCTCAATTTCTCCGTGGAGTTATATTTCTCATTTTATTTATGTTATTTAAATCTTGAATTTTGTTAACTTATAAACAATGTTTTACGATTATCTTTGTATAAGTTATTGCCTTCCGAGGCATTTTGTTTTTCAAAACAAAAGAATAAATTTATACACACAGACAAACATATAAATGCATATATACACATCTGTACATATTTTCTTGACAATAAGTTACATGAAAATATTCTAAAGCGAAAAATTACGCGTTTTTATAGAAAAAATCAGAGATCATTTAATCTATCCTCTTTTCTTGAAAAATTTTCCATATTACGGACAAACATTAATTTTTCACAGATTTCTTTAAACTGTTTTTCAACTTTATCGGCTTCCAATCCCGAAATTCGTCTCTTTTTAATTAAGGAGTTTAAAGCGATGCGTAGGCGACTATCTCGGCAATGTGACAAAACTGCGACGGCTGGGTGTAAGTTAGATGTACCCTTTGTAAGAATGTAATTCAATGGAGACCGTGTCTGCAGTTTTTTATTCAGTTTTTGCAAACCTTTTCGACATTGAATTTGAAACTCTAGAACATCCCGATCACTCATAATAATTCGCACTTTAGATATTGCTTCGCGAATCCCATAACCAATTTCTACATATTTTGATTTCAGAAGGCTCTTTTCATCGAAAACGTCAATGCTTTGTACGAACTTTGCTGCTGAAATAATATCAGCCCATTATGTTTTTAATAATTTTACATAAAGCTTCGTATAAGATCGGAGCCATAGGCTTACTGATCTGAAATTCTCTTAGGAACAGATTAATAAAGTATCCTTTAACGCCACTTGCACAGTTTTAAAACTTTTACTTTTAGGAATCGCTTTTTTGTCTCGCGTAATACCTTCAATGTACTTTTTGAGATGCCTAATAATAGCATAATTGCCCTTTGAAAAACTGATGCATTTTTAAGCCAACGAATAGTGCAGAATTTTAGCGGAAACAATTTAGAATTTGAATAGTGTGTGTAGTCTCCTCTTCGAGCTCGTGAATCTTTAAATATGTAATATAAAGTTTTAAGAAAATCTGAAATGTACCAAATCTGAATCTTTAAATATGTAAAATAAAGATTTAAGAAAATCTTAAATGTACCAGTCAGTAGATTTCAAGCCCGCTTTGAATGCTATTTACACTGTGAAGCCCACAGCTACCAATATCTAGGAGCAATCAATCATCAGGATCTACTGTCAAGCGTGATTTAAGAAAGCAGAATTGAAATATCTCGTTGAAACTTTATCAATATCTTGTCGCCAGAACCTAACGAAAAGATTTATTTGCCTATGTTAAGCAACTATATTTAGAGACTCGTCGAAACCAACCACGATATCAATGCAGTTTTTTAATTGGTTAATTAGCTGATTGTGAAAGAATGGAGCTAAACCATGAAGTAATAAATATGCTAGTTTCGTGCTGGAAACATTAATGGGAACAACGAAATACTTTAAGCAGCAGCACGTAAAGAGTTATGCGTTTCAATAGTATGGAGACACCACATTATTTCCGCACGAGTAACATTCTCGCTGACCAAAAACGTCTTGATTCCCTATGAAGTTCGATTGTCCCGAATTTCGACTGCATCTTGTGGAATGAATTAACATGCACTTCTTCATTTAGTATCGCAGATATTTCTAAAGGACTGGCTTTCTCGATCTTTTCACCAGTAAGAAGCGATGCGTCAATATTATGGTTTTTATTCCTTGCTCCTAGTATACTTTTTTTACTCTGCCTGGCTTGAAATTACTCGTTTTCCCATATATTATAGGGGAGAGGGCCCCAAGGTGGTCAGGGCCCTAAGGTGGTCACCCTAAGAAAATTTGTGTATATTAGTTAGTATTTTTGAATTTTTTTGTTATTGTTATTATTTGAGAAGACAAAGATTTTAGTAAAGTTTTGAGGTAAATAGTCGTATGAGTCTCGTTGTAACGTGAACGTCGTAAAATTTCTGTTTTTAAATGATCGAGAAATTTTTTTTCTCAGGGTGTTAAAATCATCGAAATTAACCATTTTAAATTAGTAAAAATCGTTATAATTATCTTTATATATCGTACAATAATATTCCAAATGAATATAATTAATATTGTGCTTTAAAAAATTTTTTCATTAACGTTTAAAAAATTGTGTCTTGGCCCTAAGGTGGACACATTTTTGGCCCCAAGGTGGTCGCTTTTGATTTTTTATGAAAATGTGTTTATACGCCATATTTATCAACATTTATCACTGTGAATGTGAATTTTATCAATTTTTAAGTTTTATGATGAATAATAATGAAATAGAATTATTTTCAAAATTTTACCTGTCTAATACATACACAAAAAGTATCATTTTTGACGAAAGGACAAAGTGCAAAAAAAATATGTAATATGTTTCTGTGATCCTGAAAAACAATTAATATTAAATATAAACAACTTAATAATACGTTTTTTACATATTTTAAAAACTTTTTTAGTGAATTTTTGTATGGTGACCACCTTGGGGCCACTTTTTTAAAAGTCGAATTTTCAACTTTTTTTAAAAAGTGCCATAACTTTTTTTTTATTAATGAAATTAAAAAAACTTTATGATAGGAAGTTAGGTAATAAGATAAAGTTTCAAACGCCGTATTATTGACCTTTATATATAATTCCATTTGAAATCTACAGTCGTTCAAAAGATGGGTGACCACCTTAGGGCCCTCTCCCCTATTTATATTAAAACGAAAAAAATAATAATGAAGTTATCAAATGAAATAAATAGCATCGGGCACTGAGAACTTTTTTATTTTACAATTAGGCAGGGCACTGATCGACATTTCAAAGTCTCCGCTAGCCCTCCACCTTTCCTCGCCAACAAACTATGTAAACAGAGTCTCACCGATTCCGAGCTCACCGATCCAGACTCCAGCGTACTCGAATTCACTCGAGTGAAAAAATTCAAGTACTCGAAATTATTCGAGCTTTTTACACAGCTCGGCTCCAGCTCGAACTGATTAGGCTCGGCTTGGAAAATGAAAAGCTCGAAGAAGCTCGATTAAGCTTCGAGCTTTTTGCACACCTCTATAAATTATAAATAAAATATAATTACAAATTATAAACGTATAATACACTACCGTCCACAAGTATCAGGTCGATTCACGGTGCGTCTAGTCAAAATTAAATGAAAAATGATATTACCTCAAATTTTTTTGTTGATTCTGTATCCTAGCCCTATATATAGACATATCTTACGAAGAGACGAAAATTGTAAGTTTAGCGCTTTTTTTTAACGACGTCAATTACATTTTTTGATAATTTTTACATTTTTTAACATATTTTATATCATTTTAAACATATATAATTACGTAAGAACTTAAAAGTAAATATAGATCCAACAGAGTGATGTCTTTAACATTCAGTGTATGCTTTGTTATTGTTTAGTATCGGTTAGCCCCGCTAACATTGATTTGACAACAACGAAACAATAATTTAATATAACATGTACATAATTACACTCTTGAAAAAGCGTGGTTAGAAGTGAAGAGTATTGTAAACTAGAGTAGCCCTTAAAAGTTTAAAACCGCTGCCAAGTTGTATATTTCTTTATAATTTTGGTGCTCATTTCATGAACACTTTGCTTCCTCATAAAGGTAATAATAACAGAAATATATGAATAACTTTTCATAAATATGGTAAAAGTGATTGAATTTTGGGTCAATAAATGTATTTTTAAATACCCTACAAGATAGTTATAATAGTTTGATAGTTAAACAAAAATTTTCAAACAAAAAGGTTGAGAAGATGTCTTTTTCCACAATTTTTGGTTTTTAAAATACCAATAATTTCGAAATTTATTATCGAATTAGGTTCAAAAGTAGGTCAATCGCAGCGTTTTTTAATGCTCTACAAGTTGGTAACGATAATTTTAAAGTTACTTCTACATTTTCCAACAAAATTTTCAAAAAAGTCTTATTTTCCAAAATTTTTTATTTTTAAAAGTTTAATATCTCCGGTCAATATGGACGAAAAATGTTCAATTAAGGCTCAAAAGATGCGTCTAAAAAACTCTACAAAATTATGGAAAAACATTTATAGGTATCCTAACATTTTTTTAAAGTTATGGGCAAAAAATGTTTTTTTGGAAAATCAAAAAAAAAATTTAGTTAAACTTTATTAATCTGTCACAAAGTACTCTCACTTTATGTCCGCAGGTGAGATCTACAATTTAAAAAAAAATTCAACCCAAAAGCTCTTCATGATTTCGAGATATTTATGAAAATGTGATGTTTACACACACACACACACACACACACATACAAAATGACATTTTTAAAAAATGTCATTTTTGAACTCCTGAGGTCGAATAACATAGAGACATGTCAAAAAATCGAACTCGAAAAATTTTGTTATTACAATACTTCCTCTATGAGGAAGTAAAATGATATAAAATATGTTGAAAAATGTAAAAATTATCTAAAAATGTAATTGACGTCGTTAAAAAAAAGCGCTAAACTTACAATTTTCGTCTCTTCATAAGATATGTCTATATAGGGCTAGGATACAGAATCAACAAAAAAATTTAAGGTAATATCATTTTTCATTTAATTTTGACTAGACGCATCGTGGATTACACGCGACTCTATAAAAAAACATGCCATCACTTTGTTAATCATATCTCGTAAATAAAAGGAGATACAAAAAAACCTAAATTCGGTTAGAATTTAGTTAACTATTTTTTGAGCTGTAGAGTGAGAAAGAAATAAAAAAAATTACCAACTTTTCACAATTTTGTCTCTTGACTTCAACTTTTTCAAAAATCTAAAAAAATTTAGATAACATTTTTTTAAAAACACAGAAATCTTCGTTAGAATTTCAGCTTTAAAATAAGCCTTCGAAAATTAAAAAAGATCAATCTGTCTTTGATTGAAGACGTGTCTTCAGCGTGAAGCCCTGTTTCGACCGATTGGTGCATTGAAATTCAACTCTGACAACTCGATCTGGCTTCGCGCGGCTGCGAATGAGAGAGAAAGCAGGGACGAATTCATGCGGGGAACGATAAACTTTCGAGTTTTTTTATGAAAGTTTCTTTATTCTTTATTTGTAAAACATCATTATTTATTATTCCTCAGCATAAATCCATCCCTGTTTTCTCTCCCATTCGCAGCCACGCGAAGCTAAAATCGATTCGTTACAGTTAAATTCTAATGCACCAATCGTCGAAACTAGACTTCACATTTTTAATGATATATCGAAGACGGATTAATCTTTTTTAATTCTCGAAGGCTTATTTTAAAGCTGAAATTCTAGCAAAGATTTCTGCGTTTTTAGAAAAATTTTATTTAAATTTTTCTAGATTTTTGAAAAAGTTGGAGTCAAGAGACAAAAATGAGAAAATTTGATAATTTTTTTTATTTCTTTCTCACTCTACAACTCAAAAAATAGTTAACGAAATAACTTCAAAGACGGCTTATTTTACGCAAAATTTGATCAGCTTTCTAACTGTATTTAAGTTTTTTTTGTATCTCCTTTTATTTACAAGATATGATTGAAAAAGTGATGGATATTTTTGTATTTATTTATTTAATAAACTTCCCCGCGGTCTAATATCGTACTATAAATGGGTTAATACATAATTATGAAAATTTATTTAATAATAATAATAATTTTAACACAGATGTATGTTTTTGTATAGATGAAACAAATTTATCCATTTAGCTATTTTACTTTAAATGTCTAAATGGCAGTGGACAGTAAGCTAACTGTCGGACATTTAGCTTACTGTTTAGACAAATAGACGATATCGACGTGTATTCGTCTTACTGTCGGCAGTTAGCTAACTGTCTGGACACTTAACTTAATGTCGGATTTGTCTACACGAAAAGAAAAAGACTAAAGAATATTTTAATGTTTGTTTTAAAAAGTTGGACAAGAGTCACTTTTTAAAAATGTTTCAAAACTGTATCTCTAATTAATATTCATAACAATTACAATAAAGTTTAAAGAAAATAAAGACAAACATGAATAAAATTTGGATCAATATGAAATAAATTACAATACTGTTTTAAAATACAAAGCCTTTCTATGAAATATTTAATCCTGACATTCATTTAAAGATTCTTAATACAGTATAGTAAATATGTTGAATCATTATAAAGTAAATTACTATACTGTATATAAATGTAAAACCTTATAGTCCGGGAGCTAGCGACCAAAACAACTATCTCATTTCATACCGGCTGGAAATTTGAGTATAGATTACTGAAGACATGTAAATAACAGAAACCCACGTCTGGCAGGCCAGCGCTGGGGCAGGGGGCGGCGGCGGGGGGGCGAATAGGTGAAAAATAATGTAAAATTTTCTGATTTCATACCGCTTAAAACCTTCATAACTCGAAAGTAGACACCCACACGAGTGTAAAAATGTGCGTCTGGCAGTTCTGGGGTGGGGCAAAGTACGTCTGGCAAAGGGTTAAACACGCAAAAAAATCGAAAATTTTTTCTGATTTCATACCGCTTAAAACCTTTAGAAATCGAAAGTTTACATCCACACGAGTGTAAAAATGTGCGTCTGGCAGTTCTGGGGTGGGGTAAAGTACGTCTGGCAGCCTTTCGAAGATGCGGCAAATCGGTCAAGCGGTGAAAAAAAAAGTAAATTTTCTCATTTCATACCGCTTGAAACCTTCATAACTCGAAAGTAGACACTTACACGAGTGTAAAAATGTGCGTCTGGCAGTTCTGGGGTGGGGCAAAGTACGTCTGGCAAAGGGTTAAACACGCAAAAAAATCGAAAATTTTTTCTGATTTCATACCGCTTAAAACCTTTAGAAATCGAAAGTTTACATCCACACGAGTGTAAAAATGTGCGTCTGGCAGTTCTGGGATGGGGTAAAGTACGTCTGGCAGCCTTTCGAAGATGCGGCAAATCGGTCAAGCGGTGAAAAAAAAAGTAAATTTTCTCATTTCATACCGATTAAAACCTTCGTAACTCGAAAGTTTACATCCACACGAGTGTAATAATGTGCGTCTGGCATTTCTGGGGTGGGGTAAAGTATGTCTGGCAGCCCGTCGAAGATGCGGCAAATGGGTCAATAGGTGAGAATAACCTACATTTTTCTTATTTCATACCGATTAAAACCTTTTTAAATCGAAAGTTTATATACAAATAACTGTGAAAATACTTATGTGTCAGTTCTGGGACACATACGTCCGGCAAAGGGTTAATCACATAAAAAATCATAAAATTTAATCTTATTTCACATTGATTAAAACCATCATATATCGAAAGTTTACATTTAAACAAATATAAAAATCTACATCTTCGAAGGGCTGCCAGATGTACTTTGCCCCACCCTAGAACTGCCAGACGCACATTTTTACACTCGTGTGGATGTAAACTTTCGATTTCTAAAGGTTTTAAGCGGTATGAAATCAGAAAAAATTTTCGATTTTTTTGCGTGTTTAACCCTTTGCCAGACGTACTTTTCCCCACCCCAGAACTGCCAGACGCACATTTTTACACTCGTGTGGATGTAAACTTTCGATTTCTAAAGGTTTTAAGCGGTATGAAATCAGAAAAAATTTTCGATTTTTTTGCGTGTTTAACCCTTTGCCAGACGTACTTTGCCCCACTCCAGAACTGCCAGACGCACATTTTTACACTCGTGTGGATGTAAACTTTCGATTTCTAAAGGTTTTAAGCGGTATGAAATCAGAAAAAATTTTCGATTTTTTTGCGTGTTTAACCCTTTGCCAGACGTACTTTGCCCCACCCCAGAACTGCCAGACATTTTTCTATTATATGAGAATATTTATAATCTTTAATTACATTCTCATCAAAAATGAGAAAGTCTTGGATTTGTATGATTTTGAGAAATTTCTAATTTTGATAAATCTTCACGTTTCATGACCCCCTGATTCCAAAAAAATGGTTTTTAGCGAAGTGTCTGTCTGTCTGTCTGTCTGTTGGTCTGTAGAAAATTTTGTCTCGACGATAACTCGAATAAATTTTAACGAATCGACATGCAATTTAGGGTGCTTTTTTAGTCCATTAAAATGCAGCCTGAGTTCGTTGAAAAGCTCATTTCGTCAAAAAACGACAAAAATACAAAACTTTCAAATTTTCAAAATTTCGTATTTTTTCGAATTTTAAAAAAAATATTTTTTTCCAATTTTTTCCTTAAAATTTGTACAAAAACAAACAACTTTTCTTTTAGACACTTTTTTGTATAACAAAAAACAAAAAAGTTATGAATTTTTTTGAAATTTTGAATTTTTCAAAATTTTGTATTTTTGACAATTTTCAAAAAAATATATTTTTTTATTTTTTTCGTTAAATACTGAACAAAATCAAGCAACTTTTCCTTAAGACACTTTTTTGTACAACAAAAAACAAAAAAGTTATGAATTTTTTTTTTTTTTTTAAGTTTTTGGGCCAGGTTTAGTTTTTATGTTTTTGGGCAGGTTTAGACAAACGGTTTATTTAGAACTAAAAAATTTCATTTTTGAATAAAAATATTTTTGCTTTCTCATCACATGAGAAAGTATTAGTTTTGGTCGAAAATTGACTTTCGCTAATTTTATGAAATCTCGACGTTTTAGGGTACCCTGAGTCTGAAAAACATGGTCTAGAAAAAGTATCTATCTGTAGATACAATAATGCAATAATAATACACGTGAATACCTGAAGTAATTTTCATACTGTTGAAAATGACCTTTAAAATAAGAAGAGAAGCATTAGAAAACGTTTATTATTTTATAAGTTATTCAAATATTTGTATAGCATTAAAAATATAAAAAGCTTGAATGAATCCCGCTTTCTACCAAAAATCTTAATTCATTTCAATCCGTTTGAGTTAGTTTTTTTACTGGGGAGTAATATAGGGACGTTCGTTTTTTAAAAGAAAGCTAAGATGCCAGAGTAACTTTTCTAGGAGAAACACTTAATTAAAACAAAAATGTCTGAGTAAATAAACAAAGAGTGAAAAGTTAGCCATTACGCTCCGGTCTACACTACACAAAAAACTTGATACTAATACTTTAAGAATATTTCAGCTTCTTCTGCAAATCAGATTTCTGCTAAGATAGTTAGTATAATTAAAAATAACTTCACAATTTTAATCATCAAGACCAAAAATATACATTTAAATCCACTTAATCTCGCAAACATAAGCAAACAAAAACATGTGATGAGAATGTAATCCTTAAAGTCGTAGTAACTTTAAGAAAAAAAAATGTTTTATAAAACATAATAGGAAACAAGAACAAGAACAAAAATAATGCACAATAATTGCAGACCACCGCGAGCTATTTGCGCGCGAAGCGCGCAACAACACACGGAGCGCGAAGCGCGACGATCAATATTCGCGCGCCCCGAGGCGCGCTGAAACTTGCGAGCGAAGCGAGCCCCCGCGCGAAGCGCGGATGAGAATGTGTCGGCGCTTGCGCGGACAGATTTTTATTTTAATACATTTTAAACGTTTTATCATACGCAACATAAAGTTTCTTAGACATCTTGAAATAATTTTTAGGAAATCAAATAAATATATAGCAGAAAAATAATTGATTAACGGTTGTAACATAGTTGTCCACTACTGTCCCGTCTGTAAAATGGTAAGTAAATACTTTAGATCTCTTATAACTCAATTATTAGCAAAAAGTTTGAATTTTTTAAGAAATCTGACAGCTTCCGTTGCATTCTAAATCACATACTCATGCTGTGAATCAAGAAAAGAGCAAAATGTCCCCTACTGTCCCGTATAATAGCTTTATTCTTATTATGTAGGTAAGAGTTTTTAAATTCAATGTATAAAAAACAGGAACTTGGTTTTATATGATAAGAAGTTATTTATATGAATATAGTACAGATATTCTTGATATAATATTTGTTCTTTTTTATATACTGTTTCTTTTTCAAATGTCCCCTACTGTCCCGAAGTACCGTAACCAATCTTCTCTCATTTTTTGTATAAAAACAAAAAAAGTTTGTTGTCCACGCAATAGAATTAATATTTATTTATATAAACGCATCTTAACATTTACACAAAAGAAGAAAATTCATTTATTTAAAAAAATTAAGTTGAACGAAAACCAAACAATAGTGATCATATTCTGCCAAAAAACTGTCTGCCATCAAAAAAAATATATTATATTATATATATTCCTTTCGATTTTTTAGAACATTAAATAATATAGAAAACTTGATTACAAATACAAAATCGAAAATTCACATTTTAACTTTCCTGAAGACTATATTTTACCTTTTAAATAAAATGAGCCATATATGGTTTTTTAAAAGTTTTTATAGTCTGTCACAACAACAGAAATTTGTTTTGTTTTACTTAAGTATCTAAGTTAGTGAGGTTAGGAACATTTGTTTTCAAAGTGTATACCCATGGTGCATACCTTGTACTGTTGAGGTGACTTATATTTAAAATAAATATTTGAAATAGATCTTACATATACATTTGTAACGGTGGTGAGTAAAATGCTTTCAAGGGAAAGGTACGTTCTACCCAGGTGCTCTTAGGTCGAACGACCTTTTTTTTAGTACAAGGCAACTAACCAGGGGTGCTCTCGTGGAAAGTTGACAAGTTCTTCTAGTTTTATCAATTTCCATCCTCGATATTAATATTCACTTGTTACCGCATACGGCAAGAATTTCAGCAGCATCCGAAATTTGAATTAACCTCTATGTGCTCCTTGGTTAATTTTCAGAAGGACGCACGCGCCATAGGCATTGTCGGACTCGCGTAACGTGGAAACTTATTCTAGAACTGTTTCGCGAATATGAATTAAATCCCTGCATCGGAAATGCAAACAGAAGTGCGTAATTACTTGTAACTGAAATCCACCCTCGGAACTGTCGTAAGACTTTAGCCTTCGAGGGCGGCGCTCTAACTCTGCCGCTACTGTGGCCTTGTTCCTTTCCTGCGGTTCTCCTGCGTCAATAGTTAAAATTTAAAACCATTTCAATATCAAAGAATAGAGGAACGAATGTTAAAAACTGTGAAAAGTTAAAATTGTGAACAGACATAAAAACAGAAATTAAACAGTTAAACATATATATATATATATATAAAGGTAAAATTGTAAAAGACAAGTTAAATAAAAACACAAATAAATAAATAAACAAATATATAAAAGTGAGAAGAATAAAAATTGTAAAAGGACAGTAAAAACCCAAAAAAGTATTTTAAATAAATAAAACAAATTATTCAAAGTTATTCGCTCCTTTTAATAATTCTTATTTACTTTTGGTCCTTGCGAGGGTCTTCTTCGCCTCCCCAAGGGCCGTCCTAAAGACTGCATCCTCCGCTGCCTGCAATATGGTTGGTTGACACCTTACTGCCAGGGTTGCGTACGTAATTTACCTGACGTAAATTACATAGTTTTTTACAGCATATTACGTCCGTAATTTACGTGCTCAGTTTTATACGTAATTTACTTTTTCAAAATGGCTGAATTGTTTACATGATTGCCGTTGACTATTTCTTTATTCTGTGTCCCAACAAATTGCATTTAAAAATGTTTAGAGGTGCAAGGCCGCGCGTCAAAACTTTTGGAATGAACTATCATTTATATATCAAAATGAAAATGGGACAAGTGTGGCTTTTTGTCAAGGATGCAAACAAACTTTCTCTAATACATCCGAAGAGAGGTTAAGAACCTACAGGTAAATTTGAATAAAGATTATATGTTGTTATATAAATAAATGTATTTTGAATATACAAATTACGATTGGGTTTATTTATTTATTACTTATTTATCTAAATTTTCTAAATTTATGTACAAATGGTACAAATAGAATTCGTAAACATAACCTATACAATATACTGTCCCGTCATAAACCTGTCAAAATCATCCTCATCATGCGCTTTTAAACATTTAAAGAGTAATGAATTATAAAATGATAATTCATATTTTCAAAGCATCATTTATTTAATTATAAACTTTACATGGATAACCCCTTTACATTATAGCTGTGAGCAACAAGGCAATTATAAGCGGAGGTTTGAATAATTTTCTTGCACAACAAGCATTTCAAAATAGCCTTTTCTTTTTCTGTTTTTTGACGTTCAAAATCTAATTCTTCTCAGGGAATCGGTTGTCCTTTTTGGTTTAGTCGTTTAATTGTATATAATTTATATTTATTAATCTGACGAATTTATTGCATGACATTGACGACGCACGTGTAATTTTCAAATATTCAATTGTCCGACATCAATTTTTACATTCATTACAGGTTTTTACGTATATTACACTTTTTACGTAATATACGTAAAAAACTTCGAGTTGCGCGCAACCGTGCAACCCTGCTTACTGACAAACTTTTCAGTGCACAAATTGCAGCTTGGGCCTCTTTTACAGTTGGCGAACTTATGATCGACTTCTCCGCACTTAAAGCACGCAGTCGATCTGTCCGCCGCCTTACATTATTTTCCTATGTGGCCATAGTCTAGGCATCTATGACACCTAGTGACCATTACTCTTTTCCTAATTGGACACAACATAAAGTTAATCATTATGCGTCCCACTTCTTGCAGCCTTTTTGCTTCCTCTGGGTCGGTGACTACAACCGCGAGCTTCATCCCTCGCCGATTTGGTCCAAGGACCGTCACCTTCCTGCTTCCTGGCTTTTTCAGGACATTTTCCAACACTTGTTGGACTTCTTATACTTGGGCTTCGTCCATAAATTACGTCACACTTTTTAGGGGGGAGGGGGTCTATGAAAATGTGACTAATTGTGACAAAGAGGGGTGGGGACCTTTTATTTTGTTACGTCACACTTTATACTGTATTTATTATAATGAGAAAATTGTTATAAATAAAAATATCAAATATATTTCTTGTTTTTAAAATATTAAAAAATGTACTAATTATATAAGTAATTTTATTTATAAAAAAAAATTCGAGGTAAAATTAGATATTGACAGTGATTCATTTTGGAAAAATTTATTAAAGGGGGGTTTACTAATTGTGACGTAATTTAGAGGGAGGGGGTTCCTTCAGATGTTACGTAGTGTGACAAGGGGAAGGGGGTCAAAAATGGGCTAAAAACGTGTGACGTAATTTATGGACGAAGCCTTGTGTAAGGCAATCCAAGTCGCGGATCTCCAGCGTTATCCTTCGATCCACAGACTGTAACTTACCCATGCCTTCCACCGCTTTGGAAACCTCCGCGGTAAAGGCCTCTTTATTGGAATCGCCTCTGATTTAAATCAGGAGGTCTCCCTTTTTGTATCCTTTGCAACTACTACCTTTGTGTGGCTAACGTCCGGATCAACCTCCTTACTGCCGGAACTACGTCTTCTCTTCGGCGCGTCTATGATTGCACGCCTTAACTGTCGTTTGTAGCGACACTCTCGCCTCTCCTTTCTATCCTCACGGTAACCTTCTGCCATGCCGATAGTACATCCTAGGTACATATCCGCTTTGTCAGCTTCCGCGTGCTTCGTCTTTGCTTCTTCCAGCAGGACCTGAAGAACTTTAAGTCCGTCCTTAACGGTTCTATTTACATTCTTCCTGGTGTCACAAGAGTTACTAATCCTTGTGACCTCCAGTTGTATCTTTTCAAGATACAATGCTTCTTCCTTCCTTAATCAAAGGATGTCCTCGCGATTCTCTCTAATCGCCTCGTCATCCACTTCTGAGTGTACGGAGCTGCTGCCACTCAAGACACTCTGTAGACTATTTCTACTTCCTCTTCTTGTTCTGTCCACGATGATTTGTGGAACCTTCAGTGCGGCGTTGCCCTCCTGCATCCATGGGCCACCGGCCATTGTCCCCACGCTAGGCGCTTGACAATCGAAACCGGTAAGGGATTTAACCGAAGTATTACCCTGCAGGTATTCCTGTTTTTGACGGTCGCTCATCATGTTCGTTTCTTTCTGTTTGGTTGTCCTTTAGTTAAAAGCCCCGCCACCACGGCAAGGTCTACCGAACGAGACGCATGCTTATTCCCGAAATCTTTTTTGACCAAATAGTTATTTGATATAAAACTACTTAACTTAAAATTCACATAATATGCACATTATTCGACATTTTCATTGCACACAAAAACCATTTAACATAAACATCATTTGTTATAGAATTCATCAAACAGAAATATTATGTTACATAAAACTCAGATAACTTAATTCCCATTTGACATAAAAGATATGTAACATAAATTTCTATTGACATAAAAATCATTTAACATAAATTTCTTTTGACATAAAACTCATTTAACGTAAATTTTATTTGTTATAAAATTCATTTGACATTAATTTCATTTGGCATAAATGTCATTTAACTTAATTCTCATTTGACATAAATATCATTAGACATAAAATTAACTTGACATAAATTTCATTTGACGTGAATATCATTTAACATAATTATTATTTAACGTAAAATTAAATTTATATAAATTTCATTTAGCATAAATGCCATTTAACATAATTCTCATTTGACATAAAATTTACTTGACCTAAATTTCATTTGGTATAAATCCCATTTAACATATTTTTTATTTGACATAAAGTTCACTTGATATCAATTTCATTTGCCGGATAAGTCATTACACATAATTCTCTTTTGACATAAAATTCAGATGTCATCGATTTCATTTTACATAAAGATCATTTGACATAGAAATATAGGCGCGAATTTCAAAATTGGCGAATCACAATGTTGTTGATAATATCTAATTGGTTACTTTTAAAATTGGCGCCGATATTTTTATGTAAAGTGGAATTTGTGTAAAATTATTTTTATGTTAAATGAGAATTTTGTTGAATGACTTTTATGACAAATAAGAATTGTGTTAAATGTCTTTTATGTCAAATGAACTTTATGTCAAATGAAAATTATGTTAAATGGGATTTATACTAAATGAAATTTATGTCAAGTAAATTTTATGTCAAATGAGAATTATGTTAAATGGCATTTATGCCAAATGGAATTTATATAAATTTAATTTTACGTTAAATAATAATTATGTTAAATGAAATTTATGTCAAGCTAATTTTATGTCTAATGATATTTATGTCAAATGAGAATTACGTTAAATCACATTTATGCCAAATGAAATTGATGTCAAATGAATTTTATAACAAATAAAATTTACGTTAAATGAGTTTTATGTCAAAAGAAATTTATGTTAAATGATTTTTATGTCAATAGAAATTTATGTTACATAATTTTTATGTCAAATGGGAATTAAGTTATCTCAGTTTTATGTAACATAATATTTCTCTTTAATGAATTCTATGACAAATGATATTTATGTTAAATGGTTTTTGTGTGCAATGAAATTTATGTCGAATAATGTGCATATTATGTGAATTTTAAGTTAAGTAGTTCTATATCAAATAACTATTTGGTTAAAAAAGATTTCGAGAATAAGCATGCGTCTCCTACCGAACATATCCAAGATGCCAGTCGGATCTGTCAGCGAACCCACTTCTCCCAGCACATAAAAGAAATCAATCATGTCTGGCAGTGGACCCACTTTTCCCAGCCCATCAAAGAAATCAATGATGTTCGGCAGTGGATCCACTTCCTTTTCATACTATTTTATATACACTATTTTTATATTTATACTTGTTGTTTTCTTACATTTATTACTTTTTATTATTTTTTAAATATTTTCTTTTCATTTACAATATATTCACTTTCGAAGGTTTAAATTTGGACTTGTTACTGACTACACCTCTCCTCGAATTCACAGCAGAAACCAAAATTACGTAATGCTCAACCTTAATATTCACTAATTATTAGTTAAACAAACTACGATAGGTACCCTGACTCTATCCAGCGAGCGAATTCTGTATCAAATAAAAATCATATCATTACACATTACAGGATTATTCAAAACCGTTTGATAACAAACAGCGCCCATCTTTCTATCTAAGCCAATTCAATGTTTCACGTAATTTCACGCATGCGTAATAGAAATGTACATTTTTCGAGTTCACGATTTCGATTCGATTTTTACGAGGATATTTACTGCTATATTTTTTTAGAAAGGATATCACATGAAAATTACTAAAGAATTTTAATTGTAAAAAAATTATTTTTTGATTTTTCGTTTTTAGAAACACTGCAGACTTGAGTTATTCTAAATAAAGTTTGTTTAACGTAAGTAAATATTAAGTTGATTCAAATAAACATTAAGTTTATTTTAATAAATTTTGCGTTTGAGGAAAGAATTTCGTCTCAACCAAAATTTGGTTATCTCAAGTAAATTTTTTTCTCATTGTACACTGAAAGAATAACTATAATATTATTTGATATCTTCATATAAACATTTAAAATGAAATGTATCAATTTAAGAAAAATGTGTCAGTTTTTGAATTATTATTTCAGTATTTAAGAAAATATATTATGAATTTATCATTGTACAATATTTAAAGAATAAAAATTAGTATATTTATTTTAAAAATTCAGTATTTGAATATGAAAGTAGACTGAACGCCAAAAATTATTACAGTTATTTTCATCTTCTCTTAAGGAGAGTCCAGAATAGGGTTTGTGAACGTCGGTAGAAGCGCATTGGTCACGTGATCTTCATATGGAATACATAGGACGACGCGTTAGTATCAACGCGTTCATATCGACGTCGACTCTATTCTGGACTCTCCTTTATAGAAATTTTGTAAGAGTTGTATTTTTATTTGGAATATTCGTTAACTTTATACGAAAAGTATGGCGGACTTCCCTGATCACTTCCGAGTTGAGCCGAAGTTGACTTGTATAACCTTCATGCTTCGCGCGTGCTGTCAAAAGTGTAAAATTCCATTTGATTCCATTTATGTATATTACTTGGACACCTCTTGACAAAAAAATTTCTACATAGACTCAGTAATATGACCAGTATGAAATTATATATTTATTTATTTAGAATAAATATACAGGCAGACGCCCTTGAGATTAAGTGTACATAGTTTTAAATTTCTGTGAATAGTGCTGTCGCATAGATTAATTTGTTTTTAGAATTAATTTGCGTAATTTAAAAGTAAAGACATTTTCATTTTGCTCAAAAAAGTAAATTTCATTGGATATATTATTCGCTTCGCTGCTCATACGACTGAAGACAGAATTTTTTCCATAATTTGTTTTATGAAATGGCACCCGAAATAATTTGTACGATCAAAGCTTAATAGGTGGTACATAAAGGTTAATTTTAGAAATAATTTTAAGGTTATATAAATTATACTATTTATATAGGTATTCATATCTCAAGAGATTTTAGTTATAAAGATATTTGAGGTAAATCGATTTCCACAAGTGGTGTAAAATTTCGATAGTTCATATATAAAGAAATCGAGAGGTATGCTTTCAGCGAAGTTCATTGATATGTGCACTGCAAAAAGAAGTATCTTAATTTAAGATGTTTTGGTAGTCATTTCTAAGATGTTTTGGTAGACACTTTTTAGTTACTTGAGACATCTTAATTTAAGATGTTAAAAGTATCTTTGTACCCTTCGTACACATTTTCTGTGTATTTTTCGGGAAAAAAGTTTTGAGGTTAACTATGGGCTCTTATGGATAACACTTTATGTATCTTAGTTTTTAGTAACTTACACTTATGGCGCATCTTACGATTCTCAAGTAACTTATCGCTAAACATCTTATTGCAACAGAAACATCTTAATTTTCTAAGATGGAAGAAATATCTTCATCACTGCTAAAACGTATAAAGCATCTTAAATATCAGTAAGATGCTTTGGGGCCGTTCAAAAAATACGTAACGCTATTTTTCGGAAATTTGGACCCCCCCTCCCCCATGTAACGCAATGTTGTATACATTAGCGCCATTTTTTCTGCTGACCGTAACAAATAGCTTGACCCCCCCTCCCCCCTAAAGCGTTACGTATTTTTTGAACGGCCCCTTTAAAAAACATCTTATTTTAAGATGTAAGATACCATTTTTCCATCTTACATCTTATTTTAAGATATCAAAAAAGACTCCTTTTTTTGCAGTTCGTATACTTGTATATGCGTAGTAGTATTAGTTATAGCGAGAGTGTATGTATAAGTTAGGTTGCGCGTGTTTGTCAATGTATATTCAATATGTGTAATATAAGTATGAGTTCTTCTATTCCTCCTCAGAATCTCTAGTATACCTTCTCAATATTCGATAATTAACGAAAACTCACGAAGGGCCCCGAAATTTTTCCGGCGTCATTCCGAATTTTTAGTATAAATATATCAAAAACCAGAAAACTACATTACAAAAATTGGTAAAGTCTTTACCGCATTTTAAGAATAAAGACACTTTTCCCTAAATTAGAAAATAGTATATTAAAATATGACACAAGATTTAGCATTTTCTACAAGTAAATTTCTTTCAGTGTATTTAATAAAAAATATTAAAAATTATTCATTGTATTTAATAAAAAAATATTAAAAATTATTCATTATATTTAATCAAAAAGTATTCGTATTGATAATCCAATGAAGTAAATGCTCTCATGTTTAAAACATTTAATTTAAAATTTTTTTTTTAATCATCACTCTTGCAATATATAAGAGAAGAGTGTGTAAATTAACAGCACTTAATGAAACGATATTCCTAACGACATAGAGTGCTCCCAGTGTTGATGATGAGAAAAAAAGTAAGAAATGAAAAAAGAAAATTAGCGAAATGAAATATATATATATATATATATATGTACATTGCCGTGCTAAAAAGTACATTTCGCTGGCAAATTAACGAGCATACGAAGAGTAAATCTTGAGTCATTAGAAACGCGATTTATTTGATTATTTGAAAATTTTACGATGAAAGTCAAACCATCATTAAAACTTTTCCTTTCCGACTACCAAATACCGTTAACATCTCTCAATACTTTTTATACATCGCATGAGAGGTATCACCGCATTAGAAATTTCTTCCTTTATTTATTTTCCCCCGATGTCAAACGCTTTTGAAAATTTATTGCACGCAGATAAGTATCTATATTTAAATTTACAGAAATTGGATCAAATATAACTTTTACTCAATTACTCTACCTCTTGCATATTTTATAATATTTGCACAGAAATTAATTTCCACTCTTATTATGTATAAATATTCTCAACAAGATTATAATAAATTTCTCTCCCATCCTTTTTAGTTTCATTCTAAAAAAGTTATTCATTTGTTACAAATTCACAAAATCGTGTAATACAGAAAAGAGGCTAATTAAGAATTTAATTTAATCATACAGAATAAATCCCCTTTTTCGACAAATTGTCAGCAACTGTAATTTATTAACTTGCCCTAAAAATAGGAAAATCGAAAAATTTGAAATATTCGAAAGGAACAAATGATTAATAATTTAACATGTTTGTTGGAAGGTAAAAGGGGAAAAAATGCCAAACGCAAATGAAAAATCGGAAACTTATCCTAGAAACAGAATCAAAGAGCTCAACAAGATTGTAATAAATTGCTTTTCTATTTTATTCTAAAACTCTTTCTCTGGTGTTATTCCATTGTTTCAAATTCAAAACAATTGTATGATGCAGAAAAAAGGCTAATTAGAAATTGGATTTAATTGTATAGAATAAATCCCCTTCTTTCGACAAATTGTAAGCAACTGCAATTTATTAACTTGCCCTAAAAATATCAAAATCGGAAAATTTGAAATATTCGAAAGGAACAAATGATTAATAATAATTTAATAATATGTTTGTTGGCAGATAAAAGGGGAGAAAATTACAAAAAGCAAGAAATTATTAATATATATGGTGTAGGAAAAACAGGCAGTAAATATCGCGTGTGCGAGAAGGAAAACTGACAACAGCCAGTAGTACTTATAGTGAAAAATTAGAGACGTAAGCAATCGTGAGAGACTTGACGAATGTTGCTTATGCAGGCGAGATAAATTAATCAAGTGGACTATTTATCGATCAGAATTCTGGTCCTAGAGCGGAACCTCTTGAAAATCAAAAGCGACGCTTCTTCCAAGGAGCACTATAAGGTAATTCTTCTCTTAAAACTGGTAGAAATAGGCCGCACATAGCAGGAGTTGAGTTCAAGGGTAGAGGGGACAGGAAAGGGGTTCACTATGTGTCGCGGACATTTTGATCGATAGAATATACCCTATACCTGCACCAACACATTCTCTCTCTCTCTCTGCTTCGTCGTCCTAATATTACAATACCACCATAAAGTATCGGCACGTAAACGACCGCGCGTGTGTTTACTTGCACTCCACACAGAGACATATAAAATGTAATATTATAAATACGTGCAGGAGGTAGTTCAACATGGAGTCAAGGGAAAATCCGCTTTTCATTATCTTTTCCCTATCCCCGTTTCTCTCTCGCTCTCTCTCACTCTCTCCTCCCATAAGAGTCACCCGCACTCTTCTTGTCGTTTCCGCGTCACGACAGTGAAAATCGGATTCCTAGGAGTATTTGAAAAATTGCTACTTTCCACATTGAAAGGTCTTTAACTCCCGGTCATTAAACAATGTCGAAGACAAACACTTTCCCATCAACTTGATAGAGAGAGAGAGAGAGAAAAGGGAGAGCGGATCAATCGAAATAACTTTGCCTTCACAATATATAATGTATATAGGTACAAAGCGCAGTAAAACAGGAAGATAAACTTTTCATACAAATAAAAAACATCATCGATTATAATGCAAAGAAAAGAAACAGTAAATTTAAGACACAGTGATTAAAAAAGTTAAAGATGTTTAAATTAATTGAACTTTGGATAAATTGTTAAAATTATTCGAAAAAGGGATAAATTTTCAAAAAGCAGAATTCACGGTATATTTACATTTTATATAGAACTAGCTTTCGTGCCCGTCTTCTGCGGGCTCAAAATCTAGTATCGTTTGCCTAATAGTATTTTTTAAAAATAAAAAACATTTATTTAAACATTGTCTTTAATATAGGTTTGAGAACCTCTTAATTAAAATTTTAATTTTTCCGTCATGAAATGTTAGCCAACTTCCGAAAGTTTTTAGAAATGAAAGCAAAATCAACAGAAAAATATATATTGTCTTCAGACAAAAATAATGATTTGTTCAATTATGAAGATCGCTTGATTCAATAATTCGCCCGAGTCGAAATTTAAGCCCTACTTTCACCCTGAATTTTCAGGGGCTGTTGAGTGTTAGGAGTAGTAAAGTAGGGTCTAATTCTAATACAATTAGACCCTACTTTGACTCCCAAAACAGGCGGAAATTTGCCAATCTTCCATTTGGAGAAGCAAAGGAGGGTCTACTTCTAAGAAACCTATACCGTACTTTTAAACCTCGTAGACCCTACTTTCATACTCCTAGGCCCTACAATTAGAAAAAGAAAAATTTGAAGATTTGCTCAGATTCAATTGAAGCACTTGGAATGAGTAAAAGTGGAATTTTATGTGTTTTATAGCGTCTATATTCACGAAGTGTAAATAGACGCTATAAATCACATCAGTATTTATGAATTTGGAGTACTTTTTGCATTTGCAGTGTTTCAAGTAATGCATTAAAAAATAATAAAAAATTTTCTTTTAGAATGTAGGGTCTAGAAGTATGAAAGTAGGGTCTACGAGGTTTAAAAGTACGGTATAGGTTTCTTAGAAGTAGACCCTCCTTTGCTTCTCCAAATGGAAGATTGGCAAATTTCAGCCTGTTTTAGGAGTCAAAGTAGGGTCTAGTTTTTAAAAATTGTATTGAAATCAGGCCCTACTTTACGACTGCTAAACCTGAATAAGCCCTACATTTTCAGAGGCTAAGTAGGGTCTAAATTTCGACTCGGGCGCGTTCTTTTAATTCAAATATTTATTTGAATGAATAAAATAATTTTTTTGAAAAAACTACATATTTATTTCTATCAAATATTCAATTATTAATCATAAATAATTATTGTAATTGATACCAATATCCCTTTAATTGCGTCAAATAATTATTTGAATAATTCAGGTACTTCTGGATACTTTATTACTATTGTGACATTTATTAATTTTTCACAATGTTTCAACACCAACGTTGGTATTTTAAATTATTTATTCCAATAATATAAATGTTTTTACTCTGGAGTAACGGGACTAATTATAGTGAAATTTAATCAAATAATTAATTATTTATCCTACATGCTTTTAAGGACTCATATGCTTGAAAATATTAACATTAAATTCTTACAATAATAAATTAAAATTTTAATCCTACTGGAATCGAAACCCAGTCGCACATACCTACTCTCTAAATTTGAATCAGCGAAAAGTCGCTGATTCACCAGCCCAGAGTATGCAGCTGATGAAATAGCGTATATACACTGATGAATCAGCGACTTTTTGCTGATTCAAATTTAGAGAGTAGTCTAAAACCTATAACCGAAGATCCCTAACTCTGATGTACTAAGGAAATAGGAAAAACAAACTACATCGTCAACGGAAATGACTTTTTTTATCTAAATATTTTGTTATTTTTTTTATTAACTACTTTATTTGCATTAAATAAATTATTATTCTTCAAGTCATAAAATGAATTGTGTCGAATAATTTTTATTTTATTTATTTATTTATTTAAGAAAAATAAGTTCCTAGGGCTAATAAGCCCTTCAAGGAACAAAATACATAAATTAGTAAAGCGCAATGAGTATATGCATTAACATTATTTCATGAAATTTTAAATGTGGCGCGTTTTAAAACATTTTATTTTAAGTTAAACCATTCAAATGTTCATAAGCATTGACTGTCAAAATGTTTACAGATTTAATGAACATAAATTGTACTCATACTGAAAAAGATTACCAAAAGGTTATATCGAACAATCCATTACTTTTTTTTAACAAAAATTCGAAATACAAGTTTTTAAATATAAATTGAGATGGTGCATTCCTTATTGTGTCTGGTAATTTGTTCCATAATCTAGCACCTCTAATTATAAACGATCTCTGCATTTTACATGTTCGATGCCTAGGTATATTTATAACAATTTTCCTATCTCGAATTCTGCCATAAAACGACTGGTCTAGATTTCAGTTATTTTTAACTGATTTTCAGTAAAATTCCACTGATTCAAATCGCGAGAATAGAGTCATAGGCCAGTCGGTGAGTGCAAAAAGTGCACAAAAGTGCAACTTGAAAAGTCTCAATAGTTTCTTGTAGTTTGGGGGCCCCATATAAGAGCCCCATGGTTTGCTCTCGATTTCCGGTTGCAAAAAATAGTGTAAACAATCGTCAAAGTTCGAGAAACGTAGTTTTTTGATGACCCTTGCTTCCGATTAAATTTTAGAGGAAAAAGTTGTGATTGAAAGTTGTAGAGCTTGAAAATACCTTTCAAATGACTGGTCATACGTTGAAAAAGGTTAATTAGTTTAGTTGCAAATGAATTTAAACCATTAAAAATAGCACTTTTTTAACTGTTTAATAACTTTGTTAATAATTATTGAATTTGTTTCTAACTTACCAGAAACATTCTCCTTGCAAAGCTGAATAAATCACAAAAAAAATCAACTCGATCGGATAAATAGTTTATGCATAATTCCATTTGTTAACTAAAAACATGAAATTTTTCAACGGAATTTCCCCACTTTTGGACCTGCGAATTTAGTTTTTTTTCCTTCGAGAGTACAGTTTAGGAGTCAAACTTTCATTCCATTTAAATGGGAAATTGATTTTTTTTATCTAAGTGCATAATAATAGACGTTAAAAAAGGGTATGTTTTTTTGACATAAACAAATGGAATAACTCAGTCAATTTTCACTTTATCGATTTGGTGTAAAGGGAATTTAATTTCATTCGTTTTCACAAAACTTTTCTAAAAAAAAATCCGACCTAGCTTCAAGGAGGGGGGAGTTAGTTTATTTTTTCCAAAAAATTCCTGACTAGTTAATTATCAATATTTTTAATTGCAATTCATACCACTTATAGTTCAATATATGTATTTTATGAAAAAAAATTGGACATAAGGTTTTGTGCATTTATTTTTCATTTATATCAAGTAAAAGTAAATGTATCCTTTTTTCAACCTCTGAACGTCGGAGTGGGGGTACTCGAAGGAGCGTGATTCTCGCCGCCACAACTCAATTCAGCCGTTCAAATTTGCAAAAATGGTCATAACTTCGTTAATTATTTACCGATTTTAATCATTCTTTTCTTAATTTGATGTATTTTTTTACGCTGAATCCAAAAATGATTTTATATTTTTTCAAAATACAATATTTTTAATAATAAAAACGAAATTTTTTTTAACAAAAAGTTTTTAATTATTATTTATAACATTTGACAAAAAATTCTTTTTGTACATATAATTCCATTGAATTCAAGAAAATATTATAACAAAAAAAATTCAATGTAATTATATATAAGCTTGTAGCATTAGGTTTACATATACACGCCTGTTCAACTATCAATACATCGATGCTACACACTTATATAAAAATAATTTTAATTTTTTTATGTCATAATATTATTTTGAATTCAATGGAATTATATGTACGAAAAGAATTCTTTGTCAAATGTTATAAATAATAATTAAAAACTTTTTGTTAAAAAAATTTTCGTTTTTATTATTAAAAATATTGTATTTTGAAAAAATATAAAATCATTTTTGGATTCAGCGTAAAAAAATACATCAAATTAAAAAAAGAATGATTAAATCGGTAAATAATTAACGAAGTTATGACCATTTTTGCAAATTTGAACGGCTGAATTGAGTTGTGGCGGCGAGAATCACGCTCCTTCGAGTACCCCTACTCCGACGTTCAGAGGTTGAAAAAAGGATACATTTACTTTTACTTGATATAAATGAAAAATAAATGCACAAAACCTTATGTCCAATTTTTTTTCATAAAATACATAAATTGAACTTGTGGTATGAATTGCAATTAAAAATATTGATAATTAACTAGTTAGGAATTTTTTGAAAAAAATAAACTAACTCCCCCCTCCTTGAAGCTAGGTCGGATTTTTGGGTGTACTTCCGAATAAGGGGGACCTCCAATTTCAATAAAAATTGGTATACCAACGTATTTTGATGCGCTGATTACGAAAATGATAATGAAATTTGGCGCAAATTTCATCTTTATGGTAAAAACCATAAAAAAAAACCATAAAATTGTGGTTTTTTGCGTATAATTCGTAAAAAACGAAAAATTTTGAAAAACTTTTTAAGCAAAAGTTATAGATCTCATCAAAATACAAATTTTATGTTCTCATCATTATTTGCTAAAATCTAATATTTTTCGAGAAAAATGTAAGAAAACCATAAAATACCATAAAAACGGGAAATTCAAGACTTCGCCCGCCACAGCTCATGAAGTCCCGCTTTGTGCATATAGAAAGGGAGTCAAATTTACTTCCTAGTTGGTACTAGAAGGTACACAACCCAGACCCGAGCCCCCTACAACGTGTCCCCCCAAAAAACCTTTTTTCAGGGCTTAAGGGGGAACAGCTGAGAGGCGGGCGAAGCCCGCCTCAGGTCGTGTGCCCTTGCTCTGTGCATACAGAAAGGGAGTCAAATTTACTTCCTAGTTGGTACTAGAAGGTACACAACCCAGACCCGAGCCCCCTACAACGTGTCCCCCAAAAAACCTTTTTTCAGGGCCCAAGAGGGGAACAGTTGAGAGGCGGGCGAAGCCCGCCTCAGGTCGTGTGCCCTTGCTCTGTGCATACAGAAAGGGAGTCAAATTTACTTCCTAGTTGGTGTACAACCCAGACCCGAGCCCCCTACAACGTGTCCCCCCCAAAAAACCTTTTTTCAGGGCCCGAGGGGGGAACAGTTGAGCCTTGCTCAACTGTCGTGTGCCCTTGCTCTGTGCATACAGAAAGGGAGTCAAATTTACTTCCTAGTTGGTACTAGAAGGTACACAACCCAGACATTTGGTATTTCACTTTTTCACGTTCTGCATTTCGTCTTTCAGATTCCGTAGTCTACTATTCCTATTCCGTATTCCACTTTTCATATTCCGCAAACCACTTTTCAAATTCCGCATTCCACTGTTCAAATTCTGCATTTCATTATTTCGATTCCGCATTGAGCTCGTGTACTCTCTTTATCTCTCTGTGTGAATATAGAAAGGGGACTCGGACGAGGTGTACTATCCAGCCGCAGGAAGCGCGTATATTTTATTACTCCCTCACAGTATCCATTGGGCACATTGACACGATCGTGTGGGCGAAATCGTCGAGATCGACGAATGCAAAATCGGTCGTCGAAAGTTTGAGAGAGGTCGAGTAGTAGAGGGTTCATGGATCCTCGGAATGATTCACAGAGGACATTCTTCCAACTATCGACTGGAAATCTGTCCCGACAACAAACGAGACAAAACTACTTTAATCAACTTGATTAAAAAGCACGTTGTTGTCGGAACAGAAATCCATACTGATTGTTGGAAGGGCTACATTGATTTGGAACAATGTGGCTACGTTCACAAAACTGTGAATCATTCCGAGGAATTTGTAAACTCTACTACTGGTGCCCACACCCAAAATATTGAATCCTCTTGGAGATGGATGAGACAATCTCTCTCCAGAGAAGGTGTTCGCAAGCATAATCTTGCAGACCACCTTTGTGAGTTTTTGTGGCGGAGAAGGGTTCGCAAATTAAATGCCGATCCTTTTTCGCAATTAATTGCGGACATAAAAATTGCTTACCCTGGCCACAAAAACTAAGAAAATGGCACTTAAATCAATCGGCCTTTTTCAAGGCCACGAAACCGTTGCGATTTGTAACATTCCATCAATCGGCCTTTTTCAAGGCCACGAAACCGTTGCGATTTGTAACATTCCATCAATCGGCCTTTTTCAAGGCCACAAAACCGTTGCGATTTGTAACATTTCATCAATCGGCCTTTTTCAAGGCCACAAAACCGTTGCACTTTGTAACATTTTATCAATCGGCCTTTTTTTGTTAAAATTATTTTTCAAAATTTTGCGTTTTTTACGATTTATTCACAAAAACCACAATTTTATGGTTTTCATAATGGTTTTTACCATAATCATTAAATTTGCACCAATTTTCATTATTATTTTTGTGATCAGCGCATCTAAATACGTAAAGAAACTGTATTTTGTTAAAATTAGCTGTTCTTTTGAGCAAAAGTATATTTTAACCCGTTTTTATGGTATTTTATGGTTTTTTACATTTTTCTCGGAAAATAATGGATTTTAGCAAATAATAATAAGAACATAAAATGTGTATTTTGGTGAGATCTATAACTTTTGTTTAAAAAGTTGTTCAAAATTTTTCGTTTTTTACGAATTATACGCAAAAAACCACATTTTTATGGTTTTTTTTATGGTTTTCACCGTAAAGATGAAATTTGCGCCAAATTTCATTATCATTTTTGTAATCAGCGCATCTAAATACGTAAAGAAACTGTATTTTGTTAAAATTAGCTGTTCTTTTGAGCAAAAGTATATTTTAACCCGTTTTTATGGTATTTTATGGTTTTTTACATTTTTCTCGGAAAATAATGGATTTAAGCAAATAATGATAAGAACATAAAATGTGTATTTTGGTAAAATCTATAACTTTTGTTTAAAAAGTTTTTCAAAATTTTTCGTTTTTTACGAATTATACGCAAAAAAACCACAATTTTATGGTTTTTTTTTATGGTTTTCACCATAAAGATGAAATTTGCGCCAAATTTCATTATCATTTTCGTAATCAGCGCATCAAAATACGTTGGTATACCAATTTTCATTGAAATCGGAGGTCCCCCTTATTCGGAAGTATATCCAAAAAATCAATTTCCCATTTAAATGGAATGAAAGTTTGACTCCTAAACTGTACTCTCGAAGAAAAAAAAACTAAATTCGCAGGTCCAAAAGTGGGGAAATTCCGTTGAAAAATTTCATGTTTTTAGTTAACAAATGGAATTATGCATAAACTATTTTTCCGATAGAGTTGATTTTTTTGTGATTTATTCAGCTTTGCAAGGAGAATATTTCTGGTATGTTAGAAACAAATTCAATAATTATTAACAAAGTTATTAAACAATTAAAAAAGTGCTATTTTTAATGGTTTAAATTCATTTGCAACTAAACTAATTAACCTTTTTCAACGTATGACCAGTCATTTGAAAGGTATTTTCAAGCTCTACAACTTTCAATCACAACTTTTTCCTCTAAAATTTAACCGGAAGCAAGGGTCATCAAAAAACTACGTTTCTCGAACTTTGACGATTGTTTACACTATTTTTTGCAACCGGAAATCGAGAGCAAACCATGGGGCTCTTATATGGGGCCCCCAAACTACAAGAAACTATTGATACTTTTCAAGTTGCACTTTTGTGCACTTTTTGCACTCACCGACTGGCCTATCACTGATTCTCAGTCAAATTTCACTGATTCAGATTTAAAGCGTGAAATTTGACTGAGAATCAGTGACTCTATTCTCGCGATTTAAATCAGTGAAATTTGACTGAAGATCAGTTAGAAATGATTGAAATTTCAGTAAATTTTAACTGATTGTCCAATTAAAAAAAAACTTAAATTTTCAATATGTGTGACAGAAATTTTTAGTAGTTTTTTAATTAGCGAATCAGTGAAAAATGACTAAAATTTCAGTTATTTTTAACTGATTTTGAGTGAAATTCCACTGATTCAAATCGCCAGAATAGAGTCACTGATTCTCAGTCAAATTTCACTGATTTTCAGTGGAATTTCACTGATTCAGATTTAGAGAGTAGGGTTTTCATTATATGGGTACGAAAGCCCATATCCTCCTTAACAATTTCCAATTTGGACCTTTTAAAAATATCTATTTTTCGATGAGTTATCTTTGTTTGAAGCTCGCGTCGCATCGTAAAATCAGCAAAAATGCCGTTTTTGAGGTATTTTTTTTGTTTTTTATCATGGTACAAAATTTTTACATTCTCATCACATGAGAAGGTATTAGTTTTGGTCGAAAATTGACTTTTGCTAATTTTATGAAATCTTTACGTTTTGGGGTCCCCTGAACCCGAAAAACGGGTCCCGCATCGCCGGGTCCGGCGATGGTGTCTGTCTGTTCGTCTGTCTGTCTGTAGACACAAAATGTTGTTCCTATGACAACTTTTGAAAATCTTATCGGATCGTTTTTAAATTTAACACACTTAAAGTTGTTGTAAAAATGAAGGATAAGTTCGTTAACCAGCCATTTTCGTTGAAAAATACAAAAACTACAGTACATTCAAAATTTGAAAATTTCAATTTTTTCAAATTTTTAACTTTATATTACTTTAGATTAGAAAAATACAAACAACTTTTCTTTATAACATTTTTTCATAGAAAATTAATTTTTTTTAAGTTTTTGGGTCAGGCCATTTATTTGTCCACTTGAATGAAAATGGCGACCTTTTTTTCCCATGGGAAAGAAACAGCTAGTCCAATGCGTTATTTTTGCTCATGAAAAAAAAGGCCGACATTTTCATACAATTCGAACAAGTGAATGACTTTTACTCCCTGTCGTCTGCTATCTGAAATCGCCACTTTTGTGCCTTTGGAATAAAAAATATCGTAAGTAACACGGGACTTAAAGGCAGCCATTTATTTTCGGTGATTTTTGTGACACAAGTAAAGGTCGAGGGCGCCGTAGGCGCCTCAAGATCGTAACCTTATTTCTTAATATACTATTTGCTAATTTTATGAAATCTTTGCGTTTTGAGGTGCCCTGAATCCAAAAAATATGGTCCGGCGATTACGTCTGTCTGTAGGTCTGTCTGTCTGTCCGACGATAACTTTTGAAAAACTTAATTTATTTAAAAAGTTTTTTTGACTTTTTGTCTCATTTTAGTGGAGGTGATTTATTTTTGCTTGTTAAAACGACGGGTAAATTTTAGAGGATTTTTTTTATTTTCTTAGTTCAAAATTTTGTTTTAAATGCTGTGATATTTTTCATTATTTTGTTCTAATTTGGGTATCCTACCTTTGCTTTGCTTTCTAGTTACCAGAGTAAATTTTCTAGGAGATAAACACTTAATTAAAACAAAAATGGCCGAGTAAATCAACAAAGAGTTAAAAGTTAGCTATTACGCTCCGGTCTACACTATACAAAAAACTTGATACTAATACTTTAAGAATATTTTATCTGCTTCTGCAAATCATGTTCCCTCTAAGAGAGTTATTATAATTAAAAATAACTCCACAATTTTAATCATCAAGACTAAAAATATACATTTAAATCCACTTAATCTCGCAAACATAAGCAAACAAAAACATGTGATGAGAATGTAATCCTTAAAGTCGTAGTAACTTTAAGAAAAAAAAATGTTTTATAAAACATAATAGGAAACAAGAACAAGAACAAAAATAATGCACAATAATTGCAGACCACCGCGAGCGAAGCGAGCTATTTGCGCGCGAAGCGCGCAACAACACACGGAGCGCGAAGCGCGACGATCAATATTCGCGCGCCCCGAGGCGCGTTAAAACTTGCGAGCCCCCGCGCGAAGCGCGGACAACAATCTCCAATTTTGACATTTTAAAAATATCAAGCAGAAACTAATGATTCATTAAAGAAACTATTACATTCTTAGGAAAATCAAAAATAAATTAACCATTGTTTTTTGTTTATCATTTGAAATTCTTTAACAATAATTTAACAAAAACAAAGATAACTCATCGAAAAATAGATATTTTAAAAATGTTCAAATTGGAGATTGTTGAGGAGGATGTAATCTTTCGTACGCATATAATGAAAACCCTAGAAAAAATTTTTGTACCCTGATAAAAAACCAAAAAGTATCCCAAAAACGTCCTTTTTTCAATTTTCAAGGTCAAATTTCTCGAAAACCTAGGGTGATGTAACAATTCTGATTACGGATTCGCATTCAGCATCAAAAAACCTATAAAAATCACCCTATGCGATCCCAGAAATAATAAAAAAGTGAAATTCTGTTGCACTGTGTTATGAGTAATTCTACAGTTAAGTCATGAAGGAGTATAAGGAGAAGTATGTATATGTATCTCTTTTGACTGTAAGTGACTGCGTAAAATCGCCATGCACGCAAATTGGCATACCGGAAATTTGTTCACTGATATTAGCGCCCCTATAGGAAAAAATATATGTATCCCTCCATGCTGTCCAGGATAAAAGTTTTGTTTACGTAGTTTTTTGGTTATGTACCAAGTTGATAATAACAATAAAATAATAGTAATATGAATTGTTTTATAAAAAATTGCATGTCCAGTTATAAGGCAAATAAAAATGCTTCTGAAAAAAGTGTTTTATCAAAGCACTGAGAATGATAAGTTTATTTAATATACTATTTTGTAAGGGTAAAAGTTTTTATACTTTAACCAACAGACATTTATGAATTTAATGCAAAGAATTTTTGGTTGTTTATTTGGAGTCCTTTCTATTTATATAACGTATAAAAAATTTAATTCTGTTCTACTTTACAATACAACACTCGGAGGATCCTCTAACCTTAAATATCAATCAGCTGTCAAAGATAAAAATACACTGTAAAAAAGACCAATGTTGAATTACAATCGGGTCGTTAATTTTAAATTTTCCAGTTTGTAATTTTACTACGGTACACGTAATAATTTAACACCCATATAGTATTTTCACAACTAAAAAATAAAATTATTACGCTTATCGTTGCAAATGTGTCACGCGTTAGTAAATGTATGGTCAAGTTTTTTGTCACCCGAAATTAATCCGAATAAATCCGAACTCTATACGGTTTGTGAACAATTAGTAAATCCAGAGTTGGTTCGATGAAGTCCGAAATTAATCAGTTAATTTTAACTAGTGAATCCGGAATTAGTCCGAAACAATCAAAAATTAGTCCAGACAATTTAGTGAATGTTAATAAAAAAATAATTATAGAAGTTACACATATTAATTATTATTATTACTTTATGGTACATTCAACATATTTTTCGATTTAACTATCGCAATTTTATTTACATTAACTTAAAATTTCTAACGCTTGGGGATTCGAACCTACACCTATCTAACATTATATCGCACCGAAATCGAATACACTAACCACTATACCACGCTCGCATGGGAGTTCAAATTCATAATAGAATTTATCAAGTGCCACTAAAAGAAATGACAAGAAACTAACACATCAGTGTTATTTATAATATTAAAAAAAATAACTAATAATACTAGTGTAAAATCAAATTGACTGCAAAAGTAAATATTTTATTTACCATAAGTAAATAACCTGAATAAAAAGTCGGACCGATTTCAGACTCATCCGGAATTTGTCCGCAACAGTACAATTTATTGTGGAGCTTTTCACCCTGAATTAAGTTTAAAATCAATACCGTTTTTTATAACTATTGAATCCGTAATTAGTCCTATTTAGTCCGAAGTTAGTCAGATTATATGCAACTAGTAAATGCAGAAGTAATCCGATTGGTTTAACCAGTGAATCCGCAGCTTATCCGAAACAGTCTGCTTATGGATAGGTTTTTGTCGCTCGGAATTTGTCCGGATAGATTCAAACCAAATGCGGTTTGTGTATAACCAGTGAATCCGGAATTATTCGGATCTAATCCGAAGTTAGTCGATTAAATCTCAATCGTTGCAGACAATTTCCGAATTCGTTGCATACAGTTTTTGTACTTGTTTCGGAATAGGATTTTGCAACACTTAATTTCAAATTGTTGCGGACTAATATCGGATTTCTTGCTTACAGAGTTCGGATTGCTTCGGACATTTTGCGGATTAAGTTTTTTTAACTATATTAAATTCGGATTATTGCGGACTGATTCCGTATTCTTTACATATGGATTTCTGATTATTCCGTACTTATTTTAGAAGAATTCTTCACCGGTCATAAATTCGGATTGTTGCGGACTAATTACGGACTCAATTCGTAGACATTTAGGATTACATCGGAGTGTTTTCGGATTCAGGTTTTCGTTCCGATTAATATCAGACTAACGCGGATCATTTTCGGACCTTTTTCGTACAATTTTCGGACTAATCCGTAATATTATGTCCGTATTTAATCCGGAATTAGTCCGAAATTTTTACCAGGGATACATTGGAAACTTTTCGCTTCACGTATCAAGGCGCTTGTACACCTCACCGATTCCGAGTATGTCCCCGTCGTGCAAGCAGTTTTCCAAGATGGAATGAGTTTTCTAACCAAGAAAACCAAGTTAGAAAATTGTTTGCATGGCGGGATAATTTAAAAATATAAATAATGATCAGTGATTAATGATCAGTAAAATGTGAATAAAATTGATTTTTTGAATAAAACTTAAGTAAAATACAGTTGTTATAAATTATTTTAATAAAGCAGTGAAAATGTTATGAGAAATATCTTTAAAAAAATAAAAGTTGTGATTAAGTCGATGTTTGCAGGAAAGGTAATACTTGGAGTTAAAAATTTTTGCAGTTTCCCATTCTTCATTTAAAACATATTTATAAATATCGAAAAACAACGATTTAACATATATTTTTTATAAAAAAAAGAAAAATATATTAGCTTTTCTGCAAACATCGACTTAATCACAACTTTTACTTTTTTTAAAGATATCTCTCATAACATTTTCACTGCTTTATTAAAATAATTTATAACAAATGTATTTTACTTAAGTTTTATTCAAAAAATTCATTTTATTCACATTTTACTATTACACATCTTTTACTAATCACTGATCATTATTTATATTTTTAAATTATCCCGCCATGCAAACAATTTTCTAACTTTGGTTTTCTTGGTTAGAAAACTCATTCCATCTTGGAAAACTGTTAAGTAACTAACAGCTGATAGTTTTACCGACAGTATGTAGAATTACGTAGCTGTCTGTAAGTGAGCCGTTCGCTAGAAAAACGACTTATGTCGACTTAAGCGGTTTTTAAAAATTTTGTTATCAGTGTATTCTACAAGACATATAGATTACATATATCAAGTTTCTAAAGTTGTAGGTCACTATTTATGAATTAATTGAGGTGTTTAAACTTCCTGGGTCCCGAAATTGAAGCACTTACGCAAGCGCGCGTTCACGTCCTCTGCTACCCTACTGAAAAAATAATGAGGAATCAAGACAAAACATCAGAATTCTGATTATTCGTCAGATTTTCTGATGCTTCTTCTTGACTCTGATAATTTGTCATTTCTCTGATTATTTCTGACAGAATTTTTAGTATGGATTTGTTGTTTTGTGAGAACTCTATCAGCTTCTCACTTCACTTCACAAACCAGGCTGACCATACTTGAAGAATACTTTGAAAGAAATCAAAAGATACGTCTTTTGATTTCTTCAAAATGAAGTTTTTTAGAATAAATTTTAGATATTTGGAATTATGAAATATCACAGATTTTAAATTTTTTAATTATAAACTTCAATTAGTTAAATTAAACAAATTTCAAGTCATAAAATTTTTGTTTAAAAAATCATAAACCTTCAGAACAATGCCTTTTTTGCCCATTCGACTCAACTCAGTCACAATGACCAATTCGCTACGCACCTTTCTTTAACAATAGATTTTCCGAATCTATTGTGATGATTTAAAAACAAGAATTTTATAACATTAAAATTCTGCATTTTAACTAATTCAACTTTGTAACATAAAAATTTAGAATCTATGGTATTTTACGATTCCTAATATCTAAAATTTATTTTAAAAAACATTTGTTAAAATAAATTATAAGGTTTGGGTGATAATTAAAAAAAAGATTTTTAAAATAAATTTTAGATATTTGGAATTGTAAAATACCATAGATTCTAAATTTTTATGGTACAAAGTTGCATTAGTTAAAATGCAGAAGTTTTAAGTTATAAAATTCTTGTTTTAAAATCATCACAATAGACTCGGAAATCTATTGTTAAAGAAAGGTGCGTAGCGAATTGGTCATTGTGACTGATTAAGTCGAGCGACCAAAAAAGACATTGTTCTGAAGGTTTATGATTGTTTAAACAAAAATTTTATTACTTGAAACTTGATCAATTTAACTAATTGAAGTTTATAATTAAAAAATTTAGAATCTGTGATATTTCATGTTTCCAAATATATAAAATTTATTCTCAAAACCTTCATTTTGAAGAAATTATAAGCTATCTCGTGAACTATAACTGATATGTAAAAACTGATATCATTTTTGAATTTTAAGCCAAGAGAGTATAAGGTATACGTAAAACAGTCTTCAAAATAATCTGAGTTTATAAACATTAAATATAATGTTGAAATAAACAAAAATGATTTTAACATTAAAAAATGTATAATGGTTTCTCGATGGTATACCTAAGTTTTAAAAGGCGTGACGACCCTTTTACATAAAGGAACAAGAATTCAGCCCCAAAAAGATTTTTTGCGATGCTATAAAAAAATTCGGTGGCAGTCATAAAAGTTTTTATGATTCTTTGCAGTATTTTAAAGGGTTCTATGTCTTTTTCATGTTTTTGAGCTGCAATTGTAAGAAAAACTGCTCAAAAACACCAGACATTCTGATTATTTTTCTGATGTTTTGTCATTATTTTTTTAGTAGGGCACCGCGTACAGTGGGAAGAAATGCAGTGTTTTGGACAAAATTCTGCCGACAATACAAATCTCCACCGATTTCAATTTTCTTTTTTTTTAAATACTAAAGAAGGTTTTTCCTACAAGCCTTCACTGCTATAAATTTGAAATTTTTAAAAATTTTGGATTATTACAAAAGCAAGTAATTTTTTCATTTTGTTAACTAAACTTGTGCATTATAATGTTGATATTTAATTGAATATTACTAAAAAAATATATCGTAAGACTTTTTAGAATAATAAATATGTTTTAATACATTAAAATAAAAGTGTTCTTTCATAAAATACTTAATTTTGTTACACTTTTAGTGGTTCGCTGGAAAAACGACTTAAGTCAATTGTTATAAAATAATGTTATTAAAGTAGCAAAACATTGTTTACTCGACCTTCTTTTCTTTTAAAGAATTCTTTGATAATACCTTTGTATTGGGAAAAATGATCGATATAATTAATACGTAAATTATATTAGTAATTCGTTTCCGAATCTTTAATTTAATTTTTTCGTCAAAAACTTAAGTCGACTTAGGTCGTTTTTCTAGCGAACGGCTCAAGTATACATTCGAATATGATATTTTTTGCCCGAATGTTTTTCTACACTGCGTGACGATGAAGTGGCATATAAGAAACTATGCGCAAAGGCAAACGTTAATATTTTAATTTTAATTTATTAAAATTTCGACAATTTTAAGAATTTAAAGACTAAAGGAAATTTGTAAGGGTAAGTTCAAATTCTTAACATTTTTCATTTCTTCAATTTGAAAGATTTCTTTTTAATTTTTCATATATATCAAAGTTAATAAGATAATGTCTTTTAACCTAAAAAGAGACACGTTTTTAATGATTTTTTGTACTTAAAAAATTTCATTCAACTGTGTGAATTTTCTGTATGAAAATAATTTTCAAACATAAAAAATTTTTTCATGATATCTTCATGGACTCTATTGCTCAAGCAGCTCGTATTTTTTTAAAATTAAAGTGGAAAAAGTATCTTTTTTTTCTGTTCTGTTGGAGAATTCGTTAACTTTGTACAAATGACAAAAAAGCTACAAATGTGATTTGTATTTTATTATAAATATTTAATATATTTATTTATTTCTTACATTTTTCTTCTATTTCCTTTTTATAATTTAACCTTTATGTAATACAAAATAAATATAAAAAAGAATAATTTAAAAATGCAGCGAAATTATTATGTAAAATTACCGACGAGTGGTCGATTTACAATTTGATGCGAAATCACATAAGAGAGGTTATGTTACGAACGGTAAGTAAGTTAACATTCGGGCTGTAATAGTACTACGTCATACGTGAAGCGAAAAGTTTCCAACGTTACACGTTGTAAATTTACATTGGGCTTTTTTACAGTGTATATACTTAAAATGTAAAATTGCACTTATTTCTCCCGTTTGGCGGCGCTGTTATCAGTGAACATGAGGCTATTACTTTTCGCGTACCTGTCGATTTTACTGCAGAGAAGTACAGTCAATATCAGCAAATTTTCCCATTGGAGATATGTCTCCTTATACTCCTTCATGAGTTAAGTATAATTATAGTAGGCCAGTCGGTGAGTGCAAAAAGTGCACATAAGTGCAACCTGAAAAGTCGAAGCAGTTTCTTGTAGTTTGAGGGCCCCAAATAAGAGCCCCATAGTTTGCACCACATTTCCGGTTGCGAAAAATGGTGTAAACAATCGCCAAAGTTCAAAAAACATGGTTTTTCGATGACTGTTGCTTCCGGTTAAATTTTAGGGAAAAAAGTTGTGATTAAAAGTTATAGAGCTTGGAAATAGCTCTTAAATGATTGGTCGCAAGTTGAAAAAGCTTAATTAGTTTAGTTGCAAATGAATTTAAACCATTAAAAATAGCACTTTTTTAATTGTTTAATAACTTTGTTAATGATTATCGAATTTGTTTCTAACTTCCCAGAAATATTCCCCTTGCGAGGCTGAATAAATCCCAAAAAAATCAACTTGATCGGGTAAATAGTTTATGCATAATTCCATTTGTTAACTAAAAACATAAAATTTTTCAACAAAACTTTTCAAAAAAAAAAATCCGACCTAACTTCAAGGGGTGGGGAGTTAACTTTTTAAAAAAAAAAATTCTTGACAAGTTAATTATTAATGTTTTTTATTAAAATTCGCACCACTTACAGTTTGATACATGTATTTTATGTAAAAAAATTAAACATAAGGTTTTGTGCATTTATTTTTAATTTATAACAAGTAAAAGTAAATGTATCCATTTTTCAACCTCTGAACGGCGGAGTGGGGGTACTCGGAGGAGCGTGATTCTCGCCGCCACAACTGAATTCAGCCGTTCAAATTTGCAAAAATGGTCATAACTTCGTTAATTATTTACCGATTTTTATCTTTCTTTTTTTAATTTGATGTATTTTTTTACGCTGAATCCAAAAATGATTTTATATGTTTTCAAATTACAATATTTTTAAAAATAAAAAAGAAAATTTTTTTAACGACAAATTTTTAATTATTATTTATCATATTTGACAAAAAATTCTTTTCGTACATATAATTCCATTGAATTTAAAATAATATTATGACATAAAAAAATTCAAAGGAATTATATATAAGCTTGTAGAATCAGGTTTACATATGCATGCCTGTTCAACTATCAATACAACAACGCTACACACTTAAAAGTAAATAATTTGAATTTTTTTATGTCATAATATTATTTTAAATTCAATGGAGTTATATGTACAAAAAGAATTTTTTGTCAAATATGATAAATAATAATTAAAAATTTGTTGTTAAAAAAAATTTTCTTTTTTATTATTAAAAATATTGTATTTTGAAAACATATAAAATCATTCTTGGATTCAGCGTAAAAAAATACATCAAATTAAAAAAAAAGATAAAAATCGGTAAATAATTACAAAGTTATGACCATTTTTGCAAATTTTAACGGTTGAATTCAGTTGTGGCGGCGAGAATCACGCTCCTCCGAGTACCCCCACTCCGATGTTCAGAGGTTGGAAAAAGGATACATTTACTTTTACTTGATGTAAATAAAAAATAAATGCACACAACCTTATGTTTAATTTTTTTACATAAAATACATGTATCAAACTGTAAGTGGTGCGAATTTTAATAAAAAACATTAATAATTAACTTGTCAGGAATTTTTTTTTTTTAAAAAGTTAACTCCCCACCCCTTGAAATTAGGTCGGATTTTTTTTTTTTTGAAAAGTTTTGTGAAAACAAATGAAATCAAATGCCCTTCACACGAAATCGATAAAGTGAAAAATGTCCGAGTTATTCCATTTGTTTATGTCAAAAAAACATACCCTTTCTTAACGTCTATTATTATGCACTTAAATAAAAAAAATCAATTTCCCATTTAAATGGAATGAAAGTTTGACTCCTAAACTATACTCTCGAAGAAAAAAAAACGAAATTCGCAGGTCCAAAAGTGGGGAAATTCCGTTGAAAAATTTCATGTTTTTAGTTAACAAATGGAATTATGCATAAACTATTTACCCGATCAAGTTGATTTTTTTTGGGATTTATTCAGCCTCGCAAGGGGAATATTTCTGGGAAGTTAGAAACAAATTCGATAATCATTAACAAAGTTATTAAACAATTAAGAAAGTGCTATTTTTAATGGTTTAAATTCATTTGCAACTAAACTAATTAAGCTTTTTTAACTTGCGACCAATCATTTGAAAGCTATTTCCAAGCTCTATAACTTTCAATCACAACTTTTTCCTCTAAAATTTAACCGGAAGCAACAGTCATCGAAAAACCATGTTTTTCGAACTTTGGCGATTGTTTACACCATTTTTCGCAACCGGAAATGTGGTGCAAACTATGGGGCTTTCATTTGGGGCCCTCAAACTACAAGAAACTGCTTCGACTTTTCAGGTTGCACTTATGTGGACTTTTTGCACTCACTGACTGGCCTATAGTGAATTGGAACCTGTTTTAAGTTGTTTGTTTATCCTTATTAATAAAATTAGATTTTTGTCTGTACATTGCATATTGTAATTCAAAATTTATATTACAGTCAACTCTCGATAAGACAAACTCGAAAGGAGACCGAAAAAAACTTTGAGTTATCGAAAAGTTTGAGTTATCAAATGTTAATAATGCTTATAAGGAATGAACGGGACACAAGAATTACTTTGACTTACCGAAAAATTTGAGTTATCGCGCTTTGTCTTATCGAGAGTTGACTGTATATTCCTTCTTTTTACACTCTAAGAAATTCCTAGTCTTAGTATAAGTACCTTATGCTTTTTGGGTGTCTGAAGCTGAATGTGAAGTTTATTTAACCCCTTCACGACAGGGTTTTGAAATAACCTCGAAAAATAAAAAAAAATTGACCCTAAAATTTGTAAATTAAAGAAAAATTCTTATTTTCATGCCTTAGTATCACTGCCTTATGTTTTTGGGGTCGCTGAAGCTGAAAATGAAGTTTATTTAACCCCATTACGCCAGAGTTTTGAAATTACCTCAAAAAAATACCTTAAAATTTTTAAATCAAAAAATTTTGGATTTTTTTTAAGTTTATCTCAAAACTCTGTAATAATGGGGTTAAAGAGACATCAGATTCAGCTTCAGCGACCCAGAAACATAAAGTAGTCACTGTCTGACCTAAAGCTCAGAGCATTAAGTTTTTATTTGAAAAATAATATCTTATTTAAAAAGTTTTTATTTTAATCTAATAATTATTTATTTCTTTTATATAATTTTAATTAGTTGAATCAATTAAATAATTACTTTACTCTAATAAATAAATTTATTTAAAACAAATAATGAGTTATTTTAAAACAAATCATTTATTTTGCTCAGTTAATTGGATATTTGACATAAATAAAAATTATTTGCAACAATTAATTTAGTTTATCGCTTTAAGTAAACTAAATTATCTATTTGAAATTTTGAAATAATGCATTATTTAATGAAAACAAATAAAAAATGTTTTAATCAAATAAATAACTTATTGAAACCAAAGTAGATAATAAGTTATTTAAAAAAATTTATTTATTTATTTCAACTAATTAATTAAATATTTGGTATAAATAAAAATTGTATTATTTAGTTAATTTATTAATTATTATTTAATTTATTTTTGATTTTCCTAAGAATGTAATAGTTTCTTTAATGAATCATTGGTTTCTGCTTGATATTTTTAAAATGTCAAAATTGAAGATTGTTGAGAAGGATATGAGCTTGCGTACGCATATCATGGAAACACTATAGGAAAAAATTTTGTACCCTGATAAAAAACATAAAAATACCTCAAAAACGGCATTTTTGCTGATTTTACGATGCGACGCGAACTTCAAACAAAGATACCTCATCGAAAAATAGATATTTTTAAAAGGTCCAAATTGGAAATTGTTAAAGAGGATATGGGCTTTCGTACCCATATAATGAAAACCCTACTCCCCAGGCGCGAAAGACCAATTCTGACGATAGATTAAAGGTTGATTGAGTCTTGAACGCTCAGTGTGGGTAACTCACAGTAGAAGCAGTCTTTACATCACTGTCAATCAATATTAGTTCAATATTGGTTCAACATTGGACCCAATGCTCGTCCCATGCTCGATTCAAGATTCGGTCAATCTTTATGAGTGAAGTTCGAACATCTAATCTTGATTCAAGCTTGAATCAATCTTTACACAATATTCAGTTTATCTTTATTTATTACCGTGTTCACTTAATTAAATAATATTATAATAATTATAATTATAATAATTGTTTCAAATAATAATAATAATTAACATTAAGTTATCAATTGATAAATAAATATTTATATTTATTTAGTATAAATATATTATTATTTGTAACATTCATATTTAAAGAAAGTTAAATGGAAAATTTTTTTATAAATGTTTTCAAAATTACTATCTATAGATAATTAATAAATAATAATTAAAATGTGCAATAAATATTCCTGACACTGCATCATATTTAATAATTTTATTAATTATGTTAACTTTTAATATTAATTTAATTAATTATTATTTATTTATTAATTAATTATTATAATTATTAATAATTATTGTTCAATTAATAAATATTATTATAATTAATAATAATTATAATATTTAACATTATAATTCATTATTATTCCAAATTATATTTATTTAAATAATATATTATTAATATATCTAATAATAAATGTTAATAATTTTGTTACTGAATAATAAAAAATATCAATTATTTATCGATGTTTATTAAATTATCCATTAAATATTTTTAATTGTAAAATGTTTTAAAAGTTGAATTTTGTAATGATTACAATTTTATTATGAATTATTTAATATTCATTTTTAATAATTAAAATAATTCAGGATTAGTATGTGTAAAATTTTTAGTCATAGTTTTCACTTTGCCCTTATAAGTAACAAAGTATACGGCACTGGCATTAATATATTTGATTAGTCCGAGGTCTCATCGAGACTCAGTGGCCGTGCGGTTTAAGTGGTTGCGTCAAGGACTTCCGGAATGCGTCTGGGGCGGGGGGACGTGAGTTCGATCCCACATTCGAGCGGATTTTTTCATTATAAGCGTTACATAAAATAATAAAATTACTATTTAATCTGTACAATTAATAAGTGTTGTGAATAAAAACTTGTGAACTTGTTTGTAAATAATATTAAAAGTATGTTAAAAATGTAGTTAAAAAATGTACAAATTATCACAAATTGTCTTTTTTTGCTAATATTATTTTTCAATATTATTATGTTAAATGGCATTTATTGTTAGTAATGTAATATTTATATGAAAATATTATAATTTTTATAATAATAACTTATTGTCATTAAATATGTAAATACATATATATATATATATATATATATATATTAATAACAATACAATAACAATACAATAAATCAGGTAAAGAAAGACATTTTTATTTATATTGCCTTTAGAGAAAGAGAGAAACCAGAGCCGGCGTTACTGGCGCCATTACCCAGACGTTACCTTCTGTGTTTCAATTATAAAAGTAATATATATATATATATATATATATATATATATATATATATATATATATATATATATATATATATATATATATATATATATATATATATATATATATATATATATATATATATATATATATAGACTTTTATCTATAGTTTTCCTTGCGATGAAGAAAGAAAGAAAATATTATTACCTGGGTCCCTCATTTACAAAGGCTATTGTTCAAGGGTTCGTATTGTTTGTGGTAATCCGTCGTAGGGTCTCTCTCTCTGAGAGACTTTATCAAAAAAACGGTTATGACTTTAATCATAATTTTTTACTAATTTTATTTATTTAAATATGTAGTGGTGGTGGTGAGGAGTTGTTTCTCAACTCCTAAATTAAATTAAACATGCTTTACCACAATGTTTTCTCTTGAAAAGGATGGTGGCTACCATCGAAACGTCGAGACAATTATATTAATAATAAATATGTTGACTAACTAAAAATTGTCTTCAAAATTTTTTAATGGAAAATTTTGATTCTTTTGCATAAACCTCAAAACACAAATTCTAATGTAATATTACTACCTATTTTTAAATTAGAATTCCTTGATATAAGTAAATTTTATAAAATAAAAGAACAATGTCTAACAAAGGAGAAACTGTTAATTCGACTACTCATGATTTAAGTATTGTTGTCACTGAAGGAGCAATGCTAAATAATGATCATATGTATGAATTTCAAAAGCTATTGGGAAGACAATCAATTTTTTTTATAATATATGCAAAATACTTTGTGTTTACAAACAATTGATTTGATAGTTCCTATCGAGAAAAGTAATCAGCACATTCAAATACTTTTTAGTGAATCTTATAAATCTGGTCATTGGATTTGTACTTATTATGATGGAATAAGCCTTTACATTTTTGATAGTCTTAATAAAAAATGTTTAAATCATGATGAAAGAGATTATTTAATTAGATTATATCCTCTTGAACCACCAGTCGTTTTCACAACTGTTGACCAACAACCAGAATACAGTCTTTCTTATGGAGTATATGCAATAGCATTTGCAACATCGTTGTTTTTTAATATTCTGTCTCACTCTGTCAATTACTATTATTGTAATATTAGAAATAATTTAATGTTAATGTTCGAAAACAATAGTTTATGTAAATTTCCCTCTGTACAACTTTCTAATAGTAAATCTTGCAGTTGTGTATGACTGAAATTGCCTTTTAAATAAAAAAGATATTCAACTTCAGTATGGAGAATCAAACTTTTCTAAAAACTCTATTAAGAAAGAAATTTCTTTCTCGAGAATAATAAATGAAATAAATAAAGGAAATATTGCATCAACAACACTTAAACAAAGTAGGGCTGAAATTAAAAAAAGTTATCGTGAGAGGCAAAAATTAAAACGTAAAAATGATAATGAAAATTATTCAGAGGAAGCATACACATCCATTTCTTTCCCAACAATTATAAATGAAATAAAGAAAGAAATATTGCATCAAAAACACTTAAGGAAAGTAGGGCTAAAATTCAAAAAAATTATCGTAAGAGGCAAAAATTAAAACTTACAATTGATAACGTAAATTATTAAGTGAGAAACACACTTCAACTAAGAAAAAACTTCAAGTCGAATCCAAAATAGAATATGCTGAGAACCTTAAATTAAAAAATAAAAAAAAGTGATACAAGTTCTTTGTCAAAAACAAAGAATACTCGATGACAAAGAAATTTTTGTGAAGGAGTATTAAAGCATCAAATTTAAAATGAGTTAATGTTAAAAATTATCTAGGTCCGATAAATAATTACTGCACACATTGTCAAGCTGAACATTTTAAAGATGAAAAAGTTTCTGGTAAAAAAGTTAGTTTTATTGACTGCTGTAGTCATGGAGGTGTTGTGTTAACTTTAATACAATATCCAGATGAATTAAAGCTTTTGTTAAAAGGGTGTATAAAAAATCAGGTCATTTAAAAAAAATATAAGGCTGTATAATAATTCTTTTTTTTTTGCATCTTTAAATGCTAATGTAATTAATTTTAATGACAAAAGAAGAGGACCATTCTGTTACAAAATTCAAGGTCAAATTTACTATCAAATTAATAGTGTCTTATATCCGGATAAAGGTGAGGATCCATGTTTTGGTCAATTATATATTTATGACCCTGAGGAATCAATCAGATACAGATTAAAAAGTAACAAAAATTTGGATGAAGACGGTTTAAAATCTATAGAAAATATTATGAGAAATTCTAATGCATACACAAAATCTCACATGATGATGTCAGAGGTAATTCAAATAGAAGCTGAATTAGCAAGACAAATAATGAAGAAATTCCTAAGTTACAATTATTGTTCACGTTGAAAAAAAGCTTTGATAAAAATAGAACAATTCTCAAAGTTTTAATGAAGTTACTGAAATTTTTAATACAAACTCTAAAATAGAAATACTAGAATCTTATGAAACGTTTTATAATAAATCTACAAAGGAATTAAAATTGGTTAGTAATTTAAATCCGAATGTTTAACCATGGATTTATTCCATATTTTATCCACTTGGAAATAAGGGTTATAATATTAATATGATTCGTAGTGATAGTGATTACAGAATTAGAAATCATACTATTTCTAGGTCTGGCTACATTAAATACAAAATTGCTGTAAGAGATAAAGAATTTACCCACATAGCACAATAGTATGAGGTGAGGTTATGTTGAGTACTAATCGTAAGGCTCATAAGGTAACACGATATTGCTGTGGTAGACCTGAGGTAAACTAAAAACTTCCGCCATGGAGGTAAGGTTACATGTTAGGGTGTGGTGACTATATATGATAAGGCCATGGTAACCTTACACGTTAAGGTTGAGGTAACGTTACATGTTAAGGTTGAGGTAAGGTTACATGTTAAGGTTGAGGTAACGTTACATGTTAAGGTTGAGGTAAGGTTACATGTCCAGGTTGAGGTAAGGAAATTATTAAGTTGTAAGGTTGAGGTAAGGTTGTGATAAGTTTACCAGTTATAGAAAATATTGAAAAAATAAATAATAAATAAATATTCAATTAAAATGTTAAGTTTGTTGCTCTTCTCTATTTTGGAAACCTGACATGAAGCAGAAAATTTTGAAAACAAATTTGGGGGGACTGGGATTCGAATCCGGGATCGACGCGCATAAACCTATCATTCTAACTAACTGAGCTAAGTAGAGAACTGGCAGAAGGAAAATTAATGTTGCCTTTAAGGTGAACCAAGAAGATGATTAACTCCTTAAAGGCAACATTAATTTTCCTTCTGCCAGTTCTCTACTTAGCTCAGTTAGTTAGAATAATAGGTTTATGCGCGTCGATCCCGGGTTCGAATCCCAGTCCTGCCAAATTTGTTTTCAAAATTTTCTGCTTCATGTCAGGTTTCCAAAATAGAGAAGAGCAACAAACTTAACATTTTAATTGAATATTTATTTATTAATTATTTTTTCAATATTTTCCATAACTGGTAAACTTATCACAACTTTACCTTAACCTTACCTCAACCTTACCTCAACCTTACAACTTAATAATTACCTTACCTCAACCTTGACATGTAACCTTACCTTAACCTTAACATGTAACGTTACCTCAACCTTAACATGTAACGTTACTTCAACCATAACGTGTAACGTTACCTCAACCTTAACATGTAACCTTACCTTAACCTTAACATGTAACGTTACCTCAACCTTAACGTGTAAGGTTACCATGGCCTTATCATATATAGTCACCACACCCTAACATGTAACCTTACTTCCATGGCGGAAGTTTTTAGTTTACCTTAGGTCTACCACAGCAATATCGTGTAACCTTATGTGCCTTACAATTAGTATTTAACATAACCTTACCTCATACTATTGTGCTATGTGGGTAATCAATTTTTATATGGAGGTAGATTGTTTCAACAATGGGTGGTTGAAAATGATGTAAAAATAAACAAAGATAGATTAAGATTTTGTGCAAATAATCAAGCTCAAGTGAGAAGTGAAAGATATAAAGGACTGATTGATTATTTACACAATCATGTGTTGAAAAATGATGTACACGTGTGAAAAACGCTTATATTGCCTTCTACTTTTATAGGATCACCTCGCAATATGATGCAACAATATCAGGATTCGATGGCTATTGTTGCTCGTCATGGTAGACCAGATTTATTTATTACAATGACGCGTGAATTGGAAAGAGATACATGAAAATTTATTTCCCTATTAAACTGCTGCTGATAGACCTGATATAGTAACTTTAAAAGTTAAACATCTACTTAAACCTATTGTTGATAATAAATTATTTAAAGAAGTCAAATCATATGTTTATATTATTGAATTTCAAAAGCGAGGATTGCCACACATTCATTTGTTAGTTATATTGAAAGAAAATTCTAAAATATTAGCAGTTGAAAGTGTTGATCGTTATATTTCTGCAGAAATTCCTAATGAAAATATCAATCCTATTTTACATAAAATAATAATGCAAAATAATATTCACGGACCTTGTGGAGATTGGTGTTTAAATGATGGAAATATTAAAAAAAATTTCCAAAAAGTTACCAAGAAGAAACTACAATTGAAGAAAATTGCTATATTCATTGTCCTCGAAGAAATAATAATAAAGCGTGTGAACGACCAAATGGATTTATTGTTGATAATTCTAATGTTGTTCCGTATTGCCCTAAACTTTCAGAAATATTTAATTGCCATATTAATGTAGAAATAGTTTCGAGCATTATACATGGATAACAAAATCTCATGAATGTAAACAAAGAATTCGTAAAGTAAAAGTATAGGGAAGAATGTATTCAGTTAATCCACATTAAATGGAGTTATTTCATCTTAGATTATTGTTGCTTACAGTAAAAGGAGCAACTTCTTTTGAAAGTTTGAGAACAGTTAATGGAGTTGTTCATGAATCTTTTACAACTGCTTGTTTGGCATTAGGACTTGTAGAAGATGATAGTGAGTGGATTAGGACAATCAAAGAAACTGCATTATGGATGATGCCTCATTTACTTCGCCAATTATTCACAAGAATTTTAATTTAATGTCATCCTGTACATCTGGATAAACTACATATGGGAACAATTTAAGGGTCAAATGTCAGAAGATTATTAAAAAATAAACGACATTAAAGCTGAACAAAGGGCTTGTAGAAATATTAAAAGACTGTTATTTAACGAAGGATATAATTTAACTGACTTTCAGGGGTTATTAGATAAACAAGATGAAATTTTTACTGAACAAGTTAATGATATAAATATTGCAGAACATATTAACATAGGAGAACAGAATTATGCTAAATTAAATGTAGAATAAAAACTTGTAGTTGATTATGTACTTGATGCCCTAAAGGATTCTTCTTTTGACTGTTCTATGGTAATTGTTAAGAAGTAAAGGAATAAATGTTTGCAACATGGCATTTACAGGTATAGCTGCGACTCTTCTTCCTAATGGAAAAACTGTTCATAAAGTTTTAGGCTTACCCGTTCCATTATACAGTGATTCATCTTCAAACATTAAAGTTCAATCTTTAGAAGGCCTTTTTTAAATATAGATGTTTTTATTTGGGATGAAGCACCAATGGCTCCAAAATATGTTTTAGAAATTATGGATTATCTATTCCAACGAACCTTTTGGTGGTAAAATTGTAATTCTAGGCGGAGATTTTCGACAAACTTTACCAATTAAAGAACGGGGTACAAAATCAGAAATAGTACATTTATCAATAAAAAATAGTAAACTATAGAAATATTTCAAAAAATACACATTAACAGATAATATGAGAGCTTTACCATAAGAAACGAAATTTGTAGATTTTTTACTTAAAGTAATGTTATATTACCAGAACATATTATTCAAAAAGGGAATAGGTACACAAAATTTAAAATAAAATTTAATCCTTTAAAGATAAAATGTTTTTAATAACTATGTGTGTATCTTTAGAGTAATATTAGAAACTTTTCGGTGTAAAAACATTTCGATTTTTAATAGCAGAAAGAAAAGGGGCGTGCGTAGCGCGCAAAAATAGTGACTAGTATTAATAATAATAATTAATATATTCACGTTATATTGAATGAACGCGTGAGAAGCGTGTAAATTTGGGAACAGTGGAAGCAGTCTTGTTCAGTCCTGCTTTCGGCTTCCGCAGCATTGATTGAAGATTAAACGCCAGTCTTCAACAAAGACTGAGCGTCAGGTTTACATCGGTGTTACTATTCCGGACTCAAGCAGCCTTGCTTTTGCTGTCCTACCAAGCTTTAACCAATACTGACCAACCCTCAATCAAGCTTCGTAAAGCCTGAACTCACTGTCAGCTCGCGCCTGGGACTGATTCAGTTTTAGAATGTAGGAAAAATTTTTATACCCTGATAAAAAACCAAAAAGGTACCCCAAAAACTGCCTTTTTCAATTTTCAAGGTCAAATTTCTCAAAAATCTAGGGTGATGGAACAATTCTGATTACGGATTCGCGTTCGGCATCAAAAAATCTATAAAAATCACCCGATGCGATCCTAGAAATAAAAATGCTGTTGCACTGTGTAAGTAATCTCATTCGTTGATTATTAACTCTGTGATCACTAAATTAAGATAAAACGAAAAATCAGTAAGGGAAGCTGGCAACCAAAGCGACATCTTAGGGTTTCGTGGATATAGGAGCAGTTGCTATGGTTACCATAGCAATGATTGCTGTGGAAACAGTTTCTATGGTAATTATTACCATAACAACGATTGATATGGTATGAATCACCACAATAACGCTTGCAATGGTAACTATTATCATAGCAACGGTTGTTATGGCAACCCTAACCTCGTTATATAACGGCCCTTATGGGGGCCGTTAAAAATTACAGACAGACAACAGAGTTTCAATATAAGGGTTTCGCTCCATGGCCACGAAACCCTAATAACGAGGAGAATCATAAGTGAAAGCAAAGACGGGAAAATATATAAACGTAAAAGAAGCTGTGGAAGAATTGAAAGCAAAAAAAGAAAAAAAAGAAAAAGAAGAGCAATTATACTCTCCAATAAGGAGTGATACTCTTAATTAAAGTATAAAATTTAAGAGGATTTTAGAACAGGAATCCTCTCAACACAAAAATAGTTTTTTTTTGTGTAGAAGGAGAAATAATTTATGAACAAGTTAGGGAAACTTTCTTAAAATTATTATTTATAAATTATTAAGAGAAGAATAATTCAAAAATAACTGGATTTTGAAATAGTTAAGTTTGCAGTTTGTAAAAATTATTAAAAGACATTCAAGTGATTTAAGTTTTTTCTGTGTTGTTAATATGTTGTTATGTGTCGATTAACTTTCCTTTTTGATGAATTAAAGTAAACAAAGTTAAGTAAATTTTACTAATAAATAGTAATTTTGATTAATTTACTTGTAAAATTTACTAATTCAAAAGCAAAATGTCAGTCACTAATTCAAATTAGTAAACATTTTTATTAATTCAAATTTAGAGAGTACAATGACAAAAGAAGTTAAAAGTAGAAGTAATAGAAAGTGAAGTACAAAAGTACAAAAACAGAAGATAAAGTAGAAAAAGAAGTAAAAACAAAAATAAAAACTTAACTGAAATCAAAAAATAAAAATAAATTTTAATAACTTCTAAAATAATGAACGCTTTTTAATCATCTTAAGCTTATTTTAAATGTCATTTTATACAGAATAAGAATTACTTATTATTATTAATAACCTGTAATTTTTTTCTTTCAATAAGCAGGACGTCAAAGTTAGACAAAGTCTATGAGTAATTCTTATTCTGCAGAAAATGACCTTTAAAATAAGCTTAAGATCCTTAAAAAGCGTTCATTAATTTAGAAGTTATTTAAATTTTGGTAAAACATTGAAAATGACGATTTTTTAAAAATATCTAATAAAATTCTGGACAAATGACTTCTGTAAAGTCTTATTCTTTTCAAAATTTTATCATTTTTTAAAACATATACCGAAAAAAATTTTAGTTTTTATAAATTTTATGTTAAAAAGTTTTGTTCATTCTTTTGAAAATGGGTGCACTCACAATTTTGTCCGGAACTGTAATTAGGGGAGCGTGTGGTAATAGGAGCTTGCGGGTAATGGGAGCTTTTAAATTTTACGTACTTAAAAGCCTTCAAATTCGCTGTAATGTCTAGAAAATCTTCTACAACCTTTGTTTATATCATTCCAAAACAAACGATCACATTCTTGACAAATTTTTAGTAAACACAAGGGAAAATGTATTTTTTGAGTTTTCGTTGTAAAATGCAAAATATTTCTAAACATCACCATAAGTAGTGAAAATTGTATTATTTAGTTCTGTTTTTTCATTATATTATAGGTGAATATGTGTAGATATGTATACTTGTATAAAAATCGAAATAATAATAAAATTTGTTTATGGTTTTATTTTTTTATTCAAATTTTAGCCTGTAAGAATTTTGTGGGGTAATAGGAGAATTAGTGTCAGACCAAAGAATTTTCGTTACTATGTTGCGTCTTTCGTTATTCATCGATTTTTGAAAACTTGTCCGCCATATTGGATTCGCCATTTTGAAATTTGCAAAACTAATATTGCATTCGAAATCTACGACTTCAGAAACTCTTGATTAGTGATTTCAGTAACTTTAGCGCTTAACCAAATTTTATTACTTGAATTTTTGGTGCAAATGTTTAAGGGATACTAAAAATGAAGAATGTAGTTTCGTTCACTAAATTTAGTGTAGAATTGTCATTTTTAATCCAATCGAGGTCCACAAGGACTCAAAATTTGTGTAATGATATAGTCTATCAATAAAAAAATTAAAACCTAAACATTCTTTCCTGTTTGATGTAGAAAAAAATAGTAGAAGTTACTCAAAGGTCTAAAAATCATCAAAATTGGCATGAAATTTCATCTTTAATCAACTGTAACTCTCTTAATTTTTGTTGAATTTTATTCTGTGACCTATGGATCGAAAGGTAATTTAATAACCTTTCCAATGATACCTCATTTATTATATTTTGACAAGCTAATTTTCCTACAGGTAAGTTCAAGTGGCGTCGCACCTCGAAAATGCAAAATTTGAAGCTACAGAAAAACTGCACGAGGGAAAAAAATTAAAACTATGATTTTCTTACTCAACAAACACCTACTATTCGAAAAAAAAATGTTTTGTTCGATTGGCAAAAAAAAGTTTTTAATTTGTAAACTTGTGTTATGAGTATAAAAGATACGTGGAAATTTTCATCAAATAATGAATAACCCAATAAAAATATAAAATATATTAATTAACTGTGCGTAAATGACGTAAAAAATATTATGTAATATTTATTTCACATATATTTTGCCTACAATTTTTCAATAAAGGCAAGCAAATTTTTAGGTTATAAATGTTTGTTGACATAGCAGCAGGCCTGCATACCAGTAGTGCCAATCTGATTTCACACATCTTACTTCAATTAAATGGCGCTAAGTTTGAAAATTTATTCATCCTGTTATGTGTAATTTACTTTAATTAAGTTAATTTTTAATTAATAAATTGATTTTTAAATAAAAAGACATTAAAATATTTTCAAATTAATCAAAATTAATATTTTTCACAGTAAATATAGGTATATGAAATATCACAAAATGACAAAACTGCAAATGTTACCAACCCAACATTTTGAAAATGTTTATCGACAGGTAATACTCATTTTGAGCAACTTGAAGTTAGTAATTTGTTCAAATTGAGTAGTACTCAAAATAAGATGCAACAAAAATGAGACCAAGTTTTTTCTGTGAAGTTTCTAATTAAACATAATTAAAGATAAATAACGAAATTAGTAGGAAATGACGAAAACAATGTATTATTATAAAGATAAGTTGTTTTTTTAATAATTTTCTTTAAGGGGCTCCAATTCCCCCACGCTCCCCTACCTACTTTTTTAGTTAATCTAACACTTTTTGTATATTAAATTTACTAAGAAATGTAGTTAAATTCCAATAACAACTACAAAATGTTATTGCATTAACTACATTCTTAGTTCATTTATATAACTACTGTTTAATGGTCAACATAAATTGTTTAATTATTTTGGGGACTAGAAATATTTTTGGAAATGTTTTTTAAACTAAGCATAATAGTTAAAAAGTAGTCAAATATTTGGCAGATTCCAACAAAAATAATTCTTTTTTAAATACCAGACAATCCACAGTTAAATATTTAAGGGACATTCCACGTCAACACGGACAGAACTCTAAACAAAAATTGCTTTGATGGATTTAAACGTTCTACGGCTTAATAGATTTCTACATTCATGTACTTTAAGATGCAGATGGATGTTTCTTGAAAAATTCCATTTCCGATGCTAATAGAGCTGTCAAAAGTTAAAAGGTCTAAAAATCTCAAAATACTTTTATGAATTAAAGATTAAAAGCAAAAAACGAGGTAAATTATTCTGTAACTCATTCTTTAACAGTTTTTAGAGTCCCTGATTATAAATATAAAGTTTTTTTTTTAATCCAAAATGGCGAATCCAATATGGCGGACAAAATTCAAATTTGATTAGATTCTCGGAGGCTTATGGGGCCACAGATTACGAATATCTTCATATTCATCAAATTCATATTCATCAAATTTCAAAAATTTTTTCTCTATATTAGATTCACCATTTTGAATTTTTAAAAAGTGACTTCAGATTCGTAATTAGCAACCCTAAAAACCCCCGAGTATAACAAGTTTTAGTCGCATCTGATAAAATTTGTATTTTGTCCGCCATATTGGATCCGCCATTTTGGATTTTAAAAAAAACTTTAGATTTATAATCAGGAACTCTAAAAACTGTTAAAGAATGAGTTACAGAATAATTTACCTCGTTTTTTGCTTTTAATTCATAAAAGTATTTTGAGATTTTTGGACCTTTTGACTTTTGACAGCTCTATTGACATCGGAAATGGAATTTTTCAAGAAACGCCCATCTGCATCTTAAAGTACATGAATGTAGAAATCTTTTAAGCCCTAGAACGTTCAAATCCATCAAAGCCATTTTTGTTTAGAGCTCTGTCCGTGTTAACGTGGAATGTCCCTTAAATATAAATGTTCCAAATGTTCAAAAACTTACCACATCTATTTGTAGCTTGTCTTCACCCCGGAGACATTCTTAACTGATAATCTTTAGGCACACCATCACACACAATTATAAAAACTACATATACTTTAGAAATTACTTTAAAACCGTTAACGAAATTATTAAACATTATATTACTAACCAACCGCAACGACAAAATATTTGAAAACACTCGCAAACTTACTTTTTAACCGAATAAGAATTACTGAACGCTCACTTTTTTAAAGAAAAATCGAACACTCCCGAAACTAGTTCGAACTGAAGAAAATTCCAGATTGATATCAATCCTCTCTAACTTCCTGCACAGTGAAAATAAATTACTGAAGAAGTGATCCTTCTTTTTGCAGCATCCCTCCTGAAAAAGAAAAAAATTGTGATTGTAGTTTCTGTTAGTGTTGCTGCGATAATGGCGAGAGGCGAGACGAGACGAGACGAGAGAACTTTGACTCGAGACGAGACGAGACAGTATTTTTTTAATTATCGCTAAAACGATACAAGACGAGAGAGGTGTCACGAGAGACGAGAATTTTTCTAAATGGCAAAGTTTTATTCTGAAAATATAGTTACGATTAATATAATTATATAAAATATGATAGATATATGTATACTAAAATCTTTTATGGTTTACGTTGCATTTAAGGGGACACCCAAGTCACCTAAAAACAATGCAAAAAGAGTCAACTTTCAGTACACTTTTCTCGAAAACTATTATTCCAATTGCGTTCGCCCTTTTTTCATTCGATTACAAATATAATCAATACTATGAATAAGAAGTAATACAACGTTATCTCCAATAGAAACTTTTTTATGAATATTTATACCAAAAGCAAAATAAAAATCCCATTTTCTCTCATTCATTGACTCATATCTCCGTTTGTACAACTCAAAATGATGTTAAACTTCTTATTCGTATTCTTGGAACCTTACTGAACAAAGTAAAAAAAAAATTACAAATCGGTTTAGTAGATTCGGAGAAAAGTGTACCGAAAGTTAAAAAATTGGAAAAAAACATTTTTACAGGAGACACCAAAAAAGAAAAAATACTAAAAACTCATGGTATTCAGAATCATGTAATCAGATTTCCTCTACTTTTCAGAAAAGGTTTTAAAAAGTCTTGTTCTATTCCTAATTGAGTCTACTTTTAGAAAATCAAATTTAAAAAAATCGATTTTTTTGTCATTTTTCCACTTAGGTGTCCCTTTAATAGATTTCTTAAACAAAATATAAGAAATTATAAATATTTTAATAAAATTGTTTAAGAATTAATAAAATTGTTTAAGAAAATTGTTTAAGAACCGTTTTATAAGAATATTGATAATAATATTTAGAGGCCTTTTACGGTTGGGAAAACGAAAAAATGCTTTGGTATAGAATCATCATTATTCGAAAAATATTGTTTTGGATTAATAATTTTTTTATAACGTGAATTTATTTTATCATCTAATAATTTTAATGGAAAACCATTTTCTAAAAGCGTATTTTTAATAAATATTAAATTATCCTTATGAAAAGATGGATGAGATAATTTAATTGCTCTATCAACCAGAGAGTAAATAACACCAATTTTTTGCGATAAAGGATGTTGTGATGCAAAATTAATATAACGTCCAGACCAAGTACTTTTTCGGTACCAGTTAGTCTTTAAGCTATTATTTTCAACTATAAGTGATAAATCCAAAAAATTAATTATATTATTTTTCCAATATTCTAAAGTGAATTTTAAATTTTTATTAACATTATTAAATTTAGTTAAAATAATAATATTAATATTTTATGTAAATTATATTTTTTTATACATAATATTTAGTAAATACACTCTTTTTCAACTAAAAGTTGAAATTTAATTCATTTTTCAGTGTTTTTTTTAATGAGCACTCGAACCAAGAATGAAGACCAGACTGATACCTGAAAGACTACCAAGTCTCACCTTAATCGTCAAGTCATTTTTCCGTAATGTGTAAACACGTCAAATTTTTTACAATACTTCTATAAAAAAGCTGAAAAAGACGAGAGAAAACGAGAATGTGTAGCATTCTCGACACTCTAGACGAGACGAGACGAGACGATAATGTGTAATATTTTCGAAACACGAGACGAGACGAAACGATAATTTGACCTGCAATAACGAGACAAGACGAGTCAGTTGAAATCATTGCCTCGTCTCGTATCGCGGCAACACTAGTTTCTGTACAATTTAAATTGTTATTTACAAAAAATGATCAAACATAATTTACTAAAATACAAAGAAGTTTATAATCAATTCCACTATTTTAATAATTTCCAAATTCTACATGCACCACAAGCAAAAACCTCATAAAAAATGTAAAATATTTCCGATACAACCTACTTCCCGTGCAAAATCCCGGGTATTACCTTTCTAAAACACATCAAAAAATAATTTTCAAATTTCACATCTCTCTCTTCCTTTCTCTCTCACTCTTTAGGTGAGAATCTATTCAACATTATTAATTAAAAATGCCCATCTCCGTGCATATGAAATTTCGCACCGAATTAATCCGCAAAATCCTTTTTGTTTTTCATTTGCTTTTTTGTTTTTATTTTGAAAACAAGTAGAGAACTTGAAATTCGCGTGCCTCGTTTCAAATTCAGCAGATGTGCATGGTATCAATTGAGAAACATTGCGCTCATGCATGACCCAATTGTGGAAATCGTCGATTAAGCGCGAAAACATGAACGAATAACTGGCTGTACCGCAGCAAAAACAGGTATAACCTATACACACACATATATGGGTGATTCTACAAACGAAGGACGAAAATCAAGAAAATTTGGACACAACATTTTTTTCTCATTTAAGGTCTGAAAAGTATTTTAACTTCAAGTTAATGGTACTAATAAAGACATCCATAAGTGGCCAGACAAAATATTAAAAATTACAAAAGTTATGGTTATTTATAAACAATTTATCCAGAGAATTAAAATCGTGTCAAGAAAATTTACATTAACATAAAAATTAATGAATAGATTTTTATAAAATTGGTTACTCGGGGGTTTACGGGGTTGCTGATTAAGAATCCAATGTCAGTTTTTCAAAATTCAAAATGGCGGATCCAATATGGCGGACGAATTTTGAAAAAACTTATCGTAATCGTCTAAAAATCGTTACCCGGGGGTTTTTGAGGTCGCTGATTAAGAATCTAATGAAATGAATTTTTAAAAAATTGTTCGATATTTATTAAATTTGATTTTGTAAAATATATTTAAACGTTAAATAAGTTATTAACCTAGAGGAAAAGTTAGAACTAACAATTTACAAGTTACCACCATTTTCGCAACTTTTGAATCAGATAGTTCAAGATTATTTAAAATACGGTATACATGATGCATACGAAAATTTCAGAGGACTGAAAAGAAATCGAATACTAAATACTTTAAATACACCTCTAGTTTTTAACGTTGAGTTTAATTTTGAATTTACTTTTTAATAATTTATTAATTTATTTTTATTTAACTTATTTAACTAATTAATAATTAATAATAAATTGAAATTAATTAATTAATTATGATTATTAAAAATTATTTAAAATTTATTTATTTATTTTTATACATCTATGAACTATAAATAGGGTAAGTCCGGGGGAGATGGCCATAGTTTTTTTAAAGTAGTGTAAAATTTATAAAAAAGCTTTTTTTGTCTAAACTTTTATTGATAATTAAACATTGAACACTTAACTTGAAAATAAAGAAACATAAAATAAAATATTTTCATTGTAACAATCTTAAAATTTACATTTTCGAAAAAGTGCATTTGGCCATTTCTCTGGAATGTCCGGGTGAGATGGCCACATGTGTTCGGGAGAGATGGCCACTACCTATAATTTTTGGCTTTTATCTTAAATTTAATTTTTAATCGTTCACATCACTTTCCTCTTTTTCTGGTCGCTTTTGAAAATTTTTCATGGGGTTCAGAGCAGTTTTCATGTAGCCACAAGTGTCAAATTCTGCATTGAATTCAATCTTCAATTAATGTCGTTCGGTTGTAACTTTTAGCACAACCTACAAATAAATCTCCATCTCTGGTGTCAATTAGATCAATTATTTTGTTCTCAGACATTTTTAATTTGCTTTTCTTTAATATTTCTCAAGTATCTAACATTAACATAAAAAAATTTTAAATAAAAGTCATTAATGGCCATCTTACCCAAAAATTCATGATAAAAGTAAACATCAAAATATTAAATAAATAAAATAATTTTTCCCTTCATTTTTCGTTTATATCGAAGCGTGGGTTATACACTACTCAATAAAACTTAAATTTAAAAATTATGTTAACAAATAACAATATAGCAACAAGAAATCTGAAATTTTCAAATTATTTTGGACCCATGCAAAAAAATAAACAAGGATTACACTTACAGCTTCATTATTTTTCATCAAATTATTGTTTAGATTTATTACACAGGCCTACAAATTTCAGACCCAGAAACGGGATAGGTTATTTCCGATGTAATTTGTCACCCTGAATCCAAAACTGGCAGCGAAATTGCTCTATCACGTCACGATTTTAAAAGAAAGTACAATTATTCACCTTTCAAAATATTCTACACCCGATCCGATCCGACTTTTTTTACTAAAATACAACAATTTAAAGTTTATGTTACACGACCTAAAAACTAAAAAAAGGAAGAAAAGAATAATTGGAAAGTATTTTAACTTAAGCATCTGATTTTTAATATTTTGGGATTGTTGATTAGAAAACCGATGTCGGATTTTCAAAAGTCAAAATAGCGGATCTAATATGACGTATGTCAAAATAAAAAATTGATCGGATTCGCTTGAAACTTTTTACTCGGGGGTTTTTGAGGTCGCTAATTACGAATCCGATGTCAGATTTTCGAAATTCAAAATGGCGGATGTAATATGGCGACATATTTTTAAAAAATTTAACGGATTCGCTTGAAACTCTTCACTCGGGTATTTTTGAGGTCGCTTATTAAGAATCTGGTGTCATATTTTTGAAATTTAAAATTATTGTGGATCTAATATGGTATTATATGTTATTAAAATCGAAAAACGTAAAATTCGAAGTCTTTTGAGTACTTGAAAAAAAGATTTTCACACCTATAGATATCTAAATTGTATTTACATGTATTTACAGGTCCAGATATAAGCAAAGGAGTGATTCTGTACTATATTATAAAAACGAAACTAACTAAACAAAGATCCTTTGTAGAAAAATGCGTAAAGGTTCATAAAGAAAAATAAAACTTTTAACTTTCTTTACTAAAAGAATGTATAAATTATGCTCTAAATGTTCGAATTTTACGTTCTTCGATTTTACTAACATATAATACCATATTAGATCCACAATAATTTTAAATTTCAAAAATGTGAAATCAGATTCGTAATAAGCGACCTCAAAAACACCCGAGTAAAGAGTTTCAAACGAATCCGTTAAATTTTTTTAAAATATGTCGCCATATTACATCCGCTATTTTGAATTTCGAAAACCCAGATAACAATCATGCGTCGCACTTTGTCGCACTTCGGGCGCAGGACATGCGAGTCACGCGGTGCGTGCATAATGAGACGCATTTAGCAGTCACTCGTTCTGATTTTGTTGCACTTTAGGCACATGACGAGCGAGTCACACCGTGCTTGCTTAATGAGACACATTTTGCTGTCGCTCGTGCTAATTTTGTAGCATGCGTGAGGGCATAAACGTAATACTTTGAAATGAGGGGTTGATAGTAAAAGTGGTAATTAGGAGCAAAAGTGGGATAAGTGACTTGGGCGCAAATACGGGCTAAAATGATTTTGTAATTTATGGATAAATTAATTATAATTAATGATAAAAAAATATTTAAAATAGTAAAAAAAAACTTTAATATTTTGCAAATCATTCGTGTAATAAACTTATTGATAAATATTTTAATTGTTTTAAACCATTTTTGCTACCAAGTCACTTATCTCCCAATGTTTTTTTAAACCACTTTATATCAGCCCCTCAAATAATTTTATATTACATTAAAGTTAATAAAATTTATGAATTTATGAAAATTACTTTAATGATAACTTATAGAAATTTTTAAAATTGAATTATTTAATAATTTACAATTTATATTTTATTAATTTATATAAAATGCATATGAACCATTCCATTATATTTCGACTAAAGTCGTTGCCGACTAATTGTAAAAAATTATAATATTTTGCAGGAATAATTTTAAAGATATTAGGATCATCGAACAAAAATAATTTTTTAAATATTTTTTATATTTATTGTAAAATAATTATTTTATTATTATTGCCCAATTTTCGTAATTTTTCTTTTTTCTGGGCAGAAGTTATTTACATTTTAAAACAGGCCTGTTTTAAAATCGTGAAAATAAGCAAAGTGCCAGTTTTAATTGCTTATTTTTTAACATTTGTGAAGAAAAAAGGAAGAAAGTGATAAGAAAAACTAAAAGTTATTAAAAGTTTCTTTATATTTCATAAGGTTTTATTCAATTTAATGATTTCTCTTTCTCACATTTAGCGAATAAAATTTGCAAAAATAGGTTATTTGCCAGGTGAACTTTAAAATAATTGTTTATTTAATATTTCCTAATAATAATTGTTTGTATCAATTTATAATAATAAAATAATTCATTCATAATAAATTCTTGTAATAAACAAATTAAATTGTCAAACAATAATTTAGTTTAAAGGAATGTTACACGGGAAAAATCTCGAAACCTTCAAACTTGTTTGGTAGTGGATCCCCTCCTTCCTACTTATTGTTCAAGCAGTGAGGTGAGAATCTCTACTTTTCACTAGTGGAATTTTAGGAGGTTAGAATGAGGTGTTAAATGAAGTTAAGATAATTATAAACAATTACAGTTTATTATTTGTTCCTCTAAAACCCTAATACATATTTATTTATCCCTTTTTTTATTCTCTTTTATATCTTTAATTTATAACTATAATATATTCTTGTTAATGTGTGTGTAATTCTAACACAATCTTTATTCTTCTCAAATGTATAATATTTGTGTGTGTGAAGTATTATTTAAGTGTATGTATACAATTGACTCACCTATTCGTTATTTGATATTATTCCTTTAAACTTCTTATAATTCTTTTTTATAATATTTATTTTACTTCAACTTCTTATAGCACAATTTCTCATTTAGAACTTTTATTATTTTTCACTTTTTATACTTAATTATTAATTATCAGTAATACGTATGATAACTTCTTTATATTCAAAATAATGGCCAAACTGACCCACGACTTACTATCGCGAAGACTCACGGGCAAATGCCCAGATTTCCCTGTGTTAATCGATTTTATTAATCGACATTACAGTGTTGAAATTCTTCTTTAGTTTATTGCACCTGCTTCTTGCCAGGCGCTTTTCTGCAAGCTTGCAGTTTTGGACAGTGGTGTGATCTTGGTTCATTAACTTGGACACATCACTTCTTAGATTTCACAATGCATTAGTATTTTAAGTATCATTCTTTTAAATTAAGTTCATTCACTTTTTAAAGCAAATTTATAAATGTGTGAAATGTAATAAACAGCTATAAATGAGAATTATATTTTATGTATTTAACTTCTATTTTAATTCTTGTAACCAATATTATAACGAATAGATGAATTATGTTTGTTTTATTATTATTTTTAATATAGGTATTTGTATTTTGTTCATACTTTCTTATAAACATTATAATTGTATTTTGATATCACGAAGGGATAAATTGTGACGAAGTCGGTTCGACACAAATGCCCCCCTTTTAATAGGCTGACGTCCCTTGTCAGCTGCGGAAAAGCATTTTTGAAGATCCTCTTGAAATTTGTAGATATAACTCGTTTGAGTTTTACAAAAAATCGTATCCTGGTTATCATCCTTTACAACAATTTTAGCTTGGAGAGTGATTAAATTAATCTTTCTAAAAAACTAGTCTTACAAAATTTAATATATTTTCATTTATAAAACATGTCCAAAATGAAATGCGATTTAACATGCCATTTAACATGGTTTTTTTTACAAAAGTTGATCTTGGAGAATAATTAAGTTAAACTTTTATCAAAAGTAAGTTAACAAAATTAAATACGTTTTCATTTATAGAACATGTTAAAAAAAAGAATTTCACATAAAGAATTCCTAAGTTCGTTGTTTAAAGTGTTTTTAGCTAAATTTTTTTTGTTGGTAAAGGTATTTATGTAGGTTATTGTGTCTTTAGTTTAGTTATATAATTTTAAAAGCATTTTGTCGATTTTTACTTTATTCGCTGACGTCTTTCATTTGTATCATATGTGTTAACGTAACGATGACAACATTGTATTGCATGTGATTGTCATAATGAAATTTTTTTTTATTATTTTCGAAAAGAGAAGAAAAAAATTGTGACGACAATTCTGTTGTCATGCCCCCCTTTTAATTAGGCTGACGTCCCTTGGCAGCCATTTCTAAATGCTTTTGTTCTTTTATTTTCTTTACAATTTTTGTAAAATCTTTTCGCGTTTTAAAGATTTATATCAATAGGGGTAATTTAATGTTTTGTGTTATAGTATAGTTTCAAGTTTAGTTTACATTAGAAGTAAAAACAGAACTGGTTTTCGATGGTTTACAAATTATTTTTGTATTTAGCATGATTAATTTTATTGTTTATATAGAAAAATTATATTTTTAATATTTTTGTTGATTTGCATATTATTTTTGTATTTATTTTGACGCATTTTTAAGTATTTTAAAGTCTAGAGTGGTAAAAAACTGCTTTATTTTTTTTAAACTTATCTTTTTAACTATATTACTAAAAAACAGAATTTTAATGGTTTATATTTTAATTGCATTTTTACCAATCTAGGCATTCGTTTATTTCAAGATATGTAATTTTTCTAAATTTTCATTTCATTTTTTTTTTAATAAAATTTGAGTAACAACGTTTATTATTTTAAGTATTTTTTAATTGATCCTTATTTTTAAATGTACATTGTAAATTACAAAACCTATAGCTAATTTTAGTATACAATTATTTTAGGGTGCTATTAATTTCAAACGAAGAATACATTAAATTTTTTTACTTTTAATAATTTGGAAAAACATTATTTCATAGTATAAAAATTTGAATTATTCATAACAAATTGTTTTATCTAGAAATTTATAATTATAAACTTTTATTTTTAACGAAGATTGTCGAATTTATTTATTATTTCAATTTTTCTTTATGCTGTTATTAAATAACTTTGCATAGGTTGCAGAATATTTTTATTACACAATAATAAGATGAAAATTTTATTTTCGCAAAGAAAATAATTTCATAGGTTGGAATATTGTGAATTTTCATACTTTTCTTTTAAAAAATTCTATTTAAAATATTTTGTTTGGAATTGTAATAAAATGTTATTTGTATTCTTATATCATTAAATTATTTAAATACGTGGTAGCGAGAATACATTTCGATTTACAAAAAATGTCTTTTTAACTATAAAACTTTTGTCACCAAAATAAGTAGATTCAGTCATTATAGATTTAGTCTTTGTGAATGTTTTATAGTTCTTTTAAAAGACGTTCAAAATTTAAAGAAAAAATGTTTAATTATTATATAACACTGTTTCTTTATTAGATTTTATAGAAAAAAATGTAATATTTTGATTCTTTTATTTCATTACTAAAAAATTCTGGTCAAATAGTTTTAAGAATGGAAAATTTTCAAATTGTTTCTTATGTTCATCCATTTTTTAATTTTATTTTGAGCAATTAAATGTAGTGTTTTGTGTTAAAATTTTCCATTCTTTTTTTTTAAATTTCTTTATATGTTTATTTTAGAAATAGTGTAAGTTGAATGACTTATTTTTTTTTAGGTAAAGAAAACGTAAATTATAACCTTTCTATACAAAAATTTTTTTTTTAAATGTTGTTTATCATACTTAAAATTCTTTTTTACAAAGAAAAGAAGAAACTGCATTATTTTATAAATTACTGTTGAAAATATTTTTTCTTTATCAAAAAAGGTATTAAAAATAGCTTTACGTTTTCTTTTATAAAATTGTTGTTTTTAATCTTTTATTCTTTTTATATAATTCAATAGTGTTAACTTTTTAATTTGTATTAGTGTTATTTTTGTTCCAATAGTTTCATTTATGCTCAAACTTTGAAAGCATTCCCTTTTAATGTTATTTAGTGCATCTTGTTTAAAGAACTAAAAACATAGTCGCAGATCTTAGAAGAATTTGAAGCGTATTATAATTTGAAATTTCATGTAGTTTTGGTCAGAGCATCAATGAAACATAATTTTTTTTAAAATCATTTCAACGAATAATATTCTTTGTTGAATCATTTTGTTACTTGTATTTTTTTTAAATACTATTCGTTTGTAAGTGTAGTTAATTTTGTTAATGATAATGAAATTATGTACAATTGCCCTTTTGTAAAAAGAAGAAAACGAAATTGTTTAAAACTTTTTTGATTTCATTTTTGAAATTTGTTTAAAAAATCAATTTTTTATTTTCATATTTTAATAGCTTTTTACAACGATAATTTTAATTTATTATTGCAGCATATCCCATTAGTTTAAGTTAATTATTTATATTAAAAGCATTTCCTAGGCTTATGTTTTTTTGTGTTAGTTTTTGTATTTTCATTAACTGTAATATGAATAATTTATTTTTTTACTAAATTAGTAAGCGAAATTATTTTAATAGAGTTGTTTGTATTTATTTAACATTTTATTTTTACTGTCAAAAATATTCTGACTTTTTTTGCTCTACGCGAGAATAAAATAGTATATATAATAAAATACAATACAATAAAAAAAATAAATGTCTAACTCAGTTAATTTATATTTATATTACAATTAGTATATGAGATTTGTAAGGAATAAGTAAGTTTAATATTTTACCCAAGAAAATTGTTAAATATGTTTCATGCTTAAACTACTATGACTTCCCCCGCTTGATTTTGACTATGTCTAACCTATTCCTAACCTCTCCGAGTTAACTTTTGTTACGAATTTCCTCCGCGTTTTGTCCCGTAATTTTTCGATTTCTTCAAGGTGAGGCGTGTTTGACTTGCGCTTCGAGTTTTCTTTGATGTTAAAACCTTGTTCTTTAACTAGATGAACCCCTTTTTCTTCAACTAATTTTCGTAATATTGTCCGTATTTTTAAAGTGCGAAGTTTTCTTTTTGATTTTAACTTCACCAAATTATTTTCCCGTGTAGTTGGCAGAATTTTCGTAGTAGACAATTTTTGCTGAGTTGTGGTGTTTAATAACATTACCTTCTTCTTTTTTTCTGTGTTTATAGTGTCTGCTTTCATTTTTTAGTTATGTATATCTGTTTTATTTCTTATTTTCTCTTTCTTATTTGTTTTGAGTAAAATTTTATCGCAAAAATGTTTATGACGTTCTTCTTCTTCTATTGTTCTTCCACTTCTTTCTTGATCCGGTTTTGTCTCGTTTAGTTCTTGACTTATTTCAGATTTTAAAATATTATTTTCTTGCTGTGAAATTTCGTCATCATGACAACTATAATTCTTCAATTCACTCATTTCTTCTGATTTGCTTATATTGTTGCTTCTTTCCGTATTTGGCTTTTGTAAAGATTCCTCTTTATTCTCTTCCTCTTCTTCGAACACTTTGCTGTCACAAAAATGAGTTTGTTTTTTCGCTAATGACAAATCGAATCTTTTAGTTGAGTCCACCATTTTCTTATTTGGAAATTCTTCATTGAGGCTGATATCTTCTTCGTTGTCCAAAGTATCTATAATAGGATTTATATACACTGCTGTTTGTTCTTCCTCTAGATACTTTTCTTCATTTTGAATAGCTTTTTTGTTGCTTGATTCTTCTTTTTCTGTTGCGAGCTGTGGATCATTTGCGAAAGATGAAACACCAAATTTTAGTTGTTTTTTGTCCTCTAAAAGAGTTTGGTTTGTGAGCGAGTTCTGCAAACGGATTGAATTATAAATATTAGAAAATATTTCATTAAAGCTGATATAAGACTCTTCGTAGTTGTCATATCTGTGGTCTCTATGATCACCTCTACTGTAACCATCCTGGATGTTGTTGTAACTTCTGTAGCCGTTTCGAAATCTGTTTTCGTGTTTCTCATTACCAAATCCGTGTTGTGAATTTCTGTAATCGACATTATACTCGTCAAAATTCTGATCATAGTTATAACAGTTTTCTCTTCCATAATCGTGCGAATCCATGTTTCTGTTTTGTCCATTTTTTCTGAAACTGTTGTCCATATTTAAATTGTTAAATTCAGCGTAGTTTCTATTTTTTCTTCTATATTGTTGTCTCTGTCGTCGATTACATTCTTGTTCTTGGTTTCCTGGTTCATACGCGTTATAGTGGTTATACGAATTTTGGTGGCAATATTGATTGATATAATCACCCTGTGTTTTAATATTCTCAAAATATCGATTGCAACAATTCTTTTCCATTCTATGTTCATCTTGTCTTAAGTTATAGTTATCTTGACGTTGACCTTTATATTCTCCATTTCTGTTAACATGTTGATAATCCTTTTTTTCAACATCATATCCCATTGACTTCCATCTTTCTATGTGGCCTTCTTGTAACATTACCTCATATAATGTGGACATTTTTGTTTCAATATAATTATTCGAACATAAACAATGAATAAAAAATGACTTATTTTAACTTTTCGCAATATAGAACATTTTTTGTGATTTAAAATCTTTAATGAAATTCCTAAGTTTTACAAATTTTAGTTCAACTTTTGCATTGATTTGAAATTACTAATTTTGTATATTTTTTTGTTATTAATTTCGTTTAAATATTTTTCTCATTTGTCAGATATGAATTTTATTGAGAAAAAAAATAACTTTAAAAAATTATATATTTATTTAATTTATATAAAAGTAAATGAGTTTTTTTTGTCTACACAAGCATTTCTTTCGATGTTTACTTCCTACTGACCTAGTCACCTGAGGTGTAATCTGACAGTGTCGCGTAACCAAGTTCGTATACCCATCTTATCTTATACACTGTCTCTCTATATTTTATTTATGTTACATATTTTTCATGGCCCATAAATATAAATAAAAAATAATTTTGTATCAATTTTTCATTAATTATTAAAAAAAAATGAAATTGAAATTGAACAAAAACTCGAAACTCAGCTTTTATGATTCTGTGACATAATTTCTACGATATTTATCTAGTATTCTTTTATTTTATCTTCATTGATGCTCTTAGTCACTTTTTTATTTCCTTTCAGCTCCAAACCTAGTCTTGCTCCTCCGATTTCTGTTCCTTTTATTAATTCTGTTGCATTAGTTTTTCGTCTTTAGTTTATATTGCTTATGTTGAAATAGTAATTTTTTTGTTATAAAATTTATTCGCGATTTTATTTTTATTAGACTCTTAATTTTCGATTTCTTTTTCATTTAAAACATAAAAAGCTGTGTAGTATATTTTTTTAATGAAAGATTTTATTTAACCGAATAAGGAAAATTTTTTTTAAATTGTTATTTTGCGCGATTACATTTTTTTGAATTTTAAACCCCTCACTTGTCCAAGTGGCTACACACTTTCGGCAAGGTTATTCGGGAGAGGGGCGCGATTTATTAAAGAAATCACACTTGTCGATACAAGTGTAATTACTGGTCCCCTACAGTCCGACGTTAGCGAACTGCTTTAGCTACTACCCACACTTTCTCTAAGCATATTTTTTTAAATATATTTCTTTTGTCTGAAAAAAATTTAAAATGTATTAGTCACAATATAATTTTCATTCATATAAATTGCATCAAAGCAAATTTTCTCAAGTAAAAGAAAAAATGTTGTGTAAGTGTAACTTCTGTTTTTTTGTGTACCTACAACATTTAAAAATGCAAAATCCACTATTGCAAAAGTAAAGGAGAGAAATCCCACCGCTGCCACCAATTGTAATAAACAAATTAAATTGTCAAACAATAATTTAGTTTAAAGGAATGTTACACGGGAAAAATCTCGAAACCTTCAAACTTGTTTGGTAGTGGATCCCCTCCTTCCTACTTATTGTTCAAGCAGTGAGGTGAGAATCTCTACTTTTCACTAGTGGAATTTTAGGAGGTTAGAATGAGGTGTTAAATGAAGTTAAGATAATTATAAACAATTACAATTTATTATTTGTTCCTCTAAAACCCTAATACATATTTATTTATCCCTTTTTATTCTCTTTTATATCTTTAATTTATAACTATAATATATTCTTGTTAATATGTGTGTAATTCTAACACAATCTTTATTCTCCTCAAATGTATAATATTTGTGTGTGTGAAGTATTATTTAAGTGTATGTATACAATTGACTCACCTATTCGTTATTTGATATTATTCCTTTAAACTTCTTATAATCCTTTTTTATAATATTTATTTTAGTTCAACTTCTTATAGCACAATTTCTCATTTAGAACTTTTATTATTTTTCACTTTTTATACTCAATTATTAATTATCAGTAATACGTATGATAACTTCTTTATATTCAAAATAATGGCCAAACTGACCCACGACTTACTATCACGAAGACTCACGGGCAAATGCCCAGATTTCCCTGTGTTAATCGATTTTATTAATCGACATTACAGTGTTGAAATTCTTCTTTAGTTTATTGCACCTGCTTCTTGCCAGGCGCTTTTCTGCAAGCTTGCAGTTTTGGACAGTGGTGTGATCTTGGTTCATTAACTTGGACACATCACTTCTTAGATTTCACAATGCATTAGTATTTTAAGTATCATTCTTTTAAATTAAGTTCATTCACTTTTCAAAGCAAATTTATAAATGTGTGAAATGTAATAAACAGCTATAAATGAGAATTATATTTTATGTATTTAACTTCTATTTTAATTCTTGTAACCAATATTATAACGAATAGATGAATTATGTTTGTTTTATTATTATTTTTAATATAGGTATTTGTATTTTGTTCATACTTTCTTATAAACATTATAATTGTATTTTGATATCACGAAGGGATAAATTGTGACGAAGTCGGTTCGTCACAATTCTAATAATTTTTTTACGTTTTTATAGCAAATTATGTGTTTTCTTTAATATTTTCTAATAGACAGTTTTTACGACTTTATATACTTTAGATGCTTATTTTACAATAAATATAAAAAATATTTAAAGAATTCTTTTTGTTCGATGATCCTAATATATCTTTAAAATCATTCCTGCAAAATATTATAATTTTTTAAAATTAGTCGGCAAAGACTTTAGTCACAATATAATGGAATGACTCATATACATATATAATATTTATTATAGATTGTAATTTATAATTTAATTTAAATAATAATAAATTACTAAATGTTTTGAAATTACTACAAAAAATTTTTACTTAAAAAAATAAAACTTTACTGTAGAACGTTATTTTCATTTATTTATCTAAAGTTGATAATGAAGGCAGAAAAATATTTGACTTTATAATTTTTCAATATTCGCGGTCTCACCGATGCGCATGTGCGCAGGGTGCGCAGCCAATTTTCCCAATATGGCCGAAAATGTACTTGTTGATGTCCGTCTCGAGTCACATGACGTCCAGTTTCGCTCTGAGCATGTGTTTTTATCGTTGGGTGAATGTCGTGATTGTTTGTTATTTATAAAAAGTGCGTGTGCGAATCACAGTTTTGTTTCTTTTATGTTTTATAAATATTTGTTTTTGTTTAAACTCGTTTTTAAATTGAAAAATTAAAAAATATAACGGTCATATCGAACAAGAGCATTTAAAGTTATTTTGCTTCGAATAGAAAGGCTCTTAGACGCAGTCAAAATTGTTTAATTTATTATGTTATACAGTTGACTTTTGTTGAACTTGTGTTGAAAAGTTTATATTTATTACGAATTATGATCTCAGCTGTTTATTATATGTTATTTAGGAGGTTATGTATGTTCAAGACTAAAGAGAAAAAAGTTTAATATTAATGCCATGTTTATATTATTGAAATAAAAAATTTTAATGAAATATTTTTAAATTTAACCTTAGTTTTTTGTATTTAATTTTTTACAATATATTTATCATAAATAATCCTTAAAAAACGCACGAGACTCGCATTTCACTCTCATGCATCATGTACCTTTATGACATGCGAGCGTAATGCGTCTCATATGAGGACGCATCTGTCTGCATCAGTGAAGGCACGAGTGCGAAAAGAAACCTCATACATGCGAGAGATATGAGACGCATATCAATCTCAAATTGTTATCTGGGAATCTGACATCGGATTCGTAATTAGCGACCTCAAAAACCGCCGAGTAAAAGGTTTCAAGCGAATCCGATTATTTTTTATTTTGACAGCCGCTATATTGGATCCGCCATTTTGAATTTTAAAAATCCGACATCGGTTTTCTAATCAACAATCCCAAAATATTAAGAATCAGATGCTTAAGTTAAAGTACTTTCCAATTATTCTTTTCTTCCTTTTTTAAGTTTTTAGGTCGTGTAACCTAAACTTTAAATTGTTGTATCTTAGTAAAGAAAAGTCGGATCGGATCGGATGTAGAATATTTTGAAAGGTGAATAATTGTACTTTCTTTTAAAATTTGTTTCAATGATACAAAAAATTTTTTGTAGATTTTATGGAGAGTCGAATGTTGCCAAAAATGACCTTTTTTACTCTTTTAGGTTAGAATATCTCTGAATCCTGACGTGATAGAGCAATTTCGCTGCTAGTTTTGGATTTAGGGTGACAAATTACATCGGAAATGACTTATCCCGTTTGTGGGTCTGCAAAATTCTAACTTTTGTAGGCCTGTGTTATTAATCACAAAAGGTTGAAGGATAACCCATAAAAAGTGATATTTCTTTACAAATTCTGTAAAATAATCGAACTGGCCATCTCTCCCATATGGCCATCTCCCCCGGACTTACCCTATAGTAGTAGAACTAAAAACATAATTAAATTATTGTTTAAACCAATTGTAAAAACAATGGTTAATTTGAAAAAAGTTGACCTCGGATTGGTAATAAGCGAAACAGAAAATCACCGAGTAACGATTTTCAGACGAATATGTTAAGTTTCTTCAAAATCGTCTGCCATATTGGATCCGCCATTTTGAATTTGAAAAATTTTAAAAACTGACATTAGGTTCTTAATCAGCAACCCCGAAAACCCCCCGAGTAACGATTTTTACGAGGATCGGTTTAATTCATTTTTGTTGTAGTTTAATTAATAATTGTTTTTAACAAATTACGGATGGTCTATTTGTTTCTATAAGCACAATTTCACAAATCATAGAATTGTAAAAGTAAGTTCAAGTGTCTAATAATAAAGAACTACTTTGATTTTAGTGGGCTAAACTTTATTCATATAAAAAATACTTATTCCATTTGTTTGTTTATGTCAATATAATTATTTATGCGAAATGAAAATTGAAAATTCAGTTATAGCAATTTCTTGTAAATTTAATTAGGATTATTTTAAGACCAGACAATCGAACAATAGTTGAAAATTGTTAGTTTTACGCTATTTTTAGTGATATAGTGTACATCCTATCTCAAAAGTGCCAGACGAATGAGAATTTGGCATTTTTTGTTTAAAAAATAGAAAAATAACATTAAATGAAAAAATCCTTCAGTTCTATCTTATAGAGAATAATAATCTACAATATATAAGTCTATAGAATAACCAAAAAATAAAATATTTTTTTAAAAAATGTATGCCAGACGAATGAGAATTTGTCTGGTCACAACACAATCTCCGTCACAAATTGAGAAATCTTGGTTAATAGATTAGAAGATTCAATAAAACCCGATTGGTATCACATTTAGTTTAGTTTAATTAACAACTACAACGAACAGTCACTTCATCAGAATGTTGATTTTTAATAATTTTTACATTTTTTGCACTGCCAGACGAATGATAACAAATTCAGGGGACAAACTTCGCGAAGATATTTTATAAATAAGATATAGAGAAACGTCATAATTATTTCCATATTAGTAATCTACAACTATTCAAAATTACTAATTCAGTATGAATTTTTCGCAAAACATTTAAAATGTGATATTTATTCTCAATATGAACTGTCATTCTCCCAAAGGGACATGCCAGACGTATGAGAATTTAGCACTATAATGTGTATTTTTTGCAAAAAAATATTTTTTTTTTTCGGTTTTTTTTCTGTTCCATAATAGAAACCATTAAGATTTACAATTTCCATTAAAAGTAAAATTATTCTTTCCAAAATTAATATACAAAACATGCTTCAGACATCAAAATTCCCTCTTTTGTAGAATCACCCATATATATATGGGCAATTCCACGTGAGATTTCAGTCGACCTCTTAAAATCGGCCAAAAATATTTTTTTTCTATTCTGTATTGAAAAAAAACAGATACGTATTTTTTTATTATTTTTTTGGAGGCCAAATTTTTGAGTTATGAATTTTCAAAATTTTCGCTTTTTAAATGTAGGTATATTTTTAATGTCAGATAACTAAAAAAATATTGCTTCTTTTCATTTTTTGACAAGAAAAAAAAAATTTTGTTTTTCTCTCTACTTTTGAATAATCATTACAAAAATTTTTTTTTTCATTTTTTATTAAAAAAATAAAAAAATTTTATAAACAAATTAATTTTTTTTAACTTTAGGTATGATAAATTTTTAATTTTCTTTTTTTAAAACATACCTGGAAATGATAAGAAGGTTTTGCAAAAACTTTCAGAGTGGGCCTGACAAGTTTGATGGGTTCAAAAAAATAATTAAGCTCTCCGTGCAGGTCGCACGCACGTGGCACAATGGGATTTTTTTACAATTTATTATTAAAAATTGTTTAGAGCCTTAAAATTCAATAATAATTAAAATCCGATAAAATTTGTAGGCTCTAGACAATTTTTAATAATAAATTGTAAAAAAATCCCATTGTGCCGCGTGCGTGCGACCTGCACGGACAGCTTAATTATTTTTTTGGACCAATCAAACTTGTCAGGCCCACTCTGAAACTTTTTGCAAAACCTTCTTATCATTTCCAGGTATGTTTTAAAAAAAGAAAATTAAAAATTTATCATACCTAAAGTTAAAAAAAATTAATTTGTTTATAAAATTTTTTTATTTTTTTAATAAAAAATAAAAAAAAAATTTTTTGTAATGATTATTCAAAAGTAGAGAGAAAAACAAAACTTTTTTTTCTTGTCAAAAAATGAAAAGAAGCAATATTTTTTTAGTTATCTGACATTAAAAATATACCTACATTTAAAAAGCGAAAATTTTGAAAATTCATAACTCAAAAATTTGGCCTCCAAAAAAATAATAAAAAAATACGTATCTGTTTTTTTTCAATACAAAATAGAAAAAAAATATTTTTGGCCGATTTTAAGAGGTCGACTGAAATCTCACGTGGAATTGCCCATATATTCTCTAAACTCGGGAAGCTGCAAGAACACATAAATCTATATGTAGAGCCCCTATATACCAAAAGTGCAGAACGCAGTTTGCTCTTGTCATTGTTGTGTCACCGCCGCGACATGCCAAACAATTTACAATTTGGCCCTTGTCTACACTTTATAGTTTATATACTAAATGCCCTTTTCCATATAAACTATTATTATTGTTATTATAACTTCTATTACTTCTTATTTATTTAATCAATGGGCCCTCGTCCTTGATGAAAGTCCTGTTTAATAGGACCATTTTTTCTGTACGAAGTAAATTGATTGGTTTTAAAATGAAAAAGTTATAAAGATTTAAAAAAAAATTTGTAGTCCAGCTTGGCCCTTACAGTCAAGGTCGGAGACCATGTTCGAAATTCAAAGGGCATTCCCTTAAAAAATAAAATAACATTTTTTGCGTTACAAAAAATGTATCCTTTTTTATTTACAACTTGTAAAGAGTTGCAAATACAAAAAACAAAAAAAAATAAAACGTTATTGTTACAAAAAACTAACTTAATGATATACACTACTGTCGGGAATTATCGGTACGGCTGCACGCGCACGACCCAAAAACATACCAATCTTTAAATCATGATTTTTTTGTAAATACAAATGTCAAAAAATTAACAAATATACCATTCGAAAGATTATTAAATTCTACGATTAATGGCACATAACTAAAAATTTTAAGGGGAGACCCCACCTTAATTTTGACCCCGTAAATACAAATGTCAAAAAATTAACAAATATACCATTCGAAAGATTATTAAATTCTACGATTAATGGCACATAACTAAAAATTTTAAGGGGAGACCCCACCTTAATTTTGACCCCTTTAAAATAAAATTATTAAAGGAGGTAATATTTTTTTTCTTGCATCATTTTTAACCTGAAAACATATAAGATGGTCAAAAATATTTCATTTTAATTTTTGAAGAGGTTAGAATTTTTTTCTTCTGACCTATTGCATATTATTGCAAATCCATGCGAGAAGTTGTTTAGAATGGTATAACCTCTTCAAAAATTAAAATTAAATATTTTTGACCATCTTATATGTTTTCAGGTTAAAAATGATGCAAGAAAAAGAATATTACCTTGTTTAATAATTTTATTTTAAAGGGGTCAAAATTAAGGTGGGGTCTCCCCTTAATAATTTTGTGCACAACTGCGATTAGGTGTGAGAAATAAATTAGGTTGCATCTCAAACTTGAATATAAAAATACTTTATTATAATTACTCGAAATTTAGTGCGTCTATTTCATTACATGGCTGTAAGGAGACTGTCTCTCCCCGCTACGTCGTTTACATCAATCAACTCCTTACTCACATGACCTCTATGTTCCAAAATATAAATTGGTCATTTTTGCCGCAAAATTCAAAACATCCCGGCCCCCTTGAAATGCTTCCCTTAACAATAAAAGCATTTTAAAAAATAAATTAATTACCATTATCAAAATATCGAGTTAAAATACTTGACAGTCAATCTTCCTCTTCAAGAGGTAAAATACATATCTTTGGTAAAGACCTTTTTACAATTCCCGAAACTGTCCTAACACTTACAATTCTAGTCAGTCCATCGGCACCTGGGTGCATTTCGTTTATTCGCCTAAGTTGCCATCGTAAAGGTGGCAAATTATCATCCTTAATCACAACCATTCGTCCAACTCTTACATATTCGCTGCGATCTTTTTGTTTCCATTTCAAACGCGATTGAAGCTGTGTCACATATTCGGTCGACCATCTCTGCCAAAAAGACTGTTGCATTTTGCTCAATAATTGGAATCTGTTCGTTCGATTCACAGGAACGTCTCGAACATCTTCCTCTAAAATTGAATTCAAGGCCGTTCCAATAAGAAAATGACCAGGAGTGAACACGTTTAAATCATTGATATCAGCTGATAAAGGATACAACGGCCTTGAGTTCAAGATAGATTCTATTTGCACAATTACGGTATAAAGTTCCTCGAAGGTCAACGGTGTTTCATTGATTACCGTTTTAAGATGAGATTTGGCAGATTTAACTGCTGCCTCCCATAATCCCCCCATGTGCGGCGAATAAGGTGGAATAAAACTCCATTTAATAGAATTTTTCGCTACAAAATTCATAATTTTTTCTTGACTCTCGTTCTCTGACAACAAACTCCTCACGATCTTTTTCAATTCATTATTTGCTCCTATGAAATTTTTACCATTGTCAGACATTATCGTTAAGCATTTACCACGACGACTTATAAACCTTTTCAATGCATTTAAAAAGGCGTTTGTTGTCAGGTCTGAGACCAATTCTAGATGCACGGCCTTGACTGCCATGCATACGAAAACGCATAGATACGCTTTACCAGTTTTGTTCCTAGATACCTTTATATTAAATGGCCCTGCGTAATCTAATCCTACATTAGCGAATGGTCTCGACGGCGTTACTCGCACCTCTGGTAAATTGCCCATCATTTGTGACGAAACTGCGGGTTTTAATCTAAAACATAAAACACATTTACTCAAGACTCGACGAATAGCACCTCTCATTGATACAATCCAATACTTCTCGCGCAAGGTTGCGGCTAACAATTGTGATCCAGCATGTAAATTTTGGTAATGACAGTTGTGAATAATCAACTCTGTGAGCACGTGTTTTTTGGAAAGGATGATGGGAAAGCGTTGGGAGTAGGATAATGGAGCATGAGTCAATCTTCCCCCCACCCTCATCAAACCTTCTTCATCCAGAAACGGGTTCAAGGTCAGCAGCTTACTGTTGTGATGAATCGGTTGATCACGCTGAAGATCATGCAACTCTCTCGGAAATTCTTCTTCTTGATGTAATTTTAAAAGTGTTGTCCTTGCTCTCGCTAATTCCTCTGCCGACAATGATCCAGAAATCAATGGTTTCTTATTGCGTTTTTTTTCGAAGATTCCCTTCAAATCTCAGACAGTATGCAATCACTCTGCACAATTTGTTCCAGGATGAGAATTTTCTCAAGATTGAGAAATCTTTCGTTTCCAGCACTGCAAACGTCATCATCAATTTTTTTTGCTCAGGAACATCTGAAATTTGAATGTTAGTTTGTGGCCATGAATCCTCATTTTTCTGGAGCCAGCTTGGCCCATTCCACCAAAGACTTGAAGTTGACAAGTCTTGGGCGTCCATTCCTCGAGATATCAAATCAGCGGGATTCTGGTCAGTTGGTACGTGATTCCATTTGTCGTCAGGTGTGAGTCGCTGAATTTCAGCAACACGATTGCCCACGAAGGTCTGCCATCTGCTTGAATCACCCTTGATCCAAGCAAGTGCGATTGTGGAGTCGCTCCAAAAGAAGCATTCATCAATTTTGACGGTCAATGCTTCTGTGACCTTTGCGAATATTGTGGACAGCAAAAGAGCTCCGCAGAGTTCAAGTCTCGGCAAACTCGTAGACTTCAGTGGTGCTACTCTTAAACGAGCGCAGATGAGTCTCACCAGTACCGATCCATCCAAGTTGATCGAACGAATATACAGACATGCACCATATGCGACCTCTGATGCGTCACTGAACCCATGAATCTGAATTGTTTGTGGTGACTCGACGAGAACGTGTCGAGGAATATCGATGTTATTTATCTCGTTTAGCTGCTCACAGTGAGACAGCCATTTTTCCTTTAGATCGTCTGGAATTGGAATGTCCCAATCCACCTTCAGCTTTCACAAGAATTGCAGGAGTAGTTTTGATCGAACTGTAAACGGACCAATTAGACCCAGCGGATCATAGACTTGAGAAATAATCGATAGTATGATTCTCTTGGTGATGATTTTAGAATCCAGTTGATATGACGTATGATATCTCAATCGATCATCTCCAGGTTGCCAACAAAGTCCCAGCGTTTTTATTTCCGTAATCTCATGATCAGCGTTGTCATGACTCAAACCTTCCACATTGGAGTAGATCTTCTGCAAATCGAGACCAGCTGACTGTAGAATTGCTGTAACTTCATCCTTGATTTGTATAACTTCTTCCTCCGTTTGTCCGCCAGTTTGTAAGTCGTCGACATAGAAATCGTCTCTGAAAATTTGTGACGCCCGAGGGTGTGACAATTCAAAATCCTCCGCCAACTGTCTCAAACATCGAGTGGCCAGATAAGGTGATGAAGCAACTCCGAACGTCACGGTGTTGAGTTGAAAGGTTTCCAACAGTTGTGTTTTCTCATTTCTCCACAGAATACATTGAAGTCTTCGTTGCTCTGGCTTCACCCAAATTTGTCGAAACATCTTGACCACGTCACCTGTGAGAACGAATCGATGTTGTCTAAAACGGACAATTATGTCGAAGAGTTCCCTCTGAATCGTTGGACCCACCATCACACAATCGTTTAGCGAGATTCCAGATTTCGTCTTGCACGAAGCATCGAATACCACTCGGAGTTTGGTTGACGTGCTGGACTCCTTGATAACCGCATGGTGAGGTAAATAGTTTTCGTCCTTGAATAACTGATCTTCTGGAATAAGAGACATGTGTCTAACCGACAAATATTCTTCCAAAAATTCACTATATCGTACCTTCATTGATTCGTCCTTGAGAAGTCGACGTTCTGTTGCAAGCAACCTTTTTTCAGCATTGCTCCTAGATTCACCAAGTTCACTCACATCTCTTTTTAGCAGTATGTCGACCTCGAATCTTCCATCAGCATCACGTGTATATGAAGCCTTGAACATCTTGTCGCATTCCAATTCTTGCTCGGACTTTTCTTTATTTGGAATTTCTTCGTTGATTTGCCAAAATCTTTCAACCTGATCATTGAGAGATCCATCGGATAAAAAACCACAAAATGATGATCGTGACTTAAAATGATTTTCTGAATTTGTTGCCGTCAAATGTCCTCCCAGAATCCAACCGAATTTCGTCAGCTGCAACACCGGATGTCCTCGCCCTTGTTTTATTTGCTGTGGTTCAAGAGAATCCCAAAAAACATTTGTTCCTAAAAGAAGATCGACAGGTTTAGATTTATAATATTCAGGATCAGCTAGGATAATGTGTTTAGGGATAATGATTTCCTCTCTATTTAATTCTCTAGTAGGTATGCAATGAGATATATTATTTGTAACAAAGAATTCGCTTTTTATATTATATTCATTTTGCGTCGACCTAATCGTAGCGTTTACAAAAGAATTAATTTTCGTTTGAGTTAAATCGATTCCCGATATCATTTGTTTAACCTTATTTTCTTTTAATTTAAGTTTATTACATAAATCCCTTGTCATGAAATTTGACATTGAACCATTATCTAACAAAGCCCTTGCTTTTACATTTTCGCCTGAATCGTTTTTTATATATACTACTACCGTCGATAAAACTTGATCAGTAATATTTTTTTGTGACATACACACGATTGTCGTTGGCGCAGAACTATCTTTTACAACCCTTGAATTATCATTTTTTTGATCGTTTTGACGCATTTCGTTTGAGCTTGATTCCACCTTATTTTTATGCAACATTGAATGATGTCTTCCCTCGCAATATTTACAAGATTGACTCGATTTACACTCTCTCGCAGAGTGTCTTGCTCCTAAACAATTGTAACATAAATTAAGTTCCCTGATTTTATTTCTTTTTTGATCGATAGACAAATTTCGAAACGTTAAACAAGTGTAGATTCTATGATCCTTTTGACAGATTGCACACTCAGTCGAAGGATTACCTGCCGCTAAGTGTACTAGATTTTTTGTTTCCCTTTTTGTTCCGTAATTATTCGCATTTTTTGACGATGAAATTGAATTAGATCCGATAGGAGAAATTGCTTCTAACATTTCACATCTAATATTTAAAAATTTTTAAAAATCAGATAATTTTGACAATTTATCAGAAACGACCTTCAATTCCCATTCACGTTTTGTTGCGTTATCTAACCGCGAAGAAGCCAAAAATATTAAAATCGTGTCCCACTTTTCGACCGGCTCCTACAACTGTTTCAGAATTCTAGTGTGTTTTTCTAATCCGTCTGACAATGCACGCAGAGAATCAACCGATTCTTTCGATGCTTGTGGTAAATTAAACAACTGTTGAACGTGATGGTTGATAATTAATCGCGAATTGTGATATCTTTTTATTAGTAATTCCCAAACTAAATTATAATTTGCTTGTGTTATTTCAAAAGAATTAATGTACTCTTTCGCCTTTCCCGTTAAGGCTGATTGCAAGTAGTGAAATTTCGTGATAGAATCTAAAGATGTTTTTTCCGTCAACCATCGCGACAAAAGTGTCATGAAAACTCTGCCATCGTTCGTACGACCCATAGAAATTTAGAAGAGTGATAACTGGCAACCGCGCATGTGACACGCTCGGTATAGTATGATTATCTGACGACACGGACTCCGGCCGGCTCGTCGTTGTTTGTAATGGTACACTACTTTTCTCTATCTTTGTTTTCGCTATATTCACGGTAGCAAAAAAGGCATTTTCAAATTGTTCCCGCTCAGCTGCTTCCGATTCAGGCAATAAAGAATCAATTTTATCTTTTAAATCGTCAAATTCTGCGTAAAATCCATCAAATTTATTAAGCCGAGACTCTATTTCAAATATAGTTTCTGAGTTTGGAATATAAGTTTCAAAATAATGCCTGAAACGTGTAGCTTTTGCTTTAAGAGCAGTACGTTTTTTCTTTAATTCGCTTAAATCCATTTTACAATATTAGACACCAAAGTTATAATTATACAAAAATTAGCTTACCGTTTCGTAGAATTTATTAAAAAGAAATCCACACACATACAATACAGAATAAAATCCGACAATTCCTTAAGATCGCCTCGATGACTTTAGATTCTTTCCCAGTTTCCGTTGACCACGTTTTTGTCCCAATGCTGCTCCGAATGATATATTTCCTTGTTCTCATTAAATGAAAGTTTCCACAGCATAGAAATTTGGATGTCTCAGTAATCCAAATCCAAAGAATTGTTTCCTTAATTGTCGTTCGTCTTTATATGTAAAATGTTGAGTCTCCACACCATTAATTAATTTTGATTCACCATGTGCTTAATATGGCGGCATGGCCCTTTTGAACAGTTCACCAGTATATATTGTTTTGTTAAAAGATTGCACCATTTTCACACACCACCATTTAGATAATATCCGACTTCGAAGGACCAAAAATGTGCACAACTGCGATTAGGTGTGAGAAATAAATTAGGTTGCATCTTAAACTTGAATATAAAAATACTTTATTATAATTACTCGAAATTTAGTGCGTCTATTTCATTACATGGCTGTAAGGAGACTGTCTCTCCCCGCTACGTCGTTTACATCAATCAACTCCTTACTCACATGACCTCTATGTTCCAAAATATAAATTGGTCATTTTTGCCGCAAAATTCAAAACAAATTTATACAAACATTGTAGGCCAGTCGGTGAGTGCAAAAAGTGCACATAAGTGCAACCTGAAAAGTCGAAGCAGTTTCTTGTAGTTTGAGGGCCCCAAATAAGAGCCCCATAGTTTGCACCACATTTCCGGTTGGGAAAAATGGTGTAAACAATCGCCAAAGTTCGAAAAACATGGTTTTTCGATGACTGTTGCTTCCGGTTAAATTTTAGGGAAAAAAGTTGTGATTAAAAGTTATAGAGCTTGGAAATAGCTCTTAAATGATTGGTCGCAAGTTAAAAAAGCTTAATTAGTTTAGTTGCAAATGAATTTAAACCATTAAAAATAGCACTTTCTTAATTGTTTAATAACTTTGTTAATGATTATCGAATTTGTTTCTAACTTCCCAGAAATATTCCCCTTGCGAGGCTGAATAAATCCCAAAAAAATCAACTTGATCGGGTAGTTTATGAATAATTCCATTTGTTAACTAAAAACATGTAATTTTTCAACGGAATTTCCCCACTTTTAGACCTGCGAATTTCGTTTTTTTTTCTTGGAGAGTACAGTTAAGGAGTCTAACTTTAATTCCATTTAAATGGGAAATTAATTTTTTTTATTTAAGTGCATAGTAATAGACGTTAAAAAAGGGTATGTTTTTTTGACATTAACAAATGGAATAACTCGGACATTTTTCACTTTATCGATTTTGTGTAAAGGGCATTTGATTTCATTTGTTTTCACAAAACTTTCCAAAAAAAAAAATCCGACCTAACTTCAAGGGGTGGGGAGTTAACTTTTAAAAAAAAAAAAATTCCTGACAAGTTAATTATTAATGTTTTTTATTAAAATTCGCACCACTTACAGTTTGATACATGTATTTTATGTAAAAAAATTAAACATAAGGTTTTGTGCATTTATTTTTAATTTATAACAAGTAAAAGGCGGTATCAATTGCCCTCAATTCAACTGTATACAGGAAAACTGCCCACAATAAACTGCATACTGGAAAACTGCATACAAGCAAATTTTAATAATAAAATTATTAAATTTAATTTGAAAACTGTATAAATCTAAACTGCATACCGTTAAACTGCACATAGGTAAACTGCACACAAGTCTAATTTTCATTTAAATTTATAAATAATTAATATTAAAAAACTCTACACAGTTAAAGTGTACATTGGTAAACTGCATACAAACTAAATTAAAAAAATAAAAATAAAAATTTATTTATTGTTCAATTGCACACCGTTAAACTGAACATTGCTCAACTGCATACAAAATAAATAATTACAAATTTAAAAAATTTAATGTATCGTCAAATTGCACATCGGTAAACTGCATACATATCAACTGTATACAGCTAAGTTCTCTTCTATGAATATATTCGCAACTGTCAACTTCATAAAAGAGAACTTAGCTGTATACAGTTGAAATGTATGCAGTTTACCGATGTGCAATTTGACAATACATTAAATTTTTTAAATTTGTAATTATTTATTTTGTATGCAGTTGAGCAATGTTCAGTTTAACGGTGTGCAATTGAACAATAAATAAATTTTTAATTTAATTTTTTGAATTTAGTTTTGTATGCAGTTTACCAATGTACACTTTAACTGTGTAGAGTTTTTTAATATTAATTATTTATAAATTTAAATGAAAATTAGACTTGTGTGCAGTTTACCTATGTGCAGTTTAACGGTATGCAGTTTAGATTTATACAGTTTTCAAATTAAATTTAATAATTTTATTATTAAAATTTGCTTGTATGCAGTTTTCCAGTATGCAGTTTATTGTGGGCAGTTTTCCTGTATACAGTTGAATTGAGGGCAATTGATACCGCCCCAAATGTATCCATTTTTTAACCTCTGAACGGCGGAGTGGGGGTACTCGGAGGAGCGTGATTCTCGCCGCCACAACTGAATTCAGCCGTTCAAATTTGCAAAAATGGTCATAACTTCGTTAATTATTTACCGATTTTTATCTTTCTTTTTTTAATTTGATGTATTTTTTTACGCTGAATCCAAAAATGATTTTATATGTTTTCAAATTACAATATTTTTAATAATAAAAAAGAAAATTTTTTTAACGACAAATTTTTAATTATTATTTATCATATTTGACAAAAAATTCTTTTCGTACATATAATTCCATTGAATTTAAAATAATATTATGACATAAAAAAATTCAAATGAATTATATATAAGCTTGTAGAATCAGGTTTACATATGCATGCCTGTTCAACTATCAATACAACAATGCTACACACTTAAAAGTAAATAATTTGAATTTTTTTATGTCATAATATTATTTTAAATTCAATAGAGTTATATGTACAAAAAGAATTTTTTGTCAAATATGATAAATAATAATTAAAAATTTGTTGTTAAAAAAAATTTTCTTTTTTATTATTAAAAATATTGTATTTTGAAAACATATAAAATCATTCTTGGATTCAGCGTAAAAAAATACATCAAATTAAAAAAAAAGATAAAAATCGGTAAATAATTACAAAGTTATGACCATTTTTGCAAATTTTAACGGTTGAATTCAGTTGTGGCGGCGAGAATCACGCTCCTCCGAGTACCCCCACTCCGATGTTCAGAGGTTGGAAAAAGGATACATTTACTTTTACTTGATGTAAATAAAAAATAAATGCACACAACCTTATGTTTAATTTTTTTACATAAAATACATGTATCAAACTGTAAGTGGTGCGAATTTTAATAAAAAACATTAATAATTAACTTGTCAGGAATTTTTTTTTTTTAAAAAGTTAACTCCCCACCCCTTGAAATTAGGTCGGATTTTTTTTTTTTTGAAAAGTTTTGTGAAAACAAATGAAATCAAATGCCCTTCACACGAAATCGATAAAGTGAAAAATGTCCGAGTTATTCCATTTGTTTATGTCAAAAAAACATACCCTTTCTTAACGTCTATTATTATGCACTTAAATAAAAAAAATCAATTTCCCATTTAAATGGAATGAAAGTTTGACTCCTAAACTATACTCTCGAAGAAAAAAAAACGAAATTCGCAGGTCCAAAAGTGGGGAAATTCCGTTGAAAAATTTCATGTTTTTAGTTAACAAATGGAATTATGCATAAACTATTTACCCGATCAAGTTGATTTTTTTTGGGATTTATTCAGCCTCGCAAGGGGAATATTTCTGGGAAGTTAGAAACAAATTCGATAATCATTAACAAAGTTATTAAACAATTAAGAAAGTGCTATTTTTAATGGTTTAAATTCATTTGCAACTAAACTAATTAAGCTTTTTTAACTTGCGACCAATCATTTGAAAGCTATTTCCAAGCTCTATAACTTTCAATCACAACTTTTTCCCCTAAAATTTAACCGGAAGCAACAGTCATCGAAAAACCATGTTTTTCGAACTTTGGCGATTGTTTACACCATTTTTCGCAACCGGAAATGTGGTGCAAACTATGGGGCTTTCATTTGGGGCCCTCAAACTACAAGAAACTGCTTCGACTTTCAGGTTGCACTTATGTGCACTTTTTGCACTCACCGACTGGCCTATTGCAGCAATCGACAAATTTGACAAAAAAATTTTAAAAATACAATTTTTTTGGAAATTTTTTCAACCCCTGCACATTTTTTTAAAATTGTAGAAAAAATTTGAAACTCACATAAGTGTGATCATTCAAGTCTCATCTTTAATTTAAGACCAAAAGAGTTTAAAAATCTTATTCGGTTCGTGAGATATCATTATAAACGTCCGAGCAAGTTTTTTGACAAATGCAGTGAATTAGTCGATTTTGAACGGTTTTTGGCTGAAAATGCTCGTCCGTTTATAATGATATCTCACGAACCGAATAAGATTTTTAAACTCTTTTGGTCTTAAATTAAAGATGAGACTTGAATGATCACACTTATGTGAGTTTCAAATTTTTTCTACAATTTTAAAAAAATGTGCAGGGGTTGAAAAAATATCCAAAAAAATTGTATTTTTAAAATTTTTTTGTCAAATTTGTCGATTGCTGCAATGTTTGTATAAATTATTAAAATTTTCAGTTATGTACCATTAATCGTAGAATTTAATAATCTTTCGAATGGTATATTTGTTAATTTTCTGACATTTGTATTTACAAAAAAATCGTGATTTAAAGATTGGTATGTTTTTGGGCCATGCGTGTGCAGCCGTACCGATAATTCCCGACGGTAGTGTAATTAACAAAATTTACAGGATTTAATATTATTTTTCTAATATCTTTGACAAAATATGTGACGCTCCACGAGAAAAGAGACCTTAGCTGCAAAAAAATTAATTTTGAGTTATTTATATCATTCCGTACTTTTTGAGTTGCTCTTTCATATACAAAAGGCAAAAATAATTTCTACTTACAGGTTTTTTTGTTATCAATGTTTAAAAATGAACCTTTTTAGTGTTTACACCCGGTTTTTAAGAAAATCAGCCCCTCTACTTTCTAACACAACTACACAGGTTATGTACATACAACTCATGCGCTTCGTGTAACATGGATAACTATCAATGTGAAGTGAGTAGTGGGACTGACTTTCAATGAAACGTCTTGACCAATCAAAGTGGTTCCACTTTAAATGCCTCTCCTGCAAAATTCGTCTGTAAGTCATAAGGTCCCTTTTCTCGTGGAGCGTCACATATGTGAGTATGAGTGTGTTCCAATGTTTTTTGTATATTTATTAAAAAAGTATCTGTCAAATTCATGTATTATAAATAGTGGTCCGACCTTGACAAAATGCACCATTGTCGAATTGTTCTAACCAAAACGAGATACGTTTCCAGATTCGATTTTTCACTTTTTTTTCAATCATGAATCGAACAATACTTCTGCATGCTTGCATTGACGATTCCATGCTTTTTTATAATTTATTAATGGTTTTTTACATGATGCACAGAACTTTTTTTGAGCTTTTTTTGTACCGAGGTCATAAAAAACACTACATTTAATTCTCAAAAAATGGAATATAACAAAAAGTTAGGTGTCACTAAGACAAGCTTCGCCAAGTATGCGCGTAGGTGGCGCTACTGAACTTGTCCAAAAAATCGCAAATGGCCTACCTAGACAGTGGTCCAACCTCGACTATACTCCCCTACATAAGTTAACTATAAAAACATTAGATAAATATGAGAAATAAATGTGAAAAAATATTATACGTGAAAAAATAGAAGAATATTATATAGGCTTTAACGATTTTAATAACAAACAAGTTACTATATAATTAAAAATGTTTAAAGAACAAAAAATTTTTCAAAAACTAACTCTTATTATTGTAAATAAATACTTATTTTTAATCAAGATTAGTTTAAAATTTGTATTTATTCCACATTAATTCTAATAACAATTTAGTTTACAAAATAAAAAATTTATATATAAAATCTGCACCAAACAGATTAATATTTTCATTGAAAATTAAGTTTATACTTTAAAATTATGTGTTTTAATATATATTTAATTTAGTCTTCAATTTGCAAAAAATGTATACTTTGAAAATTAAACCTATCAATAATGGTAATTTAAGAAAAAATAGTATTATCTTATGATTTTAATTATTTATCTGCAATACATATATATATGATTTTATCATTTAAATGTAGACACATTAAATTCAGAACGAGTTTCTCGTTTGATCGCAGAAATTTATTGCGTTTGCGAAATGTTCACTTCAATAAGACGAACAAATTTGACAGCTCAATTATCAAAACAAAAAGAAAATCGATTTTTGGTTTGTTTCTCGAATCGTGTCGCTCGAATGAAACTATATTCCTGATGTAGAAAGTACACTCTCAACATCTAAATTAGCGAACTTTTACTGATAACTTAGTGAAATTTCATGAATTCTCGGCGTATAAGTGCTTTAAAGTTGACTTGACTTAACAAATAAGGGCCATGAATCGTAGAATTAATAATTTTGAATAAAATTAGCAAAGCGGAAACAATTTGTCTTTAAGGTAAGATTAGTGTAGTAAATCGTTGGCAAAATTCGGCATAATTATAAATAGTCGGAGCCTTATTGTAAATAATTGCTGTCGAATTTATCTATACAAAAAGAAATAACTTAATTTCAGTTGTTTTGCTAGTCATTTTTTAGTTATTTAAAATATCTTAATTTAAGATATTGAAAATCACTTCAGAACAGTACTTTACACATTTTCAGCATATTTTTCAGAAAAACTTTATTTTTTTATAAAATTATTTTTACTATAAATTTTGAAAATGATATTTTCCATAATTTTTGGTTTTTAAAATAACAATAATTTTTTATTTCTGATCGAATTAGGTTAAAGAATATTTTAATCAAAGATTTTTTTAATGTTCTGCAAGTTAGTTATGCGACTTTAAAGTTACTCCTACATTAATTCTTAAAAAAATGTAAAAAAGTCTTATTTTACAAAATTTTTGATTTTTAAAAGTTTAATATCTTTGGCTAATAAGGACGAAAAATGTTCAATAAGAGCTCAAAAGATGCGTCTAAAAAAACTCTACAAAATTAGAAAAAAACATTTAAAGTTATGGTCAAAATATACGTTTTCTTTGCAAAATAAAAAATAAAAAAATATAGTTAAACCTTATTAATCTATCTCAAACTACTAGATCATTTTATGTCTTCACGTAAGACATACAATTTTAAAAAAATTCATCCCTAAATACTGCCGTCTAGTTTAAAAAAGGCGCTATCTATCCTTATTCACGAGCACTATGTGCATAGGTTAGTCAGTAATCTGATCTCAAAAGTCACAACAGTAGAGAACTATGCACATAGTGACGTTTTTCGTACATATTTTTCTCGAACTTTGGTTAACTTTCCGCGAGAGAGAGCACTATCTACAAGTTTAATTATCAAATAAAATAAAAATAATAAAATAATTTGCAAATAAAGCCTTTATTTTGTATTAACACATATTTAATGCAAATTAAAAAACAATTTTAATTATTTTTTTTTGTAAAGTTAACATTTATTTTAATAATAATTTAATGCAGAACATAATAATCAAATAAAATAAAGTTATAATGATAAATAAAATTTATGTATTGAGGGGCTGATAGTAAAAATGGTTTAAAACTTTAAAATAATAACGGGAGCAAAAGAGGAATAAGTGACTTAGAAGCAAAAACAGATTAAAAATGATTGTGTAATTTCTTGATAAATTAATTATAATAATTACAAAATATTAATTCAAATAAAATAAGTTTTTTTATTATTGACAATATTTTTTAAGCATTAATATAATTAATTTATCAAGAAATTACATAATCATTTTAACCCGTTTTTGCTTCCATTATTATTATTATAAACCATTTTTACTATCAGCCCCTCTATTGTTCGTGATTTTTCGTTCGGTATTTTCAAGATTAAAAAATATAATATAACAGGTGGATTCCACGTCAGTTCAACACACTTATTTTCATGACTTGTTGGGATTTGGCTGTACTTTTGTAAATTTATTACTTTTATAGTGATAAACAACTCCACCAAATATTTTTTCAAAATTTTAAAAATTATCAAAAATATGTCATTTTCAAAATTTTTGTCTTTTTTTTGAAGTGCTATAACTTTGGTTCTAATTAACCGATTTTGGATTTTAAAAAAAGGATTTCTTTGGTTTTAAGTATATTTTAAGTTAAAATTAATATGAAAAAAATTCAAAAATTTTTTTTTTGAAATTTTGAAAAATTAAAAATCCGTTTTTGAAAAAACATCATCTTCGATATTTTTCAAAATTTTACTAAATGTTAGGGCAAATGTGCTTTACATGTCCTGTAAGTTTTATCTTGGGATCTCAAAGGGATTCGGAGTAAAAAAATAAAACGTAACCATATATTACGAACATATGGGGCAAAATTCCTCAACTGCCCAGGTAAAAAAATGAATTTTCTCTAAACTTTGTTAAAATGTTACTATTATTAGTAGAAGTGTCAATATTAATTTTTTTTTTAATTTTATAAAATATTTTTTGAGTTATGGAGTTTCAAATTTTTGATTTTTTTGAAAATATATTTTTTTCGATTTAATATATTGATAAGTAAAATTAATCAAATTCAAAGTATGAATAGTGATGTTTAAAGGGGTTTACACGGGCTATAAGCTGGTGATGAAAAAAAAGTTGTTTTCTGTCAATTTGACCTTGAAATTCAAGGTCAAATTCTTAATTTCAATATACAGTAGAACCCGGTTAATACGATCCCGTTTAATACGATTTCCCGCTTAAGACACTCATTTATGGTGGTCCCTGCAATTAAAGACATACATTTTATATCCCACCTAATACGTTTTCCCGCATAAGACGCATTCTTAGTGCGGTCCCTACAGAATCGTATTAACCAAGTTCTACTGTATCTCAAAATCGGTGTTTTTTATTTTTTCGTAACCTATCCCAAACAAAAGCTTACCTTTTTTCATGTGAGCCATGTAAAAATTAGAGTGGAACCATGGAGCTTTTTGAAGAAATTAATTATAAATCATCATTTTTTATGTAAAATAATGATAAATTATTATTTTCCTCAAAAATTCTCATGGTCCCACTCTGATTTTTACATGGCTCATAGAAAAAAGGTCACCAGCTTAAAGCCGGTGAAAACCCCTTTAAAAATCACTATTCATAGTTTAAATTTGATTAATTTTACTTATCAAAATATTAAATCGAAAAGAAGATATTTTCAAAAAAATCAAAATTTTGAAACTCCATAACTCAAAAAATATTTTATCAAACTCAAAAAAAAATTAATATTTACACTTCTACTAATAATAGTAACGTTTTAGCAAAGTTTAGAGAAAATTCATTGTTTTACCTGGGCAGTTGAGGAATTTTGCCCCATATGTTCGTAATTTGTGGTTACGTTTTATTTTTTTACTCCGAATCCCTTTGAGATCCCAAGATAAAACTTACAGGACATGTAAAGCACATTTGCCCTAACATTTAGTAAAATTTTGAAAAATATCGAAGATGATGTTTTTTCAAAAACGGATTTTTAATTTTTCAAAATTACCCTGTCGAAAATATCTTGGGCAAAGCGTGTTTAAATAGTGTTTTATAGAATGTTTATTGTGTGTCGATTATGTGTTTGTGAACACAATAAAGTGTGTCTAATCCGTGTATTTTGGAACGCTTTGAGTGTTTGGAAAACACTGAATTGTGTGTCAGAAGTGTGTTTATAGAACACACAATGTTCAGGTAAAAATACTCTTAAAACACTCTTTTCACATTCATGAAACCCTGATCTACTAATTAAACACACACTTAACATTATCTTTACAACCTTTTTAAAGTTTTATGTTTTTATAGTAATCTGCCATTAAAAAAATATTTAAATTACAGTAAAAAAATATTCCATTCTGTTCTCGCATGTCATACATACTTGGAATGTTTATACCTGTCGACGAAAATTTGTTTCGCTATTTATCTAAATATTTACAATCACTAGGTCTCGAACGCAAGGCGCAGCTAGGAGTGGATTTGAAATCACACGCTCTACCAACTGCGCCACGGAGGCTCATGAAAGGAAGTTTAGAATTTACATATGTAACGAAGGAACTATGAAAATGTGCTATGTAACTTGAAGAAAGGATACTGTATTTGCAACAATAGTATAATTATTTTATGTATAATATACATTATATTTAATATGTTATGTTATTGAAGAATGTTAATTTTCAAAGTTAAAAGTATAAGGAAAGGCTTAAGGTATTAGTCGCGCTGCTGGCTCTGGCCAAAATTTTACTGGGCCGCTTACTAGAGTGGGGCATCAGTGAGAGTGAGAGAGACAGTTTAACTCCCCACTCTATTCGTTCGTATGAAATTTCATATAATTTAACTATTTTTTTACCTTTCTGTCAATATATTTATAGTTTGGTGCGGTCAAAAAATGGCATGTTTTTTTATGCATTTGTTTTATCTAATTGAATACTTTGGCAGTTTTATTTCAAAATCTGACGATTAGTTATCATATAAATAATTATTAAACAAATTTAATACATGCATTGAGTACTCTCTCCATGCAAAACGTATGAACTTTGAATTCATTTTTTGAAGCTTTGAAACGGTCAAAATTAATTAAATTGGTCTCATTCGGTAGATAAATACTTCAGGAATAAGTATGTAAAATTTGAAAAAAATCTGACGAAAACCATTTTACGCGACTAATACCTTAAAAGTTAATTTTTAAACGAAATATTAAAGCAATAAATTTAAGCTTAATTAATGAATTTATAACAAGTGTCCTATAACACTGTGACCACTTCGGTGACCACACTGTTATGGAATACTTATAGAACGTGTTTGCTGGGATAATAATATACGAATGAAACATATACACGGAAAGAAAGTTATTATCAAATTTTATAAAAGTATTTTACAAGTATAGGACAAAATGCGATAAAGGTAAATTTTGATATCAGAAACACTTAACTTTAAAAAAACTTATAAAATTTAGTAAAGTTATATTAAAATTTGTTACAAATTTATGATACTTGATATAACTTTACTAAATATCATATAAGTTTTTATAAAGTTTAATACTTCTGATATAAATATTTACCTTTGTCGCATTTTGTCCAACACTTGTAAAATATTTTTATAAAATTTGAAAATAACTTTCTTTCTGTGTTCATACTTGTTCAGATAGTGTTCTCTAAACATACTATAAACATACAACTTGAGTGATTCATTGTTTTCCAAAGCATGTGAAATCATTGTTTAGTAATACTGAACAAACATACAAATGTTTGTCAAAAGATAGTTTCAAGTATGTTCATTGTAAAATATACAATAGTTTGTGAACTTAGTGTTTTCAAAACAATATTAATATTAATATTAATATTAATATTAATTAATATTAATATTAATGCTGCCATCTCTATGGAACTGTCACGTACTATTACGTTGAGTAAAAAATTATGAATAATTAATAAAAGTTGTTATAAGAAATTATTTGTTTTCAATTTAGAAATGTTATAGATGATTCTTGGTATTGTAACAACCGACATTCACTTTGTGCAGTTGTTACAATTTACACGCTTTCACTCAAATGCTTGTAGTTAATTGAATAATAGATATAGAACTAAATCAATTATGGCCTTTTAAAACTAGATAATATACCGTTGATTTAATCGTTTCACCAAACAAATTGTAGGTTCAATAATGGGCCATGCTTGGTGCCCAATGGTTTTTTCTTGGCAAAACAATTGGCAATTATCATTGGACCACCAATGGTTTAAACTTGGGATGATCACGCTACTGCCAATGATCGGTAGCCAAGCATCGGGCCAATATTAGTTGCCAAGGAATTGACAAGGAAACAAAATCGATTTTCAAAAGCATGATTTTTTATTGGCAGTTAACAAAAAACCAAGGTTTTGAAAATTGATTTTTTTAAATTATTAATTAAAATTTATTTTTAAAAAATATATTTTTCAAAAATTTATTTTAAAAAAATATATGTTTTAAAAATATATATTTTTTTTAAATTAATAGAACATATTAATTTAATTTGTCACCTCTGGTAAAACAAAGATGAAAGACTGATAAATTCCCTCACATTATATCTTACAGTGGAGGGATAACTGTGAATGTCTTTGCGAGAGAGGAGCAGGTTAGTTATATAGAGCCAGTGAAACAGGTCACAAGCGAGAAGAAATCACTAGCATGCACTCTGGCGGCGCTTGTCGGAACTGTTTTCTGGCGCGCATGCATATCCTGACGTTATCGACACAGCGCTTGGCAACCAACGTTGCGCCACTTCCGACAAGCGCCGCCAGAGTGCATACTAGTGATTTCTTCTCGCTTGTGACCTGTTTCACTGGCTCTATAAGTACCTGCTCCTCTCTCGCAAAGACATTCACAGTTATCCCTCCACTGTAAGATATAAAGTGAGGGAATTTATCAGTCTTTCATCTTTGTTTTACCAGAGGTGACAAATTAAATTAATATGTTCTATTAATTTAAAAAAATATATATTTTTGAAAAATATATTTTTTAAAAATAAATTTTAATTAATAATTAAAAAAAATAAATTTTCAAAACCTTGGTTTTTTGTTGGCTGCCAATAAAAAACAAGCTTTTGAAAATCGATTTTGTTTCCTTGGCAATTCCTTGGCAACTAATATTGGCCCGATGCTTGGCTACCGATCATTGGCAGTAGCGTGATCATCCCAAGTTTAAACCATTGGTGGTCCAATGATGGTTGTCATTAATGTTCCAATAATGGAACGGAGTTCGCCAAGCATGGCCCATTATTGAACCAATCGTTTACTTCCCATTGGGTAATCACAGTAACTGTTTTTATCAAAATTGTAACACCTGCACCTAGTCTCCCCTAAAGCTTAACTAAATATGATACCACTTGCATTTTACTTAACTTTCAGTTCAATTATATTGGAAATATTCTTCTCACTGGTACAAATTAAATGAGGAGCAAATTTTCAAAAGCTGATGTATTATTATTTATTATTCATAAGTTTTACTTTTTTCACATTCTTACTTACAATTAACAACTTAACATATCGGAAAATCTTAACATCTATACAGTTTCGAACCCTACCTAACTTATATCTAACGCAACCTAAAATCGCACGCATTTATACTAAGCCTCTCGGCTACGCAATTGCTATGGAGAAAATTTCATGTTACCCGCATATATCTCTTTTCGATAAAGTGAATCATAAATTATATTTAATTAGATAAGTTACTGAATTAAAATATAAACATTTATAATAATAATAATAATAATAATAAACAGTATTATTAATTTAAAATTACTTATTTTAATTATTAAATTATTAGATTATAATGTTAATGATTTTATTTATATATTTTTTATTAATTAATTAGTAATTCATTAAAAATTAATTAACTAATTATTAAGTGATTATACATGAATTGCATACTTTGGAAATTGATAAATAATTAAAATAATGCATATAGGAATTAATGATCGCACCACTGATATAAACAAAATTGTCCAAATAACTGAACCGTGCTACACGTGCTTCTTGTAACCTAGAAATGTTGGATCACTTTGACGTCAGGTTACGGTCGCTGCGCATGACAGTAGTGACGTGATCACACACATAGGTGTGTAACAGTAGTGGTACGGATTACTACTTTTACGAGTAAAAAGTTTGTTCTGCAATAGTAAAAGTTGCTTCTTGCAGAAGCAATCTTTATTTTGCGCAGTATTAATTATTAGAATTTCTACAAGTAATATTTACAACATATCGAATGTAAAAAGTAATACAAAATTTAATAAAATTTACAATGACGATGTAAAAATTAAAATTCTTAAAGCAATTTTTTAACGTGACTACTGTAATAATTACTATTAGTAATTTTTACTACCAGAAATAGTAATTTTTACTTCATGCGAAGTATATTTTACTATGAATAGTAATTTTTAATATAAAAGTAGAATTATTACTATTCCATAGGAACTTTTACTAGAAACTCAGCACCATTTTTCTCCGTGTAGAAAAAATTAGCAAAACCGTTAAATTATTTAATTATGATAATGTTTAATTAAAAACAAAACATCTTAAATATAAAAATATTGTTATAAAATAAATTAATACAAATTTTTTAATTTAAAATTAACTATAGTGGTTTGGTTGAATTAAACAAATTGTATTTAACTAAACAATATTCTCTATTCAAAACACTAATTTGGTTAAATGAAACAAATAATTTCAAATAAAAAATTTCTTTCGGATAACCAAACAAATTTAACGTGTTTATTAAAATGAACCAAATTTTCATTTAAATCAACGAAATTGTTTTATCGTAACAAATAAAATAGGTTAATTAAACAGTTTGGTTAAGTGAAATAAACTTTTTCTCTAAGAGTCAATATGGGACTTAGCACTAGACTTGTTTTGGACTCTGCCTAAGAGCGCCTATCAATATGTTAAGTCTGCTTTGTTTCGCCTACACTGTAAAAAACGGGAGTTAAATTTGAACTCCTCAGAGGATTCTATAAAAGTCGCACCCAATAGGGAGTTACACTGAAGGGAGTTGGATGTAGTTACACCAAAACAATGACAAAATAACTCTCGCTGGAGTTGATATTTAACTCGAAAACTTTTACACCCAACACCGGTGACCGTCAACTCCCTAAATTTTTTACAGTGTATAAATGGACACACACGGAGAAACTTTAGTTTGGAAAATTAAATATTATAATACTGAATTTCACAAATAGCGAATAGCAAACGAGGATATAACGGTATTTTTGTAAAGATTACTATTTAAATATTATATTGAGTGAGTTCCCTCAATATCGAAAAAAAATAATATGATATTATAGATTTATATTTCATAACAGTAGCAAATTTCAATATAAAAATATAAAACTGAAGTTGGCGAATCGTTGAAAGCGAGTTTTATAAATATATTAATAATTACAAAAGAATTATAACCGACAGATTAGCTCAGTCGGATAGATGCCTCGCTTGGCGGTCGTTTAATGACCAAGGGTATAAGTACCCTTGGTTCGCGCCCATTTGGCTTGGTATTTTTCCGGCACGTGAGACAATCTGAGCGGGAGGTTTGACGTCGAGGTGTATTGACCGTCGTACACACCATTAGAACTCTACTGTCGATAAACCGGTTGTACCCAGGAGAGGTTTTCTACAGTTTCCCTCTTCTCTGGCGAGAAAACCCATTGACGGGTGGTCCAGGCGAATGCGAGTACTCCTAATAAAGTCGGCTGTAGACGCAAATTAGGTTAATATATAGAAAATTTCTAAGCAGAATGGTTATTGTTAATCCAAAAAAGTATTTCTCGGGGACTCTTGTCGAAGTGCGTAAGGCCAATAGGGCTGGAGTATAAAACAATAAAATAAAAAAAAAGAATTATAAAACTTACAAAAACTATGGTAAAAATCCATCTCATGAGAAAATAAAATTACTATTGTTTTTTGGGAATACTGATATAAAAGTTGGAATGCCATGCGCATGCACAGCAATAGCGAAAAAAGATGAAGTCACACTTGACACTAGTAAACTTTGCCACAGTCGGTGGCAAACAGTCAGCAGTCGATGTTCCACTTGCACTTCTAAATATCACAGGAAACATATTATATGTATGTATACTCATACATTTTAGATACATTATATACATATTCTTGAGGAACGCACGCTTTTATAATACTAATATAACGAACTTATACTCTAATAATACACACATTCACATATTCATCGCAATACATTCTCGAGAAAAAGAGGAATTTCTATACATACTAAACGACACAAATTATTACCGCTTGCGAGAGAATTTCTATAAATGTTTAAAATAAAAAAGCCGCAACATTTTAATATTCAATAAAGATTAAATATACTATTTGAAATTTACAAATTATATGTAAATTTAATTTATATTCAAGTTAAAATTACATTAACCCCTTCACAGTCAACACCAAAATCTCATAAGTGGGCTCAAAATGTTGACAACTTTTTAGAACACTAAAATTTGCGCAAACTAGCATACTATTGTATTTGAAGCAACATAGCGGATCCAATATGGCGAATTAAATTTTCTAAAATCCATGGGATTCATTTGAAACTCGTTACTAGAGGGTTTTCGCTGATTACGATAAACTTTTGAAACGATAATAAATACAAAAATTTCCACCGCAGTCAGCTGTTAAGTATACTACGTTACTAACGACCCCAGAGTTTACGACGTGGAGGTATGTGGTCGGATTTTACACTCCTCTATTTATTTTGTTTTTAATATTTTTTTTGTTTGTTCCTATATTGGATCCGCCATTTTCAATACCGATATTACATTTTTAATCTGCGACATCAATAAATCCCAAGTAACAACTTTTAAGTAAATCTGATAAATCTTTTAAAATGTCGTCCGCTATATTAGATCCGCCATTTTGAATTTTTAAAATCTGAAATCGGATTCGTAATCAGCGATCCTGAAAACCCCTAAGTAAAAAGTTTCAAGTTAATCCGATGAATTTTAGAAAATGTCGTCCGCCATATTGGATCCGCCATTCTGAATTTTCAAAATCTGATATCAGATTTGTAATCAGCGACCCCGAAAACCCCTGAGTAACAAGTTTCAAGTGATTCCGATGAATTTTTGAAAATGTCCGCCATATTGGATCCGCATTTTGAATTTTTAAAATCTGAAAACGGATTCGTAATCAACGACCCCAAAAACCCCCGAGTATTAATTTGTGGACAAATCTGTATGTTTTTGTAGCCAAAAATCTGCTTTCGTCTATACACGTCATTGACAGTTTGAGCCCACCTGCACTATGACGTGTATATGTCGTGGCCACTTAGACGAATCCGACATTAAGCTAAGTGTCCAGACAGTTAGCCAACTGCTGACAGTTAGACGAATACACGCCGATATCGTCTATTTGTCTAGGCAGTAAGCTAAATGTCCGACACTTAGCTTACTGTCCACCGCCATTTGGACATTTAGAATAAAATAGCTAAATGAATAAATTCATTATATCTATACCAAATAATTTATTTAATGCGGCCAATAAAAAAACAACTTTTACATTTATTATTAGTCAGCTTAATATCCACTTAATATCCATTTCGTCATTTAAAGTCAAATATTTCTCAATGAAAAAAAAAATTATTTATTGTGATATCAAAAAAAAATTAACAAATTATTTATTTTTGCATGGATTGGCATGGTGACATCGAAATAATTCTTTTATAATTATTATATTTAATGTAAATTAATTTGTAATAGCAGCTCAATCGAGTACAGGTGGACAGGGTTACAAAAAATGTAACTGCAAAGCGACAAAAGAGCAGTGCTGTACTAAACGCTGTTTTTGCTTTAAAGCAAATATTACCCAGGCGCGAAAGACCAGTGCTGACGATGGGTTGAAACTTGACTGAGTCTTGAACGCCCAGCGTGGGTAACCCAGAGTTGAAGCAGTCTTTATATCATTGTCTCTCAATTTTGGTTCAGCATGGGACACCAATGTTCGTCCCATGCTCGATTTAACGCTCGGTCAATCTTCGTGAGTGGAGCTTCAACATCCAGTCTTTATTTAAGCTTGAATCAATCTTGATAGTTTATTTATTACCGTGTGCACTTAACAATATTAGATATAAATATTTATAAATTATTTAATATTAAAATATTATTTCTGATAATTTTTAGTAATTTTTTATACTATTTAAAAATTATTATTATTATTATTATTAATTATTATTAAATAATATAATAAGTATTATTATTATTGTTATTAAGATATCAATTGGTAAATAAATATTAACATTTATTTAGTGTATAATATTTATATTAATTACATAAGATTCATATCAATAAAGTTAAATTATTATATATTATTTTTTTTCTTGCACAGAGTCAAATTATTATTTCAAAGTTTAAGAGTTTCGTTTATCTGAAAAATTTTCAGTGAAAAAAATGCTCATTAGGTAGTAATAAATATTTATGCCTAGTAGTTTTACACTAGGTTTAACTGTTTACTAAATATTATCAAAAATATATTTTTCGTCAAACGCGCGCGACTAAACACAAATAACCTTGAGACATTACAGCGCGACGTTGCGATTGTCGTGCTCCCACCATCCCATCTACTCAATGCTTTCCCCTCATGACGTCACAGGCGGGGAGTGTATTGAGTACACTGCAAAAAGAAGTATCTTAATTTAAGATGTTTTGGTAGTCATTTCTAAGATGTTTTGGTAGACACTTTTTAGTTACTTGAAACATCTTAATATAAGATGTTAAAAGTATCTTCGTACTCATTTTCTGTATATTTTTGGGGTAAAAAGTTTTGAGGTTAACTATGGGCTCTTATGGAAAACACTTTATGTATCTTAGTTTTTAGTAACTTACACTTATGGCGCATCTTACGATTCTCAAGTAACTTATCGCTATAAACATCTTATTCCAACAGAAACATCTTAATTTAAGATACTTTAAAAAACTTACAGAAGTATCTTACTTTTTTAAGATAGAAGAAATATCTAAAACGTATAAAACATCTTACAAATCAGTAAGATACTTTAGAAAACATCTTATTTTAAGATGTAAGATACCATTTTTCCATCTTACATCTTATTTTAAGATATCAAAAAAGACACCTATTTTTGCAGTGTAGATGGGATGGTGGGAGCACGACAATCGCAACGTCACGCTGTAAAGTCTCAAGGTTATTTGTGTTTAGTCGCGCGCGTTTGACGAAAAATATATTTTTGATAATATTCAGTAAACAGTTATCCTCTCTTACTAGTGGTTTTTGTAAAAATATACACTGAGAGAAGTCCGGGAACTAATACGTCCCGTGCGAGCCTTGAGTTGTACTTTTGAATGTTTTTATGTGAACCCTCGAATCGGGATGTCTCAAGCCCCGATGCGAAACGTGGAACGTCCTGAAGCGAGATTACGCAGAACTTTCAGTGTTTGCCACCAGTTGTTTTCTCACATGCGAGAACAATGTTTGACTGGATCGGGGAGTCTCAGCACCCGATTCGGAACAACTCAAACACGACAAGCAGAGTAGCTCATTGCGACGTCTAGCGGGAACTATTGCGTATCGGTCTTCTCTCAGTGTAGTTATTATAATATCAAATTTTTCAAACTAAAGTTTCTCCATGCATGAACGAGAACATGTATAGCCTATTGACGTGCTTTTAATCGTTTACCATTGATTTTTTATTTTTTTATCCTAGAGCCGCAAAGTTAGACTCCCAATGGGAAATGCCAGTGTAGTGCCGATGTTCACCACTGGCTTAGTACTCAGACGATTGTTCGGCGTAGTCTAGCCGAGCCTCGACAATTAGTGCTGGCGCAGTACAGAATTTTTGTTTCGCCAAAGCTTGGACAAGCCACGGCGGCAAGTGCTGGCTGAGTATAGAAAAATTGTTCACGACGCTCTTTGCCAACATTCCTTTTTTGACATAAACTTGAAAAAAATTATAAAAAAAGTTTATGAATGTTTATAAATATAAATTTATTGAAAAAAATTAATATTTTACTTTTCAGTTGTTCATTTTTTATTCTTATTAAATTTAATAATAACAATTTAACACAATTGTCTAATTTTGTAAATAATAAATTATTTAAACAAATTAAAATTATAAACAAAATTTAAACTTTAATCTCAATAATAATTTGGTTCCTATTAAAATACTATTATACTTCTAACTATGAATGAAAAATTATTAAAAAATTACCACGTAATTTAAGAATTACGTAAAATGTTAAATGCAATAAGTAAAGTAATTTAATTTTTAAAAATTTAGTTTAATTTATTTTATTTTAATTTATTATTTCTAACGTATCCCTATTTTTTTCTCATCTTTGACTCAATAATTGTATGTCTGAATGATACTGAGATATTAATACTTTACTGTACACATGTGTCGTTAGCATAGTGGTTAGAGCGTTAGTCTGTTAGTCCGTAGGTCGTAGGTTCGATTCCCCTCGTCAGCAATTTTGTTTATTTTCATAGGTTTGCGATATTTCTAGATTCCAATCGTTAGGTACTAAAATATGAAAATCTAATGCACACTTACTGTAATTGTTTATTATTTAATTTTTAAATGTTATAAACAATTTTTTTCTACTTCATTTACTATATCCATTGTTAGTCTCCATCTTTAATACAATTTCTTTAAGAAGAGAAATATTTTATGAATAATAACTATTTATTAATGTTATTTACCATTTTGCTGTTAAATTATTTATAATTATGAATTTACGACTAATTAATAACAATACGGCATTTATTGCGGCAATATTCTCAGCCAGCACTGGTCCAGTGCTGCGCCAGCGCTGTCTGGCAGCACTGACAGACAGTACTTCGGCAGCGCCAGACGGCGTTATCATCCCAGTGCCATGCCAGTGCTGGCTCTCAGCCTTGCCGCCAGTGCTGCCAGTGCTGGCGCAGTACTACGCCAGTTGTAAATTTCCCATTGGGCTACACTGAAAAAATTTGAGCGCATGAGAACCACCAAAATTAGTGCAGCGCTTGCACTTTTGTCTTGGTGCAATCGATTTCTCAACTTGGGAACTCTGGAACACCAATTGGGACAGGAGTCGCACCACTCTGGTTCACTGAGAAAACTGGATATTAAAAATCTTAATATACTAGATATTAAGAAAAGATGCTACTGCATATCATCCAGATGTTATAGTTTAATATCTCAGATGTTAAAAAGTATAATCTGTAAATGTGAGGTTATGTTTGAACAAGTCTTTTTCCAATATCTTAGATATTAAATTTGAACATCTAAGATGTTTACATAGTTCACTGTCACAGATATTGACCATTAATATCTAGATAATAAGGCTTAATATCCATTTTTCTCAGTGTGCGTCTGCTATCAAAATGCAGTGCGTACGCTGTGCAAAGTGTTGGGGATAGCTGGTTGGAGAGTCTGATTCACCAACATTTTTTCAGTGTAGTTTGGGTATTAGATCGAAATTGCTAGTACTGAACTCTAAAATTATCAATCGAATTTCTCTGCGTATACATTATTATGGAAAAATAATAACCTAAACTGGGCGCGTTAATAAATAAACTTCTCTATACATAAATTTTGTAGTCATCCACTTTTAGATAAATTATCGTTCATTATATTTATAATAATAATTTGATCAAGTTAATGTATTTTACCTGCTTTTATATATATATATATAAACACTAGTCGCGCACAATTCACAATTGCATCCCATTCAATCACGACGATAATGAAAATTAACACAATCAAGTGGAAATTACATTAAACTAATTTCATACATTGTATATCCTTTTACTGGCGACAAAATGAAGCCCTCTCATTGTTAATGGCGCCTCTTTTAAATATTATTTCATTAAAATTAACGTTTAACTAGAATTGAGTATTAATCTTTTTCTGCATGGTATAAATATAATATATAAATGCGTACGTGACTTTTTAATGCCGCGTTGTTTTAAATTCAATGGAATACATGTATGTTGCATGCCGATATAAAATTAAATAATAAGCTTAACAGGTTTCAGTTTATTTCAGTTTAAAACAATTTACAACTAAATTGATGGAATACATTTGCAACTGTAAATTGTGAAGCAGATAATTTTCTCAAAAAATAAATACGAAAAATTGTTGACTTAATGGGATCTTTGCTTTTCATATTATATGCAAAAGAAACCATAGTTTTTGCTCTGAAAAAAATTATTTGATTCAATTAAAGAATTATTTGTCTATTATCATTATTGTTATTTGCAAATAGAGTATTAGATAATTCTTTTATGTCAATTAAATATTATTTGCTTCAATTACTGAAATTAATGCTGTAAATACAATTTATTTGATTGAAATTTTTAACTATTCGATTCAAGTATGTACATAAGATGAAAAGTAAAAATAAAAATTATGAGAATAAAAAGTAAAAGCAGAAATAGAAAAGAAAATAAAGAATAAAAATAGAAATAATATAGAAGTAATAGCAAAAACGGAAAAAAAGTAAAAGCAAAGATGCAAAGATAAACGAAGCAGTAGAAAAATAAAAACATATAAGTTCAAACACATATAAAGACAAAACTGAAAAAGGGAAAATAAGAGATAAAACAGAAGAGGATGCAACATTTCTGTGAGATAGCCATTGCCGAATTTCTTTTTTGCATAAAGATGAAGTCTGCAACATTTTTAAAAACGAAAAACGATAAAAAAATGTTTCCTAGTTAATTCATCTTCAATTAAAAATTTAATTTAAAATAATAAATATAGTCTCATTATTTTTTTTTCTTTTTCGTTTATAAAACGTTTCGAACTTTAGCCTCATCGTTTTGCAGCATTTAAATGTTTTAATAATAAATGTCAAGTATTTCAAAAATATTTCATAAAAGTTGTTTAAACTCTTAATTTCATTTGTATAAAATTATTTCATTTATAGTTACCAAGTATAAATTTCACTACTGTTTACTCACTTAAATATAAAAAAATTTAATAATTCAGATTTATTATTTGTAAAATGGAAAATTTTGACCCAATGGAAGGTAGATAAATAACAACAGATAGTTGCAATTAAAATACCGATACTAACAAAATAAGGTGTGAAAATTATAATTCGGAAAACAATGCAGAAAGTCAATGAACTGCGATATAAACATTGACGTAGAAAACAAAAGACTGATTACGAGTTCCATTTTATAATTATAGGAAAATAAATACGTTTCAAAAATTGTATGTCATTTTTCTTGTTGATGGTAAACCTTGATCGTGAACCTGATTATAAAAAAACGCTGTTTTTCTGAAATGCTACATATAAAAAGTAATAATTTTACCATTAACAAGAAAAATGACATAAAATTTTTGAATCGTATTTATTTTCCTATAATTAGAAAATGGAACTCGTGATTAGTCTTTTGTTTTCTACGTCACAATGTTTATATCGCAGTTCATTGACTTTCTGCATTGTTTTCCGAATTATAATTTTCACACCTTATTTTGTTAGTATCGGTATTTTAATCGCAACGACAAGACATAGTTTTATACTTATTGACATGTTACTATGTAACTTACATTTATAATTTTAGGTAATTTATTTATTTATATTAAAAAATTATATAATATTTTTTCTAATTTGTGATAATTTTTTAAAAAAATTTAATTAGTGTAAAATTGTTCTTAGTTAACCTAAAGAGGATGACAAACCATGTCATCGAAACGTCGTTAAATAAATAAAATAACACTATCTGTTGTTATTTATCTACCTTCCATTGGATCAAAATTTTCCATTTTACAAATAAATAATTCGGAAGGAAATTTTCTACTATTTCTAATAATTCAGATTTATTGTTGACGAGCACCCGTAGAAAATTAATAACAATAATCCACGAACCTCATATAAAAGAAACAACTAAAGGCTCATCGGATCGTGAAAAATGAGAAAAAGAAATGAAAAAGTCACGAACTCCTTTCTTTTCTAAGATTTAGGAGCTTCCCTAGAGAAATTGGTCCGAAAAATGCTTTAAAACAAGAGACTCGAATTGAGGAAAATAAAAATAGGAAAGATAAATAAAAAAATAAATAAAAAGAAGACTAAAAGTCTAGATCTGAGTGGAGTAAAATATAAGATCATTGCAAAAAAATGATAGAATTATCCAAAAGCTGACATATGTTGAACCAACACTATCGACACGCCCTGTTTAAAAATCCAACATTGGATATGACATCGGAAATTACATAAGAAATGATGTCGTAAATGATATCATAAATGATGTCAAAAATGATATCGTAAATAATGTTGGAAATGACGTTGTATTTTGGGACTATAAACGATGTCATATATGATATCATTTCTTATGTAATTTTTTATCATTAATTATTATTTTTAAAACTTAAAACGTAATAATTTTTTAGGAATTTTGAAATTTTCTAATCGAAATAATGCAAAAAGACATACATATATACAAGACTATTTAATATTGAATTTAAATTTTATTCAATTTTAGAAAATACAAATCAGTTTTTCGTAATAATATGTACAGTGAAATATACACTACCGTCCAAAAGTATCAGGACGATTACATTCGACTCTATGAAAAAACATGTCATCACTTTTTCAATCATATCTCGGAAATAAAAGGAGGTACAAAAAAAACTTAAATACGGTTAGAAAGCTGATTAAATTCTGCGTAAAATAAGCCATCTTTAAAGTAATTTCGTTAATTATTTTTTGAGTTGTAGAGTGAGAAAGAAATAAAAAAAATTATCAAATTTTCTCATTTTTGTCTCTTGACTTCAACTTTTTCAAAAATCTAGAAAAATTTAGATAAAATTTTTCTAAAAACACAGAAATCTTCGTTAGAATTTCAGCTTAAAAATAAGCCTTCGAAAATTAAAAAAGGTTCATCCGTCTTTGATATATCATTAAAAATGTGAAGCAGTGTTTCGACCGATTGCTGCATTGAAATTCAACTATGACGACTCGATTCTTGCTTCCCGCGGCAGCGAAAGAGAGAAAACAGGGACGAATTTTTGCTGGAGAATAATGAATAATGATGTTTCACGAGTAATATAAAGAAACTCAAAAGTTCATCGTTCCCCCGCATAAATTCGTTCCTGTTTTCTCTCTCATTCACTGCCGCGCGAAGCCACAATCGAGACGTCACAGTTGAATTTCAATGCACCAATCGGTCGAAACACGGCTTCACACTTTTAATGATATATCAAAGACGGATCAACCTTTTTTAATTTTCGAAGACTTACTTTAAAGCTGAAATTCTAACGAAGATTTCTGTGTTTTTAAATAAATTGTATTTAAATTTTTCTAGATTTTTGAAAAAGTTGAAGTCAAGAGACAAAAATGAGAAAATTTGATAATTTTTTTATTTCTTTCTCACTCTAAAACTCAAAAAATAGTTAACGAAATGACTTCAAAAATGGATTATTTTACGCAGAATTTAATCAGCTTTCTAACTGAAGCGTTTTGTGCAGAAACAGCATAAGTCCATAATTCGAAATTGTTCAGGAATCAATAAAAACTGTTTTTCTCGTAAATGTTAATATTTTTTTTAATTCGGCTTTTTGCATTATATTCTACTAACCTATAAGTTAAAAAATCAAATATGATTAATTAATTATCTACTTAATATAAAAAATAAAAAAATAAATTAACATTTGGACTTATGCTGTTTCTGCACAAAATGAAATGAAAAACACAGAAAATTTATTAAATCCAGTGAAATATCAAAGTTTTATGAAATATTTAATAACATTTATTTAAAATATTAAATTTGGATAATTTTTAGTAACATTTTATAAATAATAAAATTGTTTTAAGAATAAATTTAACCAATTTTCAATATTTTCTAATTTTAAAATAATTCAGTCACCACTGTCACTTTTTGCTTCCCATGAGTGTTTTTATTTATAATATAAACTGTTTAATATAAATTATTAAAATACGTCAAGAATATCACAAATAAATATAAAACTTATCATGGACTTGTGCTGTTTCTGCACAAAATGATATTTTAATTATTTTTTTAAAGGGTTTAGAGTTTAGTCACTTATGTAATATTTTACCAGATTAAAAAGCTTCATTTAAAGATTAATTTTCAATAAAAAAGTGATTTTCGAAAAAAATGGACTTATGCGGTTTCTGCACAAAACGCTTCAACTGTATTTAAGTTTTTTTTGTACCTCCTTTTATTTCCGAGATATGATTGAAAAAGTGATGGCATGTTTTTTTATAGAGTCAAATGTAATCGTCCTGATACTTTTGGACGGTAGTGTATCAATATTAGCAAATATTCATTTTGAAAGCCATATTTTACTGTTGAAATTAACTTTTATTTGAGTAACATTTCTATTCCTAATATTTTTCTTTTTACTCCAACCGTTTTTTGGTTTCTATAAAAAGAACTTGGGAAATCAACCTAATTTTATGAAAAATAAATTCCTTTTGATAAATAAGTGTACATTCCAAGATGCAAAATTTATGCAATATTTAGTGAAAAGCAATGCTTATTGATCGCATTATTAACATTTATGGGGGTGATGGGAATGATAAGAATTACATAAATAAGCATTGATTTACACTAAATATTGCATCTTGAAATGTGCATTTATTTATTTCAAAAGCTTTTTTCATAAGATTCATTTTACTTCCCAAATTATTTTTACAGGAACCAAAAGTGAATTCAACCAAATCCCCTTTGGTTCATTAAATCGCCAGGGGACACATATAGAATATACAGCAAAACACCAAACCATAATACATCTACATTAAACTACAAGAATTTAAAACTTAAACTTCAATAAACACTTAAAACCATCCAAACCACAACCAACGCTGCTTGATTTCTTCTTCTTCTTCTTCTTTAGTTTATGGCTTCGACGAGTCAGGCCAATTCTAAACGCTACTTGATTTAATGACGCTATACGCCATGACACCTAAAATCACAATATGCGCATGCGTTGATCTACCCAGCTGTTAAGTGTCATGGCGTATATAGCGTCATTAAATCAAGCAGCGTTGGTTGTGGTTTGGATGGTTTTAGGGGAGCTTGCGGGTAATGGGAGCTTTTAAATTTCACGCACTTAAAATCCTTCAAATTCGCTGCAATGTCTAGAAAATCTTCTACAACCTCTGTTTATATCATTCCAAAACAAGCGATTACTTCCTTGACAAATTTTTAGTAAAGACAAGGGAAAATGTATTTTTTGAGTTTTCGTTGTAAAATGCCAAATATTTCTAAACATCACCATAAGTAGTTAAAATCGTATTATTTAGTTCTGATTTTTCATTATATTATAGGTGATTATGTGTAGATATGTATACTTGTATAAAAATCGAAATAATAATAAAATTTGTTTATGTTTTTATTTTTTTATTCAAATTTTGGCCTGTAAAAATTCTGTGGGGTAATGGGAGAATTAGTGTCAGACCAAAGAATTTTCGTTACTATGTTGCGTCTTTCGTTATTTCTTTGAAAATTGTAAAAGATATCACCTTATGAAAAAACTTTTAATTAAAAAATAATTTTTGGTGGAAAAAATGAAAAATTTAATTTTTTTTCAAAAATTTTTTATTCAATTATAATTTAGGAAAAAATTTATTCTAAGTCTAAAGTTTTGGCTTCATTGTAAGTATTAACACTATTTTCTATTAGAAAACAAAAAATATTCCTAAAATATAAAAATTTTTTAAACTTCAAGTGAAAGCTCCCATTACCCCACAAATTGGGTGATCGCAAAAAATTGATTTTTTTTGAAAAATTTTTTTTTTCAATTTACTTTCTCTTTTTAAGTTTCTAATTAAACATAATTAAAGATAAATAACAAAATGAGTAGGAAATAACGAAAACAATGTATTATTATAAAGATAAGTTGGTTTTTTAAATAATTTTCCTTAAGGGGCTCCAATTCCCCCACGCTCCCCTAAGTGTTTATTGAAGTTTAAGTTTTATATTCTTGTAGTTTAATGTAAATGTATTATGGTTTGGTGTTTTGCTGTATATTTTATGTGTCCCCTGGCGATTTAATGAACCAAAGGGGATTTGGTTGAATTCACTTTTGGTTCCTGTAAAAATAATTTGGGAAGTAAAATGAATCTTATGAAAAAAGCTTTTGAAATAAATAAATGCACATTTCAAGATGCAATATTTAGTGTAAATCAATGCTTATTTATGTAATTCTTATCATTCTCATCACCCCCATAAATGTTAATAATGTGATCAATAAGCATTGCTTTACACTAAATATTGCATAAATTTTGCATCTTGGAATGTACACTTATTTATCGAAAGGAATTTATTTTTCATAAAATTAGCTTGATTTGCCAAGTTCTTTTTACTGAAACCAAAAAACGGTTGGAGTAAAAAGAAAAATATTGGGAATAGAAATTTTACTCAAATAAAAGTTAATTTCAACAGTGAAATATGTCTTTCAAAATGAATATTTACCATTAATGATATATTTCACTGTATATATTATTACGAAAAACTGATTTGTATTTTCTAAAATTGAATAAAACTTAAATTCAATATTAAGGTATTTGTCGCGTAAATTCGTTTTCGTCAGATTTTTTTTAAATTTAACATAATTATTCTTTGGATATTTATCTACAAAATAAGGCCTATTAAAATAAAATTGACCGTCTGTAAGTCTCAAAAAATGAAATCAAAGTTTCAATTTTTAACATGTACGGTATAGGAAAACCATATGAAAACCACAGATTTTTAATTTTTGCACTTATACTAATCGTCAGATTTTTTAGAAAAACTAAAGTTTTATCTATTGAACCAAAATGAACTTTTATAAAAAAAATGAAAATTTTTCACCGTCTTGTTTAAAAGATATTTAACATCAAACTTGAAAACTTATTTTAACATTTATTGTAAATGACAGGTGAATTCGTAAACGTGGCAATAGCGCTTGTTAAATACTGCAGCTTGTCTGCTACTTTTGGCGCGAAATTTTAAAGACGGCTATACGCCAAACTTGCGACGTTGCCACGATCGTTTTTCATGCGAGAGGTTATGAATATACATTGAGAACATCTGTGTGTCAAACTGTACGTCCGCAAAAGTTTTTCGGAAACTCGCATTCATAATCGTTTCATAAGTACAGTCAACGGATACAAACTTTTGAGAGTGCCGTATTATCTCTAACTATCCTTGCCCCATGAGCCCATATTTCAGTTTTTTCCAAATTTTAAGGAACGACGTGAATTAATTTGAAAATAAATACAATATTCGTGTTCAGCAGGAAATTCCACTCCGGAAAACATTTTACGTAAAAAATGTTCTGAAATTCTAATGTAGAAAACAATATGATAAACATTACGTTGACATTTTAGCAAAACAGACTTTTTTTCAAAAATAATCTCCTAACTTCGCAAATGGTGACAGATTGTCTTGCAATTTTTACAATCATCTTTTGGTTTTAAAACGCGAATATAGTATGAATTAAGCGATTTTTGAGCAAGCCGTCTAAGCATAACAGCAACTAACTATCCTTGCCCCTTAACTATCCTTGCCCCATCCTCCCCTACATATAATCAATAAAATTTATGTATTTATGAAAATTACTTTAATGATAACTTGTAGAAATTTTTAAAATTAAAGTATTTAATAATTTACAATTTAAAATTTAATATAAAATTTATATTTTATTAATTTATATAATTTGCATATGAGTCATTCCATTATATTTCGACTAAAGTCGTTGCCGACTAATTTTAAAAAATTATAGGGGAATGTAGTCAAGGTTGGTCTACTGTCTAGGTAGGCCATCGCGATTTTTTGTACAAGTTCACTAGCGCCACCTACGCGCATGCTTGTCGAAGCTTGTCTTAGTAAAACCTAACTTTTTGTTCAATTACATTTTCGGAGGATCGAAAATTGTGTTTTCTGTGACGTCAGTACAAAAAAAGCTCAAAAAAAGTTTTGTGCATAATGTGAAAAACCATTAATAAAAGATAAAAAACAAATTGAATCGTCAAGGCAAGTATGCAGAAAATTTGTGGGACTCATGGTTGAAAGGAAAACAAAGTAAAAAAATCGAATCCCGAAACGTATTTCTTTATGGTTACAACAATTCGGTAATGTTACTTACTGTCAAGGTCGGCCACTATGTGTTTAAAATGCGCAAAGATGAGGACGAGCTACTTCATTTGCAAAAACTGCAATTCTGTATAACTCATAATATAATTGATCATCTTATTAATATTTTTATTTAATTTTATTAATATTTTAGTGCAAAATTTTTTTTTATTTATTTTTTTATATTGTTTATTTTTATTATTTTGTTATTTCATTAAGTTACAAACTGTAAACAATAAAGAATCAATTTTCCGTAACTCCAAACATGTTATTTTATTTTTTAAGGATTAATGCCCTTTGAATTCTAAACATGGCCGACCTTGACTGTAATAGCCAACCTGGACTACAAATTTTTTTTTTAAATCTTTATAACTTTTTCATTTTTAAACCTGTCAATTTACTTTGTACAGAAAAAATTTTCCTATTAAACAGGACTTTCCAACCATATACTTCAATTGTCCAAATTCATTTAAAAAAAAAAGTTATAAACAAAAGTCAAAAAAGTGGCCGACCTAGACTATGTTCCCCTAATATTTTGCAGGAATGATTTTAAAGATATTAAGATCACCGAACAGAAAAAATTTTTTAAATATTTTTTATATTTATTGTAAAATAAGCATCTAAAGTAAGGTAAGTGACCCAGTCGCCGCACGGCTAAGGTTAACTCTTGATGTTTTGAACTTTTTAAAATTTAAAATTAATTGTATGGTGGTAATAAATATATTATTTTGAAAGATAAGGTATTTAAGTTTCGAATGCAATGCTGTGAAACCATTTTTATCTATTTAATGCTGGAAAAACTTATTATAAAAGAGCAAAGTCATTTGGCCCAGTGACTGAACGGAAAATTTAGTGTTGTCCCAGTCGTGCAGGCCCAGTTGCTAAACGAAATTTGACGACATTCAGGTTATAAATAATGTATTGAATTTTGACGGAATAAATTGAAAATAATATTGTGTTATTATCGATAATTTTTTTAATTATGAAATTAAATGTAAATAATTAATTATTATTAATCGTTACATAGATTTTTGGAAGGGTGGTAAGTATATATATATTAAAGTTATATTATATATAACTTTAAATTAAATATATACTTACATCTTTACGTTTAGACAGGTTATTTTTATTTTCGAAACATCTGTCAAATTCACCGTGAAAAAGTGGGACATGGAAAAATAATAAACAAACCCAGTCGCTGAACGCTACGTTCAGAAACTAGTACACTTATTATTTTGACGTACCAGTTGATAAATTCTTAATTTTATAATAAAATAGAGGGAAAAAACGAATTATCATTTACAATATGCATTTTATATATAATCATAATGAGTATAAAACTATGGCGAACATTAATTTCAGTCAGGTAATAAATATTTTATTATTCGAAACTTAAGAAATGTCTAACGAAAAAAATAAAAAATGGTCGTTCAAACGATGGATTCATGAACATGTGCAAATAAATAATTTTTTGTAAGAAAATGAAAACCTAATATTTAAGATATTTATATTATTTGAAAACCTCAAACATTTATCTTTTCATAAAATATAATTTTAAATAAAAAAATTCAAAACAGTTCTTATTTTTACTTAGTTTATCAATAAACGTTCAGCCACTGGTACACGTGCGGCGACTGGGTCATTTACCTTATATAAAGTCGTAAAAACTGTCACATTTTCATCTATTAGAAAATATTAAAGAAAACACATAATTTACTACAAAAACGTAAAATATTATTAGAATTTATTATGAATGAATTATTTTATTATTATAAATTGATAGAAACAATTATTAATAAGAAATATTAAATCAACAATTATTTTAAAGTTCACCTGTCAAATAATCTATTTTTGCAAATTTCATTCGTTAAATGTGAAAAAGAGAAATCATTTAATTGAATAAAACCTTATGAAATATAAAGAAACATTTAATAACTTTTAGTTTTTCTTATCACTTTCTTCCTTTATTCTTCACAAATGTTAAAAAATAAGCAATTAAAACTGTCACTTTGCTTATTTTCAGGATTTTAAAATGTAAATAACTTCTGCTGAGAAAAAGAACCCAGGCGCGAAAGACCAATGCTGACGATAGATTAAAGGTTGATTGAGTCTTGAACGCTCAGTGTGGGTAACTCACAGTAGAAGCAGTCTTTACATCACTGTCAATCAATATTAGTTTAACATTGGACCCAATGCTCGTCCCATGCTCGATTCAAGATTCGGTCAATCTTTATGAGTGAAGTTCGAACATCTAATCTTGATTCAAGCTTGAATCAATCTAATATAATATAATCATATAATCAATATAATAATTATAATTATAATAATTGTTTCAAATAATAATAATAATTAACATTAAGTTATCAATTGATAAATAAATATTTATATTTATTTAGTATAAATATATTATTATTTGTAACATTCATATTTAAAGAAAGTTAAATGGAAAATTTTTTTTATAAATGTTTTCAAAATTACTATCTATAGATAATTAATAAATAATAATTAAAATGTGCAATAAATATTCCTGACACTGCATCATATTTAATAATTTTATTAATTATGTTAACTTTTAATATTAATTTAATTAATTATTATTTATTTATTAATTAATTATTATAATTATTAATAATTATTGTTCAATTAATAAATATTATTATAATTAATAATAATTATAATATTTAACATTATAATTCATTATTATTCCAAATTATATTTATTTAAATAATATATTATTAATATATCTAATAATAAATGTTAATAATTTTGTTACTGAATAATAAAAAATATCAATTATTTATCGATGTTTATTAAATTATCCATTAAATATTTTTAATTGTAAAATGTTTTAAAAGTTGAATTTTGTAATGATTACAATTTTATTATGAATTATTTAATATTCATTTTTAATAATTAAAATAATTCAGGATTAGTATGTGTAAAATTTTTAGTCATAGTTTTCACTTTGCCCTTATAAGTAACAAAGTAACGGCACTGGCATTAATATATTACATTAGCCCGAGGTCTCATCGAGACTCAGTGGCCGTGCGGATTAAGTGGTTGCGTCTAGGACTTCCGGAATGCGTCTGGGGCGGGGGGACGTGAGTTCGATCCCACATGCGAGCGGATTTTTTCATTATAAGCGGTTACATAAAATAATAAAATTACTATTTAATCTGTATAATTAATAAGTGTTGTGAATAAAAACTTGTGAACTTGTTTGTAAATAATATTAAAAGTCTATCAAAAATGAAGTTGAAAAATGTACAAATTATCACAAATTGTGTTTTTTTTGATAAAATTATTTTTCAATATTATTATGTTAAATGACATTTATTGTTAGTCATATAATATTTATATGAAAATAATATAATTATTATAATAATAACTTATTGTCATTAAATATGTAAATACATATATATTAATAACAATACTGTTTATTATTAATAATAATAATTAATATATTCACGTTATATTGAATGAACGCGTGAGAAGCGTGTAAATTTGGGAACAGTGGAAGCAGTCTTGTTCAGTCCTGCTTTCGGCTTCCGCAGCATTGATTGAAGATTGAACGCCAGTCTTCAACAAAGACTGAGCGTCAGGTTTACATCGATGTTACTATTTCGGACTTAAGTAGCCTTGCTTTCGCTGTCCCACCAATCTTCAACCAATACTGACCAAGTCTCAATCAAGCTTCGTAAAGCCTGAACTCACTGTCAGCTCGCGCCTGGGAAAAATTAAAATTGGGCTTATTTTACAATAAATATAAAAAATATTTTAAAAATTCTTTTTGTTTGATGATCCAAATATCTTTAAAATCATTCCTGCAAAAAATTATAATTTTTTAAAATTAGTCAACAACGATTTTAGTCGAAATGTAATGGATTGACTCATATATATATATATATATATATATATATACCTAATATTTATTATAGATTTTAATTTATAATTTAATTTAAATAATAATAAATTACTAAATGTTTTGAAATTACTTCAAAAAAATGTTTACTTAAAAAAAATAAAACTTTACTGTAGAACGTTATTTTAATTTATTTATCTAAAGTTGATAATAAACATACAGTAAGAAAAGCTATTCGTCAGTCATAGGAAAGTATGGGAATCGCATAAGTCTGTCTCACTCTTACTCATGGGATATGACTGACGTGGTAGGTTTTCGTACTGTATACTCTGAGCCGGATATTAATCCTAAGGTTTTTAGCCTTACTTCTTATATGACTTCTGCTTTTGATAAGTTTGCATTATATATACATAATATTTATTATAGATTTTAATTTATAATTTAATTTAAATAATAATAAATTACTGAATGTTTTGAAATTACTACAAAAAAATGTTTACTTAAAAAAAATAAAACTTTACTGTAGAACTTTATTTTAATTTATTTATCCAAAGTTGATAATAAACATATACTCTCAGCCGGATATTAATCGTAAGGTTTTTAGCCTTACTCCTTATATGACTTCTGCTTTTGATAAGTTTGCACCTCTTCATTTGCCAGGTATTAAGAAAAGATTTTCACCTTGGATGAACAAGGAAATAAGAGATTTAATTAAAGAGAGAAATAGACTTCGCAGAAGATTTATAAGAAGTAAGAATATTTTTGACCAGGTCAAATTCAAAAAAATTCGTAATATAGTCCAAACCAAAATTAGAGATGCATATAATAAATATAATTATAACATAATAAAAGATAATAATAAATCTCAAAATGTTTGGCACATATTACGAAAACTAAATCTAATTTCTGATAGGAGAAAAGCAACTGATACTAATTTTCGAGGGCAAGAATTTTTAGATGTTTTTTCTTATACACCTGATCAGACGTCCTCCCTCTCTACTACACCTGATTCTGATAATATTAATGTTTTTGATGATGATAAGTTCTTTTTTGCTGATATCTCTCCAGAAATTATTTTTGATACCCTTGCTTCTATTAAATCAAACGCGATGGGCCCTGATTGTATATCTGTTGAGATGATCAAGTTAGCTCTTCCAGTCATTTTTCCCATTTTAATACATGTGTATAATTATTCCCTTCAAACAGGAATTTTTCCTGACATATGGAAAATGAGTGATGTTCATTCAATACCTAAAGTTAAGGATCCAAAGACACTTACTGACTATAGAACTATTTCCTTGGTGTGTACATTGACCAAGCCTTTTGAAAAAATAGTATGTAAACAGTTAACAGATTTTCTAACTTTTAATGAATTGCTAGAGCCTTTGCAATCAGGTTTCCGCTCTAAACATAGCACCTGTACTGCTTCATTAAAATTCTTAACTGATATTAAACTTGCTATAGACTTAAAACATGTCACCGTTGTAGTGCTTTTCGATTTTTCGAAGGCATTTCCTTCTGTGAATCATAATTTACTAATTGATAAATTGCATTCCTTTAAGTTATCGGAATCAGTTTGTAAATGGTTTTAGTCTTATCTGAGTTCTAGATTTCAAAGGGTGGTTAATGGGCGTAATGAGTTCTCTGAATGGGATAATGTTAAATGCGGAGTTCCACAGGGTGCTTCACTATCTTCCTTGCTTTTTAATTTGTTTATTTCAGATCTAGGAAGTTGATTAAAATATTATAAATATCATAAGTATGCTGATGACTTTAAGTTCTATTTGTCTGGTCCATTGTCATTGCTCCCTGATATGTTTAAAAGGATACAAATCGATATTGATTACGTTGTACAGTGGGCCTATGATACTCTCAACTCGGATAAGACTCAGGCCATGCTAATATCATCATCGAGAAGCCCTGCAACTGTGACGTTCTCCCCCCTTATGGTAGGAGAGAACCCAATTATCTTTAAAGAAACAGTGAAGGACTTGGGATTAATATTAAATTGTAATTTATCATGGAAGGAGCACGTGGGCAGCATCACTCGTAAGTCGTACCTGGTATTACAACTTAATAGAGGCAAGGACTCTTTCCCAACTGAAACTCGTCTTCTACTTGTCAAGACACTTATTCTCCCATTTTTTGATTATTGTTGTCCAGTGTATGATGATATTACTGATGAAATAAATTCTAAACTAGAGAGATCTTTGAATGCTTGCATACGTTTTATTTATAACTTACCAAAAAGAGAACATATTTCGAATTATAGGATTAAAGCCGGATTATTAAATGTTGCAACCAGAAGACAGTATTTCATATGAAATTTACTATACTCTGTTATTAATAATAAAATTCCTGGGTATCTTTATGATTTCCTTGAATTCAAGAATGATAAAGAATCAATTAGCGGTAAACTCCGAGAAAAAAAATCTGTATTAAAAATACCCTTCCATCGCACCTCTAAGATGCAGAAAACGTTTATAATTAGATGTGTGAGACTTTGGAATAAGTTACCAACTAACATTAGAGATGCTTCGAGTCAATTCATTTTTAAAAAATTATTTTTTGATTTCTTATTTAAATGCAACAACAATTTGTTTGATGTAACATATTGGTAAGTTATTTTTTTATATACTTTTTAAAAGATTTGTTATCTTTGTTAAATGTTTTTCAATATACAATTTTATAACTTTTTTCGCAACTATATTAAATACCATTTAAAATATAATATACTTAATGTTATCTACTGAAATAAAATTATTTATATATATATATATATGTATTTGTTCTTTGAAGGGCTTTAACCCCTTGGCTGTCAACGAGATTTCCACTGTTTGGGCCAAAAGTGTGTTGAAAAATTTTTTAATGGATTTTTATGAAACTTAGTACCCTAAGGTTTCTGGGGTCGCTGATTACGAATCTGACATCAGTTTTTCGAAATTCAAAACGGCGGATCCAAGATGGCGGAATTTTTTAAAAATTTGTCGAATTTGCTTGAAACTTGTTACTCGGGGGTTTTAAGGGTCGCTGATTACGAATCTAACATTAGTTTTTCAAAATTCAAAATATCTGGTTCAATATGGCGGAAAATTTTTTTAAATTTATTGAATTTGTTTGAAACTGGTTAATCTGAAATCAGTATGATAATTGTTAGTGAAATCAAATTTCGATAAATACCCTGAAAAACTAATGTCAGATTCGTAATCAGCGACCCTAAAAACCCCCGAGTATTCAGTTTCAAGGCTATCTGATCACTTTTTTATTTCGTTGTCCGCCATATTGGATCCGCCATTTTGAATTTTGGAAAACTAATATCAGATTCGTAATCGGCGACCTCGAAAACCTCCGAGTAACCGGTTTAAGGAACATTTAAGAAGTTTTTAATCACTTTTTTTAAGTTGCGCATATATGCGTCATGAATCACTTTGGCCAGTTTAGTTTTGCGCATATATGCGTCAGCGACAGTCAACGGGTTAAGCCCTAGGAACTTGATTTTCTTAAATAAATAAATAAATAAAGGCAGAAAAATATTTGACTTTATAATTTTTTAATATTCGCGGTCTCACCGATGCGCATGTGCGCAGGGTGCGCAGCCAATTTTCCCAATATGGCCGAAAATGTACTTGTTGATGTCCGTCTGGAGTCACATAACGTCCAGTTTTATCGTTTGGTGAATGTCGTGATTGTTTGTTATTTATAAAAAGTGCGTGTGTGAATCACAGTTTTGTTTCTTTTATGTTTTATAAATATTTGTGCATGTTTAAACTCGTTTTTAAATTGAAAAATTAAAATAAATAACGGTCATATCGAATAAGGGCATTTAAAGTTGATTTGCTTCAAATAGAAATAAGGCTCTTAGACGCAGTCCAAGTTGTTAATTTATTATATTATACAGTTGATATTTGTTGAATTTGTGTTGAAAAGTTTACATTTATTACGAATTATGATCTCAGCTAATGTTTATTATAGGTTATTTAGGAGATTATGTATGTTCAAGACTAAAGAGAAAAATGTTCATTATTAATGCCATGTTTACACGGAGAGAAATCTGTTGCTATTATTGCTTGCAGAATCTTTACAAATTTTATTAGTCACTGCTGAATAGAATTTTAGCTTGAGGTTATAATAATTTATATACGAAATCATCTATTTAATGTAACGGAGAGTTCGATGCAATAAAAACAAAAAGCAGCTGCTAATTTTGCACGAAATCTTTATTATAAATATAAAGAGAACGTGCTATAAAAGTATTAGATTCTTCTTATAAGAATCGCTCGAACTCCGACTGATTTTCAGGCGGACTTTATACAACACAATCTTACTTGCGTGTACGCACATATAACTCACACACACATATATTTCTCTGGATGGTTTCGAGGAACGGAACGCGTACAACACGGTGACGTTTGCAATAACATAACCTAACAATTTTCACATGTTGCTTATACATTCAAACACGAATAAAAATGCTATAATTTTTAACTAATATACTTACTATTAAATAAATATTATCTTTTTATAACAGCAACAAGTATTAAATACTACATATAATATACAATGTTTTACAGGACAGAGAAATATCAAATATAGAGAGAGAGAGAGAGAAATATATGTGTGTGTGTGAGTTACATGTGCGTATACACAGGTAAGATTGTGTTGTATAAAGTCCGCCTGAAAATCAGTCGGAGTTCGAGCGATTCTTATAAGAAGAATCTAATACTTTTATAGCACGTTCTCTTTGTATTTATAATAAAGATTTCGTGCAAAATTAGCTACTGTCTCTTATGCTTATTGTATTGAAAGTATTTTTACAATAAGTATATGAATCTATGCTAAAAATATAAGAGAAACGTTAAGCAATTTAAGTAATGTGCTCTTTCGAGTAATATTAGCAGCAGATTTCTCTCCGTGTATATTATTGAAATAAAAAATTTTAATGAAACATTTTTAAATTTAACCTTAGTTTTTTGTATTAAATTTTGTACAATATATTTATGATAAATAATTCTTAAAAAGGCACGAGACTCGCATTTCACTCTCATGCATCATGCACCTTTATGATATGCGAGCGTAATGCGTCTCATATGAGGACGCATCTGTCTGCATCAGTGAAGGCACGAGTGCGAAAAGAAACCTCATACATGCGAGCGATATGAGACGCATATCAATCTCAAATTGTTATCTGGGATAATACAGAACTATTCTGTAACTAACTTGTAACTATGTTCTAGAACTCTGTTACAATCAGATTATATCACAGATCTATAACTAGTTAGGAACAAATGTTCTATAACACTGTGACCTCACTGTTATAGAATACTTATATAACTTGTTTGCTGGGTATAAACTAGAGATTGCTTTGGTCCTGTGTTAGATAAGACTGAAAGAAAACTGCAAAAATTTGCAAAAAGCAAACATGGTTAAATAATACATATTTACGGTACTCTGTATAATTGCACTACAATGCCCCCAAGCACTTTCTTCACGTTGACTTAAATATCTCAGTAAAAACAAAATTAAACGTCAAAACAATACTAAATTTGTGTTCAGAAGTAAATTTTACATGGAAAAAGCGCTTACCTGATACTTTTTTAACCAGCCTTACATTTTTTTCAAGTCACTAAAAAACGGAAATATGGTTTCGAAATCTAGTGTTTTTGAAGTGACGCCACAACTTCTTTTAGAAAAAGTACAATAAAGCTAAAATGATATACTTTGATACTTTAAAACTACTATGCCAACAGCAAGTAATTCAATTCATTCGTTTAGTCGGTAAAGCCAGTGCACTACATTACCCCTCTACTCTACATTTGAAAAATTAACATTTTTAAAATTTAGCGATTTTTAGTATAATTTTTCGGACATAAGAATGTAATACAATTTGATAATATAAACAATATATTTAAAGCTTCTAAACATTTAATAAAAGTAAAGTTTGACTCAATTTACTGTAATCAACGCCAGAAAACGTGTATCTGACCATTACATTTTCTTAAATAAAAATCATTTACGAAATAATTTTCTAATTTAGGTTATTAAAATTAGTGTCAATTTTATGTCAAGACATAGTAGATTAAATTTAAAAAAAGAAATAGCTTTTACCTTACACATGTTCGTTCATATAAATAAGTTTTTTTACAAAATTCAATCACTTACATAAATCTCTTCCAACCCTGGTAAAAATTTCGGACTAATTCCGGATTAAATACGGACAGATTAGTACGGATTAGTCCGAAAATTGTTCGAAAAAGGTCCAAAAATGATCCGCGATAGTCTGATATCAATCCGAACGAAAACCTAAATCCGAAAACACTCCGGAGTAATCCTGAATGTCTACGAATTCAGTCCGTAATTAGTCCGCAACAATCCGAATTTATGACCAGTGAAGAATTCTTCTAAAATAAGTACGGAATTATCCGATATCAATATGTAAAGAATACGGAATCAGTCCGCAACAATCCGAGTTTAATCTAGTTAAAAAAACTTAATCCGCAAAATGTCCGGAGCAATCCGAACTCTCTAAGCAAGAAATCCGGTATTAGTCCGCAACAATTTAAAATTAAGTGTGGCAAAATCCTATTCCGAAACAAGTACGAAACAATCCAAAATCTGTATGCTAAGAATCCAAAAATTGTCTGCAACAATCAAGATTTAATCCAACTAAAAAGTATAATCCGAAACAAATACAAAATAATCCGAAATCAATATGTAAAGAATACAAAATCAGTCCGCAATAATCCAAATTTAATCCAGTTAAAAGATTTAATCCGAAACAAGTATGGAACAATCCGAAATCTGTATGTAAAGAATTCGATAATAGTCAGCGTCAATCCGAATAATATCCGATCAAAAGACCCCAGTCCGAAAATAAGTCTTATTATTATAAGAATTTGTAAATATGTACAATCCATAGACAGTTCAAAACAATCCATATTCAATCCAATTCAAAGACTTAATCCGGAATGATTTTGTTATAATATTGAATTGGTATATTAAAAACAATTTGTATTAAATGCAGATAAATTCAAACTATAATTATAATTTCGTATGACAAAAACCTGACCAAAACCAGATTAATTCCAGATTTAATAATTTCACATTTGCAAGTTGCGTATTATTAAACTAACTTCGGACTCGATCGGACTAATTCCGGATTCACTGGTTATACACAAACCGCATTGAGTTTGAATTTATCCGGATAAATTCCGGGCGACAACAACCTGTACATAAAGCAGACTGTTTCGGATTAGTTGTAGATTTACTGGTTAAACCAACTGGATTATTCTGCGTTTACTAGTTGCATATGATCTGACTAAATACAGACTAAACCGGGCTAATTACGGATTCAATAGTTATAAAAAACGGTATTGATTTCAAACTTAATTTATGGTGAAAAAACTCCACAATAAACCGTACTGTTGCGGACAAATTCCGGATTAGTCCGAAATCGGTCCCACTTTTTATTCAGGGTATTTACTTATGGTAAATTAAATATTTAATTTTGCAGTCAATTTGTTTTTACAAATTTACTAGTATTATTAGTTATATTGTTTCAATATTAAAATTAACACTGACTATGTGTTAGTTTCTTGTCATTTCTTTTCGTGGCACTTGATAAATTCTATTATGAATTTGAACTCCCATGCGAGCGTGGTATAGTGGTTAGTGTATTCGATTTCGGTGCGATATAATGTTAGATAGGTGTAGGTTCGAATCCCAAAGCGTTAGAAATTTTAAGTTAATGTAAATAAAATTGCGACAGGTAAATCGAAAAATATGTTGAATGTACCATAAAGTAATAATAATTAATATGTGTAACTTGTATAATTATTTTTTTATTAACATTCACTAAATTGTCCGGACTAACTTTTGACTGTTTCGGACTAATTCCGGATTCACTAGTTGAAATTAACTGATTAATTTCGGACTTCATCGGACCAACTTCGGTTTCACTAGTTGTTCACAAACCGTATAAAATTCGAATTTTTCCAGATTAATTGCGGGTGACAAAAACCTGACCATAAACCGCATTGTTTCGGACAAATTTCGGATTAGTCCGAAATCTGTCTGGTTTTTTAACCAGGGAACTAAATTAATTTTTTTCTTAAATTTTTTTGATTATTTTTATTTCTTAACTGTCATATAATGTTCCTTGAATGTTCGGTAAAGCAATAGAAATGCGAAATCCTTATAAATTTTTTAGGTAGAATAGAAAGACAAAATATTTTCAGAAATGTACGAATGTCCGAAGTTAGCCTCCTGTCCGGAGTTACCCTATATGACGGTATATTATGCAAATTTCGCACGAGATTAGATTGACGTGTATACCGAGACTGCTATTCTTCAAATTCAAATTTAACGTAAATTAAATCATGATCCGATAAAAAAGGTACTGAATGTTGACCATGCAAAAGAACCTTTTCAAAGTCATCGACAAGCATTGCATCGATCCTAGTACTAGAGTTATATGAATGATGCGTAGAACCGTAAGGGACAACAAACATACCTGAGAATTAAAACATGAATGTTAAATAATTAGTTGTAGGAGCTGATTGATTCAAATTGCAATTAAAATCACCCATGATAATTATGTAAGTGAAATATTATCTAAGGGAGAAGATTTGATTTTCTAGGTCAAAACCAAATAAAGCATTCGGTGGTTTGTATACTTCTCCTACTAGTATACTATTATTTTTGCCCTGAACATTAATGAATAAAAATTCCGCATGTTAATATTTATACACATCAGATGAACCAAGCCACATGAAACTGATTCTCCTGACTTGCGAGATATTAAGTTATTTCACAGAGTACACATACAGCCATGCCTATCAACTGTCGTAGCACTGATTTTAAATAAATGTTTATAAATATGAAAGAACCAAAGCTCGAAATCATGACACACTTGCGTAGCTTACACGGAAAAAATAAATTCTGTAAGAATTCCTAAATTTGTTCCATAATTGAGGATTTGTGCAAAGTTCCAGAAATTTTTAGAAATTCAATGTAAGTATATCTGAATCGTTCAGAAATATTTACGAAACGGTTTTTGTGAGACTTTCAAAATCAGCATTGTAAATAAATTCCTGGAGAAATACAGGACTGGTCTATAATATTATCGAAATTTTGTCGTAGAAATTATATTTCTTCTATAATAGTATTTACAAGCGTCTAATCAAGGAGAATTCCAGTTTAAATTTCATAATAATTCCCGAACTTCATCGAAAGAAAAGATGTGCCGACCCCGTTTCTCACAAGCGCTGAATAAAAGTAAAGTCTAGTATATAAGAGACTTCCCAGGTCCCTACAACCAGCGTGCGATTCAATGCGTCGTGTATTTGCGTTTATTTGTGTATAAATTATGTGTGCGTTAGAATATATGTAGGTAGCTATAAGTGTATTATGTATGTATGTATGTATGTGTGTGTATCCTCCTCAACCAATCACAGTTCGCCTTGCTTGACGAATGTCGATCAAGTATATACGCATATACACAACTTCTTTTTTTTATTTTCTTTGCTACGGAATTGTTCCGGTACAATTATGTAGCCCTTATAAGAGCTTCTTCATGTATGAAGCGACCCTCTGAATTTTTCCCGAACTCATCGGAAGTTCTACCGTCCAGACTATCTGAAATACTCAGCCGCTACATTTCGTAAAAACTATCACATAAATACCGAGTTCTTACCATATAATTCCTAAATATCTATTTTGAAAGTTCGACATTTCTTTCAAATAACAGCTCTATAATAATTACCGACTTTTGCTCATATCCTCAATTTCGGAACGAATTCAGGAACTATTTCGGAATTATTTTTTTCCGTGTAACAGTCACTATGATGCAGCTCTTAGCACTGTTTACACAATTATTTAGGTGTTAATCACCACTAGAAACCCGTAATAATAAAGAGCAAAGTAAAACGTGATTATTGGTAATATAGGTAGTTCTTGACACGTTTGATGCATTGCTACATACTCTGCTTCGCAAGTTGATAAGGCAACATATGTTTATTTGTTCGCTCGCCAAGATATTGTATCTCCTAATAGTCGTATAACAAAGCTATAAGTGTAAAGGGAAGAATTGCAATCCGCAAAACTAGCGTCTGCGTACGCTAACAAATCGTTTCAATTTTTTCGCTAACAATTTTTTTCTTAGCAAATGCAGACCGTCAAACTTGTACCAAAAAATTAAAAAAATTGGAAACAATCTTATTAATAGAAAAATAATTTTTAACATTCAAACGTGTTTTTTTTTATTAAATTTTCTTGAAAAATCTACACCATATGATGTTTTATATATTTTCTAAAATAGTTTTTAGTACACAAAAATTGTTTCAAATTTTTTGAATTTTTTTGGTCCAAGTTTGACGGTTTGTATTTTATAATAAAATCACACGTTAATGTTTATAAGTAATTCTTATAGTTTAGCAAATGACCTTTAAAATAAGCCTAAGATCATTAAAAAGCTTTTATTATTTTAGAAGTCATTCAAATTTTTGTAAAACATTGGAAATGACGATTTTTTAAAAATATCTAAATAAATTATTGGCCAAACGACTTCTGAAATATCTTGTTCTTTTCAAATTTGTATAATTTTTCAAAAAATAAAAAGAAAAAAATTTAGAAAATGGGTGGTCTCTAAATTTAAACCGGTAGTGTACCTGAGGGGGTGTAACCAACTAAAACTCCGCGAATAACTCGTGATGAAAATTTTGAATCCGGTTTTCGCGTGATATGACAATACGCTAGTCTGCCAAATTGTTTAACTTGATTAATATCGAACGAGAACTCAGGAGTAAATACTTTTAAGGGAGGCTGGAAATCAATAGATCTATGATGAGTCCGATTATAGACATAAATTGCCGCCTCAAGAACAAAGTCCCACATATTGGATAGAATTTTTGAATCGAGCATGAGTGATCTTATTTTCTTCTGTATGGTTTGATTAAACCTTTCAGAATTGCCATTGTGTTGTGGGGTATCTAGGCATGCCGGTTGTATTTCAATCCCTTCGCGAATTAATACTGTACTCGTATATCCTCCTATGTATTCTGTACCTTAGTCGGATCGGAGATAACAGATTTTTTCTCAGTAGATTTCTCGCACTTTTGATGAATTTTTCTAGACAATGACCCATTTCGTCTTTCGTTTTCTTAGGATACGCAAGAGCTTCTTGAGAGTAGTCGCCTATGAATACGGAAATGTATTTGCATCCATGGGGTTGTGTGGGTGGAGATATTTTACCAATTACATCCGAATGTATCATAGTTTTAACCGAATTATCTAGCATATTGTTTAAAAATGGATTTTCATTAACTAGATCAACAGTAGGTTATTCGTCTACATTCGTTATTTTTCGCTTTGCAATCGAGGTATCAAATTCAGAGAACATGACACTGTTTAATGAAATATTTTCTGTCGTTGATTGTGTAGATTCAAAAATAATCTCTTTATTTGGATTTTTAACTTTTCTTTACAAATCCATACTGTCGTTTGATTTTTCTTTTTCATCTACTGAAATTTTGTTATTTTAGTTTTCTTTGTTTACTGTCGTCTGTTGAGAATTATCAACTTGAACTTCATTATTTTGTTTTGAATTTTGATTTACAACTTCTGTGTCAAGTGCGCAGATTTTCGATGAAACTCGTATTTTTATTATCTTTATTTATTTTTGATTCAATTTTCCAATACGGTTTATCGTAGACATCGAAGACGAGTCTCTCATTTGTTTCAGGAACATAAATTTCTACGCTCTTATTATCTAGATGAGTTTTAAAACCTGCTTCTGTGAAGTGTCGCAGTGAAATAAAATTTTCTGAAAGTGATTCTGAATATACAGTGTTGTTTAACTTAATTATTCTATTTTGATTATCCGAAAATAGACAAACTGTTGCTATACCTTCAGCTGTTAAATCAGCTTTACTGTCTTTATAAGCACATTTGTTTATACTTTCTTCCGTTTCTTTAAAAGAACTGAGTATTTCTTTTGAATTTGTAAGATGTATACTTATAAATATCATTAAAAATGTGAAGCCGTGTTTCGACCGATTGGTGCATTGAAATTCAACTCTGACAACTCGATTTTGGCTTCGCGCGGCTGCGAATGAGGGAGAAAGCAGGGACAAATTCATGCGGGGAACGATAAACTTTCGAGTTTCTTTATATTACTCGTGAAACATCATTATTTATTATTCCTGAGCATAAATCCGTCCCTGTTTTCTCTCCCATTCGCAGCCACGCGAAGCTAGAATCGAGTCGTCACAGTTAAGTTCCAATGCACCAATCGTCGAAACTCGGCTTCACATTTTTAATGATATATCGAAGACGGATTAACCTTTTTTAATTTTCAAAGGCTTATTTTAAAGCTGAAATTCTAACGACTGTTTTTTTAAAAAACTTTTATCTAAATTTTTTTAGATTTTTGAAAAAGTTGAAGTCAAGAGACAAAAATGAGAAAATTTGATAATTTTTTTGTTTTCTTTCTCACTCTACAATTCAAAAAATAGTTAACGAAATGACTTCAAAGGCGGCTTATTTTACGCAAAATTTAATCAGCTTTCTAACCGTATTTAAGTTTTTTTGTATCTCCTTTTATTTACGAGATATGAGTGAGAAAGTGATGGCATGTTTTTTCATAGTGTCGCTTGTAATCGTCCTGATACTCGTGGACGGTAGGCATCCATACATATAGCTAGAACAGCTTTCAGGGGCCATCCATAAACCACGTAGCCTGTTGTATGGGGGAGGGGGTTCGGTAAAGTGATACGTTAGACCACATAGGGGGAGGGAGGGGTTTGAGTCTAAGCCATGTAGCTTCCCAATGGGAAACTGCCAAGAGTCACCATTAGCGTATTAATGGCCCAATATTGGGAGCCATTGATTTTCTATTGGTATATTATTGGCACCCATTAATGGACCAATAGTGGTAAAGTAATGGGCTGACTACGTCGCTGCCAATAATTAGCAGCCATCATTGGCACATTAATGGCTGACAATGAAACGCCAATAATAAAAATTTTTTAAATTAACAAAAATTATTTATTAAAATTATAAAAATTAAAAATTGTTTATTAATTTTTTTTTTAATTATTATATTTGTAATAGAAAAAAGTCATCACAGTAATTAGTGAGATCTTTTCTCTTTCAAAAAAATTGCCTCACATCCTGTGCAAAAATAGGAGAGGCAGGGGGCAGAATTATTATATTCTACGAATGGATCTGAGGAGTTCAGCCTTTATACACTGAGAAAACTGGATATTAAAAATCTTAATATACTAGATATTAAGAAAAGATGCTACTGCATATCATCCAGATGTTATAGTTTAATATCTCAGATGTTAAAAAGTATAATCTGTAAATGTGAGGTTATGTTTGAACAAGTCTTTTTCCAATATCTTAGATATTAAATTTAAACATCTAAGATGTTTACATAGTTCACTGTCACAGATATTGACCATTAATATCTAGATAATAAGGCTTAATATCCATTTTTCTCAGTGTATGTACGGGCTGGAGTAACTTCGATGCGAGTAGAACTGATGTTTGCTCGGCCTATGCGGCACGGTTGGAACTAACTTCCAAACACAACGCGCACACGTGTTCACGCATGCGGGAAGATTTGAATAATTTTCAATTATTTGCCTATTAATTCCAAATCTATTCTATTCTAACAGAGAGAAACTGAGAGTACGCACGTAATGCAAATCGCTCTTTTCTTTGAGAGTCTGCCCCCTCGCGGCCAAAAGTCCTAAGCTTAGGTGGTTGGCTATATATATTGCTTAAATCGGTGAGGTTACACACATATGTAAATCGTAATGGCTAAGCCGAATCAATTTCGGAATTGTTCGGAGATGCTCGTGAATCTATGCGTGAATGCGAGGAATAGAAATAAAGAGGTTATGACAATGTTTTGACATTTGTAAACATTGAAGTGCTTCAACCTACAATGTTTCTTTACAAGAGAGTTTACAATATAAAACTTACATTTTTGAGAAAACAAATTTAATGAACTGTTTATTAACAGTACCGCAAAAAACACAACACATAAAAAAATTGGGGAACTTGTATAACAATTTTAATCGGATTTTTCGTGCACATTCAATATTTTTACCAAAAATGAATTATTGCTGTATTTGATGCAGCTCATTTAGACTTTTATACAAAGTGAAAAGTAAATATGGTCAAATCTTTCTAAAATTATTTTTAAATAATTTTTCTAAGGTGATTAAATTATTGAAATATATCATTAAAAAGCTTTTAAATAACTAAAATTTTGTTGAATTTTTTTGAAAATTTTAATTGTGAATTTTTAAAACAATTTAGTTTTTAAAAATTTTTAACAAAAATATTTAAATAAAAATTTAAGAATGTAAATTAATAATTTTTTTAAAATCAATTAGTTTTTTATGTTTGGTTACATATTTACAATAACCCACCTTAAAAACTTTTTTAATACTAAGAATTTATTTCAGGTCTGAAATTGAAATATTTAAAATTTTAATTCCTGTGGAAATAGAAATTACAAGGATTTCGATATTTATTTAACAAAATTGTGGAAAATTTTTGAATAATTGAATTTGGAAATCAGGAAATACAAAATAGAATTTTTGAGACAACACTGAATAAAACAAACGACTTCTAAAATTCGATTAAATAGCTAAGTTGGGGGAAGATGGATACATAATTTTTTATGCAAATCTTAAAAAACTCCGTCATAATAAATTTAGCATATTTTGTATGTGTTTTCTACATTATTCATTGAAATATATATACAAGCCTACAAAATTTGAACACAATTCGTTCATTTGTGTTTTTCTCGTTTTTCTTTATATTAATTTTTTCTAGGGTTATAAAAGTAATTTTACAAAAAGAGAGGCTAAAAGAAAATAAGTCATAAACTTTTTTCAGAATTTATGAAATTAATTAAAATATATTTATAAAAATATTTTAAAACTTTTTTAAAAATCATCCTTTGAAATGATATGTTGAAAGATTTTCTCCACTGAAAAACGATACATCAGGACTCGAACTAGGTCCGTAAATCTCGTAATAATTCGTTTTTTTTACAAAAAGTCCGTAATTTGATTGAAAAAGAATGAAAAGTTCGTAAATTGTACAATTTAATTTGGATAATTTTAGAGAAATTACAAATGATTCCAGAAATACAATTATTTTCAAAAGTAATAAAATTTTTCGCAAAAAATCAATTATGTTAAAATTTTTTTAAAAATTCTCGTCAAAATTTCAATTATCTTTAGAAATAATTAAATTTTATTAAAATTCGTCAAAAGAATTCAATTATTTTAAAATTTATTGATAAAATTCTTCATGAGAATTCATTTTAAGAAACATGCAATTATTCAATAAATTTGAATACAAATAGCATTAGACCTTGATTTTTTAGAAATAATTGAATTTTGAAAAGGTTTCAGATTAAACTCTTTGAAAATCTGAATTTTTCATATATTTGACTAACAATTCTGTAGAATTAATTTTTTTTATTTATTTATTTATTTTCAAATTTTTTTGAAAAAGTTTAATTGCGGATTTTTTTAAAAATTATTTAAAGTTTTTATTTTCTAAAATATATTTAATTGAAGAATTTACGAATAATTGAAATTTTGTAAAATTGAATTGTATAAATAAATGAATTTGAAAATTCTTAATGAACTTTTTCAAACATTATTAAAAATAATGGATTTATAGAAGAATCTTAGTGGAAAACACAAAAAATTTGTTTTTTAATAAAACTCATGTTCAATTCAAACATAATTTTTGGTAGTATATAATGCGCCTAAAAAATGTATATATATTTAAAGTTTTGTTGTTTTTTTAATAAATAGGGAGGCGTAGAATTAAAAAAACGAGTAAATTTATTTTCAAAGAAAATATTAATATGACAGAAAACCAACAATTTTTGCTATAAATTATGAAAATTAAAAATTATTTCGAAAAGGTAAAAATGTTTAAAAAAATAGTTAATTTAGAATTTTTTTTAATATTTTGAATTTAACACAATATTTATACAGGTATCGACTCTATAAATTTAAGTTAGTAGTTTTCTAATATTAAAGAGTGCGACTTCGCTTACCAATTCTATAGTAATTTATAATTTATTCATTTAATATTTAGTAAGTAGTAATTTAAAATGGCAAAATATCTGTGAATTAAAAGAGTGAAGTTTCACTCATATTTAACCTTTGTGCTATCAGAGGCTAACCCAACGTAACAAGTGCAAAAAGTTAGTAAATAAAAATAATGATCTAATTAAACAATCTTATAATAATAGTTCTATCTATTTACATTAAATATTTGATTTAATTTATTGATTTAATACTAAGTAACGATATAAAACTTAAAAAATTATTAAAACTTTGCTAATTTGTTTATTGATTTTGAAATGTTATGAAATTACAATAATTGTTTAAACTGATGCAAAATTCATTGAAACATTAATCAAATTTGCTTACCCGGAGTACACCCTGGTAGTCCGCGTTCGAAAAAAAATACTTCATAGCGCGAAGGTTAATAGATATTTTACAATTTAATTATTATTTTTGTATCTCTGAATTAGTACTTTTCTACTAAAAATTAATAAAATCTTTACTACTGAATTAGTAAACGAATAGACACTTCAGTATACATTTGGACTAATTGCTTCTAAATACTCGTTTCACTTTAAATTTAAATATTTATGTAAAAATTATTGTAAAAGTTATCAAACTAGAATAATTTTAAAGTTCAATAAATTTTGAGTTGAATGGGCAAAGATATAATCGATTTAATATTATAAATATAAAAATATAGTTTTTAAAAGTTAGAGATTTTTTTGTAAAAGTTACGATTTTGAAATCTTGAGTTCAAGCAAACGCCAATTGAGAAAAACATTTTTTTTATATTTGTTAGTTTTACAATATGAAATACCAATTACCAAATAAAATATATCCCTCTTCTTCTAATATACAAATTTAAACCCTGTCATTATTACTTTTTCATTTGATTGCTCTTCATATATCATATTGTAAAACTGTCAATTTTCAAACAAAATTTTCTTATATTGAAGTTCATTTGAACTCAAGATTTCGAAATCGTAATTTTTACAAACAAATCTCTAAAGTTAATGAACTATATTTTCATGTTTACACTATTAAATTGGTTATATCTTTGCCTATTTGACTCTAAATTTACTGAACTTCAAAATGATTCCATAGTTTGACAACTTTTACAATAATTTTTACAGAAATATTGAATTTGAAGTGAAGCGAGTATTTAAAAGCAATAAATTAGTCCAAATGTACTGAAACTTTACGACCTTGGTGTAATTTTGTTTTTTGTTCTAATTTTTTTTTAGTTAATTGCACATTAAACTAAATTTTAGAATTTCAAATAATTTTAAGTTGTTGACTGTTTAGTCAAATGTATTAAACCAAAACATTTGTTCAGGAAGCACCACGCGAAGGCAGTCAACGTCACCTCCCTGCCTGTAAAAAATTATTCAATTAACATTGTTTATTTTTTCTATGAAAGAACTTTATTATTAATAAGTAAATAATATTGTTTTTAAATTAGATTTCTTACCAATTAAGTTATTTGGCGAATTCATCCATTTAATTGTCAGCTGTTTTTCCGAAAGTTATTTCTGCAAAAAAAAATCATGAATAACATTCGAACTCGATTAATTTAATAAGTTAATACAAATTATTTGTTATTCATGAACTAAACGTTGAAAGTATTATTGCTGTCAAAACTGGTGATTAATTTAAAAAAAATTTTATTAGCAACTATCTTAGATTCAAATATTTATAAATAACAATTTTGGCATTAATTTTTAACATATTCCTCATAAAAAGTCATTAGAGGTGTGCAAAAAGCTCGAATAGCCTTGCCGAACAAAAGTTTTTTCAGCCAGGCTCGATGTATCGAGTACTCGATTGGATTCGAGCTTTTAAATTACTGAAAAAACTATTAATATAAGCAGGAAATTTCAAATTTATGCTATGTGCTGAATTAATAAAGTAAATAAGTCTTCAATTTACTCAAGAGCTGGAAAATATTTGAGTGATCGAACTCGGATCGATAAACGAAAAGCTCGAAAATACTTGATCGAGCTTCGAGCTTCTTCCACATCTATAAAAGTAATTAAATAATTTTTAAATGTTTGATATTTACCTTATTTATTTAATAAATTTTTTAAATTTCTGTAATATTGAATGTAAGCTATAATGAATGAAGCATCGCCCGAAAGAAGTTAACTTCAACACCCAGTCTGCAAAAAATCATTCAATTAGTATTGTTCATTATTTTTTTATAGAGGAGCTTTATTATTCACGGTAAAAAGAAAATCTTATTAAACATTTGATAATAACCTTATTGATTCATTAAATTCCTTAATTTTCTGCATTGTCGAATAAGTGTTTTAAAAAGTTTGTTTGGTTGTCCTTTTGATTTTTGATTATTTTCTCTAGATTGAGCGTGAAGTTTAATTTGGTATAAGTACATTAGAGCTTCTTTTCGATGTTGTACGCAATTTCCATTGCTTTCATCAAACCATTCAGGGCAATGAGTGTTCGTGAATCTAACACCTTCTTTGGTTAAGTCTTTTAAAATTTGCGGAGAGCACCAATTTTTTTTATAGTTTTTGGTGAACGCCAAAAGTTGAATTCCGATTATTTTGCTGAAAGCAGCTTTAGATCTGGTAAGCTTCTTTACTCCATCTTTTGATCCATCTTTGTTTGCATACTCACGAAGATAAAGATAATATTCACTATCGTCTAGAGGTTCATTTCCTTCTCTGATCAAAAATTGTTTACAATTTTCACACGACTTGTATTTTTTGAGAACATGGCGAACAATAACTCCAGCAAAGTAGTTGATGGCGTTATTTTCGTAAACTCCTAAATTGTTATTCAGAATTTCAGCAACACGATCTATCTCACCTGTATTAGAATCTTGCTCATCAATGTTTAATTCATCAGTTTGATTAGGAATTCGTGAAGTTTCCATTTCATCTTCACAATCTTCTAAAAGGCTTACTAGTTCGTCGATTTCATCTTTGTTACCCAAGTCATTAATGTCTGCTGTGATTTCTTCATTGTCCACGAGATCTTTTTCGTTTATCTCCAGCTCCACTCGAGCAGCTGCTAACTGCTTTGATACAATAGTCACCGGAGACACTAACGATGGTGCAGATTCACAGCGAACATTTGCTTTATCACTTGCTTGTATGATTCCACAACCAAGAATGTGCTGCAAATTTAATCTAAACATTCTAGCAGATGGGTTTAAATTAAATCCACCACGTTGTCGAACTTTTGAAAAAAGGTGTTCAACAGAATCCTGATTAGCCAAACCACAAGCGAATTCAAAGTCTGGGAATTCCATTTTTGTTTTTCGATACACCTCAATAAGACCTTTAACGGTCATTGGTAAACCCTGAAAGCAAGTTGGTCGTTGCATTTTCGGTGTTTCAGTTTTCTTCGGTCTTCCGCGTGGTTTTTTAGCAGGTTCAGGAGTTTCTTCAACTGTCACTTCTTCGTAAGGTTTAACGCTCCACTTTGAAGACCATTCTACAAATTCGATCAAAGTTTGTTCCACTTCTGGATTTTTAGGAGACAATGGTCTTTTTCGATATTCTCCATGTTTTAAGTGATAAGCGTTACAATAGTCGATGACCTCATCTAATTTTTCAGCAAATTCAGCAGATTCTATCCATGTTGAGCTTTTAATTCCATTTGGATCTTTACCTGATAATCTTATTGCTGAAGCAAATCTTTTACTGAATACTTGCATTGGACGTTTGACGTTCATGCTTTCGAAGGCATTTGAATCAAGATGAGCATCAGTGATATGAGACAGTAATCTGGATGAGCTCATCGTTCTGTCGAAGATCAGTGCGTCAACAAAGCCCTGGAAACAGACGATTACTTTTGTTCCTATGTAAATTTTTCCATGGACTTTTAGCATTGCAAACAATCGTTTGACTAGATGAGGAAAATCTGCTATTCCACAGTATAATTCACCATCAACTTCAAACCATGGGTCATTTTCTTTAATATTTAAAAGTTTATAGGCGTTTTGATTGTTTGTGCACTGATCGGACGTTAAAATTTTCACTTTAGCACCTACTTCTTTTAATTTTCTTAAGCACATTTGAACAATTACTTGCAGTTGTTCACCATTCATTCCACTTTTTCCTGGAAGAAGATACGCAAGAACTTGACGCCATCTGTTATTAGCATTTAAGCTATCGAGACAAAGAACAAAGGCGTATTTAGCTCTTTCGTCACATCTGCCTAAAGGTCCAAGATCTACTATTCCTTCAATGCAATCTAAACCTCTGGAACATTCTTCAAAAGCTTTTAAATGAATTTCATCCATTTTTAGTGCGCATATACGTTCTTCGTTTGGAAGTTTATCAATACATTCTTTTACTTTATTAAACATATTGTCGCATAAACCCGGTTTAATGTCTATCTCACTAATCCACCTAACGACAGTAGACTCATGAGGTAAATTGCATCCGGCCTTGCGAAGTTGTTTGTAACCAGACGTTGAATGATACATCATGTGCTTTGCTAATTCTTTTTCAGCATCAGAATAAGGCCTGGAATTTCTATGTAATTGCAAATGTATCATTGTTCTTGCAACTTGACTGGTACAATTTTTTTTATTTAAAAATGTGTCTACAGTTTCGTTTTTAATTTTCTGTAACTGGTTTCTGTATGAATTTCGTTGTTGTCTAGTTTGATCTAATGTTCGATTTACAGATTTCAAAGCTTGTTTTAAACGGCAAACTTCTTTCTGTAACACTTTGATTTTATCTTTTTCAATGGTTTCATTTCTGTGTGACACTAATTCTTGATTAAACGTTGGTGGCTCAATTTTTGTCCATTCCATTTCAATATCATTTTTATCGCTGAAATCAAGTGATTTTATTGTGTACTGGCGAACATTAGAACCATCATTGCTCCACTCCATTTGGTGGTTCTGTTCGGATGTAGGCTGCTCTGTATTTGCACAAGAGGCTTCATCTTGTTCCATGTTTGGTATCCTTTCTTCTTGTTGAAAAATTTCATCCCGTATTTCCTCAAAAGGATCTGGCAAAGCACCATTTATAAGTCTTCGAAATTTTTCTTTTCCTTTAGTTTGATTTTCAAAAGCGCCAGGTTTAAAATGAACACCACATAACGCTACTTTGCGTATAGTTGAGTCTCCTAAAGTTTGAAGTTCCTCTTTTCTCCCTGTATTGAATAATTTACATGCATTAATATTATAAAATATTAACTAACAATACAATATGTTATTAGATTCCAATTTAACTAGAGCTGTGTTCAAGACTTTTACATTAACTATCATGAACAACCTTTAGGTTTCTTGTGAAAATTTCAGTTTATATCTATCAATTCAATACACTTTGACACTTGACAGCTATGAAATGACTTGTCAACTTCTAGAAATCTAGTTTTCAAAGAGTTTTGAATTAATTATCACAAAAAACGGTTCTGTGGGTAAATTTAGTTCATATATAGGAATATAACGTATTATGGCAGTTGACAGCTGTCAAATGAGTTGTCCTATTTAATCCTATTTTATAGAAGTTGACAAGATATTCACAAAAATCTTTGTATTCGTGGTAGTTAATGTAAAAGTCGTGAAAATTCTCATTTTTCAAAATTTAACAGACTTTTTAGAGCTTTTTTGACATCTGGTAGCTGTTAAAATGTAATTTTAAATTCAGATTCGTGTTAGGCGTACTAAAAACTATAATAATACGTAGTCGCAAGTCAAACTTTTAAGAAATGAAAAAGTTTTATAATATAAAGTTTGCAGAAGTGCACCGTGCCCATGTTTAAATCCCATTTAAACTTTAACCCTTTGGCGGCATGGGTTAATATTTATTAAATGGGCTGTTCTTGTGCGTAGCTCATTTTTTCACACATTTTAATTCAAATTCCGAACGGCAATCTATTTTTGACTGATTTAAAAATTTTATTTGTTAAAAATTTATCCGACTGATTTTTTAGTCATGAAAAAAGCCTTTAGAAAATTAAAAGAAATAAAATAAAAGAGTTTAAATTTCAATTTTTCGAAAATTTCGAGTTCTATTTTAAAAAGTACTAATTAATGAAGTGTTTTATTGATTTTTCAAAGTATATTATAATTTGAAACACTCAAGATTAGAAGAAAAAAACCAAATATAAACCACAAAAATTTAGTCTATTAGTTACTCTGGTTTTCGATATTCGACATTTAACAGGGCTCGAACTAGTGAAAGTATTTAAAAATACTGACTTTAAAACCAAAAAATTACCGATAATTGCTTACAAAATTCTAACCAGGCCAAGTCAAATAAGAGGACATTTTACTTGAAACTATAAATTAATTTTTTTCATAACTATACAACATGAAGATCGATTTCTTCTTTTTTTATACTTTAATTATAGATGACTTAGTGATAAAATCATTATTTTATATTTTAACAATATTGTTACTGTGACTTCTATAAAATTATTTTCCAGGATTTCAATTCAATTATTATTCTCTACAATTTTTAACTAAAATTTTTCTTTAAATCAATTATTTTAAATAATTTTCAAAAAAAACATCTGTGAAAATTTGCAAATCCATTTGTCTACACTCCAATTTAATCAGAAATTTTGTTTATACGGAAATTCTTCAATTAAATATATATTAGAGAATAAAAACTTAAAATAATTTTTTAAAAAATTGAGTTGAAATTTTTCAAAAAAATTAATTGTACAGAATGGTTAGTTAAAAGTATGAAAAATTTAAATTTTTAAGGATTATATATTGAAACTTTTTCAGAATTAAATTATTTCTAAAAATTCACGCTATACTTAATGCTTTTAATTTTTAATCATTATCTACAATTTTAACTGAAATTTATTTTTAAATCGATTTTTATTAGGAAATTATTACGAGAATTCAATAATTTAAATATAAAAATCAATAATTTATTGAAAAATTGAATATCTCTTTAAATTGAATTCATAAATAAAGAATTTTTTTAACAAATTTTTAAATAATTGAATTCTTCTGACGAATTTTAATAAAAATTTTTAAAATAATTACTTTTTTGGTGAATTTGATTAAAATTGTAATAAAAATAATTTAAATTCTGTAATAAGTTTTATTATTTATGAAAAGAATAAATTAATAAAAAGAATTTTATTATTTTTATTATTATTTATTAATTAATTATTTATTAATAATTAAAAAATAATTGAAATTCTTACGAAGAACTTTATTAATTTTTTTTTAAATTTATTCCAGCGAAGGATTTTATATAAATTATTTTAAATAATTGATTTTTTTCGAATAATTTTATGAAAATTGTGTTTGAAAATAATTGAATTCCTAAAAAGAATTTTATTACTTACGAAAATAATTGAATCATTGTGAAGAAATTGATAAAAAATTTGTAAATAATTGAATTATTCTTGTTAAATTTTAAGAATTTTATTATGAAAATAATTACATATAGTTGCGTAGAATTTTATCAAAATTTTTTAAAAATAATTGAATTCTTTTGGAAAATTTGATTAAAATAGTAGATATTGAAAATCTTTGCATTGAGTAAAATTCTTAATTTGAATTGAAATTTTGCTAAGAATTTTATTAAAATTTTTGAAAATAATTGAATTTCGGAGAAAAGTTTGATTATTTTTAAGGATAATTGAAATCTTGATAAGAATTTTTATAAATTTTTGAACCGAATTTAATTTCTGTGAAGAATTTTCTTAATTTTGAATAATTCTTCAAATTATATCGTACAATTTACGAACTTTTCGTCTTTTCTTAATTAAATTATGGACTTTACGGACCTTTTTAAAAAGAACTTACTTTTACGGAATTAAAACAAATTTACGGACCTATATTTCGAGCCCTGCATTTAAGTGACCCATAACCGAATAAAATCGATTTGATTCATAATTATAATTTTTAAATAATTACATTCAAATTTTTAATTTAAAACCTATTGAAATATTTTTTTAAAGATAGTAAATGCAACTATTCCAAAATTCTGTTATTTTTATAATTTTTATAAATAAAGTTATTTACTAAATTTTTAATTGTTAATAAATAACTTTTTAAAAATTCTTCGAGAATGAAATAATTATTAAAATAAATTCAATTGCATATTCCTAGATATTCTAGAATTTTGATATTTTTTCTGTACTTTAGATAAAATTCCTTGACCTTCTCAAGATTTCCCTAGAATTTTTTTAAACAAATTTCGACCACTTTTCTAGACGAATATTTAAAATAATTTTCTTAGAAATTCTGCTAGGAATTCAATAGAATTTCCGCACGTAATTGTACTCTTAAATTATTTTCAAAAAATTTCATCCACTTTTCCAAATATACTTCGCACAATATTCGTGCAAATTACTAACGAATTCTTTTATTAAATTTTTCAAAAATTCCGTTCGAAGTTCGATAGGAATATTGTACGAAATTGTTCTACTAAAATTTATTTCAAACAATTTCGACAACTTTTCTGAACGAATTTTGCTCAATATTTTTGCGAAATACTAAAGAATTTTTTTACAAAATTTTTCCAAAAATTGCGCACGCAATTGTTCTTCTAAAATATTTTTCAAAAAATTTTGTCTACTTTTCTGAATGACCTTCGCACAATATTTGTCCGAATTACTAACAAACTTCAAGCAGAATTTTTAAAAATTATATTTGATTTATTTATTTAATTAAATTAATAAAATTTTATTTATTTTAATTTAAATTTAATTACAGAATAAAAGAATAATAATTAATATAATTAATTGCTATAATAATAATTTTATAAAATCTTCATTTTAATGTTCTAACGTTAGATAAATAATTTAATAATGAATTTTAATTCAGACAAGCATTTTTTTATAAGCATGCTTTGATTAAACCATTTTTGTGTGTGATACCAGAACAAAATATAGCGAACGGAAATAACCTTATATTAATATTTTTCGAATCCTTACTATACTTAAAACTAAAAATTTTATTTTGTTATATAGATTGTAAATATTTTTATTTTATTATTTTATTATTTTTATTAAACCATGTAATTTTTACCACATCTTTGTAACCACTGATCATGTTGCTGTGTTCCTCGCTGTGGAAAATAATAAAGATGACAACCATTTTTACCATACCGATAATTTCGGCAATTTTTATATTGACAAAAGTCATAAGTTGACGGATATTTTTTATTTGCTTCCATTGTGACCGCTTCTTGAAGAAAATTATCTGAAACAGAAAAAAACAAACTCCCCGCCTCCCAACGTTCCACGGGAAAATATTCCGGCAACACGTGGTTGCACAACACGTTTTCGAGAAATATTGTGCCTTTGAAATTGCAAATTAATGTGAGTCCTATCTCAAATTCACAACTTGAAGGCAGCAATTTTCTTCCAGTAGTGTTTCTCGAACTTTCAGCGCACCAACAATAACAAAAAACGGAAAAAAAAACACTGCGTCGCTGAAAGACAGGAACCACTCAATCAAAAAATCAATGTGTCCAGTAAATCGTAAACGAAATTGAGTCTTTTCTCAAATTTACGATCACACGGCACGTATTTCTTAAATCACAATTGATGTGATCACAATTATAAATTGAGTGAAAGACACGAATCACTCAACAAAAAAAAACAATGTGTCTAGTAAACCGTAAATGAAATTGAGTCTTTTCTCAAATTTACGATCACACGGCACGTATTTTTAGAATCTCAATTGAAGTGATCACAATTACAAATTGTTGATTCACTTGTGCAATTAGCACTTTGCGTAATTTTCGATTAATAGCCAGAATCACTTTTATGCATAAGCAAACATGTGCATTCGCGTTGAGGTAAAGATCGACACAGACGATATATGTATATGTATACATATATACACATTTTTAAAACAAAACCGATCGTAAATCAAAACACACAGAGGTAACTATTTTATCGACATATGCTAGAAAATATGGAGGATTAAAATTTACAAATAAATGTCGTATTAATAATTTCAATTTTTCCTGAAAAGAAATTTAAAATCAGATAATAACTTACCTCTTAAAAAATTATTATCATTTTTTTAGAAAATAATGTTTTTAACGAACGTTTATATATTTTCTTTTAATATTAATTCTCTATAAAATTGTAATGTATAATTTAATAAATTCAATAAAATAAATGTAAAAGAAAAAATTATTTAATTAATATTATGAATATTTAATTAAATTAATTTATTTTTCTATTATATTTATTTTATTTTTTATTTTTATTACATTTTGTAATTTTATAAATCTAAAAAAGATCAGGGATTACCAAATTAGTTAATTTCTATTCCTCGCATTCAGGCCAACGCAGAATAGATCTGTAACCGGAACCGCAATCGTAACCGTAAGCGTAAGAATGAGTTAGAGAAGGATAAACAATATACCTATCCTTCTTTAACTCATTCCTACGGTTACGCTTACGATTGCGGTTCCGGCAAGAAGACTAGAGACAGGAGGGCTAACTCGGCTGTTTTCTCACTCACAGCAGTGAGTCAGTATTAGGGGGGTTCTGAAGGCGTAGTTAGATTGCGCCAAATATCTTGTTTTCGGTTCTGCACATCTCAACACTCTTACATTATATATTTGAATACGTGACACGCGTGTGTGAGTGGAAGTGCAGAATAAAAACACGATACTTGGCGCAATCTAACCACGCCTTCATAATCCCCCTATATTTGTCCTACCCCCACTACTGCAGTTAGTCCTCCTGTCTCTAGTCTTCTTGGGTTCCGGTTACAGATCTATTCTGCGTTGGCCTTTCCTGGCATTCACGCATAGATTCACGAGCATCTCCGAACAATTCCGAAATTGATTCGGCTTAGCCATTACGATTTACATATGTGTGTAACCTCACCGATTTAAGCAATATATATAGCCAACCACCTAAGCTTAGGACTTTTGGCCGCGAGGGGGCAGACTCTCAAAGAAAAGAGCGATTTGCATTACGTGCGTACTCTCAGTTTCTCTCTGATTCTAATAAAATAAATAATAAAATAAAAAGTATAAATAAAATAAATAATAAATTAATAATATCTATTATTTTGAATTGTCTTATTAAATAAAAAAAATTTCATTTCTTTTCAAGTATTTCTATAACCCAATAGAAAAAAAAATGCTGAGTATTCTTTGAAAATAATAGGTATTCACCCTGGCGGGTAGGTGAAACTGAACTGTGACCGAGTTCAGTCACGATTTTGTCACGGCTCAGTTAGAGGTGGAAAATATAAAGAAAAACACTTAAATAGTTTTAAAAAACTATTAAAATGAATAAATAAATAATCCTTGAATCTATTTATGCATAATTTTATGTAAACAGTTGTTTATTTATTGAGATATTATTGTTTCAAAAGAGCGATTAAAGTTCCACAATACGATGTATGTGTGTGTAACATCGATAAAGTTGACTTGCAGCCGCGCATTCTGCACGACAGATGGCAAGAGCTACATTTGTCTATGCACTTGGTCAATCCATTTTCTTACTTTTAATAAATACGAAAAGTTTGAGTCTTATTTTTATTGGTTATTCTTTTTTCTTTAAAGGATGAGACTAAATGTTATATTTTTTAAAAATTTTAAATTCTCTGTATTTATTATAATCAACGCAACGAATAGAAAAATTGCTTTCAGTAAACCAGTTTTATTGGTGAAAAGTCTTTATTTTCGTTTTAGGGGTTGAGACTAAATGTTACAATTTTTAAAAATTAAATAATCTGGTTATTTTTAAATTGAAAAACGAATAAGAAAACAGCACTTTAGAAATTAGAGGAGTTTAATCTTTTTTTATTTGGCCAAAAGTTTTTATTTTCTTTTTAGGGGTTTTATCTTGGGATCTCAAAGAGATTTGGAGTAAAAAAATAAAACGTAACCACAAATTACGAACATATGGGGCAAAATTCCTCAACTGCCCAGGTAAAAAAATGAATTTTCTCTAAACTTTGCTAAAATGTTACTATTATTAGTAGAAGTGTAAATATTAATTTTTTTTGGATTTGATAAAATATTTTTTGAGTTATGGAGTTTCAAAATTTTGATGGTTTGAAAATATATTTTTTTCGGTTTAATATATTTATAAGTAAAATTAATCAAATTTAAAGTATGAATAGTGATTTTTAAAGGGGTTTTCACGGGCCACAAGCTGGTGACCTTTTTTCTATGAGCCATGTAAAAAATAAAAATCAGAGTGGGACCATGAGAATTTTTGAGGAAAATAATAATTTATCATTATTTTACATAGAAAATGATGATTTATAATTAATTTCTTCAAAAAGTTCCATGGTCCCACTCTGATTTTTACATGGCTCATAGGAAAAAAGGTAAGCTTTCGATTGGGATAGGTTACGAAAAAATAAAAAACACCGATTTTGAGATACAGTAGAACTTGGTTAATACGATTCTGTAGGGACCGCACTAAGAATGCGTCTTATGCGGGAAAAAGTATTAGGTGGGATATAAAATGTATGTCTTTAATTGCAGGGACCACCATAAATAAGCGTCTTAAGCGGGAAATAGTATTAAACGGGATCGTATTAACCGGGTTCTACTGTATATTGAAATTAAGAATTTGACCTTGAATTTCAAGGTAAAATTGACAGAAAACAACTTTCTTTTTCATCACCAGCTTATAGCCCGTGAAAACCCCTTTAAAAATCACTATTCATACTTTAAATTTGATTAATTTTACATATATAAATATATTAAATCGAAAAAAATATATTTTCAAACAATCAAAATTTTGAAACTCCATAACTCAAAAAATATTTTATCAAATCCAAAAAAAATTAATATTTACACTTGTACTAATAATAGTAACATTTTAGCAAAGTTAAGAGAAAATTCATTTTTTTACCTGGGCAGTTGAGGAATTTTGCCCCTTATGTTCGTAATTTGTGGTTACGTCTTATTTTTTTACTCCGAATCCCTTTGAGATCCCAAGATAAAACTTACAGGACATGTAAAGCACATTTGCCCTAACATTTAGTAAAATTTTGAAAAAAATCGAAGATGATGTTTTTTCAAAAACGGATTTTTAATTTTTCAAAATGTCAAAAAAAAATTTTTTTGAATTATTTTTTTATTTTAATTTTAACTTAAAATATACTTAAAACCAAAGAAATCCTTTTATTAAAATCCAAAATCGGTTAATTAGAACCAAAGTTATAGCACTTTAAAAAAAAGACAAAAATTTTGAAAATGCCATATTTTTAGTAATTTTCAAAAAATATTTGGTGGAGTTGTTTATCACTATAAAAGTAATGAATTTACAAAATTACAGCCAAATCCCAACAAGTCATGAAAATAAGTGTGTTGAACTGACGTGGAATCCACCAATTTTAAAAATGAAATAATCTCGCCATTTTTAAATTGAAAAACGAATAAAAAAACAGCATTTTAGAAATAGGGGGTGTTTAATCTTTTTTTTATTGGTCAAAAGTCTTTATTTTCTTTTTAGGGGTTGAGACTAAATGTTACAATTTTAGAAATGAAATAATCTCGCAATTTTTAAATTAAAAAACAAATAAGAAAACAGCATTTTAGAAATAGGAGGAGTTTAATCTTTTTTTTATTGGTCAAAAGTCTTTTTTTTCTTTTTAGGGGTTGAGACTAAATGTTACATTTTTAAAAATTAAATATTCTCGCCATTTTTAAATTAAAAAACGAATAAGAAAACAGCATTTTAGAAATAGGAGGAGTTGGAATTTGATTTTTATTTTTCAAAAGTTTTAATTTTTTTAAGATAATAAAAGTTAATGTTATATTTTTAAATAATTAAATATTCTAAAAATTGGTTAAAATGAAGAAAGGAGTAAAATTTTTGTTTTTAATATAGGTAGGAAGAGTTTGAAGTTTTTTTAAATCTCTACAAATACTCAAGTTTAATAGCAAATTAGAAAATACAGACTATTGGAAAATACAAAATTGATTTTAAATGCAAGAAAATGGATTGACCGAGTGCATAGACAAATCTCGCTGCCGCCATCTGTCATGCAGAATGCGCGGCTGCATGTCAACGTTTCATTTTGTCGATGTCACACACACACACATACATCGTACAGTGGAACTTTAATCACTCTTTTGAAACATTAATATTTCAATAAATAAGCAACTGCTTACATTAAATTATGCATAAATAGAATCAAGGATTATTAATTTATTCATTTTAATAGTTTTTTAAAACTATATAATTATTTTTCTTTATATTTTCCAACTCTATATACATCGTACAGTGGAACTTTAATCGCTCTTTTAAAACATTAATACCTCAATAAATAAACTACTATTTACATCAAATTATACATAAATAAAATTTAGGATTATTAATTTATTATATTCAATAGTTTTTTAAAACTATTTAAGTGTTTTTCTTTATATTTTCCTCCTCTAACTGAGTCGTGACCGAATCGTGACTGAACTCGGTCACAGTTCGGTTTCATCTACCCGCCAGGGCAAACTTGTATATTTATAGAAATCTATTATTATTCATAAATTGTGATTTATAAATAGAAATAATGTCCACATTTTATTTATTAAAAATAATAGATAGAATTTTGTTAAAAATCGAAATTAAAAAATAGTTTTACAATTTATTTTTTTAACTCACATTCTAATAAATAATTGGGATTTTTTTTAATAAAAGAATTTGATAACTTTTTTAATTTTAAAATTAATTTTGAATTTAATAATATTTTCAAATTTGAAATTTAATGAATTTGTCAATTTCTTAAATTTTGTAATTTATTAAATTAGACAATTTTGAAATTCATTCAATTTTTTTTACTCAAAACGAAAATTCAACAAATATCGTATAATTTAATACTAATAAAAGCATTTTGACAAATAAAGAATGAACATTATTGACAAATTTCGAAAAACAGCGATATTTTATAAATTTTATGCAAAATTAGTTGAATTTTCACTTTGAATAAAAAAAATTTAATGAATTTGAAAATTTACTAATTTAATAAATATCAAAATTACATTTTCCAACAAAATTGTCAAAAAAGTATTATTTCCAAAAATTTTACAATTTGAAAAGTTTAATTTCTTCTGTTAATATTAACATAATTTCTACTTAATAATCGTAATTTATTAATAATAATAATTTTTTTAATTAAAATTTGAATAATATATTAAAAGAATACTCAAAATTTTTTTTTGCTTCTTGATTTTAGTAAAAGAAATATTTGAAAAGAAAATAAATTTTATTTTATAAGATAATTGAAAACAATAGATATTAGTCAATTTTAAAATTCATTAAATTTTTTTTACTCATAAAGAAAATTCAATAAATTTCGCATATTTATAAAATATCACTGTTTTTAGAAATTTGTCAATTATATTACTTTCATTGTTTATTTGTCAAAATATTTTTAGTAGTATTAAATTATACGATATTTGTTGAATTTTCGTTTTGAGTAAAAAAAAATTGAATGAATTTCAGAATTGAAAAAATTAGCTTATTTAATAAATTAAGAAATTGACAAATTCATTAAATTTCAAATTTGAAAATATTATTTATTATAAATTACTTTTAATAAATAAAAAGTGGACATTATTTTTATTTATAAATCACAATTTATGAATAATAATAGATTTCTATAAATATACAAGTTTGAATATTATTTTCAAAGAATACTCAGCATTTTTTTTTCTTTTGGGTTATAGAAATACTTGAAAAGAAATGAAATTTTTTTTATTTTATAAGACAATTCAAAATAATAGATATTATTAATTTATTATTTATTTTATTTATACTTTTTATTTTATTATTTATTTTATTAGAATAGAATAGATTTGGAATTAATAGGCAAATAATTGAAAATTATTCAAATCTTCCCGCATGCGTGAACACGTGTGCGCGTTGTGTTTGGAAGTTAGTTCCAACCGTGCCGCATAGGGCGAGCAAACATCAGTTCTACTTGCATCGAAGTTACTCCAGCCCGTACATACACTGAGAAAAATGGATATTAAGCCTTATTATCTAGATATTAATGGTCAATATCTGTGACAGTGAACTATGTAAACATCTTAGATGTTCAAATTTAATATCTAAGATATTGGAAAAAGACTTGTTCAAACATAACCTCACATTTACAGATTATACTATCAGAAACTTTTTTATTGAAAGTTGTAGGGGACAAGTTGCCCTACAATATTGATGTATAAATATTTGCATCTAAGCGGATTATATTGTCTAAAAAAATCATTTATGCAAAATTTAACTTTTCGCCCCAGTCTCCCCTATACATCATTTAAAGATAATTTAGTCAAAATTTGAAAGCTATATGATGAGAAGGAACTGATTGGCACGCGATTTCCGAAGACGCCTTAAAAAAACCATTTTGCGGTGTTCACTGTAAGTCGAAGCTGGATCATCTGAATTCAAAAACCCAAGATTTTTTTGTTAACTGATGAGTGTCCCGAGGTAATGCTATCGAGTTTTTATTTTTTTTTCATTTTTGGATTTTTGGCACCACTTTGAAGTCAAAAAATCGATTTTTGCTATAAAATGTCAACACATTTGTTATTGTAAAATGAGTAATAATTAACAAAAAAAATAAAAACTCGACAGCGTTACCTCGAAATTTATGTGTATAAAAAGTATACTAAATTTCAAAAGAATCGGTGCAGTAGATTTTGAGTGACAGTGAACACCAACTTTAAAAACAGCAAGTGTGGGAAAAACGGTTTAAGGAATGGGTATAGTTAATTCTGTGAAAAATGGCATGTTTTCGTGATTCTTTTTGGCGCTCTGGTTAGAGCCAGTGTACTGGACAAATTTTACATTTATAGTACATCATTTAAAGATAATTTTAGTCAAAATTTGAAAGCTATATGATGAGAAGGAACAGATTGGCACACGATTTCCGAAGACGCCTTAAAAAAACCATTTTGCGGTGTTCACTGTAAGTCGAAGCTGGATCATCCGTCAGTTTTGCTCGGATCTGCTTTAAATTTTCACACAATACTCTTGAAATATAGCAGATTGAAATAAAAACATTTAAAAAAAATGAAAAATTAAAAGCTAAAATACTATACCCTCCCCTTAAAGACTCGCAAGGAGATATGACGTCTACCCGTTTCTATCCTCACCGCGTAGTTCGGCGTATTTTGAGGAAGGTTAAGGACACTTTTGTAATATTCTAAATGGATTTTCTCCAGCTCATCCATATATCTAAGACCCCAGATTATTACCGCGTACAGTAAGGTACCGGAAATAAAACTCTCAAAAAATCTGTTAACAGGGTTCCAGGAATTAAGATTTAGATTGTTTATCAAGGAAATGGAAGTGCTAATTACTAAATTTGTTATACTGGTCGCCGCTTTCAAAGCAGGTGTGAATAGCGCAGACCCCGTAAAAGGGATTCCCAGATATGTGTAGGAGTCAACAATTTCAATCCTCTCCTCACCATACATTAATAAAACGGGTATCTTTTCACATGGCCACGCCCCCCTTTCTGATAAACTTCAACCTTTGTTTTTTCTACATTGATTATCAATTTATTTTCATAACAATAATTACGCAAAACTTTAATTATTTTGACCATTTCGACTATATTATCGGCAACTATGGCCATGTCGTCGGCATAGGCTTCTATTAAAATTTCTTTGCGATGATTTATTGCAACTCCTCTTATCCCTTTACTAATCAAGTACCCCTCGAGATCCGCTGTGTACAGATTAAAAATCGCCGGACTGAGTGTTTCGCCTTGCAATACCCCTTTCGTCACTTCAACTCTTTCCGATTTACCTCCTATACTTTTTACAGAAATGTTCGCTCTTGAGTATAGTCTCATCAAAATCTTAACAAATTTAGATCCGGTTCCCATTCTACATAATTTATTTTTAATTAACTTAGAAGGGAATGCTCTTTTAAAATCGATATTTAATACAAATAATTTCCCCTTACTTATATTCAGCCTGTTTTGTATCAGGGAGCTTAAAGTAAACAGATTGTCTACACAGCTACGACCTACTCTAAAACCGAACTGATATTCAGGAATTAAATTGACTGAATTGGCCCATTTGTTGAGTCTTTTCGAAAGAACCTGCGTGAACAGTTTCAGGATGCAATTTAACAAAGCAATCGGTCTGTAGTTTAAGTGGTCTACTTTACTTCCTTTTTTATAAATCATTATTGTATCTATCATAGTCCACGATTTCGGAACATTTTCTTCTTTCATAACTTTATTATATAATTCCCGAATAAAATTTATTGATCCCACTATTAGGCAGGTTCTTTAAGAACTCATAAGAGATCTCATCGGGGCCAGGGGCCTTGTTGTGTTTACATTTAGTGAGACTATTTATAATTTCACCATTGGTTATGCATACATTCATAATTTCATTACAAGAGTCAGGAACGTTCATCAAATAACTTTAAGGGTCTCTTTGGGGGAAAGTTTCTTTATAGAATGACACCCATGATTCTAAATCTAACTGTTCCAATATGAATGGTTTCCGTCTAAAATTGTTCACTATTCTCCAAAAAGACAAGGAATCCTTAGAAGAGGCCAAAATTTCAATAGTATTACTAAAATAAAATTTATTTTTCTTTTGCAGTAACATTAAATGGGGTTTTTTTCATATTAAAATATTCTTTAGAAATAATTGGGGGAAATTTTTTCACTCTGCATTCATTTAACTTTTGTTTTAATTTCTTTTTACTCAACCCACATTCATTATCCAACCACGGTTTAGTAACGCTTACTTTATTAACAAAATTCGAGATCATGCCCAAATCACTGGCGACGTTTTCGATTGTATTTATTATACTTGAAGACAAATTATCAGTATCACTTATTTGATGAGTTGACGTTAGGGCTGAAGACATAGCTATCTTAAATATGCTTGCAAGATTATTCTTCCATTTAACTTTCGAAGTAGGTTGTTTACTCTTTAACTTGAACTTCAATGAGAGAGCCACTGGGAAATGATCCGAACCGGAAATTAAATTTTCTACATTTAAATATTAAATCAAATGAGTGCTGTTAAGATGTGACCAAATCATATCAATTAATGATTTACCTCCTGAGGAGTTCATAAAAGTGAAATTCGCCGGGTTGTCTCCTGTGACTCTTCCATTCAGCAAAAACATACCCAAACTTTCAAAATTTTCTACTAATTTAGTTCCTCGATTATTAATTATTTTATCAAGACTTTCGCGAGAATTAGTCAAATTATTATTAAAAAAATATACATCTTCATCTATTTGATTAAGATTATCAACTCTACAATTCCAGTCGCCTCCTATAAAAATAGGTAAATCAATATATTTTTGATTCATAAAATAGTTAATATTTAATAATATCATTAGTTAAATTCACTTTTAGGTTAATGTCAAAATATGTCAAAATGACATATTTATTTACTAATAATTAGTTATTTTTAACTAATTCAGATTTAGAGAGCTGAACAGAAGTGCTTAATAAGAAACTTCAGAAACCAAAAAAAAAATTGAACATTGAAAAATTTTTTTCTTTGCAAAATGGAAAAGAATTAATCAATTTTTTCTAAGATTTTATGGGGAAAAAATGCCCTGAAAAATAAATAATAAATTATTATTAATAATATTATAAAAATATTTAGCTCCTTAATCATGGTGGTGTTTTAAATTGTTCAGTTATACAGCGAATTATATTATTTAAAAATAAAATACAAATTCTATTGAAAATTCTGTAGAATTTTGTTCCAGTTATGTTGTATTTTGAAGAGTAGCAATTTTTAAATGTAATTAAAAAGAAAGTTTCAAATAAAAATTTTTTAAATTTTAATTAATAATATTTCATATTAGTTATATTTAAATACTTATTTAAAAAAAAAAATTATTAACCTATTAAATAAAATTAGTTAACAATTCTAAAAAATAATTGGTTTTAACAGAAGCTTAGAATGAAAGTTATATTTTGCAATGAGAGAAGAAAATAAAATTTTCTCTTCAAATTAGGGAAAATTTATATATATATATATGGGACATTCCACGTCAACACAGACAGAGCTCTAAACAAAAATTGCTTTGATGGATTTTAACGTTCTAGGGCTTAAAAGATTTCTACGTTCATGTACTTTAAGATGCCGATGGGCGTTTTTTTGAGAAATTCCATTTCCGATGCCAATAGAACTGTCAAAAGTCAAAAGGTCCAAAAATCTCAAAATACTTTTATGAATTAAAAGCAAAAAACGAGGTAAATAATTCTGTAACTCATTCTTTATCAGTTTTTAGGGTTTCCGAATATAAATCTAAAGTTTTTTTTTTAAAATCCAAAATGGCGAATTCAATATGGCGGACAAAATTCAAATTTGATCCGATTCCCTTAGAACGTGTTACTCGGGGGCTTTTGGGGTCGCAGATTATGAATATAAAGTTACTTTGTAGAAATTCAAAATGGCGGATCAAATTTTTTAATTTGATCAGATTTAATTAAAAAGTGTTACTCGGTGGTTTTTAGCGTATCTGATTATGAATTTGAAGTCTCAAACACAAAGTAACGTCATATTTATAATCTGCGACCCCAAAAGCCCCCGAGTAACACGTTTTAAGGGAATCGGATCAAATTTGAAAATTTTTTCCGCTATATTAAATCCGCCATTTTGAATTTTTAAAAAGTGACTTTAGATTCGTAATCAGCGACCCTAAAAACCCCCGAGTAACAAGTTTTAATCAAATCTGAAATTTTCTAATCGAAATAATGCAAAAAGATATACATATACGAAAAAACGAAGCTTCTGACCAAGAAATTGGTGGTCGTCTGAAAAAATTGGTTAAACTTCTGATTCTAGTTCAGATGAATTTTAATATAATAATTGCAATTCAGAAAATGTTCCATACATATTTTTAATACTTGGGATATCAATATTGAATAGTCTAAATCCAGTAAAATAAAAAAAAACAAAAATTTACTGATTTTCTATAACATTTTTGTCATTCGAATTCTTTTAACTATCCTTGCCCCGGTACTGGGTCAAGGATAGTTAAAAATTTTTGTTTACTTTTTCATTCGTATCTCGTAGGGATTTTAGTCTACAGTAAAATAATGTACAGCAAAATTATAGCCAAATAACCAGGCTTTCCAAAAATACTTTTCATTTGCAGATACATAATCAAGTTTGGCCGCTAGATCCGAAAAGGTCTTACCTAACTATCCTTGCCCCATCCTCCCCTAATATAACATTATTTGAGGGACTGATAGTAAAAGTAGTTTAAAAAAAACATTGGGAGAAAAAGTGGGATAAGTGACTTTGTAGCAAAAGGGGTTTAAAACAATTAAAATATTTATCAATAAATAAGTGACTTGGTAGCAAAAATGGTTTAAAACAATTGAAATATTTATCAATAAGTTTATTATACGAATGACTTGCAAAATATTAAAGTTTCTCTTTACTATTTTAAATATATTTTTTTTTAATTAATTATAATTAATTTATCTATAAATTACAACATCATTTTAGCCCGTATTTGCTCACAATTATCACTTTTCTATCAACCCCTCATTTCGAAGTATTACGTTTATGCCCTCACGCGTGCTACAAAATTAGCACGAGCGACAGCAAAATGTGTCTCATTGAGCAAGCACGGTGTGACTCGCACGGCATGTGCCTAAAGTGCAACAAAATCAAAACGAATGACAGCTAAATGCGTCTCATTATGCACGCACCGCGTGCGTGACTCGCATGTCCTGTGCCCGAAGTGCGACCAAGTGCGACGCATGATTGTTATCTGGGATGCTTATGTCTAGAGACCTACACTTTGTGCGAAGCGCATAATCTCATAATTTTCAAAAATTGAAAGAAAATTTAAAGTTTTACGTTTTATCATGTTTATGAATAAAATAAAATAAATTTAACGTCGCATCAAAACGCATAATTTTTTTTCATCGCACAGTTTTTTGAATTCTCGCATGATTGCGCATAATTTTACTTTTTGTACAAAAAATATAAAAATATTCCACAGTCTAAATCTGAATTAACAAAATATCTATTTATAAATACATTTTATCATAAATTTATGAATAAAATTAATCATCAATAATTAAAAGGGCAACCCTAGTTGTAATTTTCAAAAAATGGGGTTTTTTTCTTGTATTTTCTCTAAGTTTACCCACACAACATCGAAAATTTCCTAAATATTTACTAAAAATTTACTTGCAAAGTTTCGTGAAAATTCTGCAAAAATATCTTTTTACAGCTAAGAACCCACAGTTTTTTTTAGAAAAAATCGATACGTTTAATTTCAGTGGTTGTCATTTTGTCAAAAAAGAATTTTTTTATTACTTCTTATGAATATAGAGAATAAGTTGCTTTATTTAAAAATGTTGGTGGTTTTTAAAAAAAAAAATTCATGCAAATGATCAATTTTTGTACCCTACAACTTATTTTATTATTATTATTATTATTATTATTTATATTTAATTTAATATATATTATATTATTCTAGCTATATATTAGTTTGAAATGCAACTTTTAATTAACCTAATGTTAAAAGCTTTATGTTGGTCCTTAATAACGTTTTTCTTTCAAAAGCATCAATTCGCACTTTTTAATTTTTCAACGCATAATTTCGCATAATAATCAGTTTTTCAGGGCATAATCGAGTAATTTTCAGCGTCATAAAATACTGTCCTTACTTATGTCACAGTTCTATCACAATGTGATGTAAGAGTTACATAACTTTAATGTCACAAATTTTCTGTAACTGTTGTTCCAACTTTGTTCTATAACTGTGTAGAAACATTGTTGTGTAACTGGTCTAAACATCTGTTGCATTGCAGTTCTGTAATATACTTGCAAATACAATATTAAGAACATTTCTGTAACAACGTTACGTGTCAATTCTATAATACCAAAGTCACAAATAACTAAAACTAACAACTGTCGTTCTAATCTAGTTCTGGAAATATGTCCGAACAATGTTAAACTCTTCTATAATCCGTATGGAAATTCGCACGGAATAATTTTTGACAATTTTTTCAAAAATTTTCGGACAAATTTCCATACGAAATTCGAGCGAATTACGAACGAATTTATTTTGGAGATTTTTTTATAAAATTCTGCTCAAAAATTTGTATGGAATTCCGCACGAAATGTCAGCCAAAAATTTCCTCAAAAATTTTCAACGAAATTTCCATACGGAATTCGTACGAAATTCGAGCAAATTACGAACGAATTTATTTAGAAAATTTTTTTATAAAATTTTGCTCGAAAATTCGTATGGAATTCCGCACGAAATGTCAGACAAAAATTTCCTCAAAAATTTTCGACGAAATTTACTTACGGAATTCGTACGAAATTCAAGCGAATTACAACCGAATTTATTTAAAAAGTTTCTTTATAAAATTCTGCTCGAAAATTCGTATGGAATTCCGCACGAAATGTCAGCCAACGATATCCTCAAAAATTTTCATCGAAATTTTCATATGAAATGGAAACAAATTACCACCGGATTTCTTTTGCAATATTTTTGGAAAATTTTGCTAGAAAATTCGTATTGGAAAGAAAATTTTTTAGGATATTAAAATATTAAAATTTTTGAGGAAATTTTTGGCTGACATTTCGTGCGGAATTCCATACGAATTTTCGAGCAGAATTTTATAAAAAAAATTTTTAAATAAATTCGGTTGTAATTCGCTCGAATTTTGTACGAATTTCGTATGTTAATTTCGTCGAAAATTTTAGAGGAAATTTTCGGCTGACATTTCGTGCGGTATTCCATACGAATTTTCGAGCAGAATTTTATAAAAAAAGTTTTATGCTTTTTTTTATGCTTTTTTTTTAATACCAAATGTATTTACATTTGGTTGCAATTCGCTCGAATTTCGTACGAATTCCGTATGGAAATTTCGTCGAAAATTTTTAAGGAAATTTTTGGCTGACATTTCGTGCGGTATTCCATACGAATTTCCGAGCAGAATTTTTTAAAAAAATTTTCTAATTAAATTTGTTCGTAATTTGTTTGAATTTCGTACGAATTCCGTATAAAAATTTCGTCGAAAATTTTTGTCTGACATTTCGTACGAATTCCGTATGTAAATTTCGTCGAAAATTTTTGAGGAAATTTTTGGCTGACTTTCTGTGCGGTATTCCATACGAATTTCCGAGCAGAATTTTATAAAAAAAAAATTTTAAATAAATTTGATCGTAATTTGCTCGAATTTCGTACGAATTCAGTATGGAAATTTCGTCAAAAATTTTTGAGGGAATTTTTGGCTGACATTTCGTGCGGAATTCCATACGAATTTTCGAGCAGAATTTTATAAAAAAATCTCCAAAATAAATTCGTTCGTAATTCGCTCGAATTTCGTATGGAAATTTGTCCGAAAATTTTTGAAAAAATTGTCAAAAATTATTCCGTGCGAATTTTCATACGGATTTTCGAACGAAAATATTTCTTGAAAATCCATTTAAAAAAATTCGGGTATTTTGCGCACGAATATTCTTGCGAAAAAACGTTTCAAACGCCACACGAATTTCGCTAGTAATTTCATACGAATTTGATAGGAATTCTTTACGAATCTGGCCGGATTTTTGAACGAAATGCGTACGAATCATTTTTACCTGGGTTATTTCTTTTCTACTCGGGGAGAGATACGCACGTTGAGACGGGTTCTGTTTTTTAGTTATGATTTTTAACAAACAAAATTTAGCGAAAAATTCGAAATGCTTTCTTAAAAGTATTGTCCAGGGTTACAACATTGCCAAAAAAAGTTGTTTTTTTTTGGACAAAAGTGAAAAATTTATAGCTGATTTTTTAAACATGTTATTTTTGACCCAAAAAAAAGTGGTACGCATATTGAGACACCCATAGTAATTTATTTTAAATTGAAACAAGATGAATTTAATAATTACGTCAGATTCTAATTGTTTGTTGTTTATTTACTTTTTTTGATGGTCTTAGCCCAAAGATAAAAATTAAAACATTAAAAATTAACTTAAAGAAGATAATCAAAAAATAAAATTTTATTTTGCACAAAAATAATTAATCGAAATTTTTATATTCGCAATTTTTACAGGTGAAGAACATGTAAAACATGTAAACCACAGTGTGTCTCAACGTGCAGACCTTGCCGTTATTTTTTTAAAGCTTTGAAATTATTTGTACACGGAGAGAAATGTGTTACGAATAACGCTAGAGACATTTTGGTTCGCTTTTCGCATAGACATCTGTACCTAATTTTGCAAAGGCCTAACTTTGTACCTAAATTTTGTGCAAAGTTAGCTGTGCTAACTTTGCACAGCTTTTTTCCACTTGTGCTACAGTTGCTCAAATCCATGAAAAATCAGCATGGATTTCTTGCAACTTACGCATGGTGGTGTGTATGCGCTTTTAGTACGGCCTGCTCATGCGCTAAGAGCAACATATTTCTCTCCGTGTAGATGTTAACGTATGTCTAAATTTTCTTTGGAACATTAAAGTAGAACCAACATTGATATGTACATGTTATCCGCACTTTTTTCTGCCACTAAAAAATACAGTAAATACACTAAACAAAAATTCTAAAAAACACTTTTTTTAACTAAATAATTGGTTTGCTCTAGTTCTACCGAAAAAACAGGAATTATTGTACTTCTATTCTGCCGTCCAGTTTAAAAAAGGCACTATCTACATATTTTATGAAAAATGAGTTTTTTATACCGTTGGATTCGTAATGAAAAGACGAATCTAATAGTCGTATTCGTAATTGAAAATTTTAATTAGATTAGAAGATAATTAGCGGTCAATTGAACTATCTACAGAGATTTTTGAGAAATATTTTTTAAAGTGTCACTATCTGCAGAAGGAGACGACCTATCTACAAAATTTTCAGGATTTTTAACCCACTGGACCCCTGAAATCCTGATTCACGAGCACTATGTACATAGGTTAGTCAGTAAACTGGTCTCAAAAGTCACAAAAGTAGAGAACTATGTACATAGTGACGTTTTTCGTACATATTTTTCTCGAACTTTGGTTAACTTTCCGCGAGAGAGAGCACTATCTACAAGTTTAATTATGCAAATAAAATAAAAATAATACAATAATTTGCAAATAAGGCTTTTATTTTGTATTAACACATATATTTAATGCAAATTAAAAGCAATTTTAATTATTCTTTTTGTAAAGTTAACATTCAATTTAATAAAAATTTCATGCAGAACATAATAATCAAATAAAATAAAGTTATAACTTATAATGGTAAATAAAATTTATGTATTGAGGGGCTGATAGTAAAAATGGTTTGAAATAATAACGAGAGCAAAAGTAGAATAAGTGACTTAGAAGCGAAAACAGATTAAAATGATTGTATAATTTCTTGATAAATTAATTATAATAATTACAAAATATTAATTCAAATAAAATAAGTTTTTTATTATTGACAATATTTTTTAAGCATTAATATAATTAATTTATCAAAAAAATAACATAATCATTTTCACCCGTTTTTGCTCTCAAGTCACTTATTCTACTTTTGCTTCCATTATTATTATTATAAACCATTTTTACTATCAGCCCCTCTATTGTTCGTCATTTTTCGTTCGGTATTTTCAATATTAAAAAATATAATATAATTATAAATAAAATAAAATATAAAATAATAATAAAAATATAACAGAAATAAAGGATTGAGTTAGAAAATAATGTAGATGGTGACGCTTTAAACAGGAAAGTGGACCGACAAAGCAATTTTAAACGTACTATCTACCACATAGTGCACTTTTCATGTATTCTCCATAATTTTTGGATAAAAAATGTGCACTATCTACAGTTTTATTAATAAATAATTGAAATTAATAATTTTTTTTGCACCAATGAAAAGAGCGTGTCCGAATTAGTCAAGAACATAAGTTTGTTTACAAAATTTTTAATTTTATTAAGAGATCCAGATGCAAACGCGTTTCCTTCAATATCTCCGATTGAGCTAAAATGTAGATACACTGAGAAAACTGGAGTGTCAAATTCAGAGATTCAAAAAGTGTATGTTTCCTTTGCTTATGAAGAGAGTTAAATAGTCCTTCTAAAATAAATTTTGAATTGGTAATGGAAATCTGCTTGTATATTCTCTCCCATTATATCTGAGGGTCAAAAGTTGCGCAGAAAATGTGTACGATCTGATGCGTGCGAAATTATTTTTCTGACATTTTATGTATTTAATTTAGGGGTTAGGTTGCCATATTTATTCATTTCGCGCCGGATAAGGAAGGGATTTCTCAAGATGGTTAATTTGTCCCTCTGTTATAAACTCATTTTCCCTCCAAGAGAAATGGCACGAATATCTGTCAATGGTGTATTTGAACATTTAGATTGTTATCCAATAGCTAACTCTCAAATATCAACGATTTGTCCCTCCAGATGTTTAGTCCAATACTCCATTTTTCTCAGTGTAGTGTCTTTTTTAAAAAGGACGGCAGTATTGAGTAAAAAGTTTGGTATTAATGATACGACAAAATGCCAATAAACTTTTTGGTATTATTACCCTACTGGAAGTAAAGGGATAGAAATCCTATCTCTTTGAATATTTTTTTATCTCTGAGATAGAAAGAGATAAAGTTTCTCTATCTTAGTCTATCCCCACTTTATCACTTCAATCACTTTTTATCTCTCCTTCTGTATAAATGTTTTTCAATAAACTTTATTTCATCTCTTTTAATACTTTCAATATCCACACCTATCTCTTTCTATCTCTAATTTCACCTAAGAATATACTTATCTCTTTTAATAATCTTGTTTCTATCCCAGGCTATCCCTTTTTTATCCCCCTCAATCTCTTTCTATCTTCCCTTTTTATTCAATCTCTTTTAATAACCCTTAATTTATCGCCTTTTATCCTCTTACTATTCACTTCTTTCCCTTTCCATCCCTATTTAATTCTCAGTCCATACTTGTCTCCTTTTATTCCTTCGATTCTATCAGAGTCTATCTCTTTTCTATTAAATTAAAAAGAATTCGATTTTTTCTTTTTTCTTAATCTTTTTCAATAACCTTCATTATATCCCATTGAATCTTTTTTCAATCTCCAAAGAAAACTTTTTATACCCTTTTCAATGTGACGATTTCATGATAAATAAAGAGAAATTAAAACTAAAAAAGAAATCAACTGAGAGATAAAGAATGATAAAGTAAGAGATAAAAAGAGATCAATACAGTCCAAAAATTTAAAAGGTAGTTCAAGAAAAATGTCTTCCAAGCTAGCGTGCCTGAGTGACATGTGTATTTGACTTGCGTCCCTAAGGTTCAGGGTTCGAGCCCTCCTGCGTGCGAGATTTTTCAAATTTGGTTTTAAGTGTTATGTGTACAATGTTGGTTAATAATGTGAAATGAAATATAGATTTAAACAATAAATAATAATTTCATAACAAATAAATAAATAACTTGATTTGTTAAAAATAGGTTATAAATAGAAGTACGAAAACTCTAAAAATATTTTTTTTAAATAATAAATTCAATTGAAATTGTAATATTTCATAAAGTCTTTAATATTGTTAATAATATTGGTTAATTAATTCTTTATGTATTAAAAAGGATAAAAATTTGCAGCAAAGAGAAATAAAAAGAGATAAAAGTACATAGGTATAAAAAGAGATAGATATAGTGGATAATAGGGTATAAAAGGAGATAGAAATTTGGAGATAAAAAGGTATAATATTTCGGGTATGCAAAGTGGCTATTTCAAAGGGATAGAAAAAACTTTATCTCTTTCAATCCCCAAAATTCTATCTCTTTCTATCTTTTTACTTTCAGTAGGGTAGTTACACAGGTTATAATATCTTAGTGTCTCAACGTGCAAACCGTCTCAACGTGCGTACCTCTGCCCTACTATTAGCAGCATTTTTTACTCTATCTTTAAATCTTCTTTAGTTTTAATATTCTTCTGGTGACTATTTAAACAATATTATTATGTATAAAAGTCTCATAAATGTTTTAATGGTGTAATGTAATCGAGGGGGTATTTACTTGTGTATTAGCGTGTACACTCCTCCCGTAATAGTAACGTAATAGAGTGTAATAGAGCATTATTAGGTCAGTGTAGTACCACATAATATACAGGTAATATTCTTTAATAATCAGTAATACCCTGTAATAGTTCTGTAATATCTATAATACTAGATAATACGCGTAATAGCAGGAAAATTTAGTGTATTAGAGTGTACACCATTTTAACCAGTAATCACTCCCTCGAATGTAATTATTCGTTAATTGTTTGACATTATTGTTATTCGTAATAGCAAATTTTTTTGATAAATTAATTTGACAAAGAATTCTGTAAAATCTATTTATATTTAAATGAAAAGTTATAGAATATAAATTTGTTCTAAAAATTTAGAAATTTCATTAATTAAGCCTAAATTTATTGCTTTAATCTTTCATTTAAAAATTAATATTTAAGCCTTTCCTTATACTTGTAACTTTGAAAATTTACATTCTTCAATTAACATTATTAAATATAATGTATATTATACATAATATAATTATACTATTGTTGTAAATACAGTATCCTTTTTCAAGTTACAAAGCACATTTTCATAGTTCCTTCGTTATATATGTAAATTCTAAATTTCCTTTCATGAGCCTCCGTGGCGCAGTTGGTAGAGCGTTTGATTTCTAATCCACTCCTAGCTGCGTCTTGCGTTCGAGACCTCGTGATTGTAAATATTTAAATAAATAGCAAAACAAATTTTCTTCGACATGTATAAACATTTCAAGTATGTATGACATGCGAGAACAGCGTGGAATATATTTTTAATTTTAATTTAAATATTTTTTTAATTACAGATATGAGTAACAGATATTTGTAACTGTTCTAGAACTGTGACAAGTATCTTTGTCACCATGTTACAAAGATACATGATCTGTTACATCCCCTGACTATGACATTTTTTTTCCTGTGAGTCACCAGTTATAGAACATGTTTTTCTATTATTTGTCACAGTTCTGTAACAGATCTGTAATAGTGTTTGCTGTGTAGTGCTGTCCACGAGACGAGATGATACATATATATATATATATTTAATATATATATATATATATATATATATATATATATATATATATATATATATATATATATATATATATATATATATATTTAATATATATATTTTTTGACATATCTTTATGTTATTTGACCTCAGGATGTCATTCCGTGTGTGTATGTGTGTGTAAACATCACATTTTCATAAATATCTCGAAATCATGAAGAGCTTTTTTGGGTTGAATTTTTTTTAAATTGTAGATCTCACCTGCAGACATAAAATGAGAGTACTTTGTGATAGATTAATAAAGTTTAACTAAATTTTTTTTAAATTTTTTAATTTCCAATAAAACGTTTTTTGCCCATAACTTTAAAAAAAAGTTAGGACACCTATAAATGTTTTTACATAATTTTGTAGAGTTTTTTTAGACACGTATTTTGAGCCCTAATTGAACATTTTTCGTCCATATTAGAGCTCGCAATCCTTCAGAGCAGGATCCCCCAATCCCGCGAGATCCCACACTATTTATTGCATCCAACATATTACTTATAAAAAAGGAGCGGAATCCCGCGGGATTTTTAACTGTCAGGGAAAAGTCAAGGAATGTCCGTTTTACAGAGAATGCCCAATATGTATTTTATATTATATATGTATTTATATATTAATAAATTTCGGATTTTGAAAGTCTGACTTCATATTCGTCATTAACGAAAAACCCAAAAACCCCTGAATAACACGTTTAAATCGAATTCCATCATTATTTAAAAAAATTTCCGCCATGTTGGATCCGCCTTTGTGAATTTTAAAAATCTAACTTCAGATTTGTAATCAGCGACCCCAAAAGTCCTGACAAAGAACTTTCAAGTGAATTTGATTAATTTTAAAAAATAAGTCCGCCATATTGGATCCGCCATTTTCAATTTTGAAAATCTGACTTCATATTGGTAATCAGCGGCTCCAAAAACCCCCGAGTAACAAGTTTCAAGTGAATTTGATCAATTTTTGAAAAAGTCGTCTGCCATATTGGATTCGCCATTTTAAATTTTGAAAATATGAAAAATCTGACTTTAGATTCTTAATTACCGGAAACCTCCCTAAAGTGTACTTGGTTTTTAAATTCCTTGACTAGAAAAATGTATGCTTCAAAGTGTTAATGACTATTACACCAACTAGTGTAGAATCTGAACGAGCATTTTCTGCCGCAGGATATCTCTGTAATAAACTTAGAAGTAATTTAGCAGATAATACCATCGATACTCTTTGTTTTTTAACATTTTCTTTTTAAAATGAAAATTAGAAACTTCCATTTAATGGAAAAATTTACGTTAATTTAAAAATACTTAATTTACATTCAAACTTAGTTTAACAAGTAAGGTTGTGCAATAATAAAAAATTTATTTAGAGACATACACGGAAAAAATAAATTCTGTAAGAATTCCTGAATTTGTTCCATAATTGAGGATTTGTGCAAAGTTCCAGAAATTTTTAGAAATTCAATGTAAGTATTTCAGAATCGTTCCGAACTAATTACGAAACGGTTTTTGTGAGACTTTCAAAATCAGCATTGTAAATAAATTCCTGGAGAAATACAGGACTGGTCTATAATATTATCGAAATTTTGTCGTAGAAATTATATTTCTTCTAAAATAGTATTTACAAGCGTCTAATCAAGGAGAACTCCAGTTTAAGTTTCATAATAATTCCCGAACTTCATCGAAAGAAAAGATGTGCCGACCCCGTTTCTCACAAGCGCTGAATAAAAGTAAAGTCTAGTATATAAGAGACTTCCCAGGTCCCTACAACCAGCGTGCGATTCAATGCGTCGTGTATTTGCGTTTATTTGTGTATAAATTATGTGTGCGTTAGAATATATGTAGGTAGCTATAAGTGTATTATGTATGTATGTATGTATGTATGTGTGTGTATCCTCCTCAACCAATCACAGTTCGCCTTGCTTGACGAATGTCGATCAAGTATATACGCATATACACAACTTCTTTTTTTTATTTTCTTTGCTACGGAATTGTTCCGGAACTATTCTGTAGCCCTTATAAGAGCTTCTTCATATATAAAGCGACCCTCTGAATTTTTCCCGAACTCATCGGAAGTTCTACCGTCCAAACTATCTGAAATACTTAGCCGCTACATTTCGTAAAAACTATCACATAAATACCGAGTTCTTACCATATAATTCCTAAATATCTATTTTGAAAGTTCGACATTTCTTCCAAATAACAGCTCTATAATAATTACCGACTTTTGCTCATATCCTCAATTTCGGAACGAATTCAGGAACTATTTCCGAATTATTTTTTTCCGTGTACACAATTCTTTCTTCCGAATTGTTAATGTGTGTTGTCAAAACGTCAGTTTTTCGTAATTTCTTTTTTTATCACCTAAGGTTTTTAGTGTTCATACATGGTACGAAATTGTAAAAGAGTGTTGGAATCGACAAGTCGCAAAAAATGACCAATGACTCCATCGTCGACCTCAACTCATGATAACAGCAACGTTTAAAACACACATTCTCACTTTTAGTTTCGTTTTTAAATTTGTTTTAAATAGTGTGTACTATAAATTACTTCACAATTTTTATAAATTTCCATAAATGACTGCATAAATTTTCTGCATTAGATTTTAAAATCCTGAATTTCGTTTGCATTATCTCTTTTTTGTAGTCGGAAGTGAAAAATCTTTGAATTCAGATACCTAGGTAAAGAATCCCAGGTTATGTGGGGATGACCGCTCTTGTTCTGGTCGACCCACTAAAAACCACTCCTGTCTTAATCTGGACTATTCTTCAACCCACGAAACAATCTATTGGCTTCGGGATTCATGGGGTGTAGGTCCCATTGTGTCGCTCACGCGATCCTTCCGTGCCGTTTTTCTTCGGCACTATTTATTCTTGGTCTTAGCGAGTCTTCTTGGCCTCATCGAGAGCAGACTAAAAGACTCCGCATGCTGCGCTGCCTGCGACATGGTTCACATCAACCTTATCGCAGTGCTTTTCTTTGCATAAGAAGCAGATTGGGCTTCTTTTGCAAGACAAAGACTTATGTCCGGCCTCACTGCACCAAAAGCACGCAGCCGATCTGTCTACTGCCTTACAACCTGTTCCTATGTGGCCGTATCCCAGGCACCTATTGCACCTGACGACCATACATATTTTTCTTATTGGACACGACATAAAGCCCACCTTTATGCGCCCTAATTTTTCAAGCCTTGCAGCTTCTTCTAAGCTTGTGACCACAACAGCAAGCTTTAAACCACGCCTGTTGGGCCCAAGGACCGTCAGCTTTCTACAGGATGATGGTGCTCCCAAAATATGCATCAAGGCTTCCTGGACTTCGACGTTGTCAGTAAGGCAGTCCAGGTCACGGATCTCCAGTGTGACCTTTTGATCCGCCATCTGCACCTTACCAAGCTCACCCACAATCCTTGTCACCTCTTCGGCGAACTTCTCCTTTCCTAGTGAGCCTTCAATTTTTAAAAGAAGGTCCCTTTTCTTTGTGGGCAATGCTCCCACCACTCTTGTCTGGCTGGCATCAGGTTCAGCCTAGGTACTTCACTGTCTTGGATTACGTTAGAATCCCTGTCAACCTTACGTGCAGACAGTTTGGGAGGTTTCATCTCCTCTGACTACTATCGGCTCAAAAAGTATAGGCCCCTGTGTTTGAAAGCTCATAACTCAGGTAAAAAAATTCACACGTTCATCGGACAACTTAGATTTAGAAGAGACACTATTTCTACGTTAGTATACGGAAAAGCAAGAAATAAAAATTTTTTTTGCGTTATTTACGGATTTTCGAAAGTGAAAAATACATGGTTTTTTGAAGCATTTTGACAGGGGCCTACTTTGAAAGCTTGTAGCTTATTCAATAAGTATCGCATTTTTATGCTGAATTTTTTCTATGAAGTTTAAACCCTACTAAAACAATATATATATAAACATTTTTGAATTATTGCATTAACTTTTTGTTACTATTTGAAACAAAGATAAAAAGTCATCGCCTTTGCAAATAATAATACAGATTTGAGACAAACTGTAAATTACTGTTAGATATGGATTTTAATTATTTTATAATAATTTAATAAATCTTTATCACAAAAAAAATCCACTTTATTTAATTGGAAAAATTACTTTTATAAATTAAATAAAGAAATTGAAATTGTATTCATTTATCCTTAGGAAACGTATTTTGCTCTTCGGAATTAAAATAAATTCAAAGGTAGTGGATATTATTCTTAAATTGTTATTTTTCAACAATTCCGATTAGACGGTATTTGCAAAAAAAAATACAGAAGAAAGACAATACTATACATTAGGTATTAAATTTCAATGAAACACTTCAGTTTGTGAGTAAAGAAATTTATAATTTATTAATAGTAGATGTATATGTTATTAACAAAATGTTGAATCCCTTTTTATAATCATTTGTTATAAATTATCGAGTACAAAATTAAAGTTATAATAATCTTTGCACAATAATATGTGATAAAAAGATAGTGTTATGTATGTAAAAGTGTGAAATGAGAAATACAGTTCAACAACTCACCAGAATGATACAATTTTATGTAACTCAATACCCACGACTCTCCAATTGCTTCCTCAAGTGGAATCTTTGGGTTTACACCTGTTAATATTGTGTATTCGTCAAATTAATTTCCTTGATTTTCTGTATTATTTCAGATATTTTTCCATATATATATTTATATCTCAAAAAAACTTCACTTGAAACAAATAATCTCTTTTCTTTTATGCACTGACCAATGAAATTTGAACCAAGTATCTTCAAAACACGGGTTCACCGGACTTAAAGAAACTTATTCAATCGATTTATTTCGATTATACTAAAATTCACTTTACTTTCAAATAATCACTTTTATGCCAAATAAATCACGTCAAAAATATATGACTTTAAATTTAAAATCTCAATTCAAAGAGAATATTATATTCTTTTAAAATTCCATGAAAATACACATATATATATATGTAATAAACAAACAACTCTTAATTCCCGAGAGCAACAAAGTGATTATACACAACTTTGTTGCGGGAGGAATCAAATCAAACTCGCCGTTAAAATCGGTCGAAAATATGGACACACCTTGTAATTTCATGAAAATATTAATAGTGGGAGAGCTGTTACACACAGCTCATTGAACTTATTTGTTGCCAGGCAAGCTTTTAGCAAGCTTGCACATTCCTAAAATTGGCTAACACGAGTTCAATGTTCTTATTCCACTATATCTTTAATATGTATATTTCCTTGCTTAGTATTATAAACCCACACATTTAGAGTTTTTTTCATTGGAAAAAACTCTTTCAAAATTGATCAATTTTATTTCGAAATATATGTTTTGTCCAATACTTTCGTAATAATTCTTAAAAATTGAATTATCCAAATAATACTGAAATCATTAGAATTTAATTTGTTTTTAATTTAATAGAATTGAGATAAATAATCTAGCATCTATGCTGAGTTGTTTTGTCTGTCCTTAATGTTTGTTTTTTTATATGTACTTAACCTAGTTACATAATTCCCCATTTTTATGAGTCTATATAATAAAATAGATTTTTAATTTAAAAAAAATAAAAAAAAATTTAAAATCGTTACGATTTCATACGTAACAAATACCCCCCTTTTTCTTGGCTGACGTCCCTTGGCAGCTTATGTTGAACATATGATTTTGTGAGGTTTACATATAATCCTTCTTTCAATGATTTACATTGTTTCAGTTGTTGGTTTTGCTGAAAATAATGGTTTTTAAACAGAGGCAAACTTTTAGTTGTAATTTTGTCTCAAAAATTCGTTTCCTCTTTTTTTTGTTTTAGGAAGATTTTTAAATAAATGAAGTTTGCTTTTGTTTTATTAATAATAATAATAGTCGGAAATTTTTTGTTGTTTAGTGACAAATTATTTTTGCATTTTCATCATTTAAGATCGAGCTTGGTAAAAAAAAATTTTTTTTTTTAATTAAAATAATTAATCAACTTATTAAAAGCATAAAATTTCTTATTGTTTATGTAGTATTTTAATTTTTTACCAGGCTAGATATTATTTGTCTTATTTTTACAGTGTACAACAATATTTCTTTTTGCGAGACAAAATTCGAACAATTTATTTGCTGACGTTTATGTTTTTATAATTTTAACAGATATTATATAAATTATTATTAATAATGCAATTAATTAAGAAATGAAACGTAGAGTACATCGAATAGATCTTTTAGAATAGAATGCTTCTATGTCGATAATTGCATTTACTGTAACAATTTGTCTTAAAAGAATTTTTATTCGTCTTTTGGTTATAAAGAAATGTTCATTTTCTGAGAATATGTCTTTATATTGAACAGTTTTTTTTTTTTAGAAAATGTGATACGTCGATTACAGGATTTTGTTTATTGTTGAATAATTATTTTTTTTATAATATTTAGAAAAAGAGAGAAAAAAAAATATATAGTCTGCTTCATGCATCTTTGCCTTAAAGAATTATCTCTTTTTTTATATATTATATAAGCTGGAATTTGATATGTCGGATGAAATAGTTTTTTTACAAAATAACCTATATGTCACTAATTTTTAATTTGGTATAATAACAATGATAGATTTTAAATTTATATTAAATTTTATATTAAAAAAAAAAATTTTTTTTTTAAACAAAAAAAATATATTTTATTAATTAAAATTACATTCATGAAATCTTAAATACATTTATAAAGAACGAAAATCTAAATATGCCTCGATGATTTGTGTCGGTTCCAAATATTGCAAAATTTTAAAGAAACAATGTTAATTTTTATTAACTGACATTGTTTCTTTAATATAAATTTTGCAGAAAATCATAAAAAAATAACAAACAATAATTAATAAAATTTATGCATACATGGTGTATAAAAATTGAAAATTTCTGATTTTCTACCCCTATACCCCCCTTTTTATGCGCTGTCGTCCCTTGACAGCTTGCCTCGAATTATGTGTATCTTTATTTTATATTTTATAAATATATAAAGGTATTTTATTTTATATATATATAGTAAAAATAAAATATTTGAATTTGTTACTTGATCGTCTACGTCCGGTTATTTCTGTTCATAATTTCTCACGGTTAAGAAATGCAAACTTGCGAATGTGTTTTACTAAAAGGATTTGTTCTCTATGATTTTAATTAGTTGTCGTTTGTCATTCGGTGTACGTTGTTTCTTTGATTTTGAGTTTATAAAGTTATGTCAAATATGGCTGGTGTTGTGTACAATATGGATGTGTTAAGTGCTGCTTTAGATATTATCAGTCATAATATTACTGATAATAATGGTCTTTTGCAATTTTTGAAAGATAAATATTTGGCAGAGGAAAAGAAGAAAATTAGGTCTGGTGTGTTGGGGTAAGTTTTTCTAATTAATTTGTGAGTGTGTGTGTTTTTTTTTTTTTTATATAATTTTTTTATACATATTTTTAAACTTGTAGGCGTGGAGTATTCTTTTCTGCTTGGATCAATGCTACTGTGCGGGATAATCCTGTGGGTTTGTGGGATATTGAGAGGAATTTAGCCGATGCCGAAAATTACGAATGCGATAATGCTCAATGGGTACAGGAGTATTTATGGTCTTGGGATGAGCGTCGTTATAAGTTTCGTTGCTACTGGTGCCCGGAAGATTTTCTGATGCCTTCTCTATGTGATAAACCGGAAAACGAACTTGTGGAGGGGATTATTGGTCTTCTGGGTGTCAATTTGAGTTCTCGGTAGGTACAAAAAAATTAATAATTTACGGAAATGTATTTACAAAAATTGAAAAAGAAAACTAACAAAATTTTGTCTCTTTTTTTTTTTAGTCCTTTTACAACTTTGCCTGCTTTTCCTCCTAATAGAGGATTCCGGCCTAAAAACTCGATTTTTGAATTGGTGTTTATTCAACGCTACAGAAAAGATTGGGAGGATCTTGTCCTATCTTTTTCAGGATGGGAACTGGTGAGTGTTGTTTTTTTTTTTTTATAATTTCTTGTTCAATATACTTGTTTTAATTTGTTTTATTAAATGTAGATAATCAAAAAAAAAATTTTTTTTTTTTTTTAAAAAATACAAGTTTTATAGAGAAAACGTCTTTTTTAATTTTTTTTTAAAAATGAGAATAATTTATGGTTTTGTTTTATGTTTCAGCGATGGAAATTGGATGCGTCATCTGTTTGGGTTTCTCAGTGAATTCAGCTCGAATTGTATGCTAGTGTATAAGGAAAAATGTTCTTTTTTAAAAAATTGAGAATTAATATTTAGAAATGTTTTTGTTAATTGAATTGATTTTTTTTTTTTTTAAATGAAATTAGACTATTTTTTTTTTCATTAAATTTTTAATTGACACAATGTTTTATTTATTTTTTTTTTATTGGTGTTTGATTACTTTCTTATATGTTGTTTTGTAATGAAACGTACAAAAAAAAATATATATATTAAAAAAAATGTTCATATATTCTTTATTATTTTCCTTTTATTAATAAAAAAAATTATTTCGGAGAAAAAAAAAATTTTAGCTTTGTTGAAATAAAAGGAAAATTGTAATTAATCAAATAATTAAAGTTTAAGAGAAAAAAAAACAATTAATAATTGATTAATTAATAATTTTATTTAAGAAAAAATAGTTAAATTTTGCAGAAAAATTTTATTATTTATAATTTATAATTATTATTCAAAAAAAAAATCTTAAATTGTTATCTGGTTATTTAAAAACAGGGTTGCTACAATGTCTGGAAACCTGGAAAAGTCAGGGAATTTTGAGAAAACACCTGGAAAATAATTTTCTGTTAAAATTATGTAAAAATAATTTATTTGATAATAGAAAATCAGTCACCGATTTAAATAAAGTATGTAAATAAATTTTAAAAAAATATGGAATCAATAGAAGTTTTGTGAAATTCAACTGAAAATACACTAGGGTCAAAAAGTTTCAGTACATTTGTACTGATTACTATTAAGTGCTCGCTTCACTTAAAATTCAAATATTTATGTAAAAATGGATGTAAGAGCTATCAAAGTAGGATCATTTTAAAGTTCAATAAATTTAGAGTCAAATAGGCTAAGATATAACCAATTTAATAGTGTAAATATTAAAAATAAAATTCTTTAAAGTTAGAGATTTTTTGTAAAAATTGCGATTTTGAAATCTAGAATTCAAGCGCACGCCAATTGAAGAAAATTTTTTTTTACGATTTGATAGTTGCACAATATCAAGTACAAATTTCATTCTTTAATTCTAGACCAAAATAATTCACATATATTAAGTATTTTCTTCAAATTCTATAAAAATAATATCTCTTGCTCTAAATTTTTCAAAGAATATAAATTGCAAATTTGTCGTTTTCATTCACTTGTTCTATCAAATAACCACACTTTTGAAAAATATAGAACCTCTTCATCTTAGGAAATTTAAGTTATTTACATGAAATTTATCCCTCTTCTTATAATTTTACACATTTTAAATCTATTATTATTATTCCTTATTTTAATTTTAGGTGTCTATTTTTTTTATTTTTCAATAAAAAAAGGTGCATATTTTTCAAAAGTGTGGTTAATTGAAAAAACAAGTGAACGAAAACGACGAATTTGCAATTAATATTCTTTCAAAAATTTCGGGAGCAAGGGAAGTTATTTTTATAGAATTTGAAGAAAATACTTAATATATGTGAATGATTTTGGTCTAGAATTAAAGAATGAAATTTGTACTTGATATTGTGCAACTATCAAATCGTAAAAAAATTTTTTCTTTAATTGGCGTGCGCTTGAATTCTAGATTTCAAAATCGCATTTTTCACAAAAAATCTCTAACTTTAAAGAATTTTATTTTTAATATTTAGACTATTAAATTGGTTATATTTTAGCCTGTTTGACTCTAAATTTATTGAGCTTTAAAATGATCCTAGTTTGATAACTCTAACATCTATTTTTACAGAAATATTTGAATTTGAAGTGAAGAGAGCATTTAAAAGTAATCAGTACAAATGTACTGAAACTTTTAGACCCCAGTGTAATTAAATTTGTTGAAGAACTTCATTAGAAACTTTTTTAACAAATTGAATTTTCAAAGTATTCCAATCTAATAATTGATAAATAATTGAATTTTACAAAAAATCACATTCTAATGTATTCATGTTATTTAATTTCAAAATTAATAATTTAAATTTTTTATTGGTTAATTTTAAATAAACACACGCTTAGTATTTTTTAATAAAATTGGATTTTTTCAAAGTTTTTTTTTTTTTAAATTTTGAAAGATAAGATTTTTTAAAATTTTTAATTCTATTGTTTCAAGATATTTGAATTTTTATAAACAAAAAATTCAAAATTTTTTTGAATTAATTGAAATTTCTTTACGTTTAATTTTATTTATTGAAAATAATTTAATTTCTTTTAATTAATGTATTTATTTACTAATTAATTATTTTTATTTATTTACTTATTAAATAAAAAATTAATTATTAGGTACTGCTTAGTATTGTCAAAAATTTTAATAAAATTCTTCGCAAGAATAAAATTATATTCACAAATAATAGCATTCTTTGGAAGGATTTAATTACTTTCATAAAAAATGTAGTCAAATTCCTTGCAGAAAATCAATTATTATCAATATAATTTTAATAAAATTGAAAAATAAAATTTCCAATTATAATTATAAACACACAAGATTATTTTTAAAAAAAATTTAAAAAATTCTTTGTCTAACTCAATTATCTTCCAAATTTTCAATTAAAAATTATTAAAAAAAACATTATTCTAAAAAATTTCAAGAAATTCCTCAAAAGAATTTAATTATTCATAAAAAATGGAAAAAAAAAAAAAAAAAAAAAAAAAAAATTTAAAGCCATTTGTAGATTTAAATAATAAACACCCTGAAAACCATAAAATTTTGAAATATTTTATTTTCGCCAATGAAAAAATGTTTAAAACTGAGTTATTTTTCTAGAAGTGATTAATATAACAATAAAATATGCTATGTTTGCATAAATTTTGCTGTTTAATTAATTACTTTTTATATAAATCACACTTATAATGTGTATGGAAAAATATTGTTTGAGACCTGGAAAACCTGGAAAAGTCAGGGAATTTTATTCGAGAAAAATTGTAGCAACCCTGAAAAATAAATTATTGTCAAAAATAGAAAAATGAAGGTTCCTGGAAAAATAAGAAATCTTTCCTGGAATGTCCTGAAATTTCCTGGAACTTTTAGTCATATTTTCAGTAGACACCCTGCTACAAGTTCTTTTCAACTGTGTACACTGGGAGATTTGGCTAGAAATTTGCATGTGAACGTATTTTGCTCATTTTTTTTTTTAAATTATATAAAAAATATTTGAATTTTTTTTTTAAATAAAATTTTAAACAAATTGAGATTCATGTAATGATATTTTTAATTAAAATTTAATGTTTTAAAATATTTGAATTTTTGTAATAAAATAATTTAAAATTAAAATTTGATTTTCATTTTATAATTTAAGTTTTATGAATAAAAATATAATACCTTTGAATTTTAATTTTTTTTTTTTTTATTCAGATTAATTATTATTTAGTGTTTTTTTTTTTATTATTGAACAAGATTGTTATTGCGTTATGGAAAATTTGTTAATATTGTTATTTTGTTATAATTAGTCACGGAAGTTTAGATAATTTGAAACAGTTAATTTCCGAAATTGCGTATAGTTCCAAATTAGAAATAGACACACACAAAAAAAAAATAAGTCTTAATTGTTAGATTGTGGTACATGATAGTTGTAAAAAAAATATATAAAAAGACCCTTTTTTTTTAATTGTAATGAAAAGACCCCAAAAAAAAATTTGATGAAGTTGTCTTATGGCACTTCTACTGTTTGAGAGGCGATGTAGGTTGGTTTCATGTAATCTGGTGTAGTTGGTAATTCTGTTTGTTCTTCAGTTTGTGATGATTTATTAGTCTCGTTTTCTGTTGTTGGTAATTGTTCCTCATTTATTGTTATTACATTTTGGTTAGTGTAAATTATTTTTTCTTTGTTAATTTTTTGTTTTAGTTTTTTTTCTTTGGGGTTTAATTGTTTAGTATTTTTGTATTTTTTTATGCAGCTATATGTTATGTAGCCCACAGTTATTAAAATGATAATGCTAGTTGTCCCTAATATCGAATGAGTATAATGATTTTGTCTGTTCTGTCTTAAATAATGCTCGCTTTGAGTTTCTAATTCGTTTTCTAATTTTTCTAATTTCATATCTCCTTCCATCTTTTTCCACGGAGGTCTTATTTTTTCTGATATTGTTTTATCTTGTATTTTGGGGTATTCCTTTAATATGGGTGCTAAATCTTCTAAACATAGAGTTAATTTTGGTTCATATATGTACTCCTGTTTGTTCACTTTTATTTGGAGAGCAGGTAGTTCAATTGTATCCGTTGTTAATTTACACCCTGAAGCTATTTGTACCATTCCTATTCCTGTTAGTTTTAAAGGTTGAGTTGGTTGATTTGGGCATGATATATAAGCTGTTTCTTCTTCCGTTAATGAATATATCCAACTTCCGGTGGTGACTATGGGGCTCCAATGGGGTTGTTGATTATCGGTGATCCTTATATCGCAACTTTTTAGTGTTTCCGTGTTAATTTCTCTTAGTAATTCTGATTCGCAGCTAGGTACTAACACTGAGTCATATATTACTTGATTTGGGTGACAAATATATTTGTTTTCTATGTGGTGACATACGTTAAGTTCTTCTTCTTCTAGATAAAAATATTTTCTAATTGCTGCACTCGTGGCCATATATTTGGCATGTGGTGAAATGTAGGCTCTATTTCCGTGTGATGTTGGCTTTTGTGGGGTTGGTAACTCGTGCATTTTGTACAAAAGGTATTTTTCTCTTTCTAGTAAGGGTATGTCTAAAGTCATAATTAATTTTTCGCCTTTTATTTGTGAGTTTACTATTGATATTCTTCCTAAAGTGGCTACATTAATTCTATTTAAATTAACTGGAAAGACTAATTCTCCTAATTGTTCTTGAGCTTCTTTAGCTATTGTTAAAAGCTGACTATTAGTTAACATTCTGGGATGTAATTGTCCTTCCTTAGCACTATACATTACTTGTAATGTCTGTTCTAAAGCGTGTTCGTAGATGTCTAGTTGTTCTTCCCAATTATGAGCTGTGGCCTGCACCCAGATAGTATAATTTATGTTGTCTAAACGTCCGTCAAATTTCTTTATCCTGTTTTGTATAGTATCTAATTTTTCTTGCCATTGTTCCGAGATTTTTTGTTGTTGTTCTGCCATATTGTATAAATTGTGTAGTTCTGCTCTAACTAAATGCGTTTGTTCCCCAACTAATTTTGAAATATTTCTTTGGGCTTCGTCTAATTCTAATAACGATTGTTCATAACGTTCACCATCTTCGAAATTTAATACTCCTATGGTGGGGCCTGCTAATTTTCCTATGAATCCAAACCATGGTGTACTTCGTTTTCGGATTGTTTTCGTAATGGGTGCTTGTGATTTGTAGTAATCTTGTTCTCTTAATTCTTCTATTGTTTCTTGTAATTGTTCCCATTGCATTCTAATTATTGATATTCTCCTATTTATTCCGTGAAAATTCATTACTTCTTCACAGCTTGTAGGTAAAAGACGTCGGCATGGAATTTCTGCTTGCCTAACTTTTTCTTCTAAATTTGGTAAATGATTTTTGAAACTTCCGGTGTCTAAAATAATTACTGTACGCCATGTTCCCACTATTCTTTGTATATTAGGCATTAATTCAAAATAGATTCCATTACTTTTTTTAAAAGTAGTGATCCTTATAAAGGGACTGTCTTCTCCTCCTTTTGCCAGATTTATTATCCCAGTTATTATTAATATTAATTTTCCTAACGACCACATAGTTTCTGTAACCAAAAAAAAAAAATAAACTAAAAGGATGTTATTATTTATCTGTTTTTTTTTATATTTATTTATTTATTTTTTTTGTTTATTTTTTTATTATTATATATTTTTTTTTTTAAATTTATTCTATTGCTTTTCTTGCTAATTTGTCAGCTTCTTCGTTCCCTATTATGCCCCTATGTCCTGGTTCATATATTAATTCTACTTGTAAACCCGATATTCTATTTTTTAATTGTTGAAAAAGTTCCTTACTTTCTACCTCACGTTTTCTATTTGTTTTCCATCCATTTTCTTCCCATTTTGGTAACCATTTCTGGTAACCATCTATCGTAAATCTAGAATCAGTATGTATCCTAATTTTTTTATAACCTAATGATCTTAATATATCTAACGTTTTTAATATAGCTTCTAATTCTGCTCCATTATTGGTTTGTTTTATTATTGCCTTTGAACTTATATTTGAAGGGTGGTTGTGATTGAACCAAATACCTATCCCTGCCGTGGCTTCAGATTTACCGTTGGCCTTACATGCTCCATCTGTATAGACGTGTATATATCCTTCGGTGTCCGTTTTAAATCCTGCTTCGTTTTCTAGTCATAAATAGGCCTTTTTCACTTGGTCCTTGTGCTTTCTAAACCTTTTTCCTTCCGCGTCACAAAGTATTAAATTGTTATTTTCTGTAATAGTGACTACTTCGTATGGTCCGTGATGATAAGGTTCAAATTTTCCGGTTCTTACTTCTTCTTTAACATCTACTACGTCTCCTACTTGTATATTTAGAGGTCTAGATTTTGAATCATAATGATCCTTCGAAGTTTGTTTTGAGTTTATTAAGTTGCTAGCTGCTATTCTTCTTATTTCTATTAGGCGTGTTATCAATTCTTGGATATAAGACTCATAAGTTGCTAATTTTTCTTGATCCGGGAAAGCTGTAGGTGTCCTAGCTAACTTTCCGAAAACTAGCTCATAGGGCGTAAATTTTGTGGCTTCATGTACAGAAGTGTTATATGCAAACATTGCATATGGTAATAATCGATCCCAATCGTCCTTCGATTTAGCATAATGTCTAATGAATTCTGCTAAAACTGCGTGGCTTCTTTCTAATGCACCGTTTGTTTGTGGCCTGTAAGCTGTAGTTGTCACTTGGCTAACTTTGAATAGTTTGGCTAATTTTCTTAATAAATTGCTTGTGAACATTTTTCCTCTATCTGTCAATATGGTTTTAGGGGCACCGTATAGAGAAAATAAATTAGTGGCTATCGCATGTGCAATTGTAGTAGCACTAATATCCGGGACTGCGACAAATATACAGTATTTGCTCAGTTGATCCTGCATAGTCAAAACATGACAATTTCCGTTTACTGTTGTTGGTAATTTACCTACAGTGTCGAGTGACACTTTATCGAATACGTCTAGGGGCGTGTCAGTAATTAACATTGGTTCCCTATTTTTTGTTCTGACTATTTTCCTTTGAGCGCAACTACGACATTTTCTAATATATTCCGTGATATTCTGTCTTAATCCTGGCCAGGTATATTTTTCCCTAATTCGTCTGTATGTTTTATTAACTCCTTTGTGTCCGGCTATCAAACTGTCATGATATTCTGACACTATTTTGGATCTAATTTCTTCTGGTGGGATAGTGATTTTTCCGTGACACAATTTCATTGTGATATCGGTGTCGCAGAATGTTTTTGCCAGTTTGTTTATCCAAATGGTCCCTAAAGGTTCTAATAGATCCCCATATCTTGATATCCTAAAATGGGTTATTTTGTCCTTAAATAGTACATATCTAAGATTATTAAATATTTCTTCTAAGTTTTCTAAATGTATTCTATCATCATAATTATTTGCTACGATAACGGTATAAATGTTATATTTTCCCCTAGGTGTGATTAGTATTTGTCCTATTTTAGGTTTTTTTGTTTTAATATCTATTAAATCTATACCCCCTATTGCTGCCATTAATTTGGAAATAGAGGTGCTAGGTTCGATGTCTCTTGACATAAAATGTACGTAGTTATCTCTTTTACTAGTAATGGCTTCGCGGTCGTAAGTTATCACTTTCGAACTATCAAACATAAATTCTTCATTTGTCCTTCTTGGTTTTTCTTGGGAATCACAGATGTCATTTATTAAAGGAATTGCTAAACCTAATCCTATGTTCTTTTGGGTTTTCTGATGGTTTTCTTCTGTTTCCATCATATTTTTGTTTTCGATTAGTTTTCTAGGTATTTTACGCTCTTTATTCTGTTCATTTTCCGTGGTTTTTATGGTTTCCTCTAGAATGGAATTGGGTACGAAAGGAGTTGATTGGGCTTTGGGTTTGTCAAAAGATAAAGGAGTGTCGAACGTAACTGTCTGTCTGTTTTCCGTTACCTTAGCTTCCTTTTCATTTATCGTTACCACTTCGGTGGGAATCTGGGAGGAGTCTGGAGGATAATATGAAGGATTTTCGATTTCTTTGGTTATTTCTCGTAATTCAGAAATAATGTTGTCTATTGCTACACCTTCCTCTTCTAATCCATTTTTAAGTTCGCTTCTTTCTAAACTTGGGTTGTGTATGGTGTCATCGTTACTCGTTTCGTTGCGCTCAAACATTTCATTATCCCAAAAATAACTTTGGTGCTCTAATAAGGACGCATCGAATTTTTTAATTGAATTTCTAATATCATCTACCATTTCCTTGTCAGGGGGTTTTTTTATGTCATTTAATTCGCTGATTGTGATGTCATTTTCATCGTCTTCGTCATCTGTTGTGTCTATTGTAGGGCTCATGTATATTCTTATTTCATTTTCTGTCAAGGGGCTACCTATGTCGTGAAAAACATCTTCTTCGCTTGACTCTTCACTTTCCGTATCTAAACGAGTTTCGTTTAACGAGGGTAAAACACTATAGTCTTGTTTAGGTATAGGTATTTCTTGCGGTCCTACATAGGAAACATCTTCTTCGCTAGTCTCATCACTACTTGAGATTGTTTGTTCAGAAGGGAAATCTGTAATTTCTGCGCTTGCTACGGGTGTTTGTTTATTCATTCTCGGTCTAAGCCTAGTCGCTATTGGTCCTTCATCTATAATGGGGGTTGTTTCTTTGGGTTTGGTTTTCCCTGGTGGTCTACCTCTTTTTGGTTTAATTAGAATATCTTTAGCGGGCCCTTTAATTGCCGAAGAGTCTGATGATGCTCTAATTCTACTCGATGCTGAAACATTTTTTTTTGATTTTTGTTTCTTTGTTAAACTATCTACTCTCTGTTTTTCCTTGTTTTTGTCTAAAAGTTTATTTAAAACCTGACTTGCCCTTAATTTTGAACCACTGGCTCCACTACTTATTGGGAAAGTTTTAATTTCTTTGGTTTCTACTTTTTCTTTTGTTTCCGTATTTTCTAATGTTACTTCACTGTCACTACTTTCGCTGGTGGTAGAAATTCCCTTATCTTGTTTTTCTAATTCTCCTAATGTTGGATTTTCCGATAGACCCCTTAACCAACGATTTATTTTGCCTGGTTTACACTCAAAATCGTATTGATAATCCTGTAACCTTAATAACCATTTTGTCATTCTGGCCGTGGGTTTCCTAGCGTCGTTTATGATTTTTAAGGGTTCATGATCGCAAGATAATATGAATTTTCTTCCATACAAGAATGGTCTAAAATTTTCTAACGAATTTATTACTGCTAAACACTCTTTTTCTGTGGTATCATAATTATTTTCAGCTCCTACTAGTGTTTTCGAGAAATAGGCTATTGGTAGATCCATTTTGTCTATCTTTTGTGTTATCACTGCACTAATTGCATGTTCAGAAGCATGTGTTGTTAGTTTAAAAATTTTGGAAAAGTCTGGATGTTGTAAAATAGGATTCCTACACAAAGCTCGTTTAAGTTGTTTTAAGCTACGTTTTTGTTCGGTTCCCCATTTGAAAGTTGTGTCTTTTTTTAACAAGTTATATAGCGGCAACGCTATTTTAGCGTAATTAGCTATAAATTTCCTATAGTAACCGGTAATACCTAGAAATTCTTTAATAGATTTCTGATTTTTCGGAGTGGGAAAGTCTTTTATAGCTGTTAATTTTTTTGGGTCTGCCCTAATTCCGTTTTCTCCTACAATATGTCCTAGGTACGCGACTTCTTTACATAAAAATTCGCATTTCTCTGGTTGCATGGCTAATTTTGCGAACCGCAATTTTTCTATCATTCGACCAATAGTTTTGTCATGTTCTTCTAAAGTGTTTGAAAAAACTATTATGTCGTCTAAATACACAAACAACTCTGCCCCTTGTAGACCCGAGAGCACATTATCCATTAATCGCTGAAAAGTGGGGGCTGCATTTTTTATACCCATGGGCATTCTTTTGTATTGGTAATGGCCCCGACTATACGAAAATGCGGTTTTATGCTGATCCTCTTCGGCTGTCCCTATTTGGTGATAACCCATAGCTAGATCAAAAACGGAAAAATATTTAGCGCCTCCTAAACGCTCAAGTATAGTACTAATTAGAGGCATGGGGTAACTGTCCCCCTCCATTTTTTCGTTTAGGGCTCTAAAATCTATCACTAGGCGCCATTTTTTGTTTCCCTGGGCGTCCGCTTTCTTGGGAACTATGAGGACTGGCGAATTATAGCTTGAGTTTGATTTTACTAACAAGTCATCTGCATACATTTTATTTACTAATTTTACCCCTTCTTGTTCGCACTCGGGAGATTGCCTATATTGTTTACATCTAATTGGTTTCTCATCCGCGAGTGGAATATGATGCTGTACTAGTGGTGTAACCGGTAATTTGTCGCCTGGCAATAGAAACCTATCTTGACCTAATTTTACCCATTTTTTTACATAATCTAATTCTTCAATGTTCAGATGTTCTAATTTCATTTTACTTAGAATTTGAGTAATTCTCATTTGCTCCTGTTTTTTCTGATTTTCTCGAGTTGTAAAATTTTCTATATTTTCTAAATCCACATACTCGAAGGGCAGTAGTTCTTGTGGCATAACAGAAATAGTTATATCCCTTTCTGTAGGGTTAATGGCCATGACTTTACAATTACCCTTACGTTGTTTAACTAAAGCTTCCCCTAATAATAAACCCTTATCTGTTTCTATTCTGGGTAAATATCCCTCTTTTAAATCATAATTACTAACGGGTATATTTACTACTTGTTTACTTCTAGCTTTTATTCTTAATATGCATGGGACTGGCTTTACTTCTTTTTTTAATTTAACACTTTCTTGTTTCGACTCTAAATCTACGAATGGAATTGGATTTGTAGGTCGAGAGGATGTTATTAAAGTGTTATAAAAAAAATTGACAATTGCTCTTTCCTGCCGTAGATACGGTCTTCCTATTATTCCCTGTGCCGAAATAGGAAAGCTTGGTTCAACTACATGGAATAGATGTTCCATATCATTGATATTTATTTCTACAGTACCTAACGTATATACTTTTGTCATAGTGACTCCTGTAAAAAAAATTGTTTCCGATGTTTGAATAGGGGCGTCTCCTTTTAAAGCTGTACTTTTAATAATGTTTATGTCCGATCCTGAATCTACAAAAAAGTTGGCCTTATTTTCAAAAATATAATTTCCTTCTAATTTTACCATGGGTGATTCGGAAGTTATTTCATTTATTTTAAATATAGCTACTGATCGCTGAACCTGACTATTGTCGGACGCGTCAAATTGTGTGAGCTCGTCGTCGCGCCGTTCCGACGAACTGTCTCCCAGTTTAAATTGCTGGAGGGGTTTTGTCTAGCAGGCGATACCGAACTATTGGATCTTTGAATATTACCTAGATTATTGCCTTGATTTGTGAAATTCTGGGTTCTTTGATTGCTGTCATTGGTAGAGTCATTGGGATTATATAATCTTCTATCCGAATAACCCCCTTCTTGTCTTCTATTTTGCTCTATGTTGTAACTACGATAATGTTCCCTATTTGGGGACCGGTTACTATCCTGCCTATATCTATTTTGCTGATCCCTCTGATTATAATAATTGTCCCTTCTAGAGCGATTGTAGTCCATTGTATGTTCTACATCCCTATCTCTCGATTGGTTTCTCCAATTCTCTCTATATATTCTAGGGTGTGATTCTATACTGTTAGACCGATACGGAGACGCTTCTCGATAGTTGGGACGAATTTTCCTTTCTGTTGCCTTTTTGGCACACTTACGGGCGTCCTCTAAATTGTCTGGATCTTGAAAAGCAACAGCTTGAGATATGTCGTCAGGTAATGCATTAATGAATGACTTTAATGCTGTATCTTGAAAAATGGACATTGACGTTGTTATAACTGCGGTGGCATAATCGCCAGACAAGGCTGCTTTAATACCTCTTACATATGATTGTACCCTATCAAAAAGTGCATTGACATCCTCATCTCTTTGCATTTTCAACTCAATAATTTTTAAAAAATAAGTCTCATAGGGGAATCCGGTAGCAAATCTGTCTTTTAAAAGATCTAACAACTCATCTAATTTCGGAAAAAGTTTTCCTTTTGTACAGTTCCTAGCACTTTCTCTTAATTTGCTCAAAACATCGGTAATTAAATCTGGTTCGCAAATCGCAGGGACTTGGGAAGATGCATGTATCACATCCTGAATAAAATCAGCTACGGAGATGTTATAACCATCAAATTCTGGTATTTGCCTAACTGCCCTTTGCAAAAGTTGTGTATTTTTAAACGATTGCGCTATTATAATGTTCGCATTTTCAGCATTTACTGCTTGAGAGGGTCCGGGATTTGGTATTGCCGGTGGAAATCCTATATCTGTACGAGTAGTATATAATTGTGCTATCATAGTATTGTTTAAATCTATTTCAAGCCTATTAGGGGGACCCCCTCCTGGTGGCCCTTGTGGTGGCCCTCCTGGTGGCCCTTGTGGTGGCCCTCCTGGTGGCGCGTTACCTCTTGGTTGCCCTGGTGGCGCCACATTATCTCCTAAATTCATTTTTGTGTTTTGTTTGTTTTTTATTATTATTATTAAATTTTTTTTTTTTTTAAATGTCGTTTGAAGTTAATAACTTTTCAAAAAAAAAATTTGTATTTAATCCAATCACCTGGCAGCTAGCCTTATAAATGGTGTTCTATCCAACCCGAACTAATTGCTTGTTTCCAACCTATAATAGCTAATTCTTTGTCTACGGTTGTAGTTTGTGTTGTCTCAACAACTTGAAAATAAATTTCTTGTTCTTCTATAACAATTATTATCCCTCCCACTATTCTGTATTCTTTTCCGAATAACGTAGCTATTTCTGTAGTACAAGGCCAGTATTCGTCTTCTAATAATTCTACTGAGATAAAGTTCTGTTTTATTTCGGTTGTTATAGTAAAATAAGCTGCACCCCCTATCAAATCAGGACTGTTTAATTCTATTTCGTAACTTCCTTGGGTTGTTGTGGGTATACATCCGTCTATAAGTGCATAAGGCATGGGTAAAACAAAATTAAAATTTATTTAAACAATCTTAATAATAGTTATTTAAAAGATAACTTATTTTCTTAAAATATTCTTTCACGAAATTAAATTTTACTTTGATTTTGATATTTATATTATTTTTTTTTTATTATTTATTTATTTACAAAAAAAATTTTAAAAAATAACTACTGATTCCTTGTAGTTTATATAGTTTCGACTCAATTTATCTAAGCAAATTTTAATTATTAAGAATAAAAGAAAAGTAAACTGATCCTAATCTTTTATTCCTGTAACGTTAAACTATCTATGTTTTCTATTATTTTTTTAAAAACACTATTTATATTACCCAAATTTTGATCCTGTGAGCTTTCCTTGAACAAAGCTCGTTTTACTAAATTGACCTTTTCTAGATCGTATTTGCTTCTAACCGGCGCTATTCTATTCCTATCTCCTTGTTTGTTACTATGTTTATATTCTATTTTATTCATTTGGAACTATGAGAATAACTGAAACCGTTATAACTAAATATTAATTTCCCTAATTTATATATATAACAAAAATACAATTAATCAAAAAAAAAATTTTGCCTTTAATAGGAATGTTGGTGTTTTTTTTTTTTTTTTTAACAAAACTAACTCTAGATTGCCGATAGAAGGGTAGAATTGGTATTTGTCTGTTTTTTGTTTATTTCTTGTGCTCATAGACGAATTTGATTGAAACGTTCAGTAATTTCTTCTATGTCCTTGCCTATTACTCTTGTTTTATAATCCTGCTTTCTAACCATATATTCTATCAAAATTAAAGATCTTTGTATTTTTTTCAATTTTCTATTTAATTGCACATAAGTGTGAGAAATTTCGTGTAAGTCGGATACCGCTAAATTAATTCTATTGATAATGTTTTTTGGTTCGTCATGAATTTTCTTTATAGATTCGGGCGTCATAAGTTTTCTGTATAAAACTTATTTTAAATTTAATCTTTTAAATTCTGAAATTAAATTATCTATTTGCTCCTGTTGGACTAAAAACTCGGATCTCAATTCGTCAATTGCTAATCTGTGTTTGTCATTAGAATCGCTTAATGCAAATAACCATTGAACTAAAAATTTTCCGCGCTTCTCTACTCTACCAATATTGCATTCTAATACCCTACACTGTAATGATAATCTCTGACTGAATTCTTCCACAGCTTCTAATCTGTCCTTCAATTCAGATATTTCATCTCCTGAAAATCCAGAAATTACTCTGTTTAATTGAGGAAACATTAAACTGAAATTTAGAATATTTTATTTGATAGTAAAAAAAAATAAAATAATCGTGATATTAACGACAATTTTAATTCAAGTTTAATGATAAGTGAAATTTATTTTTATTTTTTTTTGTTATTTCACTGATTTTGACCGACCTCGACTTTTGCAATAGTATCCTCTTTGCGTGCTCAGCAAAATTTTGGTTGCCTTGAACTAGTTTTGTAAGAGCAAGTTTATGTATGTAAGAAAGAAAAATTATTTATTTTATTTATTATTATTTTTTTTTTAAATAATAGAGATAAAAATAAGATAAAAAAAATTAATATAAAATAAAATTTTTAAATTTATTCGTCAAATTTATTATTTTGAATATTTATGAAAGAAATAATTTTCTCAAGAGAAAAATACTTATTCCTATAATGTATCAGGTTTCACTTCATGAGTATATTGCACTCTGCTTATTTCCTCACTTGCGTAAAATAATAATATTCTTTTAAAAGAAAAATCTTTTTCTTTTATTTTTAATAACAAGAAATTAAGTAAGTTCTTATTTGTGATTTTTTTTTTTTTTTTTTTTTTTAAATTATTTACTTAATTTATACCTTAAAATTGAATTAAAGAAAATTTCTTTAAATTAAGAAAGAAATAAAAATACTCTATATAATTGCTGTGGAAGAAAACCTTCAACGATTAGAACGATATTTCGTCCTACCTAACATAAAAGAAAATCCTATTTTGAACTATTTCTTTTTCTAAAAATAATTCCTACCCGACCGTTGTAGATTTTTGCATTATAAAGAAAATAAAGATTATTTAGTCCTCTCACTTGTCCAAGTGGCTACACACTTCCGACAAGGTTGTTTTTTTATTCGAGGAAATGGGACCGATTTATTAAGGAAACCAGAGCTTGCCGATCGCAAGGGTGGTTACCGTTCCCTAAACTCGACGTTAGCGAGTTAAAAAAAAATCTAACTACCCGCACTTTACTAGAAATTCAAAAATTTAGTTTTTCCTGAAATAATATAAAATATATGTAAATACTCATAATAATCAAAAATTATAAATCATAAATGTATTCAATATTTTGTTTGTGTATATGATATGTGTATAAGTGTGGATATCTTTTATATTAAAAAGTAATTTTATTTGTTTTGTTTTGTTTTTTTTTTTTTTAAATTTTTTTTTTTTTCTTTCCTTCTATATTTTCATAAATAAAAGAAAATTATCCCACCGCTGCCACCATTTTTGTTAGATATGGATTTTAATTATTTTATAATAATTTAATAAATCTTTATCACAAAAAAAATCCACTTTATTTAATTGGAAAAATTACTTTTATAAATTAAATAAAGAAATTGAAATTGTATTCATTTATCCTTAGGAAACGTATTTTGCTCTTCGGAATTAAAATAAATTCAAAGGTAGTGGATATTATTCTTAAATTGTTATTTTTCAACAATTCCGATTAGACGGTATTTGCAAAAAAAAATACAGAAGAAAGACAATACTATACATTAGGTATTAAATTTCAATGAAACACTTCAGTTTGTGAGTAAAGAAATTTATAATTTATTAATAGTAGATGTATATGTTATTAACAAAATGTTGAATCCCTTTTTATAATCATTTGTTATAAATTATCGAGTACAAAATTAAAGTTATAATAATCTTTGCACAATAATATGTGATAAAAAGATAGTGTTATGTATGTAAAAGTGTGAAATGAGAAATACAGTTCAACAACTCACCAGAATGATACAATTTTATGTAACTCAATACCCACGACTCTCCAATTGCTTCCTCAAGTGGAATCTTTGGGTTTACACCTGTTAATATTGTGTATTCGTCAAATTAATTTCCTTGATTTTCTGTATTATTTCAGATATTTTTCCATATATATATTTATATCTCAAAAAAACTTCACTTGAAACAAATAATCTCTTTTCTTTTATGCACTGACCAATGAAATTTGAACCAAGTATCTTCAAAACACGGGTTCACCGGACTTAAAGAAACTTATTCAATCGATTTATTTCGATTATACTAAAATTCACTTTACTTTCAAATAATCACTTTTATGCCAAATAAATCACGTCAAAAATATATGACTTTAAATTTAAAATCTCAATTCAAAGAGAATATTATATTCTTTTAAAATTCCATGAAAATACACATATATATATATGTAATAAACAAACAACTCTTAATTCCCGAGAGCAACAAAGTGATTATACACAACTTTGTTGCGGGAGGAATCAAATCAAACTCGCCGTTAAAATCGGTCGAAAATATGGACACACCTTGTAATTTCATGAAAATATTAATAGTGGGAGAGCTGTTACACACAGCTCATTGAACTTATTTGTTGCCAGGCAAGCTTTTAGCAAGCTTGCACATTCCTAAAATTGGCTAACACGAGTTCAATGTTCTTATTCCACTATATCTTTAATATGTATATTTCCTTGCTTAGTATTATAAACCCACACATTTAGAGTTTTTTTCATTGGAAAAAACTCTTTCAAAATTGATCAATTTTATTTCGAAATATATGTTTTGTCCAATACTTTCGTAATAATTCTTAAAAATTGAATTATCCAAATAATACTGAAATCATTAGAATTTAATTTGTTTTTAATTTAATAGAATTGAGATAAATAATCTAGCATCTATGCTGAGTTGTTTTGTCTGTCCTTAATGTTTGTTTTTTTATATGTACTTAACCTAGTTACATAATTCCCCATTTTTATGAGTCTATATAATAAAATAGATTTTTAATTTAAAAAAAATAAAAAAAAATTTAAAATCGTTACGATTTCATACGTAACAATTACGTACAATATGGTATTGAAAATAATGCTATAAAAATAAATTGTTTAAAAAAATTTTTTAATGAATTATTTAGAAAAAAGTTTTCAGTTTTTTGCTTTATTACCCCATTAAAGCAAGGTGCAGGCAGTCTTGCCGATACCTTTAGTGCAGATCACTCGACAAAGGTTTTAAAGTTGTAAATAACTCGCTATAATAGAAAAATTTTTAAAAAAAGGTACAGTAGTGGACCGCTTGGGACCGCTGCTATTGAATTTCCTGTCGCTGACAAAAGGGTTCATGACCGTCTGCACCTTGCTTTAATGGGGTAATAAAGCAAAAAACTAAAAACTTTTTTCTAAATAATTCATTAAAAAAAATTTTTAAACAATTTGTTTTTATTGTTTTATTTTCAATACCATATTGTACGCAATTTACAGTTTGTCTCAAATCTGTATTATTATTTGCAAAGACGATGACTTTTTATCTTTGTTTCAAATAGTAACAAAAAGTTAATGCAATAATTCAAAAATGTTTATATATATATTGTTTTAGTAGGGTTTAAACTTCATAGAAAAAATTCAGCATAACAATACGATACTTATTGAATAAGCTACAAGATTTTAAAGTAGGCCCCTGTCAGAATGCTTCAAAAAACCATGTATTTTTCACTTTTAAAAATCCGTAAATAACGCAAAAAAAATTTTTATTTCTTTGCATTTCCGTATACTAACGTAGAAATAGTGTCTCTTCTAAATCCAAGTTGTCCGATTAACGTGTGAATTTTTTTACCTGAGTTATAAGCTTTCAAACACAGGGGCCTATACTTTTTGAGCCGATAGTAGAGCAATCCTTGATAAAGACGTTTATCCGTCCTCTTCGCTTCGTCGTCCTTTCTCTTACCTCCTGAATGAGCGGTTTTAGACTTTTTAGTCCCTCCTTAATTGTTTATTTATAAAGTTCTTCTTTATTTGTTATTTTATAAACAAATTATGCCTTAAAATTAAATTTGATCATTATAAAATCTTTATAAATTTTCTTGTAGAATCGATTGACATCCATAGTTTCAATTAAATGTGATTTTTAATGTGACTATGGCAACTGATTTTGGTAGATGGATTCGTTAACAGCTACTTTGTATAAAAATGCAAAAATTACAAACTTTTTGTCCGGCCCATAACATATATTTCATTCTTGACTATCATACCTGAAACTTATATTATGATTTTTATTTTAATTAAAAAAAATTCTAAAAATGCAAATTACCAAATTGTCGGTTTCATGGAGAATCACCCACTTACATCTTCGTTGTAGGATAGTATTTTTTGCCAAATTATGCTAAAATGTGACTAAATAACATGTAATATTCAATTATAGAAAGTTTAAAAGCAATGCATAAAAAAATGTAAAATTTGAAAATTTTCGATTTTTTTAATTTTTTAAAAAAATTGAATATCTTCCGTTCTAATTAATATTTTTTAAATCTGTAAATTTATAAACCTTCCTTGGATCAACACCTAACACCCTACTCAGTTGTACTTAAAGTATTTCTCCGGCTGCTACTCTTGAAAAATTGATTTTCGATAAATGTAAATGTTTTCCCCCTATGTAACAGCTTGTATCATTTTGGTGTCCACAGAGAGTACTTTGAAAACCAAAAAAAATTTTTCCATTTTTTGAAAATTTCAAACTGGTGGGTAAGACCTTAAAATCGATTATTAAAGGAATATATAAAAAAAATTTGAATCCGCCATACCATATTAGATCGGGTAATTTAAAAAATAAATTTTTTACATTAGATTCGTAAATAGCGCTTCAAAAAACCGCCCTTGACGTTGTCTTAGAATATTTACTTCAAAAATGTAGAAATTCAAAATTTTAAACCCGCCATATTGGATCGAAAATTTTGACAAATTAATTTCTGATATCAGATTTATGATAAACGATCAAAAATACCCCCGAGTAAGAAATTTTTTTGAATTTTTGACAACATTTATGTATTAAGGAGGTTAGTTCAAAATCATGAATCATAGAGATTCGTTTGAAATTTGCAGCAAAATTAAATGACATATTAATGCATATTATTGTTAAATCTGAGCCAATTTGACCGTATAGTTTTCGAGATATTGACGGCCAAAGTTCACTATTTTTCTCAGTATTTAGCATTGAGCTAATGGCCGCAAAAAAAAAATGAAAAAAAACAACAAATTGGTTAATAACTTTTGACACAGCGGAGAGATTCAACTCAAAATTAGAGCAAAATTAATTCAATGTTTAAGGAACATAATACTTCAAAGAGAACGAAATCGACCGTTTAGTTGCAGAGTATTATTTATCCAAAACTTAAAGTTACTTGTAATTTTTTTTTTGACGTGAGTGACGCGGAGTGCGTGGCAACATCGCAACTGTTGAGAGCGGTGGGAGAAGCGGAGTAGCGCGGTAATTCAAATAAAGCTGAGTACTGAAAAATACACTATTTCAAAAAGTGAAAAAAAACAATTTATTAAATTGTCAAACTAAAGAAAAACTATTCTCCATGACGAAAGTCAACCAAAACTGACCAAAACAACACTAATTCGCATGCGCTCGCATCAGCTGTTCATGCCATGTTGCCAGATCTCTAACTGCAAAGCACTACGTTCTTCAAAATATTACTGTTTTTTCTTAAAATTTTAATTATTTACAGATTTTTACATAATAATGTACACAACATTATTTTAAAAAATGATCTTTTAATTTACATATTAAAATTTATTTCATATTTGAACATTTAAAAAAAATAGTTATCTTGACTACGGTCGTGAACCTATCCTCCTTAAAACTTTGGATATATTGTGGTGCATTTTTATGACTCACTTTAAACATCCGCCATTTTAAAAATTTTTGAAAATTGAATTTTTGGCAAAGTTCTATCTTATAGTGCAGCTAAAAATGAAGACAAATGTGACCTGGAGAATATTTTGCATGAAAATTTGAAAAGTTTTAAATTTTTTTTTAAAAAGTGCACGTTTGTACGCTCGCTTCATATTCCGCCTCGCTCCGGAGTTTACTTCCTCGGTACGCGCTCCCACTAAAATCGCAATATCTTGAGAACTATTAGAGTCTCCATAAATTTTTTTTTATGAAATGAAAGGTGAAATTATAAGGAATCGATATTTACTTATTAGAAAATTCAAAAATTAGGCCAACTGAACTAAAAATTAATTCAAAATTTTTTTTTTACTTTTTTTGACAAATTTTGGATATTTTTATTTGGTCATAATATAAAATTAAACTACGTATTTTTAACTATATCGCCTGTAAATTTTATTAAAATCGATCAAAAAGTTTCAGAGATATTAATTTTTGCAATAAACGCAACACTCATTTTCAATATGGCGTTGCGGCCGCAATTTTGAAAATATTTCAAAATCCTTTTAGGGTTAAATTTTACTCATATAAGACTTCTATTTCCCAAGCTTTCAAAGAAATCGGAAGACCACTTGCAAATCGCTTTTTTCTGACAGAGTCTTACCCTGGTTTACCTCTTAAAAAAGTATCTATTGGAACTTTCTTATTTACACTGCTATAAAGAATATAGCCTTGAAATAATTTGTCTAAAGACAAGCAATCAGACTTAAAAGTCAAAATAAGAAACTTAAGGCACTTATTGATCCACCACTGGTGCAGTCTCTCTGTAAAATAATATTAACTAATTAAAATTTAGGAAGTAATTTTATCTCTGCAATTCACAACTTAAAGAGTACGTTCAAAAAGTTGTGTTGATCTCGAATAAAAAAAGTTGACGTTATATGACGAATCCTTTTCATGTATTAATGAGTCTTTACAATATTCCCTGTTCGATAAATTGCTTTCCGCTGTATGCTTAAAGCTGGAAATTAATTAATTCTCCAAAATGTAATTTTCCCAATCGTTATTTTAATTATAATGAAAAAGCATTTATTTCTGATTAATATTTAATTTACATTTATTTGCCATACGACATGCGGGATTATTATCAAGCTTTTAATACAGCGGTTAATATTTTAACATTTCAATAATTTACTTATTAGATCACTATAACATATTATACCCGTGTAGAAAAATTTCGGGGCAGTCTGGAGTCCAGAGATTGCCCCAACTAGACGCATCTGGACGGTCTAACTGTATGCTATATGGGATTTTTCTGGGCGGTCTAATTTAGACTGTCTAACTGTATGCTATATGGGATTTTTCTGGACGGTCTAATTTAGACTTTCTAACTGTATGCTATATGGGACTTCATTGGCATCACTAGAATTCAAAATTTTTAAAGTACAAATCAAAGTACAATCAAGACTTTAGTGCCCGATTTGTCGGTCTTCTTTGAATTTATACATAGATTGTCACTTCAAAATTCAATGGAATAATTTAGTCAATCTAAAGAATCGTTCAAAAATAAATATTGTAGGTTTATATGAATTATTATAAATAAAATTTTCAATGAGTTTAATTAAAAATTCTAAAGATCTTAGATTTTTGAAAAATGCCTAATAATTCAAATTCTCCTGAAATTAGATAAATTTTTTAACATATTGTATTTGATTAATTATTAAAAATAATTTATCTGTAGAAGAATTTTAGTTAAAAACACTATAAACAATTGAGTGTTAGAGAAGTTACAGATTATTGTAGAAATTTAATTATTTTCAAAAGTAACAAAATTCTACACAAAAATTCAATTATGTTCAAAAATTTTTTTAAATTCTCATCAAAATTTCAATTATCTTTATAAATAATAAAATCGTTCTCTGAAATTCAATTATTTTCCAAATTTTTAACTAGATTTTTGGCAAAATAAAATGTAAGCAAAAATTTAATTACTTTCATAAATAAAAAACCTTTCACAAAAATTTAATAAGTATTTACATATTTTTTATAAGTTTCTTCTCAATAATTCAATTATTTTTATAAATAATAAAATTCTCAGAATTTTTTTATTATTCAAAATTTCTTAGTTAATTTCAGAATTGTTTAATGATTATAATTGTAGTAAGAATTATTTATTTAAATATTCATAATATAATAATTAAAATAATTCGGGATTATTATGTGTAATAATTTTAGTCATAGTTTTCACTTCGTCCTTATAAGCAACAGAATATATGACACAGGCATTGATATAGTAAGTTAGGAGAGTTCACACTCAGACTTCAGTGGCCGTGCGGTTTAAATGCTTCGAGTCGGGTCGTCAAGGGTGGGGGCGTGAGTTCGATCCCACATGCGAGCGGATATTTTTCATTGTAAGTGTTATATAAAATAATAAAATTACTATATTTGATCTGTATAAGTGTTATAAATTAAAATTGTAAACATGTTTTTAAATAATGTTAAATGCCTGTTAAAGAATGAATTTAAAAAATATACCAATTAACACAAATTGTTTTTTTTATTTAAATTATTTTTCAATATTACTATTTTAAATGATATTTACTGCTAGTGCAGTATATTATTTATTTGAAAATAATATAATTATTATTATAATAAGTTATTGTCATTAAATACATATACACACATATATATATATATATATATATATATATATATATATATATATATATATATATATATATATATATATATATATATATATATATATATATATATATATATATATATATATATATATATATGAATAACAATAATATTTATTATTATTAATAATTCATATTTTCACATTACATTGAATAAACGTGAGAACCGAGTAAATTTGGGTAAATTATTTAAAATTAAAAAACTGAAATATTGAAATCGAACCTAAAATTTTAAATATTAGCACTGCTCATTAGCCCTGATTAGCACGTCCAGTCTGGACCAACGCGTGGTTCGATCGTCACTGGTCTGATTAGCCCATGGTCAGACAGTCTTTTCAGCGCCCAGTTAGAGAATAGACTGTCTTTCTGGCACCACACTAGAACCCAACAATTTTTCTACACGGGTACAATAGAATAACATAATGAATTTGCTTTCCATAATTCTGGAATTATTTTACAAAATTTTAAATTGTACCTACATTTATATTCTTTCTAGGACTTTTTTAAAATTTGTACTCTCTAAAATTTAATTTAGTAAGGAGTCGTCCACTTATTCAAAGTAATAAGATTTTTACTCATTTTAGTTCATTTTTACACTAAAGTTTTAGAAAAAAACATTACTCCTTTCTCCTAGAGTAAAAATTGTTTTGTTGAAAATTTTCGATTGTGATTTTTTGTCATATTAGGATGTAATTTGATCTTTCACTGAGAGAAATGCATGGTTAGGGCAACTAATTTTTTTATTAATAAAAGAAGTATTTATCATATTTTCCCTGTCAAATTCCACTATTTAGAATTGGTAATTGTGGAACAGTAATTGCAACTACAATTATTTGTTCTTAACTTTTAAGTGAGTGTTATTTCTCGCGATTTGAAACAGTAAAATTTCACTGATTGGCTAATTAAAAAATTACAGGAAATTTCTGTCACGTATATTGAAAAATTTAGTTATTTTTTAATTGGCCAATCAGTAAAAAATAACTTAAATTTCAATAATTTTTAACTGATCTTCAGTGAAATTTAACTGATTCAAATTGCAAGAATAGTGCTATATTTTAAAAACAAAACATATTCCAAATGATATATTTAATTTGTCTGGCATCGGTGATTCAAACCTGATTTATTCACAGAGCAAATGGCTCTGATATTAAGGGACAGGCTTTAAGAAAGAGTAACTGTTAAATTGAAGTTATATTACACGGAGAAAAATGGAGTTTGAAAAACTGGGAGCCAATGTTGAAAAAATAAGACTCAGTCCAGTAAAAGTACATTAATTCATTTCCACCAAGCATCTTAGGGTGATGCGTATAGTGTATAGAGGGTCTTAAAGTCGGCGCAAAAAGTCTTTGCCCCTGAGATTTTGTCGACTTTGAAGTGTTATATCTCAAGAAAAAAAATCGTAAAATTTTTAGATAAACATTGAAATGATTGTTGTTTATTTGCGCAGAAATCGATATGCAATTTATTTTTATTTTATTTATTTATAAACGGGCAAAGTTTTTAGCAGAGCAAAATTTTTTCGATGATTTGTAAAATGATATGTGTAAAAATGTTACCCAAAAATAGGACTTTGTGAAATGCATTTACTTTTACTTCTTCCTGCGACATGAATAACAGTCGAAAAAAATCAAAAATTCTAAAGAAAATTTGGTAATATCTTCCTTACACATAGAAATTTAATTTTAAAATGTTCAGTACAAAATTCTAAAAAATGTTAGCTTACGAGTTCTTAAGTGTTAATTTTTTATTTAAAAATAAAAGTAATGTTCTGCGCTGCATATTGCGTGAGAAAAAATGCCAAAAAAAATTTACGGCTACTTGCTACTCGGCGGCATGGCCCAGTAGTAACCAACAGCTGTGCTATGGTTCTCAGGAATGTATCATAGAAAAGTTCGAGCCCCTTTGTCATTAATCCTTTTTTAAATTACTGCAGTATAAGTTTAAAGGGCCTCCATCAGTTATTTCATGAAACATCCCTGACTTTAAAGGTCCAACAGAACCCAAGTGCGAAATTAAAAACGGCCCAAAACTGGCCCAGTGACGGCATTGTCAGTGCCTAGTCTTGGCAGACAATAGTGGCCCGACTGTCGGGAGGTTAACCGCGGTAGGCCGTCGGCAGCTAATCATCGGCCGATTCTCGGTAAACATTAATGGCCCATTATTGGCTGCCATGAATGTGCCATTATTGAGCCAAGCTACGCCTTAATACTGGTAATCATAATTTGCCTTCAAAGATACAAAATTTTTGCCATTAAAGTGCCACTAATGTGCCTTTAATGGGCCGATCTTTGTCACATCATCAATTGTCTTTTACCATTAAAGATTGATCAACTTTGCCAATAATGTGCCGTTATTGGGCCAAGCTACGCCCTAATTCTGCCAATTATAATTTGCCATCAAAGACACAAAATTTTTGCCATTAAAGTGCCATTAATGGGCCGATGGTCGGCACATCACTAGCAATTGCTTTTTTCCATTAAAGATTGATCAACTTTGCCATGAATGTGCCATTATTGGGCCGAGAGCTGGCCCAGTCTTAAAAAATTTGAAAATCTGACCATCGGCGCTATCATTGGCCCATCCACAGGTCTCCTCAGAGGTGGGCAGGTTATTCTAAAATGTAACGCTTCAAACTTGGTGGGGAGTTGTTCCAAATGACTTCCAGATTCCAAATTTTCAAACCGATAAATCGTACCTGATCCTCTTTTCGAATTATCTCTTTTACAGATAGTCGGAAACTTAAAAATGTATTATCTTAATGTGAAAGCTTTGATTCAGAAACTGCTGATTTTTCGTTATTAAAAATTTTTTAGACAAAGATTTCATAGATAATTATGTTCATGATTTTGAGAAAAGTGAGGGTAGGGGAGAGTGGGTCAAGACGGGGTACTTAAGGTTTAAAGCGCAAAAAAACGAAAATTATCGAATACATATTTTATTATTTTATTTAATAACCATCTTTGGAAATCAGTCTTCAGTAATAAAGGCGCACAAAGGCCATTTGTTTCTTAAAAAATCATAAAATTAATAATAGGCTCAAAATTTCTGAAGCGTGCCACTAATTTTTCGATAGAAATATTTTTATATTTCATATCAATAATTTTATAGTATTTTCGTACCATAATATGACCCCAAAGTTGTTTTTGCAAAATTTTAATTTTTTTAAGAGTTATTGTTTAAACAATTTTTAAGCATTAAATTATTTAAACATTTTTTTCTAACGTTCTATTTGATCGATTTTAATAAAATTTGAAATGAGTAATATACAATAACCCTGCTTTCCAACAAAAAAAATTTGTTAAATTTTGTTCATAATTTGTTTAAAATAGCAACAATTGTTATAAACAAATAGAAATAAAATATACTTCTCCGCCTAATTTCGTATTTTTTCTTGTCAATTATGATACCCTGTTTTATCACGAGTATTTCCCAAAAAAAAAAAGTTAGTATATTGCATTAGGTCAAAAGTTATTAATATTTTAGTGGCCGCGCGCGCTGCGATATTGACGCGCCACACAGTGAGATTTTCTTACAATTTACTGTTCAAAAATTTCTACAGCTTACAATTTTTGAACGATTTGAGTGTTCTTAGATTTAAATTAAAGGGAATTAAATTCTTTAGACATCCCTCGAGTCCGATTTTTAAAATTTTAATTGTTTATAATTTTTTAGTTTAATCAAAGTTAACAAATTAATACAATTTTGTAAAAAAGGACGTTTATTTCTTATTCCGTTACTGAACATGATCCAAATCAGTTTAAGTTGATCCAATATGATCACTAGGCAATTAATAAAACATAAAATAATTTATTTTAATTGTTGTAAACAATATTAATTAACAAATAGATAACTTTAATTCTTATTCATTAAAAAAGGTTTTTTTTTCGCGTGTAGATTTTTATTTAGGTTCATGTAAAAAATATATATCCTCCTTGTTTAAAAAATAACTTATTTAAATTGTTATAAACATTACTAATTAACAAATAGATAGCTTTGATTCCTCTCCATTAAAAAATGTCTTTTCACGTTTATTTTTTTATTTATGTTTATTTAAAGAATAGTTCTCCTTGTTTAAGAAATAACTTATTTAAATTGTTATAAACAATATTAATCAACAAATAGATTACTTTGATTTCTCTTCATAAAAAAATTTTTTTTCACGTATAGTTTTTTATTAAGGTTCATTTAAAGAAAATTAAAATGTAAGTATAAAAACTTATTATAAGTTTACAGACTATTTAAAATAAGTACTTATACTTACCTTCTAACATTTTCTAAATGAAGCTATATAAAAAACCACACATGAAAAAAAAATTTTTTTGGTGAAGAGGAACAAAAGTTAACTATTTGTTAATTAGTAATGTTTATAACAATTTAAATAAGTTATTTTTTAAACAAGGAGGATATATATTCTTTACATGAACCTTAATAAAAAACTACACGCAAAAAAAAACCTTTTTTAATGAATAAGAATTAAAGTTATCTATTTGTTAATTAATATTGTTTACAACAATTAAAATAAATTATTTTATGTTTTATTAATTGCCTAGTGATCATATTGGATCAACTTAAACTGATTTGGATCATGTTCAGTAACGGAATAAGAAATAAACGTCCTTTTTTACAAAATTGTATTAATTTGTTAACTTTGATTAAACTAAAAAATTATAAACAATTAAAATTTTAAAAATCGGACTCGAGGGATGTCTAAAGAATTTAATTCCCTTTAATTTAAATCCAAGAACACTCAAATCGTTCAAAAATTGTAAGCTGTAGAAATTTTTGAACAGTAAATTGTAAGAAAATCTCACTGTGTGGCGCGTCAATATCGCAGCGCGCGCGGCCACTAAAATATTAATAACTTTTGACCTAATGCAATATACTAACTTTTTTTTTTGGGAAATACTCGTGATAAAACAGGGTATCATAATTGACAAGAAAAAATACGAAATTAGGCGGAGAAGTATATTTTATTTCTATTTGTTTATAACAATTGTTGCTATTTTAAACAAATTATGAACAAAATTTAACAAATTTTTTTTGTTGGAAAGCAGGGTTATTGTATATTACTCATTTCAAATTTTATTAAAATCGATCAAATAGAACGCTAGAAAAAAATGTTTAAATAATTTAATGCTTAAAAATTGTTTAAACAATAACTCTTAAAAAAATTAAAATTTTGCAAAAACAACTTTGGGGTCATATTATGGTACGAAAATACTATAAAATTATTGATATGAAATATAAAAATATTTCTATCTAAAAATTAGTGGCACGCTTCAGAAATTTTGAGCCAATATGGAAAAATTGCAAATCTCCCCATCTTGACCCACCGGCGCGGTACTAAAAAAGCAGCCTATTTCTGTCGACAAATTTTACAAGTAAAGGATGCATCTTCATCTTCGTCATTGGCACCAGCACAACGGCACAAAACCCGTTGGCCGCAGACAGAAGAAGCAGGCCAGCTTTCAAGGTGTATTTTCCACTTTACCATCGCTAATTATTGATTTAACCTGACAAGCTTTTTTCTTTTTGGTCACGCTTATTTTATTCAGTCTTCATTTTAGTAGTTTTCGTACCTTCTCTTATTTCTCTTTTTTTGCTTAATTTGTGAACCCCGTCTTGCCCCACTCTCCCCTACCTTATCTTGCCCGCACCTACGAAATTGAATAAAATGATTAATTACTACAATTTACGATTCAACAAAGAAAAAACATATGCTTCCCTTCTTCTGTAACCCTTACCAGTTATAAAATTTTTTATATAGTTCATTAACTGTTATTATTAAATAATAAACACCTCCTAAAAAAAGTAAAAAATTCACAAGAAAATCGTCGAAAACAGTTTTTTTAGTTAAACAGATAAAAGATTTCTTCTCATGGCTTTTAGGTTTTGTAAACAAGAGACTATCGTCTCGGTGCAGTATTATGTAAAATATAATCGCGATTGGTTAATTCGCTTGTTAAATAGGGCCGGTACCCCGTCTTGCCCCACTCTCCCCTATAAGTCTCAAAAATCACTTTTTAGTTTTTGTAAATACAACTGTTTTAAAAAATGATTGGATTGGTTTAAAATTTGTTACTCGGGGGTTTCGGGTCGCTGATTGCGAATATGATGTCAAAATAAAAAAATCTGTGGACAAATTCCTAATCAGTGAAACCCCGCGAGTAACGTGTTTCAGGCAAATTAAATCGATTTTTAAAAGTCGATCGCAATATTTGATCCAACATTTTGAGTTTTGAAAATCTGACGTCATATTCGTAATCAGCGATCCCGAAAACCCCCGAGTAACAAATTCTTAGCGAATCCAATCATTTTTTAAAATAGTTGTATTTAGGTCAATTTGTATGCAGGACAACTGTTGAAAAATTAATTTTGACAGTTAATTTAGTTTGTTGTTGGCAATATCGCTATATTTTCGTAAAGTAGAGGGTTCAAACTTTAATTTAACTAATATGACAAGTCTCTAGCACTTTGGATTTACCCAGTAGAAATTTTTAAAAACTGATAAGAAATGATTTTTGAGTACTTTACCCCCAATTTTCTTAAAATCCTGACGTGATGGGAGGTTTTTGTTAAATGTTAATTCGGATTTAGCGCACCAAAAGCTACGGTAAATGACTTCTTGATCTCAGACAACGAAAATTTTTATTTTTTTGCAGGCTTCTGAAATTATATATATTCATATATGTAGCACTTTAGCATGTGACAGACGTGTCCAAATTCAAAAAATCAAAAAGTTTCTTGAAGAAGAGACAATTCGGAACCATAATTATCTATAAAATCTTTGTCTAAAAAATTTTTAGTAACGAAAAATCAGCAGTCTTCTGAATCAAGGCTTCCACATTAAAATAATAAATTTTTCAAGTTTCCGACTATCTGTATAAGAGATAATTCGAAAAGAGGATCAGGTACGATTTATCGGTTTGAAAATTTGGAATCTGGAGGTCATTTGGAAAAACTCCCCACCAAGTTTGCAGTGTTACATTTTAGAATAACCTGCTCACCTGGTATAGACATTACTATACCAATGATGGGCCGTTTTTGCAGTCTTGGCATTTTGCACTTGGGAACTTGGCCTTGAAGTTAACCGTAATAATCCCTCGAGTTGGCAAGTAGCACTTGTCAATGTGACCATTTTTTTAAAGTTTGTTTTGCTTCAGCACCTCATTAAAAATTGAAAATTTCATATAAAAACTACGACTAAAATATACATTGCATCAAAATACAAATTATCAGGTTTTTATTAATTTTTTAAACTGAACATTTTTAAATTCAGCCCAAAACTGTACCTTTATTAGAAATTAAAAATGCAATGTTTAATAAAAATGTTTATAACTTCTATAAATATTAATATTTTTAGGTCAATTAAATTTCTATGTGTAGGGAAGATATTACCAAATTTTCTATAGAATTTTTGAATTTTTTCGACTGTTATTCATGTCGCAGGAAGAAGTAAAAGTAAATGCATTTCACAAAGTCCTATTTTTGGGTAACATTTTTACACATATCATTTTACAAATCATCGAAACATTTTTTTTCAGTTATAAATTGCATATCAATTTCTGCGCAAATAAACAACAATCATTTCAATGTTTATCTAAAAATTTTACGATTTTTTTTTCTTGAGATATAAAACTTCAAAGTCGACAAAATCTCAGGGGCAAAGACTTTTTGCGCCGACTTTAGTTACAAATTTCATTGTAAAGAGCATTGAAACACAGGCGAAGATTATAAGGCGCGCTGCAGTGTGCGTAGTAGAGAAACTGGACTCAGTCCTCTACTTCAAAACTTTCACAATAAAGGAACGCAGGCGCGGAACCTGTCAAAATAAATCACCGACGCGAAACGAGTGTTTCCTTTTATTCACTTCGTCAATTTTATATAAAAAAACAATAACCAATCATTAAAAAAAGAAAAATTTGTTAAATGCACTCTTTATATATTCATATTCATTAATTCACAAGTTTTATTCTTCCCACATTTTCATACGTTTACAATTAACAACTAAATGCATCGGAAAATCTTACAATCATACGGGATTGAACACCTACCTAACCATATGACTAAATATACGCATAACAGGGAGTAAGACTAAGGAGACTGAAATGACTGTGTGAAGTATCTCAAAAATGAAACCTTTTTCTGTAGGGGAACTATATTGCAGAATGACAAAACTTATGCTCCGCGCGCATGCGCAGTACATGCGCATATTGCCCTCTCTTTTTATATCGTAAAATATGAGCAAGTGAGAAAACAAAAACATATCAATAGGTTTCCAGATAACAATGATGCGTCGCACTTTGTCGCACTTCGGGCGCAGGACATGCGAGTCACGCGCTGCGTGCATAATGAGACGCATTTAGCAGTCACTCGTTCTGATTTTGTTGCACTTTAGGCACATGACGTGCGAGTCACACCGTGCTTGCTTAATGAGACACATTTTGCTGTCGCTCGTGCTAATTTTGTAGCATGCGTGAGGGCATAAACGTAATACTTTGAAATGAGGGGTTGATAGTAAAAGTGGTAATTAGGAGCAAAAGTGGGATAAGTGACTTGGGCGCAAATACGGGCTAAAATGATTTTGTAATTTATGGATAAATTAAGTATAATTAATGATAAAAAAATATTTAAAATAGTAAAGAAAAACTTTAATATTTTGCAAATCATTCGTGTAATAAACTTATTGATAAATATTTTAATTGTTTTAAACCATTTTTGCTACCAAGTCACTCATCTCCCAATGTTTTTTTAAACCACTTTATATCAGCCCCTCAAATAATTTTATATTACATTAAAGTTAATAAAATTTAGGAATTTATGAAAATTACTTTAATGATAACTTATAGAAATTTTTAAAATTGAATTATTTAATAATTTACAATTTATATTTTATTAATTTATATAAAATGCATATGAACCATTCCATTATATTTCGACTAAAGTCGTTGCCGACTAATTGTAAAAAATTATAATATTTTGCAGGAATAATTTTAAAGATATTAGGATCATCGAACAAAAAGAATTTTTTAAATATTTTTTATATTTATTGTAAAATAATCATTTTATTATTATTGCCCAATTTTCGTAATTTTTCTTTTTTCTGGGCAGAAGTTATTTACATTTTAAAACAGGCCTGTTTTAAAATCGTAAAAATAAGCAAAGTGCCAGTTTTAATTGCTTATTTTTTAACATTTGTGAAGAAAAAAGGAAGAAAGTGATAAGAAAAACTAAAAGTTATTAAAAGTTTCTTTATATTTCATAAGGTTTTATTCAATTTAATGATTTCTCTTTCTTACATTTAGCGAATGAAATTTTCAAAAATAGGTTATTTGCCAGGTGAACTTTAAAATAATTGTTTATTTAATATTTCCTAATAATAATTGTTTGTATCAATTTATAATAATAAAATAATTCATTCATAATAAATTCTAATAATTTTTTTACGTTTTCATAGTAAATTATGTGTTTTCTTTAATATTTTCTAATAGACAGTTTTTACGACTTTATATACTTTAGATGCTTATTTTACAATAAATATAAAAAATATTTAAAAAATTCTTTTTGTTCGATGATCCTAATATATCTTTAAAATCATTCCTGCAAAATATTATAATTTTTTAAAATTAGTCGGCAAAGACTTTAGTTACAATATAATGGAATGACTCATATACATATATAATATTTATTATAGATTGTAATTTATAATTTAATTTAAATAATAATAAATTACTAAATGTTTTGAAATTACTACAAAAAATTTTTACTTAAAAAAATAAAACTTTACTGTGATTGTTTGTTATTTATAAAAAGTGCGTGTGCGAATCACAGTTTTGTTTCTTTTATGTTTTATAAATATTTGTTTTTGTTTAAACTCGTTTTTAAATTGAAAAATTAAAAAATATAACGGTCATATCGAACAAGAGCATTTAAAGTTATTTTGCTTCGAATAGAAAGGCTCTTAGACGCAGTCCAAATTGTTTAATTTATTATGTTATATTATACAGTTGACTTTTGTTGAACTTGTGTTGAAAAGTTTATATTTCTTACGAATTATGATCTCAGCTGTTTATTATAGGTTATTTAGGAGGTTATGTATGTTCAAGACTAAAGAGAAAAATGTTCAATATTAATGCCATGTTTATATTATTGAAATAAAAAATTTTAATGAAATATTTTTAAATTTAATCTTAGTTTTTTGTATTTAATTTTTTACAATATATTTATCATAAATAATCCTTAAAAAACGCACAAGACTCGCATTTCACTCTCATGCATCATGTACCTTTATGACATGCGAGCGTAATGCGTCTCATATGAGGACGCATCTGTCTGCATCAGTGAAGACACGAGTGCGAAAAGAAACCTCATACATGCGAGAGATATGAGACGCATATCAATCTCAAATTGTTATCTGGGTTATGGTTATGTTTTGACATATGATTCTTAAGATAAAATTACAAAATTATATTATTTTTATTTTTTGTTTAAATTTAATTTTTTTTTAAATTTTGTTGTATTAATTTTTATAAAGAAATTTTTTCTATTAAACTGACCTGATGATGGTGGCGAACCTGACCACCGAAACGTCGTCTATTTTATAAAAAAGTAAAAGAGTGTTTTTCTTTTACCTTTTATATACATCTTCCAAAAATCGAAAAAAATTAATTTATTAAATAACTGTGGAAGAATTTACTAAATATTTAATTACAAAATTATGGTTTGTTGCATACCAGGATGCAAAACATCATATTACAATGATCGACAAACGAATAAATTAACTTATTGATAACTCTTATGTGACATTTAAAGCTGTTTATTTATAAAGTATATAATTAAAGTAAATTACAAATTCGTAAATATTATTTATTTATGAATTGTTCAATTGTTTCCACAAAGAATAAAACACTTTGTAGTTATATACCAAAAAAATTTATTCTGAACATTTATAAAAATTTCATTATATTATTAATATATTACTTATCACTGAAAAATATACACTCTTTAGTATATATTTTTGTATGCACATATATATTTATTAAATTAATTTTTTTTTCAATTTATTAATAGTTATTATTAATAATATTTTCTGAAACGCACAACATTCACAAACATTAAACATAACCTTCTCAACTTGTAGCTTATCATGATTTTCTCAGTCGCATCTGAGTTACTGAGAAAGACAGACAAATATATTGCATGTGCGCATGAGCGAAAACCATAATTTTCAGTCTTACGTATAGTTTCAACCCAATGGGAAATTTACAACTGGCGTAGTACTGCGCCAGCACTGGCAGCACTGGCGGCAAGGCTGAGAGCCAGCACTGGCATGGCACTGGGATGATAACGCCGTCTGGCGCTGCCAAAGTACTGTCTGTTAGTGCTGCCAGACAGCGCTAGAGCAGCACTGGACTAGTGCTGGCTGAGAATATTGCCGCAATAAATGCCGTATTGTTATTAATTAGTCGTAAATTAATAATTATAAATAATTTAACAACAAAATGGTAAATAATATTAATAAATAGTTATTATTCATAAAATATTTCTCTTCTTAAAGAAATTGTATTAAAGATGGAGACTAACAATGGATATAGTAAATGAAGTAGAAAAAAATTGTTTATAACATTTAAAAATTAAATAATAAACAATTACAGTAAGTGTGCATTAGATTTTCATATTTTAGTACCTAACGATTGGAATCTAGAAATATCGCAAACCTATGAAAATAAACAAAATTGCTGACGAGGGGAATCGAACCTACGACCTACGGACTAACAGACTAACGCTCTAACCACTATGCTAACGACACGTGTGTACAGTAAAGTATTAATATCTCAGTATCATTCAGACATACAATTATTGAGTCAAAGATGAGAAAAAAATAGGGATACGTTAGAAATAATAAATTGAAGTAAAATAAGTTAAACTAAATTTTTATAATTAAATTAAATTACTTTATTCATAGTAAGAAGTATAATAGTATTTTAATAGGAACCAAATTATTATTGAGATTAAAGTTTAAATTTCGTTTATAATTTTAATTTGTTTAAATAATTTATTATTTACAAAATTAGACAATTGTGTTAAATTGTTATTATTAAATTTAATAAGAATAAAAAATGAACAAGTTAAAAGTAAAATATTAATTTTTTTCAATAAATTTATATTTATAAACATTCATAAACTTTTTTTATAATTTTTTTCAAGTTTATGTCAAAAAAGCAATGTTGGCAAAGAGCGTTGTGAACAATTTTTCTATACTCAGCCAGCACTTGCCGCCGTGGCTTGTCCAAGCTTTGGCGAAACAAAAATTCTGTACTGCGCCAGCACTAATTGTCGAGGCTCGGCTAGACTACGCCGAACAATCGTCTGAGTACTTAGCCAGTGGTGAACATCGGCACTACACTGGCATTTCCCATTGGGAATGCGACGAATGGTTTCACTTCCATAGCATTAGTTCAGTTTCCTTAGTCTTACTCACTGACGCATAATTATAAATCGCAGGCTTTTACATTAACCCTCTCGGCTAAGCAATCGATGGGGGAAATTTCTTATTTAAGAAACATCCCTTTCCAATGAAATAAATTAGATCAAGCGTGGATTTTACTTGTAATTAATGTAAGTATGGATGTCAACAATATTCATAATATTGAATAATTAATATTGTCAACTAGTTTAAATTTGATACGGTTATTAGAATTTAATAATAAATAAATAAAAAACATTAATTTTTTCTTATCCTTTTTCAAGTTTGACACTCCTCATGGTAAATTTGATTATTTTTTTCCGTGTATAAAATAGTGAATTGACTTGTGTTTTGTACACTAACACGTTCTTTTAACAATTACATGAGAAAGTAATTTCTTATTCCAATTTTTTATACTCTTATTCCCTCTTAGACTATTTAAACAGTCTTGTTTAAGCTGATGAATGGGATAACTTGTGTTGAGTGCCAAAGTGTTTAGCTATGAAACTTCTAATACTATAGTGTGTACCTGTCACATATTATTCTATAAAGGAGTACTACACTGACTGCCTAAATCATTTTTCCATTTTTCTCCGTGTATTAAAGTTTTTATTTGAATCCTTTACAATTAGAAAGAGAAAGAAAGAGTAGATCCAGATGTCTTCAGGGATACTGAAACAAAATAAGAACCTTGTGGGATTAATCGAGAAGTTAAATGGGAACGAAATTTAATAGTATTAGTAACTTACCTTTTAATATTATTCTTAGACTCGCAGACCCAACATGTTATACCTCCTTCAGAGTCAGGTCGAAGAAATGACGTTGTGCAGCGGGAACAGAATATGCAGTAGATTTCCTTCGAATTTGTTTTCGGGCCAGCCAAAGTGAAAGGTCCGCAGTCCAGTTGTCGAATTACAGTGAAACCTCGATTATCCGAACCTCTGTTATCCGAACCCTCTATTATCCGAACTGAAAATCATTTTATCCAAACTTCTATTATCCGAACTTTTTTTTGGCCTCCCGAATCTTTCAAAGGAAAATAACGAAATTTATGCCAGAAAAATTTTTAAAAATTCTGAATTCTATGTTTTATTAATATATTATTATAGGCCAGTCGGTGAGTGTAAAAAGTGCACATAAGTGCAACCTGAAAAGTCGAAGCAGTTTCTTGTAGTTTGAGGGCCCCAAATAAGAGCCCCATAGTTTGCACCACATTTCCGGTTGCGAAAAATGGTGTAAACAATCGTCAAAGTTCGAAAAACATGTTTTTTCGATTACTGTTGTGATAAAAAGTTATAGAGCTTGGAAATAGCTTTCAAATGATTGGTCGCAAGTTAAAAAAACCTTAATTAGTTGAGTTGCAAATGAATTTAAACCATTAAAAATAGCACTTTTTTAATTGTTTAATAACTTTGTTAATGATTATCGAATTTGTTTCTAACTTTCCAGAAGTATTCCCCTTGCGAGGCTGAATAAATACCAAAAAAAATCAACTTGATCGGGTAAATAGTTTATGCATAATTCCATTTGTTAACTAAAAACATGTAATTTTTCAACGGAATTTCCCCACTTTTAGACCTGCGAATTTCGTTTTTTTTTCTTGGAGAGTACAGTTAAGGAGTCTAACTTTAATTCCATTTAAATGGAAAATTGATTTTTTTTATTTAAGTGCATAGTAATAGACGTTAAAAAAGGGTATGTTTTTTTGACATAAACAAATGGAATAACTCGGCCAATTTCCACTTTATCGATTTCTTAAAAAGGGCATTTGATTTCATTTGTTTTCACAAAACTTTTCAAAAAAAAAATCCGACCTAACTTCAAGGGGTGGGGAGTTAACTTTTTTTTAAAAAAAAATTCCTGACAAGTTAATTATTAATGTTTTTTATTAAAATTCGCACCACTTACAGTTTAATACATGTATTTTATGTAAAAAATTAAACATAAGGTTTTGTGCATTTATTTTTAATTTATAACAAGTAAAAGTAAATGTATCCATTTTTCAACCTCTGAACGGCGGAGTGGGGGTATTCGGAGGAGCGTGATTTTCGCCGCCACAACTGAATTCAGCCGTTCAAGTTTGCAAAAATGGTCATAACTTCGTTAATTATTTACCGATTTTTATCTTTCTTTTTTTAGTTTGATGTATTTTTTTATGCTGAATTCAAAAATGATTTTATATGTTTTCAAAATACAATATTTTTAATAATAAAAAAGAAAATTTTTTTTAACAACAAATTTTTAATTATTATTTATCATATTTGACAAAAAATTCTTTTCGTACATATAACTCCATTGAATTTAAAATAATATTATGACATAAAAAAATTCAAATTATTTACTCATGAGTGTGTAGCATTGTTGTATTGATAGTTGAACAGGCGTGCATATGTGAACCTGATGCTACAAGCTTATATATAATTAATTTGAATTTTTTTATGTCATAATTTTATTTTAAATTCAATGGAATTATATGTACAAAAAGAATTTTTTGTCAAATATGTTAAATAATAATTAAAAATTTGTTGTTAAAAAAAATTTTTTTTTTATTATTAAAAATATTGTAATTTGAAAACATATGAAATCATTTTTGGATTTAGCGTAAAAAAATACATTAAATTAAAAAGAGAAAGATTAAAATCAGTAAATAATTAACGAAGTTATGACTATTTTTGCAAACTTAAACGGCTGAATTCAGTTGTGGCGGCGAGAATCACGCTCCTTCGAGTACCCCCACTCCGCCGTTCAGAGGTTGAAAAATGGATACATTTACTTTTACTTGTTATAAATTAAAAATAAATGCACAAAACCTTATGTTTAATTTTTTTACATAAAATACATGTATCAAACTGTAAGTGGTGCAAATTTCAATAAAAAACATTAATAATTAACTTGTCAGGAATTTTTTTTTAAAAAAAAGTTAACTCTCCACCTCTTGAAGTTAGATCGGATTTTTTTTTGGAAAAGTTTTGTGAAAACAAATGAAATCAAATACCCTTTTTAAGAAATCGATAAAGTGGAAATTGGCCGAGTTATTCCATTTGTTTATGTCAAAAAAACATACCCTTTTTTAACGTCTATTACTATGCACTTAAATAAAAAAAATTAATTTCCCATTTAAATGGAATTAAAGTTAGACTCCTTAACTGTACTCTCCAAGAAAAAAAAACGAAATTCGCAGGTCTAAAAGTGGGGAAATTCCGTTGAAAAATTACATGTTTTTAGTTAACAAATGGAATTATTCATAAACTATTTACCCGATCAAGTTGATTTTTTTGGGGATTTATTCAGCCTCGCAAGGGGAATACTTCTGGAAAGTTAGAAACAAATTCGATAATCATTAACAAAGTTATTAAACAATTAAAAAAGTGCTATTTTTAATGGTTTAAATTCATTTGCAACTCAACTAATTAAGGTTTTTTAACTTGCGACCATTCATTTGAAAGCTATTTCCAAGCTCTATAACTTTCTATCACAACTTTTTCCCCTAAAATTTAACCGGAAGCAACAGTAATCGAAAAACCATGTTTTTCGAACTTTGACGATTGTTTACACCATTTTTCGCAACCGGAAATGTGGTGCAAACTATGGGGCTCTTATTTGGGGCCCTCAAACTACAAGAAACTGCTTCGACTTTTCAGGTTGCACTTATGGTGCACTTTTTGCACTCACCGACTGGCCTATTATGAATTAATATATATTTACGTATATATACTTATGTATATTTAAAAAATGGATTAAATGAAATATATATAATTTAACTGTCGATTTTTTTACTTTAATTATATAAAAAAAATTAAAATCTCTATTATCCGAACTTTCGATTATCCGAACCCGGCTTTGCCTAGGTTAGTTTGGATAATCGAGGTTCCACTGTATTGATTTGACATTGAAGTCGAAATAATGCAGTCCTTAGTAAAATAGAAATGTGCCTCGCATTAGAAATTATCTCCTTGAATGAATTTGATTGAGACTTGAAGAATGCACTTGGTACTTGAAGAGATTTTTGGAACTGAAGTCGTAGAATAAACTCGACGATGCACAACTTGTTAACTTGGTCGCGGTTCCTGGACTGACGGAGAACGCGGGTTGCTGATTTGAGGGTAACTTCTGGACTGTCGAAGAAGACGACACATGGGGGTAGTACACGACTACTTAACTTGGTGGCGATTCCTGGACTGCCTAATTCGGCAAGGGTGCTCCTTTTATACTATTCCTTTGCAAGGGATAATACGTCACACTATTTACTTTTATTACTTTTTGGGTCAGGACGCATTTATTGATTAAATTTTTAAGTCCTGTATCCAGCAGGGTAAGACCCAGTGGAAGGGTAGTAAAACACAGATGACCATATTTGGTAACTGCTAATCCGCGTGTTCACTTGGATCAATATGGTTTAGATTTCAAAAAAAGGAGGATTCAGATTCTAACTTCACAAAATATTATTTTATAAATATAAAATACGTCGCGATGACGTTTTTTTTCTTTGCATTTTTAATTTTTGAAATAAACGTTTTTTGACCATAACTTTAAAAAAATATTAAGACTCCTGTAAATGTTTTTCTTTGGTTTTGAGTTGTTGTTTCAGACGTATTTTTTGACCCCTTATTGAACATTTTTCATACATGCTAGTTTCAGATAATAAATACCAAACTTGGTTAAATTAATTAATAATAAAAAACAAAAGATGTTGTATGTTCAAAAAACCATTTCTAAAATCATAGCAACTGTCATGTATAAAACTATCTTAAAATGTCATTTTTCAGCTATGTAAAACATTTTTTCACGTTGATAATAAATTAATAAAGATGAGGAAACATAAAAGTTGCACGTGCGCTTGTTTCCTAAAATTTTCAAATACTTTCCAGTATAATACAAAGCAATGGATTATGGTATTTGTCCATGTGTAGTCGGTTTATGGACCTGTATGGACGTCGGAGGTTGAAATCTGCCACAGAATAGAGGTCATTCTGGTTAGATAGAGATGTATATTGTGTATACATATATACCGTAGTAAGCAACCTGTAGGCATTGCACTGTGAACATTGTGCAACACGATATTCCCTTGGGAATCAACAACCCCCAGCTACTTTGTCTTGTGTTCATCCAGGAGACACAAGATCACTCCTACCATTCTCAGTCTGCCCTCCCTCCCACCACCTTCATCCATCACACTATGTACAGTTCAATTCCACTTCATACAGACTTTATCCTCAAATAACCAATCGCCCTTGCACACAGGAAGGAGGTTGTTTCATTGAACCAAACTGTTGAATTCATCTATTTTATTTGTTTCAGTAAAACAATTTTGTTGACATAACAAAAGTTTGCTTCATTTTAATAAATGCATAAAATTTATTTTGTTGAAATAACTAAAAAACTAATTAGAATTAAATTTTCAATTTCTATTATTTTAAACTTTAAAGTATACAGAAAGAAAATTTTTCAAGAAGATTTTGATGTTTATAATTACAAATCTTACATGAGGTTTTCTGAATTCAAAATATCGATTTTAATATGCTAATCAATCTCCTTAAAACTTTACCAAATTCGTTAAAAACTATTTATTCAGGGATTTTTGGAACCTCCGAATCCAAATTTTATGCCAACTTGGTAATAAACGACCCCAAACATCACTGAATCCGCAAAATTAAAAGAAAGTCCGACAAATTGGATGCTCCATTTTGAAATTATTAATTTAAACTTACTTTCAAAGCGAATCTGATAAATTTTATTGTTACTGCTTAACCCTCTGCCAACGCAAGTGACCGTTAACGACAAAAACGACAATTCGGTCGCCTGGTGGGGATTATGGGAATTACATTCAAAAGCGCTAGAGTGTGGATAAGTCAGCGTAATCAGAGGGTTAACTTGCTTACTGTTATACTATTGCTGTTTACTTATAATATTCCAAAGAGATTTTACTTTTTAATCTCTAAATTGGAATTAGTCAGAAATAACAAACTTGAAAGTAAAAAGTTAGTCACTGAATATTTATCAGTAATATTTTACCAATAAAATAATCAATAACAACTAATTATTAGTTAAACTTATTTCTAGATTAGGTCAAAGTAGGGTAAGTCCAGAAATCCTTTTTTATTTCTTTTTGCATGCACGGAAAGAAAGTTATTGTCAAATTTCGTACAAATATTTTAGAAGTGTAGGACAAAATGCGACAAAGGTAAATATTTTGATATCAGAACCAGAAGTACTAAACTTTAAAAAAAATGATATGATATTTAGTAAACCCAGGGCCGAAAGATCAATGCTGACAATGGGTTGAAGCGTTATTGAGTCTTGAACGCCCAGCGTGGATAACCAGTTGAAGCAGTCTTCATATCACTGTCACTCAATATTGGTCCAACATGGGACACCAATGTTCGTCCCATGCTCGATTCGGTCAATCATCATGAGTGAAGCTTGAACATCTAATCTTAATTCAAGCTTGAATCAACTTCAATACAATATTCAGTTCATTTATTACAATGTGCATTTAATAATATTAAATATAAGGGCAATTCTCTGGAACCGGTCGATTTTACATGATAAATATGAAAAATTTTAAATTACAAGCACAACTTTTATTTATAGATAATTTTGTTAAGAATACATTTGAAAATAGTCATTTTCCTTGTGAACCATTTTTTTTAGTGCTAAAAGAATTATATCAAAAAAAGTCTAAGGAAATTTTTTGCTTCAAAAATGCATTATTTAAAAAGACAAAATAAATGAAGGCTATTTAACCTTTGGATAAATTCATGACAATTATTTTAGTAATAAATGTTGTTAATAACTTGTAAATTCAACGTTTTTTAAATGTTTTATTTAAAGTAAAGGTTCAGCGTTTAGAAATAATATTATTAATAACAATATCTACTGTTAACATAAACATTCAACCTATTATTCTTTAATCTGTAAGTGTGCCATTGAAAATAATCAGAATTGAAATCCGTTCACGCTTGAATGGGAAGAGGTAAATATTGTTATATTATTTTTATTTTTAATAGCACACAATTTAACAAGGTTTAAATTTGTTCCTTTTTTTATAAGCAATATACTCATTAAAAAAAAACCATAATTAAATTACCGCTAAAAGTAAAAAATGGAAAAAACTCTAAAACTTTTTGTTACTGATAAGTAAGAGTAACAGTTTTTAAAGTGTTAATATTTAGTTTTAATTAAGGAGCACATACTTTTTTCGACATGTAATGTATATTTCAATATTAAAAATTTTATTCATTACAAGTTGGACCGATTTCGTGTTGTGCTGAAAAAATTATTTACAATAAAAGCAAAGAAAATACTCAGTGTAACAAATGAAATATGCAAAATTTGACATTTAAAATTCATATAATATTTCTTAATTGTCAAGAAGAGTATAAAAATTATGATTTAATGAACTTTTCCGTTCAGAAAGTCATCAAAATAATACTAATAACAAAATAAAAAATAAATATTTTTATTAAAGCAGCATAAATCAAGAGTAACGTGAAATCGACCGGTTCCAGAGAATTGCCCATAAATATTTATAAATTATTTAATATTAAAATATTTTTTATGATAATTTTTTAGTAATCTATATAAATAAAATCAGACTTTTGTCTGTATATTGCTTAGAATTTGTAAATTCATGTTTAGTTTTTTTTCGAGTAGTAAGAATTCCAAAAACGACAATAAAAAATATTATGTATGCATGTATGTCTGTCCGCAATATTTTGTCCGGGATAAACACAAAGATTACTTGACCGATTAAAACGAAACTTTACAGTCTCTTAGGTATTAGTCTAACTTAAAATCTTAGCAATATCCGATTGAAAAATATTATGCTGAACAAAAGTTATAACTTATATCACACTAAAATTATTTTACCCTAAATAAATTTCCGGAGTTATGTGACATTCTGTTCATTTTTGTGGTGTCCATATTTAAATTTTTTTTTCACCCTACTTTTGAAAATTTGTTCTTACAAGAAAATATCAACTTTAAAGTATTTGTTAAAGTTTTTTAATCGATTATCGGAAGAGTAGTAAATGAAACACTTGTATCACTTGTGCAACTTTTAAGTATATTTTTTTAATTTATTCTCATCGCGATTTTTTTAGGTCCTTATTCGGGTTCCCTGAAGAGATACCTAAAGGTATTTGCTAAATATCTTTAGTCAGATTTTTTATATTTGTTGTTAAAGCCAAAAATGCATCCTGGTGCGAAAAGTTAAATATGTATTTTTACATGTTGTAAAAAATATTTTTTACATTTTTTGTTTTTTAGGATTTATTTGTTTAAAAATTATTTATTTGACATTAGGCAAAAAATGAGGCGCATGAAAAGTCTCCAATTTTTATTTTCCGAATCTTTATTTTATCGAAATTCTTTTTATCTAATAAGAATTAATTATAATTTCTTTTAATCAAAAGAATAATTATCAAAAACATTATCTTTTTGAATGACTAATTAACAGAATGTTTAATACTGCGAAAAAAATTTTTTTATAATCTTCAAATAACTGAATTATCATTTCTAAAAATTATTATTTTTTATATTTCTTATTTACACTAATATCTTTATTTTCGAAATGTCAATTTTGATAAATATTATTTTATAGATTTCTTAATAACTATAATAACTATATTCCCGAATTTTTATTCAATATAATTCAAATATTACCGAATTACCAATTCTTAAAAAATGTATTGTTCCTAATAATATTTTTTTATAATGTGTAAATATTCTAAATTCTAAAGTCTCTAAATTTTGTTCTATCGAAATATCATTTGTTATAAAACTTTTTTCTTATAAATGTTATTCAAAATAGTTTTAATTTTTTCGAATTAACATTACTCATAATTTTCTTTACTCCTAATCATTCTTTTTTATAATTACTATATTTTCTAACATGTATTTCTTCTAACTATAACTTTACCGAATTGTCACTTCTCATAATTATTATTATATCGAAATAGTATTTTTCAAAATTTTTGTAATATCTAATAATTTTTTATACAAATTTTTTTATTTTATAATAACCAGTTTTTATAATTTTATTTTATTGGAATAATTATTTCGTATAATTTTTTTCTTACCGAAATTATATTTTAAATAATTTTTTTTAATCGATTTTTTATTTTTCCGAATATTTATTTCTCCAAATAATTCTTTTTCATAATTTTTATATTTCCTAATTCGTATTTTACATAACATCCATTTCTTCTAAGATTTAAATTCTCTAATTTATTATTTGCCTAACCTATAAATGTCATAATAAGAATTGCACCGAATAGTTATTTCACATACAGAATATCCGGTTTCGACGTTTCCCATCTCTGAAGAATATGGCGCCAAATTTGAAAAAAGTTTATTATTTTATTATTTAAAAATTATTAATTATTACAAATATTGTTTAAAACAATTTTCCTAATGATATTTAATTGTTTTAAACAATATTTGTAATAATTAATAATTTTTAAATAATAAAATAATAAAATTTTTTCAAATTTGGCGCCATATTCTTCAGAGATGGGAAACATCGAAACCGGATAATTCTGTATGTGAAATAACTATTGGGTGCAATTCTTATTATGGGTGTTTTCGACGTTGACACTCTGAGCGCTCTGAAAGTACGAAACGTGGTTGGTTGGTCTAGGGGTATTCTGAATGTTGATTGGCTGACCTTCAAAATTCATAGTTTCATGCTCTGGTTTCCACACTCTGTATAGCTCTGTATCAAAGGTCCGAGCTATACAGAGTGTGGAAACCAGAGCATGAAACTATGAATTTTGAAGTTCAGCCAATCAACATTCAGAATTCCCCTAGACCAACCAACCACGTTTCGTACTTTCAGAGCGCTCAGAGTGTCAACGTCGAAAACACCCTATGACATTTATAGGTTAGGAAAATAAAAAATTAGAGAATTTAAATCTTAGAAAAAATGTATGTTATGTAAAATACGAATTAGGAAATATAGAAATTATTAAAAAAAATTATTTGAATAAATGAATATTAGGAAAAATAAAAAATCGGTTAAAAAAAATTATTTAAAATATAATTTCGGTAAGAAAAAAATTATACGAAATAATTATTCGAATAAAATAAAATTATAAAAACTGGTTATTATACAATAAAAAAATTTGTATAAAAAATTATTAGTTATTACAAAAATTTTGAATAATAATATTTCGATGTAATAATAATTATGAGAAGTGACAATTCGGTAAAGTTATAGTTAGAAGAAATACAAGTTAGAAAATGTAGTAATTATAAAGAAGAATGATTAGGAGTAAAGAAAATTATGAGTAATGTTAATTCGAAAAAGTTAAAATTATTTTGATAAACATTTATAAGAAAAGAGTTTTATAACAAATGATATTTCGATAAAATAAAATTTAGAGACTTTAAAATATAGAACATTTACACATTATAAAGAAATATTATTAGGAACAATAAATTTTTTAAGAATTGGTAATTAGGTAATATTTGAATTATATTGAATAATAATTCGGGAATATAATTATTATAATTATTAACAAATTTATAAAATAATATCTATCAAAATTGACATTTCGAAAATAAAAATATTAGTGTAAATAAGAAATATAAAAAATAATAATTTTTAGAAATGATAATTCAGTTATTTGAAGATTATAAAAAAATTTCTTTCGCAGTATTAAACATTCTGTTGATTAGTCATTCAAAAAAAAATGTTTTTGACAATTATTCTTTCGATTAAAAGAAATTATAATTAATTCTTATTAGATGAAAAGAATTTCGATAAAATAAAGATTCGGAAAATAAAAATTGGAGACTTTTCATGCGCCTCCAAAAAACTCATTGAAAAAACAAGACCATTCACGTGAAATAAACCAAATTTTTTTTTTTTGAAATTTTAATTTATTAACTTTATAACTGTTATAAAGCTTTTGTTCAATAAACACAGATCTTTTATTAAGTAAATTAATTGTTTATGAATACTTTAACTTATTTACTACATAACACCTATCAGAAAATAGTTTTAGTAGGTTAAAAATAGAATTTAACATTTAGCCCCAGCATGGAGCGAAAAGTTAAAAAAACAAAATTTTCAAAAAAGGACAAAACATGCCAAGGTGCGATTTTTTGGTCGGCCAATAGTTGGGCCAACTTGTACAAAGTCGGTCCAACTTCGCGTGCCAGAGGTTGAGCCAACCATACAAATGATAACGGTTCGCCGTCTAATGGCGACGATGGTTGGCCCGACAACTCATAAGGAAGTTGGCCCAACTTAAAATGCATATGTTGTGCCAATTATACATTTTAATGGTTGGTCCAAAGACTGACGCCAAAGTTGGCACAACTTTAGATGCGAAAGTTGTGCCAACCACAATTTTTAAAGTTTGGCCAACTTCAACAGCCAAAGGTAAAAAATTATTTAAAAAACTAAATTATTTAAACAATTAACACTTTATTATTAGCTGGAACAACAGATATAACATTTACCTATTATTATTAAACACAATCTCATACATACATTTTCGAAAATATCTAACGCTCGCTAAGATCGAACCCCTAACCTAACGCACCGAAGACTTATACACTGACCACTACGCTACGCTTACATGGGAATATGTAACGTTAACCCTCTGCCTACTCATGTGACCGTTATCGTCTAAAATCGTCTATTTGGACGCCTGGTGGGGACTATGGGAATTACATTCAAAAGCGCTAGAGTGGGGATAAGTCAGCGTAGGCAGAGGGTTAAATGAATATTAAAGCTGCAACAGTCAAGCCAACCGTGGCCCAGAGTTTGGCCGACCAAGAAAGTTTAAGTCAATTTAACTGCGTTTCTTGAGTTTTGACAACCGTAGGGCCAACCGAGGCCCAGAGTTTGGCCGACCAAGAAAAATCAAGTTAATTTAACTGAGTTTCTTGAGTTTTGCCAACCGTTGGGCCGACCGTGGCCCAGAGTTCGGCCGACCAAGAAAGTTTAAGTCATTTAAACGGCGTTTTACAGAGTTTAGACTACCGTCGGGCCAACCGTGGCCCAGAGTTCGGCAAACTCTGGCAACCAAAACTTCGCTTGCCAAAGTTAGGCCAACCTTCACACTCTGGCGGCCAACCCAAATTCGCACCTGGACGTATTTTATACGAAAAGTTAAAAAAACAAAATTTTCAAAAAAGGACAAAACATGTATTTTATGCGATAATATCAGAAAGTTTTTATTGAAAGTTGTAGAGGACAAGTTGCCCTAAAATATTGATATATAAATATTTGCATTTAAGCGGATTATATTGTCTAAAAAAAATAATTTATGCAAAATTTAACCTTTTCCCCAGTCCTCTCTTAAATCCAAATTTTTAAGCCAAAATCATATTTTTTATTTTCGACAAAATTTTTAATTAATTCTTTTTGTTGAATATTGTTTAATTTTTTGTGAAGTTGGTATTGATATTGGTTGATGTTTTTAAATATTAAATTACACTACCGTCCACAAGTATCAGGACGATTACACGCGACTATATGAAAAAACATGCCATCACTTTTTCAATCATATCTCGTAAATAAAAGGAGATACAAAAAAACTTAAATACGGTTAGAAAGCTGATTAAATTTTGCGTAAAATAAGCCGTCTTTAAAGTCATTTCGTCAACTATTTTTTGAGTTTTAGAGTGAGAAAGAAATAAATAAAACTATCAAATTTTCTCATTTTTGTCTCTTGACTTCAACTTTTTCAAAAATCTAGAAAAATTTAGATAAAATTTTTCTAAACGCACAGAAATCTTCGTTAGAATTTCATCTTTAAAATAAGCTTTTGAAAATTAAAAAAGGTTAATCCGTCAACAACTAAAAAAATAGTTAACGAAATGACTTCAAAAACGGCTTATTTTACGCAAAATTTAATCAGCTTTCTGAACGTATTTAAGTTTTTTTGTATCTCCTTTTATTTACGAGATATGATTAAAAAAGAGATGGCATGTTTTTTCATAGAGTCGCGTGTAATCGTCCTGATACTCGTGGATGGTAGTGTACATTTATTAAATTTAATTTATTAACAAGTTTAGTGTCATGAATTTGATGTCTATTACAAATTTTCTAAAATCAATGAACGTGAGTTTGCAAACAATTTCTATATTGATATTTTAAAGTTTTAAGTTTGAAAATTTCATAGTATGTATTGTCATATTTAGCGTAGAAAATAAAAAATATATTTTCAATATAAAGGGTACAGTAAAAGTATCAATAAAACTGAAATTTGACTTCAGTGGGCACGGGAACATAGAAAGTCCTTAAGACGCCATTAGGGCAAATTGGGATTTATGAATTAAAATTTTCTTATTTTTGAATTCTAAAAATGTTTTAGAAATGACTTTGAAAATAAATAACAAATTCCTATTCATGAATTAAAATATTTCTTCTTGAATTTTAGAAATATTTGGGGTATGTTTTTGCTTTCCAAAATTCTATCTGGGCATTACGCAAAAACGGGTAAAATGTAAAATCCCATATGGAAATTTTCAATAAGGATATGGAAAAATTATACCTAATTGAAAAATGAAAATAGATTTTATATGGGATTTATTCTTGGTGGATTCCACGTCAGTTCAACACAATTATTTTCATGACTTGTTGGGATTTGGCTGTACTTTCGTAAATTTATTACTTTTATAGTGATAAACAACTCCACCAAATATTTTTTCAAAATTTTGAAAATTACCAAAAATATGGCATTTTCAAAATTTTTGTCTTTTTTTTTAAGTGAGGCGCATGAAAAGTCTCCAATTTTTATTTTCCGAATCTTTATTTTATCGAAATTCTTTTCATCTAATAAGAATTAATTATAATTTCTTTTAATCGAAAGAATAATTGTCAAAAACATTTTTTTTTGAATGACTAATCAACAGAATGTTTAATACTGCGAAAGAAATTTTTTTATAATCTTCAAATAACTGAATTATCATTTCTAAAAATTATTATTTTTTATATTTCTTATTTACACTAATATTTTTATTTTCGAAATGTCAATTTTGATAGATATTATTTTATAAATTTGTTAATAATTATAATAATTATATTCCCGAATTATTATTCAATATAATTCAAATATTACCTAATTACCAATTCTTAAAAAATTTATTGTTCCTAATAATATTTCTTTATAATGTGTAAATGTTCTATATTTTAAAGTCTCTAAATTTTATTTTATCGAAATATCATTTGTTATAAAACTCTTTTCTTATAAATGTTTATCAAAATAATTTTAACTTTTTCGAATTAACATTACTCATAATTTTCTTTACTCCTAATCATTCTTCTTTATAATTACTACATTTTCTAACTTGTATTTCTTCTAACTATAACTTTACCGAATTGTCACTTCTCATAATTATTATTACATCGAAATATTATTATTCAAAATTTTTGTAATAACTAATAATTTTTTATACAAATTTTTTTATTGTATAATAACCAGTTTTTATAATTTTATTTTATTCGAATAATTATTTCGTATAATTTTTTTCTTACCGAAATTATATTTTAAATAATTTTTTTAACCGATTTTTTATTTTTCCTAATATTCATTTATTCAAATAATTTTTTTTAATAATTTCTATATTTCCTAATTCGTATTTTACATAACATACATTTTTTCTAAGATTTAAATTCTCTAATTTTTTATTTTCCTAACCTATAAATGTCATAATAAGAATTGCACCGAATAGTTATTTCACATACAGAATTATCCGGTTTCGATGTTTCCCATCTCTGAAGAATATGGCGCCAAATTTGAAAAAATTTTATTATTTTATTATTTAAAAATTATTAATTATTACAAATATTGTTTAAAACAATTAAATATCATTAGGAAAATTGTTTTAAACAATATTTGTAATAATTAATAATTTTTAAATAATAAAATAATAAACTTTTTTCAAATTTGGCGCCATATTCTTCAGAGATGGGAAACGTCGAAACCGGATATTCTGTATGTGAAATAACTATTCGGTGCAATTCTTATTATGACATTTATAGGTTAGGCAAATAATAAATTAGAGAATTTAAATCTTAGAAGAAATGGATGTTATGTAAAATACGAATTAGGAAATATAAAAATTATGAAAAAGAATTATTTGGAGAAATAAATATTCGGAAAAATAAAAAATCGATTAAAAAAAATTATTTAAAATATAATTTCGGTAAGAAAAAAATTATACGAAATAATTATTCCAATAAAATAAAATTATAAAAACTGGTTATTATAAAATAAAAAAATTTGTATAAAAAATTATTAGATATTACAAAAATTTTGAAAAATACTATTTCGATATAATAATAATTATGAGAAGTGACAATTCGGTAAAGTTATAGTTAGAAGAAATACATGTTAGAAAATATAGTAATTATAAAAAAGAATGATTAGGAGTAAAGAAAATTATGAGTAATGTTAATTCGAAAAAATTAAAACTATTTTGAATAACATTTATAAGAAAAAAGTTTTATAACAAATGATATTTCGATAGAACAAAATTTAGAGACTTTAGAATTTAGAATATTTACACATTATAAAAAAATATTATTAGGAACAATACATTTTTTAAGAATTGGTAATTCGGTAATATTTGAATTATATTGAATAAAAATTCGGGAATATAGTTATTATAGTTATTAAGAAATCTATAAAATAATATTTATCAAAATTGACATTTCGAAAATAAAGATATTAGTGTAAATAAGAAATATAAAAAATAATAATTTTTAGAAATGATAATTCAGTTATTTGAAGATTATAAAAAAATTTTTTTCGCAGTATTAAACATTCTGTTAATTAGTCATTCAAAAAGATAATGTTTTTGATAATTATTCTTTTGATTAAAAGAAATTATAATTAATTCTTATTAGATAAAAAGAATTTCGATAAAATAAAGATTCGGAAAATAAAAATTGGAGACTTTTCATGCGCCTCTTTTAAGTGCTATAACTTTGGTTCTAATTAACCGATTTTGGATTTTAAAAAAAGAATTTCTTTGGGTTTAAGTATATTTTAAGTTAAAATTAATATAAAAAAAAAATTCAAAAAATTTTTTTTTTTTGAAATTTTGAAAAATTAAAAATCCGTTTTTGAAAAAACACCATCTTCGATTTTTTTCAAAATTTTACTAAATGTTAGGGCAAATGTGCTTTACATGTCTTGTAAGTTTCATCTTGGGATCTCAAAGGGATTTGGAGTAAAAAAATAAAACGTAACCACAAATTACGAACATATGGGGCAAAATTCCTCAACTGCCCAGGTAAAACTCTCTAAACTTTGCTAAAACGTTACTATTATTAGTAGAAGTGTAAATATTCCCAAGTGCGAAAATCAACGCGGCCCAACACTGGCCCAGTATTGGCAAAGCTGGCATCGAGACTTGGCAAACAATATTGGCCCGACTTTGCGCCGACTCTTGTGGTGTTAACAGCGGTTGGACGTCGGCAGCCAGATCTCGGCAGACATTAATGGCCCATTATTGGCAGCCAGATCTCAACAGACATTAATGGCCCAATATTGGCTGCCATTACTCCCCCAGAGTTGACAAAATTAGAAAAAAATAAAAATAAATTTTTTTTTTATTCAATTAACTAATTAATTTATAAGGCTTATTTCCCTAAATTAAACGCAAACTTACCCGAGTCGAACTTTTAGACCTGCTTACCTCCTAGTAAGTATAATTTAACCCTAACCTGCACCTAACAAACGCTTGGTGTTTTTTTCCTCCTGCGTAAGTTCTATTTAACTCTGACAACTCCTTTTTAAGTCCTAATTGAACCTTAAACCCTGTATTGCTTCTACCACCCTACTAAAAATCCCTGTATAAGATCCCAGTAAGAAGTAAGGAATTAATAAGAATTCGAAATTTTTAATTCTTTTGAATTCCGTTTGTGACCAATTCTTTTCATTTTCATTTGGAGAAGCCGAAAAGAAGCTAAGTTTATTCTTTTGAATACCGTTTTAATATTTTAAGCGGAAAAAAAATTTGACTGTTCGAAGATTTGAACCCTCAAGCTTCATTGTCGGAGACAAACAGCTTGTCCGCTCAGCTATTTAAACTGTACTATGACTTCCGAATTTTAAAAGCACTTATCTCAAAGTGTTGCAAACTTCAAAGGAATTAAAAAATTACAAAATATTAAAACGGAATAGACAGGAATTGAACTTACCGAGTATCACACAGTATTTCGGAATTCACAAAAATTCAAAAATTAAAGAAATATTAAAACGGAACTGATTAGAATTCACATTCAAGAAATCTTTGCCTCAAAAAGGAATACATGGGAATTGGACAGAAACGGAATTCAAAAAAATTGATAATTTAACATTTTCTGTAAAAAGTTAAAAATGTCCAATTCTTCTTAATTCCTTACTTCTTACTGGGATCTTATGCAAGAAAATGCACACGTTCAGCAGCTGAACTTGTACAAGTTCTGGTAAGAACATGTACAATTTCTTGTACCAGGATTTGGAACAAGTTCTTGCATTAGAACTTGTACAAGAAAATGTACGAGTACTTGTACAAGGAAGTAAACTTGTACAAGAAAATGTACAAGAACTTGTAAAAGTTCAAGTACAAGTATTTGTACATGAACACGTTCATGTTCTTGCACAAGTATATTTATAAATGATTTTTTTTTAGAAAATTGGATTAAGTAAATTAATAAATAAATTTTTTTTTTAAATTGGCATTTTATTAACTTATAAGCATTAAGACTTTCCACTTTAGGCAAGCCAAAAACTATTGCGCAGCTCTAAAAGCTTATAAAAACTACTGCGCAGCCTTTAATGTTTTTAATTTTTACAACTTAAAAATAATGTTTAAAGAAAATGTACAAGTACTTGCACATGAACCCGTACAAGATCTTGTACAAGATCTTGTACAAAATCTTGTACGGGTTCATGTGCAAGTTTATTTTCTTGTACAAGTACTCGTACATTTTCTTGTACAAGTTCTAATACAAGAACTTGTTCCAAATCCTGGTACAAGAAATTGTACATGTTCTTACCAGAACTTGTACAAGTTCAGCTGCTGAACGTGTGCATTTTCTTGTACAAGATCTTATGCAGTGATTTTTAGTAGGGCACATTCTTACGCAATAGGAAATGTTACGCGCGGTACAAGATATTCAACTTATTATTGTTTTGCAAATTACAAAATTTTTTATTTTGAAAATTTCACGAAAGAATTCAATTATTTTCTAAAATTTTAATAAATCCTTCGAAAAAATTCAATTATTTTTATAAATAGTAAAATTCTTCCGAAGAATTCAATTAATTTTATAAATAGTAAAATTCTTTGCAGGAATTCAATTATTTTCAAAACAATTTTAATTGAATTCCTTAGATGAATTCAAATATTTTAAAATATTTTCATAAATTGCAATTATTTTCTTAAACTTTAATAAATTCTTCGAAATAATTCAACTATTTTTATAAATACTAAAACTCTTTGCAAGAATTAAATAATTATTAACCCAATTAAAATAAAATTAAACGAAAGAATTTAATTATTTTCAAAAATTCCCATAAAATTTAGTTTCAACAAGAATTTAAAATTTTTGAAAAACAATTTAATTATTCTCAAAATACTTAAAAAAAATTCTATATATAAGAATTAAATTACTAGCTCAATACAATTTTTGAATATATTCGTCAAAAGAATTGAAATAATTCTATTATTTTCGAAAAGTAATTAAAATTCTTAAAATGAATTCAATTATTTTGAATATACTTAATTTTAATAAAATTCTTTAAAGAAATTCAATTATTTTCGAAACAACTTTAATTGCATTTTTTGAAAAAATTTCATGATTTTTAAATATTTCTATAAAATTCTTCATAAACAATTTAATTATTTCTTAAAATTTTAATAAATTCTTCGCAAGAAATTACTTATTTTCACTGCAATTTTAATAAAATTCTTCTTCATAAAATTCAATAGCTTTCGAAATTTTTAATTAAAATTATTAAAGAAACTCCATTAGTTTAAAAAAAAATTCAAAGAAATTTTTGAAAAAATTTAATTAGGATTTTTAAAAATTTTAATAAAATTCTTTGCGAGAATTTAGTTATTTTTCTAAATAAAGAAATTCTTTGAAGAAATATTCTATTATTATCAAATTTTTTGATAAAATTCTTTGCAACAATTCGAAGATTTTCAATACATTAATTTTAAAATTGAAAATATTTGAAAAGAAAAATTAAAAAAAGATTAAGAAACCAAAATGTAAACAACAATTAACTTCAAACTGCGAATAGGTTACCGAAACATGTACTTTTTTATTATTAATAATTTATAAATATTATTTTTAACTGAAATGTTTTGACATTTTTTTTAAATAATAAAAATATTAATTTATGAATGTTTAAAGGTTATTATTATTAAACAATTTATTTATTTGCTGTAGTGTATTAGTGTCAATTAATGCTTTATTGAATAACTCAACAAGTCACTGAAAATAGAGCGTCTGTGTTCAGTTAGGTTCCGTAGCATAGTGGTTAGGGCGTTAGTTTCGTAGTCCGTAGTTCGTAGGTCGTAGGTTCAAGTCTCGCGTGCGTTAGATTTTATTTATTTCGTAGGTTTGCGTTTATTCCGATTTTTCTGTATTGTATAGGTATAAGTATGCAATTTAATGATTATATACACCGTTAAATAATTTAATTAACAAATATTAAATTAAAATTTTTTTTTTATATATAAATGGATATGCATTAATCCCCACATATATATACTAACATTATTTATGAATTCGCTATTGGTCACGATTAAATTAAAAAAAAAAGTAAAAATCATTAAATAATAATGCCATTTATTAATAATTAAAGTTATTATAAAAATTAGTTAAAAGTGATTTCAAATATGCTATGAGCAGTTTTTCCAGGGTTTTTGGAGAGGAAAGAATTCTGTAAGTAAGGGTCAAGCAGTTTTTAATAAGGTTCTAGGAACACCTGCTTTCCCCCTTTTACCATCTAAATTTGTCGCTAACCAGGGGTTTGCAGGAGGTAATCAGAGTTAACTTGCAATGCAAATAAACTCTGCTTTCATCCTATTACCACTCTGCTACTCTGACTTGAAGTCGAGGAAGCAAAAGGGTTCTTATAAGCTACACTACACTGGCCGATACTGTGCCATTATTGGGCCGAGCTACGTCCCAATATTGGCAATTATAATTTGCCATCATAGATGCAAAATTTTTGCCATTAAAGTGACACTAATGAGCCATTAATGGACCGATCTTCGTCACATCACTGGCAATTGAATTTTGCCATTTAAGATTGATCAACTTTACCAATATTGTGCCGTTATTGAGCCAAGCCACATCCCAATACAGGCAATTATAATTTGCCATGAAAGATACAAATTTTTTGCCATTAAAGTGCCACTAATGAGCCATTAATGGGCCGATCTTCGTCACATCGCTGACAATTGTCTCTTACCATTAAAGATTGATCAACTTTGCCGTGAATGTGCCGTTATTGGGCCAAGCTACGCCCCAATACTGGCAATTATAATTTCCCATCAAAGATACAAAATGTTTGCCATGAAAGTGCCATTAATGGGCCGATCTTCGTGATATCACTGGCAATTGAATTTTGCCATTAAAGATTGATCAACTTTGCCATGAATGTGCCATTATTGGGCCGAGAGCTGACCCAGTCTTAAAAAATTTGAAATTCTGACCATCGGCGCCATCATTGGCCCAGTAATGGGACGTTTTGAACACCAATAATGGCCCAGTAACTACTGCCAATTCTCGGCAGACATTACTGCACCAATGATGGGCCGTATTTGCAGTCTTGGCATTTCGCACTTGGGTTATGGTCCCACTATGATTTTTACATGACTCATATGAAAAAAGGTAAGCTTTCGACTGGGATAGGTTGCAAAAAAATAAAAAACACCGATTTTGAAATACAATAGAACTTGGTTAATACGATTCTGTAGGGACCGCACTAACAATGCGTCTTATGCGGGAAAACGTATTAGGTGGGATATAAAATGTATGTCTTTAATTGCAGGGACCACCATAAATGAGCGTCTTTAGCGGGAAATCGTATTAAACGGGATCGTATTAACAGGGTTCTACTGTATATTGAAATTAAAAATTGGACCTTAAATTTCAAGGTCAATTTGACAGAAAACAACTTTTTTTCATCACCAGCTTATAGCCCGTGAAAACCTCTTCAAAAATCACTATTCATACTTTAAATTTGATTAATTTTACTTATCAATAGTGATTTTTGTTTGTTTGACCGTATTAAATATTCATTTGTAAGATAATGAAAGGCCGATTTTACGGTTTGTTTAGATAACATTAAATATATTAAATTCAATATATTAAATCGAAAAAAAGATATTTAAAAAAAACCCAAATTTTGAAACTCCATAACTCAAAAAATATTTTTTATCCTACATGCACAAAAATGGCGCTTTTAGATAGCTGACGACAGGGAGTAAAGTCACTCATTTGTTCGACCATATGAAAATGGCGTCCATTTTCTCCCAAGAGGCAAACATAACAGCTGATCCCATGCGTTATTTTTGCCCTTGGGAGAAAACGGCCGCTATTTTCATATAAGTCGAACAAGTGAATGACTTTTACTCCCTGTCGTCTGCTATCTGAAATCGCCACTTTTGTGCATTAGGAATAAAAAATATCGTAAGTAACAAGGAAATAAAGGCAGCCAATTTGTTTACGATGATTTTTGTGACACTCGTTCCGGTCTCGGGGCGCCTACGGCGCCCTCGACCTCCACTCGTGTCACAAAAATCACCGTAAACAAATGGCTGCCTTTATACCCTTGTTGCTTAATATACTATTATCAAATTCAAAAAAAATTAATATTTACACTTCTACTAATAATAGTAACATTTTAGCAAAGTGTAGAGAAAATTCATTGTTTTACCTGGGCAGTTGAGGAATTTTGCCCCATATGTTCGTAATTTGTGGTTACGTTTTATTTTTTTACTCCGAATCCCTTTGAGATCCCAAGATGAAACTTACAGGACATGTAAAGCACATTTGCCCTTACATTTAGTAAAATTTTGAAAAAAATCGAAGATGATGTTTTTTTAAAAACAAATTTTTAATTTTTCAAAATTTCAAAAAAAAATTTTTTGAATTTTTTTTTAAATTTTAACTTAAAATATTCTTAAAACCAAAGAAATTCTTTTTTTAAAATCCAAAATTGGTTAATTAGAACCAAAGTTATAGCACTTTAAAAAAAAAGACAAAAATTTTGAAAATGTCATATTTTTGGTAATTTTCAAAATTTTGAAAAAATATTTGGTAGAGTTGTTTATTACTATAAAAGTAATAAATTTACAAAAGTACAGCCAAATCTCAACAAGTCATGAAAATAAGTGTGTTGAACTGACATGGAATCCACCTCTTAAAGAAATATAGGCTTTTTTGGGTTTATTTAAGGTAGAGTAGAGGGGGGTAATGTAGTGCACTGGCTTTACTGACTAAACAAATGAATTGAATTAGTTGCCGTTGGTATGGTAGGATTAAGGTATCAAATTATAGTAATGTATATCATTTAGGCTTTATTGTGCTTCTTCTAAAAGAAGTTGTGGCGTCACTTCAAAAACACTAGATTTCGAAACCATATTACTGTTTTTTAGTGACTTGAAAAAAATGGAAGGCTCGTTAAAAGAGTATCAGGTAAGTGATTTTTCCATGTAAAATTTACTTCTGAACACAAATTTAGTATTGTTTTGACGTTGAATTTTGTTTTTATTGAGATATTAAAGTCAACGTGAAAAAAGTGCTTGGGAGCATTGTAGTGCACGGGGTTGGGGGCAATGTAGTGCAATTATACAGAGTACCGTAAGTATGTATTATTTAACCATGTTTGCTTTTTGCAAATTTTTGCAGTTTTCTTTCAGTTTTATCTAACACAGGACCAAAGAAATCTCTAGTTTATAGTGCTGTCCACGAGATGAGATAATACCATGCAAAGTCTAGATCTCGTCTCGGTTTTTACATGCAAAGTCTCGTCTCGTGGGCATCACTACTAGTATATAGTTTTTTAAGTTTCTTATGTTCCTAATATTATATCTAATAAAATAAAATCGTTTATAATATATTCTCTGCTTTTTATTTCACTAATAAAGTGGTGCACTACATTGCCCCACAAATTTTAGAATGTCGAAAAAAAGTGCCTTCAGTTTTTTGGATATAGAGAAGCTCCATCTACATCTACAAAAAATAATGTACACCATAAATGTAGCTAGAGGCATTGTCTTTCCAACGAGTCCTTATTGATCAAAATTGGTTAAAAATTGCGACTACAGGAGTCTTCGAAAGAAAAGTGCACTACATTACCCCCTTCTACTCTATAATTTCCTTAAATCGTGTCACAATTACCCGTACGGTTTTACATGAGAATCCATAAGGTTACAGCGCCGGATCAAGGCTTTGGCGGGCCTGAAGCGCACATAAAAATGTTGGGGCCCCCTCCATAACTTTTGCATAAAAGGATTATATTCTAAATTATTTAATTTAATTTCCTACATTATCTTAAAAGTATGAAGAAAAAAGTATTTGATTGTAATAAATAATGAAGGAACCGAAAATATTATTTTGTATTATGTAGTACATATATGATGGGGTCAGTACTATTTTCACACAAAATTGTTATTTTGTTTGTTGTACAACTGGTAAAATGAAAATCGTCATTTTCTACGACAAATATAAATCAACAAAAAAGCTATAAAAAAAGGATTTTCAATATAAAATATTCTGAAATTAGGGTTTACATGCTTTATTAGTTTTAAATGGAAGAATAATATCTGTACTACACTACCGTCCGTGAGTATCAGGACGCCCCTTTTTTCATGAGTGGAAAAATGCTTAAAACGTAGAAAATAAGAATGACAAAAATTTTTCGTATTTTTTTCCTGAAAGCTAATGAAATTATGAATAGACTGACACCTGATCGAAGAATTTTCGTTGACTATTCTGTCAGATACAGAAAAAATACTGGATTTTGCATGCTTTTCGTAATTTTTTAATTTCTCGAAAACTAATTAACTTTTATTAGCGCTCTTGGTCTTGTTTGAATCACTATTTAATGTAGAATCTAAATTAGTAACTGGTATTGTGAAATAAATTTTTCCAAAAAAATTTGAAACCGTAAAAGTAGGATTAAAAAAATTCAAAAAGTTATCATGAATATTAAAGTGTCAAAAAGGTCAATGTAAAATATCCTTAATATGAAACGAGTAGATATGCAAATTAGGTAAAGAGAGACAGTCTAATGTTGCTTATCCTCAAAGAGAAAGAAAGCAATAGCGTTAGATTTTCTGCGTTATAAACAGAGACCGATTTATGTTATTTCTATTTGGAAAGAGGAAGAAAGCAATAGCGTTAGATTTTCTGCGTTATAAACAGGGACCGATTTATGTTATTTATTTGGAAAGAAGAAGACAGAAAGATATTTAAAAGATATATATATATATATATAAAATTTAAAGAGAAACGAAAGGCCTGCTCGAGTACCTGGCCTATTGTTTGAAGGGTTTCTTTCAACCAGTAGGCAGTCTATTGAGTGACCAGTGACCAGAGAGAGAGAGAAAGAGAGTTGCATTGGTAGTCTATTTTATACTTGAGTATATATACACTGTAAAAAATTTAGGGAGTTAACGGACTCGAGAGTTTGGAGTGAAATTTTTCGAGTTAAAAATCAACTTCAAAAGAGAGTTAATTTCTAAATCCCTTCATTCAACACCCGCGCGAGTTATTTTTTCATTCGGGAGTTAGCATTTGGGTGTGAAGTTTTAACTCTCTTTATTTAACTACCCTGGCATTAACTCCCCAATGGGTGCGACTTTTATAGAATCCCCTGGGGAGTTAAAATTTAACTTTCTTTTTTTACAGTGTAGTTATAGTTTATTAACAGATTTTTGCATTATATAATACAGAAAAATAAAAGTGCAATGTGAAGAACACTTTTTTTCTCTTTTCAAAATTAAAAGACGAAAAAAATTTTTGTGATTAAAAATAAGGATAAGGAGGTAAGTTTTTAAAAATTGTGTAAAATACTACTTTTTAGTGATATAAAATGATTTTTCTTTTTTGTAATTAAGAAATGCAAGTAATAAATTAACAACTTTCCCGTCTAAGTCACTAACATTATCTACTTTTTCAATAATTAAACTTGTAAAGAAATTTAAATAACTTTCTAGAATCATTTTAAAAATGCTTGATCTCGTCCTTCAGTTTGCCTTGTTTTATTAAAAAATTAATATAATTTCAGAAATACTTTACATGGTTTAATATTTTTTAAATAAATCTTAAACAAGTACCCAGTTTTTTATTATAAAAAAGTTTATGTTGTCCTAAACAAAAAAAGGATGTTTTTTATTTCAGTTCAAAATTAGAGTCTTGAAGGTAATAAACAGGTGCCATAATAATAAGGTGCCAGTTTCAGAATCATGTTTTTGACTTATTTTGAAAGTAATTTTGATTAGTGATTTTTAACTTTAAATTCTTAAAAATTGGTAAAAATTTAAAGCTTAGAGTGACCATCTGTACTGTTAATTTCAAAGTATTTTTATAATAGTATTTAATGTTAAAATACTTAAATAAAACTAAAAATTACTTAAGGGTGGAAACCACATTAGACGTCTGAAAAAATCGATTTTTTCTTTTTTGCATAAATTGTTAGTTAAGGTATTCAAAAATAGGCTAACAAAGTTTTTAGAGCAAAATTCGAAGTCCTCGCTGTACTAGCGATGAACGGAGCGCGCTTCAGGTTACCGTAGATTAGTAGATTAAGCGTAGCACTTTTGAGACTAAGGAGAGCAGAAAGTCACGAAAAGAGGAATTATTAGACTTACATGCTACTTATGAAGCAAATGAAAGGATATATGAGGAATTTTACGTGAAATGTCCTAAGTTGAAATTTCAACTTCTTGAAAAAAGTTGAAACTCGAGGAATTTGTTGTTCTATCAAGTAGAAATGTGACCCAAAAAATATTTTTGATTTTTTCGAAAAATTGGAGGGGGGAAGGGGGGTCAATTTGACCAATTTTGCCAATACCGGCTACTTTAGAATATGTTTCTGATAGGTTTTTTCGTCCTCTTTCCAATGGTATAAATTATTTTTTAATATTTTAAAAATTTACCCTAATTTTTGATAATTAATAATTAATTTTTAATTTCTTAAAAATCGGTCCGTTTTTTTAAATAAATTATTGCAAACGAAAGCTGAGGTTTTTTTCTATCGGCATGTAAATTTTTAGAATGCCCTTTTTTGTTTTTGAGTTATTAAATTTCAAAAAATAAATTGCGTCCCGGGCGCCTCGTCTCACGCCAGTTACCACGCGGCTCAGTGCAACCGCGACGCAGCGCGCCGCAATTTATTCTTTAAAATTTAATAACTCAAAAACAAAAAAAGGGCATACTGAAAATTTACATGCCGATAGGAAAAAACCTCAGCTTTCGTTTACAATAATTTATGTAAAAAAACAGACCGATTTTTGAGAAATTGAAAATTAATTATTAATTATCAAAAATGAGGGTAAATTTTTAAAATATTAAAAAATAAAATACACCATTGGAAAGAGGACGAAAAAACCTTTCAGAAACATATTCTTAAAAATTTTTCCCATTACAAGTATGTTCAGAAAAAATTCACAAAGTAGCCGGTGTTGGCAAAATTGGTCAAATTGAGCCCCCTCTAACCCCTCCAATTTTTCGAAAAAATCAAAAATATTTTTTGGGTCACATTTCTACTTGATAGAAAACAAATTCCTCGAGTTTCAATTTTTTTCAAGAAGTTGAAATTTCAACTTAGGACATTTCACGTAAAATGCCTCATATATAGTGTTGGAATAGCCGATTAAAGTGTAATCACTTTAAAAAAATTTTTTGTATAAATATCAATTTTTGATACTGTAGTCAACAAACTACAGGGATAGGCAAACTAAATAACTCGAGATTTAATTAAATAAAAATGTATCTTTATTCTTGCTCGGTTCTCAGTAAGAGACTGAGCGTTCTTTTTGCCCGTCGTGTACGACTTTTACAATTAAAGGTGGCGCTTTATAAAAATGTAAAATATAAAAGATGGCGGTAAAATTGAATTAGGTTGTGTCTGAAGGACACTGCAAAATAGTGCTAAATAGCCTACAGTTCGGCCATTCCTGACTTATGATCGCCTCGATCATAAAGTTTGTCGTGATTTAAACAATAGTGCTCTATAAAAGATAAAGTTTGCCCGTCCCATGGTTCCATTCGGTCGGAACTGTATACGCTGGAGAACGGTTTTTGTGTTAATTGGAATCCTTCAACGTCACCAATTAAATATCTGTCATTTCGTAGTACTTTTTTGACTTCATATGGTCCTTTCTTTTTCGGCAATAGTTTTTGATTTACGCCGGGTTCTGTAACAATATTCGGTATAACAATAAAATCGCCGCATTCAAATTTATAAGGCTTTTTGCGTTTTTCGTCGAATTTTAACTTATTTTTTTCGCGTAACTGATCACAAATAATATTTGCCTTTTCTCGAAGTTTTTCTCGCAATTCGTCTGGGCTCAATTGGTTTTCCGCTTCAATTAAAATACATTTAAATTCTTCGTCTGAGAATCCTATTTGGTCCGCGCCAAACAGAAGTCGTGCTGGGGAGCAGCCTATCGATCTATTTACAGTATTGTTAATTACAAATTGAGCGTCGCCTAGTCTTTTTTCCCAATTCGAGTTTTCTGCAATTTTCGCTAAAGTGGATCTTAGAAATCTGAAAACGCGTTCCGCTTGACCGTTTGCACGGGGCGTTCCCGCAGCTACTTTAACATGTTTGATGTCTCGCTCGATCATGGCGTTTTTAAATTCCTCGGAGGTAAAACATGTACCTCTGTCGGATACTAGTGTTCGCGGTTTTCCGTAGTGATGAATATAATTTTTTATTTTCCCAATCGTTTCTTTTGAACTCGTCGATTTAACAGGGTACAAAACAACAAATTTTGTGTAACCGTCGATTATAAGAAATATGTGTTTATATCCAAACGTCGCAGCATTCAAGGGGCCGTAGTGGTCGACAAATACAGCCTCGAATGGCTTTTTTGCCCTTACCCAAATGTGAAGTTCCCCTTCAGCTTTTCCCGAACGAACGTTATATACCAAACATTTTAAACAATTACCGACATGTTCCTTTACTTTCTTTCTCAATTCTCGAAACCAGTAAGTTCTTGTGATCAATTCTACTGTCTTGTCGACCCCTACGTGACCAACCTCATCATGACAAGATCTTATGACATTGCTAATCATACTCGCAGGCACACAAAACAACGAAGAATCATTATGTTTTCGATATAATAGTCCATTTCGATTTACATATTTGTCGCTCTCGCCATACATTAAGCTATCGCTTATTTCTTTCAACTCGGGATCTGCTAACTGTTTGAACATTAGTTCTTGCTCGAATGATAGTGGTTCTATGACAAAAATTTCCCTACTTAGGGCATCGACATGTTTCATGCGTTCCGATGCTCGGTGTTCTACTTTGTACTGGAAATTTTGTAAGTGTAACGCCCAACGATTGATTCTAGGATTTATTTCTTTTTTGCTCAATGCTAACTTGATCGCGTGACAATCTGTACTAATGACAAAAGGTACACCTAGCAAATAAATTCGAAATCTTTCTGTCGTTCTTTTGCTAAAGTAAAATACTGGGTGCAGTTGCTCATCTTTTTGTTTTTGTAAAAGTATCGCCCCAAAGCCAAGAGCACTCGCATCGGTGTGAAGCTCCGTGTATGCTTCAGGCGAATAAAATGCTAAAACAGGTTCGGTGATTAAACGATTAATTAAATTTTCAAAAGCATGCAACTCATTTTCCCCGAAAGAGAATGACACCCCTTTTTTTAATAAATCTGACAATGGTTTTGAAATTAATGCGAAATTAGGTATGAATTTCCTGAAAAATCCCACGAGTCCAAGAAATTGTTGTACTTGCTTTGAACTCCTTGGTAATGGATAGTTAAGAATTGCTTGCAGGTGCTCTTTGCTTGGCTGAATACCTTTACCGCTCACATTATAACCTAGATAGTCGATTTCCCGTGCTCCTAAAATACATTTGTCCAAACGCAATTTCAAACCGTTTTTTCGCCATCAAGGTCAAAACATCATTCAACACACTCCAATTCTCTTCCAAGGTCTCGGTAGCAATTAAAAAGTCGTCTAAATATAACAAAAGCTTTCCCTCGTTTAACAATTCCTGAAAAATACAATGCAAAAATCGTTGAAAATAAGACGGCGCGTTCACCAGACCAAAAGGCATTCTCAAATATTCAAATTGCCCTTCTGGTGTACTGAATGCGGTATACTTGATTGAATTCTCAGCAATTCGAATATGGTGAAAACCATCTTTAAGGTCAAGTTTCGTGTACCACGTTTTTCCGTAAAGTCTGTCTAAAAGGTCGTCGATTCGCGGAATCGGAAAAAGTTCTCGTATGATAAATTTGTTCAAAAATCTGTAGTCTATACATAGTCGGATCTCTCCATTTTTCTTAAGGGTTAAAACAATCGGACTACTGTAATTTGAATGACTCACTCGGATGTACCCTAGTTTTAACAATCTATTGATAATTTCTCGAAATTTAATAATTTCTGTCCACGAAAGTCTACGGGGTTTAAAATAAAATGGTTCTTTTGAGGTTAAGTTAATTTCCATTTCGAAATTGATTGGATCTGGATTTTCACAATTTTCTTTATAAATAATTAACAAATTCTCTAAAGTAGTTTTATCTTGAAAAGATACCTCTTTTCCTACTTGGCTAGTCGTTAAGTCTGTCAGTTTATCTATGGGAGATTCTATTGTGTTAATAAGCATTATATCGTTTTCAAAATTGTCAAAGGTCAATGTCACTTTATCTCGTCTAACTAATGTGATCCCTGGAATGTTTAGGAAATCTCGTCCCAGCAATGCGTCATGAGTCATTGTTTTGTCTGGAACTACTGCCCAACTGACAAGAAATTCCTGCCCGGATAATGGCTGCAACTTGACATTAGTATTAATTATACCTAAAATATTAAGAGGTGAAAAATTAATACCTGCAAATGACCTTCTTTCCGACTCACTAACAAATTTGACATCCTTAAAATTTTTCAAATAAGCAGACCTCTTCATCAAGGATATAGGACTCCCGTTATCGATCAGCGCCTCGATGTAGAACTCATCTTCGATTGCGTTTGTAACCAAAATTGTGTCCGTAGTACTCGGCTCCTTGAGGATAACTCTATCCAGAATCGGTTGTGCTGAGTCGTCGTTGACCATGTGTAGCGATTCTTCTGCGACTTCCTGGATAACTGCTGTCGTATTTTCTCTGGGTTGAGGTTTAGACGTCATCTCCTGTGTACTTGCTCTATTTGGACAAAATCGAGCTAGATGTCCAGTTTTTGAGCATTTGAAGCACGTCCCTTTTTCTTTCGGCGCATTTTTGCACTCGGATGCCATGTGTCCAAATTCGTGACATTTATAACACCTTGGACGCGGTGGCATCGATCCACTAGGTTTGGACTCTTCACTTCTGTGCTCCATTCCTCTTGACGATTTTGGAAAATCCATTCCAAATTTTTTTGAAGTGACATTTTTCTTTAGATCTCGCCGTGGTTCGTTTTTCGTTATTCTCTGCATACCATCAAGCAACTGTATTAACGTAGTGTAGTTTCCAGCTCGTGCATGTGACTTAAGAAGGTAATCGTGAATTCCTTCTATAGTGTATTCAATAGACAATTCTTCTGACATATTTAATTTGTTGAGAAGTTTCACTTTATCTTGGAAATAAGTTGAAAATTTCTCACCCACTTTCCATACTCGCGACTCCATTCTCTTAGTACGGGTAAGAGGGTCCTCTCTACACTTAAACATTTTAATTAACTCGTTTCTCAGCTCTGGCCAAGATTTTGATACAATACCAGGTGTATGATTGTACCACTCTAAAACACTTTTTCGTAACTTTCTCGATGCTTGCAATTTGATAATATTATCTGGCACTTCGTAAGCTTGTTGAATTTCGTTGACTCGTTCGATCCATTTTTCCACATCTTCTTCCTCATCTTCACCATATATTGGGATTAAATCACCAATATCGTTATATTTTGGCTCTGTTCGTCTCGGGTGGTTGTCAACTGGTGGACGATTGTTTTAGTTGTCAATCAGCTAACCTGTTTGTCTCATGGCTTCCATTACTGCTCGTGTGGTGGCAGCCACTATCTCAGCGACATTAACTACCAGCGCTCCTTCCGGAATGCGGGCAATACTTGAAGCTTCTGAACCAGCAACGCTGTGATAATCATCATTGAGGTTTTGCAGATTTCCTTGACCTTGATTCCCTTCATTATTGTCATCCGTTTCATGGTGCCCGTCACCATTATTCTGTCCGTCGAGACCAAGTGACGAAAACTCCTTATCAATGTCGTCCTCAAGATCGTTGTTCGACATTTTCGTAATGCGTGCCACTTTTCGGTTTCCCGAACTTTTTGGCGTCTCTGTTGTAGAATCCACGGTATCACACTTGTAGAATACAAAATTCGACAATTCCAACACTCAACACAAAACTATTAATGTCACAGTCCGGATTTTCAATCGATTTACACTATAGAATTTCTACTCGATAGTCACTTGTTAAAAATTCTCGTCGGTTTCTCTCACCGAAATTTCGCAACACTCGTCAGTCCACTAAAACCTTTCGAAACTCAATCGAATCACTACACGAAAAAGCTCATTAACTCGTCGACCTTTTCCGCATAAGCGAAGGACTCGTCGGCTACACACTGCCGAAAAACACGTAAAACTCGTTCGGCGTCACTCTACCGAAATCACAACCGCATGGCCGTCGCCATTTTTCGTTTCTTTTCTCTCGCGAAATTTTCGTTAATTATTCTCGATTTATCTGACTAGTTATCGTCATAACTCACGTAACGCATCCTTATCCCACTTCTGAAGCTGTAGTCAACAAACTACAGGGATAGGCAAACTAAATAACTCGAGATTTAATTAAATAAAAATGTATCTTTATTCTTGCTCGGTTCTCAGTAAGAGACTGAGCGTTCTTTTTGCCCGTCGTGTACGACTTTTACAATTAAAGGTGGCGCTTTATAAAAATGTAAAATATAAAAGATGGCGGTAAAATTGAATTAAGTTGTGTCTGAAGGACACTGCAAAATAGTGCTAAATAGCCTACAATACTATTTTTTTAAATGCGTTTTTCTCAAAACAGGATTTTTAAAATTGCCGTGCAGTGTAGCTCAAAAAGTTATTGACCGATTTTAAAATGAAAAATTGGAAATTGTTCGTTATTAAATTTATTATTAAGTCAACTAAACTTGAAAAGAAAGAAAAATTTTTAGTACTTTTTTTAAAATAAAAAAGTTGCAAAAAAGTAGGCAAAAAATCGAATTTTTTTTAAAAGTAGTGTAAACTTTTAATATTTTCACTTAAAAGTTAGTTCACTTATTAATAAAATATTTATAAAATATGAATAAACTTGATTTTTTGCTTTCGGACAAAATTTGTGGGCTCAGGACTGCACGGCAGTCATGAACTCCGGCGGAGCAGCTCTATATGCAATAGCTCCTAATTTGGAAGATTTTTGATATAAACGCTTATAAAAAATATGAGTTACAGTTAAATATATGAACAACATAGTGGAAATGTTTTATTTCATTCAAAAAATTCTTACTTTAAAAAAAAAATTCGCGAAAAACTGATACCGGTCACATGTATGTGAAAATTCCGCGAAAGAAAAACACCACTGCACAAGTTGAGAACCCTTCTTTTGAAGGTCTCAACTTCGTGAAAATGTGGTATCTTCCCTTGGGTTGACTTTTTCGACATCGACATGTAGAAAAAATTGGTCTAGCTGGGCCTTACTCTTCGATTTCCCTGACCGCGCGCCTTTCTTTGTCTTTCTATCTCTGTCTCTCTCTACTCTACGTTTTCGCTTTTCCTCTTTCGCATTCCTCCCCAGCAAAGATATATTCCTCCCCATATATATATATATATATATATATATATATATATATATATATATATATATATATATACTTCGAGTTAAAATTCGTTTTAACAATTTAGAAATTAACAGCATATATTGTAATAATGATTTGATAATCATTGATACTTATACTTATATTGTTTTACTAAGAATTAGTTTAACAATATCTGACTGATTAAGTATAAATATTATTATTCCAATTATTATAATTATTGTTACATTGGTGTTGTTATTATTAATACTGTTAATATTATCAACACTATTATGTTTTATTGAATTGCTGTTCATTTTTTAACATTTTAATGTTAATTATTTTTCCTTGAAGAAATAATTCTTTTAATGTTTAAAAATAATAATTTTATTATTAATACGTTTATATTGTCTTGAGTATTAATTTTGATTATTGTTTAATTGTTTAATTAATAAATAAATTAGTATTAATTAAATAATCAATAAATCAATAACAAATTAAATAAAGAGATAAATATATTCTTTTATTTATAATATAATTAAACAACGTTATGCAAATTATATGCATTATTATGTCTCAATTAGGGTAAAATGAATGTAAAATTAGATTTTTAAGTTTAATTAAGTTTATTTTATATTTTAATATTAAGTTTTAGTTATTTGTAAGCTGACTAGCAAGTTTGTCTCTTGTTATCCCTCTTACATGTATAAAAAATCTTCCCCTTCCGAGTGGCAGATTTTTTATGCATAGAGTTATTGGGTATAAAAGGCGACGAAAATGCCCAGTCAGAGAGTCACTTCGCCGCCAACCCTTGTAACGGAACTACTTCCGTAGTCTCCTCCTAAATAAAACTTTAAATAAAATTTTAAAGACCAACTTAAACTGTTGTCCCTTTTTCTTTTACCTACACTACTACACCAGCTCTTGCACTATTACCGTACACACTGGCAATACGGGATTTATTTCCTGATTTTGCGCGTGAGTCGGTACTATAGTACTCATTTCACCCCGTACGAGAGTTACGCACAATCATACGTCACTGAGAGTTGCCACTTTTGACAGTGCTTTGCGGGAATTTTTTCCTGTTCTGAGCTCTGTGCAGGAGGCAAACTCTCGACGAAACCCTTACACCCACAAGCTATTTAACCCCAATTTACTACCACACTGATTATAGCACTACGGGAAGAAATTCCTTGCTCTGCTTAATGCGTGAGGTGGTCGAACGGGACGACGGCTTTTGGGGTTAATGGGTCTGACGTCACTGAGAAAAATTACCACCTTTTGACAGAGCTTTGCGGGATTTTATCCTGTTCTGAGCTCCGTGCGGGAGGTAAATTCTCTGGACGACAGCAGTATGACTATTGTGTAAATTCTCTTCCTTCCCACTACAGTACAAATTTCATTTACAACGTTTTTCTAAATTTTATGATTAATAACAATTAATTATTATCTTTCAGACTTTGGCTTAATTTTGAACTTTTCTCATAAGTGAACCATTAACCAGCATCTAATTACAAATTTATTAATTAATTACTTGTAATTGCACATTTCCAACACCAGAAATGTAAACAAACCATCCTAACCTTCAAGTTTGTTTACGTTTATGTGTTTAAATTCCACCTCGACTTGACGCTCGCATTTGTTTTGACAGAAAAGCTAACCTTTAAATTCGGTCTGCTTCTGAGCCTTTAAATCTCGAAGTGCCCAGTCGATTATCGATTATCGAACTTCAAGAGATCGATTCTCGATTATCGAACATCGAGAGATCGATATATTGCTGACGTCACTGTTTAACGCCGGCTACGGAGAAGCTGCCTTCCCCTAAGGCCCAGCTACTCTGACGTCACTGCCAGGGTGCTACGAAAATAGCAATCCGCTCTTTGCCCGGTCCCTTCCCTTCACACGGTGACCGGTAACAAAACGACAAAAAACATTTTATATTGTAAATGTTTTGAAACAGACAATTTTTGTTTTAGCTTGATACTTTTTAACTAGAAATGGCCAAGCATTGAAGTTAGGATAATACATAAAATTCTGTCATGTTTGGCTTTTTTATTTACATATTTACTTGTAGATTTTAATGTTAAATACTACTAGCATAAATTAATACTATTAACATTAATTGTATTAAAATAAACTGAATGCTTATTTCAGCTTTATTCAAAGAACATTAAAACATGTATAGTATTTCCAAAATTATATTAATTTTATTAAACAAGACAAAGTCAAGAAATTTTTTAATGATTTTGGAAAGTTAATTAAATTTTACTTTTAAGTTTAATTTTTAAATACTTATTATATTGAGTTTTAGTGTCTTAGAAGGAAAAAATGTTAATTAATACATTTTGCAAAATGAAAAAATTATTTATTGCACTAAAATGTAGCATTTACATAATTTTTGCAGACAGTGTACAATTAATTAAAATTGATTTAATAAATGGTAATAAATCATTAATTAGAGAATAATTTAATCCCAACAAAAACATCTTTGATGTTTTAATATAATGGGTTTTGACCCAATAGGGAAAAAAAATTTTTTCCAATAAGGGAAACTTTTTCAAAAAAAAATTGTATTGTTAAAGTAATTTGGTGTTAAAGTTTTAGATCATTTTATTTTCATGTTATTATTACTTTGAAACAAATAAAAAAACCGCTGCCAAGTTGTATATTTTTTATAATTTTGGTGCGCTCATTTCATGAACACTTTGCTTCCTCATAGAGATAATAATAATAATAGGAAAATATATGAATAACTTTTTATAAGTATGGTAAAAGTAATTGAATCTTGGGTCAATCAATGTATTTTTAAATACTCTACAATATAGTTTTAATAGTTAAACAAAAATTTTCAAACAAAAAAGTTGAGAAAATGGCATTTTCCACAATTTTTGGTTTTTAAAATACCAATAATTTCGAAATTTACTATCGAATTTGGTTCAAAAATCTTTTTAAAATCTTTTTATAATGCTCTACAAGTTGGTAATGATAATTTTAAGATTACTTCTACATTTTTCAACAAAATTTTTAAAAAAAGTCTTATTTTCCAAAATTTTGAATTTTTAAAAGTTTAATATCTCCGGTTAATATAGACGAAAAATGTTCAATTAGGACTCAAAAGATGCGTTTAAAAAAACTCTACAAAATTATGGAAAAACATTTATAGGTGTCCTAACATTTTTTTAAAGTTATGTGCAAAAAACGTGTTTTTGGAAAATTAAAAATCCAAAAAAAATTTAGTTAAACTTTTTTAATCTATTACAAAGTACGCTCACTTTATGTCCGCAACTCTTGAGGTCAAATAACATAAAGATATATCAAAAAATCGAACTCGAAAAATTTTGGTATTACAATACTTCCTCAATGAGGAAGTAATAATTAAGTAATTTTTTTTTAATTAAAGCTTAAAGTCTATACTTTAATGATAAAATAAAGGGATTGTTAAAAAATGAAAGTTTAAAATTGTTATTAACAATTTTTTCAAACAATTGCAAATTCAAGAATGTTCTCAATATTTTGGGAAAATTAAATTACCCTGTATTGATGTGCAAAACTCCAAGTATTAATTTAAAAAAAATTTCGCCTGTATTTTGGCAGAAAAATCTACAAAATTTCTATAATATAGAAGGTTACTGATTTTTCTCTTTTTAAATTAATCCTTAGAGTTTGTACATAATTTTTCAAGTCATTTAATCAATATTTTATTTAGACATTTTTGAAAAATGATAATTTTCAATGTTTTACAAAAATTTTAATGACTTCTAAAATACTAAATGCTTTTTAATAATTTTAGGCTTATTTTAAAAGTGATTTTCTCCAAAATGAGAATTTTTTATAGGCATTAACGTGTAATTTTTTATAGAAAATTTAATTCGTCAAACTTAGATTAAAAAAATTTAAAAAATTTTAAACAATCTTATTAACAGAAAAATAATTATTAAAATATAAACATATGTTTTTATTAAATTAAGATTTAATGTGAGGTTACATTAAGGTTTTATTTTGTGTGTCAAAGGACCAGGAGTGGGCGTGCAACGCGCGCCCTTTTGGTTCTAGTGTTTATTTAATAGATATACTAAAATTCAAAAAAGCTTTTTAATTACTTAATTATTTAATTTAAAAAAATTTTTTTTTGGTTGAATAAGTGTCAATCTGTTTTTCATAATTTTTTTATCCGACTTTCACAGTTTCAAATTTTTTGGAAAAATTTATATCACAATACCATTAATTAATTTAGATTCTACATTGAATAGAGATTGAAACAAGACCAAGAACGCTAAAAAAGTTAATTAGTTTTCGAGAAATTAAAAAATTACGAAAAGCATGCAAAATCCAGTATTTTTTCTGTTTCTGACAGAATAGTCAACGAAAATTCTTCGATCAGGTGTCAGTTTATTCATAATTTCATTAGCTTTCAGGAAAAAAAATACGAAAAATTTTTGCCATTCTTATTTTCTACGTTTTAAGCATTTTTCCACTTATGAAAAAAGGGGCGTCCTGATACTCACGGACGGTAGTGTACCTTAATTCAAATTATTTATTTACATCCACAACCACCATATTAGGCTTTTTGTAACAGACAAAAAATTTCTTAAATAGAGTGTTGATTAATTTATTACTTTTTATTCCAATTAAATTCAACTTTATATACTGAATGATGGTATTAACATAAAATGCTCACACAAGATATTCTTAAATTTTTTTAGCTTTAATTTATTTTTCATTTTCTTAAAATTATATTTTCAATGAAAAAGATTTCATGTAAGATTAACTTTTAAAGAAAATTATTATATATGAAGCAATCAAATTAGTAAAGCTGTCAAATTGTTTATCTGCAAGCTAACCTAATACTATGAATTTAAGTATTAATTTCAATTTTAGAATTATATTTATATTTATTATTATTATTATTATATTTATATTTTCTTTAATATTACTCTGTAAGTTTAGTTATACCTATTGTTTAAAAAAAGTAACAATTTTTATTTTACCAGTTGTACAAAATAACAGTATCTCTGATTGTACAATAAAACAATCTTAAAAAAATTGGGTCAAAATGATACACACCTAGATGTATGTATTACATAATATGTAACATACGCAATATTATGTTAGTTTGTAAGAAATTTAAATGAACCGATGCGAATTTTATTGAAATACATTTAACTTCAATTCTAATACACCTAATGACTAATTTTTCTTAAAAATCATTAACAAATTTTTTAAAGTTGTCTTCGGCAGCGGGCCCTTGGAGGGTACGGGCCCTGAAGCACGCGCTACATGTGCTTCATGGTTGTTCTGGCTCTGATAAGGTTTCCTTTATAAAAGTAGGCTTTTACATGGTTTTCATATAGGGTCCCATGTAGAATCCCATGTGAGAATCTTAACCGTGTTATAGTTTCTACTAATACATTTAACAGAGTGTCTATCAACCGCGCAGGAAAACCGAGAAATAGTCGGGAATTTAATTCGATAAGGAAAAATCGGGAATTTTCTTATCTAATTAAAAAAAGTTTTATTATATTAATTCGTTTTTAAAAAATTGCTTTTCGAAGTAAACTCTACATAACTCCAAAAGCTGGTGGAAATTTAGGATTAATTTTTAATACATTAATTGAAATACTATAAACGCATAAATTACTACAAACTGACAAATACTGTTCTGTGAATCTGAATTAGTTAAAAATAGTATTTGATAAAAAAAGTCATTTACTGATTTAAATAGTAATATTTTCCTTATGAAATAGGTAAATAATTATTAGTTTTTCCCAGTCAAATTAAATTCCAGATTGGTACACACCTCTTCAAATATATTAGTAGAAACTAAAACCCGTCAAAGACAGTACGACAGCTAGTTTTTTATATTATTTAAAAATTATTATTATTATTATTATTATTATTAATTACACAGGACAACAAAATTTTTTTAAAAGGAAGTATTGAGCAAACCATGTTTTTTATATGTTTTTTGGGTCGCTGAATTCGAATCCGAACTCAGTTTTCCGCCATTACGTCAAGTTTCTTCAAAATGGCGGATCCAATATGGCTGTCGAATTTTTTAAAAATTTATGAGATTTACTTGAAACTTGTTACTCGGGGGTTTTTGAGGTCGCTAAATACGAATTTTACCTTAGTTTTCAAAAATTCAAAATGGCGGATTCAATATGGCTGACCAATTTTTAAAATTTATCAGATTTTGAATTTTTGAAAACTAAGGTAAAATTCGTATTTAGCAATCCCCAAAACCCCCGAGTAACAAGGTTCAGGCGAATTAGGTGAATTTAAAAAAATTGACGCCATATTGGATCCGCAATCTTAAATTTTGAATATTTACGAATTTTTTTTATTGTTTAATATTATATAATATTTTTTCAGTGTGTTAGAGTTATTTTTTAATAGATTCTTCTGCTTCTTTTTATTAATATCTTGTTTATAGTCAGAATTCAGCTACCCAAATAACGTATAAAAAACATGGTCCGGTCAATACTTCCTTTACAAAAATTTTGTGGTCCTGTATTATTATTATTTTAAGTAATAATAATATAATTAACATTAAGATATCAATTGGTAAATAAATATTAATATTTATTTATTTAGTATAATATTTATATTAATAATTGGGTCAAATTTTCTCAAAAAAATCAAAGTTGGTAATGGGTCTTTCAATTTTTGTGAAACTTGGTATAAATGTAGTGTTTTGTGATAAAAGATTTTAGGAAAAAAAGATTTTTAAAAATAATAATAATTGATTTCCTAACAATTTAAAGTGCAATATTAAAAGAAAAAAAATCCAAAATTTCCCCGAAAAAAAATTCAACAAAAATTTTTATTTTATTTTTTCGGGCATGAGCACCCCTTCGATTTTTATGTAACTAGGGAAGAGTAGGGCAAGACGGGGTACCAGCCCTATTTAACAAACGAATTTACCAATCGCGATTATATTTTACATAATACTGCACCGAGACGATAGTTTCTTGTTTACAAAACCTAAAAGACATGAGAACAAATCTTTTATCTGTTTTACTAAAAAAAACTGTTTTCGACGATTTTTTTGTGATTTTTTTATTTTTTTTTTGGATTTGTTTAATCTTGGAGAGACACATCGACCTCCACGTCCGAACATACATATTCACGTGCCCTTGGATATCATAGACGTCGCATCAATGCTCCGGCAATGCTATAACGTTTATGTAACTAACGGAGGCGGTTCAGGGCCCATCCTGGCCGGATGGTAGTACTCTGTTAATGCCCGATTGTCCCTCGACACGGGACAAAGAAATAAAAAAAATGAATAAAATGGACAAAATTTTAAATGAAATACTACAAGTGGGTACCTCGAAAGAGGGTAATCCCACCACCGATTCTGATCGGGTGCAAGCCCCGATAGTCGGTTCAGATGGCTCCAAGGATTTTGGAGGGACCCAAATAGATAGCCAGCTGACATGCTACAAATCAAATGTCGCAAATCAGTTCCTGGCTATTCCCGGGATTTTTAAGAGCGTGCACCAGGCATTCAAGCGCCAAAAGAACGTCAGTCGCGACATCCAGGATGGCGTGACGGTTTTGGAGAGTGCGTTCTTAACAATTTGTAGGAATCTGCGTTTTATCCCTGAACCGTTCAGGGATCAGGAGCCACGGACTTCAACTGTGGGAACTCCAAGGCAAAAGAGGAGTGCTGCTGCAACTCTTGATAGTGCAGCAGCTACAGATTCTAATAAGGGAAAGAACGTAAATAAGCGCCCCAGAGAAGGTATTAGCCCGGATATGAGTCCCCAACAAGTGACTCGGAGCGAAAAGAGGATTAAGCGAAAGGATGCTCCACCGCTTAATTCTGAGTCGCTAGTTGGAGAAAAAGAGGCGTCCTCAAGTAGTCCTAGCCAGACGTATGCTAAGACCGTCTTAAAAGAAGGAGCGGACAATAAGGACGGCTTTAAGGTTGTTGGAAAAAGAAGAAAACGGGCTCCAACAAAGAAGCCCCCAGGCGAGAAAACAGAGCTCTCAAAACGCCCTTTGAAGCTTAGAACCACGGAAGCGGTAAAGATCACGGCAAGAGATCCAAAATCTTATAAGGGTATCTTGCCGCTGATAAAATCAAAGGTTAAACCAGAAGACACTAGTACCGTGATTCATAAAATTAGGAGAACCTTTAAACAGGAGGTTCTTGTGATAGTGAAAAAGGGTGGAGATACCTTGAAGTTTGCAGAAGCACTGTCCTCGGCTCTGCATGGCGCCTTGCCATGCGAGGTCACTGCTCTCGTAAATAAAAGGTCTCTTGAGATCAAGGAGCTGGATGAAACCACGACGGAGGATAAGGTGATTTCAGTTCTGAGAGATAAGCTGGGCAAACCTGATCTGAAGATAGAGTGCCACCTTTTGACGCGCTTTAGAAGTACTAAGGTGGCTCTAATCCGCTTAGCAGAAGCAGAAAGTGACATTCTGCTTAAACTTAGCCGAATCAAAATCAGCTGGATAAATGCTCAAATTCGCGAGCATGTTGAAGTAGCTAGGTGCCAAAAGTGACTAAGTTACGGACACAGAACCCTATCTTGCAAAGGCCTCGACAGAAGTATAAACTGTCGGAGATGCGGCGGTGAGGGACACCTCGCGAAGAGCTGTAACGTTAAGCCGAAGTGCCTTACTTGATTGGACCTGGGGAAGCCGGAAACGGATCATGAGTCCGGAAAGAGAGCCTGCCCGGTTTACAAGGAAGAACTGCAAAAGATTAAAAGGGCAAATCCTTAAAATTTTTGCAGGTCAACTTGCATACAAGTAAGGATGCACAGTTGCTCCTAATGCAAACAGCAAGAGAAAATGAGGTCGATATCCTGTTCTGCAGTGAGCAGTATCAAGGAAGCGACGTCGCCCCTTGGTATCAGGATAAGGCGAAGAGAGCCGCCATAAAGCTGTGCAACCCAGAATTGCGGATTGACAAGTTTCTGGAGACGAGCAGTGGGTTCGTGTGGATAGAGGTAGCTAATATACGTATGTATGTAATATACCCAACGACCCACTGACAAACTTCGAAGCCAATATCGAAGACCTAGAAGCGAGCCTCACAGAATCCAGGCTGAATGTCATCATCACTGGCGATTTTAACGCAAAGTCGCCAGAGTGGGGTGAGACGAGACTCGACAAGAGAGGAATTCGTATTGGAGAAATGATCTCCAGAAACGACTTATTAGCTGTAAATCGAGGCACTACATGGACTTTTAGACGAGGTGCAATCGGATCAATTATAGATCTAACGATCGCATCGTCTAAACTATTTAGCCGCATAAGCGACTGGCAGGTCTCAGAGGAATATAACGCAAGTGACCACCAGTACATTGAGTTCTCAGTCTCGATGGGAGACACACAAAGAGAAAAAAGACAGGATGTTCCTAGTCGCAAAACCTCCTCGTGGAATATGAAGAGACTCGACAAGGAAAAGTTCGGCCGGTCCCTAAGAGAAGCCCTTTTGATTGAGGACTTGGGCTGGGTGAAGAGGCCGAGCAGTCTGGATGGGAAGGTGCGAGCGGTGAGAAACATGATAGTCACCGCTTGCAATGTGTCAATGCCACGCAAAGGCGCCATTCCCGTAAGAAAATCCTTGCACTGGTGGTCAGAGGAGCTAGCCTCCTTAAGGAAGATATGCCTCAAAGCAAGAAGGACATATACCCGATCTAAGGGAGATCCCTTGCTGAAAGAGGCTTTCAAGGAGGCGAAAAAGAACCTCAAGAAAGAGATCCGCAAATCGCGACGTCGTAGCTGGAAGGACCTAATCGAGGAAGTCGATAAGGACCCATGGGGTCTGGCATTTAAAATCGTTACTAAGAAATTAGCGACGAGGCAAAAGACCCCCGGCCTGGACAATCCCGATTGGGTTAGAAAGATAATAAATTCTTTGTTTCCTCCTGCGGAACCATACCTTAGAAGGGACTGGAGTTTTTGCAAAGTCGAAGAGGAAGAACTCTTCACACTTAGTGAACTGCAAAAAGCAGGCAAAAGATTGAAAACAGGCAAGGCGCCTGGAATCGATGGGATAAGTAACGAGATCCTAAAGTTGGTAATCGACACTTCACCCCAGATTCTGCTTCGATGCTTCAATCTTTGCCTTGAAAGAGGAGCGTTCTTCCGCGACTGGAAGCGACAGAGGTTAGTCCTCCTAAGGAAAGGTGAAAAACCTCTAGATAAGGTTTCATCGTACAGGCCTATATGCCTGTTGGATACGATGGGTAAACTTCTAGAGGATATGGTTCTGCAGAGAATGCAAAGCCACTTGACCGGAGAGAATAGTCTATCCGATCACCAATTTGGTTTTCGTAAAGGCAAGTCCACAGTTGATGCCATCCAGGCAGTTGTGGACATAGCCAAAGCAGTAAAAAACAAGTTGGGACCTGGAAAAAAGAAGAGCTTCTGCGCGTTGGTAGCAATTGACATACGCAACGCGTTTAATTCCGCAAGAAGGAAAGATCTCATCGAGTCGATGAAAAAGAAAAACATGCCGCCCTACTTGTTGCGGATAATTATCTTAGCGACAGGTGGGTTATATATAAGAGAGACACCTGCACTCTCAGGGAAGAGATGCAGCGTAAGGCTCCTCAAGGCTTGAGGGTGGGTCCATTTGTATGGAATGTATCTTATGATGATTTTCTGCGAATGGATCTGCCCGAAGGTGCGGTGATCATCGGCTTTGAGGACGACGCGTTGTTCGTGTGCACTGCCAAAAGTGAGGAGGCTTTTGGGACATTGGTGAACGAATGTCTGCGACTTACATAAAGCTGGCTGGATACCAGAGGTCTTGAAATGGCCCTGGAAAAGACCGAGGCACTGCTAGTCACAGACAGACGTGGTTATAAGCTTCCACGAATCGTGATAAACGGATTCGAGGTCAAGTGGAGTCAACAAATTAAATATCTTGGTGTGGAGTTAGATGGAAGGTTAAACTTCCACCACCACATGGCTACGGCGTCAAATAAGGCGAACAAGTGTGCGGCTAATCTTTCACGGCTAATGCCAAATGTTGGCGGACCTTGTGAACAAAAACGGAGACTGGTGGCGAGTGTCGCCCACGCTAAAATGCTCTATGCAGCACCAGCGTGGGTCCCATCCCTAAGGAGTAAAAGATGTGTAACCATCTGTGAAAAGGTACTGTCTGTGCAGAGATCAATAACAACGCGTATCATCTCTGCATATAAGACGGTATCTACGAGTGCTGTTTAGGTCCTTGCAAGTGTCCCGCCAGCAGATCTTTTGGCGAGGGAAAGGGAAGAAATGTTTCTCTTTTCTAAAGAAAGCAGTTCCTTAGATGAGGAAATAAGACCAAGCAAGGGCCTGATCCGCAAAGAAGCGAGGCACAGGCTCATAGAAAGATGGCAGGAAAGATGGGATGGTGAGGAAAGAGGTCGATGGACTTATCGCCTTATCCCGGCACTCGCCACCTGGATAAATCGGAAACACGGTCAGGTTTCCTATTACTTGACTCAGGCGTTCACAGGTCACGGGTGTTTTAACTCGTACCTGTGTCGCTTTAAATTTCGCGAAAACGAGGTGTGTGCATATTGCCAGTTCCCTGAGGACAACGCGGAGCACACCCTCTTTTCATGCAAGAAATGGGACTTGGAGAGGCGGGCCATGTTCGAAGGTGTAAACAGTCAAGTTACACCGGAGAACATGGTATCGCTGATGACCTAGTCAGAAGAGAATTGGCGGCAAGTCGAGAACTTCATAATCTCGGTTATGTCGAGAAAAGATCTCGACGGCCGCCAAAAAAGCGTAATTTAAACAGCTTTTAATTTGTTTTGTTTGTTTTTTATTAATTTATTTTGTGATTTATTTGTCCTTATACAATTTTAATTTATTCCGTTTTATGTTTTTAATATTATATACGCGTTTATTTTTTTTTTATATATCCGTTTGCAATTTTATCTTTTGACTGTTTACACTTAATTAAACATTTGTTTTATTATTGTTGTGCTGTTAATTCCGCTTTTATATTGAAATAGTTTTAAATTTTTAACTATTAACGCAGGATAACCGCAGAGAAAAGCAGAAAGTCGCATTAGCGACAGAGTTGGAGCGCCACCCTCGAAGGCTAAAGTCTTACGACAGTTCCGAGGGTTGGTAAAGGGCTCCAAAAAAAGGGTTACGGGTTTTAGTGTGTCGGGCTGGTAGTAGGTCGCCAGATTGTTAAATTTATTATAACATTTATTTATTTTTCTTTTTTTTATATTTCCTTTTGTTTTTTTTATCATACCAACCCCACATAACCTTGGAGTGTGGAATCCAAGGTATCTGTAGGCAGATTTCCTAAAAGTCCCTAAGCAATAATAATAATAATAATAGATAAATAATAATAATAATAATAATCTTGCCGGTGGGGCAAGATGGGGAGATTTGCAATTTTGTCCATATTATTAATCTTATGCTTTTTTAAAAAACAGGTATGGCCTTTGTACGTCTTCATAACGAAAGACTGATTACCAAAGATGCGGTTATTAAAAAAATAATAAAATATTCGATAATTTTTGTCTTTTTTGCGCTTTAAACCTTAAGTACCCCGTCATGACCCACTCTCCCCTATGATATTTGGATTCCTTATCTTCTACAGAATTTTTTGCAAAAAAATAATGTCTGGGGACTTTAAAACTAACTGAAATATCGAATTTTTTGTCCTGCAGCGCACATACTTTGCACTTACGCGAATGCGTCACATCTGAGGTCCATGTGTTGCACGATCTTGTTTTACTTCTGTTTAGTTAATCCTTCCTATTATTTTGATTATTAAGTTGTTTATATAATTGTTAACAAAATAAAAAATTTTATTAACAATTACTATTGTTATAAACATTTCGTAAACAAATTAAACTGTATTTTATTAAAAACATTTTGAGAAAATGATTTTTTAAAATGATTTTTTAATGTTTATTTGTCTTTAAATTTACTTGAGCAGTATTTTATATTTTTTTCAAAAATTAATACTAATTGATTTTTTAATTATGTGTTCAAAAAAAATTTTGTTTCTTGTTTGATATATGTTTACAAATAAAACACGTATTTTTCTACCTAATGAGAGCATTGATTTACTGCAAAATTTTTAAACTCAATTTTTTTCATTTTCTTTGTTTTCTAACCCTCAGGAACTCAAAAATCATATTTTTAAAAAATGTCATTCCTTGTGTTTGGTGTATGTAAACATCACTTTTTTATAAATACCTATCTTGAGTTCTAAAGAAGATAAGGGATAAAGAGTGACGCTAAATTTAGCCCATTTTTCGGACCGCGAATTTTTCTATCAAACATATTCTAAAATGCGCCGTATAAAGGGATATTAATTTCATAACCATTTTGAGTGGAGCATATCCTTTGTTTTTTGGATATAGTGTTAAAATGGGTGTTTAGAGGGGTTAAAAGAGGTTAAAATACCAAAAATTAAATATGCTCAGATTCGCTAGAAACTGGTTACTCGGGGGTTTTCGGGGTCTCTGATTACGAATCCAATGTCAGTTTTTTAAAATTCAAAATGGCGGATCCAATATAGCGGACGACATTTTCTAAAATTGATCAGATTCGCTTGAAATTAATTACTCAGGGGTTTTCGGGGTCGCTGATTACGAATCCAATATCAGTTTTTCAAAATTCAAAATGGCGGATCCAATATAGAGGACGACTTTTTTAAAAATCACATCTTATTGACATTTTGAATTATGAAAAACTGACATCGGATATGTAATCAGAGATCCCGAAAACCCCTGAATAACAAGTTTCAAGCAATAAGATGTAATTTTTAAAAATGTCATCCGCCATAATGGATCCGCCATTTTGAATTTTGAAAAACTGGTATTAAATTTGTAATCAGCGACCCCGAAAACCCCTAAGTAATTAATTTCAAGCAAATCTGATTAATTTTAGAAAATGTCGTCCGCCATATTGGATCCGCCATTTTGAATTTTAAAAAACTGACATTGAATTCGTAATCAGCGACCCCGAAAACCCCCGAGTAACCAGTTTCCAGCGAATCGCAGCATATTTAATTTTGGTATTTTAACCCCTCTAAACCCCCATTTTAACACTATATCCAAAAAACAAAGGATATGCTCAAAAATGGTTATGAAATTAATATCCCTTTATACGGCGCATTTTAGAATATGTTTGATTGAAAAATTCGCGGTCCGAAAAATGGGCTAAAAAACAGGTGTTTTTAGCGTCACTCTTTTTTTCAAATTATAGATCTCATTAGCGGGCACATAGTTAGTGACCTTTAAACTGTATTCATCAAGTTTAACTATTTGTTCATGTTTTAAAATTTTTTAAAAAACGTTTTTTACAAATGGGCAATTCCACGTGAGATTTTAGTCGACCTCTTAAAATCGGCCAAAAATTTTTTTTTCTATTCTGTATTGAAAAAACAGATACGTATTTTTTTATTAAAAAAATATTTTTTTGGAGGCCAAATTTTTGAGTTATGAATTTTCAAAATTTTCGTTTTTTAAATGAAGATATATTTTTAATGTCAGATAACTCAAAAAATATTGCTTCTTTTAATTTTTTGACAAGAGAAAAAAAGGTTTGTTTTTCTCTCTACTTTTGAATAATCATAACAAAAATTTTTTTTCCCATTTTTTATTAAAAAAATAAAAAAAATTTATAAACAAATTAATTTTTTTCAACTTTGGGTCATTCTTTTTTAATTTACTCTCAAATATATACACAAACGATTTAATGAAGCAGAAACGATTAAAAAAATGTTTACGCAACATTATAAAAAGACAAAGTTCGATGCACAAAATAGCCCCATCCCCGGAATTATTGTGTGCACAACTTTCAATGACTACAACTAAGACAAAAAATTGTTTTCTTTGCCAAATTTATAGGAAACCTTCAGAAGGATGTCCACAACATATATCAAAAGTTGATTTTCTTTATTCTTTTTATTCTGAATTTTAATAAATCTTCGAGTCAAAAAAAGCTATTTGGTGCACAAAATAGCCCTCGTTGACGGTATATAATAAGTTTCATAAAATTCGGTTTAAAAAAATGGTAATTAAATAAAACATAATAATAATAATAATAATACTTCATCTTCTATACGCATCTATACTCATTTATGTATTATTTTTTTACGTATATGCGTGTACATGGGTAAAGTAGTTTGGAGGAGGAGGAGGGTAGTTTGTCGGACTGGTGCGCCCGTGTATATTCCTCGCCTGTGTGTATGGTACAGTATGAACGTAGGGTGCGCTATAAACGCGTTTATCCCTTTGTTTGGGCAAAGGAGAATCCGAACCAAAGTGTTCGGTATGTTCGGAGCATGAATGGGAAGGAGAGTAGCCTATAAACGGCCCCTTCCATGAATGGGAAGCAGATTAGCCTATGAACGGCCGCTTCCGCGAATGTGTATGAAGGAGTACATGTGGGCAGGAGAGTAGCCTATAAACGGCCCCTGCCCTAAATGCGGAACCAGAGTAGCCTATAGACGGCCGCTTCTACGATTGGGCAGTCTCTTTTCTATTGATGACACTATGGATCCGGGAAGTCTGTCCAATAGGCCAGCCTTGGCGGTATCCGGCTTGTCTCAATGGAATTGAAACTGATGTATGAAAGTGTATGTGGAATGAAAGAGGAACCCTTTGCGGAGGTTTCTTCCTTTTTCTGTATGTGGGGGAGTGCTATAAACGCGCTACCCCCGTGAATGTGAGATACGCATGAGAGACGGGGGATGTACATGGTCGTTCTGGTCCGTCAGACACAGTACACATCAAATGTACACCATTTTAACACATATATGGGTTACACACAATTACAACACCTATACATTTATCACAACAATACACTTATCACACCCATATGATTGTTTCCTTCCTTGGCCCACTGGGAGTACCCTGAATCTTCGTTCACTCGTTTTCGGTTTCGAGGGTTGATGTGAGCTTGCTCTGCCGATGTGCCAGCCGAGGTAAGGAATCAGGAGCCAGCCCCTTCGGGACCCTGATCAGAAGAGTCTGTGGTGGATATGGAGGTCGAAATCCATATTGCTCCGGGCGAGTCCGGTCCGTCCGTGTATTTCGGGACCGGCTTAGCGGTGGTTGGGCCTCAGGGAACTGGGGTAGGATACGTCCGAGGGTATACCCGTTCCCAACTATACCGATTCGCCCCTCCACAGACGATGCGCTGGTAGAAACGAATTTATAAATACCATCTTGAGAATTGAAAAGGAACTGGAAAAGGCGAACAGCAAAAAAGAAATGGAGACAGAGGTGTCAGAAACCTCTGCCCCCGCTAGAAAGGAGGAACCTTCACCTCCGTGGGTTAAGGGCTGGAATACCATGCTACAACTCATAGAGAAGCAGTGTGAAGTAACAGAGGGTCTGGTTAAGGCCCTCCGAATAGTTAATGAGGGAATATTGAAGAATAACCTAAAACCCGTAAAGGACAGTGCCGTTGAGGCATTACTCTATAGCGAAAGCCTCAGCGGCATAGCTAAAGACCTAAGGGAAGAAGGGGGGGAATTCGCGAAAAATTTTCAGTCCAACCCCTCCCATCTCGTAGCAAGACGACAAGTCAAGCGATTAGGGGAAACTTCTGAAAGGACTCCCACTTTTGAAAGAAACTACGCCCAAAGAAAGAAAGTCCAAAAAGGGGAAGGTGTCCGCGTCTCCTCGGCCGATTAATGTAGAGGCTTCTGCTGAGGAGGCCGGACCTACCACTCAAGCTAATGGCGAGCCCTGGAAAGAGGTGAAGGGAAAGAAGGGGAAAAAGAAAAAACGGGGAAAAAAGACTGGGGATGACCCAACAGGGGAAATAAAAAAATCCTCGCGTAAAAAGAAGAAAAGGGAGACAGACGCGAAAAAAATAAGCGCAAGAGAAGGTCAGAAAACGGAGGGGATCTTAGACTATATGTTTGAAAAGGTTAGCCCCGAGGAAAACAAAGTCGAGATCCTGTCTATTCGTAGATCCAGGAAGCAGGAGATCCTCCTGGTACTTAAGAAGGGACAGGATCTTACTAGTTTTAGCAGTGCGCTGACCACTGCCCTAGCAGGAAAAGCTGATGTCGCGACTGCAGTCTCGATGAGGTCGATAGAAATTGTAGACCTCGACGAGACTGTAGTCGTCGCAAAGGTGCTGGAGGCCGTACGGGGTCTCCTGGGCAAGCCCGAGTTGGACGTGCCCTGCCAACTAGTTCGACGATACGGAGGTACGCAGATGGCGATTCTGCGTCTGCCAGACTTTGACGCAGAGTCGCTGCTTAAGACCGGACGTGTCAAGATCGGCTGGGTGTGTTGCAGAGTCCGGGCTAGGGTGGAAGTTGATAGATGCTTCAAATGCCTCTGTTACGGACACCTGGCACGAGGTTGCAGTGGCCCGGACAGGAGAAATGCTTGCTGGAAGTGTGGTAATCTAAACCACAAAAGCAAGTCGTGTAAGAGTTCTGCTCGTTGCATGACTTGCTCTGACAAGGGGTCGGAGGAAGTAAACCACCTTCCAGGAAGCAGGGCTTGCCCAGTTTATTAGGAAATCCTTTCAGGGTTAAAATCTCAAATTCGGGGTACTTCAACTTAACCTCGGAAGAGGAAGAGTCGCGCAGGACCTCCTGATGCAGACTGCCAGGCAGAGGAAGGCCGATATACTGATCTTCAGTGAGCAATATAGAAAGCCACAATTCTCTGTCTGGTTTCAGGACGCATCGGGGAGGTCCGGGATACAAGTTTGCAACCCGGACATCGCTTTCGGCGATTTCCTTGAGACGGATAAGGGATTCGTTTAAGTGGAGGTTGCGGGTGTTCGTATTTACAGCTGCTACTTCTCCCCAAACGATCCCCTTAAGAAGTTCGACACCGAGATTCGCTCTCTTGAGGAAAGCGTAAAAGCTTTCGGCGGGGATGTCCTCATTGCGGGAGATTTTAATAGTAAATCGCCGGAATGGGGGGAGACCCGCTAGGACAGGAGAGGAATCTTGGTCACCGATATGTTCTCGACGAATGACCTGGTGGTGATGAACCGGGGCAAACAGCTCACTTTTAGGCGAGGAGCGTCAGGGTCAATTCTTGACCTGACATTTGCATCTCCTCGCCTGGCACGCAGAGTAAAGAACTGGAAGGTGCTGGATCAGGTGACCATGAGCGACCACCAGTACATTGAGTTTTCAGTCTCCAAGGAAGAGCCAGGAGGGTGCAATCGTCCACAAAAGGGCAAAAAGAAACCCTCCTGGAACCTCAGGAGACTAGGTAGGGAGAAGTTGGTAAAGTCCCTGGCCGAAGCTCGCCTCATCAAGAGGTCCAGCTGGCAGAAGGAGCCAACTTCTGCAAAGGGTATAGCGCGAGAGGCGAGGCAGATTATAGCGGATGCTTGTAACTGCTCCATGCCTCGCCGGCGCCAAACAAAAGCTAGGAAGGGTGCTCTGTACTGGTGGAGCGATGAATTATCCCGCTTAAGGAGAGAATGCAATGCAGCGAGGAGAAAATATACCCACTCAAAGGGAGACCCCACGCTGCAAGAAGATTGGCATAAAGCCAGGCGAATCTTCAAGCGGGCTATAAGGAGTAGCCAGCAAAAGTGCTGGAAGGACCTAATCGGGAAGACCGAGAATGATCCATGGGGTTAAGCGTTTAAAATTGTTACTAAGAAATTAGTTTCAAGACAAAAAACCACTGGTCTAGGCAATCCGATTTGGGTCCAAAAAATCATAAGAGCGCTGTTTCCCCATGTGGAACCGAGCCCCAGGGAGGACTATACTTGCGTAGTACAGATGGAGGAGCTCTTCACGCTTGAAGAACTAAAAAAGGCGGCAAGGGCGTTAAAAATTGGCAAGGCGCCAGGCAGGGATGGAATACCAAGCGAGATCCTAAAAGAGGTCGTCGCGGTATACCCAGAGTTGCTTCTCAACGTCTTTAATGCGTGTTTAAAAGCCGGAAAGTTCCTCAGTGACTGGAAAGTGCAAATGTTGGTCCTCCTTAGGAAAGGCGATAAACCTCTGGATAAAGTCTCATCGTTCAGACCAATTTGTTTATTGGACACGATGGGCAAACTTTTAGAGGGGATGGTTCTAGAAAGACTTTAGGGAATCCTGGTAGGCGAAAATAGCCTATCAGAGAACCAGTTTGGCTTCCGGAAAGGCCAGTCAACAGTTGATGCAATACTCTCTGTTGTGAAACTGGCAAAGGATGTCAATCAGGGGAAGAGGAAGGGTTTCTGTGCTCTTGTTTCCATCGACATCCGGAATGCGTTCAATTCCGCGAGATGGGACATCTGCATTAAGTCGATGAGACGCAAAGGAGTGCCGACTTATCTGTTGCGAATGATAGATAACTATCTCAGTGACAGATGGGTCGTGTACAAAGGCAATGTGTTCCATCTCAAGGAAGAGATGACCTGCGGGGCACCACAGGGGTCTAAGGTGGGTCCATTCATATGGAACGTCATGTACGACGATCTCCTGAGAATGGAGCTACCCGAAGACACGATCCTGAAAGCCTTTGCGGATGACGTACTTCTGGTGTGTAGAGCGCAGGAACCTAAATTCTTCGAGATAAAACTCGATGAAGGTCTGCGGCAAGTAGAGCGTTGATTGTCTCGTCATGGCCTGCAAATGGCTTTAGAGAAGACCGAGGCTCTGCTTGTTACAGTCCGGCAAGTTTTTGAAGCCCCAAAGGTGAAAATAGGAGGAACTGAAGTCTCATGGGGAAATCAACTTAAGCACCTGGGAGTGACGTTGGACCGAAGGTTAAGCTTCGGTCCTCACGTGAACATCACAGCACTCAAGGCCGCTGAATGTATGGGTAACCTATCTAGGTTAATGCCCAACATCGGTGGTCCCAGGGAAAAGAAGCGGCGCTTGGTGGCGACCGTGGGTCTAGCAAAGCAGCTTTATGCTGCCCCTGTATGGGCTGATGCCCTTAAGACCCACGCCATCTTGAATAGATTGCTCTCTGTGCAGACAGGGAGCGCACGGAGAGTAATCTCAGCCTACAGGACGGTGTCTGATTGCGCTGCTCTAGTTCTTGCAAGTACACCGCCAACAGATTTGTTGGTAAAAGAAAGACAGGAAGTCTTTTAGCTCAATAAAGAACGAGTTGTCTCGCAGGAACAACAGAGCGGTGGTAGCCTAAAGATGGCTATCCGTAAAGCGGCAAGAATCAGACTAGTCGATAGTTGGCAGGCAAAATGGGATAGGGAATCCAAAGGAAGGTGGACATACCGCCTGATTGCCCACCTCGCCACCTGGTTAGAAAAAAAGCACGGCGAGGTTGGCTATTAAATTACGCAAGCGATGACTGGTCACGGCTGCTTCGGTCAGTACCTTCATTAAGATCAGAGAAGAGGCGAAATGTGTGTATTGCGGCGCTGAAATATACGACGCAGAACACACTCTCTTCTCCTGCGGACAATGGAGTAAGCTAAGGCGGGCTATGTTTAACGCAGTGAAAACTCAATTCACCGCTGATGACATGGTCTCAACTATGCTCCAAAGCGCGGACTCTTGGCGCCACATCGAGTTTTTCATTACCTCGGTAATGAAGACAAAAGATGTGGACGGAAGAAGAGGTTAACCTGGAGTAATCACTAGGGGCGATCTGCGGGAGGGGGAGGAGAAACTAATTCTCGTTCCTCCTCCCACTCCCGCGGTCCCCTCCCCCGTTGGTAGTAATTGTTTACTTATGCGGCTTTTCCCAATTTTGAGAATTTACTATTAATTCTTTTTGGAAAAGCTTTTATTTAGCTAGAAAGTGAAAAATTCGTTGAGGGAGGATGAAAAAGTTCAATACCGAAAGTCAGGAATGAGAAACAAAAACAAAATTATCAGGGCCGCCTAATTTATCTGTGGAATTATTTAGACACCAAAGAAAAATTGCTTCCCTGATAAAATTTGACCAATCAACATAATTTTTTGAACTTATACCAAGTTCTTTCATGAGCGTAGTCTCACGTAGTGGTGGTAAAAACACGTACCACGCGATAAATTTACATGCCACATCGAGGGCGAGAGCAGATCTTTCGAACCAAGTTCCAGTTTTCAATGCTAATTTAAAATTGCATTTTACCAAAAATGTCTTTTTCCCTCTCTGTTCTTTTTTTGATTTTTGGCATCTCCAAAAAAAATCATTTTGATTAAAAACTGCGGGTTTTTGACATGTCAGACAAATAACATCTTTTTTAATAACATTGTGATCCTCCAAGAATTTTAGCAATGAATCTTTATTATCCAATATTTTCAAGAATTCAAAGCATGTAAAAATACAACCTTTACAATCCATGGTTGATACAATAATGAAAATACTAAGGTTATACGCTGAACAGAACCAAGGATGGGTTTGTAAGTTATCATAGACAGGGATGAGTCGCAACGGATAAACTCAAATTGAATATAATAAAGTGCATCTACAATAATGAAACTACTGAATCCATAAACTTAACAGCAGCGATTCCTGCCTATGGACGAAGAGAAGACCATAAGGATGGTTATATAGCCGAATATCTCTTTAAAAGAAAATTTAATGATTTCACTGAGCGCTTCCATAAAATCTTTGAGGTAATTCAATTTGAAAAAAACCCGAATGAAGGTTCAACAGTGCATTAAAAAAATGGTCATTAATTCAACCATGAAAAATCACGCAGTCTTCTCAATCAGACTTTTTAAAAGATCAAACATTACAAACCTTTATCAATCAGCCTTTTTTAAGGCTCCAAACTAACAAAATTTTAAGAATCAACATTCTTTGATGCGAAAAAATCAAAATTCTTAAACAATCAGTCTTTTTTAAGGCTAACAACTTACAAATTTTAAACACTCAGCCTTTTAAATGATACAAACATTACAAACCCTTATTATCAGCCTAGTTTCTACTTAGCAAAACGTTACAACTCCCGCCTCCGTGTTGTGCCCTGTAAACGCACCTTCAAAACGGCTTTTTTTTAAAAACATGTTGTAGGGGGCTTGGTCTAAGTTAGGTACCTTTTAGTACAAACTAGGAACTTAATTTGACTCCCTTTTTACATTAAAAACGTGAAAAGAAACTAGGTGCGGCGGGCTCCGCCTGCCTCCGTGTTGTGCCCTGTGAACGCACCTTTAAAACGGCTTTAAAAAAAACATGTTGTAGGGAGCTTGGTCTAAGTTAGGTACCTTCTAGTACAAACTACGAACTCAAGTTGACAACCTTTTAACATTAAAAACGTGAAAGGAAACTAGGTGCGGCGGGCTCCGCCCGCCTCCGTGTTGTGCCCTGTGAACGCACCTCAAAAACGTCTTTTTTAAAAAAAACATGTTGTAGGGGCCTTGGTCTAAGTTAGGTACCTTCTAGTACAAACTAGGAACTCAATTTGACTCCCTTTTTACATTAAAAACGTGAAAGGAAAACTAGGTGCGGCGGGCTCCGCCCGCCTCCGTGTTGTGCCCTGTGAACGCACCTTCAGAACGGATTTTTTTTTAAAAACATGTTGTGGGGTCTTGGTCTAAGTTAGGTACCTTCTAGTACAAACTAGGAACTTAATTTGACTCCCTTTTTACATTAAAAACGTGAAAAGAAACTAGGTGCGGCGGGCTCCGCCTGCCTCCGTGTTGTGCCCTGTGAACGCACCTTTAAAACGGCTTTAAAAAAAACATGTTGTAGGGAGCTTGGTCTAAGTTAGGTACCTTCTAGTACAAACTACGAACTCAAGTTGACAACCTTTTAACATTAAAAACGTGAAAGGAAACTAGGTGCGGCGGGCTCCGCCCGCCTCCGTGTTGTGCCCTGTGAACGCACCTCAAAAACGGCTTTTTTAAAAAAAAACATGTTGTAGGGGGCTTGGTCTAAATTAGGTACCTTCTAGTACAAACTAGGAACTCAATTTGACTCCCTTTTTACATTAAAAACGTGAAAGGAAAACTAGGTACGGCGGGCTCCGCCCGCCTCCGTGTTGTGCCCTGTGAACGCACCTTCAGAACGGCTTTTTTAAAACAAAACATGTTGTAGGGGGCTTGGTCTAAGTTAGGTACCTTCTAGTACAAACTAGGAACTTAATTTGACTCCCTTTTTACATTAAAAACGTGAAAGGAAACTAGGTGTTATCCTTGTTCCACACTTTTTTTTGGGTTATTTTTGGTTTTTTTACATTTTTCTCGCACAATAATCGATTTAGGGAAAAAATATATAATACATAAAATGTTTGTTTCAATGAGCGCTACAACTTTTATTTTGAAAGTTTTTTTATATTTTTAATACTACTAGTGTTATATAGCAAAAACTGTAATTTTGATTTTGTTTCCCATCCCTGACTTTCGGTATTGAACTTTTTCATCCTCCCCCAAAGAATTATTCACTTTCTAGCTAAATAAAAGCTTTTCCAAAAAGAATTAATAGTAAATTCTCAAAATTGGGAAAAGCCGCATAAGTAAACAATTACCATACTTCACTCACACACATGTCCAAAAAATATTTACCCATGTATGTACACATATACGCTAAACACATACATGTCATGTCACGCATGCGCAGTAGTATTCCATGAATGTCACGCATGCAAAGTAGTGTTCTAGAAATGTTACGCATGCGCAGTAGTGTTCTATCAATGTCACGCATGCAAAGTAGTATTCTAGAAATGTTACGCATGCGCAGTAGTGTTCTATCAATGTCACGCATGCGCAGTAGTGTTCTATTAATGTTATGCATGCCCAGTAGTGTTCTATGAATATCAAGCATGCGCTCAAAACACCCACACATGTATACTCACACATATACTCTAATCACTAATTACATACACATGTATACTTACTCATATGCAGATATGAAGTTATAAACTCCTATATATACACAAATCACATATATAGATTTAATAAACGACTGATAATATAAATTGTTGAATTTTTTAAGGTTCGTTGATGCACGTAGTGTCTGTTGAAATTTTTTCAAATATACGTAAATACTTTACCCGCTAATGCTGCGCTGTCTGTGTTGTAAGGAAACTTATTTATTTACTTGTGTATTTACTTATTTATTAAATTTGTTTGACAGAAATCAACAATAATTTTTTAGATGGATAATTAGTAAAAAATGACTTACATATCTGTAAGTGTAATTTTCAACTGACTTTTAGTAAAATTATTTGTTCGACAGAAATTTACAATAATATATAAATCACAATAAAATAACAATGAGTGAAGAATGACTGATATTTTAGTACTTTTCAACTGATTTACAGTAAAATTCCACTGATTATGAATCCATAGTCACTTTTTAAAAATACAAAATGGCGAATCCAGGATAGCGGGCGAAAATGAAAGATTTAGTAAGAGAATACGTAAAAATAACATTTCGTATAATGTACAATGACAATTTTTTAAAATCTCACTTTATAATTTTTGTCTTATTACACAATGATTTTAAATAAAATAATTTATATTTTTATAAATATTAATAATTTTTTACATTTTCTAACCACTATAAGGTTTTAATTTTGTAAATGTTCAAACTCTGGTTTAGAAAGAAAAATTTATATTATTGGTGGATTCCACGTCAGTTCAACACACTTATTTTCATGACTTGTTGGGATTTGGCTGTTATTTTGTAAATTCATTACTTTTATAGTGATAAACAACTCCACCAAATATTTTTTCAAAATTTTGAAAATTACCAAAAATATGTCATTTTCAAAATTTTTGTCTTCTTTTTTTGAAAGTGCTATAACTTTGGTTCTAATTAACCGATTTTGGATTTCAAAAAAAGGATTTGTTTGGTTTTAAGTATATTTAAAGTTAAAATTAAAATAAAAAAAAAAATTCAAAAAATTTTTTTTTTTGAAATTTTGAAAAATTAAAAATCCGTTTTTGAAAAAACATCAACTTCGATTTTTTTCAAAATTTTACTAAATGTTAGGGCAAATGTGCTTTACATGTCCTGTAAATTTCATCTTGGGATCTCAAAGGGATTCGGAGTAAAAAAATAAAACGTAACCACAAATTATGAACATATGGGGCAAAATTCCTCACCTACCCAGGTAAAAAAATGAATTTTCTCTAAACTTTGCTAAAATGTTACTATTATTAGTAGAAGTGTAAATATTAATTTTTTTTGAATTTGATAAAATATTTTTTGAGTTATGGAGTTTCAAAATTTTGATTTTTTTGAAAATATATTTTTTTCGATTTAATATATTTATAAGTAAAATTAATGAAATTAAAAGTATGAATAGTGGTTTTTAAAGGGGTTTTCACGGGCTATAAGCTAGTGATGAAAAAAAGTTGTTTTCTGTCAATTTGACCTTGAAATTCAAGGTCAAATTCTTAATTTCAATATATAGTAGAACCCGGTTAATACGATCCCGTTTAATACGATTTCCCGCTTAAGACGCTCATTTATGGTGGTCCCTGTAATTAAAGATATACTTTTTATATCCCACCTAATACGTTTTCCCGCATAAGCCGCATTCTTAGTGCGGTCCCTACAGAATCGTATTAACCAAGTTCTACTGTATCTCAAAATCGGTGTTTTTAATTTTTTTCTAACCTATCCCAATCGAAAGCTTACCTTTTTTTATATGAGCCATGTAAAACTCAGAGTGGGACCATGGATCTTTTTGAAGAAATTAATTATAAATCATCATTTTCTATTTAAAATAATGATAAATTATTATTTTCCTCAAAAATTCTCATGGTCCCACTCTGATTCTTACATGGCTTATAGAAAAAAGGTCACCAGCTTATAGCCCGTGAAAACCCCTTTAAAAACCACTATTCATACTTTAAATTTGCTTAATTTTACTTATCAATATATTAAATCGAAAAAAATATATTTTCAAAAAAATCAAAATTTTGAAACTCCATAACTCAAAAAATATTTTATCAAATTCAAAAGAAAATTAATATTTACACTTCTACTAATAATAGTAACATTGTATCAAAGTTTAGAGAAAATTCATTTTTTTACCTGGGCAGGTGAGGAATTTTGCCCCATATGTTCATAATTTGTGGTTACGTTTTATTTTTTTACTCCGAATCCCTTTGAGATCCCAAGATGAAATTTACAGGACATGTAAAGCACATTTGCCCTAACATTTAGTAAAATTTTGAAAAAAATCGAAGTTGATGTTTTTTCAAAAACGGATTTTTAATTTTTCAAAATTTCAAAAAAAAAAATTTTTTGAATTTTTTTTTTTATTTTAATTTTAACTTAAAATATACTTAAAACCAAAGAAATCCTTTTTTTAAAATCCAAAATCGGTTAATTAGAACCAAAGTTATAGCACTTTCAAAAAAAGAAGACAAAAATTTTGAAAATGCCATATTTTTGGTAATTTTCAAAATTTTGAAAAAATATTTGGTGGAGTTGTTTATCACTATAAAAGTAATGAATTTACAAAATTACAGCCAAATCCCAACAAGTCATGAAAATAAGTGTGTTGAACTGACGTGGAATCCACCTATTATACAACTATATTGTCTAGACTTGCAAAAACCCAAAGTCTAGACAAATTTGTCGTAACAATATTGTTACAATATATATTGTAACAATATTGGTGACGGTGACGTGCGTAAGAATAGTGCAGTAAAAATTTCAAAAAAACATTTCTCAAAAAAATTAATAAAACAGCATTTTTATATAGTTTACGAGATAAAAATTCCTGAAAAAAAGTGTTGAAATTATTTGATTGAAGAGCGTTCACAAATGATGTCACGCAATTTTTCGGGATTTTATACCTCTCCCTCCCCCTGTCAAACAATTTTCATGCAATTTCACATGTAAAAATACATTGAGTCACGATTAGTAGACACCCTCCACCAAAAAACGTGATATTATTTATGAACGCTCCCTTGCAAATATCTTGCAAAATATTAAAAATTTTGTAAAACTTTTTGGCACACTAATTTAGGACTCTAAACACTATCAAATTACAAAGTACCCAAGTATCACGGAATATAACCTTAAATTAGAGGGAATATTGCATTTCATATTCGGAATATTCCAATGGAATGTTCCAGAGATCTTAAAGTAATATTAAAATGTCCGCTGCGCACAGGAATATTCCAAGATAACATTTAGGGAATGTTCCACGGTTATATCGAAGTAATATTCCAGGATGATGTTGAAGAAATGTTCCACCGTAATATTAATAAAACATTTTAGGGTGATGTTGAGGGAATGTTCCCAGATAATATTAAATATGTTGAAAATACCATTGAAAATCGTTTTTACTAAAGAAAGAAGATAAAGAGAAGAAAAGTCAAATTTTAAAGTATGGAATTTTGGAATATTTCCAGGGAATATTCCCTTAATATTCATTCAACATTACCTTGGAATATTCCATTAATATTACAGTGGAACATTGCCTCAACATCATCCTGGAATATTACTTTGAAATTACCGTGGGACATTCCCTCAATGTTATTTTTGGAATATTTCTGTAGGGCAGATATTTTAATATTACTTTAAGATCCCTAGAATATTCCGAATATGAAATGTAATATTCCCTTTATTTTAAGGTTATATTCCGTGCTGCTTGGGTATAAGCAAAACCAAAATTTCGTCGGTTCATAGAGCCATGGAACGCCCCATATAGCATTTTAAGATGATTCACATTTTGGACAAGTTAAAACCTACGATATTGGCTGGTTTTAATAAAAAATTTAGGGGAAAATGGGTCAAAAGTACTAAAAGATGGGCAAATATTATTTTTGAAATATCTTTTTTATTTTTTGTGTAGGCGAGCGTGGGGTAATGGGAGCTTTTAAATTTCACGTACTTAAAAGCCTTAAAATTCGCTGCAATGTCTAGAAAATCTTCTACAACATTTGTTTATATCATTCCAAAACAAACATAACGATTACATTCTAGACAAATTTTTAGTAAAGACAAGGGAAAATGTATTTCTTGAGTTTTCGTTGTAAAATGCAAAATATTTCTAAACATCACCATAAGTAGTTAAAATCGAGATAATAATAAAATTTGTTTATATTTTTATTTTTTTATTCAAATTTTGGCCTGTAAGAATTCTGAGGGGTAATGGGAGAATTAGTGTCAGCCCAAAGAATCTTCGTTACTATGTTACGGCTTTCATTATTTCTTTCAAAATTGTAAAAGATATCACCTTATGAAAAAACTTTTAATTAAAAAATAATTTTTCGTGGAAAAAATAAAAAATAAAATTTTTTTCAAAAATTTTTTATTCAATTAAAATTTAGGAAAAAGTTTATTCTAAGTCTAAAGTTTGAGCTTCATTGTGAGTATTAACATTTTTTCTATTGTAAAACAAAAAATATTCCTAAAAAATAGAAATTTTTTAAATTTCAAGTGAAAACTCCCAATACCCCACAAATTAGGTGATGGCAAAAAATGTATTTTTTTGAAAATTTTTTTTTCCAATTTACTTTCTCTTTTTAAGTTTCTAATTAAACATAATTAGAGATAAATAACGAAATGAGTAGAAAATGACGAAAACAATGTATTATTATAAAGATAAGTTGGTTTTTTAAATAATTTTCCTTAAGGGGCTCCAATTCCCCCACGCTACCCTATAACAATTTGTGTTTAAAGATTTTCAATGCGATAAGAGCAATTATTTAAAAGATAAAAAAGCACAAACTGTTAGAGGCAAAAAAGGAGATATTTAAAAAAATTCTTTTTTCCCCACTTAATTCACATCAATATCAAACATCGGAAAAAAACCTCGATACATCGAAAATATCGAAATTAAAACATCGAGGTTATAAACATCGATGTTTCCGATGTCGATGTCCCATCATTACAGAAAATCCTATTAGTAAGAAAAGGACAGACGTATCTTCGCCCTTTTCTTACTAATTATCCAGAGAATCAGGCTAACATTTAAAACCTAACCTTCTAATTTTAGTTATTTCAAAAAAATTATTTTATTGATGCAAATAAATATTTATTTTAATTAAAAACTATGCATTATTGAATCAAGTATTTTTCATAATTGATTTAAAGCAATATTTATTAGATGAAATTATTCTATTTAATTGACTTAAGTAATTTGTATTTGGTTCAAATAACTATTTATTTGATACCATAAATTAAAATATTTATGTCCAGTAAATATTTACTTAGTTCAAATAACTAAAAATAAATTAGTAAAAACAAATAAGTTTAAATACAACCGAACGAGCGTTAGCGAGTGAGGTATATGTCGCTAGTAATAATAATAATAATAATAATAATAATAATAATAATAATAATAATAATAATAATAATAATAATAATAATAATAATAATAATAATAATAATAATAATAATAATAATAATAATAATAATAATAATAATAATAATAATAATAATAATAATAATAATAATAATAATAATAATAATAATAATAATAATAATAATAATAATAATAATAATAATAATAATAATAATAATAATAATAATAATAATAATAATAATAATAATAATAATAATAATAATAATAATAATAATAATAATAATAATAATAATAATAATAATAATAATAATAACCCCGCCGATGGTTGTCCACTACCGAACATCATCGATGTCTTTGATGTGCTGGGAGAAGTGGATGCTTATCCACTGCCAGACATGATTGACATCATGGATATGTTCGGTAGTCCTTGCCGTGGTGGCGGGGCTTTTCACTAAAGGGCAACCAACAGGGTGGTTCCCTGATTCTAAAACCAAAAAAAAATGAATGAAATGGATAAAGATTCAAATAAATTACTCCAAGCGGGTACCTCAAATGAGGGTAATCCCGTCACCGATTCTGATCGGGTTCAAGCCCCGGTAGTCGGTGCAGACGGCTCCAAGGATTTTTGAGGGAGCCAAATAAAAAATTCTGAGGATGTGGGACTTAGCAGATTCGAAGAAAATGTTTTAGAACAGGTCGATCTGATCCCAATAATACTGGATAGTATGTGGCGTGCTTGCAAAAAGCAAAAAAACATTAGCAAGGATGTTAAGGATGGAATGGTGGCAATGGAGAAGGTGCACGAGGTGCTTTGCAGAAACCTGCGATTTATACCTAAGCCCTTCATTAGCCCAAGCAAACCAAGGTCGAATCCTGAAACTCCTAGATCGATGTCGCACGCCACATCCAGCGAGAGCAAGTCCATCGACCCAAGGAAGCGCCCTAGAGAGTTTGAAGGTCCGGAGGCTGATTCTTCTGTGACCACTCCCAAGGGTAAGAGGGTTAAGAGCAAGGAGACCAAGGCAAACCCTACTGTTATGGAGACGGAGGTGAGTAAGGCTGCTTCGGCCAGGGTTGCTTCTTATTCGGAGGCAACTGTGGCAAATAAGCCTGAAAACGAAAAAGACTTTGAAACTGTCTCCAATAGGAAACGGGAGGCCCGTAAGAAAAAGGCCTTGAAGAAAGCGGAGGAGAGGGAGCGACATCAGAAGCGCCCCCCCAAAATTAGAACAACGGAGGCAATAAAAATTGTGGCCCGGAATCTAGAGACCTACCATGATCTCATAAAACTGGCAACAACTTCGGTAAAGCCAGAGGAAACTGGAACAGAGATTGTGAAAATTAGGAGAACTCTTAAAAAAGAGGTTCTTGTTGTTGTGAAAAAGGGGGGTGAAACTTCAAAGTTCGCTCAGAATCTTACCTCCGTTCTTCTGGACAAGGCCGAGGTTACGGCTCTTGTCAGTAAAAAGACCCTCGAAATTCGGGATCTTGTCGAAACAACTTTAGAGGAGGACGTTTTAACCGTCTTAAAGCAGAAGTTGCAAAAGCCCGAATTAGAGGTGACTTGCCGACTTCTGACACGTTTTGGTGGTACGAAAGTGGCACTAGTACGCTTGAATGAAACGGACAGCGAGAGTCTGCTTAAGCTGGGCAAAGTGCGTATTGGCTGGATAAATGCATCCATCCGAACGCACTTAGAAGTGACAAGATGTCAAAAGTGCCTAGCCTATGGACACGTGACCCGAATTTGCAAGGGCCCCGACAGAACAAAAAACTGTCGGAGATGCGGCGAAGCGGGACACTTCTCCAAAAAGTGTACTAATGACAAGCCAAAGTGCATAACGTGTACAGATTTGGGAAAAACGGAAGTCAACCATATCCCTGGAAGAATTTCCTGTCCGGTTTACAAGGAGGAACTGGAGAAACTTAAAAGGGCAAATCCTTAAAGCTCCTTCAAGTCAACCTGCATACAAGTAAGGATGCACAGGTGCTCCTGATGCAAACAGCTAGGGAAAATGAGGTGGATATCCTGTTCTGCAGTGAGCAGTATCAAGGAAGCGACCTCGCACCTTGGTATCAGGATAAGGCGAAGAGAGCCGCCATCAAGCTGTGCAACCCAGAATTGCGGGTTGACAAGTTCTTGGAGACAAGCAGCGGGTTTGTGTGGATAGAGGTGGCTAACATACGTATGTATAGCTGCTACTTCTCACCCAACGACCCGCTGACCACCTTCGAAGCCAATATAGAAGACCTAGAATCGAGCCTCATAGAATCCAAGCTGGATGTCATCATCACTGGCGATTTTAATGCAAAGTCGCCAGAGTGGGGTGAGACGAGGCTCGACAAGAGAGGAATTCTGATTGGAGAAATGATCTCCAAGAACGATTTATTAGTAGAGGTGTGCAAAAAGCCCGAAACGTCGGGTCGGGTCGGGCCGAATTTTTTTCGGGTCGGGTCGGGCCGAGCTCGAGCTTTCTCGATGTATCGGGTACCCGAAAATTTCGAGAACCCGAATGTATTCGGGTACTCGAAAATATCGGGTTCCCCGAAATTTTCGGGTAACCCGGAATTTTCGGGTACCCGAATCCATTCGGGTTCTCGAAATTTTCGGGTACCCGAATCCATTCGGGTTCTCGAAAAATTCGGGTACCCGAAAAATTCTCGAGAACCCGAATGCAATCGGGTCACCCGAAAATTCTGAAAACTCGAACGAATTTGAGTATGCAAATCTTCAACAATTTCAGTTACTTAGACGATTTAAAGAAACGAATATTTGTAATTATATATTTTTTACAATTTTTTATTGGGAACTTGAATATCTCCAAGTCTTATAAATTCGAAAATTCGGATTTTTTAAAAGATTTTAAGTATAGCCTTCCTTGCAAAATAAAAAACAATTTTTAAATCATTTTTATTCGTTATCCTAATACAATAATTTTATTTATTTTAGAAATTTCCCTTTTTTAAAACTGTATCCCCTGTTTGGAAAATAAAATACCCTTTTCACCTAATATTACATTAAAAACATTGTGATCCCTGTAATAAGGTTTTAATCAAACAACTTAATTTGAAATTCGAGCATTGTGATGCAAAAAACAAAGTTCCTCCACATGATCAGAACTTAGAATAGAACGTTTTGTTGTCACAATGTTTCCTGCTGTTGAAAATAACCTTTCGCTGCTTGCTTGAGTAGCAGGAATGCTTAAATAGTTTCTCGCTAATACAGCTAAGTGTGGAAATAAGTGCTGATTATTTTTCCACCAATTTAAGGGATCTGTATTATATGGTTGTAAAGGGTTTTGCAGGTAACATTTGATTTCTTGTTTGATGTTGCACGGCTGTTGTTCTCTAAAGCACTTTCCCTCGAAAAACATTTCAATCTTCTTTTTTGATTGGCCTATTTAAAGATTAGTTAATTAATTTTTTTAAGTTTATTAAAAATATTGAACAGCTTTTAATTGAATATTGCATTCAAATAATGATCTGTCATTTAAATTGGTCATAAGAATAAGAATAATTTGTGCTCTCAGGCACAAAAATATTGATTTCTGATAGCAGATGATAAGTGAATGACTTATTTCCTATCGTCAGATATCTGAAATCGATACTTTTGTGCCTTCGGAATAAAAAAATTGTAAGTAACATGCGGCGAAAGCAGCCTAACCATAAACTATTATTCGGACTAAATATTCAATTAAAATGTTTATTTTCATTAATTAAAAGTTGTTAAATTTTTTGTGTACCTAAAGGCATTCGATTTTGAGGAGACTTCAATAGTTCATCGTTTTCTTGCAATGATGCTGGATCAGACGAAGCGATTTCAAACAATTTTTTTCTTATTTTCATTTTTTCTGATTCGGTTTTGAAGAAGCGATTTTTGTAGCGAGGATCTAACACCATGGCCAGTTGTAGAGTTATATCTCTCTTAATTCCTTTGAACCTTTTTTTAATGGAATTAGATAGATTAACGACAAAATTGTTGTTATCATTAGGTAGTTCTTCTAATGTTTCCTGAATTCCATTTATAATAGGAATATAAGACGATGCTGTCGGATATGTGTCAGCACACAATAATTCCGTTGCATCCTTTAAAGGTTGAAGAACATAAACATAATCATTCAGAAGCTTCCATTGAGAATGTGACAAGTTTTTGGGCATTCCTATAAAAAATATTTTAAATTATTTTAGCATTATATATATATTACTATCTTCTCAAGTAATAATGCTTTTATACTTATTATACTATTTGCTCTTACCTAATTTCTATACAAACTTTCGACTTATTCCCTGACCCTAAAGAATATTATGATTCACTCTAAAAATTATTATATAATAAAAGAAATATTCTAATACATTTATTTGCAAATTTCTTTCATTGTAAAATTATTTAAAAAAATCAATAACTTTATTTTTTAATAAATATTTAATCATTATTATATTCCCACAAAAATTATTATTTTCAAAAATTTAAAATTCAAATCTTTTAGAAATTTCAACAACTTATAAGAATATTTATTACAAAACATGAAGATACCGATCGATGAAGTGATCGGTATCGGAATTAAAGATGAACAAGTAATAAAACCATTATTTTATATTATAAGAATATTGTTACTGTAATTTCTTCAAAATTATTTTCATAATTTCAATTCAATTATTATTTTATAAAATTTGTAATCCAAATTCTACTGTAAATCAATTATCATTAACAATTTTTGAAAAAATTCTTAGAAAATTATCAAATTTCTTGCTACTTAAGTTTACGAAATTGCGATTATTGGAAAATTCTTCAATTAAATATATATTAGAAAATAAAAATTTGAAACAATTTAATAAAAAAATTCAATTAAACCTTCTCAAAAAAATCAATTCTACAGAACTGTTAGTTAAAAGTATAAAAAATTCAGTTTAAAGATTTCAATTTGAAACCTTCTCAAAATTTTTAGAATTACAAATCTAAAAATGTATGATATAATGCTTTTAATATTCAAGTATTATTTATTAAATTTTATCTGATTTGAATTGGTATTAGAAAATTCTACGAGAATTCAATTATTTAAATTCAAAAAGAAACAATTTATTGAATAATAATTGAATGTTTCTTAAAATTCAACTAATTTTGAAATAATTGAATTCTTCTGACGAATTTTAATACAATTTTTAAGAATAATTATATTTTTCGAGGAATTTGATTAAAATTGTATGTATTAAAATTAATTGAATATCTACGATGAGTTTTGTTATTTATGAAATATTGAAAATTATTGAATTAAGGAAAATTTTGAAAATAATTGAATTTACGAGAAGAATTTTATAATTTATAATTATTTATAAAAATAATTGAAATTTTGACATAAATTATTGTCAGAAATAGAAAGAATTGAAAGTTTTGTATTGGTAGTAATTTCATAGTTTATGAGGCAATCAAAAAAGACTTAAAAAATCAGGATTTTCTTATTAATTCTAAACATTTCATTTTTAATCAAATTCCTCGACTCTTTCCTGAGCAATTCTACTGTCCCTGACCTGTGGAACAGAGATTTAGTTTTTAATAATTTACTAAAGATCTTAATATAGTACTAATCTTTTTAAGTAATAATATTTTTACATACCTTTAGTTTTTAATAAGTTACTGAGAGGCCTCCGTAATTTTAACAACCGTTCGAACATGGCAAATTCCGAATTCCATCGAGTGTCAACATCCTGAATTAATAAAAGTGATCGAGAATTAGGGTTCATTAATTTTTGAATTCGTTTTAATTTTGCTCTTGCAACTGAATAACGTGCAAAGTAACCCACAATACTTCTACACTTTTTGACAAGAATTTTGAACTTTTTACAAGATTTCTTAGCATCTCCTATACAAAGTTGCAATGTATGAGCAAAGCACGGAATACGCTGCCAACCATCTTCACATTCGCCTATTTCTATAGCTTTAACAATGTTACGTCCATTATCGGTAACGAAAAAAATATTTTTTCCTGAAGTTAATAGGTCCCACTCTTCTAGCAACCTCCTTAATAAATCACAAAGATTTTGTCCTGTATGTGTCACAATTATGTTGCGAACATTTAGAACAAAATGTTTTTGTACAAAATTTACACTTAGATAGTGTAACGTTAGAGAAATAAATGATTCTATAGCCCTTGATGTCCATCCATCTGTCGTAAATGTTAAAAATGATACACCTATAAAAAGTAAATGAAACTGAAATTAACTGTACATTATTACTTTAATAATAATAAAGTTCAATAAATTTAAATTACCCTGTGATAAATCACTCCAAATTTCACTTTGAATTCTTCCTCTTTCTTCACGGTAAATTTCAGGAATTACTTTTCGAGAAAATGTTGTTCTGCTTGGCACTTTGTAACTAGGATCTGCTATCTTTAATACGTTTTGAAAAGAAATATTTTCTACTAAACTGTAAGGATGTAAATCTAGAGCAATCATTAATGCAATTGCTCTAGTAAGCTTTTTTGCTTTTGTCGCTGTCTTGTGTAACGGTCTTACTGACATTTTATGAATAAATGAAACTGAAAATCTTTCACGAATTCGCAGTATTATCAAATACTCATTTTATGATACTTGTATTTTAGGTTATATTTATATTTTAAGCCACACTATTTTAAAACTATCAACAGACTACACAGACCATCAATTAATGAAAATACATGGAATAATAGAAAAATTAAATATTTACTTATTGAAATTTATTTAATCATGTTTATTTGTACATAAACAACATATTTTTTAAACAATTTTCGTAATACTATTTACTTAAATAAAAGTGAAAATTTTATTTAAAGGGAAAATTGTGATTTAATTGTCGGCGGGAAATTCAAATAAAATATTTTTTTATAATAATTTATTGTTGTAATAATATTACAAAATATATTAAGTATCCATATAATAATAATATGTACAAATAAACACTATTATATAAATTCTATTGACATAAGAAACTGTGCTGTAATTTTCGGGTTATTTCAACATTCTTATGCGTGTGAGTGGACCTTTATAAGTGAACCTCAAAGTTACGCGTAACTTCTCAACCCTGCATTCGTGCCCGAACCGTAAGTTTATTTCTATGATTTTGTTTGTTTGTGGTTATCATTTCAAACTCATTTAATATAGAAGATTTCTATAAAATATCGAGATTGGTTATTCATTCATAATAATATGAATAATTCTGCTGGCGATAATGTGGAAATATCGACTGAAAATAATGAAGAAGATATTGAAAGTAATGAAGGTAATATAATATAATTTATTTTATAATTTATATTAATAATCATTGTGATCCGATATGTTCGCAGTTTAAATTGAGTTGTTCTTTGCTTTTTCGTTTTCAAACTTTTTCAATAATATTTCTTTTTTTTAATATTTCATATTCTAAAATTAGTTTACCTATTGAAAATGGAGTTTTTTAAATAATTTTAATTAAAAATTTAGAAAATAATTTATTTTTATGAACAAATTCTTTTAAGTTTGTAAAATAATCATGACTGTTAATAATTGAAATTGAAAATTTATTTATTGAATTTTATTAAAATTTTACCAGAAAATAATTGAATTCTTTGGAGAAAATTAATAACGAATTCAGACAAATATAATAAATATAATTAAATTGTTTCGAAAAATATGATTAATAATAAAAAAGAATTAAATTCTTTCGTGGAACTTTTTAAAAATAAAAGAATTTTTGTAAAAAATTTTATTATATTTACAAATATAATTGAATTGTTTCGAAGGATTTATTAAATTTTTTAAAAATAATTGTATTCGTTCGTGAAATTTTATTAAAATTTTGTTTAAAAAATAATTGAATTTTTGCAAAAAATGTTACTATTTATAAAAATAATTTAATTCTTAGATAGAATGTTATTATTTATAATTGAATTTTTAGGAAGAATTTTATTAAAATTTCGGAAATTAATGAACAAGAATAATGATATAATAAATTAGTTAATGATTAAATTTTTTTTAAATTTGAATTTGAAATTATTTGAAAATTCAAATTTGAAAATATAAAATTGTGTAATTGGCATAATAATAATGTAAAACATATAAAACGAATTAATTCTTTTGTCTAGAAGAAAATCCAAAATCATCCGAAAATCTTTTAAGAAGCAATATTTGGAAGTTTTGTACCAAAAAATCACACGAGTTTGGAATATGTAACTTTTGTAAAGGAGAGTTCAAAACTAAATATGGAAACACGTCTTCTCTGCGGCGACACTTGCTATTAAAACACAAAAAAGATATCGATGATTTAAAGTCAGAAGTAGAGTCAAGAAGAAAGAATTTTTCGCCGGATTGTTCAAGAGCCAAACACATGACAAAAGCATTAACTTTGCTTTTCACCGTGGGACTTTTACCAATATCTATTTTGAATGAATCGTCTTTTGTTAATTTCACTCATGTTGCGGAACCTCGGTTTGAAATTCCACCAATTGAAAAATTTTCAAGTGAAATTCTGCCAAATTTGTTTGCCACCGAAAAGCAACTATTGAAAAACAAAGTCGCTGCAGATTTTGACCAAGGTAAATTCAAAAGATTAATTTTTCAAAAATTATTAACATTTTTAGTGAAATTTCTATAAAATATCAATTAATCAGCGTCCTTTATTTTATCGCAGGTTATAAGACAGTGGCATTCTCAGTAAATGGCTTTTCAAATACAAATATTGAAAATCAGATTTCACTTACACTACATTATATAACTAAAGATTTTCAGTGTCAAGATATAACACTTGACATAAGAGAGTTGCCAAATACAGCTTCATTTACAACAATACACAATTATCTACATGATGTAATGCTTGAATGGAACATTGCACCTGCAGAAAAAGAAAAAATATATTTTGTAGTCGGACACTCTGAGATTCTTGAAAATGCAATTTCAATTGAGAAAACATGGCAGCAAATACCATGTTTATTTCACACAATTGAAATGTGTATGACAAATGCTATTAAAGAATGTGAACCATTTATTGATATTTTCACAAAGTGTACGAAAATAGTTGAGTATTTTAAAAACAATCCGATTGACAACGAGAGGTTAGAGAAACTAATGACTGCTCAAGAGCGTATTATAAAGATAGAATATGATTCAAACAATTGGAAATGTCAGCTGCAACTCTTTAGAAACTTATTGCAAAAACGTGCTTCCCTCAGAAAAATTATAAAAGAAACCAGTAAGTATGTTTAAACATTCCATATTTAATTTAATTTTATATATGATGTTATATCTAATAATACTAACGTATTTAACTATTCATTAAAAATGTTAAATGTAATTTCTAATTTCTCTTTTTTAAAGTTTAAATGTAAAAATATTACAAATGTAATTTAATTTGCAATTTACTTTTCAGATATTTCAGTTAATTTAGTAGCTTGTGAATGGGAGCTATTAAAAATTTACATTGAAGTGCTAGAGTCAGTGAAAGATACTCTGGATGCGTCCAAAGGCTTTACAAATAAAGATTTTCCTTCCTTGTCATGTTACTATCCACTCATGCGAGGATTAATCGAAAGTATAACACCGATCAGCGGAGAATGTGATTTAGCCACGGAAATTCAGAATCAGTTGAACAACCATTTGACTGAAATTGAAGAAATTGAAGTTATTAAAGTGTCCATGATTTTAGATCCTCGCTTCAAAGATCGTTTTATGGGACTGGAAGATAGTAAAGATGCTTCCTACATACTAAAATCTTTTATTAAAGATTTGCAGTTTACAGAACCATTGAATAACGATAATGTGATTTCCAAAGAAGCGACATCAGATGAAGGTTTCTATTATCTATAGAAAATTTTATTTATTATTTACGATTTAATTTACGACTAATTTTAATTAGAGAAAGATTCTTTACACCTATTTTAAAAATTCAATTATTTATTTTATTCATCTATTTAACTATGATTATTTAAAAATAAAAATTATCAAATTATTTTATTGACTAAAACTAGGTGAACCAAGAAGTAAACTGAAGAAATTTTTAATGCAACACTATATTAATGAAAGTTTGTCCACTGGAGATACGTCGAATGTGCAACTAAACCAAGAAATAAGTGGATATTTAAGTGAGCGACCAATAGCTATTAATGACAATCCTAGAAAATGGTGGTTAGAAAATAGCCACAGATTCCCTAATCTTAAAGATGTAGCTAGAGAAATTTTAGGAATACCGTCAACGATGATAACAGTGTCGTTTTCGAATGAACTCAAAATGTCGCGATCAAAATTGAATTCAAAAGATCTAACTGAAATCGGATTTTTACATTGTAATTTAAAAATACCTAAAATTTGATAAAAGTCTAAGAACTGTTATATTTTAAAATTTTAAAATACCAGAGTATTAGTAGTTATTAAAGTCGATTTAATATTTTTATTTTAAGACAACTAAGTGTTAATTTACTATTATTTAAATTAAATATTATAACAGGTATACATGAATTCTTATTCTTGATGTTTTTCATTCTTTTCCCAAATTGAATCCTTATAAAGTTTATGCAGTATGAATTCATTTTTTTCTATTTGCAAAGTATTAATATGTCACGACAGTAGTTACTAAAATTTATTTTTTTAAAAAAACTTTTGATAGTTAATCAAACTTAATATATAAAATAATGAAGGTTAAATTTGCTTTAATAGCACAGTCATCTGTCTGGATAGAAATTTGTAATTTATGATGAATTAAAATATAATTAATTATAAAATTCTTCTCATACACTTATTAGAGTGTTGAAAATTTATAAACAAGTATTTCTTATTATATTACGATGTTATTTTGTTTGAATTTGTAATTTTAGTTTATTTCTTATTGTTTTAAAATAATTTAAAAAATTATTAAATGTATGTAAATTACTAAATGTTTCGAAACATTTGTTAAAAAACGTAAAGTTAATTTCAAAATTATGGTATCTATTTTAATACAATTTTTTTTAAACATTTCTATATTAATTATATAACTAAATTCTTTAAAATTTTTAATAAAAATTATTCAAAATTAATTTCTTTAAAAATTTTAATTTAAAACTTTATGAAATTTAATTATTTTTATAAATTCTTTCTATACTCAATTATTTTCTAGAATTTTTACTATAATTCCTCTGTAAAGTAATTATTTTTAATAATTTTCAGAAATTTATTTAAGATTTCAATTGGTTAATTAAAAAAATTGCATCTGTAACCTCTCTTGTTTTTTTGTACAATATTTAAAGTGAAAAAGAAAATTCAGTGACAATTTACGATTTTTAACATTTCCAAAAGACAACAAAAAGAACAATTTTTGTAGCATTTCGAGAAATATTTTTTACTCCTTTGGATAAAATTTTCTCACTTCCTTCATTTCATATAGGTATACAGTTTATTTTAATAAATTACCATTTCACTTTTTAGGACAAAATTGTATTATTGAACCAAAAGACTTATAAAAATAAGTAAGACACTCCAGAGGAAAAGTTTTGAGTGTAGATCTATTCATACAACACAAATAAAAATACCTAATTTGCATTTTATTGGAAAAAAATGGAATTTTGTTACAACTTTACTGCATTGTTTTCTTCGAACATACAAAATCTGCATTATTGACAGGCAATAAAACATCAGATTTTAATTTTCAAGTATTGTCACTCCTACTTTAAATCGTCAGTAAAGAAGTCAAGGAAAACAATCGCTGATTGTTTCGTGGACTGTCTAACTAACTATATTCGAGATTTATAATTTATATTTCATATTATTTGTAATAACATTTATTATGACTTAAATATTCTATTTTTTAAATTTATATTCAAGTACATAAAACCATGAACTATAATTAAATTCTTAAAGAACTATGCGATCAAGTTTGGTATCCTATTTTTGTGTTCACTACAAAAATGAATAATCTTTATTTGATCTTGGCTAACGCATGCTTAAGCGATTTCGAGAACCGGAATGTAGTCGGGTACCCGAAAATTTCGAGAACCCGAATGTAGTCGGGTACCCGAAAATTTCGAGAACCCGAATGTAATCGGGTACCCGAAAATTTCGAGAACCCGAATGTGGTCGGGTACCCGAAAGATTTCGGGTATGTAAACAAGCTCGACCCGGCCCGAGCTCGGCCCGAACCCGAACTGACTAAGCCCGACCCGACCCGACCCGAAAAGTGAAAAGCCCGAAATTACCCGGTCGGGTTTCGGGTTTCGGGCTTTTTGCACACCTCTATTTATTAGTTGTAAACCGGGGAAAAACATGGACGTTTAGACGAGGTGCGATCGGATCGATAATAGATCTAACGATAGCATCGTCTAATATATTTAGCCGCATAAGCGACTGGCGGGTCTCTGAGGAATATACAGCAAGTGACCACCAGTACATTGAGTTCTCAGTCTCAATGGGAGACACACGAGGAGGAAAGAGACAGGAAGCTCCTAGTCGCAAAACCTTCTCGTGGAACATTAAGAAACTCGACAAGGAGAAGTTCAGCCGGTCCCTAAAAGAATCTATCTTAATTGAGGATTCTGGTTGGGTGAGGAGGCCGAAAAGTCTAAATGGAGAGGTGCGAGCGGTGCGAAATATAATCGTCACCGCTTGCAATGCGTCGATGCCACGTCGCAAAGGCGCCTTTCCAAGGAAAAAATCCTTGCACTGGTGGTCAGAAAAACTGTCCTCCTTGAGAAAGGAATGCCTCAAAGCAAGAAGGACATATACCCGTTCTAAGGGAGATCCCTTGCTGAAAGAGGCTTTCAAGGAGGCGAAAAAGGACCTCAAGAAAGAGATCCGCAAGTCGCGACGCCGTAGCTGGAAGGACCTAATCGAGGAGGTCGATAAGGACCCATGGGGTCTGGCTTTTAAAATCGTAACTAAGAAATTAGTGACGAGGCAAAAGACCCCCGGCCTGGACAATCCCGATTGGGTCAGAAAGATAATAAATTCTTTGTTTCCTCCTGCGGAACCATACCTTAGAAGGGACTGGAGTTTTTGCAAAGTCGAAGAGGAAGAACTCTTCACACTTAGTGAACTGCAAAAAGCAGGCAAAAGATTGAAAACAGGCAAGGCGCCTGGAATCGATGGGATAAGTAACGAGATCCTAAAGTTGGTAATCGACACTTCACCCCAGATTCTGCTTCGATGCTTCAATCTTTGCCTTGAGAGAGGAGAGTTCTTCCGCGACTGGAAGCGACAGAGGTTAGTCCTCCTAAGGAAAGGTGAAAAACCTCTAGATAAGGTTTCATCGTACAGGCCTATATGCCTGCTAGATACGATGGGTAAACTTCTAGAGGATATGGTTCTCCAGAGAATGCAGGGCCACTTGACCGAAGAGAATCGTCTATCCGATTACCAATTTGGTTTCCGTAAAGGCAAGTCCACAGTTGATGCCATCCAGGCAGTTGTGGACATAGCCAAAGCAGGAAAAAACAAATTGGGACCTGGGAAAAAGAAGAGCTTCTGCGCGTTGGTAGCAATTGACATACGCAACGCGTTTAATTCCGCAAGATGGAAAGATCTCATCGAGTCGATGGAAAAGAAAAACATGCCGCCCTACTTGTTGCGGATAATGGATAATTATCTTAGCGACAGGTGGGTTATATATGAGGGAGACACCTGCACTCTCAGGGAAGAGATGCAGCGTGGGGCTCCTCAAGGCTCGAGGGTGGGTCCATTTGTATGGAATGTATCTTACGATGATTTTCTGCGAATGGATCTGCCCGAAGGTGCGATGATCATCGGCTTTGCGGACGACGCGTTGTTCGTGTGCACTGCCGAGAGTGAGGAGGCTCTTGGGACATTGGTGAACGAATGTCTGCGACTAGCAAAAAGCTGGCTGGATACCAGAGGTCTTGAAATGGCCCTGGAAAAGACCGAGGCACTGCTAGTCACAGACAGACGTGGTTATGAGCTCCCACGAATCGTGATAGACGGATTCGAGGTCAAGTGGAGTAAACAAATTAAATACCTTGGTGTGGAGTTGGATGGAAGGTTAAACGCTAAAATGCTCTATGCAGCACCAGCGTGGGCCCCATCCCTGAGGAGTAAAAGATGTGTTACCATCTGTGAAAAGATACTGTCGGCGCAGAGATCGATAACAACGCGTATCATCTCTGCATATAAGACGGTATCTACGAGTGCTGTGCAGGTCCTTGCAAGTGTCCCGCCAGCAGATCTCTTGGCGAGGGAAAGGGAAGAAATGTTTCTCTTTTCTAAAGAAAGCAGTTCCTGGGATGAGGAATTAAGACCAAGCAAGGGCCTGATCCGCAAAGAAGCGAGGCACAGGCTCATAGAAAGATGGCAGGAAAGATGGGATGGTGAGGGAAAAGGTCGATGGACCTATCGCCTTATCCCGGCACTCGCCACCTGGATAAATAGGAAACACGGTCAGGTTTCCTATTATTTGACTCAGGCGCTCACAGGTCACGGGTGTTTTAACTCGTACCTGTGTCGCTTTAAATTACGCGAGAACGAGGTGTGTGCATATTGCCAGTTCCCTGAGGACAACGCGGAGCACACCCTCTTCTCATGCAAGAAATGGGACTTGGAGAGGCAGGCCATGTTCGAAGGTGTAAACAGTCAAGTTACACCCCCACACAGCACATGATATTTCCTGAATACTTCCTGAATATTTCACTGAAAGATTGAAATATTTCATTGCAAGATTCAGGAAATATTTCTGCAAACAGGAAAATGTCCGCTTATGTAGGAATATTGACGCGAAAATTGAGAAAATATTTCATTGAAATATTCCTGCAATATTACACATAAAGATTCTGCAATATTGTGAAAATATTTCAAAAAATGGAAAAATTTGTTAAACACCTCAAATCAATAGGAATTTTCTGAAATATTTTAAAACCCATAGAATATAGTAAGCCAAAAACTACTGCGCAGCTCTACAGGCCATAGAAACTGAGTTCGACCAGTGCGCATCATTTCAGTTGAATATTTCCAAAATATTTCAATGAAATATTTTCTCAACTTTCGCGTCAATATTCCCACATAAGCGGACATTTTCCTGTTTGCAGAAATATTTCCTGAATCTTGCAATGAAATATTTCAATCTTTCAGTGAAATATTCAGGAAGTATTCAGGAAATATCATGTGCTGTGTGGGCCGGAGAACATGGTATCGCTGATGACCCAGTCAGAGGAGAATTGGCGGCAAGTCGAGAACTTCATAATCTCGGTTATGTCGAGGAAAGATCTCGACGGCCGCCAAAAAGCGTAATTTAAACAGCTTTTAATGTGTTTGTTTGTTTTTTTTTTATTAATTTATTTTGTGATTTATTTGTCCTTATACATTTTTTAATTTGTTTGTGTTTTTTATTCATCTTTGTACAGTTTTATGTTTTCAATATTTTATACGCGTTTATTTTTTCTTTTTTTTTATATATCCGTTTATAATTTTATCTTTTGACTTTTTACACTTAATTACACATTTGTTATTTTTAATTATTGTTGTGCTGTTAATTCCGCTTTTATATTGAAATAGTTTCAAAATTTTTAACTATTAACGCAGGAGAACCGCAGACACAGAACAAAGTCGCAGCAGCGATAGAGTTGGAGCGCCTCCCTCGAAGGCTAAAGTCTTACGACAGTTCCGAGGGAGGGTAAAGGGCTCCAAAAGAAGGGTTACGGGTTTTAGTGGGTCGGGCTGGTAGTAGGTCGCCAGTTTATTAAATTTATTATAACATTTATTTATTTATCCTTTTTTTTAAATTCCCTTTTTTTTATTTTACCAACCCCACATAACCTTGGAGTGCGGAATCCAAGGTATCTGTAAACAGATTTCCCAAAATTCCCTAAGCAAAAAAAAAAAAAAAAAATAATAATAATAATAATAATAATAATAATAATAATAATAATAATAATAATAATAATAATAATAATAATAATAATAATAATAATAATAATAATAATAATAATAATAATAATAATAATAATAATAATAATAATAATAATAATTAATTTAATAATTTAATATAAAATAGTTTAAGTATCTCTGTAGTCACTTTTAAGGTACTTAACTTTTGCAGTGGAAAAAGTAAAATTCGTTATTTTTATCGAATACTTTTTCAAATAGTATAATATAATTATTTAAATTATAACTAATTATTCAATTATTGTAAAAAATATCATTAATGACCCTTATAATGTCTTATAATATTAATATAAAAAAAAATATCTATCAATTTATATACGAATTATATTTATTTTGAGTGAAAATGAACTGTCGGAAACAGTTATGGCCAAACTTTTTCACGACCCACCCGTGGGTCGGAAACAGGCAACGGATTAATTAGTAGAGAATAATATTTTGAAATGCATGTATAAAAATGCATGTTATCTAAAAATTATGAATGTTTTAAGAAGATTTTAGAATTATCTGTTTTTGACCGTATGGAACATAAAAATTATTTTTAATATCTAACTATAAATGATTGACTAAAAGTGTATTTTTATGGGACTGGTGCTTTGTTTTTTCCTTAGTAACTGGTCTGTTTCTGTGTCTACAGTTTCCTTTATTGATAGTGTTAATATTTTCTGGCTACAGATTTGGAAAAATCTAAAATAATTCTTTTAATAGGATTCGTCAAGTTTTTCTGATCAGTGGTGGACCAGTTTTTCTAGGTAGAATCTTAAGTAATTCTTTAAATCAGTGACTGGCCAGTGTCTGCGGAAAGAAATTTTTATCACGATTATGATCAGATTTTCTGGTCAGTGACTTGACAAAAGTACTGTTCACAAAGGGGAATTATTTTTATCCAGTGAAACTGGCCAGTCGCTTATTCAGGACTAGCCAGATTTCTACCTGGGTAAATTAATTTTTTAATGAGTCAACCTGCAAGCCTTTACCCTACATAATTAATTAATTAATTAAATGATTTTAATTTTAAAAAACTGAAATTGAACCCCTTTGGTTCATAAAAAAGCCACGGGATACATATAATATACCAAAAAACACCAAACCATAATACATTTACAATAAACTACAAAAATATAAAAATTAAACTTGAATAAACACTTAAAACCAAACCAACCAAACGAAAGGGGACTTGGCTGGTTTCACTTTTGGTTCCTGTAAAAAGAATTTGGGAGATCAAATGAATTTTATGAAGAAAGCTTTTGAAATAAATAAATAAACATTCCAAGATGCAATTTATACAATATATCATATAATTCAATGCTTATTTATAAAATTATTATCATTCTCACACTAAATGTTGTATAAATTGCATCTTGGAGTGTATATTTAATTATCCCAAAAAATGTATTTTTCATAAAAGGTTGATTTTCCAAGTTCTTTTTACAAGAACCAAAAAAAAGGTTGGAGTAAAAAGAAAAAGGGTAAAATATTGTGAATTGAAATGAAACTCAAGTGAGAGTTAATTTGAACAGTGAAATATGGCGGCTCTGACGTAATTGGAGTATTATTACTCTCGAGAGAGTAAATTCACTGCTTTTTGGAGTAGATTCTTATGTCAAAAATTGTTACTCTCTCTTACCATTTGGTAACAAGATAAAAAAATTATAAATTAATAAATTCTTTTCATAACGCGGTGCAAAAAAAGGCACTTTTTTGCACCTTGTTATGAAAAATATCGTTCGTAACTAGTGCTAGCAGTTGCCAATTTTTGAACGAGCACTTTTTTTGGAACAAACTGTAGGCGAAGCTTCGCTTCGCCTACAGTTCGTTCCAAAAAAAGTGCTCATTCAAAAATTGACAACTGCTCGCACTCGTTACGAAATATACTATTTTATTTGCTTCCAAAATAAATATTTGACTTCCTTGCCTTATATTTGCACCATTATATTAACATGTTTTACTGCACGGAGATAATTTTATCTGTAGCCATTACAGAATGGTCACGGTACTGCTCGGACGTAAAACCACGAACAGTAATGGTTAAATAAAATTGTCTAATAATGAAGACGGTATAAAAATGGAAAAAATATGAACATACCCTTACTCACTACAGATCAGTTTTGTAAAATTAGAAACCGGTGACACTTGCGCAGAAAAGGTGCTAGGCGTACCGTTCACAGACAGTTCTGTAATCAGAACGGATCACAACTGTAATCATATTCGTAATCAGAGACCTTAAAAACCTTGTTAATGTCTTTTTTTATTAAAAATGATCACTTTTTAGAGAAGTTGATAGTTGAATTGACAGCTGTCAACAGTCAAATTGTCAATTTAACATCTTATGCGTAATCAGCGGCCTCGAAAACCCTTACAAACATGTATCACTTATTTATATCGGTAAAGGGGTTAACTTGTACATAACAGATACTTGAAAAATTTGTGTTGTAAAACTGTGACGTAACAGCTTTAGAATACATGCTTTGCACAAACTGTGACGTCATAATGGTTCAAAAACTCTTAATCATCGCGCCCGGGCAGAATTATCCAACACGCCCCAGAAGTACTTTGCGAATATTTTGTCATTTTTATCGATACAGTAAGTGTGAATCATAAACCTTAAATTGTCTCTTAAAAACAAATGTTTGAAGTTCAAAACTTAATATTCGTCGTCTGTTTAAAAGTTAAAACTATTCTTAAAAAAATAGAATAAAAAATGAAAATTTTAAAAAGTTACTTTGATGTGTCAAAATTAGTTTTTTGACTATATTTCTTACAGTAGTGAATGGATAATAATGAAACTTGGTATAAATTTGCAGTACACCAAGTACAATATCTTGTCTGTGGAACGAAATTATTTCGATTTAAAGTTTTTTAAATTAAAATTATTCATTACGCCCCCGATCTCCTCTACTAATAAAAATAAAAAATAATTTTTCAAAATTCCAAAGGAATATTCTTACATTTTTCCAAAGGTCGGATATTTGAATTCTCCTAAAATGTAGATACAACATTCACATGGAATATTCCAGAAATGAGAATGGAATATTTCCTGCTAATGGAAACATTAGTTTCTAACAGTAGGTAAATCCATAATGAAAGTCTATTGACTTTAATATTGTGTAATTGTAAGGTATAATTTTGAGAAAAATTTATTTGAGTATTAAATTTATAGTCAAAGATAAGAAATTATTTTTCCACTAAATGAAATTTAGTTTTATGGTATATTCGACACTAAAATACCCAGCTGAAAAAAATCGTCTGGATTTTCCCATGGACTTTTCAGGTAGAAATCCATATGGAGATTTGAAACTATCCACATGAAATCCGCATGGATTGCCATGTGGATTTCCGCATGGATTTTTTTATATTCTTAATAAACTCCAAATATGAACGAAAACCTCTTTAAAAATGCAGAAAGCAGTGAGTGAGACCCCTTCGGGGTCTCAGAATTCGAATTTGATGTTTATTTTTGAAAATATTTAAAAATAGAAGAAATAGAGAATTTCCATGTGGATTTCCATGTGAATTATTTCAAATCTCCTCATGGATTTCTGCGTAAATTTCCATGTGGAAAATCCAGACGAACTTTTTCAGTTGGGTAACGAATAATTGAATAGAAAATGTGATTTAATAATGTATATGTATAGAAGTGGATTTTAAAATTTATGGAGTGGACGAAATATGTGTATGATGAAATGCATGTAAATTAGGCCTCGACGTTTTCCGTTCATTCACCTCTCTCTCTCTCTCTCTCTCTCTCTCTCTCTCTCTATTGTATCCTCACTTCGGTTGATGTCTTCTCTAACGGTGATATGTTGTCACTCAACAACTTTATTGATTATTGATGCATCGAGGTCATTAATAAACCCTAACATGGCAAATTTATAATGGTTGCAAATATATTTATTAATTGTAATGATTTAATAAATACAGAGGCTCTCTATTATCTCAAAATGAATTTTTTACGCTTCAATATATATTATGTTAATTACTTAATAAACATTATTCTTAAAAGAATTATTTTACTCATTTTTTTTTTAATTTTCATACTTTTATATTAACGATTATAATTTTATTGATTATAAGAAAAAGTTATTACTTTTCTGTTATAATCATTAAAATTATAGGATCATTGATGTTACTAATATTTTAACAAATATGTTGACAACAATCGTTAAATTTATTAATATTCACCATAATTAATTGATTTGCTTTTTAATTTATTATTTAACTAACTGATATTTGTTAATTAATTAATTATTTTTGTTTAAATTTATTTTCTATTTAATAAATTGATTATCAATGAGTAGTATTTAACGCTAATTTTCCCTAATCTAGATTATAGATTTATTATTTGACGAATAAAATTTTTAAATTTAGTTCTTTTAAAAATGAAATTAGAAAGAAATTCCTTATTTTTTGGAAAAAGAAAATTTGAAAAAGTTTCACATTTCTTGAAAAATAAGTGTCAATTTTTTTGCATTACAAATTGAAATGTTGTTTACACGAAACAGGGGTTAGTAACTACAAACATCTATCTCGCATGCTAGTGCAGGAAAGTTTTACGTGCACGTGCACTGAGACGTGCTATTGCATGTGAAACAAATACAATATTTTTTTAAGCCAACACCTTTCGTACCCAAGATATATGTTTTAAGTGTAAATTTAATACAATTCACAAATAGAAATTTTTTCATGACATGGCATCAGAATCTTATAATTTCATTTCAAATTCTCTAATTTTTTTTTCTTATTTGAAACTTTGATTTTGGTTAAAAATAGTAAATGAAAATAAAAAAAATTCAAATGAAATATTAATAAAAATAAAATGTAAATAAAAATTAATATTAAATTTTCCAGTAAATAGACTTGTCAACAATGCAGTTATATGTACAAAGTAACTTTGAAAATAATGTCAAAATTTTCGTTCTATAATCAATAACAAAGAAAACGTTCGAATAGCTTTATGGGAAAAAAATGATGTACGATTTTCGCATCCTTGCAGAAATTAGATGACTATTGCAGATTTATGACTTCAATTTCGATAAATCCACCACTTGGAAAAATCCATATGGGAAAAGTTGGAAATAAGAAACCTCACGCAATAGAGGTAATATATACCATTTCCCCAAAAAAAGAAAACTGTTTAGTAAAATTGATACATACACAGAAAAAAGATGGTGGCTCATTTCATTTAAAATGTAAACACACTGTTCCTGAACCAAAAAAAAGTTTGACAAAAATGGATCTAAAATCTGGTTGTTGGAAATGTTTCTGCATCATATCAAAAGTAAAAATCCGTTGAGATCAAAATCCTAGCTGATCCTTTTTTCGAGATATCAATATATTTACATGCAAATTTTTGCAAAACGTTCAAATTAAAACTTTGTAACTTCATGTAGGCAAACTAATCACGCAAAAAGTATCTAAAATATTTTTGTATGTAAATATATGTAATTACATTTAAAATAAGACCTCAATGAAGAAAATTGATTGATATTTGTTAAAGATATGGTGTTCTTTGTATACCATGCTCACAGCAATTTATTGTATTTAATAAAAATAACCTTCTGTTGTTTTATTTTAATACAATTGAACCGCCGGATCGTAGAAGGGCATATAGCCCATTTAAATTACATTAGCTATATGCCCTTCTACGATCCGGCGGTTCAATTTCATATTAAGATTATTTAAACTTGATTTGTTATATAAAAAGTGTGTTGCTGCTTTATTATTTGCAGGATCTCACATAAGAATTACTATGGCTTTATAGTGTCGGTAGTCGGACACTTTCGTGTTTTTTATTAAATAAATTTTAATGCATTCTGATAATTACTTTAAAGAATATAGGGGAGAGTCTCCAGTTGTTACGGGTTTCATTTTTGACCAGTAAATTGTAAACGGGTAAACGAGATTGTAAATAAAATACACTGTTCGAAAGGTAACAGAAATACGCAACTTTTATTAAAAGAAAGTATAGTGTTTCGATGAACTCAAAAAATTTTACGATACATTTTCCGAGCACATCGCTTTTGTCAAAAAAAAATGTCTCTAGTTGTTGACATAAAACGTTATGTTTAGTATAAATAATTAAATATATTAATAATATATATTATTATATACTGAATAATAATACTAATTCGCCAAAATATGACTATCAAATAAACACAATTTAATAGCTTCAACAAGAGCATTAAAATTGATTTCTTCTAAATCAGTTGACTTTTTTCCACTTGACATGCCCAAAAATACTAAAAAAATCAAAACAACATTTAAATAATATGCCTGCAAAGTAGTATTTTTTATGCTGCCCAGATGGGTGTTAACACCGTCTGACAACTGGTGATATGCTGTGTCTCACACCCATAAATTGGCGCTATTTTGAAAAAGGAAAATTAAATTATTTTTAACCGTAGATTGGAACAATGCAATATTGCATCACAAAATATAAGGAAAACACTAAAAGAAAATGCATTACATTTACCTTTTCCAATTAATTAACTTGGAAAAAAAGTACTTTGCATTTATTGAAAAAACGCTTTTTAGTCAATTACCACACACAGTGTTGGTATTTAACAAAAACAGTTTATATATCCGCTTCGGCGTACACGAAAAAGTTGGCTCATATAAAAAGAAATGTTTTTATATAAACCAATCGGCTTTTTAATATTGCATGTTAAAAAAAATTGACTGTCTCACAACTGGAAGTGTCTCACAACTGGAGACTCTCCCCTACTGGTCGAATGTGTGAAGTTTATATTTTATGAAAGAAGGTAGTGTTATTGTACATTATATTTAAACAAAAGATTTTTTATCTTTTATTTTAAAAATCATAGTGTCCAACTATAGATACAACCATTATCGAGAAGCGTAATGAGTAGCACAAAGTTTTGTTGATAATTAATCATAAATATTAAAACTTATAAGATTTAAGTATTATATTATCAACTTCTAATAAGCTTTAATTCAATTTTTCAGCAGTAAGCAATTAAAAAATTATTTCCTACTACTGAAGCTTTCGTGATTTTTCATTAAAATGCTTTAACTATATTTTATTAAATACTCAAGTATTTGTAACAAACACAGTGCAACAGAATTTCACTTTTTTATTATTTCTGGGATCGCATAGGGTGATTTTTATAGGTTTTTTGATGCTGAATGCGAATCCGTAATCAGAATTGTTCCATCACCCTAGGTTTTCGAGAAATTTGACCTTGAAAATTGAAAAAAGGACGTTTTTGGGATGCTTTTCGGTTTTTTATCAGGGTACAAAAATTTTTTCTAAGTTTTTCATGATATGCGTACAAAAGCTCACATCATCCTCAACAATCTCCAATTTGAACATTTTAAAAATATCTATTTTTCGATGAGTTATCTTTGTTTTTATTAAATTATTGCTAAAGAATTTGAAATGATAAACAAAAAATCAATGGTTAATTTATTTTTGATTTTCCTAAGAATGTAATAGTTTCTTTAATGAATCATTGGTTTCTGCTTGAGATTTTTGTACCCTGATAAAGAACAAAAAAATAAATATTTTTAAAAGGTCCAAATTGGAAATTGTTAAGGAGGATATGGGCTTTCGTACGCATATAATGAAAAGCCTAGGAAAAATTTTTATACCCTGATAAAAAACCAAAAAGTACCCCAAAAACGGCCTTTTTTCAATTTTCAAGGTCAAATTTTTCAAAAATCCAGGGTGATGGAACAATTCTGATTACGGATTCGCGTTCGGTATCAAAAAACCTATAAAAATCACCCTATGCGATCCCAAAAATAAAAACGCTGTTGCACTGTGAAATTAATATGATTTTTAATCGTGAAAAACTCTTTTAATTTTTTTTGTATTTGTCTACATAATATGTCTTATTGTTTGTATTTTTTCAATCAAATAAATAAAATTTTGTGCAAATATTATTAAAATATAATTAATAAACTTAAAAGAAATATAAAGGTTACGGAAATATTACCTGAAATATCAAAAAAGTTCAAAACCAACTTTTAACTAATCTTTATATTGAAAAACCCCGAAATTTTGATAAATATTAATCAATTTTCTTTATTTAGGTCTTATTTTGAATGTAATGATATATATTTACATATAAAAAATATTTAAGATACCTTTTGCGTGATTGGATTGCCTACATGAAGTTACAAAGTTTTAATTTGAACGTTTTGCAAAAATTTGCATGTAAATATATTGATAACTCAAAAAAAGGATCAGCTAGGATTTTGATCTCAACGGATTTTTACATTTGGTATGATGCAGAAACATTCCCGACAACCAGGTTGTGGATCCATTTTTGTCAAACTTTTTTTTGGTTCAGGAACAGTGTGTAAAATCTATGTCTCTTGGTCAAAAAAAAGTTTTTAGCTAGCAAATGAATATTGTTTGGTTTATTTGATTAATATCTAACATACTCTAATTTTTTATTAAATTATAGAAGAACTTTGAGGTGCTTTAAAACGAAATGACAGACTAAAAAACAGACTAAATGTCCCCTACTGTCCCTGTCCTCGAGGCACTTGCACTACATTGCCTCTAATAATTAATATATACATTCTTTTGTATTAGATTTAAACAAAAATTCTTTATAATCTCTAAACCTTATATTTTTAAATTCATTAATTACTTCATATAAAATTCAAGAATATCATTTTAAGAAATGATTAAAAACGTGTCACTTATTTTCATATTATTTTTATATTCTGCCAAAATGAATTCATTTTTGCACACTCACTACGAATAGGTTACGCGCTTACACTCACTGTTTTACCGATGCTACAATAATAAATGAATAACCTCAAAACATCAAAGCAATTAGAATGTTCTGGTCTCTATCCTACAAATTATATAGTGGAGCAGAAAAATAATTGATTAACGGTTGTAACATAGTTGTCCAGTACTGTCCCGTCTGTAAAATGGTAAGTAAATACTTTAGATCTCTTATAACTCAATTATTAGCAAAAAGTTTGAATTCTTTAAGAAATCTGACAGCTTCCGTTGCATTCTAAATAATATACTCATGCTGTGAATCAAGAAAAGAGCAAAATGTCCCCTACTGTCCCGTATAATAGCTTTATTCTTATTATGTAGGTAAGAGTTTTTAAATTCAATGTATAAAAAACAGGAACTTGGTTTTATTTGCTAAGAAGTTATTTATATGAATATAGTACAGATATTCTTGATATAATATTTGTTCTTTTTTATATACTGTTTCTTTTTCAAATGTCCCCTACTGTCCCGAAGTACCGTAACCAATCTTCTCTCATTTTTTGTATAAAAACAAAAAAAGTTTGTTGTCCACGCAATAGAATTAATATTTATTTATATAAACGCATCTTAACATTTACACAAAAGAAAAAAATTCATTTATTTAAAAAAATTAAGTTGAACGAAAACCAAACAATAGTGATCATATTCTGACAAAAAACTGTCTGCCATCAAAAAAAATATTTACGTCTAATGTTATAACCACTATTCCTTTCGATTTTTTAGAACATTAAATAATATAGAAAACTTGATTACAAATACAAAATCGAAAATTCACATTTTAACTTTCCTGCAGACTATATTTTACCTTTTAAATGAAATGAGCCATGGTATTAATTTTGTTGCGGGGAATTTTAACCAATGCTAATTCACATAGACAGTGGCGCCCTCACTTAGGGGAAAATTTGTTGCAGGGAATTTTTACCCCAAAATCAGGTTAAAATTTATACTTTTTTTCTTGTGTATCAAACTTTTGAATAACGATGAATTATGACCGTTTAAATGTGAATTATTAAAATTTAAATCAACATAAATAATAATTCTTCAGACTGCAGGCAGTTTTATGAATTTGTATAGGGTAAGTGAATCAATTACTGCGGCATTACAGTTAAGATATCTTCTGCATAGAAAGAAAAGATATTTACGCCGAAGGAAGTGAACTTAAAATTTATTAACCCTTTAACGACGAGATATGCTGCTTTTCAACATGAATTTCAAGCTATTAAAATTAGTAGAAAGAAGCTAAAAAAAGGTTTCAAAAATCCATATCCTACTATTTGTTCGGATCGCTTGTTTGAATGGCATAGTCAAAATTAGAATACCCCAGTCAAAATTTAGACCATTTTTTTAGTTGGACACTTAAGGATACGATTTTATATTATGCTTTTCTTCTTAAAATAACAATTAGCTACTGTGTTTATAAGCACATTATCAATTAAAGGAGTTCTTTAGGATTAAAAATCATGTAAATTTGTTACAAATACTTGAGTATTTAATAAAATATAAGCATTTTAATGAAAAATTACGAATGCTTCAGTAGTGCGACACTTTTTTTCTATAGTCGGACATCAGTCAAACATTTTTGATTTATAAAGAAAAAAAGATAATTTTTTTATTATTTTTTGATGAAAATTTCAATTAAAATTTATTAGAAGTTAATAATATAATATTTAAATCCTAAAAGTTATAATATTTATAATTAATTATCAACAAAACTTTGTGTTACACACAACACTATGATTTTTAAAATAATGAATAAAATATTTCTTGTTTGATTATTTTGTATAAAATAACACTATTTTGATAAAATATAAAGTTTACACATTCGTCCAGTATATTTTTTAAAATAATTATCACAATGCATTATTATTTATTTGACAAAAAAACCCGCACTTACCCCATTTTATTTTAATTCTTGGTTAAGAGAAACCATTTTATTTACGAAAATATGCGAAATAAAATTGAAATAGTAGGGGAGACTGGGGTAAATCCGGTCAATTTTGGTCAGATAGGTAAAAATTTAGAAGAATATTCTCTAAATCCAAGTTAGTTTATATCATTTCTACTACCAAAATAAAAAAGAGTTTTTGATTTATCTTTTTTAGTTTTACTTAGGGGAGAGTGGGGCAAGACGGGGTACTTAAGATTTAAAGCGCAATAAAACGGAAATTATAGAATATATATTTTATTATTTTTTAATAATCATCTTTGGGAATCTGTCCTTCGTAATAAAGGCGTATGAAACACATCTGTTACTTAAAAAAGCATACAATTAACAATACCCCATCTTGCCCGCCGGTGGGCCAAAATGGGGTACCCTAAGGGGTAAAATGGGGTATTAAAAAAAGCAACCTACATATTTCTGTCGAGAAATTTCACAAGTAAAGGTTGCATTTTTATCTTCGACATCGACACCAGCACAACTGCACAAAGCCCATTAGCCACAGACAGAACATGCAGCCCACACTGAAAGAATTTTGGGCAGGCTGCTGGCTTTTCATATCCGAAATTAGAGCTGTCACAGGGCTCGCAGCTCACCTTAAAAAGGCGAGAATCTACTCCCAAAAGGTGAGCAGCTGCCCCTGAGGAGTTGCTGCTTACCTTTCGGGAGTAGATTCTCGCCATTTTGAGGTGAACTGCGAGTCTTGAGGCAGCGACCTCTAGCGGCACCCATGTAAAGCCTGCAGCCTGCCCAAAATTCTTTCAGTGCAGTCTTCATTTGAGTCTGAATAATAACCATTACAATAGAGACAAGGTGTATTTTCCACTTTACCATCGCTAATTGATGATTTAACCTGACAAGCTTTTTTCTTTTTGGTCAGTCTTATTTTATTCAGTCTTGATTTAAGCAGTTTTGTTAACTTCTCTTATTGCTCTTTTCTTTTGCTTCATTTGTGTACCCCGTCTTGACATTTTTATAGTTAATAACTACAATTTTATATGCAATAGAAAAATAAATTTGAACTGTATTATTTACTACTTTTAAGTATTTAAGAAAGCTTTATTTTAGTCACTATTTTGACTTGCAGAGTAAATTGAAGTTTAAAAGGAAACTACTTTTAAGTCCACTTTTTGGCTATCGACTATTTTTAAGACTACAAAGCGACTTCATTCAAGCCTGAGTACCGACTTTTTTTAAGACTCTTTTTACAAACTAATTTTAAGTCTAGGATGACTACTTTTTATTACATCTTAAAATTAGCTCGTTTGTAGACTTTATTCAAGCCTTTTTTTGTGTAGTGAATAATATTCGGAATAAATTTAGTTTCGGATTAGCATGAAAAAATTAGAGAATACTTTTATTTTTCACTTCTTTTAATTAAAAAAAGCTTTTTAATTAAATTTAAAAAGCCAATAAATGAATAGAACGACAAATAGAAACTCAGAAAATAGATAAAAATTATTCTCATTCCAGTCAATAAATTACATCTAAATTTTCATAAAGTGAAAAAATATTTTACAAACGCATCTAAAATCTTCACATCTCGAGGAAAAAGAAATTGACATGAATCCATTGCTTGTCGAGTTAATTATATTTCCAGATTGATTTAATTCTACATTTCTTTCTTATCTTGAACCAGATCTGGTTGTATAAGAAGAAACCTACATTTTGCCAGTGGTATACGTATAAAACGTTTCAAATTATTCACCTTCTAGAGTATAAAAAAAGTATTGATACACACAGTATTATATTTTAACCACATACTTCCTTTATACTCTAATATTATAAATATTTCTCTTTAAAAAAGAACAATTTTTTCAACATTTAAACATCGGAAATAATCTTAACGAGTGAAACTAATAGAGGTCGAGTGAAAAAGGACTTTCTCCAGTTAGCTGGAAGTCGCTAACTCTCAGTGAGGATTTGTATCATCTTCACTTCTTTATAAAAGGCTTTCTATACAAACTCGTTGACATCGACTTTTTCGATAAATACACTACTACTTCTACTACTTCTGTATCTAAATCTTCAGTCTCAAGAGTTTCTTGAGCAATAATTCCACTTCTGACCTCTGCTTATTATATTCTGTTTACCAAAACAAGAAATTTTCTCTCTCATTGCGAGGCAGATGATAACCAAGAAATTTGTGTAAAGATTCTTGTCAACTTTTTTTCTAAAAAAAAGTTTACCTTGAAAAAAAGTATTCACCTTTTTACGGCACGATAATTCATCACTGAATGTCAAGAGCAGAAGTTCGGCTAAGAAAAATTCTCCGAAGCGAAACAGATTTACTATAACCTACGGTAAATATTGTGTTACCGACAGCGTGAAGAAAAATGATTTTCAAGAGGCAAAAACCAAGTTTTTTTCCTTTGTTTATTGCAAATGAACTAGGTTTATCTTTATAATTATCACGATTTACTTCAGAAATCGTTTCTTAAATAATTCTAAATATTGGATAAATAATTTCATTTCAAAATTAATTTTCTTATCATATTTATAAATATTAGGCCTCGATAGTATATAACTTAACTGAACTTTTTCGACTTATTTACAAAAAATGCGACTTTTCCAACTCTTCTTCTAAATACTGTAACAAAATACTATTTTTTGGAATAAAATGCAACTTACTTAAATTTTATAGTATTAAAAATTGTAATTAAAAATTTTTAAAAACTTGATTATACCATATTTTTTAATAAAAGATTTCGAGAAATGTGGAGACAAAGACCACAAAATAAGTGTTAGTAATTTTTAGAAACAATTAATGAGGTTTGAAATTATTAAAAATTTTAAAAAATTTCAATCCTGTAGAAAAATAAAAACAATAATTATTTAAATATTTATTTAATAAAATTATTCAAGTTTTGAATCAGTCAAAGTTCAGGAAACTATATACACAGTAAAAAGAAAGTCATATTTTAAGCCCAAGCAAAAATTGACAACTGGCGCAGTACTGCGCCAGTACTGCCCAGTACTGGCGGAGTACTGGCCGCCATGGTTGAACCAGTACTGGTATTTGACCGAAATGATAACGCTTTTTAGTACTGGTTTGATATTACTGGCGCAGTACTGGCAGCCAGTACTGGTTTAGTACTGGCGCAGTACTGGTTCAGTACTGGTTTAGTTCCCGTGTAGAAAAATTTTCTGGCGCTGGCCTAAATCAGACCAGACTATCTATTATCCAATATAGTGGAAAATTTATTTAAATTCAATGTTAATATAATAAAAAAAATTAATTTATATTTACAAACATGTAATAATCCCCAACTTTTAACTTTCAATCAAATTAATGTTTACAACGCAGAATAAACGCAAACCTATAACGAAATAAAATTTGACACTGCGAGGAATCGAACCCACGACCTACGGACTTCCAGCCTAACACTCTAATCACTACTCTATCGAAGCTACAGGATAATAAATTTTAATTTTCGACACCTTTTACACTAACAGTTAATAAAGAGCGTTTAACTGTGTAATTTAGTTAAATTATTATTTAATTGAACTAAATTCAAAAAAATCAAATTAGTAAATTACCTAATAAATTTCCATAAATTACCTCTAAAATATGCATAAACTAAAATAAAAAATTTTAATTGTAACTTATGTGGAACATATTTTTATGAATTATTGCAAAAATTTCCATAAATTACTGCGTAAATTTCCATTAATTAGTTCCTAACTGACTATTGTCAGTTTACCGTGTTAGCAATACTGGCACAGTACTGGCGTAGTACTGGTTTGCCAGTGTTGTTTTCGCAATACTGGCTCAGTACTGGCATAGTACTGGCATACCAGTCTTAAAGGGCAGTACTGGCGTAGTACAGAAATTTTAGTGAAGCCAGTACTGAACCAGTACTGGCAAGCCAACTGCTGGCATGCCAGTACTGGTGCAATACTGCGCCAGTTGTGAATACTGGCATTTGACAGAAATTTTTGCTTGGGAGGCAGGAAAGCAGCCTTTTAAGACTTTTTTAAGATTTTGTATGATTTAACATTAGAGCAGACAGTGCTGAATTTAAGACTGCTCTTAAATTAAGATTTACTTTTTACTGTGTAAAATAAAATTTATATGAAAACACTAAATAAAGTAAATGACTTTTTCAACTTTTTTTGTCTTTATAATCGACTAAAGAGATTTTTTTGCTGCCTAAAATCGATTCGAGGTGTGATTGTAGTAAATTTCTGAACATTTTTTTCTTTATTGCAATTCATTACGCACTACTTTTATATCATATTCAACGCCATCACTTTAAATCGCAATGACAATTCATATAAACCTTTTAAAACTTTTGACAAATTGAATTCTCAAATTTTAGTGTTCAATAAATATACATCACAGAGAAAAATATTTTTCACTAAAAAGCTATTTGTTTCTGTTTTTAGATGCTCTACAAACGAAAATTCACTTGGAAATTTTATTCTCGAACAAATAATTTTTTTTATACACGCTACAAAAGATTGAATGAGACAAAAATTTCTCGCTAAAAATTTCTTTGACTAAATTACAATATGTAAAAAATGTCTGTTATTTTAAACAATCTATATATAAAAATTGTAAAAATATTTCCAATTTAACTTTTGAAAACATTATACAAGTATTATTATTCAGGCTTTTTTCATTTGAAAAACAAATTTCTTAAATTAGAAGAAAAATTCGATCCAAATGGCCAATTTTGGTTTGAAATATCCTAAAACGATCGAATTTATTTATTCTTTTTTTAAAACATTCAGAGAGAAAAATAAAATTTTTTTAGAATGATGACTTCCTTTATCACATTTTTGTAACGAGGAAGAAGAAAATAAAAATTGGAAAATCCATAAATTCGAGGAATAAGAATTGGACTGCAATATAGAAGGAAAAAAATGTAGTCATCTTATATTGTATAAGGAAGTTGGTCGCACTCATCAGATAACAATATAATATGGTAAAGGGATGCTGGGATCCTGGCAAACGAATCCTTAGAAGATATCATGTGCAATCCTCTTACCATGTTCCTTAAAAACATTCTGTACCTTTCCAACCAGTTGCCTAATACGCTCTAATGCTACTCGTAAATATTCGTAATAATCTCAGCAATTCTCCATCAAGGTAAAAAACAGACAAAATATTTTAAATTCTATTTTCCTCAACAATTCAAACAGAATTTTATTATTACAATTCTATTTTAATTATCAATTAAATATTTTTAATTCATCACACTGAGAAAAATGGATATTAATAAGCCTTATTACATTATCTAGATATTAATGGTCAATATCTGTGACAGTCAAATGTGTAAACATCTTAGATGTTCAAATTTAATATCTAAGATATTGGAAAAAGACTCATCTGAGATATTAAACCATAACATCTAGATGATATGCATTAGCATCTTTTTCTAATATCTACACTGAAAGAATTTTGGGCAGGCTGCAGGCTTTACATGGGTGCCGCTAGAGCTCGCTGCCTCAAGACTCGCAGTTCACCTCAAAATGGCGAGAATCTACTCCCGAAAGGTAAGCAGCAACTCCTCAGGGGCAGCTGCTCACCTTTCGGGAGTAGATGCTCGTTTTTTTGAGGTGAGCTGCGAGACCTGCGCAAGGGGCACTAATTTCGGACATGAAAAGCCAGCAGTCTGTCTATAATTCTTTCAGTGTAGTATATGTTAAGATTTTTAATATCCAGTTTTCTCAGTGCAGAACAAACATCTTTTTGATAAATTATTAAAAACAATTTTTACTTTTAATATATTTATCTAATAGTACACTGAAAAACTGTTGGTAGAGCTGTTCGCCCAATGCGGTGAACTGCTGCGTTAAAAATAAAAAGAAACGCACAGCTCACTTTATTTTTGGGCGAGTTACTCTCCTTTTTGGGCGAGCAACTCTCCTTTTTGATAGAGCTGCTGACCTTTTTGTCAAGCAGCCGCTCGCCAACGCCATTGGTAGTCAAGTTTAGGAGAGCAACTCGCCTAATTTTGATAGAGCTGTGAGTTTAAAGTTAAGTAGCGCTGCACAACAGTCAATAGCGGAACTGCTCTACTAACAGTTTTTCAGTGTATAGTATAGTATAGTATACACGGAGAAAAATGAAAATTCAGATTTCGGACTAAATATAAAACAATTTGAATGATTTGTATTATCATAGGAAGAAATTTTAAATTTTGGTTCTCTATTCTAAAAAGTTTAGTAACGATTTTCAATGAAGATTAATGCTAAATATCTTAATAAACGCCAATACTATTCTTTCAACAAGTGCAATCGGATTCCGTAATTAATTGAAAGGTGAAAAGAATTAGGTACAATTATTATTATTTGCATTTATTTTAATTCAGCTACTCAATTGTTACAAACTTTGTATAAACGTTCACTTAAACGGGAACTGTTCTGTGCGAGTGTCCTTAGATTCATTCCCAAACAGTTTTTAGGAATTAGAAACTCTGTGGCGCACCTGCGCCCGCGTTTGTTCAGTTTCTTCGTTTTTGATATACACGGAAGTCTCGGTGTAGTTCGTAGTGTATTAATTGTTTCAATTAATAAAAAATTAGTTTTAAATATAAAAGTAAGTGCAGTTTTGTAATAAAGTTCTAGTGTTATAAATGAATGTAGAAGAATATCTATGTGAAATGTTTGATCTCATTTTAAGGTTAGGTGTGTGTTTATTTTGTTTTTAGCCGGTTATGCAATGCCTAATTGTTATTATATTTTATTGTAATGTTCAATTTAGGCAACTAAATGTAAAGTCTAAAATGAAATAATATTTAAAATAGAGAATACTTTGAATTTTAAAAATCTTCGCATTGGGATTTTTATTTAATCTGTAGATATTTAAATAAAATTTATTTCTTTAAACTTTTTAAAACAGATCATTTTAGTAAAAATGGCGAAGGACTTGTATTTAATTTTTAAAGAGATTTGAGGTTTAAATATCTAAAGAATAATAAAAATCCCAGAGAGAAGTTTTATAAAATTCAAAGTATTCTAATATTTTCAGTTGTTTCATTTTTAGATTTTATATTTAGTTTCAAATTGAATATTCCAATAAAAGTAAATATTTTGACAAATAAAAGTAATAATGTAGGTCACTAGAAGATCTGCTCACATTATATTCAGTATGGGACTCGGCACTAGACTTGCCTTGGACTCCGCCCAGAAGCGCCTATCAATGTGTTTAGTCTGAATAATTTAATAATAAATTAATTAAAATAAAATTAATTAATTAATTAATTAATTTTTGTTCCGCGTATAAGTGTGCATAAGAACGAAAACATTTTAAGCCTACTGACGTGCTTTAAACCTTTTACGATTCATTTCCCTGTTTTCTATCCTGAAGCCGCAAAGGTAGACAAGTTTGGGAATGAAATCTAAGTTACTAGCGCTGAACTCCATAATTTTCAATCGGATTTTTCTGCGTGTAGTATAGTATAGTATAGTATAGTATAGTATAGTATAGTATAGTATAGTATAGTATAGTATAGTATAGTATAGTATAGTATAGTATAGTATAGTATAGTATAGTATAGTATAGTATAGTATAGTATAGTATAGTATAGTATAGTATAGTATAGTATAGTATAGTATAGTATAGTATAGTATAGTATAGTATAGTATAGTATAGTATAGTATAGTATAGTATAGTATAGTATAGTATAGTATAGTATAGTATAGTATAGTATAGTATAGTATAGTATAGTATAGTATAGTATAGTATAGTATAGTATAGTATAGTATAGTATAGTATAGTATAGTATAGTATAGTATAGTATAGTATAGTATAGTATAGTATAGTAAAGTATAGTATAGTATAGTATAGTATAGTATAGTATAGTATAGTATAGTATAGTATAGTATAGTATAGTCCGCCATTTTGGACACGCCATTTTTAATTTCTAAAAACTGACTTCAGATTTGTAATTAGTGACCCCAAAAACCCTTTAATACGAAGTTTTATAAAATTCCAAAAATTATAGGGCAGTATTCAATATATTGATTTAGCTTAGGGGTAGGTTTTGAGATAAGGGTTGGGGTAAAACATTAAAAATAGTAGGCTGTAAAATGATATTACAATTAATCAACGATTAATTTTAAAAAAATTCAAAGTTTTTTAGTTTTATTGGTATTTTTTAAATAAATCGAAATAGGGGTAGTTTTGGGGTTAAGGGTTGGACCTGAAATATTAATAAGGGTATGTTTAATAGTCCCAATAACGTTTAAACAATTTTTAAATAAAAATTTCCCATTTTTCTTTTTGTACTTTTACTTGTTAAATAAATAAAGTAGAGTTGGCATAGAAAATCTTTATCCATGCTAAAAAAAAATTCGAATCCTCCGGCTGCTACTCTTGAAAAAATTGTTTTTCCATAGAATTTCTTTAAATTTTAAGAAAATATCTCTTCGTGTGCCATTTAAATGTGGTAAAAATTTCAAAACCCTTTGCGATGCTAAAGTTCTTTAGCAGATCGCATAAAGATATTCAAGTTCAAACTTTAACTTTTACATGCGATTATGTTAAAAATAAAAAATGTCAACCACAATATACACTACCGTAAAATAAGCCGTCTTTAAAGTCATTTCGTTAATTATTTTTTAAGTTGTAGAGTGAGAAAGAAATAAAACAAATTATCGAATTTTCTCATTTTTCTCTCTTGACTTCAACTTTTTCAAAAATCTAGAAAAATTTAGATAAAATTTTTCTAAAAACACAGAAATCTTCGTTAGAATTTAAGCTTTAAAATAAGTTTTCGAAAATTAAAAAAGGTTAATCCGTCTTCGATATATCATTAAAAATGTGAAGGCGTGTTTCGACCGAATGGTGCATTGATATTCAACTGTGACGACTCGATTCTGGCTTCGCGCGGCAGCGAATGAGAGAAAACAGAAACGAACTTTTGCTGGAGAATAATAAATAATGATGTTTCACGAGTAATATAAATAAACTCAAAAGTTCATCGTTCCCCGCATGAATTCGTTCCTGTTTTCTCTCTCATTCGCTGCAGCGCGAAGCCACAATCGAGTCGTCACAGTTGAATTTCAATTCACCAATCGGTCGAAACACGGCTACACATTTTTAATGATATATCAAAGACGGATTAACCTTTTTTAATTTTTGAAGTCTTATTTTAAAGCTCAAATTCTAACGAAGATTTCTGTGCTTTTATAAAAATTTTATCTAAATTTTTCTAGATTTTTGAAAAAGTTGAAGTCAAGAGACAAAAATTTAAAAATTTTTTTTTTTTTTTTTTTTTTTTTTTTTTTTTTTTTTTTTTTTTTTTTTTTTTTTTTTTTTAATTTTTAATTTAATTTTTTTATTTTAATTTTTAATTTTTTAATTTAAAATTTGTTTTAATTCTTTCTCACTCTACAACTTAAAAAATAATTAACGAAATTACTTTAAAGACGGCTTACTTTACGCAGAATTTAATCAGCTTTCTAATCGTATTTAAGTTTTTTTGTACCTCCTTTTATTTCCGAAATATGATTGAAAAAGTGATGGCATGTTTTTTCATAGAGTCGAATGTAATCGTCCTGATACTTTTGGACGGTAGTGTATATCTTTTTTCTTGACATGACAAAGAGTTTTGAAATATTTACCACATTTAAATATTTACAAAGAAACATTTTCTCAAAATTTGAAGAAAATCTATTGGAAATCAATTTTTTCAAGAGTAGCAGCCGGAGATATACATAAAAATTTTTATTTAAAAATTAATTTTTTTTATTAACTTTATTTTTATTTCAAATTACAAATTTTTACCTAAAAAATGTGTAAATTTAATAAAAATCCACAAATAATATTCCGAGATATTCAAAATTTTATAAAATTAATATTAAAATTCAAAATGGCGTATAGTCTTCAACAATTTATGAATTTTTTGAAAAAAAATTTTAGGGAAAGAAGTCTCTTATACGTATACATATATATTATATTTTTGGTACAGCTATACAGAAAAGAACCATTTTCTTTAAAGAAACATTAAAAATTACTGAAAAAAATTCAATAAAATCTCTTTTTTCACATTCAATCAGTTTTTGGGTCCATTAATTATTCACACATTCACTTTATTGTTTTTGTATTTGATTTTTTAGATGAAAAGGAAACTTTTTCAGCCCGGCACTCATTGATATAAATAATTTTACAAAAATGGCCAGGCTAAGCACTACTGTAGTATAATGCTTCGGCTCGTGCTGCAAATGTCACACTCGTATAATCACTAGAGATGTGCAAAAAGCTCGAATTTCCGAGCCGAGCCGAGCCGAAATTTTTTCGAGCCGAGCCAAGCCGAGCCCAAGCCGGCTCGATGTATCGAGTATTCGAAATTTTCGAGTACTCGAGTGACTTCAAGTACTCGAAAAAATCGAGTACTCGGGTAAATTAGAATACTCGATTAAATTCGAGTACTCGAGTGAAATCAAGTACTCGAAATATTCGAATACTCGAATGGATTCGAGCTTTTAAATGACAAAAAAAACTATTAATAAGTAGAAAATTTCGAATTTATGCGAATTAAAGTCAATAAATCTTCAATTTCAAAGTGTATTTCAATTTGCTAATTATAATATATGCGAAAATTATATGATTTTTCTCTAGAACTCGAATTTACTTAAGAGCTCGAAAAAATTCGAGTACTCGAATGAACTCGAGTACTCGAAACGTTCGAGTACTTGAAAAAATTCGAGTGCTCGAAATTATTCGAGCTTTTTGCACAGCTCGGCTCGGCTCGAACTCGGCTCGAGCTCGAACTGATTAGGGTCGGCTTGGCTCGGCTCGAAAAATGAAAAGCTCGAAAAAGCTTGATCGAGCCTCGAGCTTCGAGCTTTTTGCACATCTCTAATAATCACTCACTTTACGCACTTGTATCATAAATAACTACCCAAGTGCGAAATTAAAAACGGCCCAAAACTGGCCCAGTGACGGCATTGTTAGTGCCTACTCTTGGCAGACAATAGTGGCCCGACTGTCGGGAGGTTAACCGCGGTAGGCCGTCGGCAGCCAATCATCGGCCGATTCTCGGTAAACATTAATGGCCCATTATTGGCTGCTATTACTCCCCAGTGTTGACAAAATTTAAAAAAAAAATATTTTTTATTTTATTAACTAATTAATTTATAATATTTATACAGCTTATTTCCCTAAATTAATCGCAAACTTACAAATATTTGAAAAATTCTTACCGCTCGCGGGGATCGATACCTAAACCTGACGCACCACAGCCTAACACTCTGACCACTCTGCTACTCTGACTTGAAGTCGAGGAAGCAAAAGGGTTCTTATAAGGTACACTACACTGGCCGATACTGTGCCATTATTGGGCCGAGCTACGTCCCAATATTGGCAATTATAATTTGCCATCATAGATACAAAACGATAGACATTAATGTGCCATTCCTGGGCCAAGCTACGTCCCAATTCTTGCAATTATAATTTGCCATCAAGAAAACAAAATGGGCCGATCTTCGTTACATCACTGGCAATTGTCTTTTGCCATTAAAGATTGATTAACTTTGCCAATAATGTGCCGTTATTGGGCCAAGCTACGCCCCAATTCTGGCAATTACATTTTGTCATCAAAGATACAAAATGTTTGCCATTAAAGTGCCACTAATGTGCCATTAATGGGCCGATCTTCGTCACATCACTGGCAATTGTCTTTTGCCATTAAAGATTGATTAACTTTGCCAATAATGTGCCGTTATTGGGCCAAGCTACGCCCCAATTCTGGCAATTATAATTTGCCATTAAAGACACAAAATTTTTGCCATTAAAGTGTCACTAATGTGCCATTAATGGGCCTATCGTCGTCACATCACTGGCAATTGAATTTTGCCATTAAAGATTGATCAACTTTGCCATGAATGTGCCATTTTTGGGCCAAGAGCTGGCCCAGTCCTAAAAAATTTGAAAATCTGACCATCGGCGCCATCATTGGCCCATCAATGGGACGTTTTGATCACCAGTAATGGCCCAGTAACTACTGCCAATTCTCGGCAGACATTACTAGACCAATGATGGGCCGTTTTTTGCAGTCTTGGCATTTCGCACTTGGGTATTTTAATTTTTTTAATATTTTTTTTTCTAAATATATGGCTAGTTCTACAAACGAGGGAATATATGATGTTCAAGGTTGTTTTTTACATTAATTTTGAAAAAAATAACATTATTTTTTTTTGTAGTGTTTAATGATTTCTATTATGCCACAAAACGTTACCTTGTTTCAAAAAATAATTTTTGCAAAATATAATCATTCTCAGTTTCCTGGCATGCCCCAATGTGAAAAAGAAAGTTAATAAATTACATATAAATATTAGTTTGAAGCGATTAAATACAAAATTACACTTGGATAATAATTTCAAATAGATGTACTTTACAAAGATTTAAATAATTGTTACATTACTTTAAATTTTTTTCAAAAATATTATCTTAAACTTTGTCCCTCGAATTCATTCTCAGTTTCCTGGCATCGTAAAAAACGTTAAAATTATTAAAATTTTTCATTCCGATTAATTCACCATTTTTCACAGTGCTTAGTTTTCTAAGCTTACTAGTTAACTAAATATGATCACTTGAATTTTACTTAACTTGCAGTTCAATTAACTAAAATTGTGTACTTTGTGATCGAAATGGCCTTTTGGTCAGACTAATTTCCACTAATTTCCCAGCGATAAGTATATCACTGATTCAATTAGCGTATATACGCTAATTAATCAGTAAAATTTCACTAGTTCAGAGCGTATATATACGCTAATTGAATCAGTGATATACTTATCGCTGGGAAATTAGTGGAATTTCGCTAATTCAGATTTAGAGAGTAAAATGTTTATTTCAATGAAAACAAAATTTTTTTTTTATTTTTAAGTACTTAAATTCACTTCTACAGTTAATCTGTATTATGGAATTGTGTTATTGAGCACACGCAATTTGTTATATAATGTCAGAATTAAAATTTGATATGTCGGATCCAATATGGTGGATAATTTCAAGATTGATACTAGTCCGGGAGCTAGCGACCAAAACAACTATCTAATTTCATACCGGCTGAAAATTTGAGTAAAGATTACTAAAGACATGTAATTAACAGAAACCCACGTCTGGCAGGCCGGCGCTGGGGCAGGGGGCGAATAGGTGAAAAATAATGTAAAATTTTCTGATTTCATACCGCTTAAAACCTTCATAACTCAAAAGTAGACACCCACACGAGTGTAAAAATGTGCGTCTGGCAGTTCTGGGGTGGGGCAAAGTACGTCTAGCAAAGGGTTAAACACGCAAAAAAATCGAAAATTTTTTCTGATTTCATACCGATTAAAACCTTTAGAAATCGAAAGGTTACATTCAAACAAGTGTAAAAAAGTGCGTCTGGCAGTTCTGGGGTGGGGCAACATACGTCTGGCAAAGGGTTAATCACATAAAAAATCATAAAATTTAATCTCATTTCACATTGATTAAAACCATCATATATCGAAAGTTTACATTTAAACAAATATAAAAATCTACATCTTCGAAGAGCTGCCAGACGTACTTTGCCCCACCCCACGACAGCCAGACGAGTATTTTTACACTTGTTTGAATGTAAACTATCGATTTCTAAAGGTTTTAATCGGTATGAAATGAGAAAAAAAATTTCGATTTTTTACGTGTTTAACTCTTTGCTAGACGTACTTTGCCCCACCCCAGAACTGCCAGACGCACATTTTTACACTCGTGTGGATGTAAACTTTCGATTTCTAAAGGTTTTAAGCGGTATGAAATCAGAAAAAATTTTCGATTTTTTTGCGTGTTTAACCCTTTGCTAGACGTACTTTGCCCCACCCCAGAACTGCCAGACGCACATTTTTACACTCGTGTGGGTGTCTACTTTCGAGTTATGAAGGTTTTAAGCGGTATGAAATCAGAAAATTTTACATTATTTTTCACCTATTCGCCCTCCCGCCGCCGCCCTCTGCCCCAGCGCCGGCCTGCCAGACGTGGGTTTCTGTTAATTACATGTCTTTAATAATCTTTACTCAAATTTTTAGCCGGTATGAAATGAGATAGTTGTTTTGGTCGCTAGCTCCCGGACTATACGATTTGATCAAAATTTATTTTTCGGGGGTTTTTGGGGTCGCTTAATTTAAATTTGATGTCCGTTTTTCAAAATTCAAAATGGCGTATCCAATATGGCAACCAAATTTTTTTTAATATACATTACCGTCCACGAGTATCAGGACGATTACACGCGGCTCTATAAAAAACATGCCATCACTTGTCCAATCATATCTCGTAAATAAAAGGAGATACAAAAAAAACTTAAATACGGTTAGAAAGCTGATTAAATTTTGCGTAAAATAAGCCGTCTTTAAAGTCATTTCGTTAACTATTTTTTGAGTTGTAGAGTGAGAAAGAAATAAAAACAAAGAAATCTTTGTTAGAATTTCAGCTTTAAAATAAGCCTTTAAAAATTAAAAAAGACCAATCCGTCTTCGATATATCATTAAAAATGTGAAGCCATGTTTCGACCGATTGGTGCATTGAATTCAACTCTGACAACTCGATTCTGGCTTCGCGCGGCAGCGAATGAGAGAGAAAGCAGGGACAAATTCATGAGGGGGAACGATAAACTTTCGAGTTTCTTTATATTACTCCAGGCGCGGATTCAGGGGGGGGGCACAGCGGCATGGCCCCCCTCGAGAATTCAAACTTCCTGGAATTTTTTAAATAAAAATTTCATTCATAAAAAGTCATCAAGCTAGCGTCTTGCAGATCACCCCCCCCCCCAAGAACCTTGTCTGGATCCGCCCCTGTATTACTCGTGGAAATTTATTATTTATTGTAAATTGTAAAATTTGTTGTTTTTATTTTTCAATTACTGAACCTTATACTACACTTCTGATTAGTTATATTTTTTACAAACCATTTTGCATTTTTGAAGTCTGACATCAAAGAATGACGCTAAAAACACCTGTTTTTTAGCCCATTTTTCGGACCGCGAAATTTTCAATCAAACATATTCTAAAATGCGCCGTATAAAGGATATTAATTTCATAACCATTTTGAGTGGAGCATATTCTTTGTTTTTTGGATATAGTGTTAAAATGGGGGTTTAGAGGGGTTAAAAGGGGTTAAAATACCAAAAATTAAATATGCTCAGATTCGCTAGAAACTGGTTACTCGGGGGTTTTTGGGGTCGCTGATTACGAATCTAATGTCAGTTTTTTAAAATTCAAAATGGCGGATCCAATATGGCGGACAACTTTTTCTAAAATTGCTCAGATTCGCTTGAAATTAATTACTTAGGGGTTTTCGGGGTCGCTGATTACGAATCCAATATCAGTTTTTCAAAATTCAAAATGGCGGATCCAATATGGCGGACGACTTTTTTAAAAATCACATTTTATTGACATTTTGAATTTTGAAAAAGTGACATCGGATTCGTAATCAAAGATCCCAAAAACCCCTGTATAACAAGTTTTAAGCAATAAGATGTGATTTTTAAAAAAGCGTCCGCCATATTGGATCCGCCATTTTGAATTTTGAAAAACTGATATTGGATTCGTAATCAGCGACCCCGAAAACCCCTGAGTAATTAATTTCAAGCGAATCTGAGCAATTTTAGAAAAAGTTGTCCGCCATATTGGATCCGCTATTTTGAATTTTGAAAAATTGACATTGGATTCGAAATCAGCGACGCCGAAAACCCCCGAGTAACCAGTTTCCAGCGAATATGAGCATATTTAATTTTTGGTATTTTAACCCCTTTAACCTCTCTAAACCCTCATTTTAACACTATATCCAAAAAACAAAGGATATGCTCCACTCAAAATGGTTATGAAATTAATATCCCTTTATACGGCGCATTTTAGAATATGTTTGATTGAAAATTTTGCGGTCCGAAAAATGGGCTAAATTTAGCGTCACTCTTTTTATTATTTATTATTTCCCAGCATAAAACCGTCCCTGTTTTCTCTCCCATTCGCAGCCACGCGAAGCTAGAATCATATTTTTAATAATATATCGAAGACAGATTAATCTTTTTTAATTTTCGAAGGATTATTTTAAAGCTGAAATTCTAACGAAGATTTCTGTGTTTTTAGAAAAATTTTATCTACATTTTTCTTGATTTTTGAAAAAGTTGAAGTCAAGAGACAAAAATGAGAAAATTTGATAATTTTTTTTACTTCTTTCTCACTCTACAACTCAAAAAATAGTTAACGAAATGACTTCAAAGACGCAAAATTTAATCAGCTTTCTAACCGTGTTTAAGTTTTTTTTGTATTTCCTTCTATTTGCGAGAAATGATTAAAAAAGTGATGGCATGTTTTTTCATAAAGTCGCTTGTAATCGTCCTAATACTCGTAGACGGTAGTGTATGCCGGATTTATTTAAAATGTTTACTCTCGAACGTTTTTGAGGGTCACTAAATCCAAATTTGATGTCAAAATTAAAAATTAATGTCGTCAATATGACGACCAAAATTTTAAAAATGAATTAAAATTTTATGTCAGACTTTAAAAATGCAAAATGGTTTGTAAAAAATATAGCTAATCAGAAGTGTAGTATAAGGTTCAGTAATTGAAAAATAAAAACAACAAATTTTACAATTTACAATTTTAAATTAAATTCGAATTTCATAACTTTAAAAACTCCCGAATAAATATTTTTACACAAATCTGTCAACTTTTAAAAAAATCAGCGACCTCGAAAACCCCGGAGTAACTAGTTTCGTGAAAATTGAATACAATTTTTAAAAATTCGTCAGCGATATTGAATCCGCCATTTTGAATTTTGAAAATCAGACATCGGATTCGTAATCAGCGATCCTAAAGACCCCCGAGTAACAGAAGTTATCGAAATCTATACATTATTTTGTGAGTTAATGTTAATTTTTTTTTCATAATCTGGGTCTCGTTTTTGAATTGCTTATAAATAGCTGTAAAATTTATAATTTGTAATTTTTTGACTGGACACTTTTGGTAACTTTGATAATACTATTAACCCATTAACGCCCACCAAGACTCAAAATGTACCAAGATTTCACGACTCTTATTTTGTATGAAATAATTAGTTAAAAATTTTAGAAAGTACCATTTCCGAGGTAAAATTTATCGCTCTTTCTGAATATGAAGCTAAAATTTGTTTATAATTATCTCAAAAAAATTTATAACAATTTTATTGAGAAAAACACACTTTTTTAAGAAAAAAAATTTTTCAATTATTATTTTGACATGGAAAACTAAAGAATATGGTCTCCAAAGCACAAAATATCGCGTCCTTGAACTCTTAGCTATAAAAATCCATAATTACTTTTTTTTAAATTCAAGATGGCGGATATGAAAATAGCCATTTTTTCAAAATACAAACCCAATGGGAAATTTACAACTGGCGTAGTACTGCGCCAGCACTGGCAGCACTGGCGGCAAGGCTGAGAGCCAGCACTGGCATGGCACTGGGATGATAACGCCGTCTGGCGCTGCCGAAGTACTGTCTGTCAGTGCTGCCAGACAGCGCTGGCGCAGCACTGGACCAGTGCTGGCTGAGAATATTGCCGCAATAAATGCCGTATTGTTATTAATTAGTCGTAAATTCATAATTATAAATAATTTAACAACAAAATGGTAGATAATATTAATAAATAGTTATTATTCATAAAATATTTCTCTTCTTAAAGAAATTGTATTAAAGAAGGTGACTAACAATGGATATAGTAAATGAAGTAGAAAAAAATTGTTTATAACATTTAAAAATTAAATAATAAACAATTACAGTAAGTGTGCATTAGATTTTCATATTTTAGTACCTAACGATTGGAATCTAGAAATATCGCAAACCTATGAAAATAAACAAAATTGCTGACGAGGGGAATCGAACCTACGACCTACGGACTAACAGACTAACGCTCTAACCACTATGCTAACGACACGTGTGTACAGAAAAGTATTAATATCTCAGTATCATTCAGACATACAATTATTGAGTCAAAGATGAGAAAAAAAAGGGATACGTTAGAAATAATAAATTGAAGTAAAATAAGTTAAACTAAATTTTTAATAATTAAATTAAATTACTTTACTTATTGCATTTAACATTTTACGTAATTCTTAAATTACGTGGTAATTTTTTAATAATTTTTTATTCATAGTAAGAAGTATAATAGTATTTTAATAGGAACCAAATTATTATTGAGATTAAAGTTTAAATATTGTTTATAATTTTAATTTGTTTAAATAATTTATTATTTACAAAATTAGACAATTGTGTTAAATTGTTATTATTAAATTTAATAAGAATAAAAAATGAACAACTGAAAAGTAAAATATTAATTTTTTTCAATAAATTTATATTTATAAACATTCATAAACTTTTTTATAATTTTTTTCAAGTTTATGTCAAAAAAGCAATGTTGGCAAAGAGCGTTGTGAACAATTTTTCTATACTCAGCCAGCACTTGCCGCCGTGGCTTGTCCAAGCTTTGGCGAAACAAAAATTCTGTACTGCACCAGCACTAATTGTCGAGGCTCGGCTAGAATACGCCGAACAATAGTCTGAGTACTAAGCCAGTGGTGAACATCGACACTACACTGGCATTTCCCATTGGGAAAGGCCGAAAAAAATTTTAGGGTAATGTTTTTCAAAAGTTATTAGATTTGATTGAAAATGGTTACTCGGGGGTTTTTGGAGTCGCTGATTTCGAATCTGATGTTACTTTTTCAAAATTCAAAATGGCGGATCCAATATGGCGGACAATTTTTTAAAAAGTGATTAAATTTGCTTGAAAATGGTTACTCGGAAGTTTTTGGGGTCGCTGATTACGAATCTGATGTAAATTTTTTAAAATTCAAAATGGCGGATCTAATATGCCGGTAATTTTTTTTAAAACTGATTGGATTGGCTTTAAATTGACCATTTGGGGGTTTTTGATTATGTTAATTACGAATCTGACTTTAGAACAATATTATGCTTATCCTCCACGTCCGTTAGCCGTCAACAAAATTTTAATGACGTTGCCCAGCTCTTATCACAAGGAGGTCGACGTGCAAAAAAGCTACTTCTTTTATTTTATTTTAAAAATTTTTTTTTGTTTTTTTTATTTAAAAATTTTTTTCTGGATATTTTAATATTTTTTTCAATAAATAATATGAAATTTTAATTCTGCTTTCTAAATCTGAATCAACGATAATTATAACACTTATATAATTATGACATTTTTTATACAATGATAAAAAAGAGACTAACACAACATGTGGTTTGATTGAAAACAAGTGACGCACATATATATGCCACATTGAATGCACAATTTTTGTGTCCTTTTGTTGCACTTTGCATGATAGTGGCTATATTTTTCGAGTCAAAATACAAAAAAAAATTGTAAATAAAATTTAAAAACAACTGGCTTTTTTGCACTTCGACCTCCTGGTGGTAAGAGCAACGATAAACATATTATTGTTCTGATGTTAGATTCGTAATCAGCATTCTCAAAAACCCCGGAATGACCATTTTCAAGCAAATACAATCACTTTTTAAAAAATATGTCCGCCATATTTGATCCGCCATTTTGAATTTTGAAAAAGTGGTATCAGATTCGTAATCAACCACCCCAAAAACCCCCGAGTAACTATTTTCAAGCAAATCCAATCACTTTTTAAAAAATATGTCCGCCATATTGGATCCGCCATTTTGAATTTTAAAAAAGTAACATCAGATTCGTAAACAACGACCCCAAAAACCCCCGAGTAACCATTTTCAATCAAATCTAATAACTTTTGAAAAACATTACCCAAAAATTTTTTTCGGCCTTTTGCATTTTGGAAAAATGGCCATTTTCATATCCGCCATCTTGAATTTAATAAAAAGTAATTATGGATTTTTATAGCTGAGAGTTCGAGGACGCGATATTTTGTGCTTTCGAGGTCATATTCTTTAGTTTTCCATGTCAAAATAATAATTGAAAAAAATTTTTTTCATAAAAAAGTGTGTTTTTTTGCAATAAAAATGTTATACATTTTTTTGAGATAATTATAAACAAATTTTAGCTTCATATTCAGAAAGAGCGATAAATTTTACGTCGGAAATGGTATTTCCTAAAATTTTTAACTAATTATTTCATACAAAATAAGAGTCGTGAAATCATGGTACATTTTGTGTCCTGGTGGGCGTTAATGGGTTAACTTGAATTTAACCTACTTTTAAAACATGAACGTAAGAAAAGATGTTGTGCCAAAATTTTCTTCATTTTCTTCTTTTGCTTGTATAGAACTACCAATATATTTAACTATTATTCATTTCTTCAAAGCAATTGAAATTTTTAAAAATTTTAGTTTAAAGTCATCAAAAATTCAATAATTTCTGAAAGTTACAAATGTTTTCCACTAAATTTTTTTAAGTTAATTAAGACTAATAACTTTAAGAAAGTCATTTTGGAATTGAATTGTTTAAAATAAGATTTATTATAAATCGGAGTAAGAAACAATTGAGGTAAGGTTTAAAAATGTATTGTACCTAATTCACAAGTTTTTAAGGTAAGAAAAAATTAATTAAGAATTCAAGGTTTTTAAGTTATTTAAAAATGTTTATGGATACCAAAAACTCTAATTTTTGTAGTAATTCTACAAATTTAATATTTTTACAGTATTTTAATAAAATTCTTTGGCAATTCCTTTATCTCCTTGACCAATTTCATTTTCCCTCACGTTTCACTAATTTTCCTGACTTGTGGCAACCCTGTAATTGTAATAATTTAATTTATAAAAAATTGGTCTGTCATTTTATCTGTCAATTCACTCTCTAAATCTAAATTAATAACAATCATCACTTATTTTTATTAGTAACTAATTTTTCGTTTTTGAATTATTTAAATTTTACTAATAAACATTTTTAAAAATCTAAAAGTTTGTTTGATGTTTTGTCCCATATAATAAAGTATTTTTAAAAATCTAATAATTTACACTGAAAAGAAAAATTGATTTGATTTAAATAACATTACTTGTCTATTATCAAATAAATATTTACTTGAATCAAATAAATTTTATTTAAAGCAAATAAATTGTACTTGAATCAATAATTTCAGTATTTGCAGTAAATACTGTTGAAATTTCAACCCTTCGATATTAACGTTGTTGAGGGCGCCAATTTTTTTCTAGCATTATTTAGGATCTAAATTTATTCTATAATAAAATTGAAAAAAAATTTTATAACCGTTTTCGAAATTTTATATTTTGAAAAAATTAAAAATTTTCAAAATCCATACGATTGATTATTCAGAATCGTAAAAAAGCCTATAAAACATTCGTCAATTTTTACATTTTTTTAGTAACTGAAATCATACTACACTATAAAAAATTAATAAAAGTAATTTTTATCTGATTTACAATTATTTGTATTTTTCAAAAAATTAGATTTTTTGAAATAACCCAAGTGCGAAATGCCAAGACTGCAAAAACGGCCCATCATTGGTCTAGTAATGTCTGCCGAGAATTGGCAGTAGTTACTGGGCCATTACTGCTGTTCAAAACGTCCCATTGATGGGCCAATGATGGCGCCGATGGTCAGATTTTCAAATTTTTTAAGACTGGGCCAGCTCTCGGACCAATAATGGCACATTCATGGCAAAGTTGATCAATCTTTAATGGCAAAAAGCAATTGCCAGTGATGTGCCGACCATCGGCCCATTAATGGCACTCTAATGGCAAAAATTTTGTATCTTTAATGGCAAATTATAATTGTCAGAATTAAGACGTAGCTTGGCCCAATAACGGCACATTATTGGCAAAGTTGATAAATCTTTAAAGGAAAAATTCAATTGCCAGTGATGTGACGAAGATCGGCCCATTAATGACACATTACACGGAGAGAAGAGAATAGTGAAGGCGACTATCTATCGGTTCAGTTCCGATAACTAAACAGTCTTGTTAATTTTCGACGGACAAATTTAACAGTCGCATCTACTATACTATAGTAGGAACGACTGTCAGTTTAGTCAGAAAAACTAAACAGGAACTAAACCGCCAGGGGCGCTACAATCGCTCTTAATGTGTTTCTGCTACTAAACGCGTTTTGTTGTCACGACAATAACTCTTCTCTCAGTGTAGTGGCACTTTAATGGCAAACATTTTGTATCTTTGATGACAAATTGTAATTGCCAGAATTGGGGCGTAGCTTGGCTCAATAATGGCACATTAATGTCTATCATTTTGTATCTATGATGGCAAATTATAATTGCCAATATTGGGACGTAGCTCGGCCCAATAATGGCACAGTATTGGCCAGTGTAGTGTAGCTTATAAGAACCCTTTTGCATTATCGACTTCACGTCAGAGTAGCAGAGTGGTCAGAGTGTTAGGCTGTGGTGCGTCAGGTTCAGGTATCGATCCCCGCGAGCGGTAAGAATTTTTCAAATATTTGTAAGTTTGCGATTAATTTAGGGAAATAAACTGTATAAATATTATAAATTAATTAGTTAATTAAATAAAAAATTTATATTTTTTTTATTTTTTCAACACTGGGGAGTAATGGCAGCCAATAATGAGCCATTAATGTTTACCGAGAATCGGCCGATGATTGGCTGCCGACGGCCTACCGCGGTTAACCTCCCGACAGTCGGGCCACTATTGTCTGCCAAGAGTAGGCACTGACTATGCCGTCACTGGGCCAGTTTTGGGCCGTTTTTAATTTCGCACTTGGGAATTAAAATTTTTTAATATCCATACAATTGATTGTTTAGAATCATATGAAATAAACGTATTTATTTATTTAAAAAATTATTAACTAATTAAATTTTTTGACCGTTTTTGAAGCATATTATAATTTTAAATAGGTACTAAAATTTGTCAGAAAAAACATTGACCACACATAAAGAATAAAAATTTAGATGTGTTGGAACTTCACCGGTTTCTCCGGTAGTATTAGATTCATTTTCTGTATATTAAGATTTTTTATCAACCAAATTATAAATTATTAATTTAAATTTAATTTAAAAATTTAAAATAAAAAAACCTTAAATATATTTTTAGATTTTTTTTTAAAATTAATTCATTCTCATCATTCACAATAAACAATTATTTTAGAAAAGATCTCTGCATTTTATTCTAAATTCACAATTGCAAAATTTCTTTTTCAGAGAAGACAGAAATCTTGATTGAGAATAAAAAAAAATAAATTAGAAAATACGAAAAGAAAGTGAATGTTTGGTTCTTTAAAAAATTTATTATGCATGTTATATTACCGAGAAGATGTTTTCGCGAGGCGAAAGCCAGTTGATCGAGTGCTTATGTCGCGAACGTGAATGAATGACAGATAGAAATTGCCAATTTCAATATGTTTTCAAATTATTAATAATTTATAGTGCTGACTAAGTACACTTTTAACTTTCCTCGCATATGTTGAACAAATTTTATCCCCGAAAAAAGAAAATAATAATAATTTCTCCGAAACGAATGTGTATAATTTAATATTTCTAATGCAAAAATGAATAATCTCCTAAAGAGAATTTTCCCAAAAGGAAATCTTATAAATTTTAATCATCATGAATAAAAGATTAGTCGCTATAAATAAATGCTTTTCCTTGAAAATTTAAAGAAATAGTTTCAACCTTTTCGGAGACTTTAAAAAACCGCAACTTTTTAAAATTGAAGCACAAAAGTCCAGAGAGGGAATGACTATTTTCTAAATTAAATTCAGCCTTTAAGTTCCAGTAACCGGGAAAAGCCCTTTCCACATCTTTTCTCCTAAGTTGGGTAATTTCTCTGTATGTTTTCATTCTCGTTTCCCATAGTATATAAATGACAACAACATTAAAAACATCAAAAAGTAGAGCAAAACAATATCAACGCTAAATTAGTTTTTTTGTATTCCTCAAACAAAAAAAAGAAAACAAATTGAATTTACAATTGGGCAACAAAAAAAAAGAAAAAATTCATTAGACTTAACACCTTTGCTTGAACGAATTTCAAATATGCGGAAAAGGAAATGTTGGAAGAAAACTCAATTTCGAGCCGTGTGAAAAAAAGTGCAATGAATAATAGAGTCAGCTGAAGATTAGATGGCTAAGAAAGTTTGCGTGCCTTGCATCCAGCAGCCTGTGTGTGGTTTATCAGAAATTCAATAGACTATCGATTTGAAAGTAAATGTGATTCCCTAAAGACGAAAATTGCTAAAAATAGCTATCTCCCGTTATATCTTTAAATGAAAATGTTATAAATATGATTCTTATAAAATTAAATTCATTTCAATGCGAAGGAAAAAATTTGCCAAGATAATTTTTTGTTTTGCACGAAGAAAAAATAAATATTAAATTTTCTAAAAGAGTATTTTACACGTTGCGGTTTGATTTAAAAAAAATTATTCCTTTTTCCAATTACGAAGAATGTTTTGTAAACAATTTGTTTAGTGATGACAAATTTATTTCCCTGACCTGGCCCTTAATTGTAATCGATTAAAATTTTTTCAAATTTATATTTAGAAAATAAATTTTGTGAAACTGTTTTTGCAACAAAAATTTAGAAGTTATTTTATTTTCCATAATTTGCGTTAACAAATCAAATTGTTTTAAAATTTTAGAAAATAACGCTTTTGTTAGAAATTAATATTTACTAGCAATAATAATAACATAATAATATTAATAAAATTATCCACTATTTTACTTCTATTTATATCAGTAAATTTTTCCCCCAAGATAACCATTTAACGCCAGGAATTTTATTTTCACAAATAAGGTGAAAATTTACAAGTTCTCAACTTTTTCAATGTAATAAAAACGTTGGTAGGTTTGAAGCTTTGAACATATTTCATGCTATTTATCTGTCAAGTAAGTAATAAAACTTTCCTCCGTGAAGGTAATTCCAGTTTAAACTATATTCTATATAGAGTAAAGTTCTATTTTTTATTTGTTAACGGAAATAAACTTCATTTTTCAATAAAGAGAAGCACAGGGTAGCTAAAGCTATCTTCAATTTTTATGAATTATCCATTGGAAAACTAGTACAAACAATTAGTACAGTTTTAAACTTTGATCACAATTTTTTAAAAGCTTTTCACTAATTTCGTATATTATTAACAACCCAAGTGCGAAATTAAAAACGGCCCAAAACTGGCCGAGTGACGGCATTGTCAGTGCCTACTCTTGGCAGACAATAGTGGCCCGACTGTCGGGAGGTTAACCACGGTAGGCCGTCGGCAGCCAATCATCGGCCGATTCTCGGTAAACATTAATGGCCCATTATTGGCTGCCATTACTCCCCAGTTTTGAAAAAATTAAAAAAAATATATTTTTTATTTAATTAACTAATTAATTCATAATATTTATACAGTTTATTTCTCTAAATTAATCGCAAACTTACAAATATTTGAAAAATTCTTACCGCTCGCGGGGATCGATACCTGAACCTGACGCACCACAGCCTAACACTCTGACCACTCTGCTACTCTGACGTGAAGTCGATAATGCAAAAGGGTTCTTATAAGCTACACTACACTGGCCGATACTGTGCCATTATTGGGCCGAGCTACGTTTTAATATTGGCAATTTTAATTTGCCATCATAGATACAAAATGATAGACATTAACCCTTTAAGGACCAAATGTACAAAAATGTTATCCGAAATTTGGGAGCAATTTTTAGTATGAAAACGGATTGCTAAAAATTTTGCAAAAGACATTTCTTAAAGCTCAGGAACCGCTCTTTCGAATGCTGCAATAACAAATATTTAAAATTTATAAATAAACAAATTACATACAGTTATTTAAAAAAAAACACAATTTTTTCAAGATTTTTTTTTGAAAATCAAATTTTTTTTATTATTTATGGCGAAGGAATACGTCTCAAAGGTAAAAATATCGCGTCAAAAATGTCTAACCTAAAAAGTTGTGAAATAAAAATTAAAAAAAAACAAAATGGCGGATCAAAAATGGCGTTCAAAGTTGGCTTTTTAATAAATAATATACAAGTGCACATTTTTTAAAAACCTCACAGATTCGCTTAAAACTGGTTACTCGGGGGTTTTTGAGGTCGCTGATTACAAATATGATAATAGTTTTTAAAAATTCAAAATGACGAATCCAATATGGCGGACACTTTTTTTTAAATTTTATCGGATTCGCTTGAAACTGATTACTCGGGGGTTTTTAAGGTCGCTGATTACGAATATGATAATAGTTTTCAAAAATTCAAAATGGCGAATCCAATATGGCGGACACTTTTTTCAAAATTTCATCTGATTCGCTTGAAACTGTTTACTCGGGGGTTTTTGGGGTCTCTAATTACGAATATGATAGTAGTTTTTAAAAATTCAAAATGACTAATTCAATATGGCGGATACTTTTTCTAAAAGTTCATCGGATTCACTTGAAACTGATTAGGAAGGGTTCTTGGTGTCTCTGATTATGAATATGATAGTAGTTTTTAAAAAATAAAAATTTCGGAGCATGTACATTATTCAGGTTAGAAATTATAAAAATTTAAACCGTTTTTGCTTTCAAATAATTTGTGTAAAATATAATAGTAATAATAAACTTAATAATAATAATAATACTAATCATAACTATTTCTTTGTTATAATAATAATACTAATAGGAACTGTTCTTTGTTATTATCGAGTTTTGTCTGTCTTTGAAGCCTTATAAATAAAGATTAATTATGTTTAAGGGGCAAATTTTCTCGAGTGTACCAAAGTCAAAATTGCAAGTTGTTGGATCGGGCTAATATTTTCACAGTATTTAGTAATATGTATGACTAATTAACTACCACGTAATATACAAATAAAATTTTTTTGGTAGGGCGTTGTCGGCAGTGGCGAGACAGCGGGTATAGCGAGACACTGCGATATTTCAAACAGCTGAGTTGACAGTGTTGCTTTTTTTGGTGTAAAAGTAAAGTTTTATTCTGTTGAAGCTTTTTTATATGATACATACTTTCTGGATGTAAAATCTGTCACTATAATGCTGTCAATAGTTTTAAGCAAGTTTTAAACTTTTATTCTTCGTATGAAAAAGTGTTTATAAAATTAAACTTTTCAAAATTTGGTTAACGGCAAATATTTTAAGTTATTAGTATGTAAGATTCCTTCAAAATTCCTAGAACATTATGCATAATAGTCCGATAGACACAATTGTAGATCGTTATTACCGTAAATTACTGTTTCGGCAATGGCGAGACACTTATTGTCGGCAGTGTCCGGACACTGCTTGTTTAAATCTAATAAAATAGCACATTTCTAAATGACTTTGGTATTATTTTTTTTAAGTTTTGTCGGCAATATTTTGCATAACAATAACCTAATCAAAAGTTGCGTATGTATTTTCAAATAATCCGTAATAATAAAAATAATAATCTTAACTCTTTTTTTAGATTTAAAAAATGTAATTAATTTAAAAGGGACACAAAGGAACCCAAATGCTTTGAAATTAAAAGCCGTAAAAGACATTGTAATTGAAAAATTTGCGATTTAAAGTAATGTCTCGCCACTACCGACGTTTTTGAATATCGGTAGTCGCGGGACATTTTTGAAATTCGGTAATAACTTTTTTTTTTGAAGACATATGCTATCTATATTATGTAAATTTGTAAAAGATAGTCTCACTAGTCTGTCTGCACAAAAGCAGACCAAATATTCATGAAAATATGAATCCTACACAAAAAAAACAAAGCGTGTCTCGCCACTACCGACTCTCCCCTATAATATTTTTTTTGGTTTTTCTTTCAAGAAGGACCCTTTTTTTCTTTTTCTTGTACCAAAAGAAAGCTTAAGATGTGTACTTTCAATATATAAAACGAAAAAAAAGCTTTTTTTCGAATTAGTAATTAATTAATTAATAAAAATTGAAATATTTTACAACAAAATAAAGTTAACGCAATTCTGAAGTTACTACTGTAAAATATTACAAAAATTGATGTATATGGTACGAAATTTTTATTTTTTGAAAACTACTACCATATTCGTAATTAGAGATCCCAAGAACCCCCGAGTAATTATTTTCAAGTGAATCCGATGAAGTTTTAGAAAAAGTATCCGCCATATTAAATCGCCATTTAAAATTTTTGAAAACTACTATCATATTCGTAATTAGAGATCCCAAGAACACCGAGTAATTAGTTTCAAGTGAATCCGATAAAGTTTTAAAAAAAGTATCCGTCATATTGGATTCGCCATTTTGAATATTTAAAAACTATTATCATATTCGTAATCAGCGACCCCAAAAACCCCTGAGTAACCAGTTTTAAGCGAATACGATGAAGTTTTGAAAAGTGTCCGCCATATTGGATTCGCCATTTTGAATTTTTAAAAACTATTATCATATTCGTAATCAGCGACCCCGAAAACTCCCGAGTAACCAGTTTTAAGCAAATCCGATGAAGTTTTGAAAAAAGTGTCCGCCATATTAGATTCGCCATTTTGAATTTTTGAAAACTATTATCATATTCGTAATCAGCGACCTTAAAAACCCCCGAGTAATTAGTTTCAAGCGAATCCGATAAAATTTTGAAAAAAGTGTCCGCCATATTAGATTCACCATTTTGAATTTTGAAAAACTATTATCATATTTGTAATCACCGACCCCAAAAACCCCCGAGTAACCAGTTTCAAGCGAATCTGTGAGGTTTTTAAAAAAATGTGCACTTGCTGTATATTATTTATTAAAAAGCTGACTTTGAACGCCATTTTTATCCGCCATTTTGTTTTTTTTCGAATTTTTATTTTACAACATTTTAGGTTAGACATTTTTGACGCGATATTTTTACCTTTGAGATGTATTCCTTCGCCATAAATAATAAAAAAAATTTGATTTTCAAAAAAAAATCTTGAAAAAATTGTGTTTTTTTTAAATAACTGTATGTAATTTGTTTATTTATAAATTTTCAATATTTGTTATTGCAGCATCCGAAAGAGCGGTTCCTGAGCTTTAAGAAATGTCTTTTGCAAAATTTTTAGCAATCCGTTTTCATACTAAAAATTGCTCCCAAATTTCGGATAACATTTTTGTACATTTGGTCCTTAAAGGGTTAATGTGCCATTATTGAGCCAAGCTACGCCCCAATTCTGGCAATTACAATTTGTCATCAAAGATACAAAATGTTTGCTATTAAAGTGCCACTAATGTGTCATTAATGGGCCGATCTTCGTCACATCACTGGCAATTGAATTTTTCCTTTAAAGATTTATCAACTTTGCCAATAATGTGCCGTTATTGGGCCAAGCTACGCCCCAATTCTGGCAATTATAATTTTTTATCAAAGACACAAAATTTTTGCCATTAAAGTGCCACTAAAGTGCCATTAATGGGCCGATGGTCGGCACATCACTGGCAATTGCTTTTTGCCATTAAATATTGATCAACTTTGCCATGAATGTGCCATTATTGGGCCGAGAGCTGGCCCAGTCTTAAAAAATTTAAAAATCTGACCATCGGCGCCATCATTGGCCCATCAATGGGACGTTTTGAACACCAGTAATGGCCCAGTAACTACTGCCAATTCTCGGCAGACATTACTAGACCAATGATGGGCCGTTTTTGCAGTCTTGGCATTTCGCACTTGGGAAGCAATAGAAAATCTACTTGGATAATTTTGAATAAAATAAAATTCTTTATATGGAAAGCTATGGAAAAAGTTGTAAAATCTAACTAAGAACAGAGAAAGTGATATATGAAGCATATAAATATTTAAAAAAAATTTATTTAGTAGCACATTCATCCTATTTTTATTTGGACTTATATACATGCATCCAGTTATAGTAATATAAACGATATAATGATGAATATGAGTAGTGCACTAAATATAAGTTTCAGTCTATATGCTTTTGATTATTATTTCACTATCAAATAACGATCGTGAATAGATATAGAAATACATCACATATACATACGGGCAATTCCACGTGAGATTTAAGTCGACCTCTTAAAATCAGCCAAAAATATTTTTTTTCTATTCTGTATCAAAAAAAACAAATACGTATTTTTTATTTTTGTTTAATTGTCCAAATTTTTGAGTTATGAATTTTCGAAATTTTGGACTTTTAATTGTAGACCTACATTCAGTAGCTTATAAGTCCGAAAATATTGAGTTTAGGAAAAAGTTGTTAAAGAATGAAAGTTTTAGTTTTCTTTCGACTTTTAAGAAATGTAAACAAAAAAATGTTTTTAAAATTTTTTATTAAAAAAAATCTTTTCTTTTATAAACAAATAAAGTTTTTTTTAACTTTAGGCCTAATTTTTTTATTTTTTTAAAATTTATTTACACCTTATAATATAGAGAAGATTGTCCAAAAAGTCCCGAAATGGGCCTGATGTGTTAAATGAATTTTAAAACATTTTCAAAAATCATTTGCAAGCATCACAGTGGGATTTTTTTACAATTAACGTTTTAAAACTGTCTACAGCGTATAATTTTTAATCTATTTGAGTGTTATTTGTTTTAAATTAAAGGGTCTATGCTGTAGACAGTTTTAAAAAGTCATTTGTGAAAAAATCCCACTGTGATGCTTGCAAGTAATTTTTGAAAATGTTTAATATAAATAATTCAAATTGTTATTAAAAATATGAAATTTTTAACTTTACAATCATGCAAATATTTTCATTTGAAAGAGTGGACAATTTTGTGTAATTATTGTAAGTTTTATTAATTTATTGTAAACGGCTTTTGAGTTATTAAATTTTTTTAAACTGTTGTAATATTTTGTTTAACACAATTGAGCTGGTCTGGCCCAAAAACTTAAAAAAATTGAGTTTTTATGAAAAAATGTTATAGAGAAAAGTTGTTTGTATTTTCCTAATCTAAAATAATACACAGTTAAAAATTCTGAAATTTAAAAAAAAAGAGTTTTCAAAATTTTGAAACTATTGTAGTTTTTGTAGTTTTTGACGAAAATGGCTGGTTAACGAACTTAGCCTTCATTTTTACACCAACTTTAAGTGTGTTAAATTTAAAAATGATCCCATAAGTTTTTCAAGAGTTATCGTGGGAACAACATTTTGGTCTACAGACAGACACACAGACAGGCGTACTCGCCGGACCATGTTTTTCGGGTTCAAGGGACCCCAAAACGTAAAGATTTTATAAAATTAGCAGAGGTCAATTTTCGACCTTCTCGTGTGATGAAAATGTAAAAAAGTATAAAAATATCCGGCCCAAAGTTAAAAAAACTTAATTTATTTATAAAAAAAAAAATTTTTTTAATAAAAAATTAAAAAAAAATTTTTTCGTTTACATTTTTTAAAAGTCGAAAGAAAACTAAAACTTTCATTCTTTGACAATTTTTTCCTAAACTCAATATTTTCAGACTTATAAGCTACTGAATATAGGTCTACAATTAAATATCCAAAATTTCGAAAATTCATAACTCGAAAATTTAGACAATTAAACAAAAATAAAAAAATACGTATCTGTTTTTTTTCGATACAGAATAGAAAAAAAAATGTTTTTGGCCGATTTTAAGAGGTCGACTTAAATCTCACGTGGAATTGCCCATATGTATCAAGTGTACTTCTATAATTAGCAAAATTTATCATATTGTCAGGAGCACCAATTTATTTATATTAAACACACATGAGTTTCATTTACCAACTTTCAATATCAACATACATTTTCCCAATAAAATATTATCCGTTTAATAATAATTATTCACTAAACCCATTGCAGTTATAATAACGGCGCAGAAACAAGTTAATTAAAATGGAAATAATAAATGCGTATATCAATTGGAGTTTATTGTTAATTGGTAGATGATAAAAATTCTAATACAACTTGTGCTAATACCTATTTATTAAACAAAACTATTTAGTATATGTTTAAAATTTTTTAACTTTTATTGTTTTAAAATAAGCAAAGTGTTTATTGAATGGATTGTCGTCTTAATAAATTGACAAATTACTAATTTGCTGTTTAATAGAAGTGTCATTTGGTTTAGTTATTATTTTGCCGAAATGCTCATACTGTTAACTTGAAAGTACCAAATTGCAAGTAAATGCAATACCAATATTTGGATTAAATCGGGCCATATCTGAAGACTCTCAGAGCGGGCATGCGAATTCAGATCCCTTTTTAATAAACTTTTTGAATATTCTAAGAGGATCTCATCCGCGTTAATCCCCAGAAATAGTAAATTATCAAGATTCCAATAATCCTTCATATTCCCCTGAACAAAATACTGATTCAGTTGTATCTGCCCGTTTTCAGACGTATAGCATAACTAGGAGTATTTTTGAGCAGCTGAAGCAGGCTCTTAAAGAAAGTTAGCTGAATCCGCTCCAAGAGATCATCAAAGAGATCACCGAATCCCCAGGATTCGACACCATAATATGTTACTGCAGACTAAACCATTAAATAGTTTCGAAAAAGTGGGCCACGAATCAGCCTTGGAGCTATGAATCACTCTCAGAGTCGCACCTATCGCAGCGTTATCACAGTGGTTCAAATTTGCAATTTACTGTTCAAAACAGTCTACAGCTTACAATTTTTAACCGATTTAAGTGTTCTTTTTATTAAATTAACGAGAAATAAATTTTTAAGACATTCCTCGAGGCCGATTTTTGAGTTTTTAATTTATTTATTTTTTTAATCAAAGTTAACAAATTAATACAATTTTTTAAAAAAGGACGTTTATTCTCTTATTCTGTTACTGCACATACCCTAAATCAGTTCCAATTAATCCAAAATGACCAACAGACAATTAATAAAACATTAAATAATTTATTTAAATCGTTATAAACAATGTTAATTAACAAATAGATAACTTTGATTCCTCTCAACTAAAAAATGTTTTTTACTCATGTTTACTAAAAAAATTTTTTTCACGTTTACTTTTTTATTCACGTTTATTTAAAAGAATATAATTCCTCCTTGTTTAAAAAATAACTTATTTTAATTGTTATAAACATATTAATTAACAATTAGTTAACTTTGATTCCTCTTCACTAAAAAATTTATTTTTCACGTTTACTTTTTTATTTAGGGTTAGATAAATAAATAATAAAATTAAGTATTTGTTAATTAATATGTTTATAACAATTAAAATAAGTTATTTTTTAAACATTGAGGACACATATTTTTTAAATGAACCTAAATAAAAAAGTAAACGTGAAAATAAATTTTTTTAGTGAACAGGAGTCAAAGTTAACTATTTTTCAATCAATATTGTTTATAACAATTTAAATAAGTTACTTTTTAAACAAAAAGAACATGTATTCTTGAAATTAACTTAAATTAAAAATAAAATGTGGAAAAATAACATTTTTAGTGGAGAGGAATCAAAGTTAACTCAAAGTTAACAATTATCCTTGAAAATTTGATCCAAAGGAAGGTAGATAAAATAATAACAATTATGGCATTATTTAATTTATTTAACAAAAACGACGTTTTGATGACATAGGTTCGTCATCCTCTTCAGGTTCACTGAGAACAAGAAAATTAATTAAATTAATTTAAAAAAATTAGAAAAAAAGAAAAAATTATTTTTTTAAATAAATAAATTACCTAAATTGTAAATATAAGTTACATAGTAACATCCCTGGTTAAAAAACCGGACAGATTTCGGACTAATCCGAAATTTGTCCGAAACAATGCGGTTTATGGTCAGGTTTTTGTCATCCGAAATTAATCTGGAAAAATCCGAATTCTATACGGTTTGTGAACAACTAGTGAAACCGGAGTTGGTCCGATGAAGTCCGAAATTAATCTGTTAATTTTAACTAGTGAATCCGGAATTAGTCCGAAACAATCAAAAATTAGTCCAGACAATTTAGTGAATGTTAATAAAAAAATAATTATAGAAGTTACACAAATTAATTATTATTACTTTATGGTACATGGTGGATTCCACGTCAGTTCAACACACTTATTTTCATGACTTGTTGGGATTTGGCTGTAATTTTGTAAATTCATTACTTTTATAGTGATAAACAACTCCACCAAATATTTTTTCAAAATTTTGAAAATTACCAAAAATATGGCATTTTCAAAATTTTTGTCTTCTTTTTTTGAAAGTGCTATAACTTTGGTTCTAATTAACCGATTTTGGATTTTAAAAAAAGGATTTCTTTGGTTTTAAGTATATTTTAAGTTAAAATTAAAATAAAAAAAAAATTCAAAAAATTTTTTTTTTTGAAATTTTGAAAAATTAAAAATCCGTTTTTGAAAAAACATCATCTTCGATTTTTTTCAAAATTTTACTAAATGTTAGGGAAAATGTGCTTTACATGTCCTGTAAATTTCATCTTGGGATCTCAAAGGGATTCGGAGTAAAAAAATAAAACGTAACCACAAATTATGAACATATGGGGCAAAATTCCTCACCTGCCCAGGTAAAAAAATGAATTTTCTCTAAACTTTGATACAATGTTACTATTATTAGTAGAAGTGTAAATATTAATTTTTTTTTGAATTTGATAAAATATTTTTTGAGTTATGGAGTTTCAAAATTTTGATTTTTTTGAAAATATATTTTTTTCGATTTAATATATTGATAAGTAAAATTAAGCAAATTTAAAGTATGAATAGTGGTTTTTAAAGGGGTTTTCACGGGCTATAAGCTGGTGACCTTTTTTCTATGAGCCATGTAAGAATCAGAGTGGGACCATGAGAATTTTTGAGGAAAATAATAATTTATCATTATTTTAAATAGAAAATGATGATTTATAATTAATTTCTTCAAAAAGATCCATGGTCCCACTCTGAGTTTTACATGGCTCATATGAAAAAAGGTAAGCTTTCGATTGGGATAGGTTAGAAAAAAATTAAAAACACCGATTTTGAGATACAGTAGAACTTGGTTAATACGATTCTGTAGGGACCGCACTAAGAATGCGGCTTATGCGGGAAAACGTATTAGGTGGGATATAAAAAGTATATCTTTAATTACAGGGACCACCATAAATGAGCGTCTTAAGCGGGAAATCGTATTAAACGGGATCGTATTAACCGGGTTCTACTATATATTGAAATTAAGAATTTGACCTTGAATTTCAAGGTCAAATTGACAGAAAACAACTTTTTTTCATCACTAGCTTATAGCCCGTGAAAACCCCTTTAAAAACCACTATTCATACTTTCAATTTCATTAATTTTACTTATAAATATATTAAATCGAAAAAAATATATTTTCAAAAAAATCAAAATTTTGAAACTCCATAACTCAAAAAATATTTTATCAAATTCAAAAAAAATTAATATTTACACTTCTACTAATAATAGTAACATTTTAGCAAAGTTTAGAGAAAATTCATTTTTTTACCTGGGTAGGTGAGGAATTTTGCCCCATATGTTCATAATTTGTGGTTACGTTTTATTTTTTTACTCCGAATCCCTTTGAGATCCCAAGATGAAATTTACAGGACATGTAAAGCACATTTGCCCTAACATTTAGTAAAATTTTTAAAAAAATCGAAGATGATGTTTTTTCAAAAACGGATTTTTAATTTTTCAAAATTTCAAAAGAAAAATTTTTTTGAATTTTTTTTTTTTATTTTAATTTTAACTTTAAATATACTTAAAACCAAAGAAATCCTTTTTTTGAAATCCAAAATCGGTTAATTAGAACCAAAGTTATAGCACTTTCAAAAAAAGAAGACAAAAATTTTGAAAATGACATATTTTTGGTAATTTTCAAAATTTTGAAAAAATATTTGGTGGAGTTGTTTATCACTATAAAAGTAATGAATTTACAAAATAACAGCCAAATCCCAACAAGTCATGAAAAGAAGTGTGTTGAACTGACGTGGAATCCACCACATTCAACATATTTTTCGATTTACCTATCGCAATTTTATTTACATTAACTTAAAATTTCTAACGCTTGGGGATTCGAACCTACACCTTCTAACATTATAACGCACCGAAATCGAATACACTAACCACTATACCACGCTCGCATATGCAAGTTCAAATTCATACACGGAGAGAAAAATCAAGCGTTTGTAGTAAGACATGGTCTATACTTAAAAAGCACGGCGCTGTTTATACTCGATTTGTAGAAATCTATGCTAAAAGAGTAGGGACCTATACTCTTTTAGTAGAGACCTATACTCTTTTAGCATAGATTTTTACAAATCGAGTATAAACAGCGCCGTGCTTTTTAAGTATAGACCATGTCTTGCTACAAATGCTTGATTTTTCTCTCCGTGTATAATAGAATTTATGAAGTGCCACGAAAAGAAATGACAAAAAACTAACGCATCAGTGTTATTTATAATATTAAAAAAGATAACTAATAATACTAGTGTAATATCAAATTGACTGCAAAAGTAAATATTTTATTTACCATAAGTAAATACCCTGAATAAAAAGTCGGACCGATTTCGGACTAATCCGGAATTTGTCCGCAATAGTACGATTTATTGTGGAGTTTTTCACCCTGAATTAAGTTTAAAATCAATACCGTTTTTTTTTTTTTTTTTTTTTTTTTTATTATAACTATTGAATCCGTAATTAGTTCTATTTAGTCCGAAGTTAGTCAGATTATATGCAACTAGTAAAGTAGTAAAGAAGTAGTAAAGAAGTAATCCGATTGGTTTAACCAGTGAATCCGCAGCTAATCCGAAACAGTCTGCTTATGGATAGGTTTTTGTCGCTTGGAATTTGTCCGGATAGATTCAAACCAAATGCGGTTTGTGTATAACCAGTGACTCCGGAATTATTCGGATCTAATCCTATCATGACCGTTCCCGGTCATTTTCCCGAAACCAATTTCCCGAATGTATTTTTTCCCGAATGACCTTTTTCCCGAATACCTTTTATCCCGAATTCCTTTTTCCCGAATCCATTTTACCGAATGACTATGTTCCCGAAAATAAAATTTCAAATTTTTATTCCTAAATGTAAATATATAAAATATATAAAAGTTGTAAATATGTATATAAAAATTTGTGTGAATCGTAACAGGAGTATAGCTACCCCTAGGGATCGTAGGACCTTGCAGCTGGTGGGGTGGCTTAAAGGCCTAATCGGGGAGTACCTCTGGACCCCGTTCTTTCCCTCGTTGGTCGTTTGCGGCGGCCTGCTCCTCATAAGGGAGGGACCGCCCAATAGACCAGCTCCATGGAGTAGAGGGTAAGAATGGTGAGGAAGCAACCTTTGGGCGTTCAAAAATGATCACCACTGGAAGCGGAGGGGTGTACTGCCTGCGGGGCCCCAACTAAGAAACGGTCCCCCAATCCAAGATGTTTCTGCCGTGTCGATGGATGAATGGCACTAGGGTTACCAAATCTGTCGCTCACGACGGGCCGGCCGCCTGTCTGTCTCTCGGGATTGTACTGGTCGGTGAGTAATCCCGTAAAGCTCGGGGGAGCGATCCGGCTGGGGTTCCGGCAGGCGGGCGGGCGGCTGGTCTTGGCGTGATGTGAACGGAGGTGTCTTAAACGGCGGCTCCGGAACACCGGGCGACCTTCCGGTAGTATTAGCCTTACTCCTGCAAGCGGGGCTCTGCAGGAGTGGACTTTCTTTTCCCTTGCTACTCGTGGGTCTTCAAATGGAGAATCAATTCAACAATCTAAATTTGGGTGACAAAGGGGTCTCGTTTGCTGCGTCTACAACCTCCTCGGAAGTTGTGGATGTGACGGTCTCGAACCCTGAAATCGTGGGTCAGTCTCCCCCCTCCTCTTTGGCTGCTCCTTCGGGTTCTTCGGGATCTGATGGTAATGTGGTCTTAGGTGGGGGAGGAGATTCGGAGGCTGTGCAAATGGCCCCAATCAGAAGAAAGCGCCTTACCGGTTCTGAAAAGAAACGGTTAAGGAAAGAACGGCTAGCAGCCAGTGTAAACAACTCGGTTTCCTCGGGTGTTGCTACTGGGTCGAAGAGAAAGAGTGGCCAGGATGCATCACCTCTGGAAAAAAAAGAGGGTGTAAAAAGGCCAAAGTCGGTCCAACAGAGTACCAGGAGAGAGGGGTACAATGTTGGGCTAACAATGGCCCAAAGGACAAATCCTCTAACGATGGTGGTCTATAGCGAGGGCTACCCAGATGTGGCGCTCACTGATGTGGCGCTCAGTTTGGACTTCTTAGGAAGACCGTTGTGACGCTCACCTGTGAGGAGCCGGTCGAAAGGTGGCCGCGTTTTGAGACTTCCTTCTGCAGAGGAGGAGTCTTTATCTTCATCGCTTCCAACCCGGAGGCTGTGGAATGGCTGACAAAATGTGTGGCCGACCATGAGCCCTGGGAGGGAGCGAGGTTGAAAATTGGTGGGGTTGAGATGCTCCAAAGAATGGTAAAGGCTACTGCGTGGTTCCCGGGAGAAACGGCGGACGCGCGGACGGTCTTGCGACATTTGGAGGCTTTCAACCCCACGTTGAAGACATCGACTTGGCGTTTGCTGAATGTTGATGGGTCTCAGGTGGCGAACAGGGGGGACAAGAGTTTTCTTCTTGTCGCTTAAGTCCCTGAAAGTCAGGCGAGGGCTATAGAGGCCCTCGAATTTAAGCCTCACTATCACTTCGGGCGGATAACCTTTAAGGTAACTGTCCCTGATCGTGACGGCACAAGCAATGTAGAGGAGGGAGAAGAGCAAACATAATTCACTGTTTGCAAACTCTCCGCTATTCAGATTAACTTGCATCATAGCAAAGGCGCCTCATCAGTACTGACGAGGAGCATGGCTAAGTTGCACACAGGCATCTCACTAATCCAAGAACCATGGTTAGTAAGAGGTGTCATTAGGGGGCTTGGTGGGGTTGGTCTAGTTTGTTACAGGGACTGCAGAGCTGCCAAACCCAGAGCGTGCATTCTTACTAAGGGTGTCAACGCAACTCCACTATCGGATCTGTGTTCAGGGGACCTAATGGTGGTGGTAACTAACCTGGAGGGTATAGGTAAGACGGTCGTAGGATCGGCATATTTTCCATATGATAATAAAAATAATCCGCCAATTGAAGTTCGTAGGTTGGTGGACTACTGTATGGAAAAGGGACTTCCTCTGCTGCTGGGCTGCGATGCAAACTCACAACATACGGTGTGGGGGAGCTCAAAGGACAACCAGAGAGGGCAGGAGCTACTGGAATATCTAATCGGAACGAATCTAGATATTCTCAACACGGGTTCGACCCCGACTTTTAGCAATGCGATTAGGCAGGAAGTGATTGATATCACTCTCTGCTCCAAAAGCATTGGAAATAAGGTAAGAAGATGGACCATTGGTAAGACTTGCTAGGGCGAGTCTGACCCTGGGATATGTCCCAGTAGCGTGGAGGGGTACAAAAGTTGTATTCTTACCTAAAGCGGGCAAGAACGGTTATACCTCACCGAAGGATTTCCGTCCCGTTAGCCTTACATCCTTTATCCTAAAATTAGTTGAAAGGTTGGTAGATAGATATATTCGCAGTGAGATTTTGGAGCGGTTCCCGCTACAAAAGGATCAATATGCGTATAGAGCGGGATGCTCTACGGAAACAGCTCTGGCTAGAGCAGTAGACCTAATTGATGGGCAACTGCAGAATCAGGGCTTTGCTGTGGGTGTTTTTATGGACATAGAAGGAGCTTTTAGTCAGGCCTCTCCGGAATCCATAAAAAGAGCTATGACAGCTTTTAATATTCCTACAGGAGTGGTTGATTGGACCTGTCATATGTTAAAAAACAGGAACCTCTTATCAACTAAAGGAGACTCAGTCCTGAAAGGGACAGTCAACTCTGGATGCCCCCAAGGAGGTGTTCTTTCACCCTTGCTCTGGTCTTTGGTAGTGGATGAACTACTGAGAATTCTGACCGAAGCAGGATACCATGTAATTGGTTATGCGGATGACATTTTGTTAATCGTTCGCGGTCCCCACCTTGAAGTTATACTCGAAGTGGCCCAAAAAGCGTTACCCTCCTGTGGATCCCTGGTCACAGTGGATTCGCGGGAAACGATAGGGCGGATGAGCTAGCCAAAGAAGGGGCTAGAAAACAACTTATTGGACCTGAACCTCCCATTGGTGTTTCCAACAAATGCTTGACACTGGAAATTAAACAGTGGATAGCTGCGGAACACCAAAGGGAATGGCAGGTAACTAAGGGCTGTAGACAAGCCAAGGTACTCATGGGAAGTAGTATTAACCCTATGAGGAAAGCGGAATTCCGCAAATTAAATATAAAAGAGGCAAAGATCATAACGGGGCTATTAACTGGCCATGGTGATCTGCGCTATCATAGGCACAAAATGGGGATCCTAGATGACCCAAAGTGCCGTAGGTGTGGAGAGGAATATGAAACCCCGATACACATCTTGTGTCACTGCCCTGCACTTGTAAAGGAGCGGGAACACATTACGGGCTACTTCTTTCTGGGGGAGACCGTTATTGCTACCAGAAACCTGGCCGAAGTCCTCCTGTTGTGGAAAGGACTTCGGATATAGGGGTGGTTATGGGGAACGTAAAGGGATTACCCAAGCGTTAGTGGCGTTGACCTGCAAGGTCCTAGGTCCACAACCCTCTTCTTAATAATAATAATAATAATAATAATAATAACAGGAGTATAAAAGTTGTAAGTATATATGTAAATATTTTTTATAAAGAAACATTGTATGAAAAATTCCGCAAATAATCTAGAATTTTGTTATCCTCTTTAAATTGTTCATATTCTCCACAGATTCCCTGAATTCTTTTTTGTACTGCTAGCCATTTCTTTTTTGGGGCAGGTTTTACTTTTCTGCCTAGACTTAACTCCGCAATGGCTACTTCAGTGTCAGCTTACTCTTTCTGGATTTCAGTCAGAAGAGAATACAGATCTGGATGATGCTTAGCGACAACAATGGCGAACCGATTGTGCCAGCCTTCACTGACGTTATTCGTTCTGCTGGTTCCTTCAAGAGCAGATACATAATGATTCCACATGGGAATAGGATATCGAGGCGACACAGCTCTTCTTCGTCCTCGAGCTGACCGTCCAATGACGTAATTTTCTTCAAAATATTTTAATATGGGCCGAATCTCGTCTACCGAATTATTTACAAGCAACTGAAAATCATCCTTCACGTCATCCGGAGGTATAAATGCCAAAGAAAACATCATATGTGACTGTATTTTAAGTTCTCGATTGTCTGGGTTATTGTATGATTTCTGTAAACCTAACGCTTGTATTCGACGATAAATTGCTTGGCCTAGGTGAAACAAACAACACAAAATTTCGGCTTTGGGATAAACTTCTGTACAAGAATTATGTATAGCTATTTCAAAGTCAGACATGAATTTATGTGGTCGACAATTCTCTATGCGGTAATGATCAGCCATGGACCGAACAGCATTCAGTACTGCAGTGTATTGAACCGATTCCTTCGTAGACATTAGGGCGTAAACAAATGGTAAAGCAATTTTGTTGAACTGAGTGTTTTCATCAGCACCAATCACATTCTGCTTCACTATTCCCAGAATAGTGAAAATTTGGGTAAAAATATTTGGTGCCACTTTGAATGTTCCATCCAAAAACCATATTGAACTTCTGGACAAGAGCTCTAAATTTCTTCGAGTACTGAAGACAAGAATTCTTCCTTCAATGGTAAGATCAACGAGTGAATCGTAAATAAGGAAAGTTTCTCCAACCAAAGAATTTTGAAATCGTACTGGAATATCCAACAAATCCGATAACGATCGAGGATTCGGCGGTAAATTTTTTTGCCTTTGTCGTCTCATAGCTTTCTTTAAATTTTCACGTTCAGGAAATATTTTGAAGAAAATTACGTCATTAGACGGCCAGCTCGACGACGAAGAAGAGCTGTGTCGCCTCGATATCCTATTCCCATGTGGAATCATTATGTATCTGCTCTTGAAGGAATGAATAACGTCAGTGAAGGCTGACACAATCGGTTCCCCATTGTTGTCGCTAAGCATCATCCAGATCTGTATTCTCTTCTGACTGAAATCCAGAAAGAGCAAGCTGACACTGAAGTAGCCATTGCGGAGTTAAGTCTAGGCAGAAAAGTAAAAGCTGCCCCAAAAAAGAAATGGCTAGCAGTACAAAAAAGAATTCAGGGAATCTGTGAAGAATATGAACAATTTAAAGAGGATAACAAAATTCTAGATTATTTGCGCAATTTGTCATACAATGTTTCTTTATACAAAATATTTACATATATACTTACAACTTTTATACTCCTGTTACGATTCACACTAGTTATTTTCGTATTAAGGGCGCAAAACAGGTGATTACGGCGAAGGCGAGATTGGGTAAACCAAGGGGACCCGAAGCTCCGAGGCGAAGCCGAGGGTGCGTAGGGTCGCCGAGGTTTCCCCATAATCTCGCCTGAGACACTATCACCTTTTGCGCCCGTGCTGCGAACAACGTTTTTTGTCCGAACTGCATGGAAAGTGGGTTATTAAGTGCACACATATTTGAAGGAATTCAATAGTCGTTTATTACAAAATAATACAAAAATTGGTATTTATTATTCAATAAATAGTATTTAGAGAAGATTAGTCGGTAAGAAATCCGATTTTGTGATTTTAGCGGGCGGGAATGTACTTTGCGCCCGCTCTCTTATGACGTCAGCGGGCGGGAATGTATTTTGCGCCCGCTCTATGACGTCAGCGGGCGAGAATGTATTTTGCGCCCGCTCACCCTACTTCAGGGCGGAAATCACTCACTTTGCGACCGCCTCACATGCACGAAATAACACACTTTCCGTGCAGGTAGGACAAAAAAATTTTTATATACATATTTACAAATTTTATATATTTTATATATTTACATTTAGGAATAAAAATTTGAAATTTTATTTTCGGGAACATAGTCATTCGGGAAAATGGATTCGCGAAAAAGGAATTCGGGATAAAAGGTATTCGGGAAAAAGGTCATTCGGGAAAAAATACATTCGGGAAATTGGTTTCTGGAAAATGACCGGGAACGGTCATACGAAATTATAATTATAGTTTGAATTTATCTGACCAAAATCATTCCGGATAAAGTCTTTGAATTGTATTAAATATGTATTAAATATATAGAATTTACAAATTCCATATTATTATAAGACTTCTTTTCGGACTGGGGTGTTTTGATCGGATATTATTCGGATTGCCGCTGACTATTGCCGGATTCTTTGCATACATATTTCGGATTGTTTAGTGTTTGTTTCGGATTATGCCTTTTAATTGAATTAAATTCGGATTATTTCAGACAATTTTCGGATACTTAGTATATAGATTTCGGATTGTTTCGGATTATGTCTTTCAATTGGATTAAATCTCAATCGTTGCAGACAATTTCCGAATTCGTTGCATACAGTTTTCGTACTTGTTTTGGCATAGGATTTTGCAACACTTAATTTCAAATTGTTGCGGACTAATATCGGATTTCTTGCTTACAGAGTTCGGATTGCTTCGGACATTTTACGGATTAAGTTTTTTTAACCCTTTGCGGCATAGTGGTAACCCAGATTACCACCTTTTTTTTGTGAAAATATCTGTTTATATACAGTCTTTTTCAAGTAAAATCCAAAAATCTTTGTTTATTAATAATCAAAACATTGTTAAATGTCGAAAAATTGATAGCGAATGAGGTTACGTGAAATTATAAACAACTATAAATAAATAAATTTAAGAACAAAAAAATTTTTCTTTTAAATTCAATCGAAATTGATTAAAAGTCTTCACTCGGGGGTTTTTAAGGTCGCTGATTACGAATCTGAAGTCCGTTTTCCAAAATTCAAGATGGCGGATCCAATATGGCGGAAGAATTTTTTTAGAATTGATCGAAATTGCTTGAAAGTCGTTACTCGGGGGTTTTCGGGGTCGCTGATCACAAATCTGAAGTCTGTTTTCCAAAATTCAAGATAGCGGATCCAATATGGCATACGAATTTTTTTAGAATTGATCGAAATCGCTTGAAAATAGTTACTCGGGGGTTTTCAGGGTCGCTGATTACGAATCTGAAATTACTTTCAATAAATAAACGTTAAATTATTGAATAATTGTACCGTCGGCATTTGCGTTACCTGATGTACACCGCGGGGAGGTTGCACGATCGGGATTTGTACATCGTTTAGCCCTGAAAAGGGCAGTTTGGTAAATACTGTTCAAAACTTTATAATAATCAAGTTGAGCTGTTTATTTCCTAATAAAATTAACTAATTTATTAAAATCAGCGGATTTCAATTGCTATTATAAAGTTTTGATGTCTCTTGCTTTGAACAATTGAATTTTATTTTCAGCAGTGGTAAGCAGCGAAGCAATTCGCTTTCAGTAAAATTCATTTGCTTTAGTCCAGTTAGTATTTTAGTTTCTTTGAACTCTCAACAGTGATTTGTTTATTGTTTGTTATAATCAACGTAAATATGCGTTCAGTCAAATATTGCTGATTTATAACTCGTCTTTTTTGCGGTTGTTATTTGTTTCGTCAAACTATGGATAGTATTTTGTTTATTGTTTGTTACTATCACCGTAGGTATGCGGTCAGTCAAATAATGCTGAATTAGAACTTGTCTTTTTTACGCTACGTTTAGTAGATGAATTTGTAGGACACAAACTACCAAGTTCAACTGGGAAGAAACGTAAATTAAGTACAATCTCTTCTTACAAACCAAAAGTGTCAGAGGAAAAAAGAAAAAGTCAATCAGCTCATATGCCTAAAATTATCGCTTCACCTAGACGCTGCGCTCATTGCAGTACTAAAGCCGACCAAAAGCGAACATCATGGATGTGTAAAACTTGCAATGTACCACTTTTCCTGTTTCCCACAAGAAATTGCTTCGCTGCTTACCACTGCTGAAAAAAAATTCACTTGTTCAAAGCAAGAAGGAAATAAACAGCTCAATTTGATTATTATAAAGTTTTGAACAGTATTTACCAAACTGCCCTTTTCAGGGCTAAACGATGTACAAATCCCGATCGTGCAACCTCCCCGCGGTGTACATCAGGTAACGCAAATGCCGACGGTACAATTATTCAATAATTTAACGTTTATTTATTGAAAGTAATTTCAGATTAGTAATCAGCGACCCTGAAAACCCCCGAGTAACTATTTTCAAGCGATTTCAATCAATTATAAAAAAATTCGTCCGCCATATTGGATCCGCCATCTTGAATTTTGGAAAACGGACTTCAGATTCGTGAACAGCGACCCCGAAAACCCCCGAGTAACTATTTTCAAGCAAATCAAATCACTTTTTAAAAAATATGTCCGCCATATTGGTTTGCCATTTTGAATTTTGGGAAAGGGACTTCAGATTCGTGATCAGCGACCCCGAAAACCACCGAGTAACTATTTTTAAGCGATTTCGATCAATTCTAAAAAAATTCGTCCGCCATATTGGATCCGCCATCTTGAATTTTGGAAAACGGACTTCAGATTCGTGAACAGCGACCCTGAAAACCCCCGAGTAACGATTTTTAAGCGATTTCGATCAATTCTAAAAAAATTTGTCCGCCATATTGCATCCGCCATCTTGAATTTTGGAAAACGGACTCCAGATTCGTAATCAGCGACCCTGAAAACCCTTATAAGCTTTTGTGATTTTTAAATTAATGTTATAATGTTATGCATGCCGCAAAGGGTTAACTATATTAAATTCGGATTATTGCGGACTGATTCCGTATTCTTTACATATTGATTTCTGATAATTCCGTACATATTTTAGAAGAATTCTTCACCGGTTATAAATTCGGATTGTTGCGGACTAATTACGGACTGAATTCGTAGACATTCAAGATTACATCGGAGTGTTTTCGGATTCAGGTTTTCGTTCCGATTAATATCAGACTAACGCGGATCATTTTCGGACCTTTTTCGTACAATTTTCGGACTAATCCGTAATATTCTGTCCGTATTTAATCCGGAATTAGTCCGAAATTTTTACCAGGGATATTTAAACCCACAGCTGTATTTTTTAATTGTAGAAATTAGAATATTATTTATTTCCATAAACATTGTTTGAAATTTTTTGAACATAATTTAACCAAATTGACTATAGATTAAGCCTACAAAGTATTGTTTCAAAAATCCATTTGTTATTTATAAAATGAATAACAATTAATAGGGGAAGTGCGCCGGTTGTGGGCACCCCTACGTAAACTTTGACAGCAAGCAGATTTTACTGATCTAAGTATTGCAAGTCGTGTTCGTTGACAATACGGACTTTTCGTATTGATAACGAAACAAATATATGCATTTGTGTAATAGCTGTGAGCATAATAAAGAAAATTTGCATTAAATAAATAAAAAAGTAATTTTGTATTGTTTTCGAAGAGCAACATATGGGTGTAGATTCGTTCAGAAGAAAAAGGTTTATTTTTTTTTGCAATATTGTTATTATATTTTGTGATATACCTTCGTGTTTAACCAAAATTCTGCATCACAAAATGTGTTGATCTTTTTAAGAAATGACTGTCATTCCCGGTTGTGGGCACCTTTATGTTAAGGAGGCTCTACCATCTGACAATGATGTGGACTACTGTCTCATCTATCTAAACTTTCTGCCAAGGAAAGTGACAGCCGCAAACTCCATTAAATGCGATGAATATAGCCGTTCAGTGCATTAGAAGTGCGTTATGGTATGCGTACTAGCTACTTCACATGCAAGCATTATGCTTTTGTTAGCGATGAGCATAGTGTGAAAACGTGTCATCATTTTTGTTCTTTATCCCGGCAAAGTCTCTTAAAATAAAGAAACTTTCATTTTTTCTTTATTTGTGTTGGTTTCCTTTAATATTTTTTCATTTTTAGCGGATTTTTCAAGGGTGCCCACAACCGGGTACAAAAATTTTTTTGTCAAAAAATTTCCATTTCACTAAATTTCTAATAAAACTTTTTTATTTAAAGGAATCAATTTAATTCCTTCACTGACAGTCACCTTAGACCTCCAGCTTTAAATTCGTACACATACATTTGTATAACATGCACATGGACAAATGTTATGAGGCAAAAACAAAACGGTGCCCACAACCGGAACACTTCCCTTAAAAGATTATGACGTTATTGACTTTGAGATTAACAAAAATATTATTTTCTGATCAGAATAAACTGCTAATTATTATATGATAAGCCTGAATTTATATACTTACATTGTAAGGATATTTCATAATTGTTTAAACAAATCTTAATTTACAAATTCATTGTTTCGACATTTATTAACTTAAAAAGTTCGTTTCTTTAGTGTTACGTGTATGTAAGAACTTATTTTATAATGTTTTGCAACAGTGATTAATTAGTACCAATCTAATAATTATTTAAACAATTATAAGTTAACAAATACACTATTTAGACTTTTGTGAATGTAAAAACTTCTTATCTTTACAATTTTTTGTTTAAATTGAAAAACTTTATTATTATTATTATTATTATTATTGATTGCTGCTACACAAAACTTCTCTAATAATTGTTTTAACAAGTATTAGTTCACAAGAAAACTATTTTGAGCTTTTCGAACGAAAATATTAGTTTCGTAAGCATGATTAAAAAAATTGATTGACGACTTCTCAAGCAATTAGCAAAGCTTTTGCTTCTGAAAGTAATGGTTTCTCAATTTTCTTGCTTCTTGAGCCTCCTCAGAAAATTTTCTGAATTGCTTTCTCCATGATGAAACTATAATCTTTCACTTGTTTGTTTATAACAATTACCAAAAGCGAATTTTAAATTCTTTATGACTAATGTTTACAGTAAGTCTATATTATAAATTGTTTTATAAATTAAGGAATAAATGACATTAAACAAAAAACATTCCTGTTAGAATATAAATTTTTGTAGTAAATGTATTTTATACTTCCGGTGTTCCTAGTTTATTTTCGGAATTGGGAAATTTAGTTTACGCGGGATCTATTACTGATAAGCGAGGGAAAAATAAGTTTGGTAGTCCTTGGCGGGCAGAGCCATTGTATAAAGCAGAGAGTTTGGTCGGTCGTATCGAGAACCAATAAGCTTTGCGAATTGTTATAAGCGTCGGTCGAGTTGAGTTTTAAATGAGTGTGTATTTTAAAGGCAGTATGCTGCGCGAATCTCAAATTCTTAAATTTTAAATCAAATTATTTTTATTCATTTTTAATAAACTGTGTTTAATATTTTTAAATTCAGTGACTAAATCTCTGTGTTTCATTTTGTCTGAAACTTCGTAGCTTTCTTGGTAACCGTCATCTTTAATTTAAAAAGTTTGCAACATTGCTTATTTTTACATGCTGAAATATAACCTATCAAAATTTTATGCTTTTCAGTTTGAATATACTTATTACATTAATAATAAAAGTATTTAAAGACGTTATAATTATTTAATAGTTATCAATATTCTAAAAATATTTTTTGATTTTTTCTGTGAGATAGGTTTACTGGTTTGGTGCGGTCAAGAAATGTAATGTTTTTTTATGCATTTGTTTTATCTGATTGAATACTTTGGTAGTTTTATTTCAAAATCCGACGATTAGTTATCATATAAATAATTATTAAACAAATCCAAAACATGCATTGTGAGCTCCCTCCATGTAAAACATATGAACTTTGAATTCATTTTTTGAATCTTTGGAGAGGTCAAAATTAATAAAATTGGTCTCATTTTGTAGATAAATACTTCAGAAATAAGTATGCAATATTTGAAAAAAATAATCATGCGTACCAATAAGTGGTCAAAAGAAGGGTTCTGATTTTTAAAATGCAAAAATAAAAGAGAGTTAATCTTGCTCAAAGTACTCTCATTTTATGTCCACACGTTAAACCTAAAATTTAAAAAAAATCATCCTTACAGCTAGCTTCATAAACTCGAGATATTTATGAAATTGAAATGTTTGCACACACACCTGCAGAATGAGATTTTTTATAAATGTGATTTTTGAATTCCTAAGGTAAAAAAAAGATATGCCAAAAAATCGAAATTGAAAAATTTTGGTAAAACAATGCTTGAGGAAACAGTATACAGTCGGGCCTCCGAACTGTACGCTTTCAAACTGTACGCTGTCGCCAAAGTGTACGCTGGCTTTAGTTTTTAAGTTCTCCACAGTGTACGGTGGCGCTACTAAATTCAGTGCCGTATATTTGAAAATGTTGCCTTTTAAGGAAGAATCTGACGGACAGTCAAATCAAAAGTTATTCCAATGTCATAATTTCGCAATTTAAAAAAACAAATTAAATTTTAAATTCGTCTTGTTGGAAAGGCGAAGAATTTAATTTTGAATATTTAAAACGATTAAAAGTTTCATTTGAATAAAAATTACAATTTTCTGTCAATAAGAAACATTTGTTAAATTTTAGGTTATGTTACTTAAATCATTCATTATTGACAAAAAATTATCATTTTTATTCAAATATATATGTAAAATGTTCAAAATTTAGAAAATTAAATTCCTTACGCTTTTACCAAAAGGAATTAAAAATTTAATTTGACTTTTTTTTAAATACGAAATTATGACATTGGACTAACTTTTGTTCCGATTTTTTGTCAAATTCTTCCTTAAAATTAAAAATAAATTTACTGATTTAATCAAATTATTTTCTTTTCCATAATTTGGATAAATCAGTGGACTTCTTTTAATTTTATGAGGCAATACATTTCGGTTAAAAAATGTTAATTTTTCTAACATTTATAATTTTAAGAATAGTATATATATTTTTATGATTTTAATTAATTTTAAATCTAAAATTATGTATATTATAGTCCCAGACGATAAATGAGGAGCAACAAGTTTTCAAAACTTGATAAATTCCTATTTCCTTATTATTTCGAGAAATCGAAATAAATGACTTTCCTGACATAACCACTCAGTTAATTTCAAAATAAAAAATTTGTAATATTTAATGTTTGTAACAATGTTTTTATATTTAATACGTTCTGTTTTTAATCAAACTTTCACATAATAAAGTAACTTTAAGGTTTTGGTAATTTGTTCTAATAACAAACATAAAAATTAAAAGTCAACTTGGTTATGTCAAAAAGTTTTTAAATTGAAAATTCGCTGTTAATAAATTTTTTTTAAATTTAACAGAAACATGACGATTTGTGAGATATTTAAATTATTAAATTTATGTTTATCTCGATTTTAAAAAAATTATATTTATCAACTTTTGAAAACTTGCTCCTTAAATGCTCCTTAAAGACTGTGTACAGTCCTGAAAATTAAATAGTGGGGATGAGTTCGTCAGCGTACAGTTTGAAATCAAGTGGAGGGGTTATTTCTGGGGTACCGTACAGTTCTGCGGCCCGACTGTATAACTAAAATTATAATATTTGATAAATATGTTTATGAAAGTAGCCGAATAAAAATGAAATGCATAAATTAATATATCAAAGGAAATCAAAATTTCTCTCATGATCAATTGAATGCCATGACTAAAATTCCAAAGCGCAGTAATTGCGAAGGACACCTATAGTCTCGAGCAGACGTGCGTGTTATTGCATTCTACTACACACACGTTTGTGTGACCACTTCACATGGAATGCAGGACAGTAGGTCGACTTCAGCATCTCCAGCAGACACTCCGAGAGAGCCTGACGATGCAATGTATCCTCTTCACTATAATCTCTTGTCCTCTTCCATAATATATCTCTCTCTCTTTTTCTCTCACGCATCACAATTCTCCTCACCCTTCCACCTGATCCAACAAGTTTTACACAATCCCCCCCCCCTCTCTTAAAATTTCACCGCAACTAAGGCCCATCATGTCCCATCTCCCTACTCATCGTATCTATCACTCGGACCCATTTCCTTCCAGTCTCTTTCAGTTTATCTCACAATTTGCCGCTGATTTTCGGTTTTTAAAGTCGACATGTCGAAATACGTCTCGTTAATAAACGTGGAAAATTTAACGAGGTCTAACTTTATCTACAAATCATTATTTTGTTACGCGTGCAAGTTCAGTGCAAGGATCAAGTGTCAATTAATTATTGAAAATTTTGTTACAAGTGCTGTTGAACGTCGAAGAAAAATTTCACGAGGATCGTAAAAAAATTCATCCATGGAATATAATTGCCCAAATATATTTTTGTTAAACGAAACAAAACGTTTTATAATTTAATACTTCAATTAATACCTGTATCAATTTTCGAAAAATATTTTTCGAAATTTCTTTTCTTATTCATAAAATTGATATTACTCTTTATCAATTTGCAGTTTAAACATTGTTGCTTTTTGACAGAATTACTCTTTGCTACTGGTTTAGAATAAGGGGATTCTTCCGTTCTAGCAAAATTTTCCAAAAAGCTTCAGATTTGTTTGTAGATTTCGAAGAGGACAAAGAATTGTAAGAAATGAAAAGGAACTAGAAGAAATAAAGATACTAAAGAAATAAAAAAGTAAAGATAAAAATTTGATTTAGAAAAAAGAGATTGCATAGTTTTACAATTGATCAAACTGTGGACTTGATTAGCATCTTTCTGCGATTAATTTTCCCCTAAATCTCAGTTTCCGCGATTCCGCCTTGTGTTTGTGTAATTTATCAACGAGATTTAAGTCAGCGTCTCGCGGTGTGTTTCCTCTTCTAAGTTACAAGACGAGCTACTCCGGAAGTCGCGCTTCCGTCAAACAATTATAAAACTTCCGCTCGTGATGATCATGCCCGGAATTCGCCAACATTCGTAGATTAATTATTCTTAAGTAACTTTTAAAAAGAAACAAAATTTCAAAACCCATATACATGAGATCGTTTTAATAGCTGATAATAACTTCTTAAAAATGGAAAATAATCTCAAACGATAATTATTATCAATACCAATTTTGAATCACAGAAAAAAATCAACTTCTACCCTTAAAAAAAAGAATTACAAAATGGTATTAGTGGTTCAGTAAAAAAAACAACAATAATCGATGTTTTAAAAGCACTAAGTGTTGAGAGTTTAAGAAATAACAAGAAGAAAACAATTTCGTGTACTTTTTATCTCAAGTAAAAACAGTTATCTTGCAAGAAAACGAAAAAGTGCAAAATAAAAGTGAAGTGCGAACGAGAGAGTGAAAGAAAATGAATCTTTATTTTGACAACAAGTGCTAAGAGTGTAGAATTTTTATAAACTTCTCTCCCCGTTGAAAAATTGACCCGAGATTTGAATTTTTTAAACTAGACGCAATAAAATAAGCAAATTAAAGGAAAGTTACACAAATAAAATAAAAATAGATTTAAAAAAAATTGCAAGAACTAGAAATAAAATTACTTAGGGTTCATTTTTAGAAATAGTGACAAGAGATGAAACTACTTTAAAAAAAGGATTCACACCATCGAGATTACGGAAGAAAAATATAGCCTCTCTCTCGCTCTATCTCTCGCTCTATCTCTCTGTGAAAAAAGAAAGGTGGCACGTGTTATGCGAATAATCCGCGGTGAGTTGTTTATGGAGAAGTGGGCCAATGCCCTGAAGGTGTAGGTGCGATACGTACTCGAGGGACAGGAAGTACGAAAAAAAAGAAAAAAAAGAATTCAAAGTCTAAAGAATAAATAATAGAAAAGAAAAAATTTAATAGTCAGGAAGCGAAAATTAAAGGATAATTGAATAGGCCAGTAAAAAAGGGTCAAAAATGAGCAGAAGAACATCGCAATTAATGGGGCTTAATTCATGCGAGAGAATAAGGCCCGAGAGGCCCAGGAACACCATTCAAAGACTGGTTTGGAGACCTGGATCGCAATTTCAAGTCGGTCACGTGTGGCCCTCTGATGATGATGGATCGAATCCCCGATTGGCTCTTATAAGGTTAGCAAAAAAAATGATCTACTATTCTCTAAATTCACCAGAGTAAGATTTGACCTATTTCTCAAGTCGCTGCGTTTTAAAAATATTTTTCGAAATCTCAACGTACATCTACAAAAAGCTTAAAATATCAGCTTTTTAAATTTCTTTTCAAATGTTTCAAATATTTCATTTTTTGGTCGATTTCCTGATTTAGTCACTTTTGACTAATTCAAACAGAATTGAATGGTTTATTTAATGAATTAGTAAACATTTTGACTAAATTAGTAAAAATCAATGTACATATAATAATTTTACTAGTAAACTTTATTAATTTTGTATAAGAAACGTTAAGTAAATTCATTAATAAAGTTTACTAATTTTATCAGTAAAATTACTCGGTTTATTAATAAATAACTTTAATTATTTTATAATTAATTATCTTATTTTTCATAATACGATTGTTAATAGTTTTAACAATTGTCTTTTTAAATAAATGAATTAGTGGGGGAGTGTGTCTAGTTGTGAGACAGTCTAAATTTCGACTTCATTTTATCTGTTGAGTTCTTAAAGTTTATACTTGTCTCGCTGAGACTACATTTAAGACTTACATATAAAAATAAGTCATAAATATGTATTGCTTTAAGATTAAGGCGTGTTAATAATACTCTTAAGTTAATTATGAGGCTAAAATATCGTTAGAGGCTAAAATTAAGCCTGATTTTAAAATTAGTCCTTCACAGATTTAAAACTTTTTTTTCTGTGAAGTGTCATACAACTGGACACATTTTTTTGTTGACAAAAGCGATATGCTCGGAAAATTGATCATAACTTTTTTTGAGTCCATTTGAATAAAAGTTGCGTATTTAAGTATTTAACTTTGTGTAACACCTGCAAGAAAAGTGCTACTTTACTTTAATGTAAATACAGCAGAAAGTTGTTGATTTCTGTACTTTGAAAAGTGTGCAGGAAAGTGTACTTTCCCGCAGACTTTTCTACAAGGCATAGTATACTACACTATAGTATACTATACTATAACTGTTTCAAATGGTGTTTTTTTATACACAGATGTTACACAAAGCACAGTGTGCACCTCTTACGAAAGAAGCTTTTTCGACGAGTTTGATTACTGCTCTCGTTTCACTCGAGCAGCAAACTTCAAACTCATCAGAAAACAGCTTCTTTCTGTACTTGGTGCACAATGTACTATTTCGAACGGTATACACTCGAATCTTGTTATAACGAATCTCGTTACAACGTTCTCTCGTTACAACGAACATTAAAACTCTCGATACAACAACAAAAAAAAAACACGAACGAATTTAAGAATTTAATTTAACCAAAATTTTGGTTAACTCAAAAAAACGACTAAGTTAATCAACCCTTAACTTTATTTAACCTAAAGAATCTAGTGATGTGATTATTATTAAAAATTCTTACTTTTTCTTTAAACTGATTCCATAATGCAGAAACTTTTAATATAAATAAACATACTTTACGAAAATTTTTACACTTATTTGACGTTTTGTTCTGTTAATCACAGATAAATTCATGTGTTTGAATATAACGTGAAGTAGGATTCCTCCTTCCGTCGTAATATCGAGATTTTGAAGTCCCGAGATCGTCGTTATAACGAGAATCGAGTGTATTTTATTTACAATTTCATTTACCATTTACAATTTATGGGTCAAAACAAAACCCGTCTCATACCTAGACACACTCCCCTAGTTTTCTACTACTAGTTAGTCCACGGCACATTGAGAAAACATTATACTTAAATGAAATACAAAAATAATGTTAGCTGATTTTGTTTAACTTTATGTTCTTCAGTGTTATTCGAATAGAGACTGATTGGATTTTTGCTCAAGTGCATATATTGTTTTATATTATGGCTTTAGAAGTATTTAGAATTTTACAAATTTTCCTGTAAATCACTTTCATATTTTCCAAAGGAAAAAAATGTTAATAAAAACATTTTTCGAGTTGCTCTTTCATATACAAAAGTCAAAAATAATTTCTACTTATAGGTTTTTTTGTTATTATTGACCTTGTTATTCATTTTTAATTTAGTTTTTGGTTTAATTTGATTTATATTGATCTCATAAATTTTCTTACTCTAATTACTCCTTAATTATTTAAAAATTCGCAGACAAAATTTTATTATTCTTAAATTTATATAAAATATATTATATAATATTATTTTTAGCTTTTATAAAGCTCAAATTGTTATTATAGATCGTTATTAAATACCAAAGAGTGGTTTAAAATATCTAACTAGTGTTAAAGAAAACAAAATATGTGATAACGTAATTCCAAAAGTAAATGAAGGTATTAAAACGAGTGTTTTATTCGTTTCTATTAATAAGATGTCTTTACTAACTATACTAAGCATTAAAAATGAATTTTTTTCATTAAAATCACAAAATTTGTAACTGTTACAACTAATGTCGACATGTGTTACAACTCACCTTGGTACTAGGTGAGTTGTAACACCGGGAACAGTTTTAGATTTTGCAATTTTTTAGTAAACCCTTACAACTTTTTAAATTTTTCATTTTTGATTCACATACTATGACAATTTTGCAACACCGGGAACAGTTTTAGATTTTGCAATTTTTTAGTAAACCCGTACAACTTTTTAAATTTTTCATTTTTGATTCAAATACTATGACAATTTTTGGCTGAGTTATACTGGATAATATAAAAACCGTTTCAACTCACCTCGGTCTCCCCTACATGTAAATTAAATTTACCAAAATGTTTACTAATCCAAATTTAGAAAAATTTAATAGATATTTATCATTACAAAGCAATTATTTTACAATTTATATTTAAAAAGTACATATAAAAAAAACATTTTTTAATTTACATTTAAAGTATTTTTGTTTCAATAATTAGGTTCAAAAGCATAAATGTTGAGAATTAATTAAATTGAAAGTTATAAGAGAAAACAATTTCTATAAATTACAAATAAATGAAAATATATAACTGAGAAATGAAGCTTTCAAAAATATTTGAAATTTTCTGAAAATCATTAACATATTTGAATAACAGTTGGAATATTTTTAAATATATATATTTTTTTTATATTTAATATAATTTTAATTATATTTTAAAAACTATGTTTTCATCTCTTAATTTATTGTAGAAATTCAAGTGTCGAGCAAACATTTGAAATTTTTTTTATATAGCAATTTTATGTTAATAGGAAAAAATTCAAATTTCCATATAAGAAATATTACCTAAGATTAATTATCAATTAAATTCAAATTTGTAAAATTCAGAATAAATAATTTTTGACAATATTTAAATAACTCTAAAAATAATTTCTGAAAAATTTACATTGAAAAATTTTAAACTAAAACAAAATAAAAATAATAAAATAGAAAACATTCATGCACTCGGATAATAAATTTGACTTGGAAAATAATTCAATTATAAAAAATTTAATAAAATATGTATTGTTCTTTCTAATATGTACTTTTATAATAAAATTCTTGAATTAATAACAATAATAATAATTAAAAAGATTTCTCTATGAAAAATAAATGTACGTGTACACCTATATAATACACACAGTATACAGAATATGTGTAACGTTTTAAAAGTTTTTCATTAATAAATTAAAAAGTGTGAAAGTTTAATAAAGTTATGAAACTTTAATGAATTAACTTTTACTCTAATAAATGAAGAATGAACTCTTCTTTTGATAAATAATCTCTATGATGATGGATTAACTATCTATATATATATGTGTATATGATGAATAAGTAAACTCTCACTATCAATAGAATTTCACTAACCATGAATTATTCAATTTCCACGAGTTGTGAATCATTAACTCAATTAATTATACGTTTTATTGAAAATTTTATATGCACATTATCCCACAATATATAATAAACTCATTTAAAGAATAATTCATCACACTTTCTAAATTGTAATAAACTCATAAAAACTAAACTACTCGCATTCAGTTCCCCGTATGGAAATCGAACAAAGTATGCCTAGAATGATTATTGGTCCAATAATGATATTATTTCATGATTATCTTTGAGGAAAAAACGAATAAAATAACTTTACTATTTTCATAGTAAAATCGAAACTGTTTCGAATTTATGCGTCTTTTTATCAACCGTTTACTAGGAGGGTCTAAGTATTGTTGACACAGTTTTGATAAAATTACACTGAAAAAAATTATATTTATAAATTTTGATTAGATTCATCATTTATTCTGTTAAAAAAAAGTGGTTAAACTATTCAATATTAATAATAACAAGAGAAAAATTTCAAACTTCTTTTACACAATGACTTTACAGTAAAAAAATTCTACTGAATTTTACAAGAATGATTTAATTATATATGTGGACGTCCGCATGAAAAGGGACCACTTTGTCGGTCTGTTGCAAAAGTTGTTTCTGTTTTAAAATTTAGGGGGCGGAAAAATTCAAAACCTTTTGATTTTTCATTTTAAGGGTGTACTAAACTTAAAACAACTCTCATCTAAATAACTTTCCGGAAGAACCAGAGAAATTAGCATTACAATTTTTAATATCGTTTTTTTAGAAATGAAAATTTCGATATTTCCTAAGATAATAATAAAAACATAATAAAGACACTCAAAATTTTTTTTAAAACTATAGGTACTTTCTCTTTTTTTTCTTCAAATAACTCAATCAAATAACATCCAAGCATTAACTTTACAAAAAATCAAGTTTATTAATTAAAAAACGCAATTTTAGAAAAGAGACCGCTTCGTCAGATATCCGTTATTTTTAATTTTTTCAAAATGGAAAAGGGGGGGGGGGGAATTCAAAACCTATTAATTTTTCATCTTAAAGGTGTACTAGACTTAAAACAATTCTTATCTGAATAACTTCCTATAAGAACCCAAGATATTCGCATTACAATCTTTGATTTCGATTTTCTAGAAATGAGGTTTTTGACATTCTTAACTTTGAAATTCTGTAACTCATTGAATTTTTCACCAAAAAGGTTTTAAGACCACTCAAAATTTTCCAAATTTAACAAGGAATTCGCCTAGGGTGATTGTGCTTATTACTACGTGTTTCAAAATCAGCCACGTTTAAAAAATCATTTGAAGCTTTCAATCTTAATTTTTTTTCTAAATTTTTTTGTACTGAGTAGTTAATCTTTCTTAGAACTAAACAAAGTCTTTGGGTCAGAAAAATAATTTAATTTGTAATAAAAAACGAAATATTTAAAAAAAAGTGCACAAGTGTAAATTACTACGTATTTGCTTGAAATACTACGCGTTCATTACTACGCTGTGTCTATTAATATTAACCTAGGTTTTAGCTTTTAATTTATTTTAAAAGGACAAAATAATATATTTAATTATTTTATTATTATATAAAACTTTATTCATAATATGAAAACAAAATATTTACTTTTATTTAAATAACAAAATTAAATTGAATAATTAATAGAGGTTACATGTTTTAAATCATGTTTTTTATGTATTCAACAAAAACTTTAGTTCGTTTTCCTTCGTATACTGCATCCTAATTTTTGACATTGTGCTTTTGTGCAGTTTTCACAATAATAAAAACTATATAAAATACTTTTACATATTACACTGAAAGAATTTTGGGCAGGCTGCAGGCTTTACATGAGTGCCGCTAGAGCTCGCTGCCTCAAGCTCGCAGTTAACCTCAAAAAGTCGAGAATCTACTCCCGAAAGGTAAGCAGCAACTCCTCAGGGGCAGCTCCTCACCTTTCGGGAGTAGATGCTCGCTTTTTTGAGGTGAGCTGCGAGCCCTGTGCAAGGGGCACTAATTTCGGACATGAAAAGCCAGCAGCCTGCCTAAAATTCTTTCAGTGTAGCTAAAAACTATTTTTATTGCGTTCACTACAAACATTATAAACAAACTCGAACTGTCAACAACTATTTCAGGTTGTGTTATATGGCGTAGAAATAAACGCAAGCGCGAAAAATCCTGTGTCTAATTCTACGTTTAAAATTAAATAATAAAAACGTTAAAAACATAACATTTTCTTTAAATTTATAAAAACTAATGTTATTGCATTATTTAGAAATAACTTAACATTAAATATTTGTTCACAAAATACATAAATATATTTATCTTTCTGAAAGCACTCTCAACTCACTAATGCAACTTTTTGTGCTCTTATCTAAACTAGAGATTTTCAAAGTTAAATAAAACGTATTAAAATACATTTTTTTAGAATTTTTCATTAAAAATAACAATTAATATAAACTAAAGTTTTATAATATATATTTTATAGACTATTATCTGTCTAATAAAGTTTTATTTTAATATTTGTAATGAAATTCGTAGTAAATGGGGCACTTGTAGTAATACACACAATCACTATATAGATAAGTTTAATAGCACCAAAGTGGTCCCTTTTCATACCGATGTCCAGATATGATTCAATATTTATCGATTTATGTCTATTTATCTATTCTATATATTAGGTAGAAATTTACACAATTATTTTTTTGGGGGGTTTTGTCTAAAATCTTATTTATTGATATTGGGGAGATGTCCAATACTTATAATTTTTTACTTTTAACTTAAACTTAACTTTTAATCGTTCAAATTACTTTTCTCTTATTCTGGTCACATTTCAAAAACTTATTATGAAATTCAGTGTAGTTTTCATGTAGCCAAAATGAATCCAATCCAATCTTCAATCAATGTCGTTTGATTGTAACTTTCGTCACAACCTACAAATAAATCTCCAACTCTGGTGTCAATTAATACATCAATTAATTTGTTATCAGAGATTTTTTAATTTGTTTTTCTTTAATATTTCTTGAGCATCTAAAATTAGCATAAAAAAATTAAAATAAGTCATTAATTGACATCTCACCCAGTAACAATATATAACAATATAACAATAAGAAATGTGAATTTCACAAACTTTTTTAGAACCATGCAAAAAATAAATAATTTTTATTATTTTTCAACAATGTATTATTTACATATATATTACACCGTTTACATATATATATATATATATATATATATATATATATATATATATTTTACAAATTCTGTAAATTTTTTGAATTAGCAATCTCCTCCGGACTTACTCTAAATATTAATTAATTATATTATTAAAATTAATATACAGTTAATTAAATTTTTTTTCTGAATTTTGCGCCAATACTATTCTTTAAATGACCGCCTAGATGGCATGAAAATTCGGCATTCGCTCATAATAAACGAAAAGAAGCGAATAAAGTATACATGAATGCAAGATCAAGATTTTTCGAAACGAGACGAGACTATCGGTGATAAGACCAAGACAAGACGAACTATTTATTTTGTCTGGATAATTCAAGATGAGGCAAGACGAGACGAGAACAACAGACTATTTGAAACATAAATGTTACGTCAATCTTTCTTTATAATGTACAACACTTTATTTCTTAGAAAGTTTTATTTTTCTTCTATAATTAATGAATTATTAGGAAAAAAAGATTAATAAACAAATTGTTTTCAACTGTTTTTAATCATAAACATTAAAAAGAATACGAAGAAATCTGATTGTCACAGAATTTTTCCATTTTCTTAATTTTTCTTTAATTCAATTTTCATTTTAATTGACGCAGAATAACACAGGAAAACCTCATGTCTCTTAAATTTAATTTCATAATTTTTAATGTTTGTTTTCATCTCACGTTTTTTCTCCTATGAGTCAGAATTCCTGAAAGGAGCCATCCAAAACCTTTTAATTTTCTTTTTCGTAGTAATGTGGTTATTTTAATAGTATTTTATATAAGAAATCATAATACCAAAGGATTTTGCAAAAAAAAATTTTTTGTTAATGTTATTAACTATTGAAAATTTTGAACGTATTTAATTAAAAAATTAATTTCTCAAAAACTTATTGATCGATTTTAATGTTTCAAGTTGCATTTTATTTTTCTTGAAATGAAGTATAACTGACATTATTTTCAAATAAAAATATTTAATTTTAGTGAAAAAAGCAATTGTTTATTTATAAACAATTGAAAATAAATAGTGTTCTGGATGATTTTTTAAGTTGAAAAAATTACTAAAATGTTCTTTATAAACCAGTGAAAAATATCCCGTTGAAAAAAAAAATTGCACGAGGTTTAAAATTGTTTAAACTTAAGCATTTGTACCGCGGTGCAGGGCGCGACTCTGGTCCTTATTGAGCGTACCGCGCGCGTGACATGGGAAACACGTTCGTATTTTCTCACAGTATAAGGACTGCTTCTAAAACACTGCTTTTACCATTTTTATTCAAATGTTTAATTTTTTTTCTAAAATTATTTCACACATACGGACACAGTATTTTCTACCAAAATATTACAGTCGTAAAGATAAAATTTGGATTGTTTAACTGTTTCTTTAATTGAAAAATTTACAATTAAATTAATGTGAATTAAAATTAATTTTATATTCTTATATACTCACTCACGATTTATTTTCTTGTAGGAATTAAAGCACACGTTCGGTCCTGGTATTTTTAAATAAATATAAACCGATCAAAAATATTTTTTCTGGAAAACATATAGAAATAAGTAACATTAAAATTTTCCATACCCGTATACTAATAACTTTTTCCAAAGAATAGTTTTAAAAAATATTTAAATCCAATTTTAATTTTAATACTTGTCCTCACATTAACTTATTGTAAATGTCTGAAAATAATAAACAATAGAAACCAAAATTGTATTGGTATTAGGTACTGTAATTTTTTTAGTTGAAAATACTTGTACCGTAAATAAAATGTGTAATAATAATAATCCATATTTTCTTATTCAGAGAAATTGAAACAAATAGCTTTCCTCACATAACCACTGCCTACAGTTAATTTTAAAATAGAAAATTTTTAATAATTTTTTTTTATTACAATGTTTTTATGTTTAAGGTGTTCTGTTTCGAATGAAACTTTACCAAATTATTAAGTGATTTAAAGGTTATGGTGGTTTTTCTATCAAAAAGCATAAAAATTATAATTCGTCTTGGTTATTTTAAAAAGTATTTAAATTAAAAATTCTTTTTTAGTAAATTATTTTCATAAATTTAAAAGTGTCATGTTGATTTGTGTGGTTCTCAAAATATTAACTTCAAGTTTATTTACATTTTTTTTTAAATTGATTATCAGATTTTGAAAACTTGCTCCTCAATGAAAAATTTTAACAAACTACGTAAAACATCTGTATTTACCAATCAATAAGAAGAATGAATTAAATATTCCATTAAATAAAATTAATTTAAAAATTATTTAAATAAATGAAATGTTTAAAAAGCGCAGTCCTTACAGCGAGCAGGAGCGGGACTCTGAGTTAGCGCGCACTATAATAGCGCCACTATAATAGTGCCACTATAATAGCGCCACTATAATAGTGTTCACTATAATAGCGCTCACTATAATAGTGCCATAGCGCCACTATAATAGAGCTTACTATAATAGCGCTCACTATAATAGTGCCATAGCGCCACTATAATAGCGCTCACTATAATAGTGCCATAGCGCTACTATAATAGTGCTCACTATACACTGCGAAAACTGGAGTATTAGACTAAACATCTGGAGGGAAAAATCGTTGATATTTGAGAGTTAGCTATTGGATAACAATCTAAATGTTCAAATACACCATTGACAGATATTCGTGCCATTTCTCTTGGAGGGAAAATGAGTTTATAACAGAGGGACAAATTAACCATCTTGAGAAATCTCTTCCTTATCCGGCGCGAAATGAATAAATATGGCAACCTAACCCCTAAATTAAATACATAAAATGTCAGAAAAATAATTTCGCGCGCATGAGATCGTACACATTTTCTGCGCAACTTTTAACCCTCAGATATAATGGGAGAGAATATACAAGCAGATTTCCATTACCAATTCAAAATTTATTTTAGAAGGACTATTTAACTCTCTTCATAAGCAAAGGAAACATACACTTTTTGAACCTCCGAATTTGACACTCCAGTTTTCTCAGTGTAATAGCGCCACTATAAGAGCACTCACTATAATAGTGCTATAGCGCCGCTATAATAGTGCTCACTATAATAGCGTCACTATAATAGCGCCACTATAACAGCGCTCACTATAATAGTGCCATAGCGCCGCTATAATAGTGCTCACTATAATAGCGCCACTATAACAGCGCTCACTATAATAGTGCCATAGCGCCGCTATAATAGTGCTCACTATAATAGCGCCACTATAACAGCGCTCACTATAATAGTGCCATAGCGCCGCTATAATAGTGCTCATTATAATAGCGCCACTATAATAGCGTCTTTAAAATTTTATTATTATAAATAATTTTATCAACAAATTTTAATAAAGATTTCAAGAATAATGACATTTCTCGATGAATTTTATTAAAATTTTATTAATCAATTAAAAATAATTGAAATTCTACAAGTTTGTTATTTATGAATATAATAATTGAATGTTGGAATAGAAATCTGTAAATTTTTTTTAAAATGGTTGAATGCTTATTAAATTAGTCATAAAATAATTTATGGTAATAATTTTATGATAGTTTTTGAAGAAATAAATTATTTAAAAATAAATTATTCTATGGCACTATTATAGTAAGCGCTATTATAGTGAGCTCTATTATAGTGGCGCTATGGCACTATTATAGTGAGCGCTATTATAGTGGCGCTATTATAGTGAACTCTATTATAGTGAACTCTATTATAGTGGCGCTATTATAGTGAGCACTATTATAGCGGCGCTATGGCACTACACTCGATTCTCGTTATAATGACGATCTCGGGACTTCAAAATCTCGATATAACGACAGAAGGAGAAGATCCTACTTCACGTTCTATGCAAACGTCAAATACGTGCAAAATTTTTCGTAATGTATGTTTATTTATATTAAAAGTTTTTAAATTATAGAATCAGTTTAAAGAAAAAGAAAGTATTTTTAATAATAATCGGATCACTAGATTCTTTAGGTTAAATAAAGTTAAGAGTCGATTAAATTTGTCGTTTTTTTTGAGTTAACCAAAATTTTGGTTAAATTGAATTCTTAAATTCGTTCGTGTTTTTTTTGTCGTTGTATCGAGAGTTTTAATGTTCGTTATAACGAGAGAACGTTGTAACGAGATTCGTTATAACAAGAATCGAGTGTATTATAGTGAGCGCTATTATAGTGGCGCTATGGCACTATTATAGTGAGCGCTGTTATAGTGGCGCTATTATAGTGAGCACTATTATAGTGGCGCTATGGCACTATTATAGTGAGCGCTATTATAGTGGCGCTATTATAGTGAGCACTATTATAGTGAGCACTATTATAGTGGCGCTATGGCACTATTATAGTGAGCGCTGTTATAGTGGCGCTATTATAGTGAGCACTATTATAGTGGCGCTATGGCACTATTATAGTGAGCGCTATTATAGTGGCGCTATTATAGTGAGCACTATTATAGTTAGCACTATTATAGTGGCGCTATGGCACTATTATAGTGAGCGCTATTATAGTGAGCACTATTATAGTGGCGCTATGGCACTATTATAGTGAGCGCTATTATAGTGGCGCTATTATAGTGAGCACTATTATAGTGAGCACTATTATAGTGGCGCTATGGCACTATTATAGTGAGCGCTGTTATAGTGGCGCTATTATAGTGAGCACTATTATAGTGAGCGCTATTATAGTAGCGCTATTATAGTGAGCACTATTATAGTGGCGCTATGGCACTATTATAGTGAGCGCTATTATAGTGGCGCTATGGCACTATTATAGTGAGCGCTGTTATAGTGGCGCTATTATAGTGAGCACTATTATAGTGGCGCTATGGCACTATTATAGTGAGCGCTGTTATAGTGGCGCTATTATAGTTAGCACTATTATAGTGGCGCTATGGCACTATTATAGTGAGCGCTATTATAGTGAGCACTATTATAGTGGCGCTATGGCACTATTATAGTGAGCGCTATTATAGTGGCGCTATTATAGTGAGCACTATTATAGTGGCGCTATGGCACTATTATAGTGAGCGCTGTTATAGTGGCGCTATTATAGTGAGCACTATTATAGTGAGCGCTATTATAGTGGCGCTATTATAGTGAGCACTATTATAGTGGCGCTATGGCACTATTATAGTGAGCGCTATTATAGTGGCGCTATGGCACTATTATAGTGAGCGCTGTTATAGTGGCGCTATTATAGTGAGCACTATTATAGTGGCGCTATGGCACTATTATAGTGAGCGCTGTTATAGTGGCGCTATTATAGTTAGCACTATTATAGTGGCGCTATGGCACTATTATAGTGAGCGCTATTATAGTGAGCACTATTATAGTGGCGCTATGGCACTATTATAGTGAGCGCTATTATAGTGGCGCTATTATAGTGAGCACTATTATAGTGGCGCTATGGCACTATTATAGTGAGCGCTGTTATAGTGGCGCTATTATAGTGAGCACTATTATAGTGAGCGCTATTATAGTGGCGCTATTATAGTGAGCACTATTATAGTGGCGCTATGGCACTATTATAGTGAGCGCTATTATAGTGGCGCTATGGCACTATTATAGTGAGCGCTATTATAGTGCGCGCTATTATAGTGCGCGCTAACCCAGAGTCCCTTTCCAGAGTCGCGCCCTGCACCGCGGTACAAATGCCTAAGTTTAAACAATTTAAAACTTCGTGCCATTTTTTTTTTCAACGGGATATTTTTCACTGGTTTATAAAGAACATTTTAGTAATTTTTTCAACTTAAAAAATCATCCAGAACACTATTTATTTTTAATTGTTTATAAATAAACAATTGCTTTTTTCACTAAAATTAAATATTTTTATTTGAAAATAATGTCAGTTATACTTCATTTCAAGAAAAATAAAATGCAACTTGAAACATTAAAATCGATCAATAAGTTTTTGAGAAATTAATTTTTTAATTAAATACGTTCAAAATTTTCAAAAAATTTTTTTTTGCAAAATCCTTTGGTATTATGATTTTTTATATAAAATACTATTAAAATAACCACATTACTACGAAAAAGAAAATTAAAAGGTTTTGGGTGGCTCCTTTCAGGAATTCTGACTCCTATATATTTTTTATCCCACATGCACAAAAATGGAGCTTTCTGATAGCTGACCGCAGGGAGTAAAGTCATTAATTTCTACAACACATGCACGAAAAACTTGTGTTTTTTTCCTGCTAACATGGCAAGAAACAGACTTTTCTAGACTAGTAAATCGCAGTGGGAAAAAAACTCATTGAGTAGGAAAAAAAACTGTCAAGCTTCAATTTCATTGGCTCCGGTCGCTCGTGTGAAGTAAACGATGTTTTCAGAAATATTAGTACACTATTCAGAGGTACCAATTGTTATATTAGAAACATTACTATAAATACCTAATAAACCGGTTTGCACGTTACCCACCCTGTCGAAAATATCTTGGGCAAAGCGTGTTTAAATAGTGTTTTATAGAATGTTTATTGTGTGTCGATTATGTGTTTGTGAACACAATAAAGTGTGTCTAATCCGTGTATTTTGGAACGCTTTGAGTGTTTGGAAAACACTGAATTGTGTGTCAGAAGTGTGTTTATAGAACACACAATGTTCAGGTAAAAATACTCTTAAAACACTCTTTTCACATTCATGAAACCCTGATCTACTAATTAAACACACACTTAACATTATCTTTACAACCTTTTTAAAGTTTTATGTTTTTATAGTAATCTGCCATTAAAAAAATATTTAAATTACAGTAAAAAAATATTCCATTCTGTTCTCGCATGTCATACATACTTGGAATGTTTATACCTGTCGACGAAAATTTGTTTCGCTATTTATCTAAATATTTACAATCACTAGGTCTCGAACGCAAGGCGCAGCTAGGAGTGGATTTGAAATCACACGCTCTACCAACTGCGCCACGGAGGCTCATGAAAGGAAGTTTAGAATTTACATATGTAACGAAGGAACTATGAAAATGTGCTATGTAACTTGAAGAAAGGATACTGTATTTGCAACAATAGTATAATTATTTTATGTATAATATACATTATATTTAATATGTTATGTTATTGAAGAATGTTAATTTTCAAAGTTAAAAGTATAAGGAAAGGCTTAAGGTATTAGTCGCGCTGCTGGCTCTGGCCAAAATTTTACTGGGCCGCTTACTAGAGTGGGGCATCAGTGAGAGTGAGAGAGACAGTTTAACTCCCCACTCTATTCGTTCGTATGAAATTTCATATAATTTAACTATTTTTTTACCTTTCTGTCAATATATTTATAGTTTGGTGCGGTCAAAAAATGGCATGTTTTTTTATGCATTTGTTTTATCTAATTGAATACTTTGGCAGTTTTATTTCAAAATCTGACGATTAGTTATCATATAAATAATTATTAAACAAATTTAATACATGCATTGAGTACTCTCTCCATGCAAAACGTATGAACTTTGAATTCATTTTTTGAAGCTTTGAAACGGTCAAAATTAATTAAATTGGTCTCATTCGGTAGATAAATACTTCAGGAATAAGTATGTAAAATTTGAAAAAAATCTGAAGAAAACCATTTTACGCGACTAATACCTTAAAAGTTAATTTTTAAATGAAATATTAAAGCAATAAATTTAAGCTTAATTAATGAATTTATAACAAGTGTCCTATAACACTGTGACCACTTCGGTGACCACACTGTTATGGAATACTTATAGAACGTGTTTGCTGGGATAATAATATACGAATGAAACATATACACGGAAAGAAAGTTATTATCAAATTTTATAAAAGTATTTTACAAGTATAGGACAAAATGCGATAAAGGTAAATTTTGATATCAGAAACACTTAACTTTAAAAAAACTTATAAAATTTAGTAAAGTTATATTAAAATTTGTTACAAGTTTATGATACTTGATATAACTTTACTAAATATCATATAAGTTTTTATAAAGTTTAATACTTCTGATATAAATATTTACCTTTGTCGCATTTTGTCCAACACTTGTAAAATATTTTTATAAAATTTTAAAATAACTTTCTTTCTGTGTTCATACTTGTTCAGATAGTGTTCTCTAAACATACTATAAACATACAACTTGAGTGATTCATTGTTTTCCAAAGCATGTGAAATCATTGTTTAGTAATACTGAACAAACATACAAATGTTTGTCAAAAGATAGTTTCAAGTATGTTCATTGTGAAATATACAATAGTTTGTGAACTTAGTGTTTTCAAAACATGGTATGAACCCTGATATGTATGTCAAGAAAATGTCTTATGACTGTTTACTCTTAATGTGAGTAACATGTTTAAATAGTGTTGAATGAATGATTTATTTACTATAAAAAGTATGTCAGAAGTGTGTTCAAAATATGTTTAAATATAGAAGTGTGTTTCAAGATACTGTGATCTGTGTTTGAGCAAAATAAAACTATTTTCAAACATCATGAAACCCACATTTGTTGGTGAAATTTTCGACAGGGCAGTGTGCACGTTTTAGAATTGTTCTAGAACAATTAATGGAAATAAAGAACAGTTCTATAACGGTTCCAGAATTGTTCCAGTACGTGCACACTGGGTATGTTTAAAGTTGGCAACATTGGAAAATATTAAAATTGATAACTTCGTGTTGACAACAGAAGTTATAAATTAATCTAAGTTGGTTTTTTGCAGTCGGGGGCTCTAATCGAAAATTCTGATCATTTTACTGTGAAATTAAATCTCAATTCGTCAATTGTTTGTTTTGATCTGTCAGTTGAACATATGTCAATAGATTTATGAGCAAATTTGTAGGTTTTGTTTCTTTTTTTGGTTATTTTAAATAAAGTTAAAATTGCTGTTGTTCTAATATCAATTTATTTCATCTAAAGTATCGAATTATCAGTAAAAGTACTGATGTGATAAAATGTGGCCATCTTTACTATATAAAACTGAAGTTACCAACGCAACTTTGATTCAATGAAAAAATTAAAATAAAATTTTTCTGTAGAAAGTTCAGGATACAAATTCCATGCTTCGCACTCATCTTCTAAAACCAACTATTTACTATTTTTTTATTTTATGCTACTATTTGGGTACTTTTTTAGATTTCAGCCACTAAAAGATACTAAATCTGATTTTTTGAAAATTTACACTACTTTAAATTCGCTAATACTAAAAATCAAAGAACTATTCTCAATCCTAGAGATGCAAAATTCTCGGTAATTTAAAGTCCGGTTATATTCTTGAGAATATGACCAAAAATATTTCAGAATATTTAAGGGAGCCACCCTATGTGACGGACATGTTTTAAGACTTTTTTGGGATTTTCTTTTTAAGAACCATGAAAACTTAGAACTTCAAAATTTTTACTATATATTCAGTAACATTTTAACAGTAAATTCAAATTTTTGCAAGTAAAAATATTTTAATGATTCCGAATTATAACACTTGGATCAGCGTCACGTGATGCTGATCATAAAAACGCCGTGTATCGGCGACCACGACTACTGACTAACTGACTGATCTAAAATAAACAAAAGAAATTGTATTTTAATCTGTGAGGTTGTGGCTATCGCCGGAACTAGGTTTATTTGAAAATATTAAAATTAAATTTTTTACGCGGCTTTGAATTTTGTTGTATAAAAAAGAAACGACTTGACCTTTTTCAATTATCCTAGTTTGGGCGATAGCCACATATGTGCTGAACATGCACTGTAAATTTGAGCGATATTGGTCAAGCTGTTTTTGAGATATCATGGTCGCCGGTTTGAAAAAGCAGAATTTCTCATAAATTCTCCTGGAAAAATTTGGTCGGTTATATTCTTGTCCTCGTTACCGTTCTCCAGGTAATATTATCTATTTGCATCTCTAGAAAAAGGAATTATATCAAAACGGAGAGACATTTGTTTTGGTAAAAAAATATGAGAGGATTTGGTCCCATAAGTGTAAAAAATCCAAGAGTCAAGTGAATTTAGTCAATCCTAAACTGCTTGAAATTTTTGCACATTATTTTTCAGCGGATTAGACTTTAGCAATGAGAAAAGTAAAAGTTACATATTCATTAATTTGGTTACATTTCAAATATAGGTTATAGACAAAATTAAGCAAATGAATTTAGAACTATAATTTTTAATTTCCACATGTATTCCTTAAAAAAAATAGTCAAAAATTATATCAAATTGAAGATATTTTTTTGCATTAAATCACTTGTGACGAAAAGTAATCCTAAAAAATGTATCATTTTCACTTCATGTGGAAACTTTAATAATTTTTGAAAAAAACATAAAAACTACGAATTGAAGCTTTCTATCTATATGCGTAGAAATAAATTTTAAGTCAGAAAGTAAATAAAATAAAAAAATGAAGGAGTAAATAAATTTATAATAAATAATAATGAAATTGAATAAAAGATAAATCAAATTCGATCCCCCTCTTGAACCTTTGCTTTCAATTATCGAATTCTAGCGAACGTAATTCTCAATATCAAGAAAAATAATTTCGTTTCAGATTATTGAGACTGTACGAGGGCAGGCAATATCGAGAAGCGGCTGGATTTCTTATGAGACTGCCACATTATACCTTGAGGGCAGCTTTACCGGATATCCCCATAGACCTTTTAATAGAAACTCTCCCCCACAGTTTGGCCCTCCTCGAGGCACTTTATTTAAGACTGATTGACCTACACATTGAAGATGTGAAAATCCTACGAATCGAACAGCTACTATGGAAAATTGTGAACTTGATCTCGTCAAATCAGGTTCACTTACACCTGAGAATATGGAGTAAATTGTTGGGTACTCTCTACCGGATGTCGCCCGGTGTCAAAAGCATGCTCTCCACGAGAAGACGAACATTAGAAAGAGCTGTCGAGGGTCTTGGTAAACACGGTTTGATATCATCGAGCCAGATTTCCGGTTTAGAAAATTCTACTACTTCGCAGAATCTCGTCCCTCTGTCACTTGCTCTCAAAGGGGAACTGGAGGCTCGCTCAGAAGCCTACAAGTTGGCACTTCAGAAACTTGAAAGCTGTGGGAAACACACTGGCACTTTCAAAGGTAAGAAGAACTATTAAATGGCCAATTTTAACGTATTAAAGACGATATCGTCAAACGAATTTATTGACAATTTTAACAGAAAAAATATTATCACAAATTCTACTTTTCTCCCTGATAGGTGATAGTCCAATTATTATCCTGGACTTTTGTTTTGTTGCGTGTGAACAAATCTTAAGCGACATTGATTAATTATTTTTGTTTCAAAACAAACGCCGAAAAACGATATATTCCAATTTTGACAAATTGACACTAATTTTTAAAAAAATAACTAACTTAAATAGAAATGTTTGAGAAGCTCATTCTCTTCAATGAAGAAACTTTTTATAGAAAAACATATTTTTACTTTAACACCTTCACTCATTCCGACCCAAATGTTAGGTAGTGGAAACGTTTGGCCATTATTAGAATACTAGTCTTTTAAAAAGTAAGTTATTTGACAACCATGTAGAATAAATTTAATTTCAAATCAACCCAAGCATATAAAAGCATCGCAACGCAGCGACGCTATGCTTGAGGATATTTGACACCCTGATAACGTCAAATATCTTACCGAGAGAATGCCTTTAGCTAAGAAATGCTTATAAAAATAGTTAGAAGGACAAAAGAAATTATTATTTCTTTTCTCCTTCTACTAAATAATAAATATAATAAATAGTCATTAATAATTGTGCCGGCGCAGTCAACGCTGCCTACATCGAACCTTGTGGCAAATAATAAATATAAAATTTGTATCCAAATTTCAATTCTATAGAACATGCAGAAGGCGCAATGTTGCAGCCAATATATATATATATATATATATATATATATATATATTCTATTTGTCATTGCTGTTTAGAGCTAAGAAAATACATTGCGAGGTTATGCGTGTGTGGGAATAGTCGGCGGCAACACACACATGCCTGCGCGACCGCCGTTTATGGACACCAGCACACTCACTGGCTTCCCCGGCTACAGAACTAATACTTGACGGCTTTCATGCTACGGACACCAACACAAGCGCGCCATGCTTGCTTCCAATCGCTACCTTGTTGTGCGTAGAACTTTCCTCCCCCTCAGGTTCCATAAGCTGTAGACTACAGCTTCAAAACAAACGCACGTGCGTTACAGCTGACGCAAACTACAAGGCTTGCATGCCTTATGACATTTGAAATTATGAATCAAGTCAGATGCACATAGAAACCACTTAACAATAGTTAAACATTTTGTTGTAAACATTGTTGTTACAACAAAATGCCGGAGGACATTAGATTGTATGTATATGCATATATATATATATATATATTACTCAATATGTAAAATGCATATACAAGCAACCTATAAAAAGTAGGAACAATATAATTACAATAAATAAATTATATACATTATTATAACTAAGACAAATAATAATTTTATTAAATAAACAATATAATTATTATTTAAATTCTAAGTTATTTCAAATAATATTTCAAAAAAGTATCATGTTAACAGACTGTTTCCGTTCTCACGGACCTACCGTGAGATCCACAACGTCAGCAAAAATGCATAGACCAATGGGCCCATGACTTACTCCTACTTCTAAAATCTTTCCCCACTTTGCACTAAAGGTAAGGGTTAGAGGCTTGTCGCGAAATCTCAATCATTGCAGTACGATTTCTCGCTTCTTCTCGAAGACACCTCTCCTGGGTCTAACCTAGTAAGTGTTTTGGGTCAGAGAAATTTTGCGATTCGCCCGTCCGCGACCCGGAACCCGAATTTCTCGTTGAAATTTAGGGCAGACGTTAACTTCTCAAATCCCCTAAGCCGGTGGAGTCCAGTGCGGGCTGATTTTGGTGAGATTTTGGAATTGTTAATCTATTAAACAGTTCTAAAATCTTGTTATTTATAACCGGCCGGTTGCATAGATATTGCCCGCGTCCGTCTCAAATATCGGTGGCCCACGAGCGCGATCAAAACCAATTATCGAATTATCGGTTGCATAGATATTGCCCGGACTAATTTGGTAAAAGGTAGATCCGCAGTGAGTTTTACACAGTTGTGTGAGACGGCCGGTTGCATAGATATTGCCCGCGTCCACTCACCACAGGTGCAATCTCGCAACCAAAAGAAAATTGCGCGAATCAGACGTCGCGATTTTCAGTAGAAACAAAAGCAAAAGAATTTTCGCCCGACGGATGTTTTGTGATTCGAAAGAGGAATAGCTCCGCCGGTAGTTTGTAAGTAAATAAGTATCGTTTCAATCACATATTTTAACACACCTACACTTTCTATTTGTAACACACTATAATCATTCTGTATTCAAAAGGTATTTTGCTATTTAAAAATAAATCATGTGTTCATAAAGTCAATTTCTTTACTTACCTAACTAAACCTAAAATTCAAAATCATTTCAGAAATAGTGCATTTAACGAATCAGTAAGTAACTTTTAAAAGTAGGATAACGTCTCCACAAAATTAAACAGAATAATTAAACATTCTGGCAGCTTGGTGCCTCCCCAAATCGAGATAAAGGGCCATCTCAAAAGCCTAATTAGTAGATATATAGGGCCGGTTCTGGATACAGATTCCTTTACCGACATTTACCGACATTTAAAATAAAAAATGGTTCTAATCCATTCTATTCGAGAAACTTCTAAAGAAAAAAAGAGAAGAGCAATTTCTTCTAAAAATTTTTCCAAAAAAAAACTTATTCAAAAAATTTGTAAATTTTTTTCAAAACTGAGAAACGAATAAATATATTCATGATGTATAGATTAACATACAGAGTTTTATTATATTTTAAGATTTAACAGTAAGTAGAAAATATTTTTTCAATAAAATTTTGAGTTTATAATGTTTTAGATAAATTGTTTAATTATTTAATAGAAAAATAATTACATGGGTGATTTGCACGTAACTGTAATATTTGGCGGCGTCACAGAAAACACATTCAAAATAAAAAATTTTTGCTTGGGTATGGATACATTTCACAGGTATATATAAAACCTATTCGCAACCACAAATATATACAAATAGATATTAAATTTTTTCAGAAATTGCGTAAATCCCTCCAAAATTTCAGCTCCGTGGCGTGTCCTTTTTTTAAAATTTTAAGTTAAAATTCAGAAATTTTATTCACGGAGAAAACTGGAGTATTCAACTAACTATCTGGAGGGACAAACAGACTAAATTTGAGGTTAAGTTTTTCGTAACAATCTCGGAGGGATAGATAGACACTGCGATGATTAATTTTACTCACTCGGAGGGAAAAGTTAACTATCCAGAGAATCAGGTTTTAAACTCAAAACCTAACCCTCTAAGTTTGACTATCCAGTTTTCTCAGTGTTGAAAACGCCGAAACTGAAAACGAGAATTTTTGTAATATGAATTGTGTATATAGGTGAACAATTTGTACATATAATGCATCTTTTAATACTTCTTATAAAATTATAAAATGTAAAATAGTTTTGTCCACAAATTTTTTCAATTTTGTAATAAGATTTTTTTCTCTATAATTTAACTTTTTAGGGCACATTTTAATGTTATCTGAGAATTGCAATCTAAAATAAGATCCATTAGCAACAAATATCAGTAAAAAAAAGGTTCAAAATTTTAAGTTGTACACTTAAAAACAATTTTTTTTTGTAAAAATGTGAAGTTCACAAAAAAAGTGGTAATTACCGTGGTATTACTATTCTTTTAATCTAAACACTTTCTGTGGTAATTATTGCGATTTTTTTGAAGATTATATTAGAAACAAATTATCTGCCCAAAAAAAAGAATTATTTTGCAGAATTGTCGGAGTTAGGTTAGTTTAAATGTCAAATTTCAGCTCCGTGGTGTCACATAAAATATCAGCTCCGTGGCGCTTGTGGCGTACAGTGTGAAGGTGCAAATTCATAGATCAACAGTTGCTACAACAACACATATTATAGAAGAGGACAGACATAGTTGTGTCCTTTTATATTTCAGTGCTTCGGCACCCGTTGACTTATTAAAAAACACCTTAATATTCGAAAAAACACGCCTTTACAACAACCAAGCAAAAGCACAGTATAATTACTGTTGATCGTAACGCTCTTATTTGTGAATACTTTTCTACAATTAGTTTTATGCGCTAATTTCATAATGTTATGAAAATGAAATTCTCTGGTTATGTCAAGCTAATAGTAAATAGTAAATATTTTTTCTGGGGCTATTTTGTGCATCAAAATGCTTTTTTAACTTAGTGATTTATTCAAATTCAGAATTAAAAGAAAATCAACTTTTGCATATGTTATGTTTCCTTCTGAAGGTTTCCTTTGAGATCGTCAATGAAATAAATTTTTTTGTCTGAGTTGTAGTCATTAAAAGTTGTGCACAAAATAGACCCCGGGATGGGGCTACTTTGTGCATTGAACTTTGTGTTTTTATAATGTTACATAAACATTTTTTTGATCCTTTCTTATTCATTGAATCTTTTGTGTAGATATTTCAGAGTAAATTAAAAAAGAATAAGATATTAAACAAAAAATTTTGTAAATATTATACAACAAAATGTAAAATAAAACACTGAAATTTTGCTAAAATCATGATTTATTAAAAATTAACAACCTTTCTTCAAATTTTATATTACTCAGAAAATAAATAACACTTTTTCTTTTAAATATATACATTTTACAATAATACATTATGATAATTATAAAACTATTATTTGAATACATGTAAATAACTTTGAATCATCATTTTAATAGGAGCTTTTTTAAACGTTTTGAATATGATATTTTTTAAAAACTTGAAATTAATAATTTAAGGTTAAATGAATAACAATTTAATATCTGATACACATTTCCAGTAATTTTAAGAGAAACGAGAGAAATAGTTTTAAGACTAATTTGAAAAACTTATAAATATTAATTAAAGTTAATTTTTTGTCGTTATGTTGCTCACCGGTTGAAGTTTTAATCGTTTTAAGGATTTTAATTAACTTGTTTTTGGTTCTTTGACAAAGAAGTTCTTTTTAATAATTTTATTTATTAAATACCTCGAGTACATAAAGTAGCCCCAGTTGACGGCAGTATTATTCAATGCATAGGGTGGTCAGCTCCGTGGAAGCTAATTTTGGAAAATTTGTTATAATTTTTTTATAATTATAGCTGTAGTAAAACCGTTCAAATTACAACTATATTATGCCCTAATGATGAGGAAAAGTGATATTTAACATGAAAAAAACAAAATTTTTTTTCTTTTAAAACTTATCTTAAAATTGCACAGTTACGTGAAAATCACCCACATACATATTATAATCAGAATGTGAAGGCATCACCTGTTAATATTATGAGTGGTTTTTGCATGGATTATAAAAATAGTCACATAAATTTCAGAGAGAAGTCATCTAAAGTGTAATATGATACATGTCAGCACATTGTATTATTTATAAATATACATATAAAGGAACATATGTTATGTAATGTCTGCATCATTCCCAAAGGTAGACAAAAATATGTATATATTTTTATTAGGAAATTTAATTTTAATTTTGCAAACTTATCTATATCAATAAAGAAGGAAATAATGTATTACCTAAGATAATACACCAAGATACTGCGAGGTATTAGTTACTCCACTAAAATCTAGGACGGCATTGTGATCTTCATATGCACTTGCAACTTCCAAAATTTTCGGATAATTCCGCCTTATTTAAAGTGCCGAAATAACACGGTTAAACTCAAATAGATTAATTACAATGACAATACTAAACAACTATTAGTACTAAAAAAATAAAAATTGCACTGAAAAAAATGATATTGTCGATTTTGTCATACGAGTATAGAAAGGATGTATAGCTGAAACAGCAATACTGTATTTCTGTTCTTCAAATACAGTATTGGTGTTCTTCACATACATATTACTGTCTCTCACATACATATGGCTGTTCTACATTGCGTATGGCTGAAACAGCAATACTGTATGGCTGTTCCATATCCACCAATATAATATGTGAGTATTGGCCATATTTATGGCAGCATCATAAATATATTTTGTCCAACGCCTTCGTGGAAATAGAACTATTGTACGCTAGGCACCAATGGAGGAATGTAGTACATTTCCCCACTGGTGGTTTGGCCAGTGGAGAAATGAAGTCATTTCCCCACTGGTGGTTTGGCTAGTGGAGAAATGAAGTCATTTCCCCACTGGTGGTGGAATGAGAAATTGATTAATCGATTTTTTATTTTCTATTAGAATTAGAACATTTTAGGAACAGAATTTTGAGGACACTCTGGGGATCTTTGGAGACACTTTCAAGACATTCATTTTTGAAAAATTTTTTTCAAAAATTTTTTTTTTCAATTTTCAGATTTTTTTTCAAAATTAGATTTTGTTTTACTCTCAGTTATTGCTATAACATCATTGTAATATTTTGATTTCGATAAATAAAGAATAAATTCAACTTAAAATTTTGAAAAATTAATAGTTTAAATTTATTATTCATAAAAAAATTTTTTTGCAGTTGTTGGACAAAATAGTATGTGCAACTTGTGGAGAACAGCGATTTTCGCTCGCTCGATTGCTGCGCGCGCTGCGCTTGCGCAGCAAACTTCGAGGTCGCGAGAAATCGCCCTTGTTCTCCACTCGTTGCACAATCTACTATTTTCAGTGTAGCAATAAAAAAGTTTTTTTTCGAAATTAAATTATTTTAAAAAATTTTATAAACTTCTTTGGAAAATTTCAATTATTTGCAAAAATTTTCTTCAATTCAGTGATTTTCAATATCTACTATTTTAATGAAATTTTCCAAAAGAATTAAATTATTTAAAAAAAATGTTAAGAAAATTTTAGGCAAACATTTAATGATAATCTTATAAATCTTAAAAATTTGAGAGGAATTTAATTATTTTGAAATTTTCTATAAATTTCTTAGCAATAATTCAATTATTTTCATAAATGATAAAAATTTTGACAGAAATTCAATTATTTACATATTTTTTTATAAATTTCTTTGCAAAAATTCCATTATTTTTTAATAATAATAAAATTTGTCACAGGGATTGAATCATTTGCATAAATAATAAAACTCATAATAGAATTTCAATTATTTTCAATACAATTTTAATTTAATTCCTTGAAAAATGTAATTATTCTTTAGAATTTTACTAAAATTGGTCAAAAGAATTTAATTATTAAAAATTTATTTGTAAATTCTTTATAAGAATTTTAAATTTACCTAAAGGAACTTAATTGTATAAATAATAATTATAAAATAAATTTAAAGCTATGAAAAAATGTAAGACTAACTCTGCTGGGGCTCGAAACCCAGGACCTATCAATTGCCGGTTGATTGTCCACATCCAACAAATTTTCGTGAAAAATTCTGGGAAAATTGAAATAACAATTGTAATTTTTTGTGGCTTTTGGTCCAAGAAGTGGAAATTATTTCATACTCTCTAAATCTGAATCAGCGATAAGTATACCACTGATTTCAATTAGCGTATATTAGCTGAAAAATCAGTGAAATTTCACTGATTCATCAGTATATATACGCTGAAAGAAATCAGTGGTATACTTATAGCTAGAAATCAGCGAGATTTCGCTGATTCAGATTTAGAGAGTAAGTTACTCATCAGGACTACACAGAAAGATGTCAACATTGTTACATATTTATAACAAGATATCATTTTCAAATATAGAAGATAACAACTCACCGCATTATTTATGAAAAATTTTTTAAACAAATTAAAATCTTTGGAGATAAAACATAAAAGTAATTTAGAACATAACCTCAATTTTTCTTTATAAATATTTAATCTCGAGAAACATTCAATTATTCAATAAACTATTTATTTTCTTATTTAAATAATTGAATTCCCTTAGAATTTTCTAATAAAAAGTGAATCAAAATGAATTTCAGTTAAAGTTTTAAATAATAATTGACTATTAAAAGAATAGCAGGAATTTTTAGAAATAATTAAATTTTTAAAAGGTTTCAAATTAAAATCTTTAAAAACTTGAATTTTTCAAACTTTTATTTATTTAGTGATACAGAATAAGAAGAAAATTGTAGGGGTGGTTGGGTCAAATTTTGACTTTTACCTGTAACTTCCGTTATATTTCGAATTTCGTGTGTTCTCGCATATATCTGGAAAGATCGTCTGAAATGCAATGTTTTTCCTAAACCTTGTAAAATTATTAGATCATAAGTGTAGAAGTTATAGGATTTTAAAAAAAGTCGTTTCGTCAGGGTCAGGTGTTGATGGTTGGGCCACCGTAGAAAATCAATGAAATATGAAAAAAAAATGACTAGATATGTAATGTAGATAATAGAAAAAGGCTGAAATAAGATTAAAACTGAGTGAATAAAACCTAAAATTGAGATAAACTGCCTTCTGTCAATTTTTAAACGAAATTTGATGTTTTATTTTATTAAAGATTTAAAAAAAATGAAATTTTCTCAAATCTTATTATAATTTTATTATAAGTCGATAAAGAAACATAGAAATGACGTTTTTGATACATTCTTATGTCAAAAAATGAATTTCCGATGTCAGAACACATCGATATTGCAAAAAATCAAGCGTCCCAACCGTCAACACCGCTGTAGCCCAACCAGCATTTACGTGTCGTTTGTCGTCGTATCACACAAACAATAAACGCATGATACGAACACTATATAAATTATCATATATTCTTAGTATACTTTAAAAAAGAAATTAGTCAACCTGACTTTATTTTTTGCATCCTATTTGTTTGTTTCTTTTCGTTTTTCAAATTTTTCATAATGTTTTTTGGCAGCCTTCTAATCACATCATTAAAACAATTATGAGACTTTTATACATAAAAACATTGATTAAGTAGTTACTAGAAAAATAAAACTGAGGAAAATGTAAAGATACAGTAAAAAATGCTTCATGTCAATTATAGTAGGGAACAGAGTTCTGTCAGTGTCACATAACTAAATTCCGATAATAGAAATACAAAAATGTTATATAACATGGGTTATGTAAGTGTATCACAGTAAATAAACAAAAATCTGTATTTGTGCCATAACATTGATTCAAAATGAATATATATATACACGGAAAAAAAAAGTTCACGAATCTCTCGTGAACTAGTATATCACTTTTGGATGGGACACAAAATTTCAAAATTTTTATTCACTTTTGATTAGAAATGGTGAACGTCAACGAAAAACTGAAACAAAGTTAATAAATTTTTGATGAACTGTTAAGGAAGAGTAGTTCGTCAAAAGTAGAGGTACAAGTTCACGAAAAAATCGTGAACTCGCGAGTGTCAGTAGTATGCGCAGTTCGTAATGCGCATCAAATCAGTGTTTTTTATTACTTAGTGAATATTTTTGTTTGCTAATTTCCTTTGTGAAACAAATAATTCATAAAATGAATTAAAAGTTACAATAAGGGACTTTTTCTACTTTGCACGGTCCTGAGTTTTACAGCAGACAAACCTAATCGTTTCGTTTGTCGAAGGACAGTGTATCTAGATTTAGCCGTGGCGGTTAGTTGTTAGAAATATTATGTTATAGGGTATAGGTACTAGGTTCGAATACCGTGAAGCGAATTACGAATTTTAATGGCGATAAAATTGTGTATTCTGTGTAGTTGGGTGCGTAATAGGCGTCAAGTTATCAAATAAAGTGAAATACTATAAAAAAGTAGTGTCTGGAAATTATTTTTTCTTGTTTTTAACATTTTTTAAAAGTTCACAAATTTTTCGTTAACTTTGACGAAAAGTTCGGAAACCGTACTATGTTTCTAGTGAAGGAATTGATGAAATTTTGACGAACTGTGTTTGTTGATTTTCAAGAATTTTGTGTCCCATCCAAAAGTGATATACTAGTTCACGAGAGATTCGTGAACTTTCTTTTCCGTATATATATATATATATAAAACTTCCTTAAGGGAATAAATCAACAAAGATATTAAAGTATATTGGATTTTTACATTGATCTTCAATGGAAAAATCACCTCGACTTTGACATCCCTTTAATTGTGAAGTACAGTAATGGAAAAATATTCTATTCTTCTTATAAAAGAAGTTCAAAAACTTGGATATCTCGTAAGGATAAAAGTTTTAAAAAATTTTGTTTTCTTAAATTAATTGTATATCTAATTATCTACACAACACTGAACCCACTAAAAAAACTAATTCAAATGAATTGAAACGAATTAACATTTTTGGTAGGCTCCAATTCGTATTTGTCACAAAGCGGGATTCACTCAAGCTCTTTGTATATTCAATTGAATTTAATTCAATATGTACCAATTTGATTAAACGAATTCGCATTCGAAAGAAATGGCCAAGGAATGCATTGAATTCGTGCTAACGAATTAAAAAAAAAATTAAAAGCTCAAAACTTGTCCAGTGAATTGGTACGGATAGAAGGTTCGGAAGTTCAATACAGTTTCACGAATTCAGGAAAATTGCATCATGGATCCAATTCGTATTTGTCACAAAGCGGGATTCACGAAAGCTCTTTGTGAATTCTTTTTAATTCATTTCAATTAGTTTTCGTTTACTGGGAAACTTCCCCAAAAATTTAATGATTTAATTGCAAAATTTTGTGACAATTAAGTAAAGATTTAAGTTAATGATTTAAATACGTATTATTTGTAATTTATTTACATGTTCAAATAGAACAAATTATTAACTCTATATAAATAAAGAATATTATAAGATCAATATGCACGTAACTTTGGTATTATAGAAAATGTTACGTAACATTGTTGCAGAAATGTTTTTAATTGTAATTACAATTATCTTACAGAAATTGAACTGCAACAGAAGTTTAGAACAGCTACATAACAATGTTTCTACACAGTTCTAAAACAAGGTTAGAACAACAATTACAGAAAATTTATGACAAATAACTGTTACATAGCGTTGTTATAGAACTGTGACATAAGCAGAATATAGAACTATTCTGTAACTAACTTGTATAATTATGTTCTAGAAGTAGAACTCTGTTTCAATCGGGTTATATAACAGATTTATAACTATTTTGGAACAGATGTTCTATAACACTGTGACCTCAATGTTTTGGAATAGTTATAGAACGTGTTTGCTGAATAGGATCTTCGGAAATTCCCATAATCTTCATATTTTTCCAAAAACCGTCCAAAACTGCAAAAAGACTATTTTTGTCAAATTTTAATGCCAAAAAATTTCTTGAAGACCACACTCACGGTGGGTTTTAAACTCATTTAACCCAAAGGTCCTGGCATCTGGGATTTTCTTCTTGGTTTCGATTCTGGAGTGTGAACACATGATTTTACAACGAAAATTAAAATAATCGCCGGAGCCGTTTTTGATAACATCGATTTTTACTTTTAAAAAAACGAAAATTCAAATTTGCCTAAAAAATTTTTTAATTTAGAAAAAACTCTTTTTATAAAAGTTACAGATAATAAAATAGGGAATATTTTTTATTAAGGTCTTTCTTTAATACAATCAATACTTTCCGAGATAATAGGAAAAATAACATTTTACACATTTTTAAATCTAATTAGCTCAAAATTGCGGGTACCTTCAATTTTCTAGTTGATTTTGATAGTATCATGTAAACATGATTTTCCATTAAAATAGAAATATTTTCCCAAGCCTGTTTTGAGAATTGTCGATTTAAAAGTTTATTTTAAGAAAAACAAAATGTTTACGTGAAACAAAATTCATAGAAACTAGCGTCATATTCCTCGCTTGCTCGGAAGACATTTTACTTATTTATTTCCACTTACATAAATTTTTATTATTATACATTATCAGGGGAGACTAGGTGCGGTTATTACGCTGTGCAGTTGTTACAAATGGAATATCTCAGAAACAGTGAATTGTAGAAATGAGGTTCCCAAAGGAAAATGTTCAGTTTTTATGTACGAACTTTCTGCAATATGTTTAAAAATTATATGCAATCTTTACAAGTAAAAAAATAGGCACATTGGTTTTTAGAGGCCAAAAGTATATATTTCTCTGTCTGGTATTTTTTAAATAATTAATAGACCTTTATACTTAACAAAGTACATTTTTTTTGAATATCAATTCTATGAGGATTAAGCTTTAAAAAACTGCCTTGGTTGTCCACATTAAATGTATACTTTTTTAATAAAGTGTTTTATTGTAAAAAATGTACCTGTTGTGGCAAAAAATAAATGTGTGATTACATTTTTGACAAATATTACATTTATTTACATTTCAAACAAATCTGCTGAATTTTGGAAAAAATACTTTTGGCCTCTAAAAACCAATGTGCCTATTTTTTAACTTGTAAAGCTTGCATATAATTTTTAAACATATTGCAGAAAGTTCGTACATAAAAACTAACTATTTTTCCTTTGGGAACCCCATCTCTACAATTCACTGTTTCTGAAATATTCCATTTGTAACAACTGCACAGCGTAATAACCGCACCTAGTCTCCCCTAATAATGTATAATAATAAAAAATTTATGTAAGTGGAAATAAATAAGTAAAATGTCTTCCGAGCGAGCGAGGAATATGACGCTAGTTTCTATGAATTTTGTTTCACGTAAACATTTTGTTTTTCTTAAAATAAACTTTTAAATCGACTATTCTCAAAACAGGCTGGGGAAAACACTTCTATTTTATTGGAAAATCATATGTTTACATGATACTATCAAAATCAACAAGAAAATTGAAGGTACCCGCAATTTTGAGCTAATTAGATTTAAAAATGTGTAAAATGTTATTTTTCCGATTATCTCGGAAAGTATTGATTGTATTAGAAAAAGACCTGAATGAAAATTATTTCCTATTTTATTATCTATAACTTTTATAAAAAGATTTTTTTTTAAATAAAAAATTTTTCAAGCAAATTTGAATTTTCGTTTTTTTAAATGTAAAAATCGATGTTATCAAAAACGGCTCCGGCGATTATTTTAATTTTTGTTGTAAAATCATGTGTTCACACTCTAGAATCGAAACCAAGAAGAAAATCCCAGATGCCAGGACCTTTGGGTTAAATGAGTTTAAAACGCACCGTGCACTAAATTTAAATATAGTGTATTAATGAATTGATGATTTAAAGACACAGAATATAGAGAAAATAGAATGAATGAATTTCCGGAACAGCCCAGTTTTCATCTTTTTCCCAAAAATGAAACAAAAGTGTAAAATAGGCTATTTTTGTCAAACTATGAAGCAAAAATAATATATTAATGAAGTGTTTATTTAGCGATACATATTGTAAAAGTGTCTTATTTACATGTTTTAGATGAGAAACAAATATTTTAAAATGTACACTGAAAAAAATTTTTTCTTTAAATTCAACTATACCCCAGTGAACACGTAATATAAATGTACTAGAACATAAAAAGAACACTGTTCTAGAACATTTGCTCCTATTATGTTATGTATACTTATTCTAAAATAAACTTGTAACATAATTATAAAACAGTGTTCTTATCATGTTACATGTATATAATTGTTTTAGATTTTTGTTGTAGAACTTTTCTGTTACAAATGTTTTATAATTTTTCTAGAACAATTCTATCACCAATGTTCTAAAAATATTGTTCTTATTTTGTTCTATAACTATATTATGTACCTCTGGTATATAACAATTCTAGAAAAACGTTCTCTTTTTGTTGTACCATAAATATTAAGACTATTTTATAATATTCTATTATAAAACCAGAACATATGTGGACGTCCACATGAAATGGGCCTATATTGTCTGTTCTAATTTTCGAGATAATCGCAATTTTGTAATTTTGAAGCAAAATCTTAATTTTTTTTAGTTTTTATTATATTAATCTACATGTTTTGACAAGTCAAATCATGCGGTCTTCATTAATTTATCGATAATTTAACTGTTTGATTTCATTGGTTCTTTAGAAAAATGAAAAGGGCCCATTTTGTCGGTCATTTGCAAAAAATTCGTATTTTATAAATGGAGGTGTGGAAAAATTAAAAACCTCTTGATTTTTCATCTTTAAGATGTCCTGGACTGTAAACAATTCTTATCTGAATAACTTTTAAGAAGAACCAGAGATACAACAATTAGTTGGTATCGCAATGTTTAATTCCGTTTTTCTCGAAATGAGGTTTTTGGCGTTCTAAACTTTGAAATTCCGTAACTTAGCGAATTTTTAACCAAAAAAGTTCTAAGACCACTTAAAATTTTTCCAATTTTGCGACGAATACGCCCATATAGATAACTCCAATAGTGCCAAAATGGGCCCTTTTCATTTTTTTTTATTTCATGTCTACATATAAGTCACAAATATTAAAAATCACCCAAATAAATCAAGATTAACTATTTTTTTACAGTTTACAGTTTTTTGAATGCTGTTTGCTTACAGGTATCTTTAAAAATTTAGCATACATTCTAGTTTTATTTTATTCAGAGTTATTGACATTTTACAATTAAATTTTTTTTCAAAAATTCACTTTTTGTATTATTTTTTGAAAGTCTTTATCATTTTTTTTAAATTAACATAACCAACAAAAAATGTTTAAAAACGCATTGATTATTTTTCTCTTATAATTTACAATTATTTTTAGTGAGCGTTTTTTTCCACTAATTGATAAAGAAAAAAATCAGCTGTTATAATTTATATACTATACTCTCTATATCTGAATAGGTGAAAATTTACTTAGAATACGTCAATAATCTTCCACGTAAGATAATAATTATAAGTATATGCATACACTTAAAACTAAATGAAAAGTCATTTATAAATAAATGTAGGGTAAGTCCGGGGGAGATGGTCATATGGGAGAGATGGCCAGTTCGAATATTTTACAGAATTTGTAAAGAAATATCACTTTTTATGGGTTATTCTTCAACCTTTTGTGATTAATAATAAATCTAAAGAATAATTTGATGAAAAATAATGAAGCTGTAAGTGTAATCCTTGTTTATTTTTTTGCATGGGTCCAAAATAATTTGAAAATTTCAGATTTCTTGTTGCTATATTGTTATTTGTTAACATAATTTTTAAATTTAAGTTTTATTGAGTAGTGTATAACCCACGCTTCGATATAAACGAAAAATGAAAGGAAAAATTATTTTATTTATTTAATATTTTGATGTTTACTTTTATCATGAATTTTTGGGTAAGATGTCCATTAATGACTTTTATTTAAAATTTTTTTATGTTAATGTTAGATACTTGAGAAATATTAAAGAAAAGCAAATTAAAAATGTCTAAGAACAAAATAATTCATGTAATTGACACCAGAGATGGAGATTTATTTGTGCTAAAAGTTACAACCGAACGACATTAATTGAAGATTGAATTCAATGCAGAATTTGACACTTGTGGCTACATGAAAACTGCTCTGAACCCCATGAAAAATTTTAAAAATGCGACCAGAAAAAGAGGAAAGTGATGTGAACGATTAAAAATTAAATTTAAGATAAAAGCCAAAAATTATAGGTAGTGGCCACCTCTCCCGAACACATGTGGCCATCTCACCCGGACATTCCAGAGAAATGGCCAAATGCACTTTTTCGAAAATGTAAATTTTAAGATTGTTGCAATGAAAATATTTTATTTTATGTTTCTTTATTTTCAAGTTAAGTGTTCAATGTTTAATTATCAATAAAAGTTTAGACAAAAAAAGCTTTTTTATAAATTTTACACTACAAAAAAAAAACTATGGCCATCTCCCCCGGACTTACCCTATATATATATATATATATATATATATATCCCTAGTAGAAATTTGTCCTAGTTATTATAACGGAACTGTTCAGTCGCGCTTGAAATTGTCTAGTTACTTTACAAGCCAACTGGCTAATAACTGGAAAGCAGTGTCACGCTTTTTTCATCAAGTTATTATCTAGCCCAAATTTATAAATTCTGGTCAACGGTTCTGTAGAAAAACTAGACAAATTAATTCTTTTAACCCTTTAACGCCGGGACGGACACTTTTTTTGAATCATTTTCAACGTTAATTATTTTGGTTATTAGACATGTAGAAAATTTTTGGAATGACATTTTCTGACGTATTTTTTATCGCTCTTTCAGAATCTGTCATCAAAATTGGAAAAAACAAAAATTCCTAAAAGTTATGGCCATTTTTTTGGAAAAAAATCCAAAATTTTGACATTTTTGATTCAAAAATGATTTTTTTTTTTCATGTTAGCAGTAACCAGAAAAATTCTTTATCATAAAATATCGCGTCCACAATATCCAAGCTTTAAAGTTATGGACCATACATTTAAAAATTTCAAGATGGCAGATCCAAAATGGCGACAAAAGAATTTTTTTTCCCCAAAATTGACACCCTGTGGACTTTTTTTTTAATTCTCCTTTTATCTTCAAGACAAATAGTACTTGAATGTTTTTTGGGTCGCTGATTACGAATATGATGTCAGTTTTCAAAAATTCAAAATGGCGGATCCAATATGGCGGACGAAATTCTAAAAAATTATCAAATTCACTTGAAACTTGTTACTCAGGGGTTTTTGGGGTCGCTGATTACGAATATGATGCCAGTTTTTAAAAATTCAAAATGGCGGATCCAATATGGCGGATGAATTTCTAAAAAATTATCAAATACACTTGAAACTTGTTACTCGGGGGTTTTTGGGGTCGCTGATTACGAATATGATGTCAGTTTTCAAAAATTCAAAATGGCGGATCCAATATGGCTGACGAATTTCTAAAAAATCATCAGATTTACTTGAAACTTGTTACTCGGGGGTTTTTGGGGTCGCTGAAAACGAATATGAAGTCGGTTTTCAAAAATTCAATATTCCGAATTTAATATGGTAGTGAAAATTTCAGAGAAAGATTAGATTGTGTTAAAAGTTTATACGTTCTTTAGAGAAGCCATGTTTTTCTGGTGTTGTCAATAAAGTAAGAAACAATATGTGACCGCGTCCGAGAACAGGGACATTATGAACAAACTAAACTTTTTTTAAGTGAAAATATTTTATTTGTTTAAAGAATTGAAATTACTTTTTTAACCCAGGACTGTATGCATTTTAAGGACCTTAAAGTGTAAGACACTGTCAAAATAAAAAAATCGATTTTTTGGCCATAAGGTGCCTTTTCTCAGATAAGGTCACATATACTTTCTAAAGGAAATGCAATTCAATGATGTTGTAAAACAACTGACTGCAAAGACTAACTAATAGACAATTCATTTAGCTTAATGAATGAAGTAATAAATTATCCGTCATTTGAATTGTTGAAATCTGACTTGAGATTCGGTATCAGCGACCCCAAAAACCCCCGAGTAACAAGTTTCAAGTGAATCTGATGATTTTTTAGAAATTCGTCCGCCATATTGGATCCGCCATTTTGAATTTTTAAAAACTGACATCATATTCGTAATCAGCGACCCCAAAAACCCCCGAGTAACAAGTTTCAAGTAAATCTGATGATTTTTTAGAAATTCGTCGGCCATATTGGATCCGCCATTTTGAATTTTTGAAAACTGACATCATATTCGTAATCAGCGACCCCAAAAACCTCCGAGTAACAAGTTTCAAGTGTATTTGATAATTTTTTAGAAATTCATCCGCCATATTGGATCCGCCATTTTGAATTTTTAAAAACTGGCATCATATTCGTAATCAGCGACCCCAAAAACCCCTGAGTAACAAGTTTCAAGTGAATTTGATAATTTTTTAGAATTTCGTCCGCCATATTGGATCCGCCATTTTGAATTTTTGAAAACTGACATCATATTCGTAATCAGCGACCCAAAAAACATTCAAGTACTATTTGTCTTGAAGATAAAAGGAGAATTAAAAAAAAAGTCCACAGGGTGTCAATTTTGGGGAAAAAAAATTCTTTTGTCGCCATTTTGGATCTGCCATCTTGAAATTTTTAAATGTATGGTCCATAACTTTAAAGCTTGGATATTGTGGACGCGATATTTTATGATAAAGAATTTTTCTGGTTACTGCTAACATGAAAAAAAAAATCATTTTTGAATCAAAAATGTCAAAATTTTGGATTTTTTTCCAAAAAAATGGCCATAACTTTTAGGAATTTTTGTTTTTTCCAATTTTGATGACAGATTCTGAAAAAGCGATAAAAAATACGTCAGAAAATGTCATTCCAAAAATTTTCTACATGTCTAATAACCAAAATAATTAACGTTGAAAATGATTCAAAAAAAGTGTCCGTCCCGGCGTTAAAGGGTTAAAATACTGAAAATTTGTTTAATATTAAGATTTACTGTAGTTAACACACTTATTTCATGCAATTAATATAAAATTTCTATTTGGCACCAAACAAATTCAATAAAAAATATTTTTGGAAAATTTCTGTATCCATTATAATATATATAGATAATAAATGGAGTAGAATAAAAAATTATATAATATTTTATAATTTTTAATTAATTAATTAAATTATTATATAAAAATAATTTAAATAGTAAATTATTACTGTTAGATATGAATTTAATTATTTATTTAATAATTTAATAAATCTTATTTCAAACAAATTCCGCTTTTGATATATTGAAAGATTACTTTCTTCAAATCAAAGAGCAAAACAAATCAATAATCAAATATCTCAAAGTAAACGTATTGCCCTTCGGAATAAAAATATTTCGAGGTAGTGGATCCTTTTCTTAAGTCCACTATTATTCAATGGCTCCGGTTAGACGGTATTTATACGAATGTAAATAAAAAGGTATATTGTAACAGGTGTAAGATTGCAATAAAACACCTTTCCATACAGTTAAAATAATATATGGTTTATTATAAAAATATTGTATATTATCTTAAACAGACTGACATTCCCGATTGTATATGTTTATTATTAATTACAAATTAATAATGATAATCTATTTTTTTATGCGCAATATCAAGCAAATCAAGATGACTGTGTAGTTGTATAGAGTGTGTAGTATGTTGGACAGTATTAATTCAACTCACCAGAACAATTTTATTACGTTTAACTTATTTCAGAAAAGTATCCGTTTACTTCCTCTGGTGAAACGTTTAGTATACACCTGTTTGTGATTAATATTTCAATATTCCAATTTATTTCCTTGGTCGCCTTCTTATTTAGATATCACTTTTTATATATTTATATTATTTGAAAATTCCACAATGAAAAATAAATTCCTTTTTCTATATTCACTGATTTTCTATGATTGAACAAATATTTAAGAATCGGGGTCACCGTACTTAAATTTTATTCAATTGATCTCTTTTACTTCTATTTTAATTCCGCGTATCTCTTTAATTAATCACCTTTAATACAAATTGAATTTTATCAAATAATGCATAAAACAAACTCGAAATATCAGTTAAAAAAATGGAAATATCTCAAGAAACTTCACAAAATATATATATATTATTTTATATAATCAAAAAAAAAAACTCTCAATTCCCGCGAACAACAAAGTAAATATACACAACTTTGTTGCGGGAGGAACCAAGTCAAACTCAATCGTTAAATCGATCGAAATCACGGATCACACCTTGAAATTTCATAACAACGCTAATAGTGGGGAGGCTGTTGCACACAGCTCATTGAACTTATTTGTTGCCAGGCAAGCTTTTCACAAGCTTGCAAATTCCATAAGTTGGCCAACACTTGTTCAATGATCTAAATCCACTATACCTTTAATATGTATTTTACTTTTCTTTGTATTTAAACCAATACATTTAGAGTCTTTCATTGGAAAATGACTCTTTCAAAATTAATAAATTTTATTTCGAAATATGGGTGTTGTCCGTGACTTTTGTAATAATTCTATATAATTTCAATATCCAAATACTAATGAAACCAAAGAAATTTAATAAGGGTTACTAATTTTATAGAATTAAAATTAATAATCTTGTATCAATGCTGAGTTGTTTTGTCTGTCCTTTAAGGTTTGTGATTATGTGTGCTTAACCTAATTACAAGATTCCCAATTTTTATGAAGCTATATAATATAAATAATTTTTAATTAATAAAAAAATTAAAAATCGTTACGATTTCATACGTAACAAATACCCCCCTTTTTCTGGCTGACGTCCCTTGGCAGCTTTATATTGAACATATAATTTTGTGAGATTTACATATAATCCTCCTTTCAATGGTTTTACAATATTTAAGTTGTTGGTTTTGCTGAAAATAATGGTTTTTAAACAGAGGCAAACTTTTAGTTGTAATTTTATCTCAAAAATTCGTTTCCTCTCTTTTTTGTTTTAGGAAGATTTTTAAATAAATGAAGTTTGCTTTTGTTTTATTCATAATAATAATAATAATAATAATAGTCGGAAATTTTTTCGTTGTTTAATGACAAGTAACTTTGTATTTTAAATCATTAAGATCGAGCATGGAAAAAAATGCGCTTGAATATGTGATTTTAAACTTGCTTTTTTTTAAATTGAGTTACTAAAAACCTAAAACTTACTTTACTTACTGATATATTAATGCATTTTTACCAGGCTAGATTTTATTTGTCTTGTTTCGGTGTACAATGATGTTTCTTTCTACAAAAAAATTTAAATAATTTAATTGGTGATGTCTGATTTTTTTTAAATATTAAAAAAAATTATTATAAATTATTATTCATGCTACAATTATTTCGTATTTTAAACGTATAATACATAGAATATATATTTTATAATGAAATGATTTCACAATGTCAAAAATTGAATTTATTGTAACATTTTGTTTAAATTTTAATACAATTTTTAATTCGTCTTTTTTGTTTATAAAGAATTGTTCATCTTCTGAAGATATTTTTTGCTTTTTTTTTTTTAAGGAAATTTGTTGCGTAGATTACAAAGTTTTATTTGTTGTATGATTTATTCTTTCTATATTTTTTAAATGAAAACAAAGTTAAGTTATTTCATGCTTTTTATTTGTCTTAAAGAATTACTTTTTTTTTATATTAAATAATCTGAAATTTGGTACATCTACATGAAATGACTTTTACAAAATAACCTATATGTCACTAATTTTTGATTTGGTATAATAACAATGATAGATTTTAAATTTATATTAAATTTTATATTAAAAAAAAATTTTTTAAACAAAAAAATATGTTTTATTAATTAAACTTACATTGATGAAATTTTAAATAAGTTTATAAAAAACGAAAATCTAAACATGCTTCGATGATTTGTGTCGGTTCAGAATATTGCAAAATTTTAAAGAAATAATGTTAATTTTTATTGGCTGACATTGTTTCTTTAATATAAGTTTTGCAGAAAATTATTTAAAAAAAATGACAAGCAATAATTAATAAAATTTATGCATACATGGTGCATAAAAAATTGAAAATTTCTGATTTTCTACCCCTATACCCCCCTTTTTATGCGCTGTCGTCCCTTGACAGCTTTATAGGTTTACTAATAGAAAAACTTCTTAAATAGAGGCAAATTTTAATTACGCTTTGTTAAACGGTTCTATCTTTAACTTTCCTTTTTAGGAGAACTTTATTGTAAATAAAAATAATTTGCTTTTATTTAATTTTTTCTATAGTGTACTTGATACATTTTATGAAAAGAATTTGCTTATGATAAATTTAAATTAAGGACTTTTTCCTTTTTTTATGAAAAATTATTTTGTTACAAATTTAAGTATTTAATAATGTTGTAATATTTAAACATTTCTTTTTTTATTTTAAAATTTTAAATAGAATTTGAGGTTTCGAAATTTTAATTCAAATGTCGTGCCAATTTTAAATTATCTATTTGACTCAATTGAATGTTTTGGATAAAAGTTTTGTATCCTAATTTTCGAAGTATAATAAAATGCTGAGATTGCTTTTATTGTTTTATGTGTTATAATTTTGTTTCTTAGACATTGTGCATATTTTGATTATTTATTTTGTTAAAATATTATTTTAAATTTATCAGCTATAATTTTTAGAGAACGAGAAATAATAAGAAATATATATTTTTCATTTAAATTACATAAAAGTGAATGAGACATTTTAATTGTCTATTCAGGCATTTCTTTCAATGTTTATATCCTACTGACCTGGTCACCTGAAGTGTAACCCGATCTGGTGTCGCGTAACCAAGTTCGTACACCTAATTTTAAGCATTTTCTCTATATTTAATTTCAAATATTTATTTTTGTATTTATGAATAGTACTGCGGTAGAAGCTTCTAATAAAATCAATTCAAGAGTTAATTTTAGTTACAATTAAAAATAATAATTGCACATTACAAGTATTAAAGCGTGGATCTTAAAAAAAATTAGACTTTGCAAAAATTTCAAATTGAAATCCTTGAAAATCCAAATTTCTGTTATACTTTTCGACTATAACTCTGCAGAATTATTTTTAAAAAAAAAGTTCAATTAAAAAAACTGAATTATTTTTAAAAAAAATTTTATTTCCATATTTACTTAAAGGATTTTTAATGATTACAATTTTTTTTAAATTTAACTATAAACTCTAGATTTAAGAAAAAAAAATCTTTTCTTTTTTTTAAATAAATTTTAAAAGAAGTTACTTTAGAAACGGTTCATAGCTAAAATTGAATAACATGGAAAATGGAAATGATAAAAGTAATCTGAAAGATTCACAATGGAAATATTTTTGTTATATAAAATAAAAATTATGTTACTAGGTTGTCTTTAATTATTGTGAGTCATTAAATTTATAAGAGATTCGGACTTAAGACTTTTTTTTAAATTTCCATTTCTAAAAGAAAATAGTAAAGTAGAGTGGGATGAAAAATTCCAAAAAAATACCATCTGAGTTTTATACATACAACAGTTATTAAATCGATCTGTAATCCATTTAGCATGTAAATTAAGAAAATTATTTTTTTTTTACTTATTTCAAGTATTGTGACAAGAAAGAACATATTTTCTGCATAAAAATGTAATTTATTTTTTTTTTAATGTGAAAAACAACTTTAAGCAAACTTTTTGAAAATTATTTTTGAATTAGTTCTATGATGATTAAATTTTTAAATATGTATATAATGGAATGTTTTTAGAATAATTGAACTTTGTAAAATGTAATTAAACATGATTATAATTTTTTTGAAAATATGTTTGATATATTTTGTATTTATGCTATAGTTATATTTATTATTTATTAAATTGGACATTATTTTGATTAAAAAAAATAAGAAATCGTTAGTGGTGGGTTTAATCTTTATTATTGTTTTAGTTGCATAGTTATTTTTTCTTAGTTATTTTTTTTAAATAATTAGTTCTTTTCTTAGTTTGAGAAAGACAATATTCAATCTAATTTTAAATAATAGTAAAGAATATTAGAGTGGGTTTCTTTTATTGTAATTGAGTCATTAGAAAATGTTGTTAATATTAGTAGTTCAATGTTACATTGTGAGTTTTGATTAATGTTAATCATATAGGTTTACTGTTTTCTTTGTTAACTTTGAGGATTGTTGTCTCTAGTGCTATTTTGTGTTAAATATTACTTTTAAAATGCTATTTGCGGACGTTTACATTTTTTTTTTAAAAAAAGGTCAAAAGCACAATTTTATTAGAGCTTAAATGTCATTTGATTTTATTAGTAAGTCAGCTTGGAATTTCGATAGTTATTTAAGAAAATTATAGAATTCCATATTTTTATAAGAGGGTAAAATAACGGAAGGTGTGGCAATTTTGATTTTAAGAGTTACAATAATCTAGTTTTATCCTTTTTTTTAATATTATTGTTTTGATGAAGTTTAATTAATGCCTATTTATAGAAACAAGCGCAAATTATTTACAAGCAATTTTACTTATATTGTTAATTTTTAATACGATGATTGTTTCCTGACAAACGACATTCAATCAAATTTACCCATTTTTACCCACATTTATAAAACATGCATGTTTTGTATTTATAAGTATTTATTTGCTTAATTATGTACTTTTCTTAGAATTTAATAAATCTAAATGTATCCCTTATAGTATCCATAAAATTCTATTTAAATTCTATATCCCATTTAATTAAATAATAAGCTATAATGTATTTTTTCCTTGTAGTATGTTACTGTGTATTGTATGTTATATGCACCCATATTTTTAAATTATATGATTTGCCCGTGTTTATTATATAGTTCGTTTATGATATTTAAAAGCCAAACAACAAAAAAAATCAAGTTTTTCTATAGTCAACCAATACCCAACCTATTGAAGGGAATTTTTGTTACTACTATTTTTGGCACTTTACATTGTAGTAATTTATTTTCTTCAAATCTGTAGATAATTTCATTCTTTTTATTTATGCCAAGTAAAAATATATCCCAAAAATATTTTTGATGTGTTCCTGATAATTTGTTGTGTACTGAGATATAGTATTTTATCATTTCTAAGATTTCTTGATTTAAACTTTTTCCTGAGGGCGGAATCTTATTTATGATAAATTCTTCCACCTTAACATAAGTATTTGTTGAAATGATTTCATCTGCATTTGATATTTGAACACTCAGTTCTTCTTCTTTACTTCCTTCTTCATTTTTGATACTTAATTGTTCTTGAGTTATAGATTTGATTTTACCAGGGGGTTTTCCTTTTTTTAAATTTGTCGTAGGGCTGCCCGAATTCATATGTTCTACTATTGAATGCGAATTATCTATAAATGAGACATTCTCAATGTTGACCTGGTTAATATATAAAAGTTCTTCGCTTTTCTCGATAATTTTTTCGTTGATTTTTTTATCTAATATTGTTTCATTTAGTTTATGGTTACCCTTGGATTTTGAAATATCATTTTTTGGTTGTAAAACTTCGTTAATAGGACAAGTATTGTTTTCGAATTGATCTTCTTCCTCTAACTCCATTGTAAAGTTGCTTCTTTCTGGATCAGGATTTTGTAAAGTGTCCTCCTTATTTCCTTTATCATCTTCAAACATTTCACTGTCCCAAAATTTTATCATTTCCTCTTCTGGAAGTTCTTCACTGATGTTAATATCTTCTTTGTCATCGGAATTATTTATAATAGGATTCGTATACACCGTTATTTGTTCTTCTTCCACTGTCTTTTTTATACTGTGAGTGGTAATTTTGTCGCTGGATTCTTCACTTTCGGTTGCAAGTCGTAGTTCACTTATAGAAGGTGAGATGTTATGATCCCATTGTTCTTTATCCTTTTCAAGGTTCCTGTTTGGTTGCGAATCGCTAAATATAACGGGTGGTATTATGAAATCATCAACACGTTCTCTATTAAATTTGCGTTTGTGTATAAAATAATCTCTTCTATAACAATCATTGTTGAAAGATGGTAGCTGTCGATTGCATAATCTTCTGTAAATTTCCTGTTGTTCGCTGTATTTTCTTTCTCTTTCACTGAGATAATAGCTTCGGTCATCGTTGGTATATGAGTTATTTCTGGAATTAGTGTTATAATCTTCAAAATATTGATCTCTGTTGTTGAAATTGTTCCTTTCATAGTCCTGTGATGTCATGTTCATATTTTGCCAATGTTCTTCAGAATCCCTGTTCCTGTTTTGGTTATCAAATTCATTGTGGTCACGTATCCTTTCATCAAAATATTCACGCTGTTGATAGTTCAGTATTTGACTTTGTTGGTCGTTTGTTTCGTAGTAATAATTTGGTGAATATGATTCATACATTTTGGATTGGTTGCTTGCATTTTGGTAGTTGTATCGGTCTTCATAATACACATCATCATCAAAATAATCAGAATCTCGTCCATACTCACTTTCTTCCCTCCTGTGCGCATTTTGCCTAGTGTTATAATTATTTTGGTATTGATTTGTTTCGAAATTGTCATCTGCAAAATATGGTTCCCGTTGGATCATAATAGATTCATCATGGTCAGAGCATCTATAGTCTCTATGTCCGTCTCTTTTGTAATCATACTGTATGTTGCCATATCTTCTACATTCGTCTCTGAGATCTTCGTTTTCTTCGACAGTAAATGTATGTTGTAAATTTCTGGATTCTGGATCTCTAAAATTATTTTTATGATCGCTTATTTCAACGTAATATCCCTCCGTTTTCCATCTTTCTATGTGGCCTCTTTGTAACAGTACGTCATAAACAGATTCCATTTTTAATTTAATATAATTCGAACATAAGTTATTGATTTAACTTCAACTAAGAGAAACTTTGATAAAAAAAAAAATTTTAAAACATAATGCAGTAACCCGGTTGTTTTATATCCGCTAATGTTGCATGATTCTAATTTTATTTGATTGTTTTTTCTTTTTTTATTACAAAATTGCTTGATTGTATAATTAGTTGATAAAAGGAAAGACTATGCATTTTTACTGTGTCAATGTATTATTTCTATAATTAATCTTTTTTTGAAATAAAATAAACATTTAACTAGAGAAAAAAGTATTTCTTAATTTTTTTTAACAAAATAATAACAAATAAGTTCTAATTTATAGTTTGCTGTATTTATAAAAAATGACACAAATTTTATTTGAGATTCTACACATTGTTCTCTTTAATCCTTTATTCGTTGTGACCGGCCTTGACTTGGAAATTCTACTCCGTTTTACTCGTCAGCATGTTTTCTTCCTCAATCTTGAAATTATTTTTTATGTGTTATTTATTAACACATCTCAATTCATGTCAAATTATGATTTATTTATCAATATTTAGTAAATCTATTATTATCTTAAAAAAATTTTATTTTTCTTTATTTTTATTTTTAACTCGAATGTTTGTTATAATAAAAAAAATCCTTTTTATATTAACAATTCATTTTTATTCAATTTTTGAATTAAAGTTTATAAACCAAGTAACTTTTAAATTCCAAAGAATTATTATTTCAAAATAATGAAAATTCACTTTTGATTTTCCTAACGAAACCCCTATTTAATCATTATCAGTATTTGACAAATTTTAATCCTCTCACTTGTCCAAGTGGCTACACACTTCCGACAAGGTTGTTATTTTATTCGAGGAAATAAAACCGATTTATTAAGGAAACCAGAGCTTGCTGATCGCAAGGGTGGTTACCGTTCCCTAAACTCGACGTTAGCGAGTAAAAAAAAAAAAAAAACTTCTAACTACCCGCACTTTATAAAAAAAACAAAAAATAAAATTATTCCTGAAAAGGATAAAATATTTCATAATAAGCATATTTTGCCAATAGTAAATCAATTCAGTATTTCATTCATGTATATAATGTGTATAAGTGTAAATGTATGTATATATATTTTTGTTTTTTTCCTTTATATTTTTATAAATAAAAGAAAAGAATCCCACCGCTGCCACCAGTTTGTTAGATATGAATTTAATTATTTATTTAATAATTTAATAAATCTTATTTCAAACAAATTCCGCTTTTGATATATTGAAAGATTACTTTCTTCAAATCAAAGAGCAAAACAAATCAATAATCAAATATCTCAAAGTAAACGTATTGCCCTTCGGAATAAAAATATTTCGAGGTAGTGGATCCTTTTCTTAAGTCCACTATTATTCAATGGCTCCGGTTAGACGGTATTTATACGAATGTAAATAAAAAGGTATATTGTAACAGGTGTAAGATTGCAATAAAACACCTTTCCATACAGTTAAAATAATATATGGTTTATTATAAAAATATTGTATATTATCTTAAACAGACTGACATTCCCGATTGTATATGTTTATTATTAATTACAAATTAATAATGATAATCTATTTTTTATGCGCAATATCAAGCAAATCAAGATGACTGTGTAGTTGTATAGAGTGTGTAGTATGTTGGACAGTATTAATTCAACTCACCAGAACAATTTTATTACGTTTAACTTATTTCAGAAAAGTATCCGTTTACTTCCTCTGGTGAAACGTTTAGTATACACCTGTTTGTGATTAATATTTCAATATTCCAATTTATTTCCTTGGTCGCCTTCTTATTTAGATATCACTTTTTATATATTTATATTATTTGAAAATTCCACAATGAAAAATAAATTCCTTTTTCTATATTCACTGATTTTCTATGATTGAACAAATATTTAAGAATCGGGGTCACCGTACTTAAATTTTATTCAATTGATCTCTTTTACTTCTATTTTAATTCCGCGTATCTCTTTAATTAATCACCTTTAATACAAATTGAATTTTATCAAATAATGCATAAAACAAACTCGAAATATCAGTTAAAAAAATGGAAATATCTCAAGAAACTTCACAAAATATATATATATATTATTTTATATAATCAAAAAAAAAAACTCTCAATTCCCGCGAACAACAAAGTAAATATACACAACTTTGTTGCGGGAGGAACCAAGTCAAACTCAATCGTTAAATCGATCGAAATCACGGATCACACCTTGAAATTTCATAACAACGCTAATAGTGGGGAGGCTGTTGCACACAGCTCATTGAACTTATTTGTTGCCAGGCAAGCTTTTCACAAGCTTGCAAATTCCATAAGTTGGCCAACACTTGTTCAATGATCTAAATCCACTATACCTTTAATATGTATTTTACTTTTCTTTGTATTTAAACCAATACATTTAGAGTCTTTCATTGGAAAATGACTCTTTCAAAATTAATAAATTTTATTTCGAAATATGGGTGTTGTCCGTGACTTTTGTAATAATTCTATATAATTTCAATATCCAAATACTAATGAAACCAAAGAAATTTAATAAGGGTTACTAATTTTATAGAATTAAAATTAATAATCTTGTATCAATGCTGAGTTGTTTTGTCTGTCCTTTAAGGTTTGTGATTATGTGTGCTTAACCTAATTACAAGATTCCCAATTTTTATGAAGCTATATAATATAAATAATTTTTAATTAATAAAAAAATTAAAAATCGTTACGATTTCATACGTAACAATTACATGTAATTTTCTACATTACTTTTTGATTTTTAATTCAATTAAAAAAAATTCTAAATTCGAATATCCTAAATATTTATTGTTTTCAAACAACTTTCATCTTTTTAATGCACTATTATTAACCAGAACACTGAAACAAATATTTTTTATTAGTATAAACAATTATAATCTATATAAACCTTAAAACGATAACGCAATTTCACCGAAAAAATCTTGGGGGTAACGGGGAACGAACCTGGGTCCCGCTGGATTAAAGTCGCACCGCTTAACGCACTCGGCCGTTCAACGCAATGGATACTGGGAATTAATAACCACTGCACATATGTTTCAGTTCAGTGCCGTAACTAGAGATTTTAAGCATTGGTATATACTTTTAATATTTTCTATGTAATAAAACATTTTAGATAATTTTTTAATTATTATAACTTTTTAGTAATTTAATTTACAACGTTAACAATTAATAACTAAATTAATACTGTAATTAAATTTTAAATTATTTTTATTAATTTATTATAAATGTTTATTAATTAATTTTATTATTTAATATGATTAATTGATTATTAATTAATAATAAAAAAATTCATTAAATTTTTAATTAATAGAAAATTATAATTAAACTAAAATGGAATTTAAAAAAATTTATTTTCAACTAATTTTATTATTTTTATATTTATTATAAAATTATAAATGATTGTAAATATTTATTAATTAATTTTATTAATTAATATTATTAATTTATTTTATTAATTAATATTATTAATTTATTTTATTAATTATTAATATTATTAATTAATTTTATTAATTAATATTGTTAATTAATTTTATTAATTAATACCTATTATTAATTTATAATAATAAATTAATTAAATTTTTAATTAATAACAAATTAAAATAAAAAGTTTTTTAAATATTGGGAAGAATAAGAACAAAATCTCTAGCAAATAATCAGTCGAGCTGTCCAGTTATTAGACATTATTGCAGTGTCATCGACACGACAAACTTAGAACTATAATTTCTAGAAGTACTTTAAAGTAACATTAAAAAAACTAGACAGAAGTTATGTCTAGCCTATATCAAATTCAACTTGAATCTTTGACAAAGAGCGTTGGTCAGTAACTTTACAGTTATTTACCAGTCCGCCTAGAGTCAGCATCCGTGACAAAAACTGTCCAGTAACTTGAACAATCGAGTGGCTCCATGACAAATTTCTACTAGGGATATGTATAAACGTACTTTCTTAAATGCAATACTTTCGCGGTATTCTAAATGAATTTTCACTTCTTATTTAGATGTCGAGATTAATGATTAGTTATCTTTTACTGATTGAAATTTAAAAAAAATAGAAAAATATTCTGTCCATAAAAATGTGAATGTGTATATACAAGCATTTCTTAACTATTTCTCAAAAATCTGAATATATATCATAAATTTAACAGAAATGGGAAAAAATTAAACAGTACTATGAATCAGTTGGTGAAAATTTTGAAAAAAAAATTAAATTTTTCGGAAATTTCAAAGAAGCCAAAAAGAACAGAGTACAATCTGCATGTTTCTTACATAACTGATACTTTGCAATAGATTTTTATAGCTTCCTTTGGTCGAGCGCGTCTCGGCGCAGCTGTTAAGGTTGAAGGCTCCATATAAAGTACTATATATAGTAAAATATTCACACAAAAAACCTGGACTCATTTTTGTTGCAACTCAAAATGAGCCCATGTTAAACTCCATATAACGTGGCGCCTCCTATGAGGTTCATTTTTGTTGCACTTTAAATTGAGTAGCAAAGACTATTCAATTCAAACCTAGGTTTTTTCAGTGTAAGGCTGAGGGTTCGAATCGTGGTATAGATATTCCTGCAAAAAGGCTAATAATAATTTTGTTAGTTAGTTTACATTTATTGTAACATATCAGAACCTCAAAATTATTGAGGTAAAACACCTCAAATGTTTCAAAAGTGGGGAGGGACAAAAACGTCTTACATTGAGACACTGTTTTTACAGTAAATCTAGAACACTTGGAACACTGTTACAATTATAGGCCTAAGCAGAATAAAACGGGAAGCGAACGCAAGCATGAGATAGAAAAGGACAGAAGTAGTTTTTTCCTTTTCTATCGCATGCTTACGTTCACGTTACTTTTTTATTCTGCCTTGGGCTTATAACATGACATACACAGAATTGAAAAAATTTTTTAGGTTAGAACTTGTGAATTTATAAGTATCAATACCAAGAATCATCTATAACATTTATAAATTGAAGACAAATAATTTTTTATAGCAATTTTTATTAATTATTTATGATTTTTGGCTCGACGTAGTAGTACGTGACAGTTCTATAGAGATGGTAACACTAACCCAGATAACAATCATGCGTCGCACTTTGTCGCACTTCGGGCGCAGGACATGCGGGTCACGCGGTGCGTGCATAATGAGACGCATTTAGCAGTCACTCGTTCTGATTTTGTTGCACTTTAGGCACATGACGTGCGAGTCACACCGTGCTTGCTTAATGAGACACATTTTGCTGTCGCTCGTGCTAATTTTGTAGCATGCGTGAGGGCATAAACGCAATACTTTGAAATGAGGGGTTGATAGTAAAAGTGGTAATTAGGAGCAAAAGTGGGATAAGTGACTTGGGCGCAAATACGGGCTAAAATGATTTTGTAATTTATGGATAAATTAATTATAATTAATGATAAAAAAATATTTAAAATAGTAAAGAAAAACTTTAATATTTTGCAAATCATTCGTGTAATAAACTTATTGATAAATATTTTAATTGTTTTAAACCATTTTTGCTACCAAGTCACTTATCTCCCAATGTTTTTTTAAACCACTTTATATCAGCCCCTCAAATAATTTTATATTACATTAAAGTTAATAAAATTTATGAATTTATGAAAATTACTTTAATGATAACTTATAGAAATTTTTAAAATTGAATTATTTAATAATTTACAATTTATATTTTATTAATTTATATAAAATGCATATGAACCATTCCATTATATTTCGACTAAAGTCGTTGCCGACTAATTGTAAAAAATTATAATATTTTGCAGGAATAATTTTAAAGATATTAGGATCATCGAACAAAAATAATTTTTTAAATATTTTTTATATTTATTGCAAAATAATCATTTTATTATTATTGCCCAATTTTCGTAATTTTTCTTTTTTCTGGGCAGAAGTTATTTACATTTTAAAACAGGCCTGTTTTAAAATCGTGAAAATAAGCAAAGTGCCAGATTTAATTGCTTATTTTTTAACATTTGTGAAGAAAAGAGGAAGAAAGTGATAAGAAAAACTAAAAGTTATTAAAAGTTTCTTTATATTTCATAAGGTTTTATTCAATTTAATGATTTCTCTTTCTCACATTTAGCGAATGAAATTTGCAAAAATAGGTTATTTGCCAGGTGAACTTTAAAATAATTGTTTATTTAATATTTCCTAATAATAATTGTTTGTATCAATTTATAATAATAAAATAATTCATTCATAATAAATTCTAATAATTTTTTTACGTTTTCATAGTAAATTATGTGTTTTCTTTAATATTTTCTAATAGACAGTTTTTACGACTTTATATACTTTAGATGCTTATTTTACAATAAATATAAAAAATATTTTAAAAATTCTTTTTGTTCGATGATCCTAATATATCTTTAAAATCATTCCTGCAAAATATTATAATTTTTTAAAATTAGTCGGCAAAGACTTTAGTCACAATATAATGGAATGACTCATATACATATACAGTCGAACCTGGATAAGAGAGAACTGGATAAGCGAGAAACCTCTATAAGCGAGAGTTATTTGCTGGTCCCGTGACTTAGACTTCTGTAGTTAAGAAACTGGATAAGCGAGAAACCTCTATAAGCGAGAGAAAATTGCCGGTCCCTTGAACTCTCGCTTATCCAGGTTCGACTGTATAATATTTATTATAGATTGTAATTTATAATTTAATTTAAATAATAATAAATTACTAAATGTTTTAAAATTACTACAAAAAATGTTTACTTAAAAAAATAAAACTTTACTGTAGAACGTTATTTTCATTTATTTATCTAAAGTTGATAATAAAGGCAGAAAAATATTTGACTTTATAATTTTTTAATATTCGCGGTCTCACCGATGCGCATGTGCGCAGGGTGCGCAGCCAATTTTCCCAATATGGCCGAAAATGTACTTGTTGATGTCCGTCTCGAGTCACATGACGTCCAGTTTCGCTCTGAGCATGTGTTTTTATCGTAGGGTGAATGTCGTGATTGTTTGTTATTTATAAAAAGTGCGTGTGCGAATCACAGTTTTGTTTCTTTTATGTTTTATAAATATTTGTTTTTGTTTAAAGTCGTTTTTAAATTGAAAAATTAAAAAATATAACGGTCATATCGAACAAGAGCATTTAAAGTTATTTTGCTTTGAATAGAAAGGCTCTTAGACGCAGTCCAAATTGTTTAATTTATTATGTTATACAGTTGACTTTTGTTGAACTTGTGTTGAAAAGTTTATATTTATTACGAATTATGATCTCAGCTGTTTATTATAGGTTATTTAGGAGGTTATGTATGTTCAAGACTAAAGAGAAAAATGTTCAATATTAATGCCATGTTTATATTATTGAAATAAAAAATTTTAATGAAATATTTTTAAATTTAACCTTAGTTTTTTGTATTTAATTTTTTACAATATATTTATCATAAATAATCCTTAAAAAACGCACGAGACTCGCATTTCACTCTCATGCATCATGTACCTTTATGACATGCGAGCGTAATGCGTCTCATATGAGGACGCATCTGTCTGCATCAGTGAAGGCACGAGTGCGAAAAGAAACCTCATACATGCGAGAGATATGAGACGCATATCAATCTCAAATTGTTATCTGGGAATATTGTTTTAAAATGAAAAAAATTTGTTTTTCATTGATTTTAAGTCGAATTTAAAGAAAACATGAGATTTTACATCAAATCTGAGTGTGATTTCATTTTTGACAAATATTTTAAATTTCAAACGAATCTGCTGAATTTTGGAAAAAATATTCGTTCTTATCATCACTTGTAACAATTGCACAACAGGAAAATTTTTTACAATAAATCACTTTATTAAAAAAGTATACACTAAATATGGACAACCAAAGCAGTTTTTTAAAGCTTAATCCTCATAGAATTGGATGTTAAAAAATTTACTTTGTTAAGTAGAAAGGTCTACTATTTATTTAAAAAATACCAAGCAGAGAAATATTTACTTTTGGCCTCTAAAACCAATGTGCCTATTTTTTACTTGTAAAGCTTGCATATCTTACTGTAGGCTACAATAAGCGATTTCTGAACCTGCAGAATAGTTAAATTTTTATGAATTAGATTTCATTCTACCTGTTCTAAATTTCTCTGCATATCTAAATATAGAACAATACATGAGTTTAAATATCAAACTAAAAATTATTTTGAGAATTGATAATTTATTTTGTTCATGAACAACAGTAAATTGTTACAGTTATGTGGTCTAATTGGTTCACACCAATTATTACAGTTTTTGATCTAATTGTTACAGTTATTTGACCCAATTGTTACAGTTATGTGACCTAATTGTTACAGTTATGTGACCCAATTGTTACAGTTATGTGACCCAATTATTACAGTTATTTGATCTAATTGTTGCAGTTATTTGACCTAATTGTTACAGTTATGTGACCCAATTATTACAGTTATGTGACCCAATTATTACAGTTTTTGATCTAATTGTTACAGTTATTTGACCCAATTGTTACAGTTATGTGACCCAATTATTACAGTTATTTGATCTAATTGTTACAGTTATTTGATCTAAATGTTACAGTTTAGTTTATTTTAGTTTATTTTTTTAGTTTATTTTATATGTAACTTATAATAAATATAATATAACTTTTAGACTGTTTTTAAAAATTTTATATTAACAATTTGTCAAAGAAAGTTAAATAATTTACAATTTTTCTAAATAATAAAACTCCTTATTAAACATATTTAAGACTAAGAAAATAAATATTATTTCAAAAAATTGAAATTTTAATCATATCTCCAGTAGCATGTAATATTACAGCAATATTGAGAACATTGGTGATAGAATTGTTCTAGAAAAATTATAAAACATTTGTAACAGAAAAGTTCTACAACAAAAATCTAAAACAATTATATACATGTAACATGATAAGAACACTGTTTTATAATTATGTTACAAGTTTATTTTAGAATAAGTATACATAACATAATAGGAGCAAATGTTCTAGAACAGTGTTCTTTTTATGTTCTAGTACATTTATAGTACGTGTTCACTGGGGTATAGTTGAATTTAAAGAAAAAATTTTTTTCAGTGTACATTTTAAAATATTTGTTTCTCATCTAAAACATGTAAATAAGACACTTTTACAATATGTATCGCTAAATAAACACTTCATTAATATATTATTTTTGCTTTATAGTTTGACAAAAATAGCCTATTTTACACTTTTGTTTCATTTTTGGGAAAAAGATGAAAACTGGGCTGTTCCGAAAATTCATTCATTCTATTTTCTCTATATTCTGTGTCTTTAAATCATCAATTCATTAATAAACTATTTTTAAATTTAGTGTGGTCTTCAAGAAATTTTTTGGCATTAAAATTTGACAAAAATAGTCTTTTTGCAGTTTTGGACGGTTTTTGAAAAAATATGAAGATTATGGGAATTTCCGAAGATCCTATTCAGCAAACACGTTCTATAACTATTCCAAAACATTGAGGTCACAGTGTTATAGAACATCTGTTCCAAAATAGTTATAAATCTGTTATATAACCTGATTGAAACAGAGTTCTACTTCTAGAACATAGTTATACAAGTTAGTTACAGAATAGTTCTATATTCTGCTTATGTCACAGTTCTATAACAACGCTATGTAACAGTTATTTGTCATAAATTTTCTGTAATTGTTGTTCTAACCTTGTTTTAGAACTGTGTAGAAACATTGTTATGTAGCTGTTCTAAACTTCTGTTGCAGTTCAATTTCTGTAAGATAATTGTAATTACAATTAAAAACATTTCTGCAACAATGTTACGTAACATTTTCTATAATACCAAAGTTACGTGCATATTGATCTTATAATATTCTTTATTTATATAGAGTTAATAATTTGTTCTATTTGAACATGTAAATAAATTACAAATAATACGTATTTAAATCATTAACTTAAATCTTTACTTAATTGTCACAAAATTTTGCAATTAAATCATTAAATTTTTGGGGAAGTTTCCCAGTAAACGAAAACTAATTGAAATGAATTAAAAAGAATTCACAAAGAGCTTTCGTGAATCCCGCTTTGTGACAAATACGAATTGGATCCATGATGCAATTTTCCTGAATTCGTGAAACTGTATTGAACTTCCGAACCTTCTATCCGTACCAATTCACTGGACAAGTTTTGAGCTTTTAATTTTTTTTTTAATTCGTTAGCACGAATTCAATGCATTCCTTGGCCATTTCTTTCGAATGCGAATTCGTTTAATCAAATTGGTACATATTGAATTAAATTCAATTGAATATACAAAGAGCTTGAGTGAATCCCGCTTTGTGACAAATACGAATTGGAGCCTACCAAAAATGTTAATTCGTTTCAATTCATTTGAATTAGTTTTTTTAGTGGGTTCAGTGTTGTGTAGATAATTAGATATACAATTAATTTAAGAAAACAAAATTTTTTAAAACTTTTATCCTTACGAGATATCCAAGTTTTTGAACTTCTTTTATAAGAAGAATAGAATATTTTTCCATTACTGTACTTCACAATTAAAGGGATGTCAAAGTCGAGGTGATTTTTCCATTGAAGATCAATGTAAAAATCCAATATACTTTAATATCTTTGTTGATTTATTCCCTTAAGGAAGTTTTATATATATATATATATACGGAAAAGAAAGTTCACGAATCTCTCGTGAACTAGTATATCACTTTTGGATGGGACACAAAATTCTTGAAAATCAACAAACACAGTTCGTCAAAATTTCATCAATTCCTTCACTAGAAACATAGTACGGTTTCCGAACTTTTCGTCAAAGTTAACGAAAAATTTGTGAACTTTTAAAAAATGTTAAAAACAAGAAAAAATAATTTCCAGACACTACTTTTTTATAGTATTTCACTTTATTTGATAACTTGACGCCTATTACGCACCCAACTACACAGAATACACAATTTTATCGCCATTAAAATTCGTAATTCGCTTCACGGTATTCGAACCTAGTACCTATACCCTATAACATAATATTTCTAACAACTAACCGCCACGGCTAAATCTAGATACACTGTCCTTCGACAAACGAAACGATTAGGTTTGTCTGCTGTAAAACTCAGGACCGTGCAAAGTAGAAAAAGTCCCTTATTGTAACTTTTAATTCATTTTATGAATTATTTGTTTCACAAAGGAAATTAGCAAACAAAAATATTCACTAAGTAATAAAAAACACTGATTTGATGCGCATTACGAACTGCGCATACTACTGACACTCGCGAGTTCACGATTTTTTCGTGAACTTGTACCTCTACTTTTGACGAACTACTCTTCCTTAACAGTTCATCAAAAATTTATTAACTTTGTTTCAGTTTTTCGTTGACGTTCACCATTTCTAATCAAAAGTGAATAAAAATTTTGAAATTTTGTGTCCCATCCAAAAGTGATATACTAGTTCACGAGAGATTCGTGAACTTTTTTTTTCCGTGTATATATATATTCATTTTGAATCAATGTTATGGCACAAATACAGATTTTTGTTTATTTACTGTGATACACTTACATAACCCATGTTATATAACATTTTTGTATTTCTATTATCGGAATTTAGTTATGTGACACTGACAGAACTCTGTTCCCTACTATAATTGACATGAAGCATTTTTTACTGTATCTTTACATTTTCCTCAGTTTTATTTTTCTAGTAACTACTTAATCAATGTTTTTATGTATAAAAGTCTCATAATTGTTTTAATGATGTGATTAGAAGGCTGCCAAAAAACATTATGAAAAATTTGAAAAACGAAAAGAAACAAACAAATAGGATGCAAAAAATAAAGTCAGGTTGACTAATTTCTTTTTTAAAGTATACTAAGAATATATGATAATTTATATAGTGTTCGTATCATGCGTTTATTGTTTGTGTGATACGACGACAAACGACACGTAAATGCTGGTTGGGCTACAGCGGTGTTGACGGTTGGGACGCTTGATTTTTTGCAATATCGATGTGTTCTGACATCGGAAATTCATTTTTTGACATAAGAATGTATCAAAAACGTCATTTCTATGTTTCTTTATCGACTTATAATAAAATTATAATAAGATTTGAGAAAATTTCATTTTTTTTAAATCTTTAATAAAATAAAACATCAAATTTCGTTTAAAAATTGACAGAAGGCAGTTTATCTCAATTTTAGGTTTTATTCACTCAGTTTTAATCTTATTTCAGCCTTTTTCTATTATCTACATTACATATCTAGTCATTTTTTTTTCATATTTCATTGATTTTCTACGGTGGCCCAACCATCAACACCTGACCCTGACGAAACGACTTTTTTTAAAATCCTATAACTTCTACACTTATGATCTAATAATTTTACAAGGTTTAGGAAAAACATTGCATTTCAGACGATCTTTCCAGATATATGCGAGAACACACGAAATTCGAAATATAACGGAAGTTACAGGTAAAAGTCAAAATTTGACCCAACCACCCCTACAATTTTCTTCTTATTCTGTATCACTAAATAAATAAAAGTTTGAAAAATTCAAGTTTTTAAAGATTTTAATTTGAAACCTTTTAAAAATTTAATTATTTCTAAAAATTCCTGCTATTCTTTTAATAGTCAATTATTATTTAAAACTTTAACTGAAATTCATTTTGATTCACTTTTTATTAGAAAATTCTAAGGGAATTCAATTATTTAAATAAGAAAATAAATAGTTTATTGAATAATTGAATGTTTCTCGAGATTAAATATTTATAAAGAAAAATTGAGGTTATGTTCTAAATTACTTTTATGTTTTATCTCCAAAGATTTTAATTTGTTTAAAAAATTTTTCATAAATAATGCGGTGAGTTGTTATCTTCTATATTTGAAAATGATATCTTGTTATAAATATGTAACAATGTTGACATCTTTCTGTGTAGTCCTGATGAGTAACTTATGAAATAATTTCCACTTCTTGGACCAAAAGCCACAAAAAATTACAATTGTTATTTCAATTTTCCCAGAATTTTTCACGAAAATTTGTTGGATGTGGACAATCAACCGGCAATTGATAGGTCCTGGGTTTCGAGCCCCAGCAGAGTTAGTCTTACATTTTTTCATAGCTTTAAATTTATTTTATAATTATTATTTATACAATTAAGTTCCTTTAGGTAAATTTAAAATTCTTATAAAGAATTTACAAATAAATTTTTAATAATTAAATTCTTTTGACCAATTTTAGTAAAATTCTAAAGAATAATTACATTTTTCAAGGAATTAAATTAAAATTGTATTAAAAATAATTGAAATTCTATTATGAGTTTTATTATTTATGAAAATGATTCAATCCCTGTTACAAATTTTATTATTATTAAAAAATAATGGAATTTTTGCAAAGAAATTTATAAAAAATATGTAAATAATTGAATTTCTGTCAAAATTTTTATCATTTATGAAAATAATTGAATTATTGCTAAGAAATTTATAGAAAATTTCAAAATAATTAAATTCCTCTCAAATTTTTAAGATTTATAAGATTATCATTAAATGTTTGCCTAAAATTTTCTTAACATTTTTTTTAAATAATTTAATTCTTTTGGAAAATTTCATTAAAATAGTAGATATTGAAAATCACTGAATTGAAGAAAATTTTTGCAAATAATTGAAATTTTCCAAAGAAGTTTATAAAATTTTTTAAAATAATTTAATTTCGAAAAAAAACTTTTTTATTGCTACACTGAAAATAGTAGATTGTGCAACGAGTGGAGTACAAGGGCGATTTCTCGCGACCTCGAAGTTTGCTGCGCAAGCGCAGCGCGCGCAGCAATCGAGCGAGCGAAAATCGCTGTTCTCCACAAGTTGCACATACTATTTTGTCCAACAACTGCAAAAAAATTTTTTTATGAATAATAAATTTAAACTATTAATTTTTAAAAATTTTAAGTTGAATTTATTCTTTATTTATCGAAATCAAAATATTACAATGATGTTATAGCAATAACTGAGAGTAAAACAAAATCTAATTTTGAAAAAAAATCTGAAAATTGAAAAAAAAAAATTTTGAAAAAAATTTTTCAAAAATGAATGTCTTGAAAGTGTCTCCAAAGATCCCCAGAGTGTCCTCAAAATTCTGTTCCTAAAATGTTCTAATTCTAATATAAAATAAAAAATCGATTAATCAATTTCTCATTCCACCACCAGTGGGGAAATGACTTCATTTCTCCACTAGCCAAACCACCAGTGGGGAAATGACTTCATTTCTCCACTGGCCAAACCACCAGTGGGGAAATGTACTACATTCCTCCATTGGTGCCTAGCGTACAATAGTTCTATTTCCACGAAGGCGTTGGACAAAATATATTTATGATGCTGCCATAAATATGGCCAATACTCACATATTATATTGGTGGATATGGAACAGCCATACAGTATTGCTGTTTCAGCCATACGCAATGTAGAACAGCCATATGTATGTGAGAGACAGTAATATGTATGTGAAGAACACCAATACTGTATTTGAAGAACAGAAATACAGTATTGCTGTTTCAGCTATACATCCTTTCTATACTCGTATGACAAAATCGACAATATCATTTTTTTCAGTGCAATTTTTATTTTTTTAGTACTAATAGTTGTTTAGTATTGTCATTGTAATTAATCTATTTGAGTTTAACCGTGTTATTTCGGCACTTTAAATAAGGCGGAATTATCCGAAAATTTTGGAAGTTGCAAGTGCATATGAAGATCACAATGCCGTCCTAGATTTTAGTGGAGTAACTAATACCTCGCAGTATCTTGGTGTATTATCTTAGGTAATACATTATTTCCTTCTTTATTGATATAGATAAGTTTGCAAAATTAAAATTAAATTTCCTAATAAAAATATATACATATTTTTGTCTACCTTTGGGAATGATGCAGACATTACATAACATATGTTCCTTTATATGTATATTTATAAATAATACAATGTGCTGACATGTATCATATTACACTTTAGATGACTTCTCTCTGAAATTTATGTGACTATTTTTATAATCCATGCAAAAACCACTCATAATATTAACAGGTGATGCCTTCACATTCTGATTATAATATGTATGTAATTATTTTTCTATTAAATAATTAAACAATTTATCTAAAACATTATAAACTCAAAATTTTATTGAAAAAATATTTTCTACTTACTGTTAAATCTTAAAATATAATAAAACTCTGTATGTTAATCTATACATCATGAATATATTTATTCGTTTCTCAGTTTTGAAAAAAATTTACAAATTTTTTGAATAAGTTTTTTTTTTGGAAAAATTTTTAGAAGAAATTGCTCTTTTCTTTTTTTCTTTAGAAGTTTCTCGAATAGAATGGATTAGAACCATTTTTTCATTTAAAATGTCGGTAAATGTCGGTAAAGGAATCTGTATCCAGAACCGGCCCTATATATCTACTCTAATTAATAAATTTATTTCTGGTTTGTAACAGCCATAACTGTTTCCGACCAATACATTGGGCCGTGATCATCTTAACTCAAAATAAATATATAATTTGTACCCCCAGAGAAAAGATATATTTGATTCAAAAGCAAGTAGACTTTTTATTTGTTTCGAATAAATTTTATTTGGTTCAAATAAATGTTTTATATATGATGAATAAAATGTTTATTATAAATAAATAACCTAGTTGTCTCTGAGACAAACATACTTTTATTTAACTCTAATAAATTATATTTGGTTTAAATAAAATTTTCTTTAGATGAATATAGATTAATAGATATTTGTAGGTATTTATATGAATACTATTTTTTGTAATAATTCATTTGTTATTATTCAATTTTAAATATATTAGGGGAGCGTGGGGTAATGGGAGCTTTTAAATTTCACGTACTTAGAAACCTTAAAATTCGATGCAATGTCTAGAAAATCATCTACAACCTTTCTTTATATCATTCCAAAACGAACGATCACATTCTTGACAGATTTTTAGTAAAGGCAAGGGAAAATGTATTTTTTGAGTTTTCGTTGTAAAATGCAAAACACTTCTAAACATCACCATAAGTAGTTAAAATCGTATTATTTAGTTATGGTTTTTCATTATATTATAGGTGAATATGTTAAGATATGTATACATGCATAAAAATCGAAATAATAATAAAATTTGTTTATGTTTTTATTTTTTTATTCAAATTTTGTCCTGTCAGGATTCTGTGGGGTAATGGGAGAATTAGTTTCAGCCCAAAGAATTTTCGTTACCATGTTACGGCTTTCGTTATTTTCTATTAGAAAAAAAAAATATTCCTAAAAAATAGAAATGTTTTAAATTTTAAGTAAAAGCTCCCAATACCTCACAAATTGGGTGATCTCGTTTCAATATTAAAATTAACACTGATGTGTTAGTTTCTTGTCATTTCTTTTAGTGGCACTTGATAAATTCTATTATGAATTTGAACTCCCATGCGAGCATGGTAGGTTAGTGTATTCGATTTCGGTGCGATATAATGTTAGATAGGTGTAGGTTTGAATCCCCAAGCGTTAGAAATTTTAAGTTAATGTAAATAAAATTGCGATAGTTAAATCGAAAAATATGTTGAATGTACCATAAAGTAATAATAATAATTAATATGTGTAACTTCTATAATTATTTTTTATTAACATTCACTAAATTGTCTGGACTAATTTTTGACTGTTTCGGACTAATTCCGGATTCACTAGTTGTTCACAAACCGTATAGAGTTCGGATTTTTCCGGATTAATTTCGGGTGACAAAAACCTGACTATAAATCGCATTGCTTCGGACAAATTGTGGATTAGTCCGAAATCTGTCCGGTTTTTTAACCAGGGACGTTACTATGTAACTTATATTTACAATTTAGGTAATTTATTTATTTAAAAAAATAATTTTTTCTTTTTTTATAATTTTTTTTTTAATTAATTTAATTAATTTTCTTGTTCTCAGTGAACCTGAAGAGGATGACGAACCTATGTCATCAAAACGTCGTTTTTGTTAAATAAATTAAATAATGCCATAATTGTTATTATTTTATCTACCTTCCTTTGGATCAAATTTTCAAGTTTATAAATAAATAATTTGGAAGGAAATTTCGCTATAATTTTAACTAACCTTTTTTCTGTCCAACTCAATTTAAAAATTAAAATTCTAAGTTAAATTCAAAAAATGTTATAAAATAATTCTCAAAAATGAATTCTATGGATATTAAACATCATTTTTACAAATTATGAGATTTTTTTAAAAATAGGCTGCAACGGCTTCAGGTGAAATATAATGGACTGACCCTTTAATAAAATGGAATTAATCAAATTTTCAATTATAGTTATGAGCAGACAAGATTATTTTAAAAAATTGAAAAAATTCTTTTTATCCCACATGCACAAAAATGGCGCTTTTAGATAGCTGACGACAGGGAGTAAAGTCACTCATTTGTTCGACCATATGAAAATGGCGTCCATTTTCTCCCAAGAGGCAAACATAACAGCTGATCCCATGCGTTATTTTTGCCCATGGGAGAAAACGGCCGCCATTTTCATATAAGTCGAACAAGTGAATGACTTTTACTAATGTTCATTTTTTGAGGTTACGTTGTGCACCGGTTGAGCTTTTAATCGTTTTAATGATTTTAATTAACGTATTTACAGTTTTTTGACAAAAAAGTAAGACAAAAATGTATTAAAATGATAAATAGAATCTTCTTTACTTACTAAATAAAACATTTATGAAAAATATTTGATTTTTTAAGTGCACAAAATAGCCCCATGGAATCCTGGTTTTTCAGTTTTTTCCACTTTTCTCTTAAAATAATGAATAAAAAATTAGCGCATTAGGTATGTATCATCACAACACAATTGACAACAAATATCTAACTCAGTTTATGAAACACATTAAAACTCTAGAAGATCTGGTATAATTTTTCCGAACTTTCAAAATTTTTTAAACAAATTTTCCGTGTTTAGGAATTTTTTTCTCTTAATTGACAAAGAATTAAATAATAACATTTAGTGCTCTCTATTGTCATGTAATCAAACTTTCATTTTACAAAATAGCAGATTAAAATAATTCATTTTAATAATTTTTTTCATCAAAAAACTCGCGTGCACAAAATAGCCCCCGGATGCACAAAATAGCCCCAGTTGACGGTATTTAAAGAATTGAATATAGAATGTTATTAAATAATAAATTAAAGTTATATAGTAAAATTATTTCTATTTGATGTAATCATATCAACTTCTCAACGGCTGTATTACTAGTATAACCTCAAAACAGTCATAATAGCAGCTGTTTCACTACCGCATTGCACGTACTGAGCCAGTAAAATTCCGGAGTTCCTAATAGTACAAGTTAAACGGAAAATCAGTACTGTCAAACATTATTATATTAGTAGTAGATCGGACGTTAACTACGGCTGTTTACGAAAATTTCTGCCTGGGCAATTTCAATTTATTTTTATTAATGACTTATTTAAGTTCAAATAAAATTATTCACACTTTGTCTAAAACATTACAATGAATTAAATGTTTTCTAATTTGAATAGCAAAATGAGTTAAAATGTTAAAAATTGTAATATTTAAAATTTTGTTATTTGTATCAAACCATTTCAAATTGTGATATTTTTTTCGATGCGTGTAAATTAATGCAATTGAGCTCCCGCGTCCAATAACTCGATCTGCGCTTGAACCATGAAGGAGTATAAGGAGAAGTATGTATATGTATCCCTTTTGACTGTACTTGACTGCGTAAAATCGCCATGCACGCAAATTGGCATACCGGAAATTTGTTCACTGATATTAGCGCCCCTATAGGAAAGATATATGTATCCCTCCATGCTGTCCAGGATAAAAGTTTTGTTTACGTAGTTTTTTGGTTATGTACCAAGTTGATAATAACAATAAAATAATAGTAATATGAATTGTTTTATAAAAAATTGCATGTCCAGTTATAAAGCAAATAAAAATGCTTCTGAAAAAAGTGTTTTTTCAAAGCACTGAGAATGATAAGTTTATTTAATATACTATGTTGTAAAGGTAAAAGTTTTTATACTTTTACCAACAGACATTTATGAATTCAATGCAAAGAATTTTTGGTTGTTTATTTGGAGTCCTTTCTATTTATATAGCGTATAAAAGATTTAATTCTGTTCTACTTTACAATACAACACTCAGAGGATCCTCTAACCTTAAATATCAATCAGCTGTCAAAGATAAAAATACTTAAAATGTAAAATTGCACTTATTTCTCCCGTTTGGCGGCGCTGTTATCAGTGAACATGAGGCTATTTGAACCGTTCGCTCGAACAACGGCTTAAGTTGATTTAAGCCGTTTTTCAAAAGACGCTTACCATCCTGTTAATTAACATCTAAATTATAATGTTTGATTGGAATTGTTTAAAGCAAAACCTATTAAATTAAATAGTAATGCTTTAAATTACTAAGAATTTATAAATTAGTGTTAATTTTAAGACTTTCCAAAATGCCTCAAAAACACTTAAGCCGTTATTCGAGCGAACGGTTCATTTATTACTTTTCGCGTACCTGTCGATTTTACTGCAGAGAAGTACAGTCAATATCAGAAAATTTTCCCATTGGAGATATGTCTCCTTATACTCCTTCATGGCTTGAACTAAAAAAGTCAAGCCAGTCAAGCCGTCAGAAAATGGAAAAAATAAAAGTCGGAATTTTTAATTTTAAAACATACTACCGTATAGAGCATAAAAATGCCCAACTTTTTTGTCTTTGAAATTTGTTTGTAGGACTTTTATTTTTAATAATAATAGGCAAAAACTGAATTTTTTTTTATTCTTGAATTTCATTTAATTTCAAAACATAAATCGACTTTTCTCAAACAAATCTTAATGAAATTAATTAAAAATTGATATACTTACTTATCAGGGTCTACCGAAGATACTGAAATGATTGAAACATTAAAAAATGTTTATTGCAAAATTATTTGTTAATATAAATACAGACCTGTCGGTAAATACGTTTTCTCAACTTTGACGAGGAAAAGTGTGCGGTGAACTTTCGAGTTGACAAAACTTCCAGTGAGACATTTGTTTGTTAACATGTGAAGAAGTTTTTTGGAAATTTTTATTTAAATCGGATGAAAAATAAAGAAGATACATAATGTTTAAAAAAATATGCGTCGTGCGGCGTTTTGACATTTTGACGCAAGAGGAGAAAACTATTGAAAACTATTGCTATTTTCTATTGATTTATTTAAAAATAAGTTTATTCATGTATTATATTTAAAATAAAAACAATTCTATACATTTATAACATGATAGGCAGTAAAAGATTTATTTAGATTTACAACGACAGGAAGAAAAATAGGAAAAAGTTAAACAAATGCGCGATACATAAAATTACCACCAGAGGGCAGCACCTAATGGGCACATTTAATTTTCTCATTTTACTTCCTGACGTCGTGTATTATATTGGATTTTCAATTTCTTGTGCACAAATGAAAGAACAAAATTTTAGTATAACTAGTATTTTTCCCTATTTTTCAATAATTGTCCAAATTAGGAGAAAAATCCTTTTGAAATTTCGTTTACGTTCAAGCAGCCATTTTTAAAAGGCGACCACTGTTTGAAATTGCGCAACACCGTTAATGTAAACAAAGCAGGTCCTTGTATTTTTTTGAAGAAAATACTGTTTACTTTATTACTGCTGTTAAGATTTTCAATAAACCACGTGTTTTAAAATTAAAAATTAATGGTAAAGTGATAATAAAAAATTTAATAATATTAAAATATAAAGTATAGAAATTGTACAATTGTATAGTATAGTTAGTTATAGTAAAAATTAATAACAATTCTAAAGTATAGAATTGTTTTTATTTTAAATATAATACATGAATAAACTTATTTTTAAATAAATCAACAGAAAATAGCAATAGTTTCCAATAGTTTTCTCCTCTTGCGTGAAAATGTCAAAACGCCGCACAGGGGCTAGCCATATGGCTAACAATGGCGCGCACAAGTGCCTGCGTTCTAGCCTGCCGCTCGGTCCTATCAATCGGCCTACGAGCTAGCTCTGGGCTGGCCATAAGCCAGGCATTTTGCCATCTGGGTAATACTGACTTGTTTTATTTTGTAAATTCACTTAGTATACGTAGTATACGTGAATTTAAAAACCAATTAAAAGAATAATACAAAACTAATTAGAATCAGAAAATTTAAAAATAAGAGGTAATTTTCGGGACTAAATGAAATTAGTTCTTTTAATTCCATTCTATATTACGGTCTTCCTACCGTGTTTTAATATATTTTCATTCTCCCAAGTGCGAAATGCCAAGACTGCAAAAACGGCCCATAATTGGTCTAGTAATGTCTGCCGAGAATTGGCAGTAGTTACTGGGCCATTACTGGTGTTCAAAACGTCCCATTGATGGGCCAATGATGGCGCCGATGGTCAGATTTTCAAATTTTTTAAGACTGGGCCAGCTCTCGGCCCAATAATGGCACATTCATGGCAAAGTTGATCAATCTTTAATGGCAAAAAGCAATTGCCAGTGATGTGCCGACCATCGGCCCATTAATGGCACTTTAATGGCAAAAATTTTGTATCTTTGATGGCAAATTATAATTGCCAGAATTGGGACGTAGCTTGGCCCAATAACGGCACATTATTGGCAAAGTTGATAAATCTTTAAAGGAAAAATTCAATTGCCAGTGATGTGACGAAGATCGGCCCATTAATGACACATTAGTGGCACTTTAATGGCAAACATTTTGTATCTTTGATGACAAATTGTAATTGCCAGAATTGGGGCGTAGCTTGGCTCAATAATGGCACATTAATGTCTATCATTTTGTATCTATGATGGCAAATTATAATTGCCAATATTGGGACGTTAATAATGGCACAGTATCGGCCAGTGTAGTGTAGCTTATAAGAACCCTTTTGCATTATCGACTTCACGTCAGAGTAGCAGAGTGGTCAGAGTGTTAGGCTGTGGTGCGTCAGGTTCAGGTATCGATCCCCGCGAGCGGTAAGAATTTTTCAAATATTTGTAAGTTTGCGATTAATTTAGGGAAATAAACTGTATAAATATTATGAATTAATTAGTTAATTAAATAAAAAATATTTTTTTTTTAATTTTTTCAACACTGGGGAGTAATGGCAGCCAATAATGGGCCTTTAATGTTTACAGAGAATCGGCCGATGATTGGCTGCCGACGGCCTACCGCGGTTAACCTCCCGACAGTCGGGCCACTATTGTCTGCCAAGAGTAGGCACTGACTATGCCGTCACTGGGCCAGTTTTGGGCCGTTTTTAATTTCGCACTTGGGCTTCTTTAATAAAAATTCGCTAAAATTCTTTTTTTAAATAATACAATTTAAAAATTCAGTTTTATAAATTACTATCATGCATAGTTTGACACAATGAATATTCAAAGTCAGAAAAAATGCGTTAAATCTCATATAACACTTCATATTTTATGATATACAAAATAAAATACTTTCTATAAAACATAATAACTTTTTATTTCGTCGCCTTTATTTTATTCTCCATTTATTTTATTTTATTAGTGTTTATTTCAATGAGGCGCATGAAAAGTCTCCAATTTTTATTTTCCGAATCTTTATTTTATCGAAATTCTTTTCATCTAATAAGAATTAATTATAATTTCTTTTAATCGAAAGAATAATTGTCAAAAACATTTTTTTTTGAATGACTAATCAACAGAATGTTTAATACTGCGAAAGAAATTTTTTTATAATCTTCAAATAACTGAATTATCATTTCTAAAAATTATTATTTTTTATATTTCTTATTTACACTAATATTTTTATTTTCGAAATGTCAATTTTGATAGATATTATTTTATAAATTTGTTAATAATTATAATAATTATATTCCCGAATTATTATTCAATATAATTCAAATATTACCTAATTACCAATTCTTAAAAAATTTATTGTTCCTAATAATATTTCTTTATAATGTGTAAATGTTCTATATTTTAAAGTCTCTAAATTTTATTTTATCGAAATATCATTTGTTATAAAACTCTTTTCTTATAAATGTTTATCAAAATAATTTTAACTTTTTCGAATTAACATTACTCATAATTTTCTTTACTCCTAATCATTCTTCTTTATAATTACTACATTTTCTAACTTGTATTTCTTCTAACTATAACTTTACCGAATTGTCACTTCTCATAATTATTATTACATCGAAATATTATTATTCAAAATTTTTGTAATAACTAATAATTTTTTATACAAATTTTTTTATTGTATAATAACCAGTTTTTATAATTTTATTTTATTCGAATAATTATTTCGTATAATTTTTTTCTTACCGAAATTATATTTTAAATAATTTTTTTTAACCGATTTTTTATTTTTCCTAATATTCATTTATTCAAATAATTTTTTTTAATAATTTCTATATTTCCTAATTCGTATTTTACATAACATACATTTTTTCTAAGATTTAAATTCTCTAATTTTTTATTTTCCTAACCTATAAATGTCATAATAAGAATTGCACCGAATAGTTATTTCACATACAGAATTATCCGGTTTCGATGTTTCCCATCTCTGAAGAATATGGCGCCAAATTTGAAAAAATTTTATTATTTTATTATTTAAAAATTATTAATTATTACAAATATTGTTTAAAACAATTAAATATCATTAGGAAAATTGTTTTAAACAATATTTGTAATAATTAATAATTTTTAAATAATAAAATAATAAACTTTTTTCAAATTTGGCGCCATATTCTTCAGAGATGGGAAACGTCGAAACCGGATATTCTGTATGTGAAATAACTATTCGGTGCAATTCTTATTATGACATTTATAGGTTAGGCAAATAATAAATTAGAGAATTTAAATCTTAGAAGAAATGGATGTTATGTAAAATACGAATTAGGAAATATAAAAATTATGAAAAAGAATTATTTGGAGAAATAAATATTCGGAAAAATAAAAAATCGATTAAAAAAAATTATTTAAAATATAATTTCGGTAAGAAAAAAATTATACGAAATAATTATTCCAATAAAATAAAATTATAAAAACTGGTTATTATAAAATAAAAAAATTTGTATAAAAAATTATTAGATATTACAAAAATTTTGAAAAATACTATTTCGATATAATAATAATTATGAGAAGTGACAATTCGGTAAAGTTATAGTTAGAAGAAATACATGTTAGAAAATATAGTAATTATAAAGAAGAATGATTAGGAGTAAAGAAAATTATGAGTAATGTTAATTCGAAAAAATTAAAACTATTTTGAATAACATTTATAAGAAAAAAGTTTTATAACAAATGATATTTCGATAGAACAAAATTTAGAGACTTTAGAATTTAGAATATTTACACATTATAAAAAAATATTATTAGGAACAATACATTTTTTAAGAATTGGTAATTCGGTAATATTTGAATTATATTGAATAAAAATTCGGGAATATAGTTATTATAGTTATTAAGAAATCTATAAAATAATATTTATCAAAATTGACATTTCGAAAATAAAGATATTAGTGTAAATAAGAAATATAAAAAATAATAATTTTTAGAAATGATAATTCAGTTATTTGAAGATTATAAAAAAATTTTTTTCGCAGTATTAAACATTCTGTTAATTAGTCATTCAAAAAGATAATGTTTTTGATAATTATTCTTTTGATTAAAAGAAATTATAATTAATTCTTATTAGATAAAAAGAATTTCGATAAAATAAAGATTCGGAAAATAAAAATTGGAGACTTTTCATGCGCCTCATTTCAATTACGATTCAACAGCGTTTTTTTACATACACACACGTCTATACACTTGATTAATATATTGAATTACTGTCAAATGCACATGTAGCTTCATTGTATAAAATCTGCTAGTATGATGTTTTGTTACTCAGTTACAAGTTTACCGATAGAAATAAATTAAATTTAAAAGACAATACAGAATTTTTCAATTTTCAAGGGAAAAACATGAAATAACTTTTAGTGTATATAAATGAAAACCTAGGTTATCTGCAATTTCTGCGCATTTCTGATTATTTGTATTGTTTCTAGATGAAATTTTATTAGGTTCAAGAAATTTATTAACAATTTATTTCTAAAATTTTACTAAAATTCATTTCGGAAATAGTTATCTAGGTACAATCTCTCTAAACCTGAATTAGATAAAAATGACTGGGTGGTTCTCCGCGTTGCGTTTAACTTGGTTACTGATACTATCAAATTTTTTCTTTCAAATTCAATTCAAAGTCATAATATGACTTTCAAGTATAACAATCAAAAATTAAATAATCATAAATAATAATTAAATGAATAAAGGGCAGGACAAATTGTTTATAAATTTTGTATTTTTAAAATAAATTAGATATAGGGGAGAGTGGGGCTAGTTGCACCACTTTTTTTAAAAATGTAATAACTTTTATAATATCAATTATTTCATAGGTTATATCTATATACTAGCTGTCGGACCCATCTTCGACGGGTTTTAGTTTCGGCTAATACATTTGATAGGGTTTCTACCAACCGGGAAATTGCCGAGAATTAAATTTTACTGGGAAAAACTAATAATTAGTTACCATTAACTATTTCGTGAGGAAAATATTACTATTTCAATCAGCGACAGATTTTTTTCTATCAAATTTGATATTCAGGAACAGTATTTGGCAACTTGTAGTACTTTGTGCGCTTGTAGTTCTGCAATTAATGTATTAAAAATTAATCCTAAATTTACACCAGCTTTTGGAGTCAAAGAAGAGTCTAATTATAAAAACTTGTGTCACAATTAGACAATTAGACAATAAAAATTAAAGTAAAAAGCAGTTTTTAAAATCAAATTAATATAAGAAAACTTTTTTAATTTGTTAAGAAAATTCCCGGTTTTTCCTGGTCAAATTAAACTCCCGGCTATTTATCGGTTTCCCCGCGCAATTGGTAGACACTCTGTCAATTCTATTATGGTAAACTAAATCCCGTCAAAGACTGGTACTGGTATATAACATATTTTCTTAAAAAAGAGTATTTTCATAAAATAAAAATAACCCCAAAAATACTACTGAATTAAACTTGATAGTAATTAATAACAATTATAATTTTTTCGATTTTTTGATATGGAAAATATTTTTATACTTACATCTTAGTCATATAATTTTTTGTGAAAAATTATGCTAAAATATGACTTAATAACATGTAAAACTCAATTATACAGAGTTTAAAAGCAAATCATCAAAACATGTAAAATTTGTGATTTTTAAAATTTTTTGAAAACATTTTTATACTTTAATCTTAGTTATAGGATATTATTTTTTAAAAAATTATGCTAATATGTGACAAAATAACATGTAATGATTAATTATAGATAGTTTAAAAGCAGTCCATTAAAAAATATAAAATTTGAAAATTTGCGATTTTTTGAATTTTTCGAAATCATTTTTATACTTACATCTTAGTTATAGGACAGTATTATTGGAAAAATTATGATAAAATTTGACTTAATAACATGTAATACTCAATTAAAGAGAATTTAAAAGCAATTCATTAAAAAATATAAAATTTGAAAAATTTCGATTTTTTGAATTTTTTAAAAAAAATTTTATGCTTACATCTTAGTTATAGGACATTATTTTTGGCAAAACTATTCTAAAATGTGACTAAATAACGTGTTATACTCAATTATAGAAAGTTTAAAAGCATTTTTTAAAAAAATGTAAAATTTGAAAATTTTTGGTTTTTGAATTTTTCGAAAAAATTTAATATCTCCCGTTCTAATTAATATTTTTCAAATCTGTAAATTTATAAACCTTCCTTGGCCCAAGGTCTAACATTCTGCCAAATTTGGTTTCAAACTGTTCAGCAGTTTTTAAGTGATGCGCGAACAAAGATTCTGTGACATACATACATACACACATACATACATACATACATACATACATAAATGCACGAAATTTTTTATTGGTATACTAGCTGTCGTACCCGTCCTCGACGGGTTTTAGTTTCTACCAATACATTTAACAATTTTTCTACCAATCTGGAAAATCAGAAAAAAGCCGAAAATTTAATTTGACCGGAAAATTAATAATTAGTTACCAATAGCTATTTCGGTAGTATAATATTACTATTTGAATAGTCTCCACCTTTTAGAAAAAAATACAAAATTATCAAAAATTCGAAAAACCCAATTTCTTAAAATTTAACATTTTTTTCTTCCCTTTTATATCATTAAGCTTCATTACACAGCCACAAAAAAAAGTGTCTTGATCTGGGGTCGAGACATATGTTTTCCGACGTATTTCGATGCGCTGAATCCGAATCCGTTATCAGAATTTGGCCAATGGGTCCTGGTTTCGCCCTAACCTCAAAAAATACCCTAAAATTGTTAAAATGGTCACTTTTGAATTATCAAAATTGAATCTAACCGCATATTGATAATTTTCTAAGATCCCTTAATTTAAATAAACTATTCTATAAGCTTTTTAATTGAAAATCCATATAAAACATTAAGTCTATCGGACCTAACCTCAAAAACACATCTAAGATTCCAAACAAACAGATTATACCATACACAGCGCAATAAAAAATAGGTAAGCTCATGAAAGTTACTACTTAGGTGATTCTATGATTGCTGATTACAAATCCGGTGTTAGTTTATCAAAATTCAAAATTGCGGATCCAATATGGCGGACAATATTATTAAAATTTGTTCGGATTTGCTTGAAAATCGGTACTCGGGGGTTTTCGGGGTCGCTGATTACGAATCTGACGTTAAATTTTTTATTGATGACCCCCAAATATTTCTAGTAAATAAATTCAAGCCGATTACATTTATTGTGTGTCCAGTACTTAATAGTATTAAATCTTTAAATGTATGCTATTGCTAATTCATGGTTTAGAATCTCTCCTTGTTAGCATTTTTCGCCTGTATCTGTAACCAGGGCACCTCCACGTGGTGACGGTGGGCAACGGATCCATACTGGCAGAGTCCCTGGGTAAACGGCGTTCATGCCGTCATGGCAGATACAGGAAAAAAATGTTTTACGATGCAGGGATTAGGAACCCCAGTATCGGCGTCTGGTCAGGGTGGGAAAGCGGGCCCTCCGACGTCGTCATCCGGCAACCGTAGCTCTTTATTGATGGGTAACTTGGTTGATAAAGAGTCCGATGCTACAAGAAAAGTGTCTTCTCGACTACATAATTGTAATAAAAGTCCCGATTCCTTTTGTTATATTTGTAGCAAATATGAAGTCAGCTCCTTGCGGAAAAAAATAGATGAAGAACTGGAAGAGCTTTACGAAAATTGTTTCGGTCGTAAATTATTACACCAAGAAACAAATTGGGTTTCTCATATTGTTTGTAACTCCTGTAGACTTATGTTGTATCGCTCAAAAAATTCGAAAGATGAAAAATATCTCAAGTTCTCTACACCAACAATATGGAAGAAACCACGAAATTTAAAAGATTGCTATTTTTGTATGAACGACATCAAAGGAATTACCACAAAAAATAAGAGTGCCATTACATATATAAATGTGCCAACAGTAATCAGACCTACTGAAATTGGTCGAAAAGCGGGCATACCTGCTGTTACTTTTGAAAAACATGTCGAAAAAGTAGAAGTCGACAACGAAACTGAAGAATTTAGTAGTGACAGCGATGAAAATGACGATGAGGAAAATGATTTCACCGAGTATTGCACTAAAGAAAAAAAGCCATTATTAGTATCGCAACCGGAGCTAAATGATTTTATTGGAGATCTAGGTTTACCAAAAGATGGTGCAGAACTTGCTGCTTCATTTATGAAGAAAAGAAACTTTTTGGATCCGAATACGAAAGTATCATTTTATAGAGATCGAGATAAAGAGTTCCGAAAATATTTTACGAAAGATAAAGAGACATCTTTGGTGTACTGTATTGACGTAAGAGGTTTGATGGACAATTTAAAGGAAAATGTGTATAGAGATGAAGACTGGAGACTTTTTATCGATTCTTCCAAACGTAGTATAAAAGCCGTTTTACTACACAATACAAATGTCTACGCTCCAGTTCCAATAGCTCATTCCACTCAAATCAAAGAAGAATATAATAATATAAAAATACTTCTAGAGAAAGTGAATTACGAAAAACACATATGGTTAATTTATGGTGATTTTAAAATTATAACAATACTACTGGGACAACAATCAGGTTTCACGAGAGAGCCATGCTTCTTGTGTCTGTGGAATAGCAGAGATCGTGCAAACCATTACAAGAAAAAAATTTTGCCTCCAAGAGTATCGTTACAACCAGGTTCTCACAACGTCATTCACCAAAGTTTGGTAGACCCTGACAAAATTATATTTCCATTTCTTCACATTAAGCTTGTTGGGATTAAGCAATACGTGAAAGCGTTAGATAAGGACGGCCAATGCTTTAAGTACATAGCGAAAAAATTTCCAAATGTTTCTGATGCTAAATTAAAACAAGGTGTATTCGATGGACCACAGATTCGAGCGTTATTTAGAGACACTAATTTCGTTTCTCAAATGACCGACACTGAAAGGGCAGCTTGGGAAAGTTACAAAGAAGTTTCAACAAATGTTCTAGGCAACAATAAGAGTCCCGACTATAAACAAATTGTAGCTCAAATGCTGAAAAACTATAAAAAATTAGGATGTTTAATGAGTTTAAAACTGCACATCCTCGATTCACACCTGGATAAGTTTCCCGAAAATTGTGGACATTACAGCGAAGAACAAGGCGAGCGATTTCATCAAGATATCAAATTGATGGAAGAACGATATCAGGGAAGATGGGATGAAGCAATGATGGCTGACTTTTGTTGGATGTTGAAGAGGGAAACGAATAAGAAAGGAAAGAAACGTAAGCGAAACCCTTTACATAGATCCTTTGAAGAAAAAAGAACACGATACAGTAGTAAGACAATAGACTAAAGGGATGTTCTAACGGTAACAGAATTAATAAAGGTATTATTTTAAATATGTTGAACGGAACAAGGGGTTATTTACTGAAGAGTATATTAGAAAACAATTCGTAAGACTTTAAGATTATAAAAATTGATATAGGATTCGTTAACAAAGCTCCCGAAAAACCGCGAGTAATAAATTTTAAAAGATTGTAAAAATAATAAATACCGCTATATTGGATCCGCCATTTAAAATTTTTAGAAACCGACATGGGATTCGTAATCAGCGACCCCGAAAACCCCCGAGTACCGATTTTCAAGCAAATCCGAACAAATTTTAATAATAATGTCCGCCATATTGGATCCGCCATTTTGAATTTTGATAAACTAACACCGGATTTGTAATCAGCAATCATAGAATCACCTAAGTAGTAACTTTCATGAGCTTACCTATTTTTTATTGCGCTGTGTATGGTATAATCTGTTTGTTTGGAATCTTAGATGTGTTTTTGAGGTTAGGTTAGATAGATTTAATGTTTTATATGGATTTTGAATTGAAAAGCTTATAGAATAGTTTATTTAAATTAAGGGATCTTAGAAAATTACCAATATGCGGTTAGATCATAAAGGAGTATAAGGAGACATATCTCCAATTAGAAAATTTTCTAATATTGACTGTACTTCTCTGTAGTAAAATCGACAGGTACGCGAAAAGTAATAGCCTCATGTTCACTGATAACAGCGCCGCCAAACGGGAGAAATAAGTGCAATTTTACATTTTAAGTATTTTTATCTTTGACAGCTGATTGATATTTAAGGTTAGAGGATCCTCTAAGTGTTGTATTGTAAAATAGATGAACAGAATTAAATTGTTTTATACGTTATATAAATAGAAAGGACTCCAAATAAACAACCAAAAATTCTTTGCATTAAATTCATAAATGTCTGTTGGTAAAAGTATAAAAACTTTTACCCTTACAATATAGTATATTAAATAAACTTATCATTCTCAGTGCTTTAAAAAACTTTTTTCAGAAGCATTTTTATTAGCTTTATAACTAGACATGCAATTTTTTATAAAACAATTCATATTACTATTATTTTATTGTTATTATCAACTTGGTACATAACCAAAAAACTACGTAAACAAAACTTTTATCATGGATAGCATGGAGGGATACATATATTTTTTCCTATAGGGGCGCTAATATCAGTGAACAAATTCCCGGTATGCCAATTTGCGTGCATGGCGATTTTACGCAGTCAAGTACAGTCAAAAGGGATACATATACATACTTCTCCTTATACTCCTTCATGGATTAGATTCAATTTTTATAATTCAAAAGTGACCATTTTAACGATTTTAGGGTATTTTTTAAGGTTAGGGCGAAACCAGGACCCATTGGCCAAATTCTGATAACGGATTCGGATTTAGCGCATCGAAATACGTCGGAAAACATATGTCTCGACCCCATATCAAGACACTTTTTTTTGTGTGGCTGTGTTATTTAGTATCATTTAGTACTGCCCGGTATTTAGTAGTGGGGGACCCTTAATTTTCTTTACACGGACCTGAATGATTTAGTTTTTGCACGCTTCGAACAGTGCACAATATTTCCGACGACTGCACTATTGAAAGATCCTACTGTATGATTAAAAAGTGATGGCATGTGTGACCAAGGGAAATCAACAATTAAATTCTCTACTCGTTCCACTTTCGTTGACAATTTACAGTCACTTTATTGTAAATGTTCTCGCCAGTTCAATGAAAGAAACTTCGAAATACAAATCCACCGGTCACTATCTCACAAATTTTTCAACTCGTTAATTAAACACCACAGAAATCAACTTTCTTTTTACTCAACTGTAAATCACGCACCGATCGAAATAACAAATTCGAGGATGCTTTTTCGTTCTTAAAATTACGTCGCTTTTGCTCTCTTACAAAATTATAACTCTCAATCTCAATATATTCTTGCAAATACTAACGGCGTAACACACAAACTTCTCTCACGGCGTTCTACGCACTCTGTCGGCCTTTTTCATACAGCAAGCACATGTTGACTCAAAACGTAAATGAAAAATCAACACACAAACCAAAATTAAAAACAATTAATAATACTAGTTACAATATAAAATAAACTTTAAACTAGATATTAATTACTCTCAACAAAATAAATTTTCGTAAGAAAGAATTCAAAATTAAACAAAATTTCTAAATAATAATAATAAATAATTCAAATATCGAACGGAAACGTCCATTTTTATCGCAGGGACGGAACTATATAGGGCGCTACAATAAAATTACAATTTATAATCGCCAGTGACAGACCACTTTGTCACAATTCCCCCCCTTTGGCCGGTACTAGCCCGTTGTACCGCCCAGAATCGCAAAAGAAAAATAATAACTTAGGCTTAAATGTTTCTATCACAAACTCAATTTAACACCAAAAAGAAAGAAAAACGCAGGAACTAAAACAAAAAAAATTAAACCATCACACTCTCACTAATCAATCCACAGTCAATGATTTGTGCGACGTCTCTCCTCGAAAAATTCTCGCATCGCCAACATTATTGCCTCGTCTGGCAATCCACGTAGCGCCTGAGCGAGCTTCCTTGCTCGCTCCACGAAACGATCCGCTTGGTCTCCGGCTGACACCGGTCTCACATCCGCAGGAATTTGTTTATGATCATCTGGCCTTGGTAACGCTGGTGGTGGTAGGGTAAAATTCAGGGGAATCAATGGAACTGTTGTAGATGAAGTTTGTGGTTCCAAATGTACCACCCTTGAAGGTTGAAATGTGGGCAGATTTTGAAGTTGGTTCCAGACTTCATCGACATCGGAAATCACATTGTTGTTTAATTTGTCGGTGCCTTTACCCTTCTGTTCCTCTGTGTGATTCTCGCTTTCTACCCCCACTCTTCTCATCTTATCCTTAGAGACTTCTACATTATTTGGACGCTGGGATCTTCCATCAGATGTCGAAGGTTCAGAAATGATGATTGATGGGCGTTTCCGTCCCTCAACTGTTCCTCCTCTTTCAGGTAATGACGAGGTTGCTCCGCTCGATGAGTCGCTGGTGAGAGTGACAGTTTTTCGACCTCTTGTTTCCTGTACCTTGGCGATTCGCTCCGATCTGAAGGACTCATACTTTCCCTTTCCATATTGTTTGGCCATATCTGCCAAATGTCTCTCGGAACAACGTGGGCAAGTCGTCAGAGTCACTCTTCGTCTGCCGCAATTCCTACAGTATCCGACGTAAGGGTTCGGGCATCGGCTGCGCTGATGTCCTTTCTTCCAGCAACTGATACAAGAATTGGCAGGGGGGTCAAAGCTGGGATCGGTGGGAATAGGTTTGAGGTTTCTGAACATAACTCCTCTCGTGATGATTTGGAGTTGGCCTCTCGTTGAAATTTCCAGACTCGCCAGTTCCAACGGAAATGAACTCTCTTCTGCTCTCCGGTTTGGAGGTCCAGGGGGAGTGATCGGACGTTCGGGCGATTGCGTACGTTGCCTGCTAACATAATTCTCCATGTACATTATGTCGGTTCGAATGGCTCGGAACGCCTTGTTTCGTTCGTCTCGTAGTCGCTCTCTCTCCCTTGAAGTCTTGGGTTCTTCACCAAGAAAGTATCTCTCCAGTTCTTCCACCGCTAGCCTACTTTCCCACGCTTGTTCGCTTTCCCCCAAATTTCTTGCCGACAGATGGCACTGGAAAGTACGACCTCGTCCCGCAACGGCTAACATGCTGTGATGGTAGCGGAAAGGTACCACGGCTGGAGGCGGTGGGACATCTTTCCATTGGATCAGACGTCGCTGGCTTGAACCCTCGTTTCCGAAACATTTTCCTCAATCGGAACTTGTTTCTGATTTCCTGGACGACGCTCCGGTGAGTTGGTTCTTGGTCTGAAGAAACCACGTCCTCGAGTCCTCGCTGGCATCTTCTTATCGGATCCCAAAATTTTCTGAAACAAATCCACAAATAAACAAAAATCAAACGCTAGAGACAAAACAAAACAAAAAAAATATAAAAATCAAACTTCACAAATTTATTATTCAATTTAACGCTAGTAACGCTGGAAAAAAAATAAATTAATGTCACCCAAAAAAAATCAATTATAAGAAAAAAAAATAAAATACTCGATCAATGTAGAATTCCATTCTTGTTAACATTTCGGGGTGGAATGTAACGTTCAAGTTCTGAGACGTGCACCTTGGGAATTCGCCAAGGTGCGAATTATTATTCGTGCCTAACACATAGACGGTAGGAGATAATATTTGAATAATTTCGAAAGGACCTTCGAATTTTGGAGCCAGTTTCGTTGCAAATTTACGAATACCGCTGGACAATTTGTGAGTCCTCCAAAGCACCAAGTCTCCAACATTAAATGTAACATTTTTCTTCCTCGATTGTAATACGCTGCTTGTTTGTTCCTCTCTTGATTGACAACTCTTGCAACCATATCTCGAAGTCCATCCAATCGTTTCATACAATCAGTCCACAACGCTGGATTAATTCTTACGACTGAAGTTGGATTTTCTACTGCTCGCCGAAGACTCTTGACTGGTTTTGAATGGCGACCATAATTGAGAAACGCTGGTGATACCTTTGTTGACGCTTGTGTGGCGGTATGCATAGCAGGTCTCAATTCATGCAGGTGTAAATCCCAATTCCGATGATCAGAGTCGATGAAAGTTGAAATCATCGTTTTCAACGTTCGGTTTGACCTCTCAACAGGGTTCGCTTGAGGATGGTACGGTGGTATAGTTAAGTGCTTTACTCCGCACTCCTTCAGCACCTCCTTTAAGTGACGGTTGTCGAACTCTTTTCCATTGTCGGTGAGAAGGAACTCTGGAGTTTCCCACCGGAAAAGAATGAGCTCCTCAAACGCTTTGGCAATTGACTTGCCGTTCCATGAACGTATAGGTTTCAACTCCACCCAGCGAGAGAAAAGATCTTGAAAGACCACAAGGTGTTTGTATTGGCTTTTGCTCGCTAGAAACTCCATGGTGTCGGCAGCTACTACAGACCAAGGTCGTTCAACAATTCTCTCTCCTTGTGGTCCCAGCTGAGAGACCTTATGAAACTGGCAGTCAGGGCACTGCGTGACGAAATTGTGAACGTCATGCCAAACACCCTGCCAGTAATATTCCCTCTCCACTCTATCGTAGGTTTTATTCACTCCGAGGTGACCAGCCGAGAATTCAGCATGCGCCACGGTAAGTATTTCCTCACGGTGCTATAAGGGAACAACCAATTTCGAAATTTCCTCATTTCCGGTGACTGGTGTCAAGAGCGGATCAATTCTTGATCGGTATAACATCTCGTTCTCTTATTTCCAACCCGGAAAACGCTGGGGGTGACTCCTGACTATTTCACGACGTTTCGGATAACACGGATCATTTATCGTCTTGAAAGCAGCAATTTCTTCCTCTTCGTCTTGCATCTGGAACTTGATGCAGCGTGCCCTTTCCATAAATCACGTCAAAATTCCACTGTTGGAGTCCCAATGACCAACGCGCAAGAGGACCAGTCAGGGGCGGATCCAGACAAGGTTCTTGGGGGGGCCATCTGCTAGACGCTAGCTTGATGACCTTTTATGAATGAAATTTTTATTTAAAAAATTCCAGGAAGTTTGAATTCTCGGGGGGGGCATGTCGCTGTGCCCCCCCCTGGATCCGCGCCTGCGACCAGTGGGCTCCTTTAAATTACGCAACCACTTCAAAGCACTGTGGTCCGTAATTACACATAATTTGGAACCCTCCAGATAAGGACGAAATTTCTTCTTCACCGAACATAATAACGCTAGACACTCCTTCTCGGTGACGATGTAATTTTTTTCGTGCGATGTGAGTACTCGGCTAACATAAGCGATAGGATGCTCTCCATCCTCGGTCGTTTGTGTGAGCACTGCGCCTAACGCTGAATTGCTTGCATCGCACTGAACAGTAAATGGTTTACTGAAATCAGGCGTGCTAACACTGGTGCTGACGTCAATTTTGATTTCAGGAGATTAAACGCATTTTCTTGTTCCTCACCCCACTCCCAACGTTGGCTCTTTTTAAGAAGTTTCAATAGTGGTAACTTCATTTCACTATCCTTCTCAATGAACCTCGAATACCACCCTACCATCCCAAGAAATCTTCTCACTTCTTTAACATTTCTTTGGCGCTGGATAATTTAAGACTGGTAAAATCTTGTCAGGGTCAGTCCTTAGTCCTTCGTTGTCAAGAACATAACCTAAATATGCAACTCGAGAATAACCGAACTCACATTTATCGGGATTGATCTCTAATTTTGCATCTGACAATTTTTTTAACACTACTTCTAACCAATGTAGTTGATCTTCGAAGGTTTCGCTGATTATGATAATGTCGTCCAAATATCCGAATACGTGAGGATCGAATTCTGGACCAAAGAGCAAGTCAATCAAACGCTGGAAAGTACTCGGACCATTGGTTAAACCGAAAGGAAAACGCTTAAAATGAAAAAGTCCAAATCCAGGAATTGAAAATGCCGTGAACTTTTTACTTTCAGGGGACAAAGGAACTTGGTAATACGCTAGTTTAAGGTCGATTTTCGAAATAAAACGCGCCTTTCGAAGCTTATCGAGTATGGAATCGATGCTGGGAATTGGATAAGCATCATGAAATGAAATAACGCTCGATTATTCCCATGTCCAACAGTCTTTTAATTTCCTTTATTAACCAATCCAAAATTGCAGGAGCCATTCTTTTCGGTCGTTGTTTGACTGGTGATAAATTAGAAACAACAATGTGATGTTCTGTGAGCGTTGTCATACCATGTTCTTTCGACGGTGGTATTATCAAATTTTTGACTAAGTCTTGAATTTGTTCACGCTGATCACTTGTTTTTTCAGAAATTCCTGCACACTCTGCAAAAATGTCACTGTCACTACGCTGGTTTATATTTTTGGCAAACTCCTGCTACTCTTTACTACTCACTCTCTATGGACCCTTTCCAAGTTGTACGTCCATGTCGAACGCTCGACAGAAATCAACTCCCAAAATAACTTCTTGAGTCAATGAATCCATCGCCCTTAAATCGAATGGCTGAGAGACACCATCGACGGTTAACCACAATTTCAATTTTCCAAGAGTGTTTGTGGAGCCACCGATAGCACTCTGTATCATTGTGTCAGTTGATTAAAGCTTTGATTTAAATTTCTCCGCTAGTTTAGGGCCTACCACCGAGATCATTGCCCCAGGATCAAATAACGCTAGATAGGGTTGATCAGCGATGACTAATTTCAAGAAATATCTGTTTTCAGTCCTCGCTCCGTCAACAGCTTCGTCATCCACGGTTGGCTCAGCTGTTTTCACAACAGCTTCCTCCCCCCCTTGGATTGAATTACCGGTCTGATCGTTGACGAATTTATTTTCACTCGTCGATTGATCAGAGTTCGGTAAATCATTCACCACCAAATCAGGTAAGAGACATTTAAGAAGCATGCATATCTCCTAATCTCCAAGTCGTCGAATGATCAAATAGTCGAATGCCAAGTAATCGAATAGACAAAACGTCGAATGCTAAAAACATCGAATCGGTATTTAGTCTACTACTTTACCATTCTACTACTTGACATTTCGAACAGATGGCGTTTCGACTACTTGAGCATTCGACGAACTGACTATTCTATGTTCTAAGCATTCGACGATTTGAGAATTCGATGTTTTGAATATTCGACGTTTTGAACATTCGAGTTTTGAACATTCGAGTTTTGAACATTCGACGAATTGAGAATTCGATGTTTTTAGCATTCGATGTTTTGTCCATTCGATGTTTTTAGCATTCGACATTTTTATTATTCGACGTTTTGAACATTCGTCGTATTGACGATTCGATGTTTTTAACATTCGACGAATTGATAATTTGACGTATTGACAATTCGATGTTTTTAGCATTCGACGTTTTGTCCATTCGTTGTTTTTAGCATTCGACGTTTTGTCCATTCGATTACTTGGCATTCGACTATTTGATCATTCGACGACTTGGCGATTAGGGGATATGCATGCGTCTCAGACATTTTTGTCCCCAACGACTCTCGACACAATCCGCTTTTTTCTCTAAACTCAATTTATTCTCTAAATTTGTAACACTCTTATTTTCACAATCGGAAAAAATGTCACTAAATTTTATTTTCCGAATCGCACCTTTACTTTCTCTTGACAAAAATTGGTTGAATGGATCCCCTCCATTCGGTACGCTGACTAACACTTCTCCTCTTCTACTCATGGGTGTGAGTAAGTCCGTCTCACTCAATTTTTCCCTCTCCACTATTCCTTTCTCTTTCTCTGGGAGTAAACTTACCTTACTCATACATGTTTCTCGTTTCCAAACACCTTCGCTTGAGACTGAGAGTGGATGGATCCCCTCCACTCTGTACGCTGGTTGTCATGACACCTTTCTCTCCTACTTGCACTGAGAGTGAATCCCCTTCACTCTGATTCTACACGCTGGTACATCTGCACTCACAAATTTCTCTACTTTTACGCTGGTCGTGGTGTCCATGCTGGTTGCCCCGGTGTAGTGGTGGGGGGAGCAGGACAGTTCTGTCCCCCCGCACGCTCGTTTCCCAAAGCAATCTGATATTGTCTTAATTGAATACAATTAGGACAATTCGCGAACAGACTCCCGTTGTACCACAAACTTGACATTTTTGCTTTAAAGGACACTGATTTGCATAGTGTCCTTGTCCTCTGCAAAAATGACACACACGATATTGACACTCCGAAGCCTTATGGCCAACACCTTGACAATGGAAGCAAGCTCCCACAAAACCCTTTGGATTTGCTCCATCATTCGGACCATTTCTCAGCACTGGATGATTCTGCTGTTGAGGTAATGTCTGATTCGTTCCCATCATAACAGGAGCGAACGCTGGTGCTGAAGGTTGCGGTGGATTCGGAACATTTGGTGTCGCTGGTGCTTGTGTTTTAAGTGCATCCACTTTTTCACTTTTTTCTTTATTTTTCTTTTTACTTTTCTTTTTCTTCTTTTCTCCTTTTTTCACACTTTTCGTTGATTTGACGCTGGAACTTGATTCACTTTCCGCTTGTTCTTCTTTTAACGCCTTCACTTTGGCGCTTTTTCCAGGAACAATTGCCGCTGCTCAGGGAAATTTCATTTTCTCCTTGGACAGTGGTGGTGTGTATCGTAGATCCGCCGCCTTCGCTTTTTCGAATTCTCTTAATACTCGCTCCATTTGAGGTAGTGAATTCGACTTCGAATTTATCAACATGTGACGATATTCGGGAGTGAGACCATTATATGCGATCCTATATTGAAGATCACGAGCAAGAGGCTTCTGGAGATGACCCATAATAATTTTGAGGTTAGTCAAATATGCTGTGATCTTTTCTCCTTTTGCCTGAGTGCGACTTCTTAATTCCTCCATAATTTCCAAGTCATCACTCTCGCTGGAAAATTCATGTTGGAACGCCTCTTGAAATTCTTCCTACGTCAAAACATCGTCGCGAATGGTGCGATACCAACTACTTGCATTGCTTCTCAAAACGCTAGGAATGGCCTGCAACAGCTCTTCGTCTGTTATTGCCGTAGACAGCTGACAGTCCTTAACTCTATTCAGGAACTCTTCTGGATCTTGTTTGCCATTTTCAGAAAATTTAATTTCCCAATCTCTCAGGCTTTTAATCACTTAATGTTGCCTCTCTGTTGTCGTAGTTCTGCGGCGTTGTGAGGTACGGTTAGACGCTGGTACTTCCTCCTCATCGTACGATGACGTGAAAGCGTAAGGGGAATTTTCCCCCACCTTTGGACCTTGTAAACCTCTCTCGCTAGTATGGCCACGCTCTCTCTCTCTCTCTTTCCCTACTTTTTGCTTGGGCTCACGCTCGACAATTTGATTTTTCTACAGAATTTCTTTTGAAATTTCTTCCCTTTTTTGGAATACTTTTTACTACCGGTTCGGTTTGGGATTTTTCAAAAGGCCTAATTAAGGAACTCATATTTAAATACTGTTGTTCAACTAACTTACGCTGGATTGCTTTCCACTCTAAAAACATTTGGTATTCAGGGTCATTCAATAATAGGCTAAATTGTTGTAATTTAGCCATATTAGGGGCAAGTTCTGACGAAATTCTCGGAACATTCGAAGATGACGTCGTGTGGACCATTACGTTGCTGTAGGTGCAAGGAGAAGTAGAAACGACCGAAGTTGTGACGATACTCGCGGATGTCATTATCGATGTGGAAGAAGCTAAAGAAAAGGTCACTATTGTTTATACTAATCACGGATGATTCATGAGCGCTGGTCAATGTCCCCCCCTCCTCAATTTTCTTCCGCTGGGTAAAATTAGCCATAAATTCTGTTGTTATCTCTGGCAATGCTTCCCAATCAAAAATTAATTGTGAGTTTCCTCCGTCAAAATTTTCGTCCCACGGCACGTCAACGTCGTCTGCTAAATCTAATCGCATTTCCACACGAAACAGACGCTCGCGTAGTACTTGAATAGTACCCTCGATGCTCACCATATGTCTGTCAAGACCACGAATAACTTGTCCTGGTGACAATGACCGAATTGCCGTCCAAGCTGCTTCAGCTTGGTTGAAACTAAATAACTCGAGAACTCGTTGTGTGTAACACTGGTTTACAGTGAAATTGTCGATCGAACAAAACAATTTTTTTTCGAATAGGAGGTGTTTTTTGAGTAAGAAAATCATAGTTTTAATTTTTTCCCCACAATACTTTTGCATGATTAACTTGACGAATCCATGTTTTTTTTATCTTTTTAAATGGTTTTTCACATGATGTTCACAACTTTTTTTGAGCTTCTAAATGTACCGAGGTCACAAAAACACTACTTTTGATTCTCCAAAAATGTAATGGAACAAAAAGTTAGGTGATACTAAGGCAAGCTTCGTCAAGCATGCGCATAGGTGGCGCTATTGATTTTGTCTAAAAAAAAGCCAATCGTAAATAAATTTAAATTTAAACTTTTAAAATTAAATACACATACAAGTTGATCAGAATTAGTTTTGAGATTTCCGTAAAATTTAAACATATGTGTAGCGTATTACAAAGTATCATTTCAGTTAAAAAACACAATAATTACATACAGGCTAAAGTAGTACTTTAATTCACCTTCTCTTTTCTCGTCCTACTTTATCAATTTGATTTTTTAAAACGAGATTTCCACTGTTTGGGCCAAAAGTGTGTTAAAATAATTTTTAATGGATTTTTATGAAACTTGGTACCCTAAGCTTTCTGGGGTCGCTGATTACGAATCTGACATCAGTTTTTCGAAATTCAAAATGGCGGATCCAAGATGGCGGGAATTTTTCCAAAATTCGTCGAATTTGCTTGATACTTGTTACTCTGGGGTTTTAAGGGTCACTGATTACGAATTTAACATTAGTTTTCCAAAATTCATAATGGCGGATCCAATATGGCGGACAACGAAATCAAATTTCGTTAAATATCCTGAAAAACTAATGTCAGATTCGTAATCAGCGACCCTAAAAACCCCCGAGTATTCAGTTTCAAGCCATTATAATTAATTTTTGCTTCCTTATGAGCAAGCTTTGCATTGGTGACGATTTTCAATTTTTCAAAAGAAGGTTATATGGACTCATTTTCATCTAGAACATATGTATATTTAATTATGAGCAAATGTCCAGATGTATGTGTGTGTATGACACAAAAATTGTGTACAAATTATCTCACACAAATTTTGATGGATTGTCCTGAAATTTTGCAGGTTTATTGCAGTCATTAATACCTAAAATCTGACTCAAGGATTTTCGAAAATATTTACAAAATTTTTTTTAAACAATTTTTTTAAAATTCAGAAAAAAATTTTTTTGTATTTTTTGAAATATTTTTTATTTCTTAATTTTTTCATTAATTATTCTCAAAATTACATTCCTGGCAAGAAAAAGAATCGATTGATGTATACGAAGTATATATTTTATCAAAATTTATAAAATTAATAAATATTTTTCTTTTTCACAAAAAATTCAAATTTTGTATTTTTTTCATAATTTATTTAATATTAATATTAATATTTTGAAATGATTATTCTATTATAAAAAAGAAGCAATTGGCAAATGAAAGTGTAAATTTCACCAAATATTTATGGGCAATTCCACGTGAGATTTCAGTCGACCTCTTAAAATCGGCCAAAAATATTTTTTTTCTATTCTGTATTGAAAAAAAATAGATACGTATTTTTTTATTATTTTTTTAGAGGCCAAATTTTTGAGTTATGAATTTTCAAAATTTTCGCTTTTTAAATGTATGTGGGCAATTCCACGGGAAATTTTTCTACGACATTTTAGAATCGGTTAAACATATTTTTTTCTCGTTCTTGATAGAAAAATATTAAATACGTATTTTTTTATTTTTCCATATTTGCCAAAATTTTCGAGTTATGAATTTTCGAAATTTTGGATTTTTAAAAGTAGACCTATTTTCAATAGCTTATAACTTTGAAAGTATTGAGTTTGAAAAAAAGTTGTCGAAAGAAGAAAGTTTTGGTTTTTCTTCAACTTTTAAAAGATTTAAAAAAAAAAAATTTTTTTTAATTTTTAATAAAAAAAAAATTTTTTTTAATTTTTAATAAAAAAAAAATTTTTTTTTATAAACAAATTAATTTTTTTTAAATTTGGGCGCGATTTTTTTTTATTTTTTTTAAATTTATTTATACCTACTAATATACAGAAAAATTTCCAAAAAGATTCTAGATGGGCCGACTCGTAGTTTTCGTTCCATAAATTTTTTATAGAATGAAAACTGTGAATTATAAGTCTAATAGCTTGTAACTTTGAAAGTTTTGAGTTTAGAAAAAACTTGTCAGAAAAAGAAAATCTTGGTTTTTCTTTAACTTTTATGTACTTTAAAAAAAAATTTTTTTATTAATTTTTAAGAAAAAAAATTTTTTTTTTTATAAACAAATTAATTAAAAAATTTATAGAACGAAAACTATGAGTCGGCCCATCTCGAATCTTTTTGGAAATTTTTCTGTATATTAGTAGGTATAAATAAATTAAAAAAAAATAAAAAAAAATCGCGCCCAAATTTAAAAAAAATTAATTTGTTTATAAAAAAAAATTTTTTTTTTATTAAAAATTTAAAAAAAATTTTTTTTTTTTAAATCTTTTAAAAGTTGAAGAAAAATCAAAACTTTCTTCCTTTGACAACTTTTTTCCAAACTCAATACTTTCAAAGTTATAAGCTATTGAAAATTGGTCTACTTTTAAAAATCCAAAATTTCGAAAATTCATAACTCGAAAATTTTGTCAAATATGGAAAAATAAAAAAATACGTATTTAATATTTTTCTATCAAGAACGATAAAAAAATATGTTTAACCGATTCTAAAATGTCGTAGAAAAATTTCCCGTGGAATTGCCTATGTATATTTTTAATGTCAGATAACTCAAAAAATATTGCTTTTTTTCATTTTTCGACAAGAGAAAAAAAGTTTTGTTTTTCTCTCTACTTTTGAATAATCATAACAAAAAATTTTTTTTTTTCATTTTTTATTAAAAAAATAAAAAAATTTTATAAACAAATTAATTTTTTTTAACTTTGGGTATGATAAATTTTAAATTTTCTTTTTTTAAAACATACCTGGAAATGATAAGAAGGTTTTGCAAAAAGTTTCAGAGTGGGCCTGACAAGTTTGATGGGTCCAAAAAAATAATTAAGCTCTCCGTGCAGGTCGCACGCACGTGGCACAATGGGATTTTTTTACAATTTATTATTAAAAATTGTTTAGAGCCTAAAAATTCAATAATAATCAAAATCCGATAAAGTTTGTAGGCTCTAGACAATTTTTAATAATAAAATGTAAAATATCCCATTGTGCCACGTGCGTGCGACCTGCACGGAGAGCTTAATTATTTTTTTGGACCCATCAAACTTGTCAGGCCCACTCTGAAACTTTTTGCAAAACCTTCTTATCATTTCCAGGTATGTTTTAAAAAAAGAAAATTAAAAATTTATCATACCCAAAGTTAAAAAAAATTAATTTGTTTATAAAATTTTTTTATTTTTTTAATAAAAAATGAAAAAAAAAATTTTTGTTATGATTATTCAAAAGTAGAGAGAAAAACAAAACTTTTTTTTTCTTGTCAAAAAATGAAAAGAAGCAATATTTTTTGAGTTATCTGACATTAAAAATATACCTACATTTAAAAAGCGAAAATTTTGAAAATTCATAACTCAAAAATTTGGCCTCCAAAAAAATAATAAAAAAATACGTATCTGTTTTTTTTCAATACAGAATAGAAAAAAAATATTTTTGGCCGATTTTAAGAGGTCGACTGAAATCTCACGTGGAATTGCCCTTATATAACATGTTATAAATGATTTATATAATTTTATTTTTAACAAATCTTCTGGACGAACCCTTTTGTACATAGTTTTTCAAAAGTTTGCAAAACCGCAATTTTTATATATTGAGGAAGCTAAATAGTCATGAAATGAACAACTTGTTTATTTTGTCGTCCGCCATATTGGATCCGCCATTTTGAATTTTGGAAAGCTAATGTTAGATTCGTAATCAGCGACCCTTAAAACCCCCGACTAACAAGTTTCAAGCAAATTCGACGAATTTTGAAAAAATTTCTGCCATCTTGGATCCGTCATTTAGAATTTCAAAAAACTGATGTCAGATTAGTAATCAGCGACCCCAAAAACCCCCGAGTACTACGTTTCAAGTCAATCTGATCAACTTTTTATTTTGTTGTCCGCCATATTGGATCTGCCATTTTGAATTTTGGAAAACGAATGTCATATTCGTAATCAGCGACCTCGAAAACCCCCGAGTAACCGGTTTCAGGAACATTTAAGAAGTTTTTAATCACCTTTTTTGAGTTGCGCATATATGCGTCATGAACACTTTTAGCCAGTTTAGTTTTGCGCATATATGCGTCAGCGACAGTCAACGGGTTAATATTGTACTGACACAAAATAAGTGGAACCAGCCACTTGAAAAATTTTTGTCTCCAATTTTCAAGGTATCTATGATTTTTGGTAGATATATGAGTACACTTTTCCCCCTACAATATTTTTCAAAAAAAAAATTTTATTTTTGAAGTAATCAGGTGTTGAAGTTTTGGGTCATTTTATTATTACTTTGAAACAAATAAAGATAATGAAGTGAATTTTTTTTAAATTAAAACTTAAAGTCTATACTTTAAGGATTAAATAAAGCGATTGCTAAAAAATAAAAATTTATAATTGTTTTTAACAATTCTTTTAAACAATTGCAAATTGAAGAATGTTCTCAATATTTTTGAAAGATTAAATTACGATGTATTGATGCGCAAAACTCCAAGGAATAATTTTAAAAAAAGAAAAATCAGTAACATCCAATATTATAGAAATTGTGTAGATTTTTCTCCCAAAATGCAGACGAAAATCGACTCGAGTTTCTGGAAAAAGATAAAATTGCAAACGAATAAATAAGATCGTCTTTTATTTTGTTAGAAACTTCACGTTTCACGCAAATTCAATTAATTATCTTTATCAACACCTAATTAATTCAAAAATAAATTTTTTTTTGAAAAATATTGTAGGGGGAAAAAGTGTACTTATATATCTACCAAAAATCATAGATAACTTGAAAATTGGAGACAAAAATTTTTTGTGGCAAAATAAGTGGCCGGTTTCACTTATTTTGGCCCTACTTAATTAAAAAATGCACTATATCTATCTTCTGTAATATTCATAGTATAAAGCAGCAATTTATGGTAATTTTTACCTGAAAAAAGATAAATTAAGTAAATAACGTTTCTTGTCTGGCGCATTATTAACAATTTTGTCTTGTTTTGTCACCCGTACGAGATGTCAGTGTTCTGTCTTAACTTATTGTTTTAATTTTCGGACGTTTTTATTTGAGACGCGTTACAAATGTAACAAATTGTTTATTTAAATAATTAATATTTAAAAAAAAATGACCAGTGGCCTGACGATGGTGTCAAACCAAGACGCCGAAACGTTGCACATCTAATGAAATAGTGTTTCATTAATTACGCTTCCAACAATTATTAATAAGCATCTCTTTTGCATGCCATAATTTTGTATTTTTTTCAAAAATAAAAATTTCCCTCTGTATTATATCAGCTTTAAATACTTAATGAAATATCTAAATTTCGCATAATAACCTCTTGTGAGTCCATGGCCCATATATGTCCAGAAAAAATCGCGCCACCTTTGTGTCAGTAGCCGCATATATGCACGGAGAGAAATCTGTTAGGATTAATTCTCGAAACTTTTCATATACTTTTTCCATAGATTCTTTGATGCTAAAATCCTAACAGAGAGCCTATCAGTGCGTCCAAGCTGCAATGGAAACAAGCGATATAGTCGGTAGTTCGGCATCTCGGGAATGATGGCGCGTCAATCTACACAAATACATAAATATTGTGTATACAGATATACAACTGTTTTAATGTGTTAGTGTAAAATTCAAAACATTACATGGTTTTAATAACCAAAAATTCAAAAAAATGTTTATTTCATAAACAATAAAGAGATTTTAACAAAAATAGAGTAAGTATGATAAAAATCAATATAAAACATTTGCTGTGATTTAAATACGATAAAAATATTATAGTAGAAATGAAAATACAAAATAATTAACGTTTTAAATATTTTCTTATCGTTTGCGTATACATTTTATTCTTTACTGATATTTATTGATTAATTATATACAATATTATAATTTTTTAAACTTAAGAATAAGTAAATTTTCTAAATTTAATTTATTTTCAGGTTACATGAAAAATTATAGTGAAAATTATAATGTACAATTAACCTTTCCCAAACGAAAATGTATTTTGTATTTCCATTTCTACTATAATATTTTTATCATATATAAATCACAGCAAATTTTTTTGTATTGATTTTTATCATACTTACTCTATTTTTGATAAAATCTCTTTATTATTTATTAAATAAACATTTTTTTGCATTTTTGGTTAATACAACCATGTAATGTTTTGAATTTGACACTAACACATTAAAACAGTTGTATATCTGTATACACAATATTTATGTATTTGTGTCGATCGACGCGCCATCATCCCCGAGATGCCGAACTACCGACTATATCGCTTGTTTCCATTGCAGCTTGGACGCACTGGAGCCTATTTATTGCTTGAGTCCGCCTGAATATTAGGCGGAGTCGACTGATATTCAGGCGGACCTCTTATACTTTTCGCTAGTAAGTGCTTATGCTATATTCATAACCTCTACTCTATGCATTACTCGCAACAGATTTCTCTCCGTGTGGCCATTTAAAAAAAATAAACATAATTTGATTTGAGTGTTGAAGGGTATACTAAGGCTTTTGGCGTCGCTGAATTCGAATTTAAAGTCAGATTTAAAAAATTCAAAATGGTGGACACGAAATGGCGACTACAAAAATTTTAAAAATTACCGGATTCGATCGAAACTCGTTACACGGGGGTTTTTAGAAAAGCTGATTACGACTATGATGTCAGATTTTAAAAATACAAGATATCGAATCCAAAATGGAGTTTTATGATAACTGACCCTAAAAATCTCTAGTAACAAGTCCCCAGCAAATCCAGTCGAGATTTAATTTTTTCGTCCACCATTTTGGATTCGCCAACTTGGATTTTAAAAAACTGACATCATTTAACGTACACGGAGAAAAATATAAAGTAACTTTTACTACTTTTATAGTAAAAAATTTCCGGTAAAGCATTTCTGTTAATTTTTACTACTTTTGGAGTAAATTTTACTACTTTTATAGTAAAAAATTTCCGGTAAAGCATTTCTGTTAATTTTTACTACTTTTGGAGTAAATTTTACTACGTTAGAAGTACATATTTGTAAAAGTTAGTAAAACTTACTTCGAACGTAGCAAAATTTACTCCAAAAGTAGTAAAAATTAACAGAAATGCTTTACGGGAAATTTTTTACTATAAAAGTAGTAAAAGTTACTTTATATTTTTCTCCGTGTAGAATATTATAAGCTTTCAAAAATATATTTGTTAATTTTCTGACATTTATTTTTACAAAAAAATCATGATTTAAAGTTTGGTATGTTTTGGGCCATGAGCGTGCAGCCATTCTGATAATTAATTTCTCTAATTAATTCTCAAGAAGAAAAATCCCTCTCAGTTATATTCCTTGGCTATATTAAAAATGCTTTTTTACCATTTAATTAATTTTCGATTATTTCTTTTTTTAGCTAACAGTGGAGTGCAAGCGGCATCACATCAGAGGCAATTATCCCTAAAATACAGTGAAGTACAACAACGACTAATCGATAATCAGAGTCTTTTGAATAATTTAGAAAAAACAAATGAAGAATCACTGAAAAATCTTATAGGAGAATTGAAGTGTCGTGTTGAGCACGACAAGGAGGCTTTAAGACAATGGACTGCTTTAAGAAAATCGAACGTTGATACTGAGGCAAATAAAAACCCCACTCTGGCCGTTAAATTATTGCAGTTTTCCCGGGGATGTGCCCTAGCTCTACAACTGATGAATGAAGACAGCACTCAGGTAACTTTAAGATTCAAGACTATCCCGAGTGGAAAGCTCTTAAGCCTTAAGGGTAGCAACGCGATGTTATATTACGCAAGCTTACCAGCAACGGTTTCTGCTCGTTAACTTAACTCGATTAGTTTTCACGCCACTTTCTCTTTTTATACTACATAAACATTCTTTCCAACCATTTTCACAATTTTATTTCATTTACACAGGAGAAACAGTCTCTGATTTTCAATTGTTTGCTGTTTTCGGTCTACAACATTTTTTTTACATTCTCATCATAATGAGAATGTATTCTTATATGACGAAATTATGAACGTAATATTTTTCAACTATTATAAAATATTTTCCTAAAATTACTGACTGCAATAAAAAATTGTACGGGAGAGTGGGGCAAGACGGGGTACTTAAGGTTTAAAGCGCAAAAAAACGAAAATTATCGAATATATAGTTTATTATTTTATTTAATACTTAACCATCTTTGGGAATCAGTCTTTCGTAATAAAGGCGTACAAAGGCCATCTGTTTCTTAAAAAAGCATAAAATTAATAATATGGAAAAAATTGCAAATCTCACCATTTTGCCCCACCAGCGGGCAAGATGGGGTACTCTAAGGGGTAAGATGGGGTACTCAAAAAGCAACCTATTTCTGTCGACAAATTTCACAAGTAAAGGTTGCATCTTCATCTTCATGCATAACTGCAGTGAGCTCATTGGCCGCAGACAAAAAAAGCAGCCCAGCCTTCATTTGAGTCTAAATAATAACCATTACAATAGAGACAAGGTGTATTTTCCACTTTACCATCGCTAATTGATGATTTAACCTGACAAGCTTTTTTCTTTTTGGTCACTCTTATTTTATTCAGTCTTGATTTTAGTAGTTTTCTTAACTTCTCCTATTTCTCTTTTCTTTTGCTTAATTTGTGTACCCCGTCTTGCCCCACTCTTCCCTACCCCATCTTGCCCGCACCCGTGTAAAAAAATTGTTGGGTTCAAGTGTGGTGCCAGAAAGATAGTCTATTCTCTAACTGGGCGCTGAAAAGACTGTCTGACCATGGGCTAATCAGACCAGTGACGATCGAACCACGCGTTGGTCCAGACTGGACGAGCTAATCAGGGCTAATGAGCAGTGCTAATATTTAAAATTTTAGGTTCGATTTCAATATTTCAGTTTTTTAATTTTAAATAATTTACCCAAATTTACTCGGTTCTCACGTTTATTCAATGTAATGTGAAAATATAAATTATTAATAATAATAAATACACAGGCACACAAAAAAAAAAAAGTGTCGTGGCCGAGACACTACACAAGTATATTCCCATGTATTTTTGGCCGCTGAATCCGAATCTGAAGTCCGAATGCTCAAATTGGTGGTTTTTTTTGAGTTATACTCAAAAAACGACTCAAAACACGAATTTGAACCAAAAAAATTAAAAATTTTTTTTTTGGCATATCAATAGCATATTTCCATGTATTTTTTCCCGCTGAATCCGGATTCGAAGTCAGAATTGACAGATGTGCTCAAAATTTTGAGCTAAACTCAAAAAACGACTCAAAAAACCGAATTAAAATGACGAAAATGAAAAATTTTTTCTATGACACTACAAAAGTATATTCCTATGTATTTTTTCACGCTGAATCCGAATTCGAAATCAAAATTGACAGATTTGCTCAAAATTTTGAGATAAACTTAAAAAACGGACTCAAAAAACGGCTCAAAAACCGAATTAAGATGAAAAAAATTTTTATAACGCTATACTATACTATCTTCCCATGTACTTTTTCCCGCTGAATCCGAATTCGCAGTCAGAATTGACAGATTTGCTCAAAATTTTGAGATAAGCTCAAAAAATTGATAAAAAAAGCGATTTAAAATAAAGAAATGGAAATTTTTTGCTATGACACTACACTACAGTATGTCCATATATTTTTACACTCGGATCTCGCATTTGAAGTCAGAATTGACATATTTCTGACTGATTTGCTCAAATTTAAATGAAAGAAGGAATTTTTTTGATATAACACTACACTAGTGTATTCCCATGTATTTTTGGCCGCTGAATCCGAAGTCAAAATTTTCAAAGTGGCTCAAAATTTTGGGTCTCATTAAAAGTGCTCATAAACATGCATGTAAAAGAGAATTTTTGTCGAAACCTTATGTTATAATAATAGCGGGTTTTAGTATTCAGTACGAATCTAGAGTTACCTCACTCAAACAACTCTGTCTTACCTTGTGATATATTGGACGAATAGTATATTTCGTAACTTGTGCTAGCAGTTGCCAATTTTTGAATGAGTGCCTTTTTTGGAACGAACTGTAGGCGAAGCAAAGCTTCGTTCGTTCCAAAAAAAGCGCTCATTCAAAAATTGTCAACTGCTCGCACAAGTTACGAACGATATTTTTCATAAGAAGGTGCAAAAAAGTGCCCTTCTTAGCACCGCATTTTATGAAAAATTTATTTCGCTTGTACCTGTAACCAGGGCACCTCCACGTGGTGACGGTGGGCAACGTAACCATATGGCAAAGTCCCTGGGTAAACGGCGTTCATGCCGTCATGGCAGGTACAAGCAAAAAATTTCGTACGATGCAGGGTCTCGGAAGCCCAGTATCGGCGGCTGGTCAGGGTGGGAAAGCAGGTCCGCAGTCGTCGTCATCCAGCAACTGTAGCTCTTCAGAAGTGGGCAACTTGGCTACTGAAGAGTATTATACTACAAGGCAAAGATCAGCAGTTCTCAGAGCTAAGTCTGATCGACTTCTTGAACCAAATCACATTTGTAACAAAGATCCGAGCAATTTTTGTTATATTTGTAGCAAGTATGACGTCCAGAAAAATCGTAGAAATATAAGTGATAATATCAAAGAACTTTACAAAAGTAGCTTCAACATGGATGTTTCAAATCAAGATATTAACTGGGTTCCACAAAAAATATGTAACACATGTGACAAAATGTTAAAGAATAAAAAAAAACAAACAATTAAAGTTCCATTCATATGGAGAAAGCCCCTGGATCAAAAAGATTGTTATTTTTGTGCAACAGACATAGATAGAATAAATAATAAAAAAAAGTTAAATTATTCTTATGCAGAAGTTTCAAGTTTGTCAAAACCAATTTATTTCTCCACGCAAGATGAAGAAAGTGCAGAAGTTATGGATATTAGCTACCCTGATATTGATGACGTATTACCAGTTTCGAGTTCCAAAGGTAATAACAGTATGGAAGTAGATTTGACTGAAGGAAAAGAAAGCGAGGACAGTAGTAAAGAGAGGAGCGAAATTGAAAGTAGCGATGACGAATACACGACATATGACATTCCGAGAAAAAAAGAATCGATCAAACCTAATCAGGAAGAATTAAATGACTTGGTTAGAAATTTAGGATTACCGAAGGATGGATCTGAATATTTAGTTTCATGGTTAAAAAGCAGAAACTTAACTACAAGTGGAGTAAAATCGAGTTTCTATCGAGATAGAGAGACAGAATTTACACAATATTTCGATTATCGAGAAGACATTTCTTTAGTATATTGTAAGGATATAAATGGGCTAATGAATGCATTAAAGCCAGGGTGTTATAGAAGCGAGGAATGGAGACTTTTTATTGATTCGTCAAAAGCAAGTTTAAAAGTTGTATTATTACATAATACAAACAAGTATGCTTCTATTCCTGTAGCGTACACAAGAGCAACCAAAGAAGAGTATGGGAAGTTGGATGAAATTTTAAAGACAATTAAATATTCTGATCATAACTGGCAAATATGTGGAGATTTAAAAATAATAACTATCTTGTTAGGACAACAATCTGGTTTTACGAAGATGCCATGCTTTTTATGCGAATGGGACAGTAGAGATCGAGCAAAACACTACAGTAAAAAAAATTGGCCTAAGAGAAAATCATTGGAACCTGGAAAAAAGAATGTTCTACATAAGCCCTTGGTTGATTCTCGAAAAGTTCTTCTTCCACCTTTACATATAAAGTTAGGAACTGTTAAGCAATATATCAAGGCTTTAGATAAGGATGGCGAGTGCTTTCAGTACATTAGAAAAATGTTTCCTAACGTTTCTGATGCGAAAATAAAGGAGGGAGTATTAGATGGGCCTCAAATTAGAAAGATGTTGCGGGATGATGTTTTTCCAACAAAAATGAATAAAACGGAAAAAGATGCTTGGCTAAGTTGCAAGATCGTCATAGAAAACTTTTTAGGAAACCATAAGAGTCCGAATTACAAAAAAATAGTATCAGACATGATTACTAAATTCGGAAAAATGGGTTGCCTGATGAATTTAAAGCTACACTTCTTGAATTCTCACGTGGATTACTTTCCAGAAAATCTTGGAGACTACAGTGAAGAACAAGGAGAACGATTCCACCAGGACATCAAGGAAATGGAACGTCGGTATCAAGGAACGTGGAATGTCAATATGATGGCAGATTACTGCTGGTCGATAAAAAGAGACATTAAAGGAGGACAGAAACGTAAAAGCTTACACAGATCATTTGAAAGTAAAAGAGTACGATATCACAGGAAAAATATTTAAATATATAAGTACACTAGAGTGTACTTTTTCAGCGGGAAAAAGTACATGGGAAGATAGTATAGTATAGCGTTATAAAAATTTTTTTCATCTTAATTCGGTTTTTGAGCCGTTTTTTGAGTCCGTTTTTTAAGTTTATCTCAAAATTTTGAGCAAATCTGTCAATTTTGATTTCGAATTCGGATTCAGCGTGAAAAAATACATAGGAATATACTTTTGTAGTGTCATAGAAAAAATTTTTCATTTTCGTCATTTTAATTCGGTTTTTTGAGTCGTTTTTTGAGTTTAGCTCAAAATTTTGAGCACATCTGTCAATTCTGACTTCGAATCCGGATTCAGCGGGAAAAAATACATGGAAATATGCTATTGATATGCCAAAAAAAAAATTTTTAATTTTTTTGGTTCAAATTCGTGTTTTGAGTCGTTTTTTGAGTATAACTCAAAAAAAACCACCAATTTGAGCATTCGGACTTCAGATTCGGATTCAGCGGCCAAAAATACATGGGAATATACTTGTGTAGTGTCTCGGCCACGACACTTTTTTTTTTTGTGTGCCTGTGATATTATTGTTATTCATATGGGCAATTCCACGTGAGATTTCAGTCGACCTCTTAAAATCGGCCAAAAATATTTTTTTTCTATTCTGTATTGAAAAAAAACAGATACGTATTTTTTTATAATTTTTTTGGAGGCCAAATTTTTGAGTTACAAATTTTCAAAATTTTCGCTTTTTCAATGTAGGTATATTTTTAATGTCAGATAACTAAAAAAATATTGCTTCTTTTCATTTGTTGACAAGAGAAAAAAAGTTTTGTTTTTCTCTCTACTTTTGAATAATTATAACAAAAAAATTTTTTTTTCATTTTTTATTAAAAAAATAAAAAAATTTTATAAACAAATTAATTTTTTTTAACTTTGGGTATGATAAATTTTTAATTTTCTTTTTTTAAAACATACCTGGAAATGATAAGAAGGTTTTGCAAAAAGTTTCAGAGTGGGCCTGACAAGTTTGATGGGTCCAAAAAAATAATTAAGCTCTCCGTGCAGGTCGCACGCACGTGGCACAATGGAATTTTTTTACAATTTATTATTAAAAATTGTCTAAAGCCTACAAATTTTATCGGATTTTGATTATTATTGAATTTTAAGGCTCTAAACAATTTTTAATAATAAATTGTAAAAAAATCCCATTGTGCCACGTGCGTGCGACCTGCACGGAGAGCTTAATTATTTTTTTGGACCCATCAAACTTGTCAGGCCCACTCTGAAACTTTTTGCAAAACCTTCTTATCATTTCCAGGTATGTTTTAAAAAAAGAAAATTAAAAATTTATCATACCCAAAGTTAAAAAAAATTAATTTGTTTATAAAATTTTTTTATTTTTTTAATAAAAAATGAAAAAAAATTTTTTTTGTTATGATTATTCAAAAGTAGAGAGAAAAACAAAACTTTTTTTCTCTTGTCAAAAAATGAAAAGAAACAATATTTTTTTAGTTATCTGACATTAAAAATATACCTACATTGAAAAAGCGAAAATTTTGAAAATTCATAACTCAAAAATTTGGCCTCCAAAAAAATAATAAAAAAAAAAATATCTGTTTTTTTCAATACAGAATAGAAAAAAAATATTTTTGGCCGATTTTAAGAGGTCGACTGAAATCTCACGTGGAATTGCCCATATATATATATGTGTGTATATATATTTAATGACAATAACTTATTATTATAATAATTATATTATTGTCAAATAAATAATATACTGCACTAGCAGTAAATATCATTTAAAATAGTAATATTGAGAAATAATTTTAATAAAAAAAAACAATTCGCGTTAATTGGTACATTTTTTAAATTCATTCTTTAACAGGCCTTTAACATTATTTACAAACATGTTTACAATTTTAATTTATAACACTTATACAGATTAAAAACAGTAATTTTATTATTTTATATAACACTTACAATGAAAAATATCCGCTCGCATGTGGGATCGAACTCACGCCCCCCACCCTTGACGACCCGACTCGAAGCATTTAAACCGCACGGCCACTGAAGTCTGGGGGTGAACCTCCTAATACTATATCAATAGGCCAGTCGGTGAGTGCAAAAAGTGCACAAAAGTGCAACTTGAAAAGTCTCAATAGTTTCTTGTAGTTTGGGGGCCCCATATAAGAGCCCCATGGTTTGCTCTCTATTTCCGGTTGCAAAAAATAGTGTAAACAATCGTCAAAGTTCGAGAAACGTAGTTTTTTGATGACCCTTGCTTCCGGTTAAATTTTAGAGGAAAAAGTTGTGATTAAAAGTTGTAGAGCTTGAAAATACCTTTCAAATGACTGGTCATACGTTAAAAAAGGTTAATTAGTTTAGTTGCAAATGAATTTAAAATTTTAAACCATTAAAAATAGCACTTTTTTAATTGTTTAATAACTTTGTTAATAATTATTGAATTTGTTTCTAACTTACCAGAAATATTCTCCTTGCAAAGCTGAATAAATCACAAAAAAAATCAACTCAATCGGATAAATAGTTTATGCATAATTCCATTTGTTAACTAAAAACATGAAATTTTTCAACGGAATTTCCCCACTTTTGGACCTGCGAATTTAGTTTTTTTTCTTCGAGAGTACAGTTTAGGAGTCAAACTTTCATTCCATTTAAATAGGAAATTGATTTTTTTTATCTAAGTGCATAATAATATACATTAAATTTTTTAAATTTATTTATTTATTTTGTATGCAGTTGAGCAATGTTCAGTTTAACGGTGTGCAATTAACCCATTAACGCCTGAATGCACTGAATTTTTAGTCTGACTTCAAACTTAAGTATTTCTTAATAAAAATACTATTTTCTTTTCAGACAAAATTTTTTTTTATGTATTGGAGTGTCCTCTATCTGAATATCATGTTTAAAAATTATTACAAAATTGTTTAACAATATTTTTTTGCATATAATTAAAAAATTACACAATTTTTTAATGATTTTTTTTTTAAATCTTAAATTTAAATGTCAAAAAATTTTTTTTAACGGTTCACATTTCCATAAATCGTGCACTCGAATGTTACACTTTCCAAATATATATCGTCCTTTTGTAAATAAACTTTTGATTTTTCAAAATGGCGCCTAAAAACTCAAAAATTTATGAAAATTTAAAATTTATTGTCCGATGTACAATTTTTTTTTTAATTTGGCTTGAAAATGCTCACTCGCTGGTTTTTGGGGTCGCTGATTACGAATCTGAAATTACTTTTTGAAAATTCAAAATGGCGGATCCAATATGGCGGACAAAATTTTCAAAAATTAGTCGGATTCTCTTCAAAATCCTTACTCGGGGGTTTTCGGGGTCGCTGATTACGAATATGAAATTACTTTTTGAAAATTCAAAATGGCGGATCCAATATGTCGGACAAAATTTTCAAAAATCAGTCGGATTCTCTTCAAAATCCTTACTCGGGGGTTTTCAGGGTCGCTAATTACGAATCTGAAATTACTTTTTAAAAATTCAAAATGGCGGATCCAATATGGCGGAAAAAATTTTCAAAAATCAGTCGGATTCTCTTCAAAATCTTTACTCGGGGGTTTTCGAGGTCGCTGATTACGAATCTGATATTACTTTTTCAAAATTCAAAATGGCATATCCCATACAACGGGTAAAGAAGGTTAAATTTTATTTAATCCTTTTGAAAATGCTTACTCAAGGGTTTTTAAGGACACTTTATTTAAATATCTTTAATTATTTTGAACATCTTTAGCTACCAGTTGCTAAACTGATGTTTCCAATTCTCACCGCGTGGAGGTAGATGAACAACGAGAATCTTATTTTTTTTAAATTTTGTTTTTAATTTTTTTTTTTTTTTTGCTTATGACCAGTATTGTAGTCGCGTGTTGCCAATCATCAGATCAAAAAAATGGACTTGGGTGATATTTGAGCGCTTAATTCAATCATCAATAACGAATGCGGTAATTTTACACAACACTGTAAACAGCGAATCGAAAAAAATTGGGATAAAAGAGTTTTCTATAAGCATTAGCAAAAGTTATCTGATAAACAAAAAGTGCATAAATCCTGTTGTGGAAAGAAACGAATCACAAAAATATTGCTCAACAAATAAATGTTCAATAAGAACACGAAAATCTTGCCGCACCTGTCTTCAATATTTTTGTGAAAAATGTTTTAAACAGGCACACGGAGTGTAGAGAAGCAATAAGAATAAAAAAGTTGGACAACTATAATTTTAATATAATATATTAATTTATAAAATAAAAAAAATTTTAAATCCAAAAAAAATTAAAAATTAAAAAAAGCAAAAAAAATTTTTTTTTTAAAATTTAAAAAAAAATAAGATTCTCGTTGTTCATCTACCTCCACGCGGTGAGAATTGGAAACATCAGTTTGGCAACTGGTGGCTAAAGATGTTCAAAATAATTAAAGATATTCAAATAAAGTGTCCTTAAAAACCCTTGAGTAAGCATTTTCAAAAGGATTAAATAAAATTTAACCTTCTTTACCCGTTATATGGGATATGCCATTTTGAATTTTGAAAAAGTAATATCAGATTCGTAATCAGCGACCTCGAAAACCCCCGAGTAAGGATTTTAAAGTGAATCCGACTGATTTTTGAAAATTTTTTCCGCCATATTGGATCCGCCATTTTGAATTTTCAAAAAGTAATTTCATATTCGTAATCAGCGACCCCCAAAACTCCCGAGTAAGGATTTTGAAGAGAATCCGACTAATTTTTGAAAATTTTGTCTGCCATATTGGATCCGCCATTTTGAATTTTCAAAAAGTAATTTCAAATTCGTAATCAGCGACCCGAAAAACCCGCGAGTAAGCATTTTCAAGACAAATTTTAAAAAAATGTACATCGGACAATAAATTTTAAATTTTCTTAAATTTTTGAGTTTTTAGGCGCCATTTTGAAAAATCAAAAGTTTATTTACAAAAGGACGATATATATTTGGAAAGTGTAACAATCGAGTGCACGATTTATGGAAATGTGAACCGTTAAAAAAATTTTTTTGACATTTAAATTTAAGATTTAAAAAAAAAATCATTAAAAAATTGTGCAATTTTTTAATTATATGCAAAAAAACATTGTTAAACAATTTTGTAATAATTTTTAAACATGATATTCGGATAGAGGACACTCCAATACATAAAAAAAATTTTGTCCGAAAAGAAAATAGTATGTTTATTAAGAAATACTTAAGTTTGAAGTCAGACTAAAAATTCAGTGCATTCAGGCGATAATGGGTTAAACAATAAATAAGTTTTTAATTTAATTTTTTAAATTTAGTTTGTATGCAGTTTACCAATGTACACTTTAACTGTGTAGAGTTTTTTAATATTAATTATTTATAAATTTAATAGAAAATTAGACTTGTGTGCAGTTTACCTATGTGCAGTTTAACGGTATGCAGTTTAGATTTATACAGTTTTCAAATTAAATTTAATAATTTTATTATTAAAATTTGCTTGTATGCAGTTTTCCAGTATGCAGTTTATTGTGGGCAGTTTTCCTGTAAACAGTTGAATTGAGGGCAATTGATACCGCCCCAAAAATTCAAATTATTTTTATATAAGTGTGTAGCATCGATGTATTGATAGTTGAACAGGCGTGTATATGTAAACCTAATGCTACAAGCTTATATATAATTACATTGAATTTTTTTTGTTATAATATTTTCTTGAATTCAATGAAATTATATGTACAAAAAGAATTTTTTGTCAAATGTTATAAATAATAATTAAAAACTTTTTGTTAAAAAAATTTTCGTTTTTATTATTAAAAATATTGTAATTTGAAAACATATAAAATCATTTTTGGATTCAGCGTAAAAAAATACATCAAATTAAAAAAAGAAAGATAAAAATCGGTAAATAATTAACGAAGTTATGACCATTTTTGCAAATTTGAACGGCTGAATTGAGTTGTGGCGGCGAGAATCACGCTCCTTCGAGTACCCCCACTCCGACGTTCAGAGGTTGAAAAAAGGATACATTTACTTTTACTTGATATAAATGAAAAATAAATGCACAAAACCTTATGTCCAATTTTTTTCATAAAATACATATATTGAACTATAAGTGGTATGAATTGCAATTAAAAATATTGATAATTAACTAGTCAGGAATTTTTTGAAAAAATAAACTAACTCCCCCCTCCTTGAAGCTAGGTCGGATTTTTTTAGAAAAGTTTTGTGAAAACGAATGAAATTAAATTCCCTTTACACCAAATCGATAAAGTGAAAATTGACTGAGTTATTCCATTTGTTTATGTCAAAAAAACATACCCTTTTTTAACGTCTATTATTATGCACTTAGATAAAAAAAATCAATTTCCCATTTAAATGGAATGAAAGTTTGACTCCTAAACTGTACTCTCGAAGAAAAAAAAACTAAATTCGCAGGTCCAAAAGTGGGGAAATTCCGTTGAAAAATTTCATGTTTTTAGTTAACAAATGGAATTATGCATAAACTATTTATCCGATCGAGTTGATTTTTTTGTGATTTATTCAGCTTTGCAAGGAGAATATTTCTGGTAAGTTAGAAACAAATTCAATAATTATTAACAAAGTTATTAAACAATTAAAAAAGTGCTATTTTTAATGGTTTAAATTCATTTTGCAACTAAACTAATTAACCTTTTTCAACGTATGACCAGTCATTTGAATCACAACTTTTTCCTCTAAAATTTAACCGGAAGCAAGGGTCATCAAAAAACTACGTTTTTCGAACTTTGACGATTGTTTACACTATTTTTTGCAACCGGAAATAGAGAGCAAACCATGGGGCTCTTATATGGGGCCCCCAAACTACAAGAAACTATTGAGACTTTTCAAGTTGCACTTTTGTGCACTTTTTGCACTCACCGACTGGCCTAGAATGCCAGTGTCATATATTCTGTTGCTTATAAGGACGAAGTGAAAACTATGACTAAAATTATTACACATAATAATCCCGAATTATTTTAATTATTATTTATGAATATTTAAATAAATAATTCTTACTGCAATATTATAATCATTAAACAATTTTTTTAAGTATTACTTTATTGTTTCATTTAATTATTTCTTCCTTGAATCGAACAAATATTATTTATTAACAATATACGGAAGGATAAAAAATTATTTTAAAAAAATATATAATTATACACTTTTTGAAGAATTCGATTAAAATTGTATTAAAAATAATTCAGAAATTCTGAGATTCTTAAAAAATTTTTAATAATAAAAAAATTCTGAGAATTTTATTATTTATAAAAATAATTGAATTATTGAGAAGAAACTTATAAAAAATTTGTAAATACTTATTGAATTTTTGTGAAAGGTTTTTTACTTATGAAAGTAATTAAATTTTTGCTTACATTTTATTTTGCCAAGAATCTTGTTAAAAATTTAAAATATAATTGAATTTCAGAGAAACATTTTATTATTTATAAAGATAATTGAAATTTGATAAGAATTTAAAAAAATTTTTGAACATAATTGAATTTCTGTGTAGAATTTTGTTACTTTTGAAAATAATTAAATTTCTACAATAATCTGTAACTTCTTCAACACTCAATTATTTATAGTGTTTTTAACTAAAACTCTTCTACACATAAATTATTTTTAATAATTAATCAAATACAATATGTTAAAAAATTATCTAATTTCAGGAGAATTTGAATTATTAGGCATTTTTCAAAAATCTTAGTTCTTTAGAATGTTTTAATTAAATTCATTGAAAATTTTATTTATAATAGAATAGAATAGAATAGAATAGAATTTATTGTCTTAAAATTCAAAGAATTTATACAAAAGTAGTTTCAACTCATTTAATACATTTTCTTAACTTATAATCATATGAACACAACATTTTTTTTTCTTTTTTAAAATTAAATTATTCTGTCTGGTTTTGGGAACGAACTTTAAGTATCTCTACAACAAAATTATAAACGCTCTTTAGCTTCTGAACATCGTCCGATGCCAGCAGATCCGTCCAAAACTCACCAGGTTTCTCTATAGCCTGTTGACTTCTAAAATATTTTAATCTAATTTCAGCATAGGCTGGACAAATTGCTAAGAAGTGAAAAGAGTCCTCTAGGACGAGCAAGTTGCAACACTTGCAGTTTTTATTACCAAATTTAGCAATTTTTCCTTGCAAGATAATTCTATAGTTCTCGAACATAAAGAAACGAAGTTGAGCAATCAGTTGTGTATAATTGATTTGAATTTTTTTATCAAGATAAGGGGCTCTTTTTGTTTCCTGTTTGAGGCTTGGATAGATCTGCAGGCGGGACGAAATTAAAAGTCTTTCTCGATCTGCGATTCGTTTGGACATCTCAAACTCTCGCAACCAGGTCTCGCTATTTCTCTCTAGCGAGGTGAAGGTCATATTCTTCCATTCGTTTATTCGGTTGATTTGTTTAAAAAAATCTTCTACTTGTTTGATCCAATTAAATTTAATATTACACATTGATAATTCAGATAATTCCTTGAGCCGAACAAAACAAATTTTTGGGAAGCGATCGTCGGGCATCGACAACAGCTTAACCAGCCAAGAAAGAAGTCTTTTAAAAAGAAAACAGCTTACTGGTACAGCGTACTGGCGTACGGTGGAAGTTGTGGGATTCTTTTAAAATAATTATTTTGTACTTTTTCTAACTCCTCCACATAACGCAAGCCCCAAACCTCAGAGTCATACAGCAGGGTTGAAATTATAATGCTATCGAGAAGTCTATCCTTCGCGTACCAGGAATCCAACCTTGACCCAGCCAAAACATCAAGGACTCTACCTGTCGCCACTTTAGCCGATGATACTGAGCTTTTACAGGCTTTTAGAAACACTCCAGAATTAGAAAAAAATACTCCTAAATATTTATATTCTTTAACTATTTCAATTTGTTCCTTTCCTAAGAAAAAAGAGGGGTGTTTTCTTTTTCCACCCTTTTGAAAAATGACGATTTTCGATTTAGAGCAATTTACAGTCATTAAATTTTCGTTACAATATTTATTAAAAACTAGCAACATATACCTCACTCGCTAACGCTCGTTCGGTTGTATTTAAACTTATTAGTTTTTACTTATTTTTTTTTTTTTTATTGGAACTAAGTAAATATTTACTGGACATAAATATTTTAATTTATGGTATCTATTAAATAGTTATTTGAACCAAATACAAATTACTTAAGTCAATTAAATAGAATAATTTAATTTAATAAATATTGCTTTAAATCAATTATAAAAATTACTTGATTAAATAATGCATAGTTTTTAATTAAAATAAATATTTATTTGCATCAATAAAATAATTTTTTTTGAAATAACTAAACTTAGAAGGTTAGATTTTGAATGTTAGCCTGATTCTCTGAATAATTAGTAAGAAAAGGGCGAAGATACGTCCATTCTTTTCTTACTAATAGGATTTTCTGTAGGTAATGATCAGGGTGTTTTTTTGAAATTTTTACTGCACTATTCTTACGCATGTCACCGTCACCAATATTGTTACAATATATATTGTAACAATATTGTTACAACAAAGTCTAGACTTTGGGTTTTTGCAAGTCTAGACAATATAGTTGTATAATAATATAAATTTTTCTTTCTAAACCAGAATTTGAACATTTACAAAATTAAAACCTTATAGTGGTTAGAAAATGTAAAAAATTATTAATATTTATAAAAATATAAATTATTTTATTTAAAATCATTGTGTAATAAGACAAAAATTATGAAGTGACATTTACAAAAAATGTCATTGTACATTATACGAAATGTTATTTTTACGTATTCTCTTACTAAATCTTTCATTTTCGTCCGCTATCCTGGATTCGCCATTTTGTATTTTTAAAAAGTGACTTTGGATTCATAATCAGGGGAATTTTACTGAAAATCAGTTGAAAAGTACTAAAATATCAGTCATTCTTCACTGATTATTATTTTATTGTGATTTATTTATTAATATTGTAAATTTCTGTCAAACAAATAATTTTACTAAAAGTCAGTTGAAAATTACACTTACAGTAGTGTTTCATTCGAGCAACACGATCCGAGAAACGAACAAAAAACGATTTTCTTTTTGTTTTGATAACCAAGCTGTCATGTTCGCTCGTCTTATTGAAGTAAATTTTCATAAATGTTTATTTACATTATTCGAAGATAATTAAATCTTAAAAAATTACTATAAAAAAATTCTAATAATATTAGTTTTTAAAAATATTATAATGTTATTTTTCGAAAATAATTGAATTTCTTAAAATAATTCTTATATCCTAATTTACCTTTAAAAATTTTTTTTAAATTTTTGGTAATTCAATTATTTTCAAAATTTGCAATTAAAATTCTTCAAAAAATTGTAACAAAATACTTGAAATAAATTAATTATTTTCAATTAAATTTAGCACAATTTCAACTATTCAAAAAGGTTTCTATTGTAGACATATTTAAAAAATTTAATTATGTTAAAAAATTATTCAAAGAAATCTAAGTATACTTATTTTTAATTATCTATAACTTAATCTATTGAATTTAGAAAAATTACATCAAGAGGACAAAACTTTGTTCTTTCGTCTACTTTTGAATAATGTTTAGAAAACTAAATTTTTATTAATGTTTATTAAAAAATTATTTTATACCTAAAAATGTTAAATTTTTTTAATTTAGGCATGATTACAATCACAGGCACACAAAAAAAAAGTTGTCTGTTCATTGAACAAGACCTACATGTCTTATAGTATTTTGGCCCCCTGAATACGAATATGAAGTCAGAATTGCTCCAGCACCCTCTGTTTTTTTTAAATCGAAAAAACTACCCGTAAGTCTAAAATTCAAGAATTAAAGTAAAAAAAATAAAAACACGGCTTTCTTCGGAGTAGAAGAATATATTTATGCGTTTTCTTCTTTCAACAACTCAAATAATGTCAAAATTGCTCCACCACCCCTGTTTTTTTAAATGGGAGAAACTACCCTTAAATCTAAAATTCAAGAACTAAAGTCAAAGAATGAAATAACCACTTTTTTGCGAAGTAGAAGAATGCGTTTTCTTCCTTCAACCACTCAGAAATATTGTCAAAATTGCTCCACCACCCCTGTTTTTTTAAATGGGAGAAACTACCCTTAAATCTAAAATTCAAGAACTAAAGTAAAAAAATATGAAATAACCGGTTTTCTTAGGAGTAGAAGAATATATTTATGCGTTTTCTTCCTTTAACCTCTCAGAAATAATGTCAAAATTGCTCCACCACCCCTGTTTCTTTTAAATGTGAGAAACTACCCTTAAATCTAAAATTCAAGAACTAAAGTCAAAGAATGAAATAACCAGTTTTTTTGCGAAGTCGAAAAATATATTTATGCGTTTTTTTCTTTCAACAATTTAGAAATAATGACGAAATTGCTCCATCACCCCCTGCCCTTACATCTAAAATTCAAGAATTATAGTAAAAAATGATATAACAGGTTTTTTCCAAAGTAGAAGAATATATTTATGTACTTTTTAAAAAAGCATCAGCATTGCTTCATCACCCTCTTATTGATTTATATTGAAAAAACTACCCCTTTAAGTATGAACCCAGAGTATACTAACAACAATAAAAACAATTAGTTTTAGACAAAAGCATACGTTCCTTTATTTTTGTTCTCATAACTAAAAAGCAGAATCAGAGTTAATTTATCATTATTTGTTGTTGAAAGAAGAAAACTCATAAATATATTCTTCTACTCCGAAGAAAACCGGTTATTTCATTTTTTTTCACTTTAGTTCTTGAATTTTAGATTTAAGGGTACTTTCTTCGATTTAAAAAAAAGTAGGGGTGGTGGAGCAATTTTGACATTATTTCTGAGTTGTTGAAAGAAAAAAACGCATAAATATATTCTTCTACTCCGAAGAAAACCGGTTATTTCATTTTTTTTTACTTTAGTTCTTGAATTTTAGATTTAAGGGTAGTTTCTTCGATTTAAAAAAAACAGGGGTGGTGGAGCAATTTTGACATTATTTCTGAGTTTTTAAAAGAAGAAAACGCATAAATATATTCTTCTACTCCGAAGAAAACCGTGTTTTTATTTTTTTTTACTTTAATTCTTGAATTTTAGACTTAAGGGTAGTTTTTTCGATTTAAAAGAAAACAGAGGGTGATGGAGCAATTCTGACTTCATATTCGTATTCAGGGGGCCAATATATTATAAGACATGTAGGTCTTGTTCAATGAACAGACAACTTTTTTTTTTTAATAATAAAAATTAAAAATAATTATTTTTAATTTTTATTATTTAAATACACAATTAAAAAAAATAATAATACTCCGCAAAAAAGCCCAACTAATAGAAAAATAAAAAAGTAGGTTAATTTTAAATTTAGATCCAACTATTACAATGTTATAAATTTATTAAGTAATATATAACAAGTAATATTATATATATTTCTCTAAATAAAGATATCTATTGACTTTTTAAAATTGATTTTCTTAAAAATTTCTTTATTAAAAGTATGAATATTTAAATTTTATAGTTATTGCTGTTTTAAAAAATCAATCCGGGAATATTTATTTTTGGTCCGGGAATTTAAAAATAATAATTCACTAGACACCTTGAATTAATTTTTAACTTGATATAATAATTTTAATTCACTAAAATGAATTTAATTTTAGTTTTTAATAGAATTAATAAAAAAGAATTTAAATGTTTTTGGATATCGATTTTTTTCAAAAAATAGGTTATTATTGTATTATTTTTAGTTGTCAGTTATGGGAAAGTCGAGAAGCAGTCGAGAAGTTCGGTCGATGACAATTAGAAAATTAGACGATACGATTTGACAATTAACAAAAGAATAAACAAGATGATCGTTTGAAAACCAAAGACGATAACCAAATAATCGCTCGAAAAAATGAAATTCTCAGATCGAAGTGAAACACTAACTTACAGAAATATAAGTCATTTTTCACTGATTATCCATTTAAAAAATTATTGTTGATGTCTGCCAAACAAATACAGGGTTGCCACGGACCTGGAAAACCTGGGAAACCCGGAATTGTCATGGAATTTTTTTTCAGTCATGGAAAACCTGAAAAATCTGGAATTGTCAGGGAATTTTATAAAGCCTGATACTAAAAGCTCTATTTTTTGTATTTGAGTCGTAAAAATTTCAAGTTTTCAAGTTGACATACAACTTTTTGATTTTAAATTTAGTGCTTACAATTGAAATCAATATGGCATTTCTAAATTTTAGTTTCTTTTCGTCTCTATCTTCCTTTAAATAATTTTTAAATTAATACATTTTAGAAACCCCAAAATGTTATGAAACTGAAGCTACCAACTTTTATGCAATGAAAATTTTTTCTTTTGCTAATTGTTTTTTAATGTAAGAAGCCTTTTAAAAAATTGCAATCGAAAAAAATTGCTTCTGAAGCAAGGAAATAATAATTTAGTTAAAATTTCGGGATATTTGGAAAATCTACGAAAAAATAATTAAAAATCACTAATTTCCTTGCCTTCCTTAGATCCTCTTACAATTTTTTTAAATGACTTGTCACATTAAAATAAATAATTTGTAAAAGAAAAAATTGCTTATGAGGTGAGGAAATAATAATTTTGTTTAAATAATATATGGATTTTTCGAAAATCTGTGTAAAAAATCAAAATTAATAATTTCCCCGACTTCGATCTTTTAAAATTTTTTAAAAGGCTTCTAACATTAAAATAAATAATTAGCAAAGAAAAAATTGTCATTGAATAAACGTAGGTAACTTCAGTTTCATAAAATGTTATTAAAATGCTTTTTAAAATTCTGGTTTAATAATTGTGAAAAATTCTAAACTTAACTAAATTTTTAAATTTAAAAAGATTTGCTCCTCATCTTTCTTCGGAGCGTATCTCAAATAACCTTACAAATTTTAACTTAATTTTTTGTTAATAATGAAATTAAAAATTAATAACTTATTTTGTTAACAATTTACTTAAAGGATTTTATACTTTTTGTCGTAATTAGCTAAAAACATACCAAAACAATTTTATTTCTGGTTTAGAATTTTTGAAGAAATGGTCTGGAAAACCTGGAAAAGTCATGGAATTTTAAAATCGATGTCTTGTGGCAACCCTGAAATAAATAAGTAAATACACAAGTAAATAAATAAGTTTCATTACAACACAGACAGCGCAGCATTAGCGAGTGAGGTATTTACGTATATTTAAAGAAATTTCAACAGACACTACGTGCATCAACGAACCTTAAAAAATTCAACAATTTATATTATCAATCGTTTATTAAATCTATACATATATGTGATTTGTGTATATGTAGGAGTTTATATCTGCATATGAGCAGTATACATGTGTATGTAATTTATGAACATGTGTGAGTATACATGTACATGTGATTAGTGTATATGTGTGAGTATACTTGTGTGGGTGTTATGTGCGCATGCTTGATATTCATAGAACACTACTGCGCATGCCTGATATTCATAGAACACTACTGCGCATGCCTGACATTTATAGAACAATAGTGCGCATGCCTGACATTGATAGAACACTACTGCGCATGCCTGATATTCATAGAACACTACTGTGCATGCCTGATATTTAAAGAACACTACTGCGCATGCGTAATATTGACAGAACACTACTGCGCATGCGTAATATTGACAGAACACTACTGCGCATGCCTAATATTGACAGAACACTACTGCGCATGTGTAATATTGACATAACACTACTGCGCATGTGTAATATTGACAGAACACTACTGCGCATGCGTAATATTGACAGAACACTACTGCGCATGCCTAATATTGACAGAACACTACTGCGCATGTGTAATATTGACAGAACACTACTGCGCATGTGTAATATTGACAGAACGCTACTGCGCATGTGTAATATTGTCAGAGCACTACTGCGCATGCCTAATATTGACAGAACACTACTGCGCATGTGTAATATTGACAGAACACTACTGCGCATGTGTAATATTGACAGAACGCTACTGCGCATGTGTAATATTGTCAGAGCACTACTGCGCATGTGTAATATTGACAGAACACTACTGCGCATGCGTAACAGTGATAGAACACTACTGCGCATGCGTAACATTGACAGAACACTACTGCGCATGCGTAACATTGACAGAACACTACTGCGCATGCGTAACATTGACAGAACACTACTGCGCATGCGTAACATTGACAGAACACTACTGCGCATGCGTAACATTGACAGAACACTACTGCGCATGCGTAACATTGACAGAACACTACTGCGCATGCGTAACATTGACAGAACACTACTGCGCATGCGTAACATTGACAGAACACTACTGCGCATGCGTAACATTGACAGAACACTACTGCGCATGCGTAACATTGACAGAACACTACTGCGCATGCGTAACATTGACAGAACACTACTGCGCATGCGTGACATTGACAGAACACTACTGCGCATGCGTGACATTGACAGAACACTACTGCGCATGCGTGACATTGACAGAACACTACTGCGCATGCGTGACATTGTGAATATGTATACATTTGTGTTAATATTATTTTTAAAAGATATACATATATATACGGCTAGGGTCGGTCGGTCGGTCGGTCGGTCGGTCGTTCTTCAACTTAATATAATAAGAGATATTAATTTTATTTTGCATATCTCTAACTGGTGGATTCCACGTCAGTTCAACACACTTCTTTTCATGACTTGTTGGGATTTGGCTGTTATTTTGTAAATTCATTACTTTTATAGTGATAAACAACTCCACCAAATATTTTTTCAAAATTTTGAAAATTACCAAAAATATGTCATTTTCAAAATTTTTGTCTTCTTTTTTTGAAAGTGCTATAACTTTGGTTCTAATTAACCGATTTTGGATTTCAAAAAAAGGATTTCTTTGGTTTTAAGTATATTTAAAGTTAAAATTAAAATAAAAAAAAAAAATTCAAAAAAATTTTTCTTTTGAAATTTTGAAAAATTAAAAATCCGTTTTTGAAAAAACATCATCTTCGATTTTTTTAAAAATTTTACTAAATGTTAGGGCAAATGTGCTTTACATGTCCTGTAAATTTCATCTTGGGATCTCAAAGGGATTCGGAGTAAAAAAATAAAACGTAACCACAAATTATGAACATATGGGGCAAAATTCCTCACCTACCCAGGTAAAAAAATGAATTTTCTCTAAACTTTGCTAAAATGTTACTATTATTAGTAGAAGTGTAAATATTAATTTTTTTTGAATTTGATAAAATATTTTTTGAGTTATGGAGTTTCAAAATTTTGATTTTTTTGAAAATATATTTTTTTCGATTTAATATATTTATAAGTAAAATTAATGAAATTGAAAGTATGAATAGTGGTTTTTAAAGGGGTTTTCACGGGCTATAAGCTAGTGATGAAAAAAAGTTGTTTTCTGTCAATTTGACCTTGAAATTCAAGGTCAAATTCTTAATTTCAATATATAGTAGAACCCGGTTAATACGATCCCGTTTAATACGATTTCCCGCTTAAGACGCTCATTTATGGTGGTCCCTGTAATTAAAGATATACTTTTTATATCCCACCTAATACGTTTTCCCGCATAAGCCGCATTCTTAGTGCGGTCCCTACAGAATCGTATTAACCAAGTTCTACTGTATCTCAAAATCGGTGTTTTTAATTTTTTTCTAACCTATCCCAATCGAAAGCTTACCTTTTTTCATATGAGCCATGTAAAACTCAGAGTGGGACCATGGATCTTTTTGAAGAAATTAATTATAAATCATCATTTTCTATTTAAAATAATGATAAATTATTATTTTCCTCAAAAATTCTCATGGTCCCACTCTGATTCTTACATGGCTCATAGAAAAAAGGTCACCAGCTTATAGCCCGTGAAAACCCCTTTAAAAACCACTATTCATACTTTAAATTTGCTTAATTTTACTTATCAATATATTAAATCGAAAAAAATATATTTTCAAAAAAATCAAAATTTTGAAACTCCATAACTCAAAAAATATTTTATCAAATTCAAAAAAAAATTAATATTTACACTTCTACTAATAATAGTAACATTGTATCAAAGTTTAGAGAAAATTCATTTTTTTACCTGGGCAGGTGAGGAATTTTGCCCCATATGTTCATAATTTGTGGTTACGTTTTATTTTTTTACTCCGAATCCCTTTGAGATCCCAAGATGAAATTTACAGGACATGTAAAGCACATTTGCCCTAACATTTAGTAAAATTTTGAAAAAAATCGAAGATGATGTTTTTTCAAAAACGGATTTTTAATTTTTCAAAATTTCAAAAAAAAAAATTTTTTGAATTTTTTTTTTTATTTTAATTTTAACTTAAAATATACTTAAAACCAAAGAAATCCTTTTTTTAAAATCCAAAATCGGTTAATTAGAACCAAAGTTATAGCACTTTCAAAAAAAGAAGACAAAAATTTTGAAAATGCCATATTTTTGGTAATTTTCAAAATTTTGAAAAAATATTTGGTGGAGTTGTTTATCACTATAAAAGTAATGAATTTACAAAATTACAGCCAAATCCCAACAAGTCATGAAAATAAGTGTGTTGAACTGACGTGGAATCCACCAACTGTATCTGCCAAAATAACAAAATCATCGGCATATGCCAGCAGTAATAATTCTGAGCGCGAATTTATGGACAGGCCACGGGCACCATACTTAATAAAGTATTCTCCAATGTCACTTAAGAATAAAGAAAATAAAGAAGGGCTCAAAGTGTCTCCCTGTAATAATCCCAAACTAACATCCACGAAGTCTGAAAAACCTCCTTGAATTCGTGTCGCGATCATGGCTATTTCGTAAAAGTATTTTAGTATTCTAATGAATTTTGAGCTCACACCAAGGTAAAATAGCTTCTCCCAGAGTTTACTATGGTTTACAGAGGGAAAAGCGCCATTTAAATCCACAAAAAAAGCGTAGACTTTTCTTTTAGGAAGTCGTAGGTGAATTTGAATAATCGAATTTAATGTGAAAATGTTGTCTAAACAACTACGACCTTTTCTGAACCCGGCTTGAAATTCTGGTACAGTTTGCGTTTCTATAGTCCATTCTTTAAGTCTATTGTTTAAAATCATGGTAAATAATTTTGTAATCGCATTAATTAACGCTATACATCTGTAGTTTGACGGTACTGTTTTTTCGCCCTTTTTGTGGATCATATAGGCTAAAGACTCTCCCCATTTACTTGGGATCACCTCCTTTTTTATGACCTTATTAAAAAGAATTTCTATGAGACCTATCCATTTATCTGGAAGATTTTTTAAGAACTCATACGTTATTTTGTCTGTGCCCGTTGCCTTGCCATTTTTACATGTCAACAAATTTGATTTGATTTCATAATAGCTAGTCTCTCTATCTAACAAAGGGTGTCGTACGTCCGTTAGTTGCATTTTAAAAAATATGCGCTTCGGGTATAAACTTTTTAAATAGGTATTCCACTCATTCAAATCGACACAGTCACTATAATTAGTGCGAAACTTTTTTGGCGAGGCGCGTGGTGAGGAGACTGCTAAGGAAATGCTCTAAACAGGGTTTTAAAAATCAAATTTGTGTAGATAAATATAATCAAGAAAAAAGAACATATGAAGTTCTAATAAAGAATAAGCAAAATTTATATGAAAAATCTATTATTAAAAAAATTAAAAATATTCGAGACAGTGGTCAATTTTGGAAGTTTATAAATAAACATAGAAGCAAAAAATACTTTACTAATGCAATCTCTCTGACGGATTGGTTTCAATTTTTCACGTCTCTCTCTGAGCCCTGGACCAGACGGCATCCCTGGTGAATTTTTTAAGTATTTACAAGAAAATGGAAAAAATCAATTAAAAATTTTATTTAATAAGATCTTACATGAGGAAAGGGTTCCTGACCACTGGACACACTCGCATACGGTTATAATTCATAAAAAAGGAGACCCGAATAATCCTCTCAATTATAGACCAATCTCTCTTTTAAATGTAATTTTGAAAATTTTTACACTAGTCTTATACGAAAGATTACTAAAATGGGTTAATGACACGCGTAGTTTACCAGAATTCCAATCGGGATTTCGTAGTGGCAGAAGCTGCCTTGATAACTGTTTTGTAATAAATTCTTTATCGCAAATTCGGCGTAGTGTTTCAGGTAAAAGAGTTTATGTTCTTTTCATAGATTTCGTCAGAGCCTTTCCCTCAATATGCCACGAACTCCTGTGGAGGAAATTGTCCATGATTGGAATCAGTTCAAAATTTATTAGAATTCTCAAAAATTTATATGATAGAGCTACATTGTCGGTGCGTACTAAAGATGGGATCACAGAAAAAATTGATATAACTGAAGGTGTTTTGCAGGGGGAAATTCTAAGCCCTATTTTATTTGCTCTGTTTTTAAGTGACTTTGAGAAAATGTTTTATAGTAGGGGGGCGAAAGGTGTTGCGGTAGATCATGAAAATGAGATTTTAGTAATCGCGTATGCTGACGACCTCGCAGTCTTTGCTAACTCCCAATCAGATTTACGTAAACAAATTAGTATTCTTGAAGAATATTGTAATGATAATAAAATGAAAATTAATAAAGACAAAACCAAAATACTTATTTTTCAAGGAGGGAGACCAAAAAAAGATTTGTCTTTTTTTTTGTGAAAAAGTGCTTTTGGAAATTGTTAATACCTTCAATTATTTGGGAGTAACTTTTTCTAGTTCAACAATGTCACTGCAAGCCTTTCTCCAGGCAAAAACCTCAGTAAATATGGCAATAGCTACTATACTAAGAACAATATGGGTATCTAAATTAGACAACTGGTCCACCAAAGAAACACTCTTTCGATCTCTTGCGATGTCTGTTCTTTTTTATGGCATAGAAACTTGGGGCCTAAATCACTTAAATGAAATTGATAAAATACAAAACGGATATTACAAAAGAGTACTAGATTTACCAAAAAACTGTTCAAATTATGCAATTAAACACGAAGCTCAGTTAATACCACTGTCTGTAAATGCGATCGAAAGGGTGTTTAAATGGTTGGAAAAAATCGATAATATGGAACAGACACTGATTAACTGTAAAGATCTATTTTTAACAAGATATGCGGAAAAAGAATTAAGGGAAATAGATAAAAAAATTAGAGAATCGAGCTGCTTAGAGGTTTACCCATATATTATGTCTTTTTCAAACGACGTATCTTACCTTAAACGCAATACTCCATTTTATATGTTAAAATTGTCAGCACAATGTCGGCTTATTTCTTCTCTCTTCCCCAGGCTGAGGGTTCCGGGCAAAATTATTAAATTAAATCCAGAGAATGAATGTTCACTTTGTTCTATGCGTAAAGTAGAAACATTACACCATGTTTTGCTAGAATGTCCAATTTACGAGGAAGCAAGAGTAATATTGTTCGAGCCTAATACTAATGCTTCAAGAGAATCACAATTAGATCAAATACTGTGTGCAGATTATAACGTCGATTTGGGTAAATTAGTTAAATATTTTGTAAGTGTAGCAGCTATAAGAAAATAAGTATAATAAGATAAATCGATTTATTTTGTGTATGTATGGGTGCATATATTTTAGTTGTAAAATAAAAAGAAAAAAATATGTATATTTATAAAGCTGCCAGAGGACCTCATTTGTACAGGCATAAAGCCTATAACAAATTATTAATAAATAAATAAATAAATAAATAATAAATAGTGCAAAACTTAAATTTATTAATTGATTTCCAGAATTCCGACGGGTTCTTTGAGGATGATAGAGATATCAATATATCAGTTTCAAACTTTTTACGCTTTTGATCTAAGATATTTTTGTAAGTCGTTTTTTCTTTTTTATAAAAAGAAGTGGTTGCGGAATTAAAATTCGATTTTTTACAATCTTTTAATGTATTTTTAAGAATCTTTTTTTGGGTAACACAATCGTGATTAAACCACGGTTTAGAAAAAGGTTTATTTCCGAATTTACATCTCTTCATCCCCAAACGTTCCGCTGCCAGACAAATCGTTGTTAACAATTTATTGTTCATCGAATTTACATCTGAATTTTGATCTAGATCAAGAAAACTATTTTCCATGAAATCCTCAAAATCTGTTGTGAGTTCATTATCCCATTTTAAGTATTCAATTTTTTCTTTTTTAATTTGTTCGTGATAAGTATTCCAATTATTATTCTCAAAAGTGAATTTAAGCGTAACTGCTACCGGAATATGATCTGCGAGGGTGCCTACATTTATTGTCGCAAGGTCATTCACGTATTCGACATAAGTTGCATCGCAAAAAATTAAGTCTATTACACTGTAACCATTTGGGCCAAGATACGTGAAATTAGCCGGGCGATCACCGTAAAATCTTCCGTTTAAAATCATAAAGTCATGTTCTTCAAAGAAGTCTACTAAGATCTGACCGTTCTTATTAATTACAATATCTAAAGAATCACGCTCGTGAGACATTTTATTGGGAATAATAGGCAGTGTAAATTCGTCAATTTGGTTTAGATTTCCTATGCGACAGTTAAAATCTCCACCTATGACTATCGGGCAATTTGGGTTTTTCATTTAATTAATACTGAAAGCTGCCGCAAGCGACTCCTGTTAAGTAGTCTCTGATAGATTAGGAGGAAAATAGACTGAACCCCCACAACAAATCTTTCGTTATCGCGTGACATGAGGGCAAAGATAGAGAACTGATTTTGAAAGATAATTTCCGAGTTATAAAAATTTTCGTTGTATGCAATTACTAGACCCCCCTTCGCCCTACCTCTAGTTTTATCTCTCGATGCATTTATCGTTAACAATGTAAAACCATTTAACCACCTCGCTAACCGTGTTGGTGCTTTCTCTAACCATGTTTCACTAATACAAAGAATATCTTGACTATTTATTTTATTTTCTATATCATTTATATTTCGAAAACCGAAGACATTCCAAAAAAAATGTTTACCCAGTTAAAAGACTTCCATATGCGATGATTTACTGCTGAGGCACCTGTTTTGTTTACATTATATACTTTTGATGTTGATTGTGGTTCTTTCTCATCTGTCCGGCTTGTTGAAACCTCCTTATCTAGTTTTTTTTTTGGTTGGAATTAATTGTTGACGGAGTCGGGGTGAAGAAGCTCGTTATCGGTGATTCATTCATGGTTTTGAAGAGGTTCCGTTTTGAGCGTCGGCTTGGTGATTTGTTTCTGTTTTTGCGACCTCAGGGACTGTTTTTTGCACTGCCTGGTTTTGATCTGATAAAGCGACCTTGGATTTTTTCATTACATTTAAGTCTTCCAAACTATACAGCTTGTCCTCTAATAACAGTTTATCACCTTTGATCTTAACTGCCTTGTTTTGTTCTTGGAAATACTTCTTAAAGTTTACAAGTTCCTTAATTGTTTGACGCTGCTCTTTGTTTAAGTCATTTGCAATTTCAATACAAGGTTTTTTAAGTTCTTCTATCTTGTGAAAAAGGGAAGATTTCCATCTGCTTGCAATGAAGTGCACAAGTACCGGTCTATTGTCGGGGATTTTTCCGAGGCGAAAAACTGAATCAATAGCTGTTTCCGGAATGTTTGAATCTATTTTTGTAAAAATTTCCATGACGGTTCCAATCAGATCTACATTTTTTTCATTTTCATCTTTAATTTGGAAGAGCACCACATTTTTTGCTTTTGAAGAGTCTTCAATTTTAGAAATTTTGTGTTTAACAACCTCCAAATCCTGAAAAAAATCAGATTGGTGTTTTTCTAACTTGTCGAATTTTTTATTAATTTGATCAATGTCTGAGCACATTGATGCGTTAGATTTTTGTAGATCTTTAACATCTTTCCCGATCACTGCAATACTGTCGTTGATATTTTTCAACAACTTTTCCACATTACTTTCATCCATTTTTTAAATTGAATGTAAACAATTCACCGTGAAAAAGGGCACTACACAATTCATGAGAGTAAAGATGCAAGTATACACTTAATAATTCGTAAATATTAGAGAACTCAGATTGTGAGTAACAGTTTATCCACTTTTTATATCACTCATCGTAACTTAAATGAATAACTTCTGTGGAATAGTTCACTTAACAATCAAAAACTGCAAAATTAAAAATATATACTAGAAATATTTTCGATTAAAATCAAAATTACACAGTGACCGTTGTACGAATAAATAGTAAATTATTCCATTGAATTTTGAAGTGACAATCCATGTATAAATTCAAAGAAGACCGACAAATCGGGCACTAAAGTCTTGATTGTACTCTGATTTGTACTTTAAAAATTTTGAATTCTAGTGATGCCAATGAAGTCCCATATAGCATACAATTAGACAGTCTAAATTAGACCGTCCAGAAAAATCCCATATAGCATACAGTTAGACCGTCCAGATTAGACCGTCCAGATGTGTCTAGTTGGGGCAATCACTGGACTCCAGACTGCCCCGAAATTTTTCTACACGGGCATCTACGAAATTGAATAAAACGATTAATTACTACAATTTACGATTCAACAAAGAAAAAAAACATATGCTTCCTTTCTTCTGTAACCCTTGCCAGTTTCAAAAATTTTTATATAGTTCACTAACTGTTATTATTAAATAATAAACACCTCCTAAAAAAGTGAAAAAATCACAAGAAAATCGTCGAAAACAGTTTTTACATTCTCATCACATGAGAAGGTATTACTTTTGGTCGAAAACTGACTTTTGCTAATTTTATGAAATCTTTACGTTTTGCGGTCCCCTGAACCCGAAAAACATGGTTTGGCGATGGTGTCTGTCTGTTCGTCTGTCTGTCTGTAGACCCAAAATTTTGTTCCCACGATAACTCTTGGGTCAAATTTTCTCAAAAAAATCAAAGTTGGTCATGGGTCTTTCAATTTTTGTGAAACTTGATATAGAGGTAGTGTTTTATGACAGAAGATTTTAGGAAAAAAAGATTTTTAAAAATTTTCAAAATTGTAGATTTTACCGGGCATTAAACATTAAAGCACATTTTTTTTAAAAAACAAATAAGTTTAAAACTAACCAAAATATCGAATTTTTTGTCTCGAGGTGCACAGATATCGATCTGGCGTAAACACGCCTGATATGTGCACCAAACGTTCTTAAGCGTAAATTTTCGCATTCAAATATTTTTTTGTTAATTTTTAGTAAAAAAGGAAGGTTTTAAAATCAAGTTTTGCAATTATAAATTTGTTTTTAAACAATTTTGAATCTTAAAATCTCAAAATTTTCTCAAGTGTACCAATGTCAAAATTGCAAGTTGTTAGATCGGGCTAATATTTTCACATTATTCAGAACTATGAATGAGTACTTAAAACCACCAAGTAATTATGAAATTTTATAAAAAAATTGTAGGAGGGAGGGGGTTGAAGATTTTGGATGAGTATAAACAGTGAGTTTTATAAAAAATCGTAGCTTTTGTAATAAAGAAAAAAAATTGTGACCTATATGTTTTTGGTAGGTTTTTTCTGCTCTTTCAAATGGTGAGAATTTTTTTCAAAAAATTTAAAATTTAACCCTTTTTTGAAATGGAACAAATTGTTTATTTAAATAATTAATATTTAAAAAATGACCAGTGGCCTGACGATGGTGTCAAACCAAGACGCAGAAACGTTGCACATCTAATGAAATAGTGTTTCATTTATTACTCTTCCAACAATTATTAATAAGCATCTCTTTTGCATGCCATGATTTTGTATTCTTTCAAAAATAAAAATTTCCCTCTGTATTATATCAGCTTTAAATACTTAATGAAATATCTAAATTTTACATAATAACCCCTTGTGAGTCCATGGCCCATAGTCCAGAAAAAGTCGCGCCACCTTTGTGTCAGTGGCCGCATATACAGTGCCGCTCAATAACTTTTGCCCACCCTACAGCGATTGAAGGCTTTACAAAAAGTTTTGTATTTAGTTTATTATTAAAGATAAAAAACTCAAAAAGGTCTCTTTTTAAAGCTCTTTTCCTGAGCTTTAACACTGTATAAAACAAAAATTAAAAAAATTAATTTGTTAATGTTTAAAAAATGTTATTGCAACATAAAATTTTTCGTTTTTTTTAAAGTGATACAGTTATATAGGAAATGGTCGCATATTAATCAAACACATATTTTCTAAAAGCTAGTTTTATCACCTTTAAAATGCATGTTTTAAAATTTTTATACGATAATTTTTAAGAAAAATATGATTTTTTGTTTAAAAAATTAGCCATTTTTTTCAATTGTTGATAACTCAAAAACGGTTACTTTAGGAAAAAATTTTTAAGAACATAAATTGTTCCTTTTTCTATGCAAAATTAGAAAAAAAATATTAAAAATTTTTTTTTAAAAAAATTTTTTGACTTTTTAAAAAAAAATTTTTTTTTTCATTTTTTATATTTTTATGTTTTAATTGTAGAAACTCTTTTTTTACACTTACTACAATAAGTAAGAACATTTTTCATCGTATTTATTTAATTTTTTTCAAAAATTTTAACTCAGCAATCATTTAAATAACTTTTGATATAATACTTATTTATTATATTGTTTGTAAACAGATTAAAGGTTCTTAATTACTTTGACGATTGTCATCATAATGTCAGTCTTGTGACAATTGTCACAAGTAAGTGTAAAAATCGAGTTTCTACAATTAAAACATAAAAATATAAAAAATGAAAAAAAAAAATTTTTCAAAAAAAAATTTTTAATATTTTTTTCTAATTCTGCATAGAAAAAGGAACAATTTATGTTCTTAAAAATTTTTTCCTAAAGTAACCGTTTTTGAGTTATCAACAATTGAAAAAAATGGCTAATTTTTTAAACAAAAAATCATATATTTCTTAAAAATTATCGTATAAAAATTTTAAAACATGCATTTTAAAGGTGATAAAACTTGCTTTTAGAAAATATGTGTTTGATTAATATGCGACCATTTCCTATAAAACTGTATCACTTTAAAAAAAACGAAAAAAAAAACGAAAAATTTTATGTTGCAATAACATTTTTTAAACATTAACAAATTAATTTTTTTAATTTTCGTTTTATACAGTGTTAAAGCTCAGGAAAAAAACTTTAGAAAAAGACCTTTTTGAGCTTTTTATCTTTAATAATAAACAAAATACAAAACTTTTTGTAAAGTCTTCAATCGCTATAGGGTTGGCAAAAGTTATTGAGCGGCACTGTATGCACGGAGAGAAATCTGTTAGGATTAATTCTCGAAACTTTTCATATACTTTTCCATAGATTCTTTGACGCTAAAATCCTAACAGAGAGCCTATTTATTGCTCGAGTCCGCCTGAATATTAGGCGGAGTCGACTGATATTCAGGCGGACCTCTTATACTTTTCGCTAGTAAGTGCTTATGCTATATTCATAACCTCTACTTTATGCATTATTCGCAACAGATTTCTCTCCATGTGGCCATTTAAAAAAAAAAACATAATTTGATTTGAGTGTCGAAGGGTATACTAAGGTTTTTGGGGTCGCTGAATTTGAATTTAAAGTCAGATTTTAAAAATTCGAAATGGTGAACACAAAATGGCGACTACAAAAATTTTAAAAATTACCGGATTCGATCGGAACTCGTTACACGGGGGTTTTCAGAAAAGCTGATTACGACTATGATGTCAGATTTTAAAAATACAAGATATCAAATCCAAAATGGAGAACGAAAAACAATTGAAACTTAATAGAATTTGTTAAAAACTTGGTACTCATGAGTTTTCAGGGTCGTTCATCACAAATCCAATATTAGTTTTCAAACATTCACAATGGAGTATTCAATTTGAAGAACAAAAGAATTGCTAGGATTTGATAGAAAATTGTTAGTCGAGATTTTTTAGGGTAGTTTATCACAAATCTGATATCAGTTTTCAAAGATTCAAAATGGTATATCCAAAATAGACGAAAAAGTTTAAACTTTTCCGCAGCAGAAAATTAATATCAAATTTCCATAAGAGTTTTTAATTAAGAAGTAGCTGATTGTCAATTTTATTCAATTTCTCCATTACAATATTTTTTGCCTGATTCAGTATGTAGTATTAATATTATGTTGTATTATGATGAGGCTGAACTCCACAACGTTTTTAAAAACGAAAAATCAAAAAAGAAATTTTTTTCTAATTAAATTTATCTCTAATTTTTATGTAGTTAGGTTTTTAAGAAACTAATTGTTACTTAAAATACAATTACTAAAAAGGAACATAAATTTTAAGCCAAATTAAAATAAATGGTCGTAATAATTTTTCTTTTTCGTTTTTAAAAACGTTGCGTACTTCAGTCTCATGTATTATGGAACTCCGATATTAACTGAAAGCTCAGCTCTTTAAAAACTAATATCAGTTTTATGATAACTGACCCTAAAAAATCTCGAGTAACAAGTCCCCAGCAAATGCAGTCGAGATTTAATTTTTTCGTCCACCATTTTGGATTCGCCAACTTGGATTTTAAAAAACTGACATCATTTAACGTATAATATTATAAGCTTTCAAAAATATATTTCTTAATTTTCTGACATTTATTTTTACAAAAAAATCATGATTTAAAGTTTGGTATGTTTTGGGCCATGAGCGTGCAGCCATTCTGATAATTAATTTCTCTAATTAATTCTCAAGAAGAAAAATCCCTCTCAGTTATATTCCTTGGCTATATTAAAAATGCTTTTTTACCATTTAATTAATTTTCGATTATTTCTTTTTTTAGCTGACAGTGGAGTGCAAGCGGCATCACATCAGAGGCAATTATCCCTAAAATACAGTGAAGTACAACAACGACTAATCTATAATCTCAACACTTTCACAAGTGTACCAATGTCAAAATTGCAAGTTGTTAGATCGGGCTAATATTTTTACAGTATTCAGAACTATAAATGAGTACTTAAAACCACCAAGTAATTATGAAATTTTATAAAAAATTTTAGGAGGGAGGGGGTTGAAGATTTTGAATGAGTATAAACAGTGAGTTTTATAAAAAATCGTAGCTTTTGTAATAAAGAAAAAAAAATTGTGACCTATATGTTTTTGGTAGGTTTTTTTCTGCTCTTTCAAATGGTGAAATTTTTTTTTTAAATTTAAAATTTAACTCTTTTTAAAAATTAAACATTTTTTTGAAAAATTTTTTTTTAAAATATTTTTTCCGGATTAATATTTTTTGACATTTTCTAAAGTACATTTTTTTAATTTTCACATTTTTGATGTAAGTAGAGATAATTTTTTTTATCTGAATAATTTTTTGTTATTTTATTATCAATATCAAGCGTGATACACGTATAAGGTGTTTAATATTTTATTTAAACAATCGTTGCAAATAACCGGAATAAATTTTTTTAAGTAGAATTATATAAACATTTGTTTTAAAAAAACTAACACTTTATCTTTATTTCTATAAATATTTATTTGTAAAACGTCAATTTAATCAAAATACTTCATATTATTGAAAAATATTTCAATTTTTATTAATTAATTAATTAATCATTCAAAAACCAAAAAAACGTCATTTTTTCGTTTCACCTATTGAAAGTACACATCATAAGCTTTCTTTTGGTACAAGAAAAAAAGAGGGCTTTTTTTCTAAAAAATCCAAAAAAAATTTTTAATTTTCAAAAAAAGGGTTAAATTTGGAATTTAAAAAAAAATTCTCACTATTTGAAAGAGCAGAAAAAAAACCTACCAAAAACATATAGGTCACAATTTTTTTTCTTTATTATATAAAAGCTACGATTTTTTATAAAACTCATTGTCTATACTTATCCAAAATCTTCAACCTCCTCCCCCCTACAATTTTTTATAAAATTTCATAATTACTTGGTGGTTTTAAGTACTCCTAGGCGGAAAAGTCGGACGAATGTCGGAATTTACAACCGGCTTGGATCCGCGCCCGTAAAGACTACAAGTACCGACGGTCTGTACCGATTCGGATCTGAAAAAGCAACCGGCGCGGTACAGATTATGCTCCGACTGTCGGAACCGTATTCCCACAATTGTCAGTACCGGCTCGGTACTGGATTTCTTCCGCCGGCGGATCTTATTCTTCTGCGGCGTAGGAAGAATGACGGATATGTTAAGTCTGTACTGGCTCGGTACTGGGTCGGATCCGACTGCGGATGTCGTCATTTATTGTCACATTATAAATTTATTTTTAATAAATGTGTCATAACTAAATAATTATTACAATAATTAATTGCATTATTTTAGAAAATTATGATTAATTAATTAATGAATTTAATCAAAATATTAAGTAATTATTTATTGAGACTTTTTTCAAAATTAAACAATTAAAAAAATTTGTTGTGCACTTATACTTTATAATTATTATAAATAAATTTATACTATTAATATAAATTTATTATTATTGAGATATTATTAATTAATATTATTGAGAATTAATAATAAATTATTAATATTAATAAATATTAATAAATATTAATATTCATGTTAATAATTTATTATTAATTCTCAATAATATTAATGTAATTAATAATATCTCAATAATAATAAATTTATTATTATTGTGATATGAATTAAAATTATTAATATTATTATGTTCAATATTATTATATTGAGATACAATTATTTAATATATTATAGAATAATAAAAATATAGCTGTAGCATTGACGCGTAGTTATTCGACAAGTTTCATTTCAGCTTGTGACACTTGAGAGTATTTAAGATTTGAGAGTCCCATGCGAGCGTAGCGTAGTGGTTACCGTGCGAGATTTCGGTGCGTAAATATTCGGTTAGGCGTAGGTTCGTACCTTCAAGCGTTAGGATTTTTCAAATGTGTATGTAATAAAAAATTGCGTTTAAGAGCGTTCGATGGTCTCTGAAATTTGTAGGTTATATGAGCGACCTATACTTTTCGCCCTACAAAAACGGTACTGCCTGGTTTAAATGACGTGAAATTGGTAAACAATCATTTTCAAACGAGTTTTTCTCTGCACACAAGCACTTCTTGCAAAATCTGAATCCGAACCAATGCAGTTAATTATTATTTTTTATTTATATTTGTTGAAATTATCATTTGGATCCGATCCGGTTGTCAGTCGGTAGAATGCTAGCGCTCGGCTGGCTATTAAATGAAAAATCCACGGTCGGTAGAGTGCCAGGTCCCAGCCGGTTGAATTATACACAGAACGGCTTCTCCCGGCCGGTCAGCGGGCGGTAGAATGCCAGTTCCGAGCCGGTTGCCAGCGCGCTCCTGGCCTAGTCACTATTCGGTAGAATGCCCGTTCACATTCGGTTGGCAGGCGGTTCCCAGCCAGTACAGTTACACCGGCGTCAGTACGGGCTAGGATCCGCGCCGTTTGGAAATTTCCGCCTGGGCTCATTCATACCCAATGGGAAATGCACCATGGGCGCAGTACTATACCAGCGTTGGCAGTATCGGGGCTACACTGAATTTCAGTACTGGTGCAATACAGATATAACGTCGGCATGTAGACAATCTTCTGTACTGACAATCGGTACTAATTCAGTACTGGCGTCAATGCAGAATGTTAGTGTTGCGGTAGTTAGTGTCACGCCGATGTTACTTTTATTTTTATAAAAAAAATTTACAAATTAAAAAAAAAGAATTTCATGCTATTCTCATGTCATGTATGCTTGGAATGTTAATACCTGTCGAAGAAAATTTGTTTTTCTATTTACCTGAATATTTACCATCATGAGGTCTCGAACGCAAGACGCTGCTAGGAGCAGATGCTCTACCAACTGCGCCACGGAGGCTCATGAATGGAAAGTTAGAATATACATACATACATACGAAGGAAGTATGAAAATATGCTCTGTAACTTGAAAGTGGGATATTGTAATTGCAACAATAGTATATTGTAATATACATTATATTTAATATATATATTACAGAAGAATATTAAAATATAAGGAATCATTTAAAAATTAATTTTTAATATAAATGAAAGATTAGTGCAATAAATTTAAGCTTAATGAATAAAATTCCTAAATTTTTATATAAAATTTATATTCTAACTTTTCATTTAAATAAACAGATTTTACAAAATTATTTGCCAAATTAGTTTATTAAAAAAATTTACCATTATGAATAACAATATAATGCCAAATGGAAAAATAAGTACCGAATAATTACATTACACCATTAAAACAAAAACGAGACTTTTATACACTCGATTCTCGTTATAACGACGATCTCGGGACTTCAAAATTTTGATATTACGACGGAAGGAGGAATCCTACTTCACGTTATATTCAAACACATGAATTTATCTGTGATTAACAGAACAAAACGTCAAATAAGTGTAAAAATTTTCGTAAAGTATGTTTATTTATATTAAAAGTTTCTGCATTATGGAATCAGTTTAAAGAAAAAGTAAGAATTTTTAATAATAATCACATTACTAGATTCTTTAGGTTAAATAAAGTTAAGGGTTGATTAACTTAGTCGTTTTTTTTGAGTTAACCAAAATTTTGGTTAAATTAAATTCTTAAATTCGTTCGTGTTTTTTTTTTTTTTTTTTTTTTTTTTGTTGTATCGAGAGTTTTAATGTTCGTTGTAACGAGAGAACGTTGTAACGAGATTCGTTATAACAAGATTCGAGTGTGCATAAGAACATTGTTTAAATATTTACCAGAAGAATAATAAAACAATAAAAAATATTTCAAGATACAGTAAAAAATGCTTTATGTCAATCATACTCAAAATTTAGATTTGCATATAATTAAAAAATGACAAAAAAGTGAGGTTACTTTTTGTGAAATGTGAATGAAAACAATAACAACCTAACAAGATGGTTGGTTTTACCAAGAAGCTTGTGTTAATTTTATTAAATTTGTTTAACCCTCCAGCGTACCGTGAGGAGTATACTCGTCCAAACTAAGCTGTTACCAAATGCGCGAGGACGAGTATACTCGTCCAAATATTTTTTCTCATAACTTTTAAACAAATTAACTTTAACACACGAGACAAAGTGCAACTTACAGTGTAAGGTTCATAGTTAATGATACATACATAATAAAGTCTCCAATTAAAGTATTTGTTAATAAACAAAGTATTAAATATTTGCTATAAACACTAGAGGATAGGTCACAAAATAAAAGTTGCAAATACATACTTCTCTTAAAAAAATTGTTTGATTTTAATGAAACTTGGTATCTCAAGGGTTTTTGGAATTGCTGATTAAGAATCTGAAGCCAGATTAAAAAAATCCAATATGGCGGATCCAATATGGCAGATGAATTTTTAAAAAATTGTTTGATTGTAATGAAACTTGGTATCTAGAGGTTTTGGGGTCGCTGATTACGAATCTGAGGTCAGATTTAAAAAATTCATAATGGCGGATCCAATATGGCGGATGAGTTTTTAAAAAATTTATCCAAATTTCTTGAAAATTTATAATCGGGGGTTTTTGAGGTCGCTGATTACGAATCTAAGGTCATATTTAAAAATTTCAAAATGGAGGATCCAATATGGCGGATAAATTTTAAAAAAATTGTTTGATTTTAATGAAACTTAGTATCTAGGGGTTTTTGGGGTCGCTGATTAAGAATCTAAGGTCATATTTTAAAAATCCAAATAGCGGATCTAATATGGCAGATGAGTTTTTTAAAAATTTATCCGAATTTCTTGAAAATTTATAATCGTGGGTTTTTGAGGTCGCTGATTAAGAATCTAAGGTCATATTTTAAAAATCCAAATAGCGGATCTAATATGGCAGATGAGTTTTTTAAAAATTTATCCAAATTTCTTGAAAATTTATAATCAGGGGTTTTTGAGGTCGCTGATTGCGAATCTAAGGTCATATTTAAAAATTTCAAAATGGAGGATCCAATATGGCGGATGAATTTTAAAAAAATTGTTTTAATTTAATAAAACTTGGTATCTAGGGGTTTTTGGGGTCGCTGATTTCAAATCTGAGGTCAGATTTTCAAAACTCAAAATGGCAATATAAGTATTTTTTATAAATTTAAAAATTCTTTAATTGTTTAAACAAATAATTGTAAGGTCATATTTAAAAATTTCAAAATGGAGGATCCAATATGGCGGATGAATTTTAAAAAAATTGTTTGATTTTAATGAAACTTGGTATCTAGGGGTTTTTGGGGTCGCTGATTTCAAATCTGAGGTCAGATTTTCAAAACTCAAAATGGCAATATAAGTATTTTTTATAAATTTAAAAATTCTTTAATTGTTTAAACAAATAATTGTTGTTATGTACTAACTTTTTACAAAAAATATCTAGAAACATGCAGTTTTTTCTAATTTTGCAATTAACTAAGCTGAGTAATATTACATTTAGATTTTACATAAATTTAACGATTCTTTAATTGTTTAAACAAATAATGTTGTTATTTACTAACTTTTTACAAAAACATCTAGAAACATGCAATTTTTTTTCTAATTTTACAATTAACTAAGCTGAGTAATATTACATGAAGATTCTCCATAAATTGAACGATTCTTTAATTGTTTAAACAAATAATGTTGTTATTTACTAACTTTTTACAAAAAACATCTAAAAGCATGCAATTTCTTCTAATTTTGCAATTAACTAAGTTGAATAAAATACCTCCAATTTTGCAATTAACAAACATGAATCTTACAATAATAATGATCTTGTTAACTTTTAAAATTTGGAAAAAGCATGTTTTTAAGTCTTTTGTGCAAGGAGTTAATCAACATCTATAATTATTTGTTTAAATATGTGTTAAATTGTTAAATTTATAAAACATCATTATGTAGTACTACTCAACTTAGGAAGTTTAAAAAATGCACATTGTTTCATATAACAGAGACGTAGTTTATAAAGGACTTGTAAAATACCAACATATCTATAATAAATCTAAAATATTTTTAAAACTGGCGGCCATATTGGCTCTGATCTTCTGTATTTTTAAAATCTGATCTCAGCTTCGTAATAAGTGACCTCAAAAAACCCCAGACACAAAGTTTCATTAAAATTTTTTAATAAAACCAAACAATTTTTTAAAAATTTGTCCGCCATATTGGATCCGCCATTTTGAATTTTTCTAATTTGATCTTAAATTCGTAATCAGCGACCTCAAAAAACCCCGATTATAAATTTTCAAGAAATTTGGATGAATTTTTTAAAAACTCATCCGCCATATTGGATCCGCCATTTTGAATTTTTTAAATCTGACCTCATATTCGTAATCAGCGACCCCAAAACCTCTAAATACCAAGTTTCATTACAATCAAACAATTTTTTAAAAATTCATCCGCCATATTGGATCCGCCATTTTGAATTTTTTAAATCTGACCTCAGATTCGTAATAAGCGACCCCAAAAATCCCTAGGTACCAATTTGTAGAAAAATCCAACAGTGTAAAAAATTTGTGCATTTGGAAACAATTTTATGGGTGAAAATAGGTACGCAGGAGGGTTAACTTGTCCAATGTAGTTCGCTTTACTGGCTCTCACTATATAGTTATCAAAATCAAGTACAAAGTAAATTCAACAAAAGTCATTTTAACCATCTTAAAAAATAAAAAGTATATTCAACTTCACAATTTTAATTCATTCTACTAAAACTTTAGTTAATATAAGAATATGACTACAAATAGTTTAACTAACGATAAATTATTAATTTAGTATTGAATTTTTTTTCAATGAATAATTAACAAAAAAAATTATTCAACTTGTGAATTTTGAAATTAAGTTCTTAAAAACATATTTACAGTACTAAGCCGAAGTATTATTGCCAAGATTTGGCATTACTATGGCGAAAACATTTATTCTGTACTGCGCCAAGATTTACCTGACAAGGTTTGGCATAACTATGGCGGAACCATTTATTCTGTCTTACGCCAAGATTACCCTGCCAAGACTTGGCAAAATGCTGGAAGAACAAATGGTTCTGTACTGCGCCATTTGTCACTGTTGGCATTGTACAGAGATTTCCCATTGGGTAGTTCTGAATACTGTGGAAATATTAGCCCGATTTAACAACTTGCAATTTTGACATTGGCACACTTGAGAAAATTTGCCCCTTATATATTACATACACATTTTGAGATTTAAAATTGTTTAAAAACAAATTTATAATTGCAAAACTTGATTTTTAAACCTTCCTTTATTACTAAAAATTAACAAAAAAATATTAGAATGCAAAAATTTACTCTTAAGAACGTTTGGTGCACATCTCAGGCGTGTTTACGCGAGATGGATATCTGTGCACCTCGAGACAAAAAATTTGATATTTCGGTTAGTTTTAAAGTCTCCAGGGATTTTTTTTTGCAAAAAATTCTGGAGAAGATAGCGAATCCAAATATTACAGTTACAAAAAAATCAAAGCGGTGCTTATGCCCGAAAAAATGAAATCAAAATTTTAACTGTTTTCACAATTTAACTTTTCGCCCCAGTCTCCCCTATATTATTTTAGATTAGGAAAATACAAACAACTTTTCTCTATAACATTTTTTCATAAAAACTCAAATTTTTTTAAGTTTTTGGGACAGACCAGCTCAATTGTGTTAAAAAATTGGGGCGGTAGCGATACTACACATTTAAACTCTACATTGATGAACTGTATACGTTCGATTGTGTACTGTTGAATTGTATACAAATATGTATTATAAAAATTAATGTAAATGTAAAAATTAATTTAATTTTAAAATGTATACATTTTAACTCTACACAAATAATTTTTAATAATTTTATTTTTTTATTATGTTTGTTTGAATACAGTTAGATTCTACACTATTAAATTTGGTAAAATAGTAACAAAAAATTGTACACAGTTTGATTCTATACAGTAGAATTATATACTGCAAAATATTATTTTATTTGTTGTACTGCATACAGGTAACACAGATTTTTTTAGTTGTAACGAGGTGAATCGTTACTTATTTCTCCAAATTTGTCGCGTGTAGGAAAAGTAAATTTCAATATAGTAAGTTGTTCGTCCGTCTCTCTCTCTTATCATAGTTTTGTCTTGTTTTCTTGTCAAGTCCCTTGTGTGTGTCCTTGGTTCAACGACTCGAGACATGTGTCTTCGTAAAATCTGAATTTAAATGATTTCGCGCATGATTAATTGTCAGCGACCATCACATGACCAATGACCATTGTAGGGGCTGTACAGTGGGGATAACAAAGAAGGGTTCTTCTCAATTTTCCATAGGTAAAAGGAAGAAGCAAAATATGATGAGGAAGCCTACCTACCGGCGATTAGGAGATCGGATTTTCACTTGCTTGTCACTTATACTTGCAGAGTTTCAAGTAGTCGCGACGTGATTTTTGACTAGCGTCAATTATCGAATTTTATTACTTAATATTTTATTTTTTATTTTGTTAATGGTTTAAATTTTAGAGTTGGTTTTCATTAATAAATAAGTTATTTTCTGTTAATTGAGAGTTTTAAGTGTTTTATTTATATTTTTATGTTGTAAACGGTTGAGAGTGCCAAAGTTGTTATAATTTGGTAGCGTCTCAACGGTTATTTATTTAAAAAGAAAGGTTCGTTATTCAAAAGTTGTTTTTACGTCGCAGCTTGAAGAAGAGGAACTCCCCGATGAGATTTTGTGGAGATATGTTGTGGTGAAATTAATTTTTCGAATAACATGTCGTGATGTAAATTTGTGATGTATTATTTTCTGTGTAAAATTTTATATTGCAAATTCTACCCTTATATAGTAAAACAGATAAAAGATTTGTTCTCATGGCTTTTAGGTTTTGTAAACAAGAAACTATCGTCTCGGTGCAGTATTATGTAAAATATAATCGCGATTTGTTAATTCGTTTAATAGGGCCGGTACCCCGTCTTGCCCCACTCTCCCCTAATTTATTATAAATTTAACACTCTGAAACTTTACAAATTATTTTTTAATACACGAAGTTATATTATTCTAATAAAAATTTAATTTCTAAAAGAAATTAATGAATTTTGTTCATTTTAACGTTTAGACATTAAAATTAGTGAAAAACATTAGTGACATTAAAAATTAGTAAAACTTACTTTGGACTTTGTGAACTTCACTCCAAGGGTGCAATTTTGTGATGTGACTTTGACTTTTAGACTTAAATATTAACTTCTCTTTGATTTGGACTGTTTTTGAAACTTAAATTATTAAAAATATAACTTCAAAAAGAACTCTGATTCAAAAAAAAATATTTTAAACATTTTTTTGGTAAAATTTAAATTGATTGAAATTTTAAGCAATTAAAATATGTCGATAAACTGACATTTTTTATTATTTATAACTAATAAATTTAAATTTTGTTAAAATAAGATTCATAGTCTCTATAAATTTTAATTAGTAAAAAGCGTTCTCTTATTCTAAATATCATTTCAAAAAATTCTTAGTAAAATTTTAGTAGATATTTTATTTAATGGTTTTAAATATTTTGCTGAACTTTTAATTGAAAATTACTAACGAATTATTAGAAAAAATTGTCTGATTTAAATTAATGGACGACTTTTCACCCTTATTCAATGCATAACAAAGAAAATTATAAAATTAACATTTCGAGAAATTAAATTTAAATTTGTTGACAGTAAAAATTAAAAATAATTAAAATTTTTATTGATAAAAATTTGAAATAATTATAATTTCTATTTAAATTCCTTGAAATGAGCAGGTATCAAGTTAACAAACATTGAAAAATACATTTATTTAAAATTTTTTCTAAATTGGATAATAAAATGTGACGCGATCTGAAGAAAGGGACCTTAGAAGCAAAAAATTATAGGTTATGTTTGCAATTTTTTAAATGAAAATACAAAAAAAGGATCAACTGTCATTATAAATCATTGAAGTTTAAGTCTTCATTAAAACGAAAATATTTAATAAACACTGATTTTAATTCGAAATAAGTAAAAAGAAACATGAGAGAAAATTGACAAAAAAAAGTTATATTTATTAAGTTTTATTAAATTGTTACCAAAATAAACACAAATAGAAAGTATATTATAATTGAAACTTGGAACATTTTTAAGACAGATTCGGATTAGAATTTTATATCCACATTGTTTAAAATTAGAATAAATTAAGTGCAAAAAAGTAATTAAACTTTGAGGAGGAATCAAAATTTCGATCTGTGAATATTTTGGTAAATTGAAATTAAAATTTATTGAAATATAAATTAGTTAAAATCTTTAGAAACTAAAATTTTAATTAGAAAAATTTAGAAAATTTACAAAATAAGTGAAAATTAAAATTATCAGAATAAATAAAATATGTGAAAAAGTAAAAAAGTAGAAAAACATGAGAAGGTGACGACAGTCCATCATCTCCGTTTTAGGTAAAAAATAAATTCAATAAATTAGAGAAATATGTCAAACATTTTCTAAAAGGAACATTCTCCTTATAAATTATTTGAATTTTGAAAGCAAATATTCGAAAGTAATAAAATTTCTAAAATAAATTTATATTACTTAAAAATAAATTTATCGTCGTACATTGTTCTTTATTAAAATTGGCCAATTTTCCGAATAATTTCTTTACAAAACATCTATTATAGTGGTTAAGGAAACAAAAAAACGGAGAAAACGAACAGGTTGTCACTTGTCGCTTCTTGAAAGAATGGTGACATCAATTTTCTAATGGCGCGTGAGGGAAACTGGACGTTTGAAAGTTTCGCATATTCTCAAAGTTTTACAATAAAAAATACAAGGATGAATTTAATACAAGGTGAAAGCTTGTTACAAAGTTAAACGGGAATTTTTTCTCTTCACTTTACAACTTGAAAGGCCTTGGAAAAATACATGAAAAACGCCAATTTCTCGTGACAAGAAAAAAGAACCGCACGAGAAGCAGTTATACCAAATGTAAATGTTCAAATAGAACATTTAGAAAATTACGTTTGTGAAAAAAATGCATTTCACGTGTTTAAATTGACTTGTAAAATACATTTTAACCCAGTTTCTAATAACCAAAAGCTCTCTTTCTATTTTTTTACTTTAATGCCTCACAAAATGTCCGGATTATATATACTTTAATCCCTAAATAACTTTTTTCTATCATTTTTTACTGAGCACAAAATTTATTATATAAAAAGGAATATTATGTTTAAAATTAAAATAAAAAGAAGAATAATAATTTTTGACAATTCTCTTTCAAAAAAAAATTAGTTTAGAAAAACTTGCTAAGAAATATATGCCAGTGACTTTAGCAGCCAATTTTGGTGAATTAAAATTCAAGCCAAGCTTAACTTTTAATCTGGATTGAGGGAACTAGTGGAGTTTAACTATTGCAAATTGTTCTGCCTGTCGAGTCTCTTTGTAGAAATTTCATTTCTACGTGGGTATATAGTTAATACTAACTGCAATTATCACAGGATATTACAACAATACAGTGATATTTTGAAGAAATAATTTCACCAAAATAAGAAAATAAGAATGTTTATAGTGCGCACCTTAACCAGAAATAGAAAACCGAGGAAAAATAGTAAAACTAAAAACTAAATGGATGAAAATTTATTACTCATGTTAAAATAAAATATCATAATAGCGACTTACATTTTATGATGTTGCCAGGATAAGTCACAATTCCCTCGAGATATCAACTTTTTCTTATTTCCTTCACTAAATTTGATGCGCTTTTCGGATTTACTTTTATATATTCATGAAAAATAAAATTTCTCATATTTTATATAGCAAAAATTCTCTTTTTGTAGTTTTTTTCTTTGATCTCTTTGTTGTGTATCTTACTATTCCTATACACCATAATCGTACAATATCTCGAGTTGAATTTAAATTAAAATGATAATTACATTGACGGTTACCTATAAGAAATCGATGAACCTGACTAATATTTCTACTGATCGTTTCATTTCATTAAAAACAATTCCTAGAATAAAGTCGGGTATCCCCATAAACACTTTTGATTTAATACACTCTGTAAAAAAGAGGAAGTAAATTTTAACAGTGCTCTTATATTTCACATTTAACTATAATTTTAGGTCTTAAATTATGTTGAAATAGAATAAAACATTTTTAAATTGAATTAAACCATTTTGTTGTAATAAACATTCACCTAAATTAATAGAGAACTTTATTGAATGTAATAAAATATGTAGAAGAAAGTCGGTCTTGGAAATTTTAATTACATTCTCACCACATGAGAAAGTATTAGTTTTGGTCGAAAATTGACTTTCGCTAATTTCATAAAATCTTGACGTCTTGGGGTACCCTGAGTCCGAAAAATATGGTCTAGAAAAAGTGTCGGTAGACACAATGGTGCCCCTACGATAACTTTTGAAAAACTTATTGTGTCAACTTGCAACTCTGCATGCACAAAGTTAGTGTTAAAATACAGATCGATTTCGTTAGCCAGCTATTTTCGTCAAAAAATTCACAAACTGCAGTACTTTCAAAATTTTGAAAATTCAATTTTTTCAAATTTTTAACTTTATATTATACTTTAGATTAGAAAAATACAAAGAACTTTCCTATATAACATTTTTTCATAGAAAGTCAAATTTCGTTTTTTTTTACAAGTTTTTGGGTCAGTCCAGCTGAACTGTGTTAACAAAATTTCATTGATTTAAAAAACTTTTGTAAAAAATCTGTAGTTCACAAAAAAACAAAAAAAAAACACTTTTAACCGTTTTTTAAAATTTTTTAATTTTTTTTTGCATCAACACCTGTAGGATACTTGAAATACTTTAATTTAAGATATTTTATATAATACATGCACAAAAAGTCCCACTTCTGGTGCAAGGAAAATGTGCGAGAAAGGGCGTTTTATAGCGAATGATCATATAAATACTTCCGCACATGCGTATATTGTTCCTAGTCTCTTTATTTCACAGTTTTCATTTAACAGCCAATCAGAAACGTTGTAATGACTTGCTATTTAAAGTGGAAGCACAACTAAAAATGCGCCACCTGTGAGAAGAAAATTAAATTACAATGCATGTCGGTAAAAAGTCTACACGACTCCCGCCATTTTCTGAGAGTTTCTAACCTTCTTTATGAGATCGCTCGCGTGAAAAATTCTGTTTTTATTCTTTTATCATATTTTTTATTGATTCGTCTAAGCACGCGACTAGGTTTCGGGGGCTTCGCCCCCCGACGCGTCCGGTCTCTTGTTGCATTAGAAAATGCCGTTCTTTGAAATGTCATAAATTATTATTCTTTTGAGTTGGTTTTTTTGTGTACTTATAAAAAGTGTGACAAAATCAAAGAATGTAAATAATAAAAGACATTTAACATAATTCTCATTTGACATAAATTATATTTGACATAAAAGTCATTCAACAAAATTCTCATTTGACATAAAAATCATTTTACACAAAATTCATTTTACATAAAATTATCGGCGCGAATTTTAAAAGTAACCAATTGGATATTATCAACAACTTTGTGATTCGCCAATTTTTAAATTCGCGCCTATATTTTCATATCAAATAATCTTTATGTAAAATAAAATCTATGACAACTGAATTTTATGTCAAATGAGAATTATGTGTAATGACTTATCCGTCAAATGAAATTTATATCAAGTGAACTTTATGTCAAATAATTATAATTTCGAATGACAAAAACCTGACCAAAACCAGATTAATATGCAAGTTGCGTATTAGCAGACAAACTTCGGACTAGATCGGACTAATTCTGGATTCACTGGTTATACACAAACCGCATTGAGTTTGAGTTTATTTGGACAATTTATGAGCGACAAAAACCTGTCCATAAGCAGACTGCAGGGATCACAGTTTGTCCCCTTTTTCCCCTATTCCCCCTTTTCTCCTATTTTTTCCCCTTAAAAAAAATAAATCCCCTAAATCCCCTTAATTCAAATATTTTCTCCCCTATTCCCCTTTTTTCAGTAAATTTTTTTTTGAAAAGTAAAAATTATGATTTAATAATTTTTTTAAAAAATTTTACAGGGTTTTTAGCGTTCAGGAAAGTCAGGGACATTTTTATAAATTTAATAAGAAAGTTAAAATTTTTTGTGAATTTAAAAATTTTGTAATCTAACAAGACTAAATTGGTTTTTATTACTATTTGTTACTCTAATTCGATATTAATTTATCCCTTACCGTAAAAGAAGTAATCTTGATTTAATAAGGAATCCTCTAAACTGAATGCATATTTTCCTCTCATATATGGTATCAAAATTAATACTCTTCACTTTAGAGGATTTTTCTCTCGGATATTATTTGCAAATTGTAGTTATGAACTGATGAAGAAAAGTTAATTTTATGCACTAAATTTAATGTTTTTAATTAAATAATTATATTTAATAACTAAAAGTTAATTACTTACATTATTTAATATATTTATTCTTTCATTTATTTCCTTTAAATATTCAATGTTTTTGACAAATGTCAATAATAAAACAATGAATGAATTAATAATAAAAATAATATACATTCAAGTCGAATAGTTTTGTTTTGAGAGGAAAACATTAAGAGAATTTTTCCTCTAAGTATGAGATTACTTTTTTCTTATATTTTATTAACTATATTATAGTCGAAGAAGAAATAAGAAAAGTAAAAAGTCAGGGAATCTTTTTCTTAATCCTTGTTGGACACCCTGATTTTATTTTTGTAAAATGTTTAAATAGCGCGCAACATAAAACAAACCTTAGAAAACTCCATATTATACCGTAAAGGCTATTTTTTCTTAAATTATTTAAGAAAAAAGGAGCAAAAGAAGTCAGATTTAATCCAAAAAGCTGTAAATAGAAGGAAAAATAAAAGTTTAAAAAAATTAACCCTGTATGTTGTAACAAAATAATTTTTATCGTGTTTTTCAAAATCCCCTTTTTTAAAGGAAAATCCCCTTTTTTCTTTTGAAAAATCCCCTTTTTTACCTATTTTCAAGTGGAAATGCCACTGTGATCCCTGAGACTGTTTCGGATTAGCTGCGGATTAACTGGTTAAACCAACTGGATAACTTCTGCATTTACTAGTTGCATATGATCTGACTAACTACAGACTAAAACGGACTAATTACGGATTCAATAGTTATAAAAAACGGTATTGATTTCAAACTTAATTCATGGTAAAAAAACTCCACAATAAACCATACTATTGCGGACAAATCCCGGATTAGTCCGAAATTGGTCCCACTTTTTATTCAGGGTATTTACTTATGGTGAATAAAATATTTAATTCTGCAGTCAATTTGTTTTTACAAATTTACTAGTATTATTAGTTATCTTGTTTCAATATTAAAATTAACACTGATGTGTTAGTTTCTTGTCATTTCCTTTCGTGGCACTTGATAAATTCTATTATGAATTTGAACTCCCATGCGAGCGTGGTATAGTGGTTAGTGTATTCGATTTCGGTGCGATATAATGTTAGATAGGTATAGGTTCGAATCCCCAAGCGTTAGAAATTTTAAGTTAATGTAAATAAAATTGCGATAGGTAAATCGAAAAATATGTTGAATGTATCATTATTTTTTATTAACATTCACTAAATTGTCCGGACTAAATTTGGATTGTTTCGGACAAATTTCAGATTAGTCCGAAATCTGTCCGGTTTGTTAACCAGGGCATTCAAAATTATCACTCAAGCCTCGCACGGGACGTATTAGTTCCCAGACTTCTCTCAGTGTATGATGTTAAATTAAAAAATTTTGTTCATTGATTCAAAAGGAATACCTTCAAATTAACATAGTATGCTGTCAATTTGAGAAATATGCTTTTTTTTCAATGAATCAAACCCATATGTCATTGATTCAACAGCATTTTTTTCTCCGTGTACGAAAGTAACTTTTCAAAATTTTCATTTTTGTGTTCTAATTTTTTCAAAAATATAGCTTTAAAAAAACTAAAATCACGTTTTGAGATTGAAACATTTGTTTTTAAGGGCCAATTGAAAATTTTTGATTCACTCTTAGGGCCAGTTTCACCAACTCTGATTAAAAGTTAATTAATGATTAAATCCTTAACCGACCAATTATGGGCGGTTAAAATGACTTTAATCATTGATTAACTTTTAATCAGAGTTGGTGAAACTGGCCCTTACTGTATTAATAAAAATTACAAAATATTTGCCAAGTACCCCTGGGGCGTAATGGCTAGTTTTTCCCGGGGCGTGTTGGCTAATGCAATACGCTATGTATAAAGAGCAACCTACCATATCGGCGAAGTGTAGGTTTTCGTGGTTACTTGTCACTTAATTTAAGTATGTTTTGGTGTTTTTGTCAAAATTTTTAAGTTTTGGTATAAATTTTACAAATAGTAGATTTCAAGCTACGATTATAATGAGAAATTACAAAAAAATGGAGAGTGCCAATATCACAGGATATTATTGAAAAAGCGATGGGAGATGCATTGCTAAATTAAAATCACAGCCCAACAAAATTTTGTGGCTCAACCAATGGAAGCCGATTCTTATAGAATTTTGTCCGTAGAATCCGAATTTGATCTTGAAAATATTAGATTGGCTCTAGTTTTTAAGCAATTTACGTTTTAATACGCAAAATACGCATTTTTGGCATTTTTTGAATGGATGTAAAACCATACACCGAAACAGTAAATGTTTCCGCATAGGACCAAATTGAAGCATAAATACTGCTCTTTAATATACAAAAACAAAAAATTTAATTTATATACAAATTTAACCTTTAATGTCCAATGGTACATACGCTGTTTCATAAACGTATTGAAAATAACATTACTTTTGACCAGGTAAGGCAATTTAAGTAAAAATTACGATTTAAGTAAAAATTGGTTTTATCCTTCAATCAACTATCTATGCATTTAATCTGACTAAAAATGTTTAAAAGTACACTGTTTTCTCATAACAAGCGTTTTTTTAAAAAAAAGCAACTGGTACAACCTGCCCCGCGTTTAGGGCAGGTTGTATCAGTAACGGGGCAGGTTGAACCAATAATAAAATCTCAAATAAGGAACACATTTGAAGTTTTATTTTCGTGGGATAAGTATAAAAATATGTTTTTATTACATATATTTTTTCATTTTAACTTGTATTATCACTTTTATTGACTTGTTGTCGTATTTAATAATAAAATCACAAATATAGAACACGTTTGCAGTCTTTTTTCATAAGATAAGTAAAAAAATATGTTTCTATCACATATATTTTTTCATTTGCACTTGTATTAACCCGTTGACTGTCGCTGACGCATATATGCGCAAAACTAAACTGGCCAAAAGTGGTTCATGACGCATATATGCGCAACTTAAAAAAGGTGATTAAAAACTTCTTAAATGTTCCTGAAAGCGGTTACTCGGGGGTTTTTGGGGTCGCTGATTACGAATCTGACATCAGTTTTTCGAAATTCAAAATGGCGGATCCAAGATGGCGGAAATATTTTCAAAATTCGTCGAATTTGTTTGAAACTTGTTACTTGGGGGTTTTTAGGGTCGCTGATTACGAATCTGTCATTATTTTTTCAGGGTATTTATCGAAATTTGATTTCACTAAAAATTATCATACTTATGTCAGATTAACCAGTTTCAAACAAATTCAATAAATTTTAAAAAAATTTCCACCATATTGAACCAGATATTTTGAATTTTGAAAAACTGATTTCATAGCATAATGTACTACAGAATTAGATAAATTTACAAAAGAAATAGATAAATTTGCTACATTGAAATAGCAAGTTTTAATATTTTGTGTAAGAGTTGTAAATGTAGCGAAAATTGATTATAGTTTTCTTTAATTTAATTAGACAAAATCTGACAAATGAAAACATTTTCCACTAAAACCTACTATCCACTGTAGTAATTTTTGGTGAGCAAGTGTGGCTAGCGAGTGCAGTCATATGGCGCCTGCATTTCTATTGGTTGCTAACTTCGTCAATCTCCGTAAATGAGCCGATGCCATCCGATCATTGACAGTGACTATGTTTCGCGTATGTAAAATAAATTTGGATATTATCTACAATAATTAAATATAAAGTGAAACGTATGTCGTTCGTTATCTCAGAAATTGACCATTATAAATTAATAAATTTTGCATTTATTCCTGTCCCAAGAACTATGTCTATTAATAAGTTGTTAAAAGTAAACTGCTTTCTCGTAAGTGCTGTAAATTTTCATCATTCAATATATAAGGAAACAAAGATGTATACTTTTAGTGAAATTCGTTGTCGTGCGTGCAGTTGTGATTAGTGTATTAATTAACCGCGTCTATACATATAAGTCTTCGTCTCTTTTCTTTTTTCTCTCTCTTCTTTCTTTCTCTTGTTTTCAATTTTTATTTCTTCTTCTCTTGCTAAAACATTTAATTCTTGAGAGTCAGTTAAGACTGTTGATTTTCTTGTACGACGTTTACGAGTTGTTTGTTTCCGAGGTGAAGCTTTAGGGTAAGGTCGGACTTTTGACGGTGAACATTGTGCCTGGTTTTGAAAGTTCGATGAAGTCGGATCAGGGACAGGAACAGGATCAGGAGTAGTTTCTACTACAATTTCTTGCATAATTTCCATTTCATTCAAATTTTGCGCAGGGTCGAATTCGACAATTTCTACATTTTCCAAGTCAAAACTCGCATCGAAAACATTCTGCGTAGAATTTGAGTGTTTTTCTGCATTGATAGGATTTGGACGGTCAGTGAAAAACGACGATGCAAACCCGAGTCGAATTTTTAGACCTGCTTACCTCCTTAAAACTGAGGGTTTGTAAGGATGTAATAGGATGAAAGCAGAGTTTATTTGCATTGCAAGTTAACTCTGATTACCTCCTGCAAACCCCTGGTTAGCGACAAATTTAGATGGTAAAAGGGGGAAAGCAGGTGTTCCTAGAACCTTATTAAATACTGCTTGACCCTTACTTACAGAATTCTTTCCTCTCCAAAAAACCTGGAAAAACTGCTCATAGCATATTTGAGATCATTTTTAACTAATTTTTATAATAACTTTAATTATTAATAAATGGCATTATTATTTAATGATTTTTACTTTTTTTTTAATTTAATCGTGACCAATAGCGAATTCATAAATAATGTTAGTATATATGTGGGGATTAATACATATCCATTTATATATATAAAAAAAAAATTTTAATTTAATATTTGTTAATTAAATTATTTAACGGTGTATATAATCATTAAATTGCATACTTGTACCTATATAATACAGAAAAATCGGAATAAACGCAAACCTACGAAATAAATAATATCTAACGCACGCGAGACTTGAACCTACGACCTACGGACTACGAAACTAACGCCCTAACCACTATGCTACGGAAACTAACTGAACGCAGATGCTCTATTTTCAGTGACTTGTTGAGTGATTCAATAAAGCATTAATTGACACTAATACACTACAGCAAATAAATAAATTGTTTAATAATAATAACCATTAAACATTCATAAATTAATATTTTTATTATTTAAAAAAAATGTCAAAACATTTCAGTTAAAAATAATATTTATAAATTAATAATAAAAAAGTACATGTTTCGGTAACCTATTCGCAGTTTGAAGTTAATTGTTGTTTACATTTTGGTTTCTTAATCTTTTTTTAATTTTTCTTTTCAAATATGTTCAATTTTAAAATTAATGTATTGAAAATCTTCGAATTGTTGCAAAGAATTTTATCAAAAAATTTGATAATAATAGAATATTCCTTCAAAGAATTTCTTTATTTAGAAAAATAACTAAATTCTCGCAAAGAATTTTATTAATATTTTTAAAAATCCTAATTAAATTTTTTTGAAAAATTTCTTTGAATTTTTTTTTAAACTAATGGAGTTTCTTTAATAATTTTAATTGAAAATTTCGAAAGCAATTGAATTTTATGAAGAAGAATTTTATTAAAATTGTATTGAAAATAAGTGATTTCTTGCGAAGAATTTATTAAAATTTTAAGAAATAATTAAATTGTTTATGAAGAATTTTATAGAAATATTTAAAAATCATGAAATTTTTTCGAAAAATTCAATTAAAGTTGTTTCGAAAATAATTGAATTTCTTTAAAGAATTTTATTAAAATTAAGTATATTCAAAATAATTGAATTCATCATAAGAATTTTAATTACTTTTCGAAAATAATAGAATTATTTCAATTCTTTTGATGAATATGTTCAAAAATTGTATTGAGCTAGTAATTTAATTCTTATATAGAATTTTTTTTAAATATTTTGAGAATAATTAAATTGTTTTTCAAAAATTTTAAATTCTTGTTGAAACTAAATTTTATGGGAATTTTTGAAAATAATTAAATTCTTTCGTTTAATTTTATTTTAATTGGGTTAATAATTATTTAATTCTTGCAAAGAGTTTTAGTATTTATAAAAGAAGTTGAATTATTTCGAAGAATTTTTTAAAGTTTAAGAAAATAATTGCAATTTATGAAAATATTTTAAAATATTTGAATTCATCTAAGGAATTCAATTAAAATTGTTTTGAAAATAATTGAATTCCTGCAAAGAATTTTACTATTTATAAAATTAATTGAATTCTTCGGAAGAATTTTACTATTTATAAAAATAATTGAATTTTTTCGAAGGATTTATTAAAATTTTAGAAAATAATTGAATTCTTTCGTGAAATTTTCAAAATAAAAAATTTTGTAATTTGCAAAACAATAATAAGTTGAATATCTTGTATCGCGCGTAACATTTCCTATTGCGTAAGAATGTGGTAGAAGCAATACAGGGTTTAAGGTTCAATTAGGACTTAAAAAGGAGTTGTCAGAGTTAAATAGAACTTACGCAGGAGGAAAAAAACACCAAGGGTTTGTTAGGTGCAGGTTAGGGTTAAATTATACTTACCAGGAGGTAAGCAGGTCTAAAAGTTCGACTCGGGAAAGCACTAATCGGAAAAATTTGATCATTAAAAGGCCACAAACCGGATGCTTTAAAACCATTTATGATATTCGATAGGTTTAAGGGGTTACACCACTGTAAATGCCTCAAAAACAACGTTTTTTTCAGGAATTTTTTTTGAATGGAAGGAAATGACATATAGTTATAATGTTTTAGGAAGTTATTGACTGTATATTCAAGTAAAAAATTACAAATTTTTATTAATAAATATTCCAAAATGGCGGCACAGGAACCATTTTAGTAATGCATATTTTTTCCCAGGAGCTCTACGGCAAGCAGTATAAGTAATGTAAATTTCAGTCTAGAAACAAATAAATTTTTTTTCTTAATCTACATGAGAATAGCTACAGAAATACGTAGGGGATTTTAAAAATATTGATTTTTGTGTAATTGGCAAACATTTGAAGAAAAAACTCATTTTTCGACCAAAAAAACGACACTTAATTGTTTATAACAATTGTGTAAATTAACTTATCAAAAAACCCCTACGTATTTCTGTTCAAAATTTAATTTTAGAAATGTAATAAAAAAACCTAATTGAAAATATTGAAAATTGTTTGAGTTATACTGCTTGCAGATTTCAAAAACTGTGTTTTGAGAAAAACGCGTTAAAAGAGCAACACTACTACAGCGGGCTGTAAGAAGCATTTGTTCAATAATTTTTTTTTAGTGTAAGGAAAGGAAATACAGTAACAATATTTTAAGTAGTTATTAACTTATATATTCAACTTAAAAAATACAAATTTTAATTAATAAATATTCCAAAATGTCCGCACTGGAGCCATTTTTGTAATGCATGTTTTATGTAAGTTAAAATTCTTCTCCGGTAAAAAAGCTTGAAATTTCAATGAAATCGATTTCAGACATGTATAAATCCTTTTTTTCCTTATTTTAGAAGGTTCAAAAAATTTTTTAAGCTAATAAAAAAATAAAAACATTTTTTTAATCTCTACAGTGGTGTAACCCCTTAAAGCTTGTGGCAATGACTTCTTAACCAGTGCTGGAAGGTCATAGATCGTCATAGTTTTTCCAGGATGATTAATCATCCAATTTCTCTGCGCTCTGTTCATGTAATTTTTAAATGGTCCGTAGACTCCTACATCTAGAGGCTGTAGCTTATGAGAACAATGTGGTGGAAAGGACATCATAATTACGTTGTTTTTTTTGGCCTTTTCAACGACTTGAAGGTTAACATGTGAGTTGTGATTGTCGAGCAGCAAAAGAACGGGTTCTGTGGCAGAAGGTTTGACGTTTGCAATAAAATGATCCAAAAACATGACGAATTCTGTTTCAAACATCCATCCTGAAGAATTTCCAGCTCCAATCGAATCTTCTGGACCACCACGGAGAAATAATTCGGTGTATCTTAGTCTAGGAAATACAAACATCGGTGGAATGAAGTTTCCAGCAGCACTTATGACACATGCGAGGGTCACGAGAGTTCCTTTTTCACCAGAAGTAATAGCACCTACTTGTTTCTTACCACGAGGAGCCACTATTTTTATAGTTTTTTGCACAGTCGTGATTCCCGTTTCGTCAACGTTCCAAATTCAGGAAGGAGTAAATTTGTATTTTTCCATCAATTGTCGATACTTGTTGAAAAAATCTTGAACATTAGTTTTATTAAAAGACGTTGCTCGACTCAACGACGTTGCTTCTGGTGTTCTTAGGGATAATTCAGGATTTCTTTGCATAAAATGTTGAAACCAATCCGGTCCAGCCATGTGATTATTGTTCCAACTCGAAGAAATAGTTTTCAATTCGAGCATTACAGCATATTCGTGCGCTAGCTTCCTAACCTCCAAAGGTACTAGTCCAAAATATATGTCTGAGCACTTGATTAAATAGGAAACCAACTTCTTTTTTTGTTCTTGAGTAAAAATCAATTTGTTTTTCACCTAGCCAAGTATCGGCGTATCCTTTTTTTCCTTCTTCTTCATATATCTCAATAATGAAACATGGCACAAATCAAATAATTTACTTGCTTTTCGTACGCTCATTTTATTTTGTGTAACTTGAATAAAAGCCATTTCATAAACATGTTGACTTTTTGATCCTCTGTCAGTTTTTCTTTGATAATTTCTCATTCTAAAACATAAAAAACTTTATTAGATAAATGAATAATTACAGCGAATTAGTTTAACAAATATAAGTTATAATTACTTAGGCTGGTACAACCAACCCCGAAAAAGTGATACAACTTGCCTCAAGGGACAAATTTTTTAATTAATTGAAATTTCTAATAATATATTTTATTTCAAATAAAATATGATATAGAATAATGAAGATGGATATATTTAGAAACTTTATGCTCGATAGAGTGAAAAACTAATCAAATTTTCCATTAAAAAATCAAAGTTTACGAAAAGTATTTTTCCTTGATTACCTGTCAAAGTTGACGCATCTACGGACAGTTTTTTACTGCGACTCCTAGTGGACAATTGGTTGTACTTCTCAGTTTGAAATGATCTAAAGATAAAGGAAAGTCGAATACTTGAGGTCAAAAAGTTACATACACAGAAAAAACTGACTGGTACTTCTTACCCCTGGTACAACCAACCCCTAACTCCCCTATATGACTCTTTGTGACTTTAAAAAAAATTTCTGCTGAACAAAAAAAAATAAATTGAAACTTTAAATGCGTTTTTCTCATAATCACATTTTTTATGATTGCGTGCAGTCTAACTTAAACAAATATTTACCGATTATAATGAGATTTGGAAGTTTTATTCTTTATAAAATTACAAAGAATATGAACCACCATTTAAGGTGATATCACGATTTTAATCCGTCAGCAGTCGCGCCTTTTTTAGTGTCTCACTTGCACTCTAAGAGCGCCCTATAGGTCGAGTAGTGTTGCGTGAGACTTTTTCTCATGACGCGACCGCTGACGGGTTAAGGATGTTTTTTTGTGTAATTAGTGTAAAAAAAATTGTGAAAATTCAACAAAAAATTTCAAACACCTTCAAAATTAAAAATTTTTATTATTTTTACCTAAAAATCGGCTAAGTCCATCCCCAGTCCGTCAAAAATTGGTATGTTAGGTTAGAATGTCTGTTATATATTCTATCCATACCTATGTCGAAGAAAACTTAGAATTTTCATATGATTTCACAACTAAAAACTGGCATCTTATTCTTTTCTAAAGAAAAATAAGACTATTTCTAATGCAGATACTAATTTTTGTACACTGAAGGTTTCTTAATATATAACCAACTTATCATATTTTCGTATTAAAGTTAAAATTATGGACACAATGCATTAAAAATCCCAACATTCTAAAAAACTTTTAGAATAAAGATAACCAAATTTATTGAATATTAGAAGAAAAGGTTTCTCCGTGTAGAACTCTCCCCTAGCAAAAAAAAATTTTCGTCGAATTAATTAGGAATTTAATTATTTAAAATGTTAGTGAATTTTTTGTATCACTGTGTATTTTTAGATTTCTGGGGTCGTTAATTCCGAATCTGATGTCAGATCCAATTTGGCGACAGAAAAAAATTAACCAGATTTGCTTGAAATTCGTTAGTCGGATGGTTTTACGAGTGTTTTGTGGTCTCTGTATCTGAATTTCATGTCAGATTTTAAAAATTAAAAATGGCAAATCTAATATGGCTACCAAAAATTAAAAAAAATATCATATTAAATATGCTATTAAACTTATAGTTCTGTGAACATTTAACTAAATATAACTATGAACTTTTAAAGAATTTTCCTTTCATGTATGCATATATATTTGAGTATCTAATAATAAAAAATCAAGGCATGAAAAGAAAAAAAGACTTTATATATAAAAGAGAAATCTTGTTTCTTTTTACAGGAAATTCATATAGATAAAAATCTAGGTGGTGGCGATGACTACGAGGAAGAATCAAGTAGCGCCGGATATCACACTGACAAGAGTTGTAGTCCAACACCAGAGCCAAGTATCACGAACGTTATTGCCAGAAGCAATCTCAGCGAAGCGTTACAAAACCTATCCAACTTAGATGTGAACGTCAACGTTGAACGACTCGCGGAAAGATATGGAGCCCTTTACGCTCATGCACATTTACACACATTGGATGCACTCGATGCCCTAGAACCCCTACTAGACGCCCCTGAGCTCAAAGCAAAAATTCTCTACTCCATCGTAGTGGTAAGTATATTTGCACCACATTCAAAGACAGGGGAAAATAAAATTTGCCACCTTTTTTCGCTCTCTTACATAACTTTTAAGTCTACTGGGACTTTATGACAAATTGCTGAAGCTTTAGGCGTCAACCACTAATATGCCTCTCCATCAAATTTAGTAATACTTAATGCTTTAAAAAATCATCGAGTATTATTATTTGATAATCAATAACCACTAAATAACAAATTTAGTAAGTTTTTTTAATAATTTCATTAAATAGATTACTAAGTTTAATGGCGCCCGTGGATTGGTGCTGAGTGCGACTGCTAGCTTCAGCCGGCTAATTTCGAAATGTGATTGTTAGTGTTCTGTATGTAAATTTTCTTCTCATTTTGCTGCCTTTTCTAGCTTTGTATATATTATGTCGAGTGTAGCAACTGGGTAGAATAAAGACTTGAATTGAGTCAACATAATTTTTTCGCCATTGTATATTTAACGAACTGAAACTGTATTTAAACTTTAAATAATTTCCGACTTTTCCGTAACATGTTCCTTAAAATATTATTATACCATTCTTCAAGCGGAAAAAAGAATCTATCTTTTAAATGCCTAATGTTATTGATACAATTTGGAATTAGGAAACTATTTCAGATAATTTTTAATTATACCTTAGCTAACTCAATTGCAAATTAGTTACTCTCTAAATTTGAATTAATTAAAAATTACTAGCTGTCAGTAAAATCTTGGCTGACTTTTTGACAAGTTAAATAAAAAAAGGATTGGAATACAATTTTTCTTAAATGTATTTCTTAATTTTTTATTGTCTAAAACGTTTTTTTCTAATGAAGATGAATTTCTAAAAAACTTTTTTCTAGTGAAGGTGATTTTCTAATTTTCTTTTTTCTAATAAAGGTCCTTTCTAAAGATTTTTTTTTCTTATAAAGGTAATTTTCAAAAAAAAAAATTTTCTAACAATATTCAACTTTTTTAATGACGATGAATAGTTATTGATTAAAAAATAAAATTTATGAAAATTTTTTAATTCGCTTTAAACAAATTCTTGAGATATCGTTAAAAAATTGTATTAGAAAAATAGAAATTATGCAAATTTTTTAACTAAATTTTAAAATAATATCGTTAAAAATCGTAATTAACAAATAGAAATTCTAGAGATTTTGTTTCTAAAGATAATATATATAAAATTTTCTAAAAGAAATGTTTTATAGGTAAATATATTAATTTTGGAAATTGTGGTATAAAAGTGATGCAAATTATTATTTCTATTTTTCAAAGAAGAAGTGAATTTTGTTAAAAAATCAATTCAACATTATAACTTTTTTTGTATACATTTTCATTTTAGTTTTTCTTATGTATTAATATTATATTTTTATAAATTAGTTTATTAATTTTATGTTCAAAATTATTGAAAATTTATCTCTTTCCAGAAGAGAGAATATTAAAAATTCGTACAATGTAAAATCTAAATGTAAAATAAAAGCATTATTAGAACTAATAATATTAGCCAGGTATATTAGTTATTTTAGCTATTTTGTTAGCTAGATTTTTAGCTGCTATAGCTAACAACGCCTAGCTAATATTTAGTAGATGGAGTACCTTATATAATTGCTATCCATATAATAGCAATTAAAATTAGCTCTACAACCTGTAATGCAAAATTGTAGAGGCAGCATTGTAAAAACTGCAGGAATACACTTTGAACACAGTTTCAGGTGTCAGCACGGTAAATATTCATAGAAATTTCTCTCCGTGTAATATTAGAAATCATAACTTTTTAGAAAAACTTTTTTTAGAGATCAAAACTTGGTACAAATTTTTTTTAAAAAACAGATTTCATTAGAAATTGCTTTTTTTAAACGAAAAGGATTAAAAAATATTTTTTGAAAAAAGTTACCACCTACCTGAAAAGAGAATAGATAGAATGGATAGAATTAGATGATAGGAAAATTTAAATTTATAGAGTTTAAAAAGCTTCTTAGTACACAGTTTTTCTAAGGATATCAAATTGAGAACAAAAACGAACCAAAAGTGTTGCAAAGAAACGTTTTTATTCGTTTTTTGTCTCAATTAGATATACTTGGAAAAACTTTGTAAGAGAGGCATTTCACGTCAGAAATATCACGATTTTCAAAGGGTATACCGATTTTCGCAAAACTTCGTGGGATTATAGTTCTATATAAGAAACTTCTTTCCCCCAAATTTTTTCAAAAAAAATTCAAAATTGTTGAAGATACGCCATTTTGAATTTTAATATTAATTTTATAAAATTTTAAAAATCTCGAAATATTGTTTATGGATTTTTATGAAATTTACACATTTTTCAGGTAAAAGTGTACTTTAAAATGAAAATAAAATTATTAAAAAAAAAATTAATTTTTAAATAAAAAAATTAAAAAAAAATTTTTTTTTAAATTTTTTGTTTATTTTCTCCTCTCTGACAAAAATGTTATTAACATATATGGATTCCTTATGAATTCACCTTTAATTTAATAAAAAAAATTGATGGAGACTCAATTGGTTCTGAAGATATTGAAGTTTTTGTAAAAAAAGTGTCGCCGCGCCATAGCACTATACTGCACAAGTCGCGTAGTACGTTACCGCAGTCGTGCATACCCAGTGTGCAAAGTTACAGAATAATTCTATAACTATTCTAGAACAAAAAGAATAAGTTCTGTAACTGGTGATGAACAGGCAGGTCAAAATGTCGTCCCTCTGGAGGCACAAAATAGGAACCAAAGTCTGTAACAATTCTAGAACAAAACTAGAACATTGTTTTAGAACAAATATATAACAATTCTATAACAAAAACGATTTATCATAAATAATACCCAAGCAGAAATTTAATAGTTGCATAGAACAAATAAATGTTTATGAGTATGAATAAAAATATAAATAAATAATAGAATATCATTTTTTGCAATAAGTTTTTAAAAAATATTTTTCTTATTTTCTTTAATAATTTAAACAGACTATCTTATTTATTTAAATTAATGACTAAATTATTATTATCATTGTTAATAATTGTTTAAACTTATACTTTATGTAACAATATTCAGAATTATACAATATACACAGAACACTTAAAACTAAGAATGAAAAATTTCCCACGCACGGTGGATCGAAACCTACAAGTAACACTACCCAAGTGTCATACGCCGATTTTTTTGAAACTTGGTTTTACTACTAAAAAATCGATAAATATTTGACACGTATTTCTCTATATCGGTCCGTTTTGAGTTTTAAGGGTAGAAAACACTCTTTTAATTTTTAAGGGATGAAATCAGTATCTCAGAAAATACTCTTTAGATTTCAATGAAACTTGTTACTCGGGGGTTTTCGGGGTCGCTGATTAAGAAAATGAAGTCAGATTTTAAAAATTTAAAATGTCGGATCCAATATGGCGGCCATTAAAATTAAAAATCAATCAGATTTGCTTGAAAATCACCTCTTGGGGGTTTCCGAGGTCGCTGATTACTATTTTGATGTCACTTACTTTATTCTTTAATTACTGACAAAAGTTGAAGTTTATCTTTTCTTTCTTTTTAGTTGAAATTTTACTGCACAAGTTTGCTAGTTTGCTTTTCTCATCGATTAAAGAATTTCATCTTTGGTCAGTGTTTAGAAAAATCTCTATAAGTTTAAAATGTTCACGATTATTACAAACTGTTTTGATAGACTAGAATATAATATTGATTCATTCATCACAAATAATAAACAATCTCCTGCAAAGTACCTATAATTTAATTGAGAAATCCATAAATACAAAATAGCAATAATTGATCTGTATGATATTTAATGCTACAATAATAGAAGTGTGTATCCCGCTACAATCATTCCTGATTCTAAAATTGATATTAATTGAGAATATTTTTAAATTGATGTAATAAATTGAAAATTGTCGTAGATATTAAATAAAAAATGTTGTTGAATTTTAGCGTTTAGGTAAGGCTGGCATGGGCGAATTTCCTTTTTTTACGGTTAGGGGAATTCTCGTCAAATTTGTTCACAGAAAGATGTTGTGAAACTCTTAAAAGGGCAGATTGAATTTTTTTTACTTAAGGGTGTCCGGTTTACCCGCAAGAATTAAGGAAAAATTAAAATTAACCCTTATGGGGAACTGCATGGGGAACCAACGCAATCTTTAATTCTGCGGTATTGTCGTTGAGCGGGGGGTGGTACGTGGCAGTGAGGCGGACGATAGGGGCCTTTGAGTTGACATCGTGTTTAGAAGAGAATTGACAGGCAGGCGGTGGGGGACCTAGGGAGGCTGCAGAATAGCTTCCTTCCTTCTCCTTCTGGCTGCTGGTCGAGGCTTGTAGTATGGAAAGATGGGAAATGGGTGTAAGGAGAAAAATTAAGCAGACTTGCGTGAAATTCAAGTTAGCTTTTATTAATCTTGGCTCGAACCGGTACCTCCCACTCCAGGCAATGAGAAGTCGGATACGGTTGTCGAAGTACATTAATTCGGTGATCCGCTTATATCTATTCGCTGAGCGAAGTCATATTCGCACGAATCGTTTACGTGCACCACACAGCACTTCATGTAATTAGATATTGAAATACACAGAAAAAAACTGAACTCAAAATGAGTCGGAAAAGTGACTCATTATGAGCTGCAACAAAAATGAGTAGGGCAGATGGCGCCACGTTCTATGTCGTTTAACATGGACTCATTTTGAGTTGCAACAAAAATGAGTCCAAGTTTTTTCTGTGTATGCATTGCTTTACCGGTAAGTGGCCGAGAACAGGCGCCACCTACGGTGAAAATACCGTAATGTCGCTCATTTTTCCGGATCGATCAAAAAATTAAAAGTGAGGAAATATCCCTCACGTCAAACCACAGGGTTGATCGATTAAGAAAGATGGAGCGGTACAACCGAAGATTAAAAACTAATGTTATTTATAATGTATGACACGTCGATGAGCTGGGACCATTCACGTCGGTCGTCTCTACTAAACCTGGAGGGGTGAGAAGGACTTCCCTCGATGAGCTGGGACCATTCACCTCGGTCGACACTACTCAACCTGGAGCGGTGAGGAGGACTTTCCTCGACGGACTGGGGCCATTCACTTCGGTCGCCTCTACTCAACCAGGAGTGGTGAGGAGGTCTTCCCTCGATGTCGTTACAGTAGAATTTTCTCTAGGTCTTCTTCGTCGGCGAATCGGAGGATTACTAGACTGATTCACTGGACCGATTACCGCTTTTTCCTTGGGCATTCTCTACGGCGGATCAGGGGTGAAATAAACTGTTTTAGTTTTGACCGTCTGGTTCAACGGGGTTTTTGTGGTCTACCTCTTCGGAGAATCAGAGGGATGCGAAAAATTGTAGTGTTGACCATCTGGTTCAACTGGGGTTCTTCGTGGTCTACCTCGTCGGCGAAATCGGAGGGACATGAACTGGATCCTCTAGCGTAGTAACTATCTTTTTCCTCAGTCATCCTCGTCGGCGAATCAGAGGCGCTGCAGGATAGATGTGGGTCACTATGGGATTTGAAGGAAGCCTACTCTTAGGCCGTTCTCGACAACTAGTAATTGTTGGAGAGTGGGGGCAATTGTTGCTGATCTCCTGATCGGTAAGAGTGACTGTCCGGGGTTTCGCTGGCCATAATTGTGACGCGTGAGCTTTTGTTGTTCGGTTGAACAGGTTTAGTTCATACACTTTCCCTTGTGGATGACGTATAATAGAGTAAGGTCCTCTTCTTAATGGAGCTAATGAGGCGTTGAACTGCTTCGAAGCGTCTGATAACTGAAAGTTTCTCAAATATACGAGACCACCCGGTTTATAAGGAGAAATATCCGTCGGAGTCGTGGCGGCACTTAGATATTTTACCGTGATTTTCTCTGGCTTGAACAACTCTGTCCTTTGGATGTTGATAAGTTGAGAGTGGGAGTGTCCAATCAACAGGTCTATTTAAATTGTGTCCCAAGAGAATCTCACTGGGTGTGAGACCGGTAGCTGCATTTTTTCTCTTCACAGCAGTAATAAGAACGAATGTTAAACGGCTTATAAAGTAATAATTTGATTTCGTGGACCATACAATTGGTTTGAGTCAGGGGACCCACAGGGTTAACGGTTTCCCGAAATCGAAACGAAACATTTAGAATTAATGTTCGGTAATCTGTCAGAATGTCAGATACCGTCTTAATAAACTAGGATCAAGATTCTCTACCGAAAAGGAGGGAGTGTGATTTCCGAAATAATTGGTACCTCGGTTTTGTTTTCCAATATGGATACATCGGCGAAATCGGTCGTAGACTTCTTGGTGCTCTTCTATCCATGGGATTGGAAAGGGCCTAGCGGAGTAAGCATGCAAAATCTGCCCCCGCTCAAAAAAATTTGAAATTCTTGTTACATGTTGGCAACATTAGGATAAAATTTTTCACCAAATATTTTTTCAAAAAATGTATTTTTGTAAGAGTTATGGAGGGGGAAAGAAAAATCAAAAATTTGTTTTTTCTCGAAAACCACTGGATCGATTTTAATGAAATTTATGTGTTTTATAAATTCATAAGAGAAATTTAAAAAAAAAATTTCAAAAAATTTTGCCCGAAAAAAACCAAAAAAAAATTTTTTTAATTTTCAAAAAAAAATTTTTTGGTCTTATTTTAGAGATACTACTTTGGAATTTTTACTGAAAATTCTCCTAAATGTGTACTTTTAAGAAATATTTTTCTCGATTTTTTTTATTGGGTACCACATAGTTAAAAAAATTAAAATCCTAGCTAGCGCATCATTCCGGCTAAAGCACAATGTATTCAGTAACTGATTATTTTTAAATTTGCTTGAAATTTAGTAATTATGCGTTTCTGGGGTCACTCAGTACGAATGTAATATTAAATTTTCAAAATTCAAAATGACTTGGTACATTTTGCTTTAGCCGGAATGATGCGCCAGCTAGGATTTTAATTTTTTTAACTATGTGGTACCCAATTAAAAAAATCGACAAAAATATTTCTTAAAAGTACACATTTAGGAGAATTTTCAGTAAAAATTCCAAAGTAGTATCTCTAAAATAAGACCAAAAAAATTTTTTTTTGAAAATTAAAAAATTTTTTATTTGTGTTTTTTTTATTTTTTTTTGGCAAAATTTTTTGAATTTTTTTTTTAAATTCCTCTTATGAATTTATAAAACACATTAGAAACATCTCTTCTTTAGAATTTGCAATCTAGATTACCCGAGAATATTTAGGGCAACTCCTTTTTACTTATTCCACTCTCACGGTAACTGGTTAATTTATTTAACTGTAAGGGAAAGAGAGGCAAGTCGGTAGAGGCCAAATCAAAAAGAACTTAACTTATTTAGTCGTTAAATTCAAGAGTAACAAAAATTGGAACGGATATTTGTAGAGTAGATACACTTGAAGATAAACTAATGGGTGGACAGCAGAGCCTCGAGTTGCCTTTTTTTGCTAGTTTCCCTGTTGGTCGGATGAAGTCTGCTGTTCAGGGGAAGCTCGTTTGGGGTAATCACGGGTTTACCGAATGTGAAGTCCCACATAAGGGAAAATGATTTCGAAGGCTGCCTGATGTATGTCTTGAGAATCCAGGGATGAGATCATTGTATGCTGGCGGTGAAGTTCTCTCAGCTGCAGGTGGACGGTATCCAGAAGGCTGAGTTCCGGACGGTCCTGGTGTCGGTTCTTCCGTTCACCGAGATATCGTAGAATGAGGAGGGCGGGTATTTACAAATCCCGCAAAATCAGATTGATCAAGAAGAAAATTTGAAATTGAGGTATTATTAGGAGGTGTTCGTTCAACAGGCATTATTTTTCACCTTTGAAACGAAAAACGAAAAATTGTTAAAGGAGAGCGCTACCAGATTTAATTGGTCTGAACCATTGGAGGTTTAAAAGAAGAAAAGCTCCACAGGGTGGTGAAAAGAAAATTTTTTTTAACAATGTACACTACAGGGGGTGGTTGGAATTTTTATTTCGAGCTGTCACACAGGGGAGGGTGACTTAGAATTTTGTACGTACCACAGGGGGAAGTTAGCATTTCATTTTAAGCTAAGTCCCACAGGAGAGAGTGACTTAGAAATTTTTTCCACAGGGGGAAGAAAATATTTTTGTCCAACGCCTTCGTGGAAATAGAACTATTGTACGCTAGGCACCAATGGAGGAATGTAGTATATTTCCCCACTGGTGGTTTGGCCAGTGGAGAAATGAAGTCATTTCCCCACTGGTGGTGGAATGAGAAATTGATTAATCGATTTTTTATTTTATATTAGAATTAGAACATTTTAGGAACAGAATTTTGAGGACACTCTGGAGATCTTTAGGGACACTTTCAAAATATTCATTTTTGAAAAATTTTTTTCCAAAATTTTTTTTTAAATTTTTTTTTCTATTTTTAGATTTTTTTCAAAATTTTTTTCAAAATTAGATTTTGTTTCACTCTCAGTTATTGCTATAACATCATTGTAATATTTTGATTTTGATAAATAATGAGTAAAGTCAACTTAAAATTTTGAAAAATTAATAGTTTAAATTTATTATTTATAAAAAAATTTTTTTGCAGTTGTTGGACAAAATAGTATGTGCAACTTGTGGAGAACAGCGATTTTCGCTCGCTCGATTGCTGCGCGCGCTACGCTTGCGCAGCAAACTTCGAGCTCGCGAGAAATCGCCCTTGTTCTCCACTCGTTGCACAATTTACTATTTTTTTAAAATAATTGGTTTTAAAAACGGAAAAATTATTTTCCTTACTGGAGAGCATTTGAGAAAAGAAAAATTAATTTCTTTAAAGAAGAGCATTTGAGACAACAGGGTGGGTAAAAGTAACTTTTTTAATTCGTGCCCCACGTTGGGCGCCATTTTGACATGGGCGAATTTCCTTTTTTTACGGTTAGGGGAATTCTCGTAAAATTTGTTCACAGAAAGATGCTGTAAAACTTTTAAAAGGGCAGATTGAAATTTTTGTACTTGAGGGTGTCCGGTTGACCCGCGAGAATTTAGGAAAAATTAAAACTAACCCTTATGGGGAACTGCATAACTGTTAGTAATTATTGACAATTGTTGATAGAATATAACTGCAAGATATTTGTGGAACTTTTATTCATGTTAATGTCATAATTATTCATTCAGCACTTTTTTTTAAATTACTAACGAAATTTAACTACCATTCGACTATCGTTAATTTTGATCATCTGACTTCATTTTCGTAATCAGCGACCCCGAAAACCCCCGAGTAACAAGTTTTATTGAAATCTAAAGAGTATTTTCTGAGATAATAATTTCATCCCTTAAAAATTAAAAGGGTGTTTTCTACCCTTAAAACTCAAAACGGGCCGATATAAAGAAATACGTGTCAAATATTTTTCGATGTTTTAGTAGTAAAACTAAGTTTCAAAAAAATCGGCGTATGACACTTGGGTAGTGTTACTTGCTAGACCTAGAGGACACAAGTCGAATACGCATACCGCATAGCCACGCAAGCTTGGAAGTGATTTTACTTCAACTTCCTTTTGAATTATGGGACCGTTATGTGCAGTGCTAAAATTGTAAATTGAAATGTAGCATACTTAATAAAAAAATAACTATATATGGGGCATTCCAGGCCAAATCGGAAATTATTTTGCTTTTGGATCTCAAATTTTTTTTAAATATTTTCTTTCTTTTAGTACTCTTTGAAATGAGCTATCTTGAATTTTTTAAAATTTTTTCAGAAAGCGGTTCAGGAGACACACTCAAATCTCGCTATAACGACCTTCTCTATAACGAGCGCTCTCTATAACGAGGGCTCTGTCTCTCGGTATAGCGAGAAAAATTTCCTCCCGATTACCCCCACTATTTATAAACAAATGCACATTCAGATGGTTTAAATTTGGTTAAAATCAATTTTATTTATATAAAATAAAAATAAAAAAGTCATAAAAAGTCACTTCTTATTTGAAATTATATCAATGAGTCGAACATCTTCAAAATTTTAGCTTATATAAATTTTCTGTTTGTCAAAGTTCAAATTAAACTAGGTTACGTTTGTAATTTTGACTTTATGTAAATTGTAAACACTAAAAAAATGAATCGGTCAAAAATTGATCAAATTGGATGTTTTTATAATGAAAAGTTTTGTTTTCACACGTAGTTTTAAATAAAAATATTTTTGAGATGCAAAAGCAAAATAATTTCCAAATTGGCCTGGAATTCCCCATATATATATATAAATTTTTTTATTACGAATAATAATATATAATTATGCTATAAATAATAACAAATTTTAATTAATTAGTTAATAATAATAATTTATTATTGTATTTTTATGATATACCTATTAATTAATAATTGATAATAAATTAATTAAATATTTGATATTATTGTTGGTGAATAATGTTTTTAAAAATCTTGAAAATTTATGCAAGCTGACAGTGAAAAATTATTTAATTTTTCACGAATCATCGATACGAGTCTTTCTAAGTATCTAAATTCAAAAGATTTTTTGTAATTCATGCAAAAACACGGCTGCACTCTACACTTGTAAAATACTTTTATAAAATTTAATAATAACATCTTTCCGTGTAGTGAAAATAAACACGAGTTTATAGTGAAAGAACAGTTATATTAAATTTTTGTAACAGTGTTCTAGAACACTGTAGGAACAATGTTACTTCAAATTTCTATAACTAATTTAGAACAAATGTTACATGTCTGTTATAGAACAGATACAGAACAACTGTTCCAGAACAAATTAAGAACAAAGCTCTAGAACTGTTCTATAATAAAATTGTAACACTTATTCTAGAACACTGTTCTTTTTTTGGTCTAGAACAATTATAGTACGTGCACACTGGGTAGCTGCTGTAACTATGACTATTTTTTACAAAAACTTCAATATCTCCGGAACCAGTTAAGTCTCCATCAATTTTTTTTATGAAATTAAAGGTGAATTCATAAGGATTCCAAATATGTTAATAACATTTTTGTAAGAAAAATAAATAAACAAAAAATTGTTTGAAAATTTTTTTTTAATTTTTTTATTTAAAAATTAATTTTCTTTTAATAACTTTATTTGCATTTTAAAGTACATACTTTTACCTGAAAAATGTATAAATTTCATTAAAATCCATAAACAATATTTCGAGATTTTCAAAATTTTATAAAATTAATATTAAAATTCAAAATGGCGTATTTTCAACAATTTTGAATTTTTTTTGAAAAAATTTGGGGGAAAGAAGTTTCTTATATAGAACTATAATCCCACGAAGTTTTGCGAAAATCGGCATACCATTTGCAAATCGTGATATTTCTGACGTGAAATGCCTCAAGAGTTAAAAATGAAAGCAACTAATTTTAATTTAATTATAAAATTGAACTAAAGTTAAATTTTTTAAATCTTTGCAATGTGGGTATTAAAGAACCACTCTCTTATAAAATAAATGAGCGAAACGATTTTACAGTACAATAATACCGTGCGACCAAGCAAAATCAAATTTAGAAAATAAATCAATGGGAAATCTGTTATTGAATTTGGGCAATTTTTAATGTGTGGTTGAATTGTTTCAAAACAATATTGATCAATATTTTAAACACTTTATGAGTTGGTTTGCTGAAAAACAAGTTAAAATTCCTTGAAATCAAAGAGAGACATAAAAATATAATTATTTACAATATTGAAGATATTGAGAATAACAGTGTGAATCTTCGTGAGACTATAACCAAAATTTTCGAACAAGCTGAAATTCATATCCCAGCTGAAAGTTATGAACGAATCACGAGATTGGGGAAAATCATTGGAAGTAGACCTGTCTTGATTTCTTTTAACTCTTCGTCACATGTAAGAGAAATTTTTGCTCATATGAGTGCCCTTCGTTCATTAAATATCTCAATCTCAAATGATTACACTCCTGAGCAGAGAGAAACTCGGAAACAACTAAAGGATTTTCAGCAGAAACTGTCAGAAGAAGGAAAATCTTCCAAAATCAAGGGAGAAGGCCTTCTTATTGAAAATAAATATCACGCATTGCAATCATTGCAAAAAATGCTTCCCGAAAAAGAAAACGAAACTTTTTATTCTGATGGTGAGGAATCTACTATTTCTCGTGGATCAACGGGTTCTAGAAAAAGAAATCGCACACCAAGATCAGATATCAACAAGAAAAAGAAGTTTACAAAAACAAAGGAGGTGAAAGATAATGGTACCCTGAAATCTTTTTTCATCGAAAAACCCCCGTCCAACAACAGCGTCAAAACAACATAAATACAAATGACTCTTCAAAGGCACCTTCCCGAATTATATTTTGGAACTCAAGAGGTTTCAATAATTTCAAGGATATTTTGGACAGATGTACAGATAATGATATCATCTGTGTTAGTGAGACATGGCTGCAGACACCACCACAATTGCGTTTTTTTAACTATAAATTTGATGCACATACAATCTACAGTGAGGCAACTAGAGATTCATCGAGAGGAAGAGCGAAAGGAGGTTTATTCATCACATACCCAAATAATCTTCAAATAGAAACATTATATAAAACAGAAAATCTAATATTTGTGAAAGTGAATTATGAAAGTTATGAAATAATTATTGGTTCGGTGTATCTCAATCCGATTCTCGATATTAATGTGTCTTTATCTGATCTAAGTGAGAAGATTTATGATGTCGCATTGAGATACCCAGAAAGCTGTATAATAATTGGAGGTGATTTTAATTGTAAAATTGGAAATTTAAACCAACTTGAAAAAGAAGTAATAGGTAATAACACACGCATTTTAAATAATAGATCCAGTTTACTCTCAGAAGAGAACATAAGAGGAAAAAAGTTAGTAGAATGTTTTGAGATGAATGGTCTGTTTGTTTTGAATGGTAGAAGTGTGAGTGACCTCCCGGCTCAATGTACTTTTTTAAACAGGAACGGTACGTCTGTTATTGATTTGGCATGGGTAAATACTTTATCGTTGCAAATTGTCAAAGATTTTGAAGTTATGAAGGTCACGACAGGGTCGGACCACTTTCCGATTGTAATAACTCTGTGCGATAATGTAAATATAAAAAATAAAAACAGTTTTGTTTCACCTTATTATATTTGGAAAGATGAAAAAAAGCTAGAATATCAAGAAAAAATTGAATACCCCTCGGACGGAAACATTGGTTTTGGAAACCTATCTATTGACGATTTATCAACTAATTTGCTAAATTCTATAAAAAAGGTAGCTTCTGAACTGAATATGTATAAAACCCCGAATAAAAGATTTGTTTTGCCAAATCGATGGTTTAATGAGGAATGCAGGAATGCTAAATTTGAACTAAAAGAGCTTTTAAAAAAATGTAAAAAAAATCAATTCAAACAGGAATCTGTCATAAAATATTTAGATAAAAAGAAGGATTTTAATAAACTCTTAGCAAATAAAAAAGTCAATTATAGGGACTCGTTGTTAAACGATTTAGTAAATGCTAAAGACTCTAAAAGATTCTGGGAAATAATTAATAGTATGCAATTTAAAGGTGCGAGGGTGGATGCTATAGACTTGGAGACATGGGAAAAATTTCTGAGATCTCTTTATCCACCAATAGATTTGAACTCGTATTCAATTCTAAATAACGATATAAATAATCCCCATCTTGATTCAGAAATATCAATAAACGAAATCATTTTGAGTTTAAGGAAATGCAAAAATGGTAAATCACCGGGACCAGATAAAATACCCTATGAATTTTTTAAGAATTTGCCTGGTAATTTAATTTTGTATCTATCATCATTATTTAATAAGATAATGGAAAAAGAACAAATACCTAAGTCTTGGGCTGAAACCTTTGTCACAATGATACATAAAAAAGGTATATTGACTGACACCTCAAATTATCGTCCCATAGCGTTGCTTAATTGTATCTGTAAAATTTTCATGCAAATTCTTTCTCTGAGATTGAATAACTGGGCAGAGAGTACGTTCAGGTCGAAAATATGTTCAAGACAGTGAATATAGAGGTTGATTGGGATCTTTTATCATTAAAAAAAAATAGAGATATTTTAATAAAAGAATATAAACAAAGACTGCATCAATTGGATTTTGAAAGAGCACAATCATCCTCTTCACTGGTAATTTTTCCTCACTTGGTTCTTCGAAAAGGTCCTCAGAAATATTTAAACATTGACAATCTACCTCTTAAATTCAAAAAAAATTTTGCTCAACTCCGAATGATAAATAGATTTCAATCAAGAATAATAATAAACAAAAACTCATACAAACTAGAATCAGGTAAATATTGCAATTTTTGTTTCCAGGATATATCTGATTCAGAATATTTATTTCATTTATTAACAACTTGTCAAAATTTTAAACAAGAAAGAAAACTATACATTAGCGAAAATTGTGAAGCCATAACAATGAGAGATAAAATTTTGGATGTTTTTGAGGACCCTAATTTAACAATAGCAAAAAATGTAGCGAGATTTATTTATAAGATTTTTGAACAATGCAGCGAGTGATACAGATCTTTACATATTGTTCTCTAGATGTTAAGCATAAAACAAAACAAAAATAATAGCGATTCTTTTGTAAATGAAACTCCTTTGTATGAATCAGTTTGATTCTAAATCAAATAAATATATTATTATTATTAAACACTTTATGATAACAGGCAATAACTTTGCAATTAAATTTATTCAATTGAATAATTTTAATAGCTACAAGTGGATTTCAATATGCTGAAACAATATCTGTTTATTTTTTAAAGTAATCAACTATTTTTATTATGTTTTATATCTTTGAAATAAAATCATTTTTCTCCATTGAATGAACTGTTTATTAAACTAAAATGAAAATTAATTGAAAACCTTTTTCTGATTAAGGCAAAATATTTTATCTGCATGTTTTACAAAGAAATAAAAAAAATTCTTTCTTTTATCGTAAATTGAGCAACTTTTCTGAACAAACTCAAGGGAACATTAAGTAAAGAAGGGCAGATTTGGACGTATTTTTAAAGTTGTACGAATCGCGGAAAGCGGTTTGTTAAGTTATGAACTTCGTTCCCGAGAGGGAGAAGGAGGAGAGAGGGTTTCCATAACTTTCGAAAAAATATCTGTCGGGTGAATATAAAAGCATGAAAATCCCTATCGCAATAGTCCACCAAAAAACGCTATATTACATTTTGTTTCCACTTCCGTTTACCGTGTGTATTTTTATCTCTGTCAAATATACATTTGTTACTTTCATATGTGAGGCATTTTACGTGAAATGTCCTAAGTTGAAATTTCAACTTCTTGAAAAAAATTAAAACTCAGGGAATTTGTTGTTCTATCAAGTAGAAATGTGCCCCAAAAAATATTTTTGATTTTTTCGAAAATTTGGAGGGGGTAGAGGGGGGGTCAATTTGACCAATTTTGCTAACACCGGCTATTTTGTGAACTTTTTCTGAACATACTTGTAATGGGAAAAATTTTTTAGAATATGTTTCTAAAAGGTTTTTTCGTCCTCTTTCCAATGGTGTATTTTATTTTTTAATATTTTAAAAATTTACCCTAATTTTTGATAATTAATATTTAATTTTCAATTTCCCAAAAATCGGTCCGCTTTTTTTTAAATAAATTATTGCAAACGAAAGCTGAGGTTTTTTCCTATCGGCATGTAAATTTTCAGAATGCCCTTTTTTGTTTTTGAGTTATTAAATTTCAAAGAATAAATTAAGTCGCGGTTGCATTAAGCAGCATGGCAACCGGCGCACAGTGGGAACAAATGCTTTTTTTGGGACAAAATCGTAGAACTTCCGTTAGGATCAAGATTTTTAAAAAATTCAAATTGGAGGTGACAGCTGGATTCTTCTAGAATAGAGGAAAAATACTGAGAATTTCGAAAAAAAATGTTTAACCTATAAAAAATTATTATTACTGCAACGGTTTTGGATAAAATTCACATTTTTACGTTCCCAGAAAGAGGATAATGCTTCTTTTTTGTTCATTCTGAGATATTTTATAATTTTTGATGTGCTTTTAACAAATTTGAGGTTACAATTCCAAATTTCAAAATGGCTTACTAATATGAAATATCTATAAATTGAGTGAGAATCTATAATTTAAAGGTTTCTTGGCTTACTGTAAATGAATTGGATTGTTTATTTACACATTTTAAAATGGACGATCCAATATGGCCGACTGCAGAAACAACAGGATTTTATTTTTAGATGAAATCATAGAAATTCTGACAGGATAAAGATTTTCATATAATTCAAATTGAGGGTAAAATATTATTTCTTGGAAAACAGAAGAAAAATATAGAGAGTGGTGATAAAATATATTTAACTTATAAAAATTGTCCACAAAAATGACAGTTTCCAATTAAACATAATTTTTTCCTTCCCAGAACCAGAAAAATGCATGTTTTTTATTAGTTCTAAGATATTTTATAAATTTTGATGCGTTCTTAACAAAGATAAAGTTCTATTTCCAAAAATCAAAATGTCGGAATCAAAATGGTTGAGTAAAATGTAAAATATCTATACATTAACTTCGAATCCATAATCTAAGTTTTTGTTTGCTTACTTCCAATGATTTTGATTATTCAGTTATTGGGAATCGACATGGGGGCGTGGTCTATCCAAAATAGCGACGAAGAGACCCCAAAATACCGCGAAAAGCAGGTGAATTAAAAAAAACGTGAATATGTTACTGGAATTACAAAATATTTGCACTTGGATCAACAATATCACTTCTAACAGAAATATAATTCACTTTCTATTATTGGTTGACTAATTAAATTTCGACAATTCACTGCGTTTTGCTAGTGAAATGGGGTATAACAATAGTTTGTTTTTTCACCACCAGATAACGTCTGGTTTATGTCGATTCCCAATAGAATTCAAAATGGCAGATTTAATATGGGTAAGCTAAATTGGCCAACTCGAAATGATCGTAATGAAAATTGCTACTTACACCATTTTCACTCGTAGATAAAGAATGTATTGTCCAATTTCTATTTACGGCAACGAATCTGAAGCTGTGTTAGAATTTCCTATACTTCTGTGACTGATATCAGACATATTACTATTTTTTGTTTCTCTTTAATTGACATTAGAAGTTAGATTTTGTGGTTAAAAATTTGATTAATTTTAAATACAGATAGAAATAGTTTTAGTATCATCTTATTATTATAGCTTTTATGATTTTAAATATTTGTTTACTTGTGAGTCTTTAACAATGCCAGGTAAATGATTAGAGGTAAGATCTTTCAATTTTTTTCTTGTTTAGAGGAATGTCAAATTAAGCCTATAACTGAAATTCTTTCTTTCTTAAGATGGATAAGATAAATATTAAGAAGGCATCTGGAAAAAGAGGTCGCCCACCAAAGAAATCAAAAATTAGCATAAATACAGGGAGAAAGAAAATTAGTATAAATAGTTCTTGCAAGAAAACAAAATACAGACGAGCTCAGGAGCTAGCAGCTTCAGTTGACAATAATGTTACTGTTTTGGAAATGGCATAAAAAATAAGTAAAAGTAAAGTTTCTTCAAATTCGGAATGTTCAAGTTCAAATACTGAAAAGGAAAATCTTAAAATAAATGATACTTAATTACGTCATTCAAATGATTCCGCATTAGCATTTTATTTAGAAAACAATTACAGCAAGAGCACTTACTCCTCTTTAGTGAAAGATTCTAGACAGAAAGGCAGTAGAGTATATCCTTCGTATAGAAAAGTATTTGAAGAAATGGTTGAGTGTCAGCCACAAAATTACCAGTCTTCCGAATTCTAATGTTTTGTCCCAATGCAGAATCTGTTAAATAAAAGTGCAGAGCGATTATGTGAAGCTGTGGTTCAAGATTCTAAAAGTTCTGTGATAAATTTAGAGCTAATGCACGGAAAAAAGAATAGCACAAGAGATGTGCCAAACAGTAGGACAAGTCGTGTGCATTAATTCAGCGCGTCTGGTGTGCCTTGTTGGAACAGCAGACATACTTAGTTTGGCGCAGGCGCTGTGCTTTACAGCTTGTACATTTTATAAGCACAGCGTCTGCACCGAAAAAGTTTGTCTGCTGTTCCAAAAAGGCACACCAGACGCGCTGAATTAACGCACATGACTTGTCCTACTGTTTGGCGCATCTCTTGTGCTATTATTTTTTCCGTGTGGTTACACTGGGCATGGATATTTCAAGTGGGCATACGAACCCTCAACAGAAATATCAAGAAATGGAGTGTGAAAATGTGAATCCTCATCAATCTCTTTTCATTAGTCACTTGATTATAGTACAATTAAAAGACGTAGTAACAAGTACGAATATTTGGATTAATCCTACTCCCCAGAGTGTTAGATTTTGCAGACCTTTAAGGATAGCTATTGAGAAAGAGGATAATGAAACAACACAGAACGAGTTTCATCGTCTCAGTAAAGAAATTGAAGGACTTTCGCCACATTGCTTTAAAATTCATAATGGTAGTAGAGTAAAAGTAAAATTCATCGTATTCCAATCCTTGTTTGATGGCAAATGCCTTAACACAATAGTAAGAACTAAAGCTTCCAGTCGTTGTCCTATGTGTCTGAAAACTACACACGAATTTGGAAAAAATTGTGATTTTACTGCAAACGTTTCGTCTCTAAGACATGGACTGGGTTTGTTGCATTGTGAAATCAAGTCAATGGAATACTTATTGCATCTATCCTATCGCTCAGAACTAAAAGTTTGGGATATTCGAAAAGAATTAAAAGGTATGATTAAAAGAGTTGAAAGTTTGTCAGACAACTTACAGCAAAGTATGAAAAAGTAATTATCTTCTAAATAAAACATTTTGTGTGATAAAATTTTTAACTACACTGTAAAAAATTTGGGAGTTAACGGTTGTTGGAATTGGGAGTTAAAATTTGGGACTTAAAAATCAACTCTCACAGGAGAGTGAGTCTCATACTCGCTATGTTGCAGAAGAGTGGAGACTGAAGAATTAAGCTTTAACTCCTTAAAGGATGCAAATTTTATAGAACTCGGTTGGGAGTTTCATTTTTTACTCCCTTCTTTTAACAGTGTATAAAATCGAAGAAATTTCACTTTTGTTATAAAATGTTTTTCCTGATGCACACCATACAATTCCGAAGGGGATCATGATTTCTAGAATATTTCATATTTGTAGAATAATAGCGTTTCCTGGATTAATTTTAAGAAATTCTTAAAATTATAGAAACGGTATTATCCACAAAACTGTTTTGTTTGTAACGTATGACCCCCTCAGGTTTGGTGTGATATTAAACAAGTAATTGAAAAGAATTACATACATAAGAAAAAACAATTTTTAAGTGTAATTTTAAATTCAGATCAACATGACGAAAGAAAATGTGAAGTACAGAAGAGGGTTTATGAAGAAATTGGTGTAAGAGTTGACCAAATTTTGCAAGGCCATGGAACAACAAATACGGGAAATGTGGCTCGCAGATGCTTTAATAACCCTAAAGGATTTGCTGATGCTTTAGGTCTAGATCCTCAGTTTGTTACTAATATAGCTTCCATTTTGCTACTATTTAAAAGCAAAAAGCATTTAAATTTGCAAGAACTCCGAAAATTTGCCAAGGAAACTTACAAAATGAATTACGCTCTCTATCCATGGTCCAGAATGAGTCCAACTGTCCATAAACTCCTTCAACATGGATGCGATATTGCAGAACAATTTCCTTTACCCATGATTTATTTTAGCGAAGACGCGTTAGAATCCTGGCATAAATACTATAGAAAAAATATGAGGACACATTCACGCCAGCATAACAGAACATGCAGGATCTTGGATGTTTTTAATCAAGCAATCTATTTTAGTGATCCAAAAATCTCAATGATTCTTATTCACAATCGGCAAAAACAAAAGGAAACTGAAGTTCCGACTTCTTTAAATGTTTTTCTTGAAAAAAGGTAAAAATATTTATAAAATACCTATAAATAAAATTTACAAAGTTTTAATTAAGATCAATAATAATAATAATAATAATAATAATAATAATAATAATAATAATAATAATAATAATAATAATAATAATAATAATAATAATAATAATAATAATAATAATAATAATAATAATAATAATAATCTCCGCCGATGGTTGTCCACTACCGAACATCATCGATGTCTTTGACGTGCTGGGAGAAGTGGATGCTTATCCACTGCCAGACATAATAGACATGATGGATATGTTCGGTAGACCTTGTCGTGGTGGCGGGGCTTTTCACTAAAGGGCAACCAACAGGGTGGTTCCCTGATTCTAAAACCAAAAAAAATGAATGAAATGGATAAAGATTCAAATAAATTACTCCAAGCGGGTACCTCAAATGAGGGTAATCCCGTCACCGATTCTGATCGGGTTCAAGCCCCGGTAGTCGGTGCAGACGGCTCCAAGGATTTTGGAGGGAGCCAAATAAAAAATTCTGAGGATGTGGGACTTAGCAGATTCGAACAAAATGTTTTAGAACAGGTCGATCTGATCCCAATAATCCTGGATAGTATGTGGCGTGCTTGCAGAAAGCAAAAAAACATTAGCAAGGATGTTAAGGATGGAATGGTGGCAATGGAGAAGGTGCACGAGGTGCTTTGCAGAAACCTGCGATTTATACCTAAGCCCTTCATTAGCCCAAGCAAACCAAGGTCGAATCCTGAAACTCCTAGATCGATGTCGCACGCCACATCCAGCGAGAGCAAGTCCATCGACCCAAGGAAGCGCCCTAGAGAGTTTGAAGGTCCGGAGACTGATTCTTCTGTGACCACTCCCAAGGGTAAGAGGGTTAAGAGCAAGGAGACCAAGGCAAACCCTACTGTTATGGAGACGGAGGTGAGTAAGGCTGCTTCGGCCAGGGTTGCTTCTTATTCGGAGGCAACTGTGGCAAATAAGCCTGAAAACGAAAAAGACTTTGAAACCGTCTCCAATAGGAAACGGGAGGCCCGTAAGAAAAAGGCCTTGAAGAAAGCGGAGGAGAGGGAGCGACTTCAGAAGCGCCCCCCCAAAATTAGAACAACGGAGGCAATAAAAATTGTGGCCCGGAATCCAGAGACCTACCATGATCTCATAAAACTGGCAACAACTTCGGTAAAGCCAGAGGAAACTGGAACAGAGATTGTGAAAATTAGGAGAACTCTTAAAAGAGAGGTTCTTGTTGTTGTGAAAAAGGGGGGTGAAACTTCAAAGTTCGCTCAGAATCTTACCTCCGTTCTTCTGGACAAGGCCGAGGTTACGGCTCTTGTCAGTAAAAAGACCCTCGAAATTCGAGATCTTGACGAAACAACTTTAGAGGAGGACGTTTTAACCGTCTTAAAGCAGAAGTTGCAAAAGCCCGAATTAGAGGTGACTTGCCGACTTCTGACACGTTTTGGTGGTACGAAAGTGGCACTAGTACGCTTGAGTGAAACGGACAGCGAGAGTCTGCTTAAGCTGGGCAAAGTGCGTATTGGCTGGATAAATGCATCCATCCGAACGCACTTAGAAGTGACAAGATGTCAAAAGTGCCTAGCCTATGGACACGTGACCCGAATTTGCAAGGGCCCCGACAGAACAAAAAACTGTCGGAGATGCGGCGAAGCGGGACACTTCTCCAAAAAGTGTACTAATCACAAGCCAAAGTGCATAACGTGTACAGATTTGGGAAAAACGGAAGTCAACCATATCCCTGGAAGAATTTCCTGCCCGGTTTACAAGGAGGAACTGGAGAAACTTAAAAGGGCAAATCCTTAAAGCTCCTTCAAGTCAACCTGCATACAAGTAAGGATGCACAGGTGCTCCTGATGCAAACAGCTAGGGAAAATGTGGTCGATATCCTGTTCTGCAGTGAGCAGTATCAAGGAAGCGACCTCGCACCTTGGTATCAGGATAAGGCGAAGAGAGCCGCCATCAAGCTGTGCAACCCAGAATTGCGGGTTGACAAGTTCTTGGAGACAAGCAGCGGGTTTGTGTGGATAGAGGTGGCTAACATACGTATGTATAGCTGCTACTTCTCACCCAACGACCCGCTGACCACCTTCGAAGCCAATATAGAAGACCTAGAATCGAGCCTCATAGAATCCAAGCTGGATATCATCATCACTGGCGATTTTAATGCAAAGTCGCCAGAGTGGGGTGAGACGAGGCTCGACAAGAGAGGAATTCTGATTGGAGAAATAATCTCCAAGAACGATTTATTAGTTGTAAACCGGGAAAAAACATGGACGTTTAGACGAGGTGCGATCGGATCGATTATAGATCTAACGATCGCATCGTCTAATATATTTAGCCGCATAAGCGACTGGCGGGTCTCTGAGGAATATACCGCAAGTGACCACCAGTACATTGAGTTCTCAGTCTCAATGGGAGACACACGAGGAGGAAAAAGGCAGGAAGCTCCTAGTCGCAAAACCTTCTCGTGGAACATTAAGAAACTCGACAAGGAGAAGTTCAGCCGGTCCCTAGAAGAATCTATCTTAATTGAGGATTCTGGTTGGGTGAGGAGGCCGAAAAGTCTAAATGGAGAGGTGCGAGCGGTGCGAGATATAATCGTCACCGCTTGCAATGCGTCGATGCCACGTCGCAAAGGAGCCTTTCCAAGGAAAAAATCCTTGCACTGGTGGTCAGAGAAGCTGGCCTCCTTGAGAAAGGAATGCCTCAAAGCAAGAAGGACATACACCCGATCTAAGGGAGATCCCTTGCTGAAAGAGGCTTTCAAGGAGGCGAAAAAGGACCTCAAGAAAGAGATCCGCAAGTCGCGACGCCATAGCTGAAAGGACCTAATCGAGGAAGTCGATAAGGACCCATGGGGTCTGGCTTTTAAAATCGTAACTAAGAAATTAGTGACGAGGCAAAAGACCCCCGGCCTGGACAATCCCGATTGGGTCAGAAAGATAATAAGTTCTTTGTTTCCTCCTGCAGAGCCATACCTTAGAAGGGACTGGAGTTTTTGCAAAGTCGAAGAGGAAGAACTCTTCCGCGACTGGAAGCGACAGAGGTTAGCCCTCCTAAGGAAAGGTGAAAAACCTCTAGATAAGGTTTCATCGTACAGGCCTATATGCCTGCTAGATACGATGGGTAAACTTCTAGAGGATATGGTTCTGCAGAGAATGCAAAGCCACTTGACCGAAGAGAATCGTCTATCCGATTACCAATTTGGCTTCCGTAAAGGCAAGTCCACATTTGATGCCATCCAGGCAGTTGTGGACATGGCCAAAGCAGGAAAAAACAAATTGGGACCTGAGAAAAAGAAGTGCTTCTGCGCGTTGGTAGCAATTGACATACGCAACGCGTTTAATTCCGCAAGATGGAAAGATCTCATCGAGTCGATGGAAAAGAAAAACATGCCGCCCTACTTGTTGCGGATAATGGATAATTATCTTAGCGACAGGTGGGTTATATATGAGGGAGACACCTGCACTCTCAGGGAAGAGATGCAGCGTGGGGCTCCTCAAGGCTCGAGGGTGGGTCCATTTGTATGGAATGTATCTTACGATGATTTTCTGCGAATGGATCTGCCCGAAGGTGCGATGATCATCGGCTTTGCGGACGACGCGTTGTTCGTGTGCACTGCTGAGAGTGAGGAGGCTCTTGGGACATTGGTGAACGAATGTCTGCGACTAGCAAAAGGCTGGCTGGATGCCAGAGGTCTTGAAATGGCCCTGGAAAAGACCGAGGCACTGCTAGTCACAGACAGACGTGGTTATGATCTCCCACGAATCGTGATAGACGGATTCGAGGTCAAGTGGAGTAAACAAATTAAATACCTTGGTGTGGAGTTGGATGGAAGGTTAAACTTCCACCACCACATGGCTACGGCGTCGAATAAGGCGATCGAGTGTGCGGCTAATCTTTCGCGGTTAATGCCAAATGTTGGCGGACCCCGTGAACAAAAAAGAAGACTGGTGGCGAGTGTCGCCCACGCTAAAATGCTCTATGCAGCACCAGCGTGAGCCCCATCCCTGAGGAGTAAAAGATGTGTGACCATCTGTGAAAAGATACTGTCGGCGCAGAGATCGATAACAACGCGTATCATCTCTGCATATAAGACGGTATCTACGAGTGCTGTGCAGGTCCTTGCAAGTGTCCCGCCAGCAGATCTTTTGGCGAGGGAAAGAGAAGAAATTTTTCTCTTTTCTAAAGAAAGAAGTTCCTCTGATGAGGAATTAAGACCAAGCAAGGGCCTGATCCGCAAAGAAGCGAGGCACAGGCTCATAGAACGATGGCAAGAGAGATGGGATGGTGAGGAGAAAGGTCGATGGACTTATCGCCTTATCCCGGCACTTGCCACCTGGATAAATAGGAAACACGGCCAGGTTTCCTATTATTTGACTCAGGCGCTCACAGGTCACGGGTGTTTTAACTCGTACCTGTGTCGCTTTAAATTACGCGAGGACGAGGTGTGTGCATATTGCCAGTTCCCTGAGGACAACGCGGAGCACACCCTCTTCTCATGCAAGAAATGGGACTTGGAGAGGCGGGCCATGTTCGAAGGTGTAAACAGTCAAGTTACACCGGAGAACATGGTATCGCTGATGACCCATTCAGAAGAGAATTGGCGGCAAGTCGAGAACTTCATAATCTCGGTTATGTCGAGGAAGGATCTCGACGGCCGCCAAAAAGCGTAATTTAAACAGCTTTTAATTTTGTTCGTTTGTTTTTTATTAATTTATTTTGTGATTTATTTGTCCTTATACATTTTTTTAATTGTTTGTGTTTTTTTTTATTCATCTTTGTACAGTTTTATGGTTTTAATATTTTATACGCGTTTATTTTTTATTTATTTTTTTTTTTTTATATATCCGTTTATAATTTTATCTTTTGACTTTTTAAACTTCTTAAAATCTTTTGTTTTTTATTGTTGTTGTGCTGTTATTTCCGCTTTTATATTGAAATAGTTTTAAATTTTTTAACTATTGACGCAGGAGAACCGCAGACACAGAACAAAGTCGCAGCAGCGATAGAGTTGGAGCGCCTCCCTCGATGGCTAAAGTCTTACGACAGTTCCGAGGGAGGGTAAAGGGCTCCAAAAGAAGGGTTACGGGTTTTAGTGGGTCGGGCTGGTAGTAGGTCGCCAGTTTATTAAATTTTTTATAACATTTATTTATTTATCTTTTTTTTTTTAAATTCCCTTTTTTTATTTTACCAACCCCACATAACCTTGGAGTGCGGAATCCAAGGTATCTGTAAACAGATTTCCCAAAATTCCCTAAGCAAAAAAAAAAAAATAATAATAATAATAATAATAATAATAATAATAATAATAATAATAATAATAATAATAATAATAATAATAATAATAATAATAATAATAATAAACATTGTAGGCAAATCTCTGAAAATGAAACTTCTTCAAGCAGTGATGAAAGTGATCTGGAATAAAGTCTGTCTGTATAGAGAACAAAGTATGAAAATTCGTTTTTGTTATCTTCGCATCAAAAAGAATAGAATAGCAATTCTTATTTTTATTTGTTAATTTTACCAACCTTATAAGTTCATATTATTATTACAATAATTATTAAAATTTTCACTCACCATTTTTAATTCACTATTTGAATTCTTTAAACTAAACTTTAATTTTGCTTTTAACTGTTTAAAAACATCACTTCGACCGCATTATGATAATGTTTAAAACATCATGGGTTTATAACGAATGTACGTTACAATATTTTTAAGTTACGAAAAAAATTTTGTTATTACGAAGCAAGTTGAAATTTTAATTAAAAAAAGAACACCTTAATTTCGTTATTTAGTGTTATAGTTATTTAGTAATAGTATTGAAAAATTTACTTATAAAATTTATAAGTGCCATAATAACCATTAAGATACAAAGTGTATTTTAAATAACTCCCCTTTAACATTTAGTTCATTATTTGGAAAGTAGAATTCCGACTTTAGATTCTATATATATGATTGAAAATAGGCTAATCGCAATTTCCAATATATCATTCTTTCAAATTTGACAATTCGAAACAGTCAGATTAAATCCACTATTTCACATTTCAAGTTTTTCTATTTATTCTTTTATTATAAGTAAGCTAAAAACATTCAGAACATTAATTTCGACTGGATGTAAAGAGTGCTTTTTGTCCACTTAAATTATTCACTTCTAAATTTGCAATTTGTACTTCAACATCTTTTTTTAAAATTTATTAAGCTGTTCAGTAAATGTTTTCATTATAATTAGATTGATTTGGCCTACTTGGCTTAGACATATTGAATCCGCCATTTTGAAATATACAATTGAATAATCAAAATCATTGGAAGTAAGCAAACAAACCTCTAGATTATGGATTCGAAGTTAATGTATAGATATTTTACATTTTACTCAACCATTTTGATTCCGACATTTTGATTTTTGGAATTGGAACTTTATCTTTGTTAAGAACGCATCAAAATTTATAAAATATCTTAGAACTAATAAAAAACATGCATTTTTCTGGTTCTGGGAAGGAAAAAATTATGTTTAATTGGAAACTGTCATTTTTGTGGACAATTTTTATAGGTTAAATATATTTTATCACCACTCTCTATATTTTTCTTCTGTTTTCCAAGAAATAATATTTTACCCTCAATTTGAATTATATGAAAATCTTTATCCTGTCAGAATTTCTATGATTTCATCTAAAAATAAAATCCATTTGTTTCTGCAGTCGGCCATTTTGGATCGTCCATTTTAAAATGTGTAAATAAACAATCCAATTCATTTACAGTATGCCAAGAAACCTTTAAATTATAGATTCTCACTCAATTTATAGATATTTCATATTAGTAAGCCATTTTGAAATTTGGAATTGTAACCTCAAATTTGTTAAAAGCACATCAAAAATTATAAAATATCTCAGAATGAACAAAAAAGAAGCATTATCCTCTTTCTGGGAACGTAAAAATGTGAATTTTATCCAAAACCGTTGCAGTAATAATCATTTTTTATAGGTTAAACATTTTTTTTCGAAATTCTCAGTATTTTTCCTCTATTCTAGAAGAATCCAGCTGTCACCTCCAATTTGAATTTTTTAAAAATCTTGATCCTAACGGAAGTTCTACGATTTTGTCCCAAAAAAAAGCATTTGTTCCCACTGTGGCGGCGTGAGACGGGTGCCCGATAGGAAAAAACCTCAGCTTTCGTTTGCAATAATTAATTAAAAAAAAAACGGACCGATTTTTGGGAAATTGAAAATTAAATATTAATTATCAAAAATTAGGGTAAATTTTTAAAATATTAAAAAATAAAATACACCATTGGAAAGAGGACGAAAAAACCTTTTAGAAACATATTCTAAAAAATTTTTCCCATTACAAGTATGTTCAGAAAAAGTTCACAAAGTAGCCGGTGTTAGCAAAATTGGTCAAATTTACCCCCCCCCTACCCTCTCCAAATTTTCGAAAAAATCAAAAATATTTTTTGGGGCACATTTCTACTTGATAGAACAACAAATTCCCTGAGTTTTAATTTTCTTCAAGAAGTTGAAATTTCAACTTAGGACATTTCACGTAAAATGCCTCATGTATGATATTTAAATGAAAGCAAAAAAATACAAATAAATAAATACGTAAAGAAAAAAAATTTTTAACTATTCAAAAAAACAAAATAATAATAATTATATGTTACAGAAGAGAGTGAAAAAGATGCGTTTGCATATATTGCGCTTTTCCTCTGGCGTGGTAAATATTTATTTTAGCTCATCGATTTCTAGCAGCATGTAAACTGCGGTAGTGAAAAAATAGCCTCTGGCTGACTGAATACGACGTTTACTACTTGCCCCCACCAATTCGCACACATTATCATTCGTAAAAGAGTAGAAGGGAGGAGATCATTGCCGTTCTATACACAAAAACAACACCTTTCAAAACTAATCGTGGATATAAAAGTGTCAAAATTTCATATTAAGAAATATTTGAATTTCATGTAGAATAAGAAACTTTTTGCTTTTTGAAGGTATAAAAAGGCACACCATGCAGGAAGATGAATATTATCAATTTTCATTGTGGCAACTTTTTGTTACGATTTTATTATTCTACAAAGCTTCCTGATAAAAATGCTGCTTTGACGAAAATCGCAACAGCTAATTCTTTAAAAATATTAGAATATTTTTATAAATTGCAAAATATAAGTAAGCGTTTAAAATAAAATCTAACATATTTGTATACTGCCGTACAAATTAAAAAAGTCTATAACTGTCATTTGTTTGTAGGTTGATGTTAGCTTGTTTGTCTACCGGAAAAACAACCCAAAAGCAACTGTCAGTTATAGACTTTTTTATTTTCGACGGCAGCATATGTATATGTTTTTTCATGGAATGTCTTTTAAATTAACAAATGTATCCAATATCGATCGTACTGTTCGGTAAAATATTTTGTTCTTGATTAAAAAATAAACAAAGGTTAAATAATTTAAAAAACGTGTGAGCATACTTGCTCTTTAACGCACGCATAGAAAGGGTTTGCTGTGACAGCGAACATTTTGCTGCCACAGCAAACCTTGTTCGTTGAAATAGGAACAGCGAAAAAGTTCGCTGTGAGATCAAACAAGTTCGCTATGACAGCAAACTCGCATAAATTTTTACTAATGTTTGCTGTCACAGCTAACATGTTCGCTGCCACTGCAAACTTCTTAGCTGTGGTAGCTAATTTTCAGAGATTTCACAGCAAACATCTGTTTATATACTGCTGCCGCTAATTTCTTTTTTTCCGTGCGTATAAAAATTTACAATTCATAAAACTTTACACAGATTGATTTAAGAACCCAGGCGCGAAAGACCAATGCTGACGATAGATTAAAGGTTGATTGAGTCTTGAACGCTCAGTGTGGGTAACTCACAGTAGAAGCAGTCTTTACATCACTGTCAATCAATATTAGTTCAATATTGGTTCAACATTGGACCCAATGCTCGTCCCATGCTCGATTCAAGATTCGGTCAATCTTTATGAGTGAAGTTCGAACATCTAATCTTGATTCAAGCTTGAATCAATCTTTACACAATATTCAGTTTATCTTTATTTATTACCGTGTTCACTTAATTAAATAATATTATAATAATTATAATTATAATAATTGTTTCAAATAATAATAATAATTAACATTAAGTTATCAATTGATTAATAAATATTTATATTTATTTAGTATAAATATATTATTATTTGTAACATTCATATTTAAAGAAAGTTAAATGGAAAATTTTTTTATAAATGATTTCAAAATTACTATCTATAGATAATTAATAAATAATAATTAAAATGTGCAATAAATATTCCTGACACTGCATCATATTTAATAATTTTATTAATTATGTTAACTTTTAATATTAATTTAATTAATTATTATTTATTTATTTATTAATTATTATAATTATTAATAATTATTGTTCAATTAATAAATATTATTATAATTAATAATAATTATAATATTTAACATTATAATTCATTATTATTCCAAATTATATTTATTCAAATAATATATTATTAATATATCTAATAATAAATGTTAATAATTTTGTTACTGAATAATAAAAAATATCAATTATTTATCGATGTTTATTAAATTATCCATTAAATATTATTAATTGTAAAATGTTTTAAAAGTTGAATTTTGTAATGATTACAATTTTATTATGAATTATTTAATATTCATTTTTAATAATTAAAATAATTCAGGATTAGTATGTGTAAAATTTTTAGTCATAGTTTTCACTTTGCCCTTATAAGTAACAAAGTATACGGCACTGGCATTAATATATTTGATTAGTCCGAGGTCTCATCGAGACTCAGTGGCCGTGCGGTTTAAGTGCTTGCGTCAAGGACTTCCGGAATGCGTCTGGGGCGGGGGGACGTGAGTTCGATCCCACATGCGAGCGGATTTTTGCATTATAAGCGTTACATAAAATAATAAAATTACTATTTAATCTGTATAATTAATAAGTGTTGTGAATAAAAACTTGTGAACTTGTTTGTAAATAATATTAAAAGTCTGTTAAAAATGTAGTTAAAAAATGTACAAATTATCACAAATTGTCTTTTTTTGCTAATATTATTTTTCAATATTATTATGTTAAATGGCATTTATTGTTAGTAATGTAATATTTATATCAAAATATTATAATTATTATAATAATAACTTATTGTCATTAAATATGTAAATACATATATATATTAATAACAATACTGTTTATTATTAATAATAATAATTAATATATTCACGTTATATTGAATGAACGCGTGAGAAGCGTGTAAATTTGGGAACAGTGCAAGCAGTCTTGTTCAGTCCTGCTTTCGGCTTCCGCAGCATTGATTGAAGATTGAACGCCAGTCTTCAACAAAGACTGAGCGTCAGGTTTACATCGGTGTTACTATTCCGGACTCAAGCAGCCTTGCTTTTGCTGTCCCACCAAGCTTTAACCAATACTGACCAACCCTCAATCAAGCTTCGTAAAGCCTGAACTCACTGTCAGCTCGCGCCTGGGAAGCTGCCTCAATTTATATAAATATTCGAAAATCTTTGAAGAATTAGCTGTTACGATTTTCGTCAAAGCTGCATTTTCATCAGGAAGGTTTGTAGAATCATAAAATCGTAACAAAAAGTTGCCACAATGAAAGTTGATAATATTCCTCTTCCTACACGGTGTGAAGGGAAAAACGTTTTCTTCTCATTTCTAATATTTTTTTATCAGTTAAGGGCAGGTGGGAGAAAAAGTGTTTCGTAAATTATTACTTCTGATTTAAAGGGAGAAGAATATTTTGAATCAGGATTTTTTGGAAAAAATAGATAAAAGCATACCCTGATAGGTGCTCTTCTCAGAATTTTGCTTAATTTTTATAAATAATTATTGAAAAAATTGTTTATTAAACATTCGGAGTAATTAATTATTTGAACAGCGGACAAATTGGCGTCCTGGTTCTGGACTAATTTTTGAAATAAGTATTGAAAACGTAGTTATAAAAGTTGCATTTTTGGCAGAAGGAGGGACAATAGGGGAGGCGAGCACCCAGATATTGAATCTATGTGTCAGTAGTCCAGAAGGTGGCGCCTATTTGGACACTTCTCAACTAATTAATTACTCCACTTTAGATCTTTAATAATATCATCTCTTTGCGAACACAGTTTCCTTGAAAGTATCAAATTGATACCAAATTGGCACAGTTAATATTTGTTTACTTTTAATTATGTGAGCAATGAGCACTGAATGATACTATTTGAATCAATGACTAATTTTCTCTTATCGAATTACTTAATTTTTATCTAATTCAAATTTAGAGAGAGCAAATATTTTTTTATGTATAAATCAACTTGCATTTGTGTAAACGCTGTGATTAAAAGTTTTAAGAGATTACTTTCTAAAGAAGAAAATTTTTTCTTTCTTTTTTGTGGTGGAAAAGAAATAAAAATGTGTGTAAAGTAAACTAATTTTCAAGTGACTCATAATTTGACGTGATTCCAGGACGTGTCTTTTCGTAGTTAAAGAGAGAGAGAGAGAGAGAGAGAGAGAGAGAAGTGTTTGCTCAAGAGATGCTCTTGGTGAAGTATGTACATTTTCTATAAACTATACAGAGAGCTTCACTGAACATACATTCTACCATTTACTAACACAATTTTATAAAATGTGTAGGTGAAAGTTCAACGAAATCCCACAAGGGTTCTCTTGGCTTACTCTCTCTCCCTTTAAAATTACGTCTTTATTACGATCAAAAACTATTCTCTCTCAAACACTTATTCACTACAAAAAAGATCTCTTCAAATTCACCAACATTTTATATAAATATTCATATTATAATATAAACATACTAAGCTCATAGATATTAAACCTTTTCGTAATTTATATTTTATGAACAAATCTTTTATTTGTTTAACTTTTTATTTTTAAAATAATTTAATTGCACTTGGTCGTCATGTTACATTGGAGCAATATGGTGCTTTAAGGTACTACAGTCAGGCCTCCGAACTGCACGCTTTGAAACTGAACGCTGTCGCCAAACTGCACGCTGGCTTTAGTTTCTAAGTACTCCACAGTGAACGGTGGCGCTACTAAATTCAGTGCCGTATATTTTAAAATTCTATGAACTCAATTTTAATCCCAGAGGATAAATATCCAAGTACGGTCATGAGAATTAGATAGTAGGGATGAGTTCGTCAGCGTTCAGTTTGAAATCAAGTGGAGGGGTTATTTATTGGGTACCGTGCAGTTCTGCGGCCCGACTGTACTACACTTTAGAATTTAAAAAAATTTTATTTTTTTTTATTGTATTTTTTAACTTCTTATGACTTCAGAAAACACCTCCTAAAGTATTTATAACCAATTGTAAAAAATAAAAGTAAATTTTTTAAAAAGTATTCAATTAATGTAAAAAGTCATTGACAAATTAAGTAAGTCTTTAAGGGGATGGTGGGGTCCAGCTTTTTGTTAGGACCAGTAGAAATATTGGTGCTAATGTATGTAACAGTGTCTGACATAAAAAAATGGTGGGGTTTCAATTTGCAAAAGAATTTTAGGTAATTTATGGATGGCCTCTAACGGTACATATAAGTTTAACCCGTTGACTGTCGCTGACGCATATATGCGCAAAACTAAACTGGCCAAAAGTGATTCATGACGCATATATGCGCAACTTAAAAAAAGTGATTAAAAACTTCTTAAGTGTTCCTGAAACCGGTTACTCGGGGGTTTTCGAGGTCGCTGATTACGAATATGACATTCGTTTTCCAAAATTCAAAATGGCAGATCCAATATGGCGGACAACAAAATAAAAAATTAATCAGATTGACTTGAAACGTAGTACTTGGGGGTTTTTGGGGTCGCTGATAACAAATCTGACATCAGTTTTTAGAAATTCAAAATGGCTGATCAAAGATAGCGAAAATTTTTTTTAAAATTCGTCGAATTTGCTTGAAACATGTTACTCGGGGGGTTTTAAGGGTCGCTGATTACGAATCTAACATTAGTTTTTCAAAATTCAAAATGGCGGATCCAATATGGCGGACAACGAAATAAAAAATTGATCAGATTGGCTTGAAACTGAATACTCGGGGGTTTTTAGGGTCTCTGATTACGAATCTGACATTAGTTTTTCAGGGTATTTATCGAAATTTGATTTCACTAACAATTATCATACTGATTTCAGATTAACCAGTTTCAAACAAATTCAATAAATTTAAAAAAATTTTCCGCCATATTGAACCAGATATTTTGAATTTTGGAAAACTAATGTTAGATTCGTAATCAGCGACCTTTAAAACCCTCGAGTAACAAGTTTCAAGCAAATTCGACGAATTTTTAAAAAATTCCGCCATCTTGGATCCGCCGTTTTGAATTTCGAAAAACTGATGTCAGATTCGTATTTAGCGACCCCAGAAACCTTAGGGTACCAAGTTTCATAAAAATCCATTAAAAAATTTTTCAACACACTTTTGGCCCAAACAGTGCACCGAAAAAAATGCCTAGGACCCGTATACCAGGAATTGACTAGGTTTCCTAGTTACGAGAGGAGCCAACTATAGAATCCTGGTCAAAGTAATAAGATTCAAGCATAGTTAAAGTGACCAGGAAAATTAGTCGATGTAATCAGAAAAAAATAGTCAAATTGACTAGGAGAATAATATTAGATTTACACTGTGTATCATAATTATTTGAAATTCTTAATCAAATTCTTATTATCCAATAAAAGAGAAAAAGTAAATATAATTAAAAAAAATAATTAATTATTTTATTAAACATATTTATATTTTACTTTGCATTTATATACCTTGGAATTAATTTAAACTTATGAAATAAATATTTGACGCAGGGGGGACGCGAACACCTGAACCTAACGAATACGCACTTTGAAACCCGGAACGATAACCACTACACTAAACACGACTTGGTATTTTAATTTTTTAATAGACACTAGATTTTCGAGTCAAAATACAATACTTAATCAGATGATGTTTTATACATTTCGAGTACACAATTTTCTACACTTGTCAAAAACTATTTATTTTTAATTATTTATGACATTCAAATGAAAATAAATTTAAATACACAAATTATTGCAAAGGTAAATTTTCAAACACACTGCGCAATTAAAATAGTAAAAATGTTGTCACCACGTGCGTAAAAATTTCGACGATTTATATTGAAACCTAACCAAAAAAGTCTGAAAGATTTGACTAATATAATTAAATAGTTTACTTTCTAAAACATGGACTATCTATATTTTCAGAGGTTCCGAGAAACCAGCAATTTTGATGTATGTAAGAACTCCATTTTATGTACAAAAAATAGACGCGAGTAATGATAAAAAATCGTTTTACAAAATCACGATAAATGACGCGAAAGATATAGAGGTAAACACTGTCAGAACAGAAACAGACGCGTGCGCATTATGGAAATAGGCAAAATTACTAAAATCCTAGTCAATTTGACTAGGATTTGCAGGGTTGTTTTTGCCAGGCTTGAATTTGTTGAATCTACCAAGCGATCCTATTCATAATGATTAGGAATCCTTATTACTTTTACTAGATTAAGATTAACTATAGAGTCATAGTTAATAATACCATCGAGATTTTTTTCGGTGTAGAAATCTCGTTGACAGCCAAGGGGTTAAACGCTTTTTTCTCAAAATAACGTTTTCTCAAATTGCGGACAGTTTATCTCTGAATCTACTGAACCGATTTTAATAAATGATAACTCGTTTTGTTTGTTAGCATGTCCTGTGTGAGAATTTACCAGAAAATGGTCAAAAAAATTTAAAAAAAACATTTTTGCAGACTAGAAAAATACTGAAAAACATAGTGTATTTTGACAAAAATTATTGAAACATCTGCTATTTTTTTATTTTAGTCGATTTTTCATTATTGATGGTAGATTTCTATGCAAGACACCTTCCTTTTTAAAAAGCAATTTGGATTTTTTGTTTCCGATTTGTCAATCTTGAGATAAACTGTCCGCAATTAGACAACTAACTTTTTGGAGTTTCGATCTGAATGCTGTCTGCAGATTATGATATTAAATAAAAATTAAAAACAAACCATTATTTTTATTCTCCAAATATGTTCTAATATAGGCAAAAAAGTTTTTTAAATATTTATAATAAAAGACCTAAGAAAAAAATTTTTTAAATTAAAGATTAAGAGCCTTCTAAAGTGTAGTAGTACCTTTAGAATTTCGAAATGTTCCAGTACTTTTTATCAAATTCCCCATCTTTTCTCTGATTTATGGCGACCATGTATTATAATAATTATACAGAAAAGAATGAAAAAATACTGTAGGTAGGGGAGACTGGGGTAAACCCGCTCACTAGCGATTTGACGCTATGAACTCAACTTAAGATGGAGATATTGGTACTGTGAATAGTACTTGACATTCAACTTATATTAACGAACTTTCGTTTAGTTTCATAAACTCAACATAGAATCAGAGACGATCAAATGTTTTTAGAGGTATCAGAAAAAAAACGTTTTTTGGATTTTTAAGTTTTTTGATCATTATTTTTAAGTCTTAATTTATTTGGCAAATTTTTTTTATTGCTATTGGATGTCCTTCTTCGAAGAACATACATAGTTTTGTCTTATTTCAAAAAGATTTAATTAAATTTGTTTATTCTGAAATGTGAGGAATACACTCGGGGTAAAGTAGCTCACGTGAAGTCGGGGTAAAGACGCTCACTTAGTTTTAAATTTAAAATTTAGAATAAAATAATTTCACGTATTATATTTTAACAATAACACAATTTATGACTTGTTAAAACCAAAATTGTAACTACATTTCATTTTCTCTTAATAAAATATAACATTATTTAAATCCATAGTTGTAATTCATGAAACCTACTCTCTAAATCTGAATTAGCGAAATTCCACTAATTTCCCAGCGATAAGTATATCTTATTAGCGTACATACACGGAGAAACTTTGTATACTAGTTTCTGTTAAACTCACCATGTGTTCTTAGTAAATTGACTACTAAAGTGGGGAAAAACTGCGACGGTATCAATATTTCGTAGTCTGACTATTAAACACAGAAAAAGAGTTTGAAAATTTAGTAGTCAGTTGATCAACATTAAAAATTCACGATTTCGCTAAAAAAACAATGTCGAATGTCAGTGACAGTTATACAGAATGTCGCCACTTATAATTATTGAGTAAGGAAGAAATCTATTTTACCTAATGTCGATTGATAACTTAATTTTAATGCAACCTAATCTAATTCCCTAACATACAGATAAAGTAACGCACACTGTAATCGACGGAACGCATATACAATTCATATAGAGAAAATAAGTCAGTGTTCTTATCACCCCTATAGTACTTCCAGGATTTAGCATTAGAGACTCAGGTATGCTTAGTGATTATAGTTTGCGTAGTTCCCGCGAACAGCAACAGATGGCGCGGCTCGCGTCCTGCTCTATGAATACATTTAATTCAAATGAGATATTGTTTAAAATCAAATGAATTAATACTTTTAAATATATTAAAAATATAGTATTATTATTAATATATTATTATTTAAAATATATTATTACATGAAATATTGTCCAAAAAATAGAAATCGCGTAATATAGTAGAGTAGTACATTATTCCTGAATTATTTACAATATATTTATTAATGTATGCAACTACATATTATGCAATGTAGTATTAGAGAAGAAATTAATTCTTTAATTGTGATTTAGGTATAATTTTTTTGTGAACATTACATGAAAACAGGAAAAATTCCACATGTTTTCAGTCCCGACTGGGAAAGAAGGAATGTCAAAAGCCATTTATCGTGCCAATTTGGTTGTCAAAAGTTTAATAATTAATTAAAAGTAATAATTACAAGTAATTTGTGAAAAACTCACTCAAAAATGATATATTTTTGAAAATAATTGAATTCTTTGGAAAAATGTTATTAACAATATAAAAACAATACATTTTTTTAAAAATTTTTTATAAAATTGTATTGAAAAAATTGAATAACTGTTTAAATTTTATTTTCGAAAGTAATTGAATTCTTTTAAGAAATTTATTAAAAATTGTATTGAAAATAATTTAATTTTTACAAACAATTTTATTTTCGAAAGTAATTGAATTCTTTCGAAAAAATTTAAAATAATTGAATTTTAGTTAAAAGTTTTCCAAAAAAACTTCCAAAAATTTTGTAATTCTGGAAATAATTAAATTCTGATACATATTTGATAAAAATTTTCAAGAATAATTGAATTTTTTTGAGAGTATTTAAAATAATTGAATTTTTTTGAAGGATTTTATATTAAAATTTTCAAAAATAATTTAATTCAAATACAGAATAGGTACCTATTAAAAATAAAAAAATTTTCTAATTTATGAAAGTAATTTAGTTTTTTTGAGAAATTTTATTGAAATGGTATTAAAAATAATTTAATTTCTGAAGAGGATTTTATTAAAATAAAAGAATTCAATTCTTTTAGGATATTTTACTAAAATTATATTGAAAGAAGTTGCAATACTGAGGATTTTTTTTGTTAAAGTAATTAAATTAATGCTTAATAATAATTTAATGAAATCTGTCTTTTCTTTATAAGCTTAACTAAATAAAGATAATAATAATAAATTATTTCATTTTAAACATTAAAAATTGAATTTTCTTTAATCCTGCATTGCAGAATATGTAGTTGCATACATTAATAAATATATTTCACATAATATATTTTAAATAATAATATATTAATAATAATGTATTTAAGAATATATATATTTTTTTTTTTGCTTAGGGACTTTTGGGAAATCTGCCTACCTAGAATTCCGCACTCCAAGGTTATGTTGGGTTGGTAAAATGAAACAAAAGGAAATATTAAAAAAAAGATAAATAAATAAATGTTATATATTAACAATAATACTATATTTTTAATATATTTAAAAGTATTAATTCATTTGATTTTGAACAATATCCCATTTGAATTGAATGTATTCATAGAGCAGGACGCGAGCGGCGCCATCTGTTGCTGTTCGCGGGAACTACGCAAACTATAATCACTAAGCAACCACAGTTTATATGTAAGCAATAGGGGGCTGGTTCTTATATAATAATCCAACAATTGTATTTCCACTTGGGAGAAAATTTGTATGCATATGTTGAATGCCGTTTTAAATAATATTTGTTTGTTATACAAAATTGATAAAATCAATTAATTACTTAAAATTAATAAGGTCTATTTTTGAAATGAACAGAATTAATTTTCATCAAACAGGATTCTTGTAATAAATTATAAAAATGTTTGACATATAGAAAAATAAAATATAATGTCATTATTATTTCGTAAAATTGTTTATTTAATTATTTAATTTAATTAAAAAAATAATTACCCTGAGAAAAATATTAAAGCAGGTCAATAATATCTGTGACAATGAAATATATAAACATTTTGTTCAAATTTAAAAGACTTGTTCAAACATAACCTCACATTTACTGATAAAAGAGAACCAGGTGGAATGACGGCGGCCATTTAACTCGAACACATGTATATGAGTTAAGGTGGTTATGTGTGACTACACGAACAGCGGTATTCGTTTGTATGCGTGCAGTTCTGATAGTTTGACTACTAAATTGTAAACGCAGCGCGAAGAAAATATCATTCTTACGAATATAGAAAATAAAATTTCGACATTCACTTTTTCAATAACTTTTTTTTCTCGTACATCATAAACGAGTTTCTCTTAACTTGACTACTAAATATTGAAAAAAAAGAGAACATGTATTATTATCGAAACTTCTATTAAATAAGAAATTTCGTCTTTTGGTCACTTTTTCCCCACTTTAGTAGTCAATCTACTAACAATACATTGTGAGTTTAACAGCAATTGGTATTCAAAGTTTTTCCGTGTACGCTAATTGAATCAGTGGTATACTTATCGCTGGGAAATTAGAGAAATTTCGCTAATTCAGATTTAGAGAGTATATTCATTATTTATTAAACCAATTTGTTGTTTATAGAATTGTTTATAGAACTCATAGTTTAACAATAATAAATCATACTTAAGGCGGGAATAAGATGAATTTTAATATTTAAAAAATAAAACTGTTCCGTCTTAAAAAGATAAAGTAAGCGGCTTTACCCTGGAAAATTGTGATTTCTAAATTTGATATATGTGCATTAAAAAGTATCTCTAAGTAAAACTAAAAAAGATAAGTCAAAAACTCTTTTTTATTTTTTTAGTAGAAATCATAAGCTTTCAAATGATATAAATTAACTTGGATTTGGACAATAATTTCCTAGGTTTTTACCGATCTGAAAAAAGTGAGCGGGTTTACCCCAGTCTCCCCTACTTTTAAAAAGAAAAAAAGCATTAAATAAACAACGAATATTCTAACAACATAAAAGGAGAAAAATTAATCGCACAACAGAAATACGTTTTAATTATGAAGTAAACAACTTAATAAAATTCTTATATTTTAGCCGTTTCATTGCAAAACTATATAATAATTGTTTCTGTTTTCAGCTATCGTGGCGAGTCGCAGGAATAATTCAAACCTCTCGAAGACTGGAGGCCATTAAGATTTTAAATGGAACGAGTTCACAGGCAATAAATACAGGCAACAGCAGTGAAGTTTCATCCGAATTGGAAGAGTGCATTAGACGCCAATTGGCAACTTCCGGTGCACAAACTGGAATTCATGATGTTACTGAGCAAATTCTGAGTCAATTAAAAAGAACCCTTTATGATTTTCCATGTTTGAAGTCATGTTTGGAAATTAAAACCTATGCAAATATATGCTCAAGTCTCGCTTGGGTTTGTTTAGCAAGACCGATACCCTTGGTGTTGGATGTTGCGCAAGGGGTTGAATTCAGACGAGAGCTTCACGCACGACATCATTCGTCGCCAAATCCAAATGGATCGAGAATAAGGAGTGTACTTTGGCCAGGATTAAGACAAGGTTGCCAAGGACCTTGCCTTCATAGAGCCATTGTCACTACTATTTAAATCACGAGGTATTTTTCAGAGTCGACACAAAAATTTCATTTCGTTTACCACTCGAACCAGTAAAAGTATTTCAAAATACGGTCTTTACGGATCATTTACGGAACAATTACAATGAGAAAACGATTTATTTGATTCAAACATATTTTGTTCAAATCAAATTTAAAATATCTTTGCTATACAGTCAAACATATTTAAGTTTAACTGAAACATATTTTTTGGCACATTTAAACACGTAAAGTAATATATTTAATTTATTATTATTTAATTTTAAATATACAGTCGGGCCGCAGAACTGCACGGTACCCAATAAATAACCCCTCCACTTGATTTCAAACTGAACGCTGACGAACTCATCCCTACTATCTAATTCTCATGACCGTACTTGGATATTTATCCTCTGGGATTAAAATTGAGTTCATAGAATTTTAAAATATACGGCACTGAATTTAGTAGCGCCACCGTTCACTGTGGAGTACTTAGAAACTAAAGCCAGCGTGCAGTTTGGCGACAGCGTTCAGTTTCAAAGCGTGCAGTTCGGAGGCCTGACTGTATTTATAATCAAATTTTAAGTTTGAATCAAACATAAAATTTTTAAACATATGTAATTTTTTTTAAATCAAAACAGAAAATATGTTCGAATTAAACATAATTATTCAAAGAAATAATATTTTTGAATCAAAGCAGTAGATTCTTCAATTAAATGTATATTAGAAAATAAAAACCTATAAGTCTATATTTTGTTTCCAATTAAAATAAAAGCGATTTAAAATAGTAAATAATTTATTTTTTATCTTTAAAAACAAATGAACGTTGTATTTAAATAATTGTATCTTGTTAGACAGAATTTGTAATTATTATTCAAATGAAACTTTTAATTGTTTAAAATGACATAAATTAAATTCTGCACATTTAAAATGAATTGTTTTCTTCAATTAAAAACCAGAAAAGTAATTCAGTTGGACTAACTTTTGTTCCGATTGTTTGTCAGTTTCTTTCTTAATTAAAAATATAAATTCAAATTTAACTTCAAAATTTCTTTTTTTATTAGCTTTGAAAAATTGAAAATTAAGATTTTATATTTAATCGTATTATTATCACTAGTAGGTGAATATAAATATAATAATTATAACTGAGAAATAATGTTAGAGTATAAGACAAATAACACCGCAGTTATTTTTAATTTAAGTTGTAAAATTTGTAATAAGCTAAATTAATTCCTCATCTCTAAATTTAAAATTATGCGAAGACATTGTTCAAGTTGATAAGAATTTTCAAAAATTTGTATCGAGGTCGAAAATTTTACTATTCAGTTTGGTGATTCTATTTTTCATATACTTGAGTTTTAATACAAAAATAAAATGACAATTTTAGTAAAAAAAATCAATATTAGTAAAAATATCTTTATAATTCGAATTAATCTTCTCACTCTTTTAGATTTAGAAAATGTATTTTAAAATTCATAATAATATTAACGTTAAAATTTGCTCAAAAATGTAAATAAGAATTTTAAAGCATACTGTGTAATTAAATTCTCTGTATATTCTGTTGAATTAATAAAAAAAATATTAATTTCTAGTTCTATGTTTATTTTTTATACGTATTGATAGGTTGTAGAAATAAAATCAAATTATAATTAATTCAATAAAAAAAATATAATCCTTTCCTAGAAAAAACAATCTCATTTTTCTATTTTATTTCCTTTTTTGTTTCCAAATGAAGTAGGAATTTATAAATTACACGGAAAAAAAAAGTTGAAGAATCTCTCGTCAACTAGTATATCACTTTTGGATGGGACACAAAATTCTTGAAAATCAACAAACACAGTTCGTCAAAATTTCATCAACTCCTTCACTAGATACATAGTACTGTTTCCGAACTTTTCGCCAAAGTTAACGAAAAATTCGTGAACTTTTAAAAAATGCTAAAAACAAGAAAAAATAATTTCCAGACACTACTTTTTTATAGTATTTCACTTAATTTGATAACTTGACGCCTATACGCACCCAACTACACAGAATACACAATTTTATCGCTATTAAAATTCGTAATTCGCTTCACGGGATTCGAACCTAGTACCTATACCCTATAACATAATATTCCTAACAACTAACCGCCACGGCTAAAACTAGATACACTGTCCTTCGACAAACGAAACGATTAGCTTTGTCTGCTGGAAAACTCAGGGCCGTGGAAAGTAGAAAAAGTCCCTGATCGTAACTTTTAATTCATTTTATGAATTATTTGTTTCACAAAGGAAATTAGCAAACAAAAATATTCACTAAGTAATAAAAAACACTGATTCTAAATAATAACTTTCATCAAAGAATTTACCCGAATGTAAACACCGATGACACCGACTGAATGATGAATGCTTGATCAGCCATATTTGATGCGCATTACGAACTGCGCATACTACTGACACTCGCGAGTTCACGATTTTTTCGTCAACTTGTACCTCTACTTTTGACGAACTACTCATCCTTAACACAGTTCATCAAAAATTCATTAACTTTTGTTTCAGTTTTTCGTTGACGTTCGCCATTTCTAATCAAAAGTGAATGAAAATTTTGAAATTTTGTGTCCCATCCAAAAGTGATATTCTAGTTGACGAGAGATTCTTCAACTTTTTTTTCCGTGTATTTAAATTTTAAATACATAAAGAGACGAATACAAATATAGATGCACTACCGAAAGGAAAATAAATCCAGAGACGCGGTAAATTAATTATGAATTATGATCATAATGGCCTGTCATTATTATCAAAACTCTTCTTCTTCTTCTTCTTCGCAATTTTAAAAAAGTTGACTAACGTTACTTAAGCATACCACAAGTTGATAAAAGCGCAAGAGCTTCACCGTAGGAAAAGCTTTATATCTCCTTTTATACAATAATCGTTCCTTTCTAATTGAAAGACGAACAAAAAATGAAATTTCAAACTTTTACCTTCAAGAAAAGAGAAATTAAATCAAAAAATGTTTACTTTTCTTTTAAGTTTCTTCAATAAATTGTTTTGAATATTTTTCTGTCTACATTAAGAATAATAAATAGGTTTGCAAAATTTAAAAAATGTATCAGATACACTCAAAGAAAAGCTATAAAAAACAAACTGAAAAATTTTTCAAGTTTTTTCCAACATAAAACTGTGATTTTTATGAAGTTTACAAAGTTTATCATCAACAATTTAAAAGAAAATATTTTTCGAAAATTTATAAATTTCCACTTGAAAAATTTCTTTTACAAATTTTCCTAATAAACTATTTTAAAAAGAAAAATTTGAAAATAGAGACATTTTTTCTCATCAATCCTTGATTATTTTTAAATTTTCAAGGAAAATGAGCAATTCCACGGGAAGTGATCTGAAGAATTTTCGATGATTTTAGCAATATTAATAATATTTACCGAATTTGTTCCCTCATATGCATAGAATAAAAATGTATAAAAGTTTTTTTCAAAATTTTTTGAGTTACCGCTTACTCAAAATTTTGGTCGGTTGTTCAAAAAAGGCACAGAACTTTTTTCTTTGTTAACCAATTAAGATATTTTTTTTAAATACTCATAATAAGAAGCATTTTAAGGGGTTATGCCACTCTAGAAACCGAAAAAATAGGCATTTTTTGTGAATTTTTTTCAGAGAATTTATAAAGTCAATTAAAATTGGAATATGAGGAGTTTATTGTACATCTTTTGAAGTTCAAAAATATAAATTTTCATAATAATTTAATGAAAAATGGCGACGCTGTTGGGGTTTTCCGTCGACATCTCTGTGGCGCATATGGTCCGTGGCCGCACCAACTGTTCCCGTAAATTTTGAAATATCTTGAGTATATAATTTTTTATTTATTGTACATTACAATAGCTAAAGCAACACGTAGGATTTTTTTGATATATTGATTTATGGTCAAATGGCGCACTTCTAAAGTTAACTTTTCTAAATTCTACCAAAAAATCGTCAGTAAATTGTTAATAACAAATGAACAATACAAAATAAAAAAAAATCCTACGTGATGCCTTAAAAAATATATTTTTAAAGATGTTTGTGAAGTTTGAACTTAATCGGTTGAAAATTGTACGAGTTGTTAGTGCGGCCAACTCAAAAAATGTAGTTTTCAGATAATCGCGTTTAAAGTTTAAAGTTAATATGCTCTTCACATGCTTGGTTATGCCTAACTGACTGAAATAGACGCTTGCATACTGTTTGTGAAGCCAAATTGTGTAGAATAGACAGGGACGTAACAAGGAGCGAATAGGCCCCCCCGCAACATTCCTCTTGAGGCCCTCTTAAGGCGACTAACATTTCAAATTTACAATTGATGCCTTGGATCCAATAACTCGCCCGACGCTTGAAGGCACGCGCTAATACCAGTCGGGTAGCAGTGAGTGGCCCAGAGGCGCTCACTGCTCACTGACTAGCAGTTGCGCGTTCCTCCGAGCGTCGGGCGAGTTATTGGATCCAAGGCCTCAATTATTAATGAAAAAATTAAACGTAATTTTTGAAATATTTTTAATAATATTTAATTTAATGCACTGAAAATATAAAAGTAATTACGAGTGTTTTCAAATTTCTTAACGTATTTGATGATTTTTTAAGGAGAATAAAATAATCAGCAATTCAGAAGTATAGAATAAAATGTGATAAAAATATTAATAATAAAAAGTTAGACTGCTTTAAAAAATATTTTTAAATATAATATTTTTTTTACAAAATTTATATAATTTTATTATTCGGTCTAAAATTTTCAAAAAAATTTTGTTGCCGAGGCCCCCTGTAACCAGAGGCCCCCCCGCAATGCGGGGTTTTGCTGTGTGGTAGTTACGTCCCTGAGAATAGACTATAGTTTAGACAGGAAAGTAGCCTTATACCTGCTCTAGATCCTTCAGAGATCACCACCCGTAGCGCGTTAACAAAAGGACCTCGCCGCTACGAAAATACGAAATTACGAAAATAAATTACTTAGAGATTTTCCCTAGCCGTAATACTACGATATGTTATTTCTGATACCCTAAGGGACTATTTAATGCAAAAAAAAACTGGAAGTTTCTAACCCTAAGTACAATTTAGGAAAGAAATAACAATTAATTGTTTAAACAATTTAATAAATTGGTATACTTTTGTTATACATCAGAAACACTCAAACATTCTTTTAATAGGTTTTTTGATTAATTTTCTGAATGATTGAAGCTGAAAAAAATATATTTTACGATTTTATGATTTTTTTAAAACTTATTGTTATTAAAAAAATGTTTAAAAACAAAATTTCAAAACCGGGCTCAAGAGATCGATAGAAAACTTAATTACGAAGGTTTAGAAAAAAAGAAAAATCGTTTTGGCAAAAAATTGTGACTTATAGAGTGATTTGGAACGAAACTTGCGCAGCCATAAGCGAATACATGCATCACGAGTCCCGGCATGCCGCGCTGTACATTTTATTTTTTTTCTCGTAAACTTACTGTTGTCCCATAATTAAATTTATAGGAAGTATTCTTGACTTTATAGACAATAACTACAAAAAAAATTTTTTTAAATCGAAGAGGTATTTTTTTCAAAATTTTGATTCAAAAAATTTTTTTAAATTTTTTTCGGGCAAAAAAAAATTTTTTTTTATTTTTTTCTTTAAAGTGCTTCTTATTATGAGTGTTTTCAAAAAAATTATCTTAATCGGTTAACAAAGAAAAAAGTTATGTGCCTTTTTTGAAAAACCGACCAAAATTTTGAGTAAGCGGTAACTCAAAAAATTTTGAAAAAACTTTTATACATTTTTATTCCATGTATATGAGGGAATAAATTCAATAAGTATTATTAATATTGCTAAAATCATCGAAAATTCTTCAGATCACTTCCCGTGGAATTGCTCAAATAGAAAACGCGTATATTTTCTTACAAGTTGGAGCAAGCAATTTTTTCTAGAATTTTAAACTAAACTTCTTCACTAAAATCACTTATTTTTAATAATTTCTCAAAGTTCTTCAAGAATTTTATTATTTAAATTACAGAAATTTAACATTTTATAATAATTCTCTTTGAGATTTACCAAATTTATTAACCCTTTATAACGCTCAAATTTACAAAAATTTGGCATGAAGTTTGAGGACTTATTTCAGTACTTAAAAATCAACAGAAAAATTTATCAATCATCATTTCTCATGTTTTCATATGCGTTCTATCGAATAGTGTTATAAAAAAAATCAAAAATTTATTCAAAAAAGTCCGATTTATTCAAATTTTTATTTATTTTTTAATTTTTTCTACACGGAGAAAAATGGATAGTTAAAAGTAGATAGTTAGAAAATATATAATAAAATTTATTATTTGTATAGTCAGAAATATTATCTTCCTGAAATATTAGGGTGATGTGGGGTGATGTGAAACATGGGGGGATGTGCAACACCGCCGATTTCTGATCTACAGTTCGATATTGAACAGAGCCAAGTATTGCCATTTGAATGTGTCCTCAGTACCCAATGGGAAGTAAACGATTGGTTCAATAATGGGCCATGCTTGGCGAACTCCGTTCCATTATTGGAACATTAATGGCAACCATCATTAGACCACCAATGGTTTAAACTTGGGATGATCACGCTACTGCCAATGATCGGTAGCCAAGCATCGGGCCAATATTAGTTGCCAAGGAAAAAAAATCGATTTTTAAAAGCTTGATTTTTTATTGGCAGCCAACAAAAAACCAAGGTTTTGAAAATTTATTTTTTTTAATTATTAATTAAAATTTATTTTTTAAAAATATATTTTTCAAAAATTTATTTTAAAAAAATATATTTTTCAAAAATATATATTTTTTTAAATTAATAGAACATATTAATTTAATTTGTCACCTCTGGTAAAACAAAGATGAAAGACTGATAAATTCCCTCAATTTATATCTTACAGTGGAGGGATAACTTGACATGTTTTTCGTCCAACGAAAAAAAACGTTGCACATCACCCCACATCACCCTATATATTCCCGTTCAGTATATCTAAATAATCAAATTTATTATCCTGGATAGTCAACTTGCCGAGCGCTTGCGCAGAAGTTTGATTACCGATCACACGCAAGAAAAACGGCACTGTTTGTTTCAAATGACGTGAAATTGGTAAACATTCATTTTCTAACAAATTTTTCTCTGTTCACAGGCACTTTTTACAGAATCTGACAACGTACATTTGTCACAAATGTTTTTAATTGTCTGAATTCAAAATATTTTGTTAATCCATGCAGAAACGCGGTTGCAGAATTGGAAATAAAAAAGTAATGTAATGGCAGGCCCAAGAAGACTAGAGACAGGAGGTAAAACTTCGGTAGTGGGGGTATGGCAATGCTGAGTCACTCAGCTAATGTATGGTAAGGCGTTTACTTTCAAAAAAGTTTTCGCCGCAATAGACCACATGGACTTCTGCGCATCTAAACACGTAAACACGGGAAAATATATTCTATACAAATACAATATGAAATATAAAAATTTATATTTTTAAACATCTTTTAGTTATTAAAAAAAAGTTTTAAAACCAAAAAAATGTGTAAACTGTAGCATGAAGTGTATTAAAAGTTAACAAAAAGTAATAGTCATAGTGTTGTGTTTATCTTTCTTCTTGTTACAACTTTTCACACAGCACGTTTTCGGAATTTTTAACTATTTGAATAACACTTCATTTAATAATCACTCACATATACAAGAATATGAATGTGTGAGTGATGTGCAGAAGCACCGCGCCGGCGACTTTTCGAAACGAAAAACGCCTGGTTAAAGAAAGGCTCTTGACTCATCCCCACTACCGAAGTTTCACCTCCTGTCTCTAGCCTTCTTGGGCAGGCCACAAGACGTATGTTACAGCCATTTTGACAGTAGAGGGCAGAAGCATGCAGGGAGCGTAAAGGCTCAGCTGTCAAAATGATTCGCATTACATTGCTATGGTAATTCCAATACTGCAACCGCGTTTCTACATGGATTGACAAAATCTTTTCAACTCAGACAATTAAAAACATTTGTGACAAATGTACGTTGCCAGATTTTGTAAAAAGTGCCTGTGAACAGAGGGAAATTTGTTATAAAATGAATGTTTACCAATTACACGTCATTTAAACCGGTCAGTGCCGTATTTGTTGGGTGATAACTGTTGGTCGCACATTATCGAGAAATTTAAGAGACCATCTAACACCGTTAAAGAGTTTTATATTATTCGAAATTTAAAAGCATTGTCAAGTTTTTTTATACTGAATTTCAGATATAATATTGCTTAAAAAATATTGTTAAAAAATATATAAAACTTACAATTAGCAACATAACCTTTTAAACCTGTCAAAAGAATTTAAAATTTTCAGATTTTCCATAAACAATTGTTTATCTAGGAAAAATGTTCACTAATTTCTAAAAAAATTAACTTTTATCATTAAATATTTCTTATTGATCAATTTAGATGTGTAGGTATAAACACATCAACTTGCGTTTATTATTATCTAGGATAGTCAAATGTGAACATCTTGGATAATGGCAGTTAGTATGTAAGTTTGATTATCCCAAGATACTAAATTTGAATATCTAGATGGTTGTCCTATTGTTGAGTATCCAAGATCATCACCCATGATTATCTAGATAATAAATTTGACTATCCATTTTTCTCCGTGTACTACGAAATATCAGAAAAATAATTCCAAATGTGACAAATAACGTGACAAAAATATATAAGCTACAATATAGGACTATAGAGAGAATTAGAAATTAAAATGGCGGCTCAAAAATGGAGTCTGAAATTCAAATTTTTTTGCAAAATTTCACCCGAAAGTACGAAATTGTTAAAAGTGTTTAAATTAGCTTAAAACTTGTTACTCGGGGGTATTAGGGGACGCTGATCACGAATCTGAAGTCCAATTTTCAAAATTCAAGATGGCGGATCCAATATGGTGGACAATTTTTCTTAAAACTAATTATATTTGTTTGGAACTTGTTGCTTAGGAGTTTTTGGGGTCGCTGATTGCGAATCTAATGTCCAATTTTTAAACTTCAAAATGGCGGATCCAATATGGCAGACAAATTTTCAAAAACTCATTAGATTCACTTGAAACTTGTTACTCAGGGGTTTTTGGGGTCGCCAATCACGAATATAATGTTCAATTTTCAAAATTAAAAACGGCGGATCTAATTTGGATGACAAATTTTCAACTAAAAACTCATCGGTCCTTAAAAATTCGTTAATCACGTCCTTTAGCCATTAAAATAATTAAAATATTTTTAATGTTGCCCAACTTTCACCACGTGGAGGTATACGTGAACTGAAAAGTATTGTTTTTAATTTTTAAATTTTACATATTTTTTTACATTCTCATCACATGAGAAAGTATTAGTTTTGGTCGAAAATTGACTTTCGCTAATTTCATGAAATCTCGACGTTTTGGGGTACCCTGAGTCCGAAAAACATGGTCTAGAAAAAGTGTCTGTCTGTAGACACAATGGTGTCCCTATGATAACTTTTGAAAAACTTATTGTGTCAACTTGCAACTTTGCATGCACAAAGTTAGTGTTAAACTACAGATCGAGTTCGTTAGCCAGCCATTTTCGTCGAAAACTACAAAAACTATAGTACTTTCAAAATTTTGAAAATTCAATTTTTTTAAATTTCAATATTTTTAACTTTATATTACCTTATATTAGGAAAATACAAACAACTTTCTTCTATAACATTTTTTCATAGAAAGTCAAATTTCGTTTTTTTATAAGGGAGCGTTCAAAAATGATGTCACGTTTTTGGGGGTAGGGGAGGGGGTCTCTACTAAACGTGACACAATGTATTTTTACATGGGAAATTGCGTGACAGGGGGGGGTCTAAAATCCCGAAAAATTGCGTGACATCATTTGTGAACGCTCCCAAATATAATATAACTATAAGTATTGAAAATAAATAAGGTTCCTGAAGTTGGCAAAAAACTATTTTTTTTATTTTTAGTAATGGAATTTTAACAAATTTCACATCTTTCATTCACCTAGGAAGTAAAAAACTTTTTATGAGTACCTTTTTATCCTTAAATCTTGGGAAAAATGAAGTCATTTTGTTCGGTTTCGTGAGGAAAATATTTTTCGATACACTGTAAAAAAGGTAGTTAAATTTGGACTATCCCCACACTGCAAAAATAGGAGTCTTTTTTGATATCTTAAAATAAGATGTAAGATGGAAAAATGGTATCTTACATCTTAAAATAAGATGTTTTCTAAAGCATCTTACTGATATTTAAGATGCTTTATACGTTTTAGCAGTGATGAAGATATTTCTTCCATCTTAGAAAATTAAGATGTTTCTGTTGCAATAAGATGTTTAGCGATAAGTTACTTGAGAATCGTAAGATGCGCCATAAGTGTTAGTTACTAAAAACTAAGATACATAAAGTGTTATCCATAAGAGCCCATAGTTAACCTCAAAACTTTTTACCCCAAAAATACACAGAAAATGTGTACGAAGATACTTTTAACATCTTAAATTAAGATGTTTCAAGTAACTGAAAAGTGTCTACCAAAACATCTTAGAAATGACTACCAAAACATCTTAAATTAAGATACTTCTTTTTGCAGTGCAGGGGATTCTATAATTAACTCCCTTTTAGAGTTGATTTTTAACTCGAAAAATTTCACTCCCAACTCCAGTGACCGTCAACTCCCTAAATTTTTTACAGTGTACTAAGCATCGATAAGAACTTCAGGGACCTAATAAATGAGTTTTAAAAAAACTATATTAAAAATATAATTGAATTTTTCAAAAGAATTTTTTTTGAAAATATTGAAAAATAATTTAGTTTTAAAAGAATTTTAATTAAAGGATGGCATGACAAAAGGGGTCAAGCAACAATTTTTCGAAATTGAGATTTTTTTTAGAAAATCAGATAAATTCATTTACATTTCTGAAAAAGTATTTTCTTGTAAACTGTTTTTGAAACTCGTTTTTAACAAAAATAAGAATAAAAAATAGCCTAAATTTTTACTTACAATGTAATTCAGTTAAAAAACAAAAGAAATGAATATTATTATGAATAGGTTAATATGGTTAAAAATATTGCTTTCTTTTTTATATCATTAAATATATATTAAATTTCGCTAAAAATGTTATGCTTATTTAGAAATAGTTTTATTCTTTATCTAATTTTCAATAATTTAAATATCTGTTAATTTTTAAATATTCCTGTTTGTAGTTTGCATTTGAAAATTTCTGTACTGTTTACTTTCAAAAGTTAACATTTAATTAACAATTTTCGTGAAAAGAAACAAATTTTTTTAAGCAAACTTTTTTGTATTCGATTCGTCAATTTAATATTAAAAAACTAATTTTTCAGTTTTTCTTTAAACTGTATATTTTTTAACAATTAATTTTATAACAAAATATGCGCATTTGACGTAACCCTAAAGTAGTCCACTTTTACTTATTTTTCTCACTAATATATAGGTTTATCTTCATAAATTGTATTTCTACTGGTAAAGCAAAAACATTTTTTTCGTTTCTTGTAAAATCATGAAATTGCTGCTTGACCCCTTTTGTCATGCCACCCTTCAAATATAAATACTGTACCCTTTATAAATACTGTATTATACATAATTTTTCTTAAATTTCATAAAAAGTCTAAAAAAGTAGTTTTAATAACTGAATTTTAAAAAATTATAACAAAACAATTCTAAGAGTGACGTTTTTAAAAAATATTTTAATATAATTTTTTGAAGCTAATTTTTATTAATTTTAATTTTAAAATTTTCATTTGAAGATTCTTTAATTAAATTTTTTAAGAATTTGCAACTAACATTTTTCAAAGGACCCCGCACAGAATACATTGAAAAAAGTTTCGGTCAAATTTGTTTAAACTCTGTAGTTTTGTAGCTGATAATCTCCTGAACAAAAAATGCTAATGGCAAAATTCCCAAAAATCAATAGTATTTCAGCTACATGTTGTTGAGCCTTAAAAAATAGGTCAAAAATATCAAAGCTTGCTCAAGGCTTGGGAAGGCTTGGTAATGGCTCAAGGCTCCATTATGGCTACCCAACGGGAAGTTGCCAATGTTAACGATTGGTTCAATAATGGGCCATGCTTGGTACCCAACGGTTTTTTCTTGGCAAAACAATTGGCAACCATCATTGGACCACCAATGGTTTAAACTTGGGATGATCACGCTACTGCCAATGATCGGTAGCCAAGCATCGGGCCAATATTAGTTGCCAAGGAATTGACAAGGAAACAAAATCGATTTTCAAAAGCTTGATTTTTTATTGGCAGCCAACAAAAAACCAAGGTTTTGAAAATTGATTTTTTTAATTATTAATTAAAATTTATTTTTAAAAAATATATTTTTCAAAAATTTATTTTAAAAAAATATATTTTTCAAAAATTTATTTTAAAAATATATATTTTTTTAAATTAATAGAACATATTAATTTAATTTGTCACCTCTGGTAAAACAAAGATGAAAGACTGATAAATTCCCCCACTTTATATTTTACAGTGGAGGGATAACTGTGAATGTCTTTGCGAGAGAGGAGCAGCTACTTATATAGAGCCAGTGAAACAGGTCACAAGCGAGAAGAAATCACTAGCATGCACTCTGGCGGCGCTTGTCGGAAGTGGCGCAACGTTGGTTGCCAAGCGCTGTGTCGATAATGTCAGGATATGCATGCGCGCCAGAAAACAGTTCCGACAAGCGCCGCCAGATTGCATGCTAGTGATTTCTTCTCGCTTGTGACCTGTTTCACTGGCTCTATAAGTACCTGCTCCTCTCTCGCAAAGACATTCACAGTCATCCCTCCACTGTAAGATATAAAGTGAGGGAATTTATCAGTCTTTCATCTTTGTTTTACCAGAGGTGACAAATTAAATTAATATGTTTTATTAATTCAAAAAAACATATATTTTTGAAAAATATATTTTTTAAAAATAAATTTTAATTAATAATTAAATAAAATCAATTTTCAAAACCTTGGTTTTTTGTTGGCTGCCAATAAAAAATCAAGCTTTTGAAAATCGATTTTGTTTCCTTGGCAATTCCTTGGCAACTAATATTGGCCCGATGCTTGGCTACCGATCATTGGCAGTAGCGTGATCATCCCAAGTTTAAACCATTGGTGGTCCAATGATGGTTGCCATTAATGTTCCAATAATGGAACGGAGTTCGCCAAGCATGGCCCATTATTGAACCAATCGTTTACTTCCCATTGGGTAAAGGCTTGATTATGATACAACTCTTGATCATGGCCAAAGGCTTGGTTATGGAACAAGGCTTGATTATGGCTCTAGGCTTGATCATACCTAAATGCTTGGTTATGGATCAAGGCTTGATTATAGCTCAAGGCTTGATTATGACTCAATTCTTGATTATGGCTCAAGGCTTGATTATAGCTCAAGGCTTGATCGTGACTCAAAGCTTGATTTTGGATAAAGGTTTGATTATGGCTCATGGCCATTATCAAGCCTTGATCCATAATCAAGCTTTTAGTTACGATCAAGCCTTGAGCCATAACCAAGCCTTGAGCCAAATTCAAGTCTTGATCCATAATCAAGCTTTGAGTCATAATCAAGCCTTGAGCCATTACAAAGCCTTCCCAAGCCTTGAGCAAGCTTTGCTATTTTTGATTATGGCCTTGACCCATAATCGAGCCTTGAGCCATTACCAAGCCTTGATCCATAGTCAAGCTTTTAGGTATGATCAAGCCTTGAGGCATAACCCGTACAGCACAAGACATTCTATGGATATCCAAATAACGTCCCAGTTAGATCTATAAATATCTCGGATATTTCAGGGATATCATACGGACATTCCAACAAATATCTTAAGAGAAGGAACTTTTGATATCCTGAGAATGTCTAGGGGATATTTATGGATATTTGTAGGACGTTCTGTAGATATCTGTGGGACGTCGTACTTGTGTCCCAGTAATATATCTGGGATATCTTTGAATATACTTTACATTTCAATAAACAAACCTTGAAAAGTTGTCAAAACAGCTTGTCAACAAATGTATGTCACGAGATTAATATATCAGTGTTTTTGAACATTTGTTTTTGTTGCATGTGTAGGCGAGTAAATTGTTTTAATAAAATTATTATACACATAGGATATTAATTTCTACTTGTATTGAATCGAGAGGATTCACATTTATTAATTCACAAAACTTTTGAGACCTTTTAATCTTAAAAAAAATATTTTGTTTTTAACTATAAAGTTTACTCTCTTTTTGAACAATAGTGACTTGTCTCATGACTTGTAAATGTCTCATAAAGAGATTTTTGTAAATTAATTTTAAATGTATCATATTAAATTGACTTAATTTTATCAATAGATACAATGAAATATTTTGAGTAACATTTTATTTAAGTGCTTGACGCGTAACCTAACCTCTACATATAAATATTTTCAGAATTACCAAAAGTGTACTCTAAAATATTTATTGTAGTACGTACTTGATTAATTGCAATTAAACATTTTTGAAATTATTAAAATATATTATATTGTTTTATTTGTAATAAGAATCTAATTTTAATATATTTCAAGATTTTCCAGCATATGTTTATAGAGCGAATATCCCACAAATCTCTACCATGGATATTTTAGGGATGTCTTAGATGAGGGAACTTTTGATATCCCAGGGACATTCCATGGGATGTATAAGATATTCTCTGCATATCTGTGGGATATCCATAATATTTTCGATATGTCCCAGAGATATCCCAGGGATATCTATTTGCTGTACGGGAACCAAGACTTGTTCCATAATCAAGCTTTTAGATATGATCAAGCCTTGATCCATAATCAAGCTTAGAGTCATGAAATCAAGCCTTGATCCATAATCAAGCTTTTAGGTATGATCAAGCCTTAAAGCCATTATCAATTCTTGATCCATAATCAAGCATTTAAGTATCATCAAGCCTTGAGCCATAATCAAGCCTTGATCCATAATCAAGCTTCTAGCTATGATCATGCCTTGAGCCATGATCAAACATTGAGTCATAATTAAGGCTTGAGCCATTACCAAGCCTTGAGCAAGCTTTGCTATTTTTGATTATGGCCTTGAGCCATAATCAAGCTTTTAGCTATGATCATGCCTTGAGCCATAACCAAGCCTTGAGCCATGATCAAACATTGAACCATAATCAAAGCTTGAACCATTACCAAGCCTTCCCAAGCCTTGAGCAAGCTTTGCTATTTTTGATTATGGCCTTGAGCCATAATCAAGCCTGGAGCCATGATCAAGCCTTGAGCCATAATCGAGCCTTGAGCCATTACTAATCTTTTTTTTATTTATTTGTTTATACACCCGTCTTAAGCCTACAATCTTGGCTATACAAGTGTTTTTACAACCGTAGATGTAGAACATTCCTTACAAACATTTCTTAATACTACATTTTTGCGCCTACAGAGCGACTTGAAAATTAGGAGTACTTGCATTTGCCTGGACCACCCGTCTAATGGGTTTTCTCGCCAGTGGAGAGGGAAACTGTAGAAAACCTCTCCGAGTACAACCGGTTTATCGACAGTCGAATTCTAATGGTGTGTACCGGACAATAATCGACGGTGCACATCATTATATATACTTCGACGTCAAACCTCCCGCTCAGATTATCTCACGTGCCGGAAAAATCCCAGGCTGGGCGCGAACCAAGTAACCCCTGGTCCGCCCACCGAGCCAGGCATTTATCCGACCGAGCCAATCTGTCGGTGAGCCATTACCAATCCTTGATCCATAATCAAGCTTTTATCTATGATCAAGCCTTGAGCCATAACCAAGTCTTGAGCCAAAATCAATTCTTGATCCATAATCAAACTTTAAGTCATAATTAAGCCTTGAGCCATTACCAAGCCTTCCCAAGCTTTGTTATTTTTGATTATGGCCTTGAGCCGTGATCAAGCCTTGAGCCATAATCGAGCCTTGAGCCATTACCAATCCTTGATCCATAATCAAGCTTTTAGGTATGATCAAGCCTTGATCCATAATCAAGCATTTAGGTATGATTAAGCCTAGAGCCATAATCAAGCCTTGAGCCATGATCAAGAGTTGTGTCACAATCAAGCCTTTAGTTATAATGGAGCCTTTAGCCATTACCAAGCCTTGAGCAAGCTTTGCTATTTTTGACCTATTTTTCAAGGCTCATCAGCATGTAGCTAAAATACTATTGATTTTTGGGAATTTTGCCATTAGCATTTTTTGTTCAGGAGATTATCAGCTACAAAACTACCTAGTTTAAACAAATTTGACCGAAACTTTTTTTCAATGTATTCTGTGCGGGAAATACTTTAAAAAATTAAATTATTTTCAAATAAAATTTTATAAAAGTTTTAGTTTTTGAACAAATTTTAATTATACACTGAAAAAAATGATATTGTCGCTTTTGTCATACGAGTATAGTAAGGACGTATAGGTGAAACAGAAATACTGTATTTCTGTTCTTCAAATACAGTATTTGGGATCTTCACATACATATGGCTGTTCTACACTGAGTATAGCTGAAACAGCAATACTGTAAGGCTGTCCCATATCCACCAATATAATATGTGAGTATTATCCATATTTATGGTAGTATCATAAATATATTTTTTTCAGTGTACATTTCAAAAATAATTTTTGAAAAATTTGACTATGATTGTTATTTTACACACTATATAAAAATAGAAATAAGTTGCACTTTACACAAAAAAGTGGTTTTTTAATGGTAGATTCCACGTCAGTTCAACACACTTATTTTCATGACTTGTTGGGATTTGACTGTACTTTTGTAAATTATTACTTTTATAGTGATAAACAACTCCACCAAATATTTTTTCAAAATTTTGAAAATTACCAAAAATACGGCATTTTCAAAATTTTTGTCTTTTTTTTAAAGTGCTATAACTTTGGTTCTAATTAACCGATTTTGGATTTTAAAAAAGAATTTCTTTGGTTTTAAGTATATTTTAAGTTAAAATTAATATAAAAAAAAATTCAAAAAAAATTTTTTTTTGAAATTTTGAAAAATTAAAAATCCGTTTTTGAAAAAACATCATCTTAGATTTTTTTCAAAATTTTACTAAATGTCAGGGCAAATGTGCTTTACATGTTCTGTAAGTTTCATCTTGAGATCTCAAAGGGATTCGGAGTAAAAAAATAAAACGTAACCACAAATTACGAACATATGGGGCAAAATTCCTCAACAGCCCAGGAAAAACAATAAATTTTCTCTAAACTTTGCTAAAACGTTACTATTATTAGTAGAAGTGTGAATATTATTTTTTTTTTGAATTTGATAAAATATTTTTTGAGTTATGGAGTTTCAAAATTTTGATTTTTTTTTAAATATCTTTTTTTCGATTTAATATACTGATAAGTCAAATTAATGAAATTTAATCAACCGCACGGACGATGAAGAAGTTTTTACCCTTTCTCTTGTAATTTCAAGGAGGAAAGGGAAAAATTTCCCTTTCCACATGTTGAAGGTCCAATCGCTGACATAAGACTTCTTCATCATCCGTGCGGTTGATATACTCAAACAGCTTATTTTTCGCGACGCGTCAAAAATGCTCTTTTACAGGTCATTTTAATTAGTTATTTTACTAATTGCTTTTTATAGCTCATAGACAAAAATGATTTTTTTGGGCACTTTGAAACTCTAATTTTTCATTTTTGTAGAGAAAGTGTAAAAATGTTAATTTTTGTAAGAGAAACGTCTGTTACAAAAGTGCGATTTTTGTGTTTGGTTTGTTTACCTTTTGGTTTGTTTACATTTCACAACTTGGACATACCCTTAAAGACCGTGAAAACCCCTTTAAAAATCACTATTTATACTTTAAATTTGATTAATTTTACTTATCAATATATTAAATCGAAAAAAAGATATTTTCAAAAAAATCAAAATTTTGAAACTCCATAACTCAAAAAATATTTTATCAAATTCAAAAAAAAAATAATATTTACACTTCTACTAATAATAGTAACGTTTTAGCAAAGTTTAGAGAAAATTCATTGTTTTACCTAGGCAGTTGAGGAATTTTGCCCCATATGTTCGTAATTTGTGGTTACGTTTTATTTTTTTACTCCGAATCCCTTTGAGATCTCAAGATGAAACTTACAGAACATGTAAAGCACATTTGCCCTAACATTTAGTAAAATTTCGAAAAAAATCGAAGATGATGTTTTTTCAAAAACGGATTTTTAATTTTTCAAAATTTCAAAAAAAAATTTTTTTTTAATTTTTTTTTATATTAATTTTAATTTAAAATATACTTAAATTCAAAGAAATTATTTTTTTAAAATCCAAAATCGGTTAATTATAACCAAAGTTATAGCACTTTAAAAAAAAGACAAAAATTTTAAAAATGCCATATTTTTGGTAATTTTCAAAATTTTGAAAAAATATTTGGTGGAGTTGTTTATCACTACAAAAGTAATAAATTTACAAAAGTACAGCCAAATCCCAACAAGTCATGAAAATAAGTGTGTTGAACTGACGTGGAATCCACCTAATGCAACATTTGGAAGAGAAATTGAAAGAGTCGAAATTTTGCCCAAGTCCTGAGAATTTTATTAAAGAAAAAGAAAATTAAGAATATTCTCGAAATATGAATTACAAATGCATTTAATTTTGCAATTTTTTTCAAATTAATTAAGAAAATAAAAGCAACAAATGGAAAATTAATGTATACCTATATATATACAGTAATAATTTCACCATGTGCATCCACTTTGAGTGCTTCATACATAGCAGAGAGAGTAAATGTACTTTGATGATTCTTTCAAAATAGTATACACTCTATAGTCCATTTGCCATTGATGTTGAAAAGCATTTGCAAAGATGTAAATGTAACGTGACAAAATAAAGATTTATAAACAGTTATTTCAAAAATATTTCTTGTTATGTGACGTAAATACACGGAAAAAAAGTACGTGAATCCTTCCTTGAAAGTGCTTGACTTTTGGATAGAACACAAAGTACAAGGCTGTATCATATACTTTTTGTTAGAAAATATAGAAAAGTCCTAGAGTTATTTTAGTACTAGTATGGGCAACAGTGTTTTTTAAATTTTAACGAAAAGTCATTTGTTCAGTTTTATAAAGTACGTGAAAGATTAGTTGACTGCGCTTGAAAATTCTGTAGAGCATGCGCAGTGTGCGTTGCGCGTTTCTACCCAAGGTAAATGCCAGCTGATCGTCTGTTTCCGTTTGTGTTAATTTCAGATGTGAATATACTATTATTTTATGAAAAACAAATAGTGTTAATATATATTTGTCTTCAAGAATTGACTTTCAAAAAAATATTTTTTGTTTTGTGTTTCTCACAAAACAGAATGTTATGCAAGTCTCAGTTTTCAGTGAAATAGCATGTCTCAGAAGTCGTGAAAAATTTCACCATGTGGTATATAAGAACAATTCGATACGTACTTTTAAGTGTTAAGTGTGTGTTTATATTTAAGTTATACGCGAATATATGTGTGTGTTATAGGTTAGTTCATAAGTGTTGACGAACGTCGAAAAGTGATACAATAATTGTTCTTTGTTTGTGTGATTAATTATCCAAATATGTGAATGAATGAGTGAATTTCAGAAAAACGGTGTGAACAAGTGGAAATTATTTTTTTTATTTTACAAATTTTTTGAAAGTCAATGAAATTCTCAAGCAAGGTACTAGAAATTTTCATTGACTGCTTTTGAAACTCTCATGCAAAAGTACTAGACTGTTTTTAGTATTTTGTGTCGTATCCAAAAGTCAAGTACCGAGTCAATGAAAAATTCACGTACTTTTTTTCCGTGTATAAGGAGCATAAACTGCATATACAAAATTATTGTATATTTTATGAAGGCATACATTAATCTTGAAACTTTTTCGCCGGACAGTAATTGAAACTGACGAGCGAATAACTTTCACGTAAATATTATGCGCAGCAAGGGAAAAATTTACCTTTCACGAATTTTTCAAAAATCAACGAAAAATTTTTTAATTCCATTTGTTTTGATATTTTTGTTATTTATAGAATTTAATTAATATATGTGGACGTCCACATGAAAAGGGCCCATATTGTCGGTTCTAGTTTTCGAGATAATCGCAATTTAGTAATTTTTGATCAAAATCTTAATTTTTTTTTTATTTTTTATTATTAATCTACATGTTTTGACAAGTCGAATCATGCGGTTTTCATTAATTTATCGATAATTTAACTCCCGTGTGGAAAAAGCCACGTTCGAGCCCTACAGCTTTGGGGCCCTCGTGGAAGATCCATGAGGAGAAATCCACGAGGGCGAGGGCCCTCATGGATTGCCCACATCATTAACTAGAAAAAATTTCTAAGTCAAAAAAAAAATTTTTTTTTTATCAACAAATTAATGTTTATAATGATTTTAAACAATGAAAAACACGTTTTTAACACAAATGTTTTAACATTTTTTTTTTTTTGAAATGATAAAAATATTAATTTATGAATATTTATGGTCTATTATTATATTATTAATATTGTTATTATTATTATTAAACTATTTAATTATTTGTCATGGTGTATTAGTGTTAATAAATAATTTATTGAATCATCAAAAGCAAGTCAGCAAGTCACCTACATTAAAGCAATAATTTTCAAGTAGGTCCCGTAGCATAAATTTATACAAAATTCAGGAAATATTCCTATAATTTACCACATTCACAGACACGCGTTCAACAAGTCCATAAAGTTTAATGCGAATGACTGGGATGCAAATCCGCAAAGCATGTCAAGATTTTCAACGGCTATGTCAAGACAAGATTCAAATAAAAGAGCGCCAACAAATTCAAAAAAATACTGGTGGTTAACACCAAACAAAATAATTGAGGATCTCGATAAGATATAAAAAAAATTATAATTTATGTACCATTAAATAACGAAGTTAGCTTTTTCGATGTATGTCATTTTCTTTTTTGAATACTTCATCTTTTTTTTACCAACAATTGTCTTATAAAAAAAAATCAATTCGTCTCTAACTACAATAGATATGGGTGATTTGCACGTAACTGTAATATTTGGCGGCGTCACAGAAAACACATTCAAAATAAAAAATTTTTGCTTGGGTATGGATACATTTCACAGGTATATATAAAACCTATTCGCAACCACAAATATATACAAATAGATATTATAATTTTTGATAAATTGCGGAATTCCCTCCAAAATTTCAGCTCCGTGGCGTGTCCGTTTTTTAAAATTTTAAGTTAAAATTCAGAAATTTTATTGAAAACGCCGAAACTGGAAACGAGAATTTTTGTAATATGAATTATGTATATAGGTGAACAATTTGTACATATAATGCATCTTCTAATACTTCTTATAAAATTATAAAATGTAAAATAGTTTTGTCCACAAATTTTTTCAATTTTGTAATAACTCTCTAAAACTGAATCAGTGAAAATTCACTTATTGAAAGTGAATATTCACTTATTTCAAACGTTATAAGTCGTCCTCTCTGAATTAGTGAATATTCACACATTACATGAGTGAAAAACAGTTTACTTATAAAATAAGTGCAAGATTCACTTTTAAATAAGTGAACTGTTTTATATAGAAAAATTAGCAATCCTGTAACACAAATAATAAAAATATTGTTTTAAAACAATAAACTGTATATCTGTAAACTCTTTATAAATTTTTCAATATAACATATAATATAATATGGAAACTGTGGAGCTAACAATGTTACATTTACTACTCAAAAAGTATAAAATAAAAGTTTTTTTAAAGAAAGCATAAAATATAACCTCAAACTTATAGAGACATGAAAAACTGTGTATACGTAGACATTTACAGATGAAATATCCTTATCATTTAATTGAATTGTAGGTGCAAATAATTTATATTTTTTTAATAGTATACTTATACTTATATAAAAATGTTTATAATTACGTATATTTATTCATTCGAAAACCGGTAAACTTTTCGACGCACAGTCACTTAGAATGACGCAATGTGAAACAATAATGACGCCAAGTGACACTGACAAACGAATAAGTGAAAAAATCACTTATTTATGAGTGAAAAATCAATTTAACTTATTAAATGTGAAAATTTTACTTATTGATGAGTAACAAATAAATTTAACATATTATATGTGAAAATTTAACTTATTTATAAGTGAGAAATTCGTCCACTTACGAAAAAAGTGAAATTTTCACTGATTCAGTTTTAGAGAGAAGATTTTTACCCTATAATTTATCTGGTTATGGCACATTTTAATGTTATCTGAGAATTACAATCTAAAATAAGATCCATTAGCAACAAATATCAATAAAAAAAAAGTTTAAAAATTGGAAGTTCTACACTCAAAAACAATTTTTTTTGTAAAAATGTGAAGATCCCAAAAAAAGTGATCAGTATACCGTGGTATTACTATATTCTTTTAATCTAAACACTCTGTTGCAATTATTACGATTTTTTGAAGATTACAATAGAAACAAATTATCTGCCCAAAGAAAAGAATTATTTTGCAGAATTGTCGGAGTTAGGTTAGTTTAAATGTCAAATTTCAGCTCCGTGGTGTCACATAAAATATCAGCTCCTTGGCGCCTGTGGCGTACAGTGTGAAGGTGCAAATTCATGGATCAACAGTTGCTACAATAACACATGTATTATAGAAGAGGACAGACATAGTTGTGTCCTTTTATATTTTAGTGCTTCGGCAACCGTTGACTTATTAAAAAACACCTTAATATTCGAAAAAACACGCCTTTACTTTTGGTGCTTAATTTAAAATGTCTTTATGTCAACCATGCAGAAGCACAGTATTACTGTTGATCGTAACGCTCTTATTTGTGAATACTTTTCTACAATTAGTTTTATGCGCTAATTTCGTAATGTTATGAAAATGAAATTATCTGGTTATGTCAAGCTGATAGTAAATAGTAAATATTTTTACTGGGGCTATTTTGTGCATCAAAATGCTTTTTTTAACTCAGTGATTTATTCAAATTCAGAATTAAAAGAAAATCAACTTTTGCTTATGTTATACTTCCTTCTGAAGGTTTCCTATGAGTAAGTCAATGAAATAAATTTTTTTGTCGGAGTTGTAGTCATTAAAAGTTGTGCACAAAATAGACCCCGGAATGGGGCTACTTTGTGCATTGATCTTTCTGTTTTTATAATGTTACGTAAACATTTTTTTGATCCTTTCTTATTTATTAAATCTTTTGTGTAGATATTTCAGAGTAAATTAAAAAAGAATAAGATATTAAACAAAAAATTTTGGAAATATTATACAACAAAATGTAAAATAAAACATTAAGATTTTTCTAAAATCATGATTTATTAAAAATTAACAACCTTTCTTCAAATTTTACATTACTCAGAAAATAAATAACACTTTTTCGTTTTAAAAAAACATTTTACAATAATACATTATGATAATTATAATACTATCATTTAAACACATGTAAATAACTTTGAATCTCATCATTTCAATAGGAGCTTTTTTAAACGTTTTGAATATGATATTTTTCAAAAACTTGAAATTAATGTTTTAAGGTTAAATGATTAACAATTTAATATCTAATACACTTTTCAAGTTATTAGAGAAACGAGAGAAATAGTTTTAAAACTAATTTGAAAAACTTATAAATATTAATTAAAGTTAATTTTTTGCCGTTATGTTCCTCACCGGTTGAAGTTTTAATCGTTTTAAGGATTTTAATTAAATTATTTTTGGTTTTTTGACAAAGAAGTTCTTTTTAATAATTTTATTTATTAAATATACCTCGTACATAAAGTAGCCAATTGAGATAAACACATTCAAAGCATTCGTTAGAAATCGATTTATCAATGTTCAATTTAAAAAAAAATTATTACCAAAGATTTTTCAATTTAAAAAATATTTCAGCCTAACCTTGATGAAAACCTTTAAATTCCCTTATTACAATAGACTTTAATTACAAACAGAACGTTTTAAATAGAAAAAAATATTCAATAATGAATAATTTATTCAGGGTGTCTACTACTTCCCGGTTAACTGGGAAAAACCGGGAAATAGTCGGGAAATGAAATATCTAAATAACATTTTTATCAAATCGTGTGCGATGTAAGGAAACAGCTTGATCGGAGAATTTTACCTGAGCATTCAGTATTAGAAGAAATAATTTTTCTCATGTTTGAAATTAAAAAATTAATTTCTGTTTTATTTATAAAGTGTTACGTTATAGCTTTTTTATAAAAAGATTTACTATTTGAAGGGTGGCATGATAAAAGGGGTTTATCAGATTTTAAAAGCTTACTCCTCATATATGTAAAAAGTACAAAAATTTTAAAAAACATTAATGATTCAAAAAATGTATGAAAGAGACAAATATGAATAGGGAGAGAAAGTTAAAAGACAATATTATGACTAATATTGTGGTCTTTGAAAAAAAAAGTTTTGAAAAAAAGAACTTTTGGAACTTTCAGTCTTTGGAAATTAAAATCTTTTGAACTTTTTTTCATTGGAACTTCTGTTTTGGAACTTTAGTCCTCCAACAATTATAGCAGAAAAACAAAAGAAACCTATTGTGAGCATATGCCTTAAAACATAAAGTATATTATGGTCATTTACATTAATTTGCTTTGAATTGAAAGAAATATCCCGAGTCGAACTTTTAGACCTGCTTACCTCCTTAAAACTGAGGGTTTGTAAGGATGTAATAGGATGAAAGCAGAGTTTATTTGCATTGCAAGTTAACTCTGATTACCTCCTGCAAACCCCTGGTTAGCGACAAATTTAGATGGTAAAAGGGGGAAAGCAGGTGTTCCTAGAACCTTATTAAATACTGCTTGAACCTTACTTGCAGAATTCTTTCCTCTCCCAAAACCCTGGAAAAACTGCTCATAGCATATTTGAGATCACTTTTAACTAATTTTTATAATAACTTTAATTTAATAAATGGTATTATTATTTAATGATTTTTACTTTTTTTTAAATTTAATCGTGACCAATCGCGAATTCATAAATAATGTTACTATATATGTGGAAATTAATACATATCCATTTATATATAAAAAAAAATTTTTAATTTAATATTTGTTAATTAAATTATTTAACGGTGTATAAAATCATTAAATTGCATACTAAGACCTATACAATACAGAAAAATCGGAATAAACGCAAACCTACGAAATAAATAAAATCTAACGCATGCGAGACTTGAACCTACGACCTACGGACTACGGACTACGAAACTAACGCCCTAACCACTATGCTACGGAACCTAACTGAACACAGACGCTCTATTTTCAGTGACTTGTTGAGTGATTCAATAAAGCATTAATTGACACTAATACACTACAGCAAGTAAATAAATTGTTTAATAATAATAACCTTTAAACATTTATAAATTAATATTTTTATTATTTAAAAAAATGTCAAAACATTTCAGTTAAAAAAAAATGTCAAAACATTTCAGTTAAAAATAATATTTATAAATTAATTATAAAAAAGTACATGTTATGGTAACCTATTCGTAGTTTGAAGTTAATTGTTGTTTACATTTTGGTTTCTTAATCTTTTTTTAATTTTTCTTTTCAAATATTTTCAATTTTAAAATTAATGTATTGAAAATCTTCGAATTGTTGCAAAGAATTTTATCAAAAAATTTGATAATAATAAAATTCCTTCAAAGAATTTCTTTATTTAGAAAAATAACTAAATTCTCAAAGAATTTTATTAATATTTTTAAAAATCCTAATTAAATTTTTTTGAAAAATTTCTTTGAATTTTTTTTTTAAACTAATGGAGTTTCTTTAATAATTTTAATTGAAAATTTCAAAAGCAATTGAATTTTATGAAAAAGAATTTTATTAAAATTGTATTGAAAATAAGTGATTTCTTGCCAAGAGTTTATTAAAATTTTAAGAAATAATTAAATTGTTTATGAAGAATTTTATAGAAATATTTAAAAATCATGAAATTTTTCGAAAAATTCAATTAAAGTTGTTTCGAAAATAATTGAATTTCTTTAAAGAATTTTATTAAAATTAAGTATATTCAAAATAATTCAATTCATCATAAGAATTTTAATTACTTTTCGAAAATAATAGAATTATTTCAATTCTTTTGACGAATATATTCAAAAATTGTATTGAGCTAGTAATTTAATTCTTATATAGAATTTTTTAAAAATATTTTGAGAATAATTAAATTGTTTTTCAAGAATTTTAAATTCTTGTTGAAACTAAATTTTATGGGAATTTTTGAAAATAATTAAATTCTTTCGTTTATATTTTAATTGGGTTAATAATTATTTAATTCTTGCAAAGAGTTTTAGTATTTATAAAAATAGTTGAATTATTTCAAAGAATTTATTAAAGTTTAAGAAAATAATTGCAATTTATGAAAATATTTAAAAATATTTGAATTCATCTAAGGAATTCAATTAAAATTGTTTTGAAAATAATTGAATTCCTGCAAATAATTTTACTATTTATAAAATTAATTGAATTCTTGCGAAGAATTTTACTATTTATAAAAATAATTGAATTTTTTCGAAGGATTTATTAAAATTTTAGAAAATAATTGAATTCTTTCGTGAAATTTTCAAAATAAAAAATTTTGTAATTTGCAAAACAATAATAAGTTGAATATCTTGTTCCGCGCGTAACATTTCCTATTGCGTAAGAATGTAGTAGAAGCAATACAGGGTTTGAGGTTCAATTAGGACTTAAAAAGGAGTTGTCAGAGTTAAATAGAACTTACGCAGGAGGAAAAAAACACTAAGGGTTTGTTAGGTGCAGGTTAGGGTTAAATTATACTTACCAGGAGGTAAGCAGGTCTAAAAGTTCGACTAGGGATATTATAATTATAGTTATAAAATACAAACAAAAAAAATATATATAAGTTAAAAAAAATTATTAACATTTAAACAAATGAAGTAAAAATTATTATTGTTGTTAAGTTACCAAAAATGATACTAAATGTAATAACATTGAAATTATTATTTTACTACTAAATAAATAATATGTGGACGTCCATATGAAAAGGGCCCATTTTGGCACTATTGGAGTTATCTATATGGGCGTATTCCTGGCAAAGTTTGGAAAATTTTGAGTGGTCTTAGAACTTTTTTGGTTAAAAATTCGTTGAATTACGGAATTTCAAAGTTTAGAACGCCAAAACCTCATTTTTCTAAAGAACCAATAAAATCAAACAGTTAAATTATCGATAAATTAATGAAAACCGCATAATTTGACTTGTCAAAACATGTAGATTGATAATAAAAAATAAAAAAAAATTAAGATTTTGCTCCAAAATTACTAAATTGCGATTATCTCGAAAACTAGAACCGACAATATGGGCCCTTTTCATGTGGACGACCACATATAATAAATAACATATAATTTCAAATAAAAAATATAATTAAATTAATAGAAAATTTAATACTTAAAAAAAATATTTTTAATAAAATGGAATTCTATTTAAAAAAACATAAATTGAAAAAATTAACATTAGAAATTTTAAAAATTGAACAAAAATAAACATGGAACAGAAGCAACGAAGACGGCCGAAGACCGTCTGAGGCGCTATTTAATCAAAAAGCAAAAACTTTACGTTGTATTCTTTTCATTTATTTATATATTTAAATTTAAGAAACAACAAAATATAAACAGCTTTTTAAGGTTGCAAGTCCACAATAGCATTTTTTATGTCCTTATTATTGTGTGTTGAACATAATATAAGAAGAGAATAAAAGTAAAATATTTTTATTGTACACTCACAAAAATGATCTATTCAACATAAAACTAATTTTCTTTTAAATTATGTCCTTTAATCGTTAGCAGAAATAGTTTTATTGTAAAAGGGATTTTTCGAATATAATAAGGTTAGAAGTTTATTGGAAAAAAGAAAAACGTTCTGATTTCTTTTGATTTTTAAATGAAATCCTTTTATGTAAAAAGGATAGTTTCACGTGATTTGACGTTTGTAAACAAATTAAAATATTAAAATAAAAAAAGTTTATTTATTCTTTATATAATGCAAAGGTAATCTGCACAAATAAATTTAATGATTAATAATAATAATAAAAATTAAATAATTATTTTAATAAAATAAACAAAATACAAAATTTAAATAAAATATTGTCAATTTTGGATAATTATAATAATTATTTATGTATTCGAAAACTGTAATTTAATTAATTAAAAAATGTAGTATCTAATTCATAACTTTTTGAAATTTTTAAAATTGATAAAAGGTTATATATAGAAATTATGATAAAAGAAATTTAGTTCTTTTTATATATTTTTATCAATTTATTATTTGCAGACTTATGCTATTATTAATTTATTTGAAATTAAATTTAATTTCAAACATTTCATAAATTTGAGTCCCAAATAAAAAAATTATTATTACAATTAAATAAATATAAATTAAGGAGGTTCTCCGGCTGCTACTCTTGAAAAAATCGATTTTCTTCCAATTTTATTTAAATTTTGAGGAAATGTTTCTTCGAGTGCGCTCTAAATGTGGTAGAAATTTCAGAACCCTTTGCCATGCTAAATTTTGAAATATTTAAGTTCAAACTTCAGCTTCTACATGCGATTATTTTGAAAATGAAAAATGCCAACTACGATATCTCGTTTTTTGACATGGAAAAGGGTTCTGAAATTTCTACCACATTTAGAGCGCACTCGAAGAAACATTTCCTCAAAATTTAAATAAAATGGGAAGAAAATCGATTTTTTCAAGAGTAGCAGCCGGAGAACCTCCTTAATGAATCACAGATAATAAAAATAAATAAAACTACTGATAAAATGATTCTTTTTAATAGTAAACAAAAATCATTTACATAATAATTAAAGGATATAATATAAAGGAATTTACTTTTAATAGAAAAGGAATTCCTCTTAGACAAATATTAAAAGGAAAATCCGCTTATAGTAAAAAGATTTCTTTTTATTTAAATAGACTGTTTTGTGAGTGTAATAATATTCATCAGAAGAACAAAAGAAATCTATTGTTAGCATATAGCCTTAAAATATAAATTCTTTATATTATATAATCATTGAATTAGCTTTTTTTTAATAAAAAAATATTATTCAGAATTATAAAATACAAAAAAATATATAATTATATATAAAAGTTTAAAAATTATTAACAATTAAACAATCTAAAGTGAAAATTATTGTTGTTGTTACTAAAAATAATAATATTATTATAAATAATAATAATAATAATAATAATAATAATAATAATAATAATAATAATAATAATATTTAAATGTAATAAAATTCAAATTATTTTTATACTCTACTAATACTATTAAAAATGACATATTTAAATAACTAGAAAATTTTATGCATGAAATGAAAAAGGAAATATTAAAATAGTGAAATAGAATTTTTTTTATTAAAAAAAACATAAATTGAAAAAATTAACGTTAAAACTTTTAAAAATTGAACAAAAATGAACATAAAACGGAAGCAACGGAGACGGCCGAAGGCCGTCGGAGGCGCTAGTAAATAAAATTCGAGATAAAATTATTGAAAAAATTGCAAACATAACCTAAAAAATGAAACCGCAATTGATAAAAACAATAATGACGCAAAAAGCGTATTGATATTGATTAACCAATTTATTAAAAAATGAAAATTATTTAACACTAAACATTTATTGAAATTATTAAACTTTGCAAACTTAACCTTCTAAATAATGCTGTCAAGTTGTCGAGAATATTTTGAAAAGAATGAAACGGAATGAAAACATTTTACATAAATAGAAACAAATATTAATAAAAAAAGAACACATACTTAGCACAATAATGATTAATTTAAAGAAAACTTAAGAATATCCAACTGCGAGATAAAAGAGAAACAATAATAAACATCACTTGTGTCAATTATCGCCAACATTTTTCATCAAATTGAAAATTTCCCAATATTGATTATAACACAAAGAAAATGTCCACTTCACTTCCTGCATATATAAAAATACCATTATTTTACTACGATTAATAAGCAGCTACAAATAATTGGAATATAATTGCAAAATATATCAAATTATAGCTTTAAAATCAACAAATGTAAACAACTAACTTAAATATGTTCCGAAGCGAGTTTAATCGTTGCGGACAAATGTACAAAACAACATATTTATCACATACATATTATACAATCAATGCAAAATATTAATCACCGATTAATGATAATTAACTGTTATTAGTACCATAGCTAAATTTCTATGCAGGATACAGCAAAATTCACTTTTTTTATCACTCTCGTAAACACGTTGGTCTCCACTAAAGCTCGAGCAACGTCTAAAAAGCGCCAAGATTTCCGCATTGGTCACGTGATCACAACATTGAACGGTTGAACAATCCAAATATTTCTTCTGTTTTTCATCAATTACTTTATGAAAAAAGCTTAAATATGTGTAAAATGCACAATATTTAAACAAAAACTAAATTAATTAATTAATTACTCTGATATTTTTTAATTAAAAAAGGGGCAATTACTTCTAAAATTCATAATTTTTTTGAGTAAATCAAACTTGTTAAATGAAAAGAAACTGCAGAGATGTCGCTGCTTTTTGATCTGTCGGTAATTTAAAAATAAGAAATTTATATTAAAAATAATTATTATTATTATTATTTTCTTTTTAGAAAATACTATAAAAATAATATTAAATTCCCTTTGGGAAAATAATTAAAACAATAGAAATTAACAAGAAAGAAATATTAATTTTGTATCATTTGGACAATCACCCCTACTGACATCTAGCGGTGAATTCTGAAAGTTTAATATCAACTTTTTGATGCGCAAAATCCGGGAAAAAAACCAACCTAAAAATTAGTATGGCGTCAATTGAAAGAAGCAGCTGGTTCAAGTCTTGATTTATTAAAATTATAAGACAAATAGAATACAGAATCAGAAGTTTGTGTATATTTATTAAAGCACGACCAAAGTCGAGAAGATTTAAGATCTTTTATACAAAATATATAGTTGTGAAAATGTCGAACGTGTCGGAATTAAGAATGAACGTAGCGGCTTTGAAAAGAGTTGACCCTTACGTCAAGGATATCCTAGAAACCGCGACTCATGTCGCTTTATATACATTTAATGCGGAAACTAGTGAATGGGAAAAGACTGATGTCGAGGGTGCTTTATTTGTTTACTCAAGAAGTGGAGAACCGTTCAATAGTTTTCTCATCATGAATAGGTTTGTTGCTTTCTTTTTTTAACCTCCATTTTTTTTTCACAAAAACGACAAAATCTTGATTTATTTGGAAATTTTTTTCCAAAATCTACTTTTTATCTTAAATTACTTATTTATTTCGCTATCTATATATTCGATAATTCAGAGAAATATTTGTTTATAAGTTTTATTTACTATAATTTTTAATGAATTTTATTTCAATATTTGGGGAATTTAAGTATTTTAAAATATAGAGCTCATGATAAAAGTGAATAGTGAATTTAAATTTTGTAAATTTGTGATAATTATTAATTGTAAATTTTGTCAACAGATTAAATACAAAAAACCAAGTGGAGCCAGTAACACGAGGTCTAGATTTACAATTACACGAGCCTTTTCTGCTTTATAGAAACTCAAAATGTGATATTCATGGCATCTGGTTCTACGACAAAGACGAATGCGTGCGCATTGCAGCTATGTTAAATAAACTCGTTAAAGAATCAGAAAACACATGCAAAGCCTTGCCAAAATTAAAGGCACAACGTAATTCAAATAATGTAGATATTTTCAGTATGCTCAGTAAAGCACAAGAGGATTATAATATAAATCGAAGTGGAAATGATGAGTCAAGTGGAACAAAATCACCAATGAATACAAATATTGATATGATTTCTGCATCATTGCAAGCGCCATTGGGACCTGATGTTACTTCACAAAGTGTCATGGACTTCTTTGCCAAGGCAAAAGTTAATCCCATGCATTTTAAAGCCGGCGATCAACCGGTACAAGTACACGAGAGTAAACCATTATTGGCACGTTTAATGTCACATCCAGCTGCTCATACTTTAGAGCATATTGAAAAACAACAAAGATCGACAACACCACAGCCAGTGCCCCCATCTCATCATATTACAACAACGCCCTTATCAGTTGCTGCAAATGACATAGGCAACTTATCTGTAACAAACAGATCAAAGAAAAAGAATAAAGTTTCACAATTAGCCACCATTCCAGGGCCCAATGTACAAGATCTTCCGTCCACAATTGCTCAAAGTGAAACTAATGATTCGAGTTTTCTCAGGATACAATCGCCTGTAAATACATCGTCTCTATTGAATAATCATCACTCTAATCACATTATTGGATCGAGTGGCGGCAATGCTCTTACATCATTGTTTGGACAAACTTCTTCATCTGTGGTAATTATTTAAAGTCAACATTTTATTGTCACTTCAATTATCATTTTCTTCCAAACAATTCAATCACTTATTAACATTTTCTTCATTTCTATTTATTCAATAGTAGTTGAATTATTTATTTATTATTAAAATTAATCAAATTTTAATTGACTTTAATTTCAATCTAATTCAAATTATAAATTTCAGGAATCACAGACTCGCCTTTTTTAAAGTTAACCTCAAAATAAATTGTTTTAAACTTCAAAAAAAAATGCGACTTTTTTCCAAATATTCCAACAAAATACCACTTTTTTGGTATAAAATGCAACTGACTTTGATTTTTACAGTGTGAAAAATAACTACAGTCAACTCTTTCAAGAATGATTTTGAAAATTTTTTTTAAAGACAAGTTCTGAATGTTCAAAAGAATGAAATTTATTTATTTCTTCTTCAAATCAAATTTTTATTACAATAATTTTACATCACTATAAAAAAAGATTAATTACTTATAATTTTCTGAATGTAAAATTTACGTTATTAATTTTTAATGCAATCAGTAATTTATAAAAATATTTTTAAAATAAATTTGGCTTTGAACGTTCAGAACATTAGAAAAATATTATTTTGCAAAATTATATTGAAGATTTCATTTCATTTATTGAAGATAATTTCTTTTGATAAACTCTTTGCTTTTGAATTTTTGAAAATCAAATTTCAAAGAATTTTAATCGCAAATTTTGAAAAAATTGAATTCTCAGAAATTTTAATATTGAAAAATCTTCAAATGGAAATTAGCTTTAAAACATTCTTTTAAGAAATTCGATTATTATCGAAAAATTACATTACAATATTTAAAAAAAAAGTTTTTAATTAAAATTTTTCAAAACATTGATTTTATCTTTCAAAAATTATTTAAAAATATTTAAATAGTGTTTTATAAAATGATCATTCCATGTGAATCGCGTGTTTAAGAACACAATAAATGTGTTTGTTGCGTGTATATTGGAAAGTTTCAGTGTTTCATAAACACTTATTATTTTATTAGTCTGTGAACTTAATGTTCTCAAAACATTGTGTGAACCCTGTTATGTATGTCAGAAAAGTGTTTGATGAATGTTCTTACTGAATATTGATAATGTGTTTTAATAGTATTGTATGAATCATTTTCAAACTATAAATTCTATGTTTAAAATGAAGGGCTACATAAAATAAAGGGACGAAAGCGTGGTTGAAAGGGATAATATCAGTCAAGTAGCAGCGAGCGGCTCAAGGCTTGTCACTGCTGCCCGACTGGTAGTATCCCTTCCAAGCCTTGCGTTCGTCCCCTTATTTTATGTAGCCCTTCAATTGTGTTCATACGGTATTGTTGATCACATTTTCGACAGGGTTTTGAAAAAACTAATATTAAGAATTTTTCTATATTAATTTTTTAAAAATCAATTTTCAATATTTTCTGATAAGTAATTTACCTTAGTAACTTCTAGGAAAGAACCATAATGAGTTACAGTTACAATTAAGGCTCCGCATCTTAAAAGGGCACTTTTACCATGTTAAATCAATGCTGAAAGTGCCCTTTTAAGATCCGGAGCATCAATTATTATTAAAAAGAATTGAATTTTTGTATTTAAATAATTCAAGTTTCGATGAAGTTTAGTTAAAAATTTTAGAAAATAATTAAATTTTGGAAGGGTTACAGTTGCAAGTTTTAAAAATAATTAAATTTCAGAAGGTTTGAAATAAAAATTTAAAAAATTTTATTTTCTTGTGGAAAAATAAAATACAAGTATTTAAGTATTTATTTAACAAAATTATTAAAGTTTTAAATAATTGAGGCGCATGATTATTCCCCAAATTTCATTTGTCCGAACTGTCATTTTACCGAATTGCATTTATCCAAACTGTTATTTTAACGAAATGTCACTTTTGCGAAATATCATTTTTACGAATTGTTATTTTTACGGATCGTTATTGTTCCGAAATGTCAGTTTTGCGAATCAACGTTTTTACGAATTGTCACTTTTGCGAAAACTCATTTTTGCGAATTGTCATTATTATGCGAACTGCCATTTTCGAATTGTCATTTTTACGAAATGTCACTGTTGTGAATTGTCATTTTTGCGAAAATTGCTATAGTTAATCTATATAAGCCTTTTTATAAGCATACAAGTTTACTATAGCAATTTTCGAAAATATGACAATTCGCAACAATGACATTTCGTAAAAATGACAATTCGAAAAAATGGTAGTTTGCATAAATGACAATTCGAAAAAATGATTTTTCGCAAAAGTGACAATTCGTAAAAATGGCGATTCGCAAAAGTTCATTTCGGAACAATAACTATTCGTAAAAATGACAATTCGCAAATATGACTTTTCACAAAAGTGGCAATTCGTAAAAATGACGATTCGCAAAAGTGACATTTCGTTAAAATAACAGTTCGGATAAATGTAATTTGCTAAAATAACAGTTCGGTCAAATGACATTTGGGGAATAATCGTGCGCCTCTAATAATTGACTTTAGAAATGAGTGAAGAGTCAGGGAAATAAGAAATGAATTTTTTCTGAACCTTAAAGTCAATCAGAGGCCTGAATTTTGTAATTTTCTGTTATTCCATTTTAGATTAAATTGAGAATTGCTTTTTTAGATGACAGAAGATGTGATAAGTTCACCGATAACGCCAAGACAGGGAACAGCCTCAGGAACAAATTCAGCCCCAGCATTAATACCGCCAGTAATGTTCGCTGCTCCCAGTCCTGCCGAACCAGTAAATCGACCTTTGGAACCCCTCACAAGGAATCAATTGCTCCAAGCAGTCAATTACCTTTTAAGGAGTGATCCGGATTTTGTTAATAAACTTCATGAAGCTTATGTCAAGTCTTTCAGCGAGATTTTGTCCTAGGTAAATGGAACCTAGTAAAAAGAAAACGAAATAAAAAGAAAAACTACGGCTTGGACCCGGCGATCGGGTAGTGTTGTCAACGTAAACGAAAAACAAAACGAGGTAAATTTAAAACTAATTGGAATTAAATAAGTAAAACTTACGTCTATTTCTGTTACAAGCGAATAAAAAAACGTAAGTGTATTAATTGTAACCAGCCTTTTCGGGTTTGGAGCTAAGAAAATATTAAAATTTCCATACCTTGAAACAGTATTTTTATAATGTAAATGCATTTTTTCTTAAAGCATAATCAAAGGTATGAGTGATGGGCTCCAGTGATTGTTAATTAATAATTTTTTTCTCTTTAAAAAATCAAGCCCATTCTGCAAATTTGTTGATGATAAAAAAGTGTTATTTGAAAAAAAGAATTTAATTTTTATGCCTCTTTGATAGTAAATTTGGTCGAGAATTATTTTTTCTCTCTTTTTAAATTAATAAAAAAACGGCCCAATAATGATTTTAATAGCGTGATATGCCGAGAATAAAGAAAACAACATTTTATGATTGCTATTTCGAGAATAGTACGACAATAACGTCAAAATAAAAAAAAATACTTGCGCGAAATGCACATGTTACATTAAAAATGCAAAGATTTTCTTTCTTGTGATAAAACAAAAAATATGCAAAATTGTTAATGCATGAAGCATGATTTGAAAATTAAGATTGTACAATTCTAAATGAAACATGACTTTTGTTAAATGTACATCAAAAATCGACACATTCTTTGATTTAACTATTGAACAAACAAAAAAAATCAATGGATGATTTCAAGAATGGAATGACAGGAAAAGAAATTTGGATAAACAAGAATAAAAAGCAGAAAAAAGTGTAAAATCCTTGCAGTGTATTTCATTTTTGACATGAATTTTTTTTCGCAGTGGATCACAGCAAATATTACAGGCAAACTCATATTGTCATCATGAAATTAAAAAAAAAGAAAAAATATGGTACGTGGTCAATAACACTGTCTTAATAATTATATCGTATTATCACAAAAAATTATTATTTTACAATGGAATAAATTGGGGTTGTGCGAAACAATCTTCCTTTCGCGATATTCAACAGCTAAAAACTAACAATAAAAAAAGAAATCATTTTTCTTTTTTTACGCGACGAAATTATTTATATAAATACAAAATCAATGATTGTTGAACGCTCTCTTTTATCTTAGAACTAAGCACTGCACGTTTCACAAACAATTAAATCACTTTGAAATGCAAAGACGAGACACGAGCATGGGCAATCATCGTATTAATCATTTACGCTGAACTTCGATCCTTACAAAGTGATAACATTCATTTCAACAACCCCTTCAGCTCTGTGGAATGTCTCTCATTCGAATTTTCAATTATATATATATATATACCTATTTTTTTATTTATATATATTTTATTGAAAAATCGTCTCAGCGTTAATTATTCACAGATTTCTTTGTTTTTTATTTACAAAATAATAAAGTTTTTAGATATAATTTTTACTTTTAAAAAAATTTAAATTTCTCAAAAGAAAACAATTTTTTTCTATATTCTGTCTGAATTTTCCAAAAATCTGTTTTTAAATAAAATACATTTTTTTAAAAGTAAAATTTTTCTTTAATTATTAAAATTGAATTCTATACATTACAAAAATTCGGTATTTTCAAATTAAAAAAGCTGTCAATTTATCGCTCTTTACGTTTCAATGGACAAAGAAATAAATAGATATATACTAAAAGAATAATTTAGAAATGAACCACAATATATAATAGAGTAAAAAAGCATAAGTAAAGCCTCCACTGCCAAGAGATCTTTTGCCACAATTTAAAAAGATTTTGCAAGTTTTCTTTTTTTTTAATTTGCAGTATTTTTTACACAAAAAATTATTATTTTATAGTATAAATTGTTTATTTTACAAAAGAAACCAATTTTTATAAAAATTTTTCATAATAGAAATTATTTTATAAAACTGTTTTTTACGAAAGAAATTATTTAAAAAACTAATTTTTTACAAAAGAGACTATTTTATAAAAATTGTATTCTTTTTACAAAACGAATAAGTGTTTTTATAAAATATATTTTTAAACAAAAGAAAGTTTATCGAAATTATGGCTATTATTATTATTATTACACAGGCACACAAAAAAAAAAAAGTTGTCTGTTCATTGAACAAGACCTACATGTCTTATAGTATTTTGGCCCCCTGAATACGAATATGAAGTCAGAATTGCTCCATCACCCCCTGTTTTTTTTTAAATCGAAAAAACTACCCTTAAATCTAAAATTCAAGAACTAAATTTAAAAAAATGAAATAACCGGTTTTCTTCGGAGTAGAAGAATATATTTCTGCGTTTTCTTCTTTCAACAACTTAGAAATAATGTCAAAATTGCTCCATCACCCCCTGTTTTTTTAAATTGAAGAAACTACCTTTAAATCTAAAATTCAAGAACTAAAGTAAAAAAAAATGAAATAACCGGTTTTCTTCGGAGTAGAAGAATATATTTATGCGTTTTCTTCTTTCAACAACTCAGAAATAATGTCAAAATTGCTCCATCACCCCCTATTTTTTTTAATCGAAAAAACTACCCTTAAATCTAAAATTCAAGAACTAAATTTAAAAAAAATGAAATAACCGGTTTTCTTCGGAGTAGAAGAATATATTTATGCGTTTTCTTCTTTCAACAACTTAGAAATAATGTCAAAATTGCTCTACCACCCCTGTTTTTTTTAATCGGAGAAACTGCCCTTAAATCTAAAATTCAAAAACTAAAGTATTTTATTTTTTATTTCATTTATTTCATTTTTTTTTACTTTAGTTTTTAAATTTTAGATTTAAGGGCAGTTTCTCCGATTAAAAAAAACAGGGGTGGTGGAGCAATTTTGACATTATTTCTAAGTTCTTGAAAGAAGAAAACGCATAAATATATTCTTCTACTCTGAAGAAAACTGCGGTTATTTCATTTTTTTAATTTAGTTCTTGAATTCTAGATTTAAGGGTAGTTTTTTCGATTTAAAAAAAACAGGGGGTGATGGAGCAATTTTGACATTATTTCTAAGTTGTTGAAAGAAGAAAACGCATAAATATATTCTTCTACTCTGAAGAAAACTGCGGTTATTTCATTTTTTTAATTTAGTTCTTGAATTCTAGATTTAAGGGTAGTTTTTTCGATTTAAAAAAAACAGGGGGTGATGGAGCAATTTTGACATTATTTCTAAGTTGTTGAAAGAAGAAAACGCATAAATATATTCTTCTACTCCGAAGAAAACCGGTTATTTCATTTTTTTTTACTTTAGTTTTTGAATTTTAGATTTAAGGGCAGTTTCTCCGATTAAAAAAAACAGGGGTGGTGGAGCAATTTTGACATTATTTCTAAGTTGTTGAAAGAAGAAAACGCATAAATATATTCTTCTACTCCGAAGAAAACCGGTTATTTCATTTTTTTTTACTTTAGTTTTTGAATTTTAGATTTAAGGGCAGTTTCTCCGATTAAAAAAAACAGGGGTGGTGGAGCAATTTTGACATTATTTCTAAGTTGTTGAAAGAAGAAAACGCATAAATATATTCTTCTACTCTGAAGAAAACTGCGGTTATTTCATTTTTTTAATTTAGTTCTTGAATTCTAGATTTAAGGGTAGTTTTTTCGATTTAAAAAAACAGGGGGTGATAGAGCAATTTTGACATTATTTCTAAGTTGTTGAAAGAAGAAAACGCATAAATATATTCTTCTACTCTGAAGAAAACTGCGGTTATTTCATTTTTTTAATTTAGTTCTTGAATTCTAGATTTAAGGGTAGTTTTTTCGATTTAAAAAAAACAGGGGGTGATGGAGCAATTTTGACATTATTTCTAAGTTGTTGAAAGAAGAAAACGCATAAATATATTCTTCTACTCCGAAGAAAACCGGTTATTTCATTTTTTTTTACTTTAGTTTTTGAATTTTAGATTTAAGGGCAGTTTCTCCGATTAAAAAAAACAGGGGTGATGGAGCAATTTTGACATTATTTTTGAGTTGTTGGAAGAAGAAAACGCATAAATATATTCTTCTACTCCGAAGAAAACCGCGGTTATTTCATTTTTTTAAATTTAGTTCTTGAATTTTAGATTTAAGGGTAGTTTTTTCGATTTAAAAAAAACAGGGGGTGATGGAGCAATTTTGACTTCATATTCGTATTCAGGGGGCCAAAATACTATAAGACATGTAGGTCTTGTTCAATGAACAGACAACTTTTTTTTTGTGTGCCTGTGTTATTTACGTCATTGGACATTATGCAATTTTGAATTATCAATTCAACTAAAACTGACAAATTTCATCATGAAATATTTATGTCTCTCTCTTTTTTTCTCGCTTTGAGGAAAATGCGCGAGTCTTATTTCTAATAGTTACAAAATATATATATTTATTTATATAATAATAATAATAATAATAATATATATAACATGTTGGTACGCGAAGAATAGTAAAGATATTTTTTTATACATTATATAATATATATAATTTACACTGATGTTTTCTTCAAGAAAAAATTCACAGCCGAGTGGAGCCATTTGGGCTCACAGCTTTCTAGGAGTCTTCGGATCCTTCGTATTTCTTTATTTAAAACTTAAATGCACTTTTTTTTATTTACAAAATAACGACTAAGAGAGATTAAAATATTTTTAAAATTGTTCTGTACTCATTGTTAAAAAAGTTTTCTTTTAAATAAAAAAATGCAAAATTTTTCAATTTAAGAAATTACTTTTTCTTTAAAATATGAAAAGATTTTCTTTAAAATTAAATTCTTTTCTATTTCTTCTGTGTACATATTTTTTTGTTTAATTAAAATAAAGCCATTTTTCTAATTAAAAAATTATAATTAATCTGTATTTGAAAAATTAAAACCAAATAAAGCAGAGAATTTTCTGTTTATTGTTTTTGTCGAGAAATAAAATGGAATTTAATTTTTAAATAAAGAAACTTACGAATGGAATTAAATTAAACGAGTGACGTTTTTTATACAAAAAAAGACAATTCTAGAATGATAGAAATAAAAGTCTTTGGATCCTTTCGAAGAGGTCTTTTTTAGACCAAAGGCACTTTCGGTGTTCCCAGTAGAGGTGGAGCGTTATCGGGCATTCGATGTGGGCCCAATTTATCAATTTGATTTGGCAATGGTTGAAGCAGCCTAATCGCTAAGGTCGCCAAAATTAAAAGAACTATAAGGCCGCAAATTGGCACTGCAATCGTCGCAGTTCGGAACCAGCCGTCTGTATTCTGTATTCCTTGGCCCGTTGGTTGAATTGGTCCCAAAAAGGCCCTCGAATCACCAACTAACACTGTAAGAAATAAATTTACATCTTTAGTATTCGCTTTTCTATCTTTTCTATTTTATTTATGTAATTAACCTTTATATTAATTTATTAATAACAAATTATTTTTCAATTTCATTGTGGTTATTATACCTGCTAAAGTGGGACAATAATTATTTTGTTTCTTTTACATCTCGTCTTTTAAAATGTTTCCATAAAATTTATAAATAGTAAATTGAATTTTATTACAATTTGGAAGAAAAAGTTAAATAACCATTTGTTTTTTCGTTACAGTGAAAAATTGGTTGACTGGAATCGAAAAGGATAGTTTTGTTTCTACCATAATAGGGATTTTGAATTTTTGTGAAGAAACAAATTGTCAGGATTGCAGAATAATTTTCTTCAGACGAAAATTTATTTTCATTCTGTTTTCGTCGTTGAAAGTAAAATAGGTGACTCTTAGAATTTTTTTACTATAATTTTTTTAAATTCAATTATTTTCAATAGGTATTTTCAATTATATATTTCGGAAAATTCAAATATCTACAAAAAATAATTACTAATAATTAATATTTTTTTAATTATCTTTATAAATAAGATCAGACTTTTGTCTGTACATTGCATAGAATTTGAAAATTTATGTTTATAGTTTTTCTATTCGAGTTCAGGCCTCCCACTCATGCCACTTTTTGACACTTTTTCAGTTGATGCCACTATTTAGCTACTATTTTAAAAAAAATGCCACTAATGACACTTTTATGTAAAAAAAATGGCCACTAAAGACACTATTTTCAACTCACATGTTTAACTTTTAACCTTTAATGTTTAATTTTTAACTCAGGGTGGCCACCAGGCATTGAACTTTAAAAACTTGGAATTGGATGTGAATTTTGTAAAACCTTGAAATAACCTGGAATTATGCTTGATTTTTTCTTAAATCTTGAATTTTACTAATTTTATTGATAAATAAATAATTTTTTCTGCTTGTCAAATTTATATTTTTGTATGCAGAATGCAATTTTGAAACCTTGAAAATTTCTTAAAAACCTGAAAAAAAACCGTAGCCCGACTGATCGCTATATTGGACATTATTTTATTATATTATAATATTGAACAAATCTTATAAATATTATCTATCTTTAGATTTTTCACGAAATAGGAAGCTACTATCGGCTTAAAAAATTTGTATACCCTCTAACTTTGAAAACTCATAATTAAGTAAAAAAATTCTTCTGGTCTTAAAACAACCTACATATCAGTAGATGCACTATTCCTACCTTACTATACAAAACTGCACAAAAAATTTTTTTTTGCATCAATAATAGAATAAATATATTCTACTGGCATGCTAAATTTTTTTAATAAAATATTTGAACCCTTTTGCAACATATTATATAAAAATAATTATCATTATTGCCAGTAATTCTTGAAAATTAAAAAAATATGTATTTCCTTACTGTAATATTATTTTTCACAATTTGCACTTCATGTTGACAAATCTGTGTCTTTATTTGCAAGGGAGTAGACCCTTTTCATAATGATGAGAACAATCCATGTACTTCAAAAATTCAAACATTCATAATTGAGGCTCCGGATCTTAAAAGGGCACTTTCCGCATAGACTTTACATGGTGAAAGTGCCCTTTTAAGATCCGGAGCCTCAATTGAGGCAAAAATTTTTTTGTATTTTACAGTTTTGTATAGTAACGTAGAAGTAGTGTCGTTGATGATATCAGGTTGTCTTAATATCATATGAATTTTTTACCCGAGTTATGAGCTTTTAAGTCTTTTTTTGAGCCGATAGTAGAGTTTTTATTTGATTTTTGAAAAGTTCAGGGTGGCCACATGTCAGTAAAGTCAGGGAAATGTCGGGAAAAATTTTTTTGTCAGGGCAATTAAAGAAATTAAGACGGTCATGCAATATAATACATTTTTTGCTCTAAACAAAAAAATTTTTGTCAGGGAAATTCGTTGTTATGTCAGTAAAATGTCAGGGAAATTGATAAAGTCAATCTTGCGGCCACCCTGAAGTTACAAACAAAAATAGTTTAGATAACGGGATAATGAATATCTATATCAGTTTAAAACATAAATTTAATCATTTAATATTTATTTGTTAATAAATAATATGTCACTATTTTGACACTTTTCTGAACATTTTATGCCACTTTTGACACTATTTTTTATTGTAAAACTGAGTGAGAGGCCTGCGAGTAGTAAGAATTCCAAAAATGACAATAAAAAAAATTATGTATGTCTGTCCGCAATATTTTGTCCGGGATAAACACAAAGACTACTTGACCGATTAAAACGAAACTTTTCAAACTCTTATATTAGTCTAACTTAAAATGCTAGCCATATCCGATTGAAAAATATCAAAAAATCAAAATTTTATTCTTTTGAACTAGGATGTCTACTAACCGAGAAATAGCCGGGAATTTTTTCAACACATTAAAAAAGTTTTATTATTTGAATTTGTTTGGGACCATTCAAGTATTACGTAAGCATTTAAGGGGGAGGTCTAGCTATTGCTTATTTCCATTAGAAAAAATGGTGCTAATACATATAAAAAATCTTACGATGGGGGAGGAGGGGGGTCTAAAAACCTGAAAAATATGCTTACGTAATACTTGAATAGCCCCTTTTTAAAAAATCGCTTTTTATTTCAATTTTTATAGATATTTATATTGTTTTCTAAATTTGAATTAGTTAAAAATAATTAATTTGATGGTACAAAATCAGTCACTGATTCAAATATAGTATGTAAAAATATATTATTTTAAAAAATTATCGAATTAATAAAAATTTTGTGAAATTCAACTGAAAATAATAAAATTTATTAAAGAATTTCATTAAAAGCTTTTTAACAAATCGAATTTTCAAAGTATTAATAAAATTGAATTTTCGCAAATTTTTTTTGAAAATTGAGCACCTGGATCGTAGAAGGGCACGTAAATTTTTCTCGGCCGAAATCAAAGTCCCCTAGACACTTAAAATTCAGTTTCTGAATTTTAATATTTTAAATACACATCCTTATAGAAAATTTCATTGCGCATCTTTTTTTCTTATGACATTTTTTTGTATCTATTACCGTTTTCAAAATAGTTGAGAAAAATTGATTTTTTGAAAACTGCAAATCTAATGACATTTTTCACTTCAACTCGCGATAATTCAGATGATTTTAAATATTTTTCAATGTACCAAAAAAAAATACGTCTAAAGATATTCTACGAATGATAAAAAAGGAAAAAAGTTATTTTCTTTATAAACAAAATTGTTATTAATTTTTTTCTTTATTAATGTAAAAATCACGAACTACAATCTTAGGCCAGTCAGGGAGTGCAAAAAGTGCACATAAGTGCAACCTGAAAAGTCGAAGCAGTTTCTTATAGTTTGAAGGCCCCAAATAAGAGCCACATAGTTTGCACCACATTTCCGGTTGCGAAAAATGGTGTAAACAATCGCCAAAGTTCGAAAAACATGGTTTTTCGATGACTGTTGCTTCCGGTTAAATTTTAGGGAAAAAAGTTGTGATTAAAAGTTATAGAGCTTGGAAATAGCTCTTAAATGATTGGTCGCAAGTTAAAAAAGCTTAATTAGTTTAGTTGCAAATGAATTTAAACCATTAAAAATAGCACTTTTTTAATTGTTTAATAACTTTGTTAATGATTATCGAATTTGTTTCTAACTTCCCAGAAATATTCCCCTTGCGAGGCTGAATAAATCCCAAAAAAAATCAACTCTATCGGAAAAATAGTTTATGCATAATTCCATTTGTTAACTAAAAACATGAAATTTTTCAACGGAATTTTCCCACTTTTGGACCTGCGAATTTAGGTTTTTTTTCTTCAAGAGTACAGTTTAGGAGTCAAACTTTCATTCCATTTAAATGGGAAATTGATTTTTTTTATCTAAGTGCATAATAATAGACGTTAAAAAAGGGTATGTTTTTTTGACATTAACAAATGGAATAACTCGGACATTTTTCACTTTATCGATTTTGTGTAAAGGACATTTGATTTTATTTGTTTTCACAAAACTTTTCAAAAAAAAAATCCGACCTAACTTCAAGGGGTGGGGAGTTAACTTTTTAAAAAAAAAAATTCCTGACAAGTTAATTATTAATGTTTTTTATTAAAATTCGCACCACTTACAGTTTGATACATGTATTTTATGTAAAAAAATTAAACATAAGCAGGGTTGCCACGGGCCTGGAAAACCTGGGAAACCTGGAATTGTCAGGGAATTTTATAAAGCCTGATACTAAAAACTTAATTTTTTTGTATTTGAGTCGTAAAAATTTCAAGTTTTCAAGTTGACATTATACAACTTTTTGATTTTAAATTTAGTGCTTACAATTGAAATCAATATGGCATTTCTAAATTTTAGTTTCTTTTAGTCAATATCTTCCTTTAAATAATTTTAAAATTAATACATTTTAGAAACCCAAAAATTTTATGAAACTGAAGTTACCAACTTTTATGCAATGAAAATTTTTTTTTTTGATAATTGTTTTTTAATGTAAGAAGCCCTTTAAAAAATTAGAAAAAAATTAAATTATTATTATTATTATTATTATTATTATTATTATTATTATTAATTAAATTTTTTTTGTGCATCCATATTAAGAAATAAACAATTAGCAATAGAAAGAAATTGCTTCTGAAGCGAGGAAATAATAATTTAGTTGAAATTTCGGGATATTTGGAAAATCCACGATAAAAATAATTAAAAATCACTGATTTCCTTGCCATAGATCATTTTACAATTTTTTAAAATGACTTCTCACATTAAAATAAATAATTAGTAAAAGAAAAAATTGCTTATGAGCTGAGGAAAGAATAATTTTGTTGAAATATATGGTTTTTTGGAAAATCCGTGTAAAAAATAAAAATTACTGATTTCCCCGACTTCGATTTTTTGAAAGTTTTAAAGGGGTTCTAACATTAAAATAAATAATTATCAAAAGAAAAAATTATCATTGGATAAACGTAGGTAACTTCAGTTTCATAAAATGTTATTAAAGTGTTTAAAATACTTGTTTAATTCTGAAAATTTCTGAACTAAACTAAATTTTTAAATTTAAAGAGATTTGCTCCTAAGATTTGCTCCTTACCTTTCTTCGGAGCGTATCTCAAATAATCTCACAAATTTTAACTTAAATTTTTGTTATTAATAAAATTAAAAATTAATAACTTATTTTAATAACAATTTACTTGAAGGATTTTATATTTTTTGTCGTAATTAGCTAAAAACATACCAAAACAATTTTATTTTTGGGTCTGGAATTTTTTAAAAAATGGTCTGGAAAACCTGGAAAAGTCATGGAATTTTAAAATCGATGTTTTGTGGCAACTCTGATAAGGTTTTGTGCATTTATTTTTAATTTATAACAAGTAAAAGTAAATGTATCCATTTTTCAACCTCTGAACGGCGGAGTGGGGGTACTCGGAGGAGCGTGATTCTCGCCGCCACAACTGAATTCAGCCGTTCAAATTTGCAAAAATGGTCATAACTTCGTTAATTATTTACCGATTTTTATCTTTCTTTTTTTAATTTGATGTATTTTTTTACGCTGAATCCAAAAATGATTTTATATGTTTTCAAATTACAATATTTTTAATAATAAAAAAGAAAATTTTTTTAACGACAAATTTTTAATTATTATTTATCATATTTGACAAAAAATTCTTTTCTTACATATAATTCCATTGAATTTAAAATAATATTATGACATAAAAAAATTCAAATGAATTATATATAAGCTTGTAGAATCAGGTTTACATATGCATGCCTGTTCAACTATCAATACAACAATGCTACACACTTAAAAGTAAATAATTTGAATTTTTTTATGTCATAATATTATTTTAAATTCAATGGAGTTATATGTACGAAAAGAATTTTTTGTCAAATATGATAAATAATAATTAAAAATTTGTCGTTAAAAAAATTTTCTTTTTTATTATCAAAAATATTGTAATTTGAAAACATATAAAATCATTTTTGGATTCAGTGTAAAAAAATACATCAAATTAAAAAAAGAAAGATAAAAATCGGTAAATAATTAACGAAGTTATGACCATTTTTGCAAATTTGAACGGCTGAATTCAGTTGTGGTGGCGAGAATCACGCTCCTTCGAGTACCCCCACTCCGCCGTTCAGAGGTTGAAAAATGGATACATTTACTTTTACTTGTTATAAATTAAAAATAAATGCACAAAACCTTATGTTTAATTTTTTTACATAAAATACATGTATCAAACTGTAAGTGGTGCGAATTTTAATAAAAAACATTAATAATTAACTTGTCAGGAATTTTTTTTTTAAAAAAGTTAACTCCCCACCCCTTGAAGTTAGGTCGGATTTTTTTTTGAAAAGTTTTGTGAAAACAAATGAAATCAAATGTCCTTTACACAAAATCGATAAAGTGAAAAATGTCCGAGTTATTCCATTTGTTAATGTCAAAAAAACATACCCTTTTTCAACGTCTATTATTATGCACTTAAATAAAAAAAATCAATTTCCCATTTAAATGGAATTAAAGTTAGTCTCCTTAAGGTATTAGTCGCGTAAAATGGTTTTCGTCAGATTTTTTTCAAATTTTGCATACTTATTCCTGAAGTATTTATCTACAGAATGAGACCAATTTTATTAATTTTGACCGTTTCAAAGCTTCAAAAAATTAATTCAAAGTTCATACATTTTGCATGGAGGAAGCACCCAATGCATGTATTAATTTTGTTTAATAATTATTTATATGATAACTAATCGTCAGATTTTGAAATAAAACTACCAAAGTATTCAATTAGATGAAACAAGTGAATAGGAAAAACATGACATTTTTTGACTGCACCAAACTATAAATATATTGATAGAAAGTTAAAAAAATAACTAAATTATACGAATTTTCATACGAACGAATAGAGTAGGGAGTTAAACTGTCTCTCTCACTCTCACTGCCCCACTCTAGTAAGCGGCCCGGTAAACCTTTGGCCAGAGCCAGCAGCGCGACTACTACCTTAACTGTACTCTCCAAGAAAAAAAAACAAAATTCGCAGGTTTAAAAGTGGGGAAATTCCGTTGAAAAATTTCATGTTTTTAGTTAACAAATGGAATTATGCATAAACTATTTACCCGATCAAGTTGATTTTTTTGGGATTTATTCAGCCTCGCAAGGGGAATATTTCTGGGAAGTTAGAAACAAATTCGATAATCATTAACAAAGTTATTAAACAATTAAAAAAGTGCTATTTTTAATGGTTTAAATTCATTTGCAACTAAACTAATTAAGCTTTTTTAACTTGCGACCAATCATTTGAAAGCTATTTCCAAGCTCTATAACTTTCTATCGCAACTTTTTCCCCTAAAATTTAACCGGAAGCTACAGTCATCGAAAAAGCATGTTTTTCGAACTTTGACGATTGTTTACACCATTTCTCGCAACCGAAAATGTGGTGCAAACTATGGGGCTCTCTTTTGGGGCCCTCAAACTACAAGAAACTGCTTCGACTTTTCAGGTTGCACTTATGTGCACTTTTTGCACTCACCGACTGGCCTAAGTGTCGTTTCATAGATTATGGCCATCGCGCGTGCCACACGTTCGGACGGTATCAACTTTAAACATTCACCATTTCAACACTAATTAATTATTAACCCTGTGATTTTTCAGAAAACTTCTTTGGTCCATAATGAACAACTTTCTCACTGAAAGTTCTTTGTTACTTAAAATTCGCCCGTTAAACGAGAGCCGAGAAGATTGTATTTTATGTTTTTTACATTAATAAAGAAAAAAATTAATAACAATTTTGTTTGTAAAGAAAATATCTTTTTTCCTTTTTTATCATTCGTAGAATATCTTTAGACGTATTTTCTTTTTTTGGACATTGAAATATATTTAAAATTATCTGAATTATCGCGAGTTGAAGTGAAAAATGTCATTAAATTTGCAGTTTTCAAAAAATCAATTTTTCTCAAATATTTCGAAAACGGTAATAGATAGAAAAAAAATTCATAAGAAAAAAATATGCGCAATGAAATTTTCTATAAAGATGTATATTTAAAATGTCTAAATTCAGAAGTTGAATTTTGAGTGCCCAGGGGATTTCGATTTCGGCCGAGAAAAATTTACGTGCCCTTCTACGATCCAGGTGCTCAATTCTGCAAAATAATAAAATAAGATAATTTTTGAAATTTTTTAATTCTTTTGTTTCAAGATAATTGAATTTTTATAAACAAATAATTGAAAATTTATAAAATAATTGAAATTTCTTTACATTCTATTAAAAATAATTAACTTCAAGGGAAGTTAGTCACCGTAATTATAATTTTATTTTTAAAAATTTCTTCGCAATCTATTGAATTATTTTCATAAATAGTAAAACTCATTGAAGAATTTCAATTATTTTTAATACAATTTTAATCGAATTCCTTGAAAAATGTAATTATTTTTAAAAATTTTATTAAAATTCGTCGAAAGAATTCAATTATTTCAAGAAACTGAAAAAAACAATAGTAAAAGTCTTCAGATTCACTAAATTCTTTTGAATATTATTTTTTAAAAATATTCTTCACAAGAATTCAATAATTTTCATAAATTTTCATAAAATTCTAAAAACAATTCAATTATTTTCAAAAGTAATAAAATTCTTTGCAGAAATTCAATTATATTTAAAAATTTTTTTAAATTCTTTTCAAAATTTCAATTATTTTTATAAATAATGAAATTGTTCTCCACAATTCAATTTTTTTCAAAAATTTTAATAACTTTCTACGCAAACATTTAATTATTTTTATAAATATGTGATAACATTCTTTGGAAGGATTCAATTACTTTTATAAATAGTAAAATTCTTTGCAGAAATTCAATTAGTATGAGGCTGATTCTAAAAAAATGTCGAAAATGGCTTTTCTAAGTTGATCAATTTTTTTTAACTCATTATTGAATTTTTTTTTACAAACCGTATAGTTTATGCCTTATTTGATTGAAATATTATCATGGTCCCTAACTTTTTTGAGTTTAAATTGAATATAAAGATAAAAAATTTTTTCTAAAAATGAAGGTATAACAGAGTCGTGAGGGAATGATTTTTAATATGATTTCACAATAGTTAAAAACTCTGTGAAGCGCCAATTATTCTTTTATTGCAAAACAATAATAATTTTATAATTTTATTGCAAAATTAGAATAATTAAAACTATAATGTAACAATTTAATTGTTATACGAACAAAACACAGTGATTTATAAAAGTAATATTAAATAATTTAAATGGCGAACTTTGATTTCTATAATGAGTCTAAAATTTTACTTATGTTTTTAAGATTGTTAAGATAAGGATATATTTTCATATTAAAAATCTACGTCGTAGAATAATAATGAAAGAGAATCTAATGTACTTTTCAAGTTGTTTTAAGAGAAACGATAGAAAAAGTATTAAAACTAATTTGAAACACTTATAAATATTAATTAAAGTTCATCTATTGAAATTACGTTGCGCACCGGTTGAGGTTATAATGATTTTAATTAACGAATTTGTAATTTTTTAACAGAAAAGTAAGACAAAAATGTATAAAAATGATAAACAGAATCTTCATTACTTACTAAACAACAAATTTCTGAAAAATATTTGATTTTTTAAGTGCACAAAATAGCCCCATAGAATCCTGGTTTTTCCACTTTTCTCTTAAAATAGTCAATAAAAAGTTAGCGCATTGCGTATGTATCATCACAACACAATTGACAACAAATATCCAGCTCAGTTTATGAGACACATTAAAAGTCTAGAAGATCTGGTATAATTTTTCCGAACTTTCAAAATTTTTGACACAATTTTTCCGTTTTTAGAAATTTTTTTGCCAACTGACAAAAAATTAAATAATAACATTTATTGCTCTCTATTGTCATGTAATCAAACTTTAAATTAACAAAATAATTCATTTAAATAATTATATTCATTAAAAACGTCGCGTTCACAAAATAGCCCCAGTTGACGGTACACTGAGAAAACTGGAGTATTGGACTAAACATCTGGAGGGACAAATCGTTGATATTTGAGAGTTAGCTATTGGATAACAATCTAAATGTTCAAATACACCATTGACAGATATTCGTGCCATTTCTCTTGCAGGGAAAATGAGTTGATAACAGAGGGACAAATTAACCATCTTGAGAAATCCCTTCCTTATCCGGCGCGAAATGAATAAATATGGCAACCTAACCCCTAAATTAAATAGATAAAATGTCAGAAAAATAATTTCGCGCGCATCAGATCGTACACATTTTCTGCGCAACTTTTAACCCTCAGATATAATGGGAGAGAATATACAAGCAGATTTCCATTACCAATTCAAAATTTATTTTAGAAGGACTATTTAACTCTCTTCATAAGCAAAGGAAACATACACTTTTTGAACCTCCGAATTTGACACTCCAGTTTTCTCAGTATACTGAAATAAATAAAGCAAATAATGATCCCCAAGTTTTGAACGTTCAAATGAACGAAATATTTTTTATTGAAGATATTTTTATAAATTACTAATCACAAAAAATTTAAAAACTAAAATATTTACGGTTAAAAACTCAGTTATTAATTTTTTTGGATAGTGACGCAAAATAATTGCAATAAAAATTTAATTTGTAGAAGAAATAAATAAATTTCGTTCATTTGAACGTTCAGAACTTTAGGATCTTGCAAATATAAATATTTTACACCCTAAACAAATGATATTGTCAATTCCGACATACGAGTATGGTAAGAACGTATAGCTGAAACAGCAATACTGTATTTCTGTTCTTAAAATACAGTATTGGTGTTCTTCACATACATATGGCTGTTCTACACTGCGTATAACTCGTATAACTGAAACAGCAATACTGTATGGCAGTCCTATATCCACCAATATAATATGTGAGAATTGGCTATATTTATGGCAGTACCATAAATATATTTTTTTCAGTGCACTTATTAAGAAATACATCATTCCCTCACAAGGATCATTCCCTCATCAAAAAATATAATGAGGGAATGACGAAACGAAACAAAATGACCATAATCTCAAAAACATAAGCTTAGTTTCTTATGTACGAAGAAAAGTACGATATTACTACTTGAACCACATGCAAAGATACTACATATGATTATTAAATAAAACAATTAAACAACCATTCACTCTAGTGTATGTTGTCAATGACAATGTTGCCAACTTTAAAAAAAATTAAAGCAGGGCTTCGTAGGTCTTCAAATTTTGCTCCAATCACACTGTTTTAAAACGGTAAGGGAATTATAAGTTTTTCAAGGACAAATTTTGAAGTATAATTAAAAATATTTACATTATGGCTTTTTTTAAATTACAAACTTATGTAGTTACAGTCAATACTATCTTATTTTTTGAGTTAATAATTCTCTTCAAATTTAGCAATTGGGACATATAGTGAGGGAATGATTTTCAGGGTAATTTCTTGGACATATCTTTTTTGTTTATCATATAAAAAATAAATTTGTTCCATAAATTCAAACATCTAGTACAGTAGTTTTATTTAAAAAAATAACTTTTCATAATTGATGATTCTGATTTGGCTTCGTCCATAAATTACGTCACACTTTTTAGGGGGGAGGGGGTCTATGAAAATGTGACTAATTGTGACAAAAGGGGGGGTGGGGATTTTTTATTTTGTTATGTCACACTTTATACTCTATTTATTATAATGAGAAAATTGTAATAAATAAAAATATCAAATATATTTCTTGTTTTTAAAATATTAAAAAGTGTACTAATTATTATGAGGCATTTTATACGTGAAATGTCCTAAGTTGAAATTTCAACTTCTTGAAAAAAATTGAAACTCGGGGAATTTGTTGTTCTATCAAGTAAAAATGACCCAAAAAATATTTTTGACTTTTTCGAAAATTTGGAGACAATTTTACGAATTTTGATAACACCGGCTACTTTGTGAATTTTTTCTGAACATACTTGTAATGGAAAAATTTTTTAGAATATGTTTCTGAAAGGTTTTTTCGTCCCTTTTCCAATAGTGAATTTTATTTTTTAATAGTTTAAAAATTTACCATAATTTTTGATAATTAATATTTAATTTTCAATTTCCCAAAAATCGGTCCGTTTTATTTAAAAATAAATTATTGCAAGTATGTTCAGAAAAAATTCACAAACTAGGCGGTGTTAGCAAAATTGGTAAAATTGGCCCCCCTCTACCCCCCAAATTTTCAAAAAAAGTCAAATTTTTTAAAGGGGGGTTTACGAATTGTGACGTAATTTAGAGGGAGGGGGTTCCTTCAGATGTTACGTAGTGTGACAAAGGGGGGGAGAAGGTCAAAAATGGGCTAAAAACGTGTGACGTAATTTATGGACGAAGCCTTTACAGAAATCATTAAGGACATCAATTTCGATTTTTTCTTAGAATCAGCCATGAATACATTTTAATAAAATTGAATTAATCAAATTTTCAATTATAATTATGAACAGACAAGATTATTTTAAAAAATTGAAAAAATCCTTTGTTTATTTCAATTATTTTCCAAATTTTTAATTAAAATTATTAAAAAAACATTATTTTCAAAAAATTTAAAGAAACATGTCAAAAGAATTTAATTATTCATAAAAACTCTAATAATAAATTTGGAAGCCATTTGTAGATTTATTTATGTTCGAAATCAAATAAATTAAAATTTTGATGAGAAAAAAAATCGGAAATTTTATTGAACGTAAATATAGTAGACACCCTGTGAAGGCAAATTTAAATCCCCTTTTTTCGTTACAGTGTAATTTTGGTCAACTATAGAATCGCAAAGGATGGCTTTGTTTCTACCATAATAGGGATTTTAAAGTTTGAGTAGAAAAAAATTGTTAGGATTGCAGAATAATTTTTTCCAGACGAAAATTCATTCCCATTCCGGTTCCACTTTACAAGATTTGTTCAAATTTTTATGTTTAATTATTTAAACTGAATTATTTGCTTATTATTTATGTATTTTTTATATTTGTACATATAATACCTTTATCTCAATAAATGAATATTTTCATATATAATAATGATAATAACAATTTTATTTGCCGCGTAGATTCTGAAGGGTTCCATATCAGGGCGAGTTTCTTGTTAGAAATTCTCTCCGACTTGTAATTACATCGTTCGAAATGAATTATCTACAATACTGGAGTATATTATCATTAAATTTGTTGATTCCACGACGTCTAGACTCGCGGAGTGAAGAATATGATGCTTGACAGGCAAAAAAAGAGATAGAGAAAAAACAGTAAATTAAAAAAAAACTTTAATCAGAGGAATCGAGAGGTCAACGAAGCGTCTTTCCAAGAGTTTCTCTTTGGCTTTGACGATGACCGACTCGTATGGATCGCGAGCGTTTGGATTTACGAGTCTTGAAGGGGTGATAAAGATGAAACAGGTAACGAGAGGATAATAATTAACCGACCTTGAAGAGTTTTGTTGAGCCTACTCCTCACGGCAGGACTGTCAATGTGATTGCAAAGATCCTCTTCGCAGCACAAATATCCAGGCGGGCATTGTCTTTCCTTGAGACTTTTCTCCAGACAACCACTATATGGACTGTGTTCTGGCCTCAAAGACGCTGGATTTAAACTTGATGGCAATTCCGTGAAACATCCACGGCCCATGCAGAGATAAGACTGGGAAACACAATCTGGCTGATTGCAATAGCATCTCACTAATTCAACATCGTTTGCTTCTGTAACAGGAGGAACAAAATTTATATTTCAAACATAATATTCAAAAAATACCAACTAAAAATAGTCTACAAGCAATTAAGAGTAATTACTTATAGCCAACCTTGAATTTATACTTTCTAGTTATTTTTCTCTCTTTCAAATTGTTCACTTATCGGCTGTTTTTTTTTCTTTATTTATTGTCACACAAATTTTAAATAAACAAGAAGAGTTGGTAAATAAACGATCATAAACATTATTTATTTCAATAATATACAAATGAGGAAAAAGTAAATAAATAAAAAGTGAACTTGTTTATTTATTTCGTTATTTAAAACAAATTTTTATTCTGTATTTAAATTTTTTGCTTGGTGAAGAAAGAAAATTATTTTAAAACATGATGAAATAAATCATTTTTAATTTACAAACAAAGAATAAATTACATTACCAATCTGAGGAAAAGGTAAATATATGTTTGTTTAATAGTAATTTATTTTAATTACTGTTTGTAATCAATTATTGCAATAATAATAAAATTCATACAGTATATAATAACAGGCACTATTTTTAAAATTTATTTATATTTAATTTTTTTTATTCAATATGTTGTGTAGAGATACTAAATAAAGATTATTTTTTTAAAATAATTTAATAAATTTTATTATTAAAAACATTTATGTTACAGTAATGAGGAATAATTAATAAAACAAAATTTGTGTAATAATAAAAAGTTCTAAATACTGTTTTTTTTATTTAACGGCCACCAACAAAAAAGACAAAAAAATAAAACTAAAAAATTATTATTCATAATGAGTTTTCTCATCGATTTATATTTAAACATAAATAATTATTTTGAAAATCAAATATAATATATTTTTTGTATTACTTTCTCATAGAGGAAGTATTGTAATACCAAAATTTATCGAGTTCGATTTTTTGACATATCTTTGTTATTTGACCTCAGGAGTTACTGCCGTCCAGTTTAAAAAAGCACTATCTACATATTTTATGAAAAATGAGTTTTTTATACCGTTGGATTCGTAATGAAAAGACGAATCTAATAATCGTATTCGTAATTAAAAATTTTAATTAGATTAGAAGATAATTAGCGGTCAATTAAACTATCTACAGAGATTTTCGAGAAATATTTTTTAAAGTGTCACTATCTGCAGAAGGAGACGACCTATCTACAAAATTTTCAGGATTTTCAACCCACTTGACCCCTGAAATCCTTATTCACGAGCACTATGCTGCCGTCCAGTTTAAAAAAGGCACTATCTACATATTTTATGAAAAATGAGTTTTTTATACCGTTGAATTCGTATTGAAAAGACGAATCTAATAGTCGTATTCGTAATTGAAAATTTTAATTAGATTAGAAGATAATTAGCGGTCAATTAAACTATCTACAGAGATTTTTGAGAAATATTTTTTAAAGTGTCACTATCTGCAGAAGAAGACGACCTATCTACAAAATTTTCAGGATTTTCAACACACTTGACCCCTGAAATCCTGATTCACGAGCACTATGTACATAGATTAGTCAGTAAACTGGTCTCAAAAGTCACAAAAGTAGAGAACTATGTACATAGTGACGTTTTTCGTACATATTTTTCTCGAACTTTCGTTAACTTTCCGCAAGACAGAGCACTATCTACAAGTTTAATTATGCAAATAAAATACAATAATAAATAAATAAAATAAATAAATAAATAATAAATACAATAATTTGCAAATAAAGCTTTTATTTTGTATTAACACATATATTTAATGTAAATTAAAAGCAATTTTAATTATTCTTTTTGTAAAGTTAACATTTAATTTAATAAAAATTTCATGCAGAACATAATAATCAAATAAAATAAAGTTATAACTTATAATGGTAAATAAAATTTATGTATTGAGGGGCTGATAGTAAAAATGGTTTGAAATAATAACGGGAGCAAAAGTAGAATAAGTGACTTAGAAACAAAAACAGATTAAAATGATTGTGTAATTTCTTGATAAATTAATTATAATAATTACAAAATATTAATTCAAATAAAATAAGTTTTTTATTATTGACAATATTTTTTAAGCATTAATATAATTAATTTATCAAGAAATTACATAATCATTTTCACCCGTTTTTGCTCTCAAGTCACTTATTCTACTTTTGCTTCCATTATTATTATTATTATAAACCATTTTTACTATCAGCCCCTTTACTGTTCGTCATTTTTCGTTCGGTATTTTCAAAATTAAAAAATATAATATAATTATAAATAAAATAAAATATAAAATAATAATAAAAATATAACAGAAATAAAGGATTGTGTTATAAAATAATGTAGATAGTGACGCTTTAGACAGGAAAGTGGACCGACAAAGCAATTTTAAACGTACTATCTACCACATAGTGCACTTTTCATGTATTCTCCATAATTTTTGGATAAAAAATGTGCACTATCTACATTTTAGCTCAATCGGAGATATTGAAGAAAACGCGTTTGCATCTGGATCTTTTAATAAAATTAAAAATTTTGTAAACAAACTTATGTTCTTGACTAATTCGGACACGCTCTTTTCATTGGTGCAAAAAAAAATTATTAATTTTAATTATTTATTAATAAAACTGTAGATAGTGCACATTTTTTATCCAAAAATTATGGAGAATACTACTATACTACACTACAAGGAGAGAAAAATCAAGCGTTTGTAGTATGGAGACTTCCTATGCTAATTTTGTATGAACGTCCTGCTAAAGAGGCATGTTTTTATACCTCAGTTGCATGAAACATATACTAAAAAAGCATGGATCTCTTGCAATCGTAGTATACTGACGTCCCATGCGTTACAGGTAGAACTTTTATGCTGATAACGTAGAAATTTATACAAATACAGCAGAAGTTTTACGCATATTGCGCATGTGCATTCTTTTACGAAATAAGCTTAACTGTCCATACTACAAACGCTTGATTTTTCTCTCCGTGTATGTGGTAGATAGTACGTTTAAAATTGCTTTGTCGGTCCACTTTCCTGTTTAAAGCGTCACCATCTACATTATTTTCTAACACAATCCTTTATTTCTGTTATATTTTTATTATTATTTTATATTTTATTTTATTTATAATTATATTATATTTTTTATATTGAAAATACCGAACGAAAAATGACGAACAATAGAGGGGCTGATAGTAAAAATGGTTTATAATAATAATAATAATAATAATAATGGAAGCAAAAGTAGAATAAGTGACTTGAGAGCAAAAACGGGTGAAAATGATTATGTAATTTCTTGATAAATTAATTATATTAATGCTTAAAAAATATTGTCAATAATAAGAAAACTTATTTTATTTAAATTAATATTTTGTAATTATTATAATTAATTTATCAAAAAATTACACAATCATTTTAATTTGTTTTTGCTTCTAAGTCACTTATTCTACTTTTGCTCCCGTTATTATTTTAAACCATTTTTAATGGTTATAAGTTATAACTTTATTTTTTTTGATTATTATGTTCTGCATGAAATTTTTATTAAATTAATTAATACAAAATAAAAGCTTTATTTGCAAATTATTGTATTATTTTTATTTTATTTGCATAATTAAACTTGTAGATAGTGCTCTCTCTCGCGGAAAGTTAACCAAAGTTCGAGAAAAATATGTACGAAAAACGTCACTATGTACATAGTTCTCTACTTTTGTGACTTTTGAGACCAGTTTACTGACTAACCTATGTACATAGTGCTCGTGAATCAGGATTTCAGGGGTCAAGTGGGTTGAAAATCCTGAAAATTTTGTAGATAGGTCGTCTCCTTCTGCAGATAGTGACACTTTAAAAAATATTTCTCAAAAATCTCTGTAGATAGTTTAATTGACCGCTAATTATCTTCTAATCTAATTAAAATTTTCAATTACGAATACGACTATTAGATTCGTCTTTTCAATACGAATCCAACGGTATAAAAAACTCATTTTTCATAAAATATGTAGATAGTGCCTTTTTTAAACTGGACAGTAGTATGTACATAGCTTAGTCAGTAAACTGGTCTCAAAAGTCACAAAAGTAGAGAACTATGTACATAGTGACGTTTTTCGTACATATTTTTCTCGAACTTTGGTTAACTTTCCGCGAGAGAGAGCACTATCTACAAGTTTAATTATGCAAATAAAATAAAAATAATACAATAATTTGCAAATAAAGCTTTTATTTTGTATTAACACATATATTTAATGCAAATTAAAAGCAATTTTAATTATTCTTTTTGTAAAGTTAACATTTAATTTAATAAAAATTTCATGCAGAACATAATAATCAAATAAAATAAAGTTATAATGGTAAATAAAATTTATGTATTGAGGGGCTGATAGTAAAAATGGTTTAAAATAATAACGGGAGCAAAAGTAGAATAAGTGACTTAGAAACAAAAACAGATTAAAATGATTGTGTAATTTCTTGATAAATTAATTATAATAATTACAAAATATTAATTCAAATAAAATAAGTTTTTTTATTATTGACAAATTTTTTTAAGCATTAAAATAATTAATTTATCAATAAATTACATAATCATTTTCACCCGCTTTTGCTCTCAAGTCACTTATTCTACTTTTACTTCCATTATTATTATTATAAATCATTTTTACTATCAGCCCCTCTATTGTTCGTCATTTTTCGTTCGGTATTTTCAATATTAAAAAATATAATATAATTATAAATAAAATAAAATATAAAATAATAATAAAAATATAACAGAAATAAAGGATTGTGTTAGAAAATAATGTAGATGGTGACGCTTTAAACAGGAAAGTGGACCGACAAAGCAATTTTAAACGTACTATCTACCACATAGTGCACTTTTCATGTATTCTCTATAATTTTTGGATAAAAAATGTGCACTATCTACAGTTTTATTAATAAATAATTAAAATTAATAAATTTTTTTGCACCAATGAAAAGAGCGTGTCCGAATTAGTCAAGAACATAAGTTTGTTTACAACATTTTTAATTTTATTAAGAGATCCAGATGCAAACGCGTTTACTTCAATATCTTCGATTGAGCTAAAATGTAGATAGTGTCTTTTTTAAAAAGGACGGCAGAGTTCAAAAATGACATTTTTGAAGAATATCATTCCGTATGTGTGTGTGTGTGTAAACATCACATTTTCATAAATATCTTGAAATCATGAAGTGCTTTTAAGTTAAATTTTTTTTAAATTGTAGATCTCACCTGCGGACATAAAGTGAGAGTACTTTGTAAAAAATTAATAAAGTTTAACTAAATTTTTTTTGAATTTTCAATTTTGCAAGAAAACGTTTTTTGTCCATAACTTTATAAAAATGTTAGGACATCTATTAATGTTTTTCCATAATTTTGTAGAGTTTTTTTAGACGCATCTTTTGAGCCCTAATTGAACATTTTTCGTCCATATTAACCGGAGATATTATAAACTTTTAAAAATCAAAAATTTTAGAAAATAAGTCTGTTTTGAAAATTTTATTGAAAAATGTAGTTAGTAACTTTAAAATTATCGTTATCAACTTGTAGAGCATTAAAAAACGCTTCGATTGACCTATTTTTGAACCTAATTCGATAACAAATTTCGAAATTATTAGTATTTTAAAAACCAAAAATTGTGGAAAATGACATTTTCTTTACATTTTTGTTTAACTATTAAACTATTATAACTAATATTTTGTAGGGTATTTAAAAATACATTGATTGACACAAAATTCTATCACTTTTACCATATTTATAAAAAGTTATTCATATATTTCTATTATTTTTATCTCTATGAGGAAGCGAAGTGTTCATGAAATGAGCACCAAAATTATAAAAAAAAAATACAATTTGGCAGCGGTTTTAATTAAATTATAGAAATTTTAAATATAGGGGAGATTGGGGTATTGTGGGCCACACTTTTTCTTAGCTCAATATCTTACACAAAAAATTTTTTTTTAAATTAAAAAATTTTTTGTGTCAGTTGGAAGTATAAACTAACATATCATAGTCAATTTCCCAAAATTATCACTTATCTAAAAGAAATTTCAGTTTTACCAAACGGTGCGCTTTTATGATTTTTAAAAATGTTGGGGAATAATTGTGGACCACTGTCTAAATTAAGTTCAAAATAAAAAATAACGATGAAATATATTTATTAAATATTTGGAAATATTAAAAATGTTATAAATGTTTAATTATTAGTTTAAAATTAGAAAAGAAAAAGTAAGAAAATGTTAATCTGAATCAAAATTTGGACAAGTAAAATTGGCTCAATTAATTACACATTTTAAATGAACAGACCTATCGCATGAATCAACGAATCAAATCACCGGACGGTGATATAAATTCCCGGACATTTAGTTTTCGACGAAATTCAACCAATCATAGTGTAACTGGGGGAAGGTGTGCAAGTGCAACACACTTCACGCGGGAAAACATCATTCCTTGTTGGTGAAAAATGGCGAAAGGATGTTATTGTTAATTGTCTGTTATTAATCATTGATAATCTATTAATATTTCAAGATAAAAAACATAACATATCAAAAGTTTATTGAAAGGTAAAATATATATATATTGATATCACATGAATAACGTATAAATATAGTTTTGATAACTTGTCAAAATATCATCCCCCGAGTGTATATGTGAATGTATTGATTGACGATCCCCTCATTGTCAATCACATTTTGTCAAAATCCACTCATCTAATTATTGTAGAGTTCTTCTGAGTCGAGAAAAACAGTTTTTAGTAGGTTTGCTATCTCTAACAATGTATATTTTGCCGTAAATAGTTAGGAAATTTTTAGGAAACTCGAAAAGGGTTGTGTACATTTTTAGGTTATGTTTGATTGTTGTTATCGTGCCCCACAAAATACGGCACTGGCTGGTTTAAATGACGTGAAATGTAAAAAAAAACATTTTTCAACCACTTTTTCTCTAAACACAGTAAAATTGTACATTAAATTTTATATTTTAGAACCGTGTTTCTGCATGCGGATTTAAACAATCTTTTGGATTATTGTTTTTTATAGAAGATGCTTACCCGTTGTACGTTGACATATTTTGTAAAAAGCGTCTGTGTTTAGAGAAAAAGTGGTTGAAAAATGTTTGTTTACCTATTTCACATCATTTAAACCGCAGTCGGAGGTCTCACGTAACCTAGAAATTTCACAGATCTTCCAACGCCCGAACGCCGTTAAATCCAAATTAGTTTTTCTATATTAATAAATAATAAATTTGGGACGCATGATTATTCCCCAAATGTCATTTTACCGAACTGCACTTTTGCGAATAGTCATTTTTGCGAAATGTCATTTTTGAGAAATGTCATTTATGCGAATTGTCACTTTTGCGAATCGTAATTTTTACGAATTGTCACTTTTCCGAAAAGTCATTTTTGCGAATTGTCATTTTTGCGAAAAATACAATAGTGAATCTATATATACCTACAAGTTTACTATTGTATTTTTCGCAAAAATAACAATTCGCAAAAATGACTTTTCGGAAAAGTGACAATTCATAAAAATGGCGATTCGCAAAAGTGACAATTCGCAAAAATAGCTTTTCGCAAAAATGACAATTTGAAAAGACGACAATTCGTAAAAATGACTTTTCGCAAAAATGACAATTCGTAAAAATGTCGATTCGTAAAAATGTCGATTCGCAAAAAAAAAAAATTCGTAAAAATTTCGATTCGCAAAAATGAAAATTCGTAAAAATGACTTTTTGCTAAAATTACTATTCGTAAAAATGGCTTTTCGCAAAAATGACTATTCGTAAAAATGACATTTCGCAAAAATGGCTTTTCGCAAAAATGACTATTCGCAAAAGTGCAGTTCGGTAAAATGACATTTCGGAAAAATGACATTTGGGGAATAATCATGCGTCCCAATAAATTTGAGGGAATTATAATATAAAAAAAAATTTATAGGTTATATGGAGTACGTTTTTCTGTTTCAGCATTGTTAGTTGCGCGGAATCAGATAAGATGAAGTTCAATGGAGTTTATTTTTTATAGTAACTAGTGCCTCCGTCGACCGCTACGCGGTCGACTACGTTGCTAGTTGCTTCCACTTTCCGTTTAACACGTAATTATTCTTTAAAATTTTTAACACGTAATTTGCTTTTTCATGTTATTCCTACCTTTAAATTATGATTTTGTTGTGATAAAAAAATGTAAAAACAACAAATTTCATTTGTTTAAATAAATTTTGAAACAAAATGTTTGTGTCAAAATTCAAAAATTATTATATTTGTTCAAAAATAATAAAACATTAAAATATCACTTCGAACGAAAACTGGTTTATAAACAATAATAAAAAAACTGTTACCCTACGTTTTTTTTTTAATTTTTACTCATTCTTCAGCGAATAAATGTTTATTTATTATTTATACCTATAAATATTATGGTTATTTTGTTGTATTTTTAGTCGGTCACAACAACAACAGAAATTTGTTTTGTTCCGATTAACGGCGTTGGAGGTCGGGAACTGTCAAGTGTTGCCAACCCACTCTCCCCCACTGTCCAGTATGTTTCGTGTAATTTTCCACTTTGATCACTTTTTAAAAAAAAAACAAAGAACTTAATCAAAAAAAGGGCTCTTTACCCTAAAATAAAATTAAATAAAGAATTAGTAAAAATTTACTTTGTCTCGATACGATGTTTTTACGAGCCACAATATGGTTATTACGATGACAATTTATAGATGTAGTTGGCTTGATATGGGGAAAAAATGGCCGCACAACAGAAGGTGGAGTAAGGCGAGGTTGCCTACGTAAAGGCATAACGGTATCATAATACAGGGCAGTAAGTTTTATTTTGTTGAAAATTATAAAAATAACGTTTTGCAGTAATAAAAACTAATATAATTAATATAAATAAATGGGGTTTTGTTTATAATAATATACATAATATAAAATATGTTGAATTGAAAAGAAAAATATGAAAAACATTTTTTTTAAATTTTGTTATTCATTAAAATAATTTTTTAAGGAGATTAAAAATAAAAATTGCCAATTAGTACCTCTAGAGGTACAATTTATTGAATTGTAATTAATAAAAATAATAAAAATGACAAATATACAGAATTTTGAAAAATTAAATTATTTATAAAAATTGAATTTTTTTGTATTATTATATGTAAAAATTAATTAATTAGTAATTGGAAAATTATATAAAATTAAAAATTATTTATTAATTAAAAAACCGTAAAAATATGTATTATTTTTTTCCTTATATATTGGTTACATTATTAGTAATCATGTTTTCTAGTCTATAAAAATTTATTTATTTTAATCCTTTGTATAAAAATAATTAATGTAATTATGTTTTTTTATTCCTCAATTATATAAGATAATAAAAGAAATTTATCGCTAATAAATTTTCTATTCTAAAACAATAATTACTCATTCTACTATTTTAAAGCCCCTTTCAATAGGCGACCAATTTATAAGTTTATTTTTTATGTTGAAACTGTCAATTTGTATACCGAAAACAATATTGACGCTCGTTAAAAAATCGTATTATTAAAAACAAATTTTTTCTTAAATCGTTATTTCATATATAATTACAATAAAAAGCCCCCTTTTTTATAAGTTTCTGCTTTTTCTCTTTTCATTTAAATTATCCAACACTTTCAACTGCTTCATACTAAACTTTTTACTTTGACAATTTTTTATAAAATAATTTGACACTTTCTCAAAAAAGGGCTCTTTACCCTAAAATAAAATTAAATAAAGAATTAGTAAAAATTTACTTTGTCTCGATACGATGTTTCTACGAGCCACAATATGGTTATTACGATTACAATTTACAGATGTAGATGACTTGATTTGAGAAAAAAATGTCCGCACCGAAAGGTGGAGTAAGGCGGGGTTGCCTACGTAAAGGCATAACAGTATCATAAAACAGGGCAGTAAGTTTTATTTTGTTGAAAATTATAAAAATAATATTTTGCAGTTATAAAAACTAATAGAATGAATATAAATAAAGGGATTTTAGTTTATAAAAATATACATAATATAAAATATGTTAAATTAAAACGAAAAATATAAAAAAAAAAATTTTAATTTTGTTATTCATTAAAATAATTTTTTAAAATGATTAAAAATTAAAATTGCTAATTAGTACCTCTAGAGGTACAATTTAATAAATTGTATAATTAATAAAAATATTAAAAATGACAAATGTACAGAATTTAAAAAAAATTAAATTATTTCTAAAATTTATTGAATATTTTTGTATTATTTTGGAAAATTAGTTAATTAGTAATTGGAAAATTATACACGGAAAAAATAAATTCTGTAAGAATTCCTGAATTTGTTCCATAATTGAGGATTTGTGCAAAGTTCCAGAAATTTTTAGAAATTCAATGTAAGTATTTCAGAATCGTTCCGAACTAATTACGAAACGGTTTTTGTGAGACTTTCAAAATCAGCATTGTAAATAAATTCCTGGAGAAATACAGGACTGGTCTATAATATTATCGAAATTTTGTCGTAGAAATTATATTTCTTCTAAAATAGTATTTACAAGCGTCTAATCAAGGAGAACTCCAGTTTAAATTTCATAATAATTCCCGAACTTCATCGAAACAAAAGATGTGCCGACCCCGTTTCTCACAAGCGCTGAATAAAAGTAAAGTCTAGTATATAAGAGACTTCCCAGGTCCCTACAACCAGCGTGCGATTCAATGCGTCGTGTATTTGCGTTTATTTGTGTATAAATTATGTGTGCGTTAGAATATATGTAGGTAGCTATAAGTGTATTATGTATGTATGTATGTGTGTGTATCCTCCTCAACCAATCACAGTTCGCCTTGCTTGACGAATGTCGATCAAGTATATACGCGTATACACAACTTCTTTTTTTATTTTCTTTGCTACGGAATTGTTCCGGAACTATTCTGTAGCCCTTATAAGAGCTTCTTCATATATGAAGCGACCCTCTGAATTTTTCCCGAACTCATCGGAAGTTCTACCGTCCAGACTATCTGAAATACTCAGCCGCTACATTTCGTAAAAACTATCACATAAATACCGAGTTCTTACCATAAAATTCCTAAATATCTATTTTGAAAGTTCGACATTTCTTCCAAATAACAGCTCTATAATAATTACCGACTTTTGCTCATATCTTCAATTTCGGAATGAATTTAGGAACTATTTCCGAATTATTTTTTTCCGTGTATAAAATCAAAAATTAATTATTAATTACAAAATCATAAAAAGTATTAATTTTTACCTTATATATTTGTTAAATTATCTTTAATCATGTTTTCTTGTCTATAAAAATTTATTTATTTTATTCCTTTGTATCAAAATAATTAATTTAATTATGTTTTTTTATTCCTCAATTATATGAGATATTAAAAGAAATTTGGAGCTAATAAATTTTCAATTATAAAACAATAATTACTTATTCTACTATTTTAAAATCCCTTTCAATAGGCGACCAGGTCATATAAGTTTATTTCCGACATCAAAGCTGTCAATTATTTGTATAGTGCAGGGCTGATAAAAATCATGACTTTTTTAAAAAATCAAAACAATCCGATTTTTTTTTATTTAAATCATTTTTTTTAAATATTTTAAATATTTAATTATTTTATAAGTAGTTCGTTTTTAAATATTAAAAATTATAAAATTAATAATAATAGGGTGGATGGAAAATTTTATTTTAAGAATTCTCTGACATTTCCTGACTAAATTTTCGGTTTCCCTGATTAATAAATTTTTTAATTATTTAATATTCTGCATTGATAATTAAAAAATTTAATAATGCTTTTTAAGTAACAATTTTATTTAGAAAGAAAAACATAAGATAATTCAAAATTGTTTGTTAAAAAAAAATTTTAATGTGTTTAAAACTTTTATTATAAAAAAAAGTTAATGAAAATTTACAATTTAAATCGTGCTCAAAAAGTTATATTTATTTATTTAAATATAAACCGCCAATGCCCGTTTATCAAATATTATACAAAAACTAAATTGACTTTTATCAAAGTTTTTTAATTTGTGGTTTTTTTTCGTTTTAAATTCCCTGACTTTTCCCTGAACAAAAAAATTCTCTGATTTCCAGTTATTCTGTAATTTGAGTCAAATAAACAAAACTAATAATTATTATGTTTACTTTATTATCTCTGTAATGTATTCTTTTTTATTTTTTTTAATTCAAAACTTTAAACCAAAATACTAATTTTGCAAACTTTTCTGTTTCTAATGCATTTTGCAGTTTGATTTAAATCATGATTTTAATGACAAGATTTAAATCAAGATTAAAATCATGATTTAAATCAAGTTGATTTAAATCATTGCAGCCCTACTATACTATAGTGAAAATAATATTGACGCTCGTAGAAACATCGTATATTATTACAAACAGATTTTTACTTAAATCCTTATTTCATATTATATAGAATTTTAATAAAGAGTCCTTTTCTCTATAAGTATCTGCTTTTATTCTTTCTTTTTAAATTATCCAACACTTTCGACTGATTTTTATGAAACTTTTTACTTTGTCAATTTTTAAAAAATAATTTGACACTTTCTCAAAAAAAGAGCTCTTTACCGTAAAGCGAAAATAAATAAAGAATTACCTAATTAAAATTTATTTTGTTTCGATATGATGTTTTTATAAGCCACAATCTTATTTCCACCATAAAAATTGAGAGCTGAATGTGACTTGTGGAAGAAAGTGTCCAGAAATTTTGTGAAGGTTGCCTACGTAAAAGACTAACAACATCAAAAAACTAGGAATTAGTAATTCAATTTGTCAAGTAATTTAAAAGATATTTTGTAATAATGAAAGTTAAATATAAGAAACATAAATAAAGGGATTCTTATTTATGAGAAATGCACATAATATAAACATGTCAAATTAAAAAAAAAAAAGATTTTGATAAATTTTTTATTTTTTCAATTTTGATATATTTATTAAAATAATTTTTTAAAATGATTGAAAATTAAAATTGCTAAATATTTTCTTTTAAGGTACAATTTATTAATTTGTAATTAATAAAAAATTTCGGAAAATTTTTATTTTCTGAATTTTATAGACACTAGTTTTGTAATCACCAAACTTAAGAACTCCCAAGCAACAAATTGAAGGCGAATCTCATCCAATCTAAAATCCACTTAAATTCTTACATCAGATTCGTAATCAGTGACCTAAAAAACCCCTAGATACAAAGTTTCATAAAAAATTAATTAATTTTAAAAATTGTGTGTCCGCTGTTTTGGATCCCCCATTTTAAATTTTTAAAATCTGATATCAGATTCGTAATCAGCGACCCAAAAAACCCATAGATACCTATGTTTAATTCAAATTTATTGATTTTAAAATTTTTATGTCCGCCATATTGGATCCGCCATTTTGAATTTTTGAAATCTGACTTCAGATTCGTAATCAGCGACCCAAAAAACCTTTAGATACTTATGCTTCATTAAAATTGATTCATATAAAAAAAATTTATGTCCGCCATATTGGATCCGCCATTTTGAATTTTTGAAATCCGACTTCAGATTCGTAATCAGCGCCCCAAAAACTGTAGGTATCATACTTGTTATTCGTAAATATCTTGTTTTTTTTTAAATAATTATTTTTGGCCAAAAATCGACGATCCTGGCCCACTGTGAGTTGTATGTGGGTCATTCCAGGCCAAATCGGAAATTATTTTGCTTTTGCATCTCAAATTTTTTTTAAACTTTTTTTTCTTTTAGTACTCTTTGAAATGAGCAACTTTGATTTTTTTCATAAAGCGGTTAACAATTTTTTTTTTTACAAAAAAGTGTCCAAGGGAAAATTTGTTTGTTTTTGTACAAAATTTAAGAAAAAAATTAGTTAAAATATTTTTTTGAAAATTGTAAAAAATACAAAATTTTGAAAATTTCATCGGAAGTGAATTTCGTTTCATCAGGGGGTCATAAAAAATGAAGATTTATAAAAATTAGAAATTTCTTAACATCGCACAAATCCAAGACTTTCTCATTTTTTATGAGAATGTAAAAATACAATAAATGTAATTTTCCGAAATTTTTTATTAATTACAAATTAATAAATTGTACCTTAAAAGAAAATATTTAGCAATTTTAATTTTCAATCATTTTAAAAAATTATTTTAATAAATATATCAAAATTGAAAAAATAAAAAATTTATCAAAATCTTTTTTTTTTTAATTTGACATGTTTATATTATGTGCATTTCTCATAAATAAGAATCCCTTTATTTATGTTTCTTATATTTAACTTTCATTATTACAAAATATCTTTTAAATTACTTGACAAATTGAATTACTAATTCCTAGTTTTTTGATGTTGTTAGTCTTTTACGTAGGCAACCTTCACAAAATTTCTGGACACTTTCTTCCACAAGTCACATTCAGCTCTCAATTTTTATGGTGGAAATAAGATTGTGGCTTATAAAAACATCATATCGAAACAAAATAAATTTTAATTAGGTAATTCTTTATTTATTTTCGCTTTACGGTAAAGAGCTCTTTTTTTGAGAAAGTGTCAAATTATTTTTTAAAAATTGACAAAGTAAAAAGTTTCATAAAAATCAGTCGAAAGTGTTGGATAATTTAAAAAGAAAGAATAAAAGCAGATACTTATAGAGAAAAGGACTCTTTATTAAAATTCTATATAATATGAAATAAGGATTTAAGTAAAAATCTGTTTGTAATAATATACGATGTTTCTACGAGCGTCAATATTATTTTCACTATAGTATAGTAGGGCTGCAATGATTTAAATCAACTTGATTTAAATCATGATTTTAATCTTGATTTAAATCTTGTCATTAAAATCATGATTTAAATCAAACTGCAAAATGCATTAGAAACAGAAAAGTTTGCAAAATTAGTATTTTGGTTTAAAGTTTTGAATTAAAAAAAATAAAAAAGAATACATTACAGAGATAATAAAGTAAACATAATAATTATTAGTTTTGTTTATTTGACTCAAATTACAGAATAATTGGAAATCAGAGAATTTTTTTGTTCAGGGAAAAGTCAGGGAATTTAAAACGAAAAAAACCACAAATTAAAAAACTTTGATAAAAGTCAATTTAGTTTTTGTATAATATTTGATAAACGGGCATTGGCGGTTTATATTTAAATAAATAAATATAACTTTTTGAGCACGATTTAAATTGTAAATTTTCATTAACTTTTTTTTATAATAAAAGTTTTAAACACATTAAAATTTTTTTTTAACAAACAATTTTGAATTATCTTATGTTTTTCTTTCTAAATAAAATTGTTACTTAAAAAGCATTATTAAATTTTTAATTATCAATGCAGAATATTAAATAATTAAAAAATTTATTAATCAGGGAAACCGAAAATTTAGTCAGGAAATGTCAGAGAATTCTTAAAATAAAATTTTCCATCCACCCTATTATTATTAATTTTATAATTTTTAATATTTAAAAACGAACTACTTATAAAATAATTAAATATTTAAAATATTTAAAAAAAATGATTTAAATAAAAAAAAATCGGATTGTTTTGATTTTTTAAAAAAGTCATGATTTTTATCAGCCCTGCACTATACAAATAATTGACAGCTTTGATGTCGGAAATAAACTTATATGACCTGGTCGCCTATTGAAAGGGATTTTAAAATAGTAGAATAAGTAATTATTGTTTTATAATTGAAAATTTATTAGCTCCAAATTTCTTTTAATATCTCATATAATTGAGGAATAAAAAAACATAATTAAATTAATTATTTTGATACAAAGGAATAAAATAAATAAATTTTTATAGACAAGAAAACATGATTAAAGATAATTTAACAAATATATAAGGTAAAAATTAATACTTTTTATGATTTTGTAATTAATAATTAATTTTTGATTTTATACACGGAAAAAAATAATTCGGAAATAGTTCCTAAATTCATTCCGAAATTGAAGATATGAGCAAAAGTCGGTAATTATTATAGAGCTGTTATTTGGAAGAAATGTCGAACTTTCAAAATAGATATTTAGGAATTTTATGGTAAGAACTCGGTATTTATGTGATAGTTTTTACGAAATGTAGCGGCTGAGTATTTCAGATAGTCTGGACGGTAGAACTTCCGATGAGTTCGGGAAAAATTCAGAGGGTCGCTTCATATATGAAGAAGCTCTTATAAGGGCTACAGAATAGTTCCGGAACAATTCCGTAGCAAAGAAAATAAAAAAAGAAGTTGTGTATACGCGTATATACTTGATCGACATTCGTCAAGCAAGGCGAACTGTGATTGGTTGAGGAGGATACACACACATACATACATACATAATACACTTATAGCTACCTACATATATTCTAACGCACACATAATTTATACACAAATAAACGCAAATACACGACGCATTGAATCGCACGCTGGTTGTAGGGACCTGGGAAGTCTCTTATATACTAGACTTTACTTTTATTCAGCGCTTGTGAGAAACGGGGTCGGCACATCTTTTGTTTCGATGAAGTTCGGGAATTATTATGAAATTTAAACTGGAGTTCTCCTTGATTAGACGCTTGTAAATACTATTTTAGAAGAAATATAATTTCTACGACAAAATTTCGATAATATTATAGACCAGTCCTGTATTTCTCCAGGAATTTATTTACAATGCTGATTTTGAAAGTCTCACAAAAACCGTTTCGTAATTAGTTCGGAACGATTCTGAAATACTTACATTGAATTTCTAAAAATTTCTGGAACTTTGCACAAATCCTCAATTATGGAACAAATTCAGGAATTCTTACAGAATTTATTTTTTCCGTGTATAATTTTCCAATTACTAATTAACTAATTTTCCAAAATAATACAAAAATATTCAATAAATTTTAGAAATAATTTAATTTTTTTTAAATTCTGTACATTTGTCATTTTTAATATTTTTATTAATTATACAATTTATTAAATTGTACCTCTAGAGGTACTAATTAGCAATTTTAATTTTTAATCATTTTAAAAAATTATTTTAATGAATAACAAAATTAAAATTTTTTTTTTTATATTTTTCGTTTTAATTTAACATATTTTATATTATGTATATTTTTATAAACTAAAATCCCTTTATTTATATTCATTCTATTAGTTTTTATAACTGCAAAATATTATTTTTATAATTTTCAACAAAATAAAACTTACTGCCCTGTTTTATGATACTGTTATGCCTTTACGTAGGCAACCCCGCCTTACTCCACCTTTCGGTGCGGACATTTTTTTCTCAAATCAAGTCATCTACATCTGTAAATTGTAATCGTAATAACCATATTGTGGCTCGTAGAAACATCGTATCGAGACAAAGTAAATTTTTACTAATTCTTTATTTAATTTTATTTTAGGGTAAAGAGCCCTTTTTTGAGAAAGTGTCAAATTATTTTATAAAAAATTGTCAAAGTAAAAAGTTTAGTATGAAGCAGTTGAAAGTGTTGGATAATTTAAATGAAAAGAGAAAAAGCAGAAACTTATAAAAAAGGGGGCTTTTTATTGTAATTATATATGAAATAACGATTTAAGAAAAAATTTGTTTTTAATAATACGATTTTTTAACGAGCGTCAATATTGTTTTCGGTATACAAATTGACAGTTTCAACATAAAAAAATAAACTTATAAATTGGTCGCCTATTGAAAGGGGCTTTAAAATAGTAGAATGAGTAATTATTGTTTTAGAATAGAAAATTTATTAGCGATAAATTTCTTTTATTATCTTATATAATTAAGGAATAAAAAAACATAATTACATTAATTATTTTTATACAAAGGATTAAAATAAATAAATTTTTATAGACTAGAAAACATGATTACTAATAATGTAACCAATATATAAGGAAAAAAATAATACATATTTTTACGGTTTTTTAATTAATAAATAATTTTTAATTTTATATAATTTTCCAATTACTAATTAATTAATTTTTACATATAATAATACAAAAAAATTCAATTTTTATAAATAATTTAATTTTTCAAAATTCTGTATATTTGTCATTTTTATTATTTTTATTAATTACAATTCAATAAATTGTACCTCTAGAGGTACTAATTGGCAATTTTTATTTTTAATCTCCTTAAAAAATTATTTTAATGAATAACAAAATTTAAAAAAAATGTTTTTCATATTTTTCTTTTCAATTCAACATATTTTATATTATGTATATTATTATAAACAAAACCCCATTTATTTATATTAATTATATTAGTTTTTATTACTGCAAAACGTTATTTTTATAATTTTCAACAAAATAAAACTTACTGCCCTGTATTATGATACCGTTATGCCTTTACGTAGGCAACCCCGCCTTACTCCACCTTCTGTTGTGCGGCCATTTTTTCCCCATATCAAGCCAACTACATCTATAAATTGTCATCGTAATAACCATATTGTGGCTCGTAGAAACATCGTATCGAGACAAAGTAAATTTTTACTAATTCTTTATTTAATTTTATTTTAGGGTAAAGAGCCCTTTTTTTGATTAAGTTCTTTGTTTTTTTTTAAAAAGTGATCAAAGTGGAAAATTACACGAAACATACTGGACAGTGGGGGAGAGTGGGTTAACAACACTTGACAGTTCCCGACCTCCAACGCCGTTAAGTAACTAAGTTAGTGAGGTTACATTTGTTTACAAAGTGCATACCTTGTACATTTAGCACTAACCAGAAATACTACAACATAACACATTCAACACATTATTTTTCCATTGTAGACGCAGCCCAAAAATTACAAAATTAAAAAACATTTAATATACTTTTATTTATATTATAATAATAAAAAACAATTATTTGCCGAAAATAAAATAAGATTCCAAAAGAAAACAAACAGTGGCCATCTTTCTATCTTGGTTTGACGTCATCCTGCATTTCACGCGTGCGTAGTCTTTTTTAAGAAAGTTCTGTGATGACCTAATATCGATATATCTCTAAAGTTTCGAGAGAATTCGAGTTTCAATAGAAATAGAGTTTCGAGCTAGTTTTTCGATTTTTCTCGAACTTTCTTTTTTAGGAAAGGAAAACTGTAAAAGGCGAGCTTCTTAATGAAGCTTGAAGGTAAAAATACAAGATTTCTGCAAGTTTGCAGCAAACTTGCATAAATATCAAAATGTCACCCTCTTGGCAAGTTTGCAGCAAAATTGCGCCAAATAGCAAAAACTTAAATGTATGCGCAGTAGTTTACTATGACATCTAGAGCTGCGCACTATATTTTAGTCACCTTCTCTACAGGGAAGGCATCGTTCATCAAAATATATGGGCAAATCCACGAAACTGTTAACTTTTATGATACTCGAATCGAACACTTAAAAGTCCGCATTATTTTAGATTGAAACTTATTGTTTAATCATATTTTCCTAAATTATATACTAAGCCACATTAATGTACAGTATTAGAACAAAATATTAATTTGTCAATTAATTTTATGAGTTTAAAATTGAAAAAACGCTTAAATTTCATTTGAAACTCTCATCAGAAAAGTATACATTTTTAACGTTTTTATTTTTGCGGCGTGTGAAATATTAATTCAGCTACAAGAAAAATAGCTAAAAGACGTATGTTTTTAAACTTTTTTCACTATCCCATTAGTGTGCTACGACTGTAAGAAAATATGTGAAGGTTTGATTGAATGATGACACTTTTTAAGAAAATTTAATTAAACGTCTTCTTATGAAAATACCTAGTGCGGCGTAGAATAAAAATAAAAGTTCAATAAGTTTCTAAATAGACAATAAAAAATCGAACATTTTAAGACCTTTTTCATTAGTGTGCCTATATTTGTATTCCTGTAGAAACAATTTAAAGATGTTAATACAAATCGTGATTTTATTTAAAATTATACATTTTTGAAAGGCACAACTACAATTTTACTTTAAACAAGTCCATGTATAGTGTGATCAAAGCATTACCTTACAGATATTCAAAAAAAAGTATGCCGCTCAAGGATTTTGAAAACTATCAATTTTATTAAGTTAAGAATATGCTTAAAATTTTAGAAGTTGAATTCTTAAAAATCAAAAAGTTCAATTAATCATTTTAAATTTAAATTTAAACTTTAAATTCGTAATCAGCGACCCCAAAGACCCCCGAGTAACATGTTTCAATCAAATCCAACTATTTAAATTTGTCATCCGTCATAAATGGAGCCGCCATTTTGAATTTTAAAAAACCGACTTCAGATTGTCTAGCGGCGACCCCAAAAACCTCCGAGTAAAAAGTTTCAACTGATTTAATTGATGGGAAGGTCTTACACATTTTTTGTTCACTTTAGAATATTTCAGTTCCGGAAGGGGTTAATAATAAGTATGTTAAACATTGAGGACATGGGTTAAAAATGAATCACGCATATTAAGAATTTGTGGTGCTAAAACATTCTTGAACACGTATGCAAAGTGACATCTATGTGCATACAAATTAATAAAAAAAAATTTTTTTTTTAAAGTCAAAAGTTTTATGGATTTGCCCATATGCAATTTAAAAAAAATTTTTTTTTAAAAATTTTTTTGGTATTTTAGAAAGTTTGCTGCAAATTTTTCTCAAGTTTTCATTGCAAACTTGCCAAGAGGGTGACATTTTTATTTGTATGCAAGTTTGCTGCAAACTTGCGAACTTTGCATGGAAAATTTGCAGCAAACTTGCAGAAAAATACTGTGCTTTGTGGGATGCAAAAGCTTTTTTTATAATGTGCGAGGAAGAAAGTGTTCCGCAATTGAGAGATGGTTACTAAAGTCAACAACCTGACAATTAAATTTCTTATCTTCTTATATTATCGCTTTCGAAATTGCATTCATCAAGTCATTAATGACTTAGCCTATTATTATTTATATTCACACTTGCAGTTATAATCCGCACGGATTTATTTTATTTCATATCTTTCATATTAATTTCTCCAAATTTCGCACGTGTAAATATTCGTGTTAATTTATTCGCAATTACATTTAGAATTTTAGTATTTGAATTTTCTGAATGATAAAATTAATAGAAGTTAATAAATATTTCCTTTGTTTTGATAAGTTCTTTTAAATTTTGAATTATGATTTTATTACTTTTTAACTAACTTATTTATGACTTGAAGTAAGTAGGTTACAATATTCAGATAAATAACTGGACGCCAACTAGCAATTTTCGCTATTTAATGTTCTTCGCTGAGTTTCTTATTATTTCTTAGAAATTTCAATTGGATCGAGTGATTACTGCAAAATCAATTTCTTAAAAATTTACTAATAGATTTTTTAAAGAATATTTTATATTTTCGCTTTTATTTAATTTAAAGGAATAATAGGCCAGTCGGTGAGTGCAAAAAGTGCACAAAAGTGCAACTTGAAAAGTCTCAATAGTTTCTTGTAGTTTGGGGGCCCCATATAAGAGCCCCATGGTTTGCTCTCGATTTCCGGTTGCAAAAAATAGTGTAAACAATCGTCAAAGTTCGAGAAACGTAGTTTTTTGATGACCCTTGCTTCCGGTTAAATTTTAGAGGAAAAAGTTGTGATTGAAAGTTGTAGAGCTTGAAAATACCTTTCAAATGACTGGTCATACGTTGAAAAAGGTTAATTAGTTTAGTTGCAAATGAATTTAAACCATTAAAAATAGCACTTTTTTAATTGTTTAATAACTTTGTTAATAATTATTGAATTTGTTTCTAACTTACCAGAAATATTCTCCTTGCAAAGCTGAATAAATCACAAAAAAAATCAACTCTATCGGAAAAATAGTTTATGCATAATTCCATTTGTTAACTAAAAACATGAAATTTTTCAACGGAATTTCCCCACTTTTGGACCTGCGAATTTAGTTATTTTTCTTCGAGAGTACAGTTTAGGAGTCAAACTTTCATTCCATTTAAATGGGAAATTGATTTTTTTTATCTAAGTGCATAATAATAACGTTAAAAAAGGGTATGTTTTTTTGACATAAACAAATGGAATAACTCAATCAATTTTCACTTTATCGATTTGGTGTAAAGGGAATTTAATTTCATTCGTTTTCACAAAACTTTTCTAAAAAAAAATCTGACCTAGCTTCAAGGAGGGGGGAGTTAGTTTATTTTTTCAAAAAATTCCTGACTAGTTAATTATCAATATTTTTAATTGCAATTCATACCACAAGTTCAATTTATGTATTTTATGAAAAAAAATTGGACATAAGGTTTTGTGCATTTATTTTTCATTTATATCAAGTAAAAGTAAATGTATCCTTTTTTCAACCTCTGAACGTCGGAGTGGGGGTACTCGAAGGAGCGTGATTCTCGCCGCCACAACTCAATTCAGCCGTTCAAATTTGCAAAAATGGTCATAACTTCGTTAATTATTTACCGATTTTAATCATTCTTTTTTTAATTTGATGTATTTTTTTACGCTGAATCCAAAAATGATTTTATATTTTTTCAAAATACAATATTTTTAATAATAAAAACGAAAATTTTTTTAACAAAAAGTTTTTAATTATTATTTATAACATTTGACAAAGAATTCTTTTCGTACATATAATTCCATTGAATTCAAAATAATATTATGACATAAAAAAATTAAAATTATTTTTATATAAGTGTGTAGCATCGATGTATTGATAGTTGAACAGGCGTGTATATGTAAACCTAATGCTACAAGCTTATATATAATTGCATTGAATTTTTTTTGTTATAATATTTTCTTGAATTCAATGGAATTATATGTACAAAAAGAATTTTTTGTCAAATGTTATAAATAATAATTAAAAACTTTTTGTTAAAAAAAATTTCGTTTTTATTATTAAAAATATTGTATTTTGAAAAAATATAAAATCATTTTTGGATTCAGCGTAAAAAAATACATCAAATTAAAAAAAGAATGATTAAAATCGGTAAATAATTAACGAAGTTATGACCATTTTTGCAAATTTGAACGGCTGAATTGAGTTGTGGCGGCGAGAATCACGCTCCTTCGAGTACCCCCACTCCGACGTTCAGAGGTTGAAAAAAGGATACATTTACTTTTACTTGATATAAATGAAAAATAAATGCACAAAACCTTATGTCCAATTTTTTTTCATAAAATACATATATTGAACTATAAGTGGTATGAATTGCAATTAAAAATATTGATAATTAACTAGTCAGGAATTTTTTGGAAAAAATAAACTAACTCCCCCCTCCTTGAAGCTAGGTCAGATTTTTTTTTAGAAAAGTTTTGTGAAAACGAATGAAATTAAATTCCCTTTACACCAAATCGATAAAGTGAAAATTGATTGAGTTATTCCATTTGTTTATGTCAAAAAAACATACCCTTTTTTAACGTCTATTATTATGCACTTAGATAAAAAAATCAATTTCCCATTTAAATGGAATGAAAGTTTGACTCCTAAACTGTACTCTCGAAGAAAAAAAAACTAAATTCGCAGGTCCAAAAGTGGGGAAATTCCGTTGAAAAATTTCATGTTTTTAGTTAACAAATGGAATTATGCATAAACTATTTATCCGATCGAGTTGATTTTTTTTGTGATTTATTCAGCTTTGCAAGGAGAATGTTTCTGGTAAGTTAGAAACAAATTCAATAATTATTAACAAAGTTATTAAACAATTAAAAAAGTGCTATTTTTAATGGTTTAAATTCATTTGCAACTAAACTAATTAACCTTTTTCAACGTATGACCAGTCATTTGAAAGGTATTTTCAAGCTCTACAACTTTCAATCACAACTTTTTCCTCTAAAATTTAACCGGAAGCAAGGGTCATCAAAAAACTACGTTTCTCGAACTTTGACGATTGTTTACACTATTTTTTGCAACCGGAAATCGAGAGCAAACCATGGGGCTCTTATATGGGGCCCCCAAACTACAAGAAACTATTGAGACTTTTCAAGTTGCACTTTTGTGCACTTTTTGCACTCACCGACTGGCCTATAATTTCTATTTTAATTGCATTAATTTAATTTTTATAATTTACTTTTTATCTAAATTCTCCTTATTTTAACCATATTAAATAATTAGTGTACACGGAAAGAAAAGGTCTGGAAGAGATATCCATAAAAATATTGTTGAGCAGAATATTGTTGTGTTATCCAATTCAATGGAAGAGACAACTTTCAGAATGGAAGCACATTCCATATTCAATGGATGAGGGAGCCATATTATATTGTTGAATCAAATATGGATGTGACATCCATAGGCATGGTTGGGCTTACAATTCATGCTATGGATTTTCACATATGGCTGCCTCATCCATATAAACTTTGGTTGGGAGATCCATAGTTAGTTCAAAATTTCGATACATGTTGCGCGCAATTCATTATCATGGCTTCCATTTAAAAATGGTCGTCTCAATTTGTCCGTCGCGTCGGTTTCCTGTCACGTCTATATAATCGTATTGTGAGTTTATTGTGTATAAATAGTGTTAGATCTTTTGCTGCTCCAACAATATACAGCCAGCCATAGAATATGGAAGCAGCAACCTTAACTATGGATATCCCGTATTTTTCAATATAATATGGTTGTGATATCCATGTATCTGGATGTGTCAACTATTCCTTTTTCTCCGTGTATTATTCGAATGATATTAAACCGAATTAAATGATTTTTAACTAATTTTGTGATTATTTTTTATGTCTAATATAGATTTTTTTGTGGGAAAAGAAAAGAGAGGCTCATCAGTGGATTTAGAAAACAAAACCCGATTATCTTTTTCCTCTAATTAGTAGCCGCTGGAAAGTCGTAAAAGATAAGAATGACGTCCATCATATATACATATTCAGGCTCGCTTGTGTGTCCAAAGAGCGGACAGATATTTATTTGCGGCGAAGACAACTTTTATAGGAGACGTTTATTAAATTCAAAAATTATTTATGCCTCCGCTTCTTGAGCAGCGATATCTCGTTTACCAAGGTAACATTTTCTTTTCCCTTTTCATTAATTCTGTCCGACTTTTTCACCTCCAGTTTTTTAGAAAAGAATTTTTTAATTTATCTCCCTGTGTCTCAATAAAATCATCTCAATATAGTTTTTAAAACAATCCCATTGTCATAGAAATTTTTTATTATGCTTTTCATTTTTATTCTGTTTTTATGAATAAATTAAACATTTTGTTTAATTTGAATTTCATTTAATCTAATGTTCCTCATTAATTTATTAATTATTTTTTATTTTTATTAAATCTGTATTAAACTAAAATTATTATTATTATTTTAATGCAAACAAATCTTTAAATCAGTTCTTCATCTCGTGTGTTTCAAATGTGTAAATTTTGTCCCATAAGAAAGAAATTATTTCAGGAGAAGTTCGTAAAGAAAGAAAAAAAAAAGATTTACGAGATAATTTAGCGAAACAGATTTGTAGATAAATCCTTATTGTGAATGGACATTAGTTGATGACAAAAATTAGTTGCTACTTTACACATATAAGATTATACCCGACATTTTATTTTTATCTCTTTTTTCTCTAAATTTTTATATCACTAAATTGTCTTTTAGCTTGTCTTACGTAAAAAAGGATCGCGTGACGAAAATCTGCTATCAATTTCGAGACCCGCGCCACACAATGCGATTTATCATAAAGTTGTATCTTCCCCTTTTGTTACTCAACACGAATAGGAAACAAACAATTAAAAGATATATAGCTCTTAATTTATTTTATCTTTTTTTTTTGCAATTTAACATCGCGTAATATTTTTTTCAACATATTCATTCAAAATACACGAGTGTGTACAAAAAACCAAAAACTGAAATTTGGGAAATATTTTTACAGACAAAATAAATTAGCTTTTTCACATTCTTTTAAAATTAAATAATAATCGAATTTTATTATCATTATTTTTATTGTTCTTCATTATAATTTATATTTTCATTAAGACTAATAATCTGGTAATAATGAACAATTAACAATGTTAAAAGAAGTTATTTCTTGATTGAAATTCCTTGAAGTTCTAACTACCTTTTTATATATAAAATTTTTGCTCGTTTACTTTATATTTTTTTTCATCTTTTTTTTCTTTGCATTTCTTCATCTCTCTCTCTCTCTCTCTCATGCGGTTGATTTCGCAGTGTCTCTCTTTCCGACTAATAAGCCTGAGGCATTGGACCTCCTTTACTCTCCTGGAGGCTGGGTCTTAGCAGGCCAAATAAAAACGCTAAAACATCGGAGTCACAAAAGAAAGATTAAACTGGAAAGTATATAGAGAGAGAGAGGCATGCTGTGCCGTGTGTGCTTTGCCGATGTTGCCTTTCAGGCTTGTATATATGATCAGCTCAACAATTCATGGACACGTTCCTCATTTCTATTTCTTATTGAAAAATTAATATTTTCATATCACAGATGTTTGTATGATCAATATAATTTAGAAGAAAAACTATTTTTTGTGTAACAACATTTTTTTAAAACTTTTGTGTGAAAATTGTATCAATCATAAAATATAAAATTATTACTTAGAAATTATTTAATGAACAATTTTACTTAAATATTTAAAAATTAGTTGAATTTTAATAGTTACGTTTATAATTTTCATAAATAGATGAACTTCAAGAGGTTTCAATTTGAAATTTTAGAAAATTTCAATTTTTAATGACTTTAATTATAAATTTTAATAATTCAAAAGCGGGTCGTTCGCACAAACTCCGTCACATTCCTAGGGGTGGGGGAGGGGGGTGTCAAGCTGTGTGTGACGAAGTGTGAAATAAAATTTGTTTAGTATGTAAAAATGTGACGAAGGGGGGAGGGGGGGGGTAAAAATCAGTCCGAAAAAGCGTGACGTAGTTTGTGAATGACCCTAAGGATCGAATTTCAAATTTTTGAAAATCTTAATTCCTATGGAAAATCCCTACGAGATACGAATGAAAAAGTAAAAAAAAATTCTCACCCCAGCACCGGGGCAAGGATAGTTAAAAGAATTCGAATGCTAAAAATGTTATAGAAAATCAGTAAATTTTCGTTTTCTTTATTTATTATTGGATTTAGACTATTCAATATTGATATCTCAAGTATTAAAAATATGTAGGGGAGAGTGGGGCAAAGGCGCTAGGTTTACATTTACACGGAAAAAAAAAGTTCGAGGATTATTCGGGAACTTCGTTCTTAACTCTTGGATACGGCGGGTAGTTCACAGAGAACTAAAGGTTGCCTCGTTTAAATATGTAATTTACTATTTCTCTACAAATTATAACTATTTCACCACTTCTCGGCAAACTGTTTTTGAAAAAGTCGGGAACTGTTCAAGAAAATCGAAAAGTTAGGCGAATGCAAGAAAAAATGGATTCTGCTTCCCCCCTCCCACTTCCCCTCCTTGACACGTCCGCACACACACACACATTTATCCTTGAAGGTCACATACAATTTTTATTTTTTATTAAGTTTCTGAAATAGAAAAAACCATATGAGAGAAAAATCGACGGCGGCTGGAACAGAACTCGCGTACCCGAGGAATAGAAGTCCGGCGTCTTATCCATCTGAGCTAAACAGGAGCGTTAAATACCTCAGCATAAAATAAATATATAAGGCACGCAAGTCTTACTGACGTTGAGACTGGTGCGCACAGTTTCTGCGCACCAAGATTCCTTGACGAGTTCCCGAAAATTTCAGAAACAGTTGCGGCCAGTGCCATGGACTTTACATGAGAAAGAAATGAAAAAAAGACTATTGGACTATTTACAGCTTTTTCTAATACAGTTCCCGAATTTCTTTCAAACATTCATTGATTACCATTGAATGTTCGTCGCTAGTTCAGAGCTGTTACCACGTATCCAAGAGTTAGGAAATAATTCCTGAAATATCTGGGAACTTTTTTTTTCCGTGTATCGATGTATATTTTTTAAATTAAGCAATTAATTTATGCGGTCTTTGTTTTTTCTTATTCTAAAACTAATCAAGAAGAAATTTTAATAGTTGTTATTTAGTATATTATAATTATAAATACATTATTTAATGAAATTTAAAAACAATGCAAAAAATGCCTTTTCCCCACACGCTGGGGCAGCGACGTTTTCGCTTATATTTCTAAAAGAAAGCATTTATAAGCCTTAAAAAAATTAACAAGTGATATTTATTAGTATATATAATTTACGAAACATAAGGTTAATAACATGTTATTAAAAGAATTAAACTATTTAAATAAAAAATAAAAACTTTTAGTGATTTTAACCTTACATTGTGAATTAATACATAGAAAATTCGAATATTCAATTGTTTTTAACCAAATTATGTTCATTATTGCCTTTGCCCCACATAACAAACATTTTTTTAAATTTAAATTTCAAATATTTAGATACAAAATTAAACTAAAACACCACTCCAGTTGTGTAGAGAAATATTTAATTTATTTACATGTTACGTTTTTAAAAATTAAATACTTGAACTTATGTTTTAAAAAATAAAAGTTTGTTCAGTAAAATTATCATTTTATTTTTGCAAAACAATTTTTTTGTTATATTTCTTAAAATATTTGATATTTTTAGGTTTTTCTTTTTTTAATCAATTGGTCTAATTGCATTGCAACTTAATTTTTAATACCAATTGGAATAGACATAAAATAAAGGAGCTATTTTAAAAAACGTCTTTGCCCCGCATAGCGCCTTTGCCCCACTCTCCCCTATTGAACATTTTCTGAATTTTAATTATTGTATTAAATTCATCTGAACTAGAATCAGAGGTTTAACCAATTTTCTTCAGACGACCACCAATTTCTTAGTCAATAAGCTTCGTTTTCCGTATACAATTACGCACTATTATGAATATCATTCTAAAAAGAGCAATTAAACACTTTTTTAAAATTTGCAATGTCATTAACAGGATTTTACCGTGCCGTATTATCTCTAACTATCCTTGCCCCGTGAGTCCATATTTCAGTTTTTTCTAAATTTTGTGGAATAACGTGAATTAATTTGAAAATAAATACGATACTCGTGCTCAGCAGGAAATTCCACTCCGTAAAACACTTACGTAAATAAATATTTTGAAACTCTAATATAGAAAACAATATGATATATAAACATTACGTTGCCATTTTAGCAAAACAGACTTTTTTCAAAAATAAACTCGTAACTTCGCAAATGGTGACAGATTGCCTTCCAATTTTTACTATCATCTTTTGGTGTTAAGACGCGAATATACCACGATTTACGCGATTTCTGAGCAAGCCGTCTAACCATAACAGCAACTACCCAGGCGCGAAAGACCAATGCTGACGATAGATTAAAGGTTGATTGAGTCTTGAACGCTCAGTGTGGGTAACTCACAGTAGAAGCAGTCTTTACATCACTGTCAATCAATATTAGTTCAATATTGGTTCAAAATTGGACCCAATGCTCGTCCCATGCTCGATTCAAGACTCGGTCAATCTTTATGAGTGAAGCTCGAACATCTAATCTTGATTCAAGCTTGAATCAATCTTTACACAATATTCAGTTTATCTTTATTTATTACCGTGTTTACTTAATTAAATAATATTATAATAATTATAATTATAATAATTGTTTCAAATAATAATAATAATTAACATTAAGTTATCAATTGATAAATAAATATTTATATTTATTTAGTATAAATATATTATTATTTGTAACATTCATATTTAAAGAAAGTTAAATGGAAAATTTTTTTTATAAATGTTTTCAAAATTACTATAGATAATTAATAAATAATAATTAAAATGTGCAATAAATATTCCTGACACTGCATCATATTTAATAATTTTATTAATTATGTTAACTTTTAATATTAATTTAATTCATTATTATTTATTTATTAATTAATTATTATAATTATTAATAATTATTTTTCAATTAATAAATATTATTATAATTAATAATAATTATAATATTTAACATTATAATTCATTATTCTTCCAAATTATATTTATTTAAATAATATATTATTAATATATCTAATAATAAATGTTAATAATTTTGTTACTGAATAATAAAAAATATCAATTATTTATCGATGTTTATTAAATTATCCATTAAATATTTTTAATTGTAAAATGTTTTAAAAGTTGAATTTTGTAATGATTACAATTTTATTATGAATTATTTAATATTCATTTTTAATAATTAAAATAATTCAGGATTAGTATGTGTAAAATTTTTAGTCATAGTTTTCACTTTGCCCTTATAAGTAACAAAGTATACGGCACTGGCATTAATATATTACATTAGCCCGAGGTCTCATCGAGACTCAGTGGCCGTGCGGTTTAAGTGGTTGCGTCAAGGACTTCCGGAATGCGTCTGGGGCGGGGGAACGTGAGTTCGATCCCACATGCGAGCGGATTTTTTCATTATAAGCGTTACATAAAATAATAAAATTACTATTTAATCTGTATAATTAATAAGTGTAGTGAATAAAAACTTGTGAACTTGTTTGTAAATAATATTAAAAGTCTGTTAAAAATGAAGTTAAAAAATGTACAAATTATCACAAATTGTCTTTTATTGCTAATATTATTTTTCAATATTATTATGTTAAATGACATTTGTTGTTAGTAATATAATATTTATATGAAAATAATATAATTATTATAATAATAACTTATTGTCATTAAATATGTAAATACATATATATTAATAACAATACTGTTTATTATTAATAATAATAATTAATATATTCACGTTATATTGAATGAACGCGTGAGAAGCGTGTAAATTTGGGAACAGTGGAAGCAGTCTTGTTCAGTCCTGCTTTCGGCTTCCGCAGCATTGATTGAAGATTGAACGCCAGTCTTCAACAAAGACTGAGCGTCAGGTTTACATCGATGTTACTATTCCGGACTCAAGCAGCCTTGCTTTCGCTGTCCCACCAATCTTCAACCAATACTGACCAACCCTCAATCAAGCTTCGTAAAGCCTGAACTCACTGTCAGCTCGCGCCTGGGTAACTATCCTTGCCCCATCCTCCCCTACTACAAAAACGCCAGTCTCCGCAGCCATCCACCACTGAATATATAAATACAATAAAACAATGCTTCATTTTCTAAAATATACTTGCTGACTTGATTAAATTTCATTTTGTTACTATTTTCGACCAATTTGCTTAGGCGGCCAACCTAGGACCACTCTCCCCTACTAATTAAATATTTATTTAAAACAGAAGTTATTATTGATGTTTTCGAATAATTTTACAATTAGAGAAATTCGTAAATAAATGTAATAGAATAGCTTTTTAAGTATCCAATAATTTTTAGAGTTAATCAGAATTTTATTTTGTGTCAGGGACCCGTGTAGAAAAATTTCGGGGCAGTCTGGAGTCCAGTGATTGCCCCAACTAGACGCATCTGGACGGTCTTATCTGGACGGTCTAACTGTATGCTATATGTGATTTTTCTGGACGGTCTAATTTAGACTGTCTAACTGTATGCTATATGGGACTTCATTGGAATCACTAGAATTCAAAATTTTTAAAGTACAAATCAAAGTACAATCAAGACTTTAGTGCCCGATTTGTCGGTCTTCTTTGAATTTATACATGGATTGTCACTTCAAAATTCAATGGAATAATTTAGTCAATCTAAAGAATCGTTCAAAAATAAATATTGTAGGTTTATATGAATTATTAAAAATAAAATTTTCAATGAATTTAATTAAAAATTCTAAATAACTTAGATTTTTTAAAAATCCCTAATAATTCTAATTCTCCTGAAATTAGATAAATTTTTTAACATATTGTATTTGATTAATTATTAAAAATAATTTATCTGTAGAAGAATTTTAGTTAAAAACACTATGAACAATTGAGTGTTGGAGAAGTTACAGATTATTGTAGAAATTTAATTATTTTCAAAAGTAACAAAATTCTACACAAAAATTCAATTTATATGTTCAAAAATTTGTTTAAATTCTCATCAAAATTTCAATTATCTTTATAAATAATAAAATCGTTCTCTGAAATTCAATTATTTTCTAAATTTTTAACAAGATTCTTGGAAAAATATAATGTAAGCAAAAATTTAATTACACGGAAAAAAAAGTTCAAGAATCTCTCGTGAACTAGTATATATCACTTTTGGATAGGGCACAAAATTCTTGAAAATCAACAAACACAGTTCGTCAAAATTTCATCAACTTCTTCACTATAAACATAGTACGGTTTCCGAACTTTTCGTCAAATTTAACGAAAAATTCGTGAACTTTTAAAAAATGCTAAAAACAAGAAAAAATAATTTCCAGACACTACTTTTTTATAGTATTTCACTTTATTTGATAACTTGACGCCTATTACGCACCCAACTACACAGAATACACAATTTTATCGCCATTAAAATTCGTAATTCGCTTCACGGGATTCGAACCTAGTACCTATACCCTATAACATAATATTTCTAACAACTAACCGCCTCGGCTAAATCTGGATACACTGTCCTTCGACAAACGAAACGATTAGCTTTGTCTGCTGTAAAACTCAGGACCGTGCAAAGTAGAAAAAGTCCCTTATCGTAACTTTTAATTCATATTATGAATTATTTGTTTCACAAAGGAAATTAGCAAACAAAAATATTCACTAAGTAATAAAAAACACTGATTCTAAATGATAACTTTCATCAAAGAATTTGCCAGAATATAAACACCGATGACACCGACTGAATGATGAAGCTTGATCAGCCATATTTGATGCGCATTACGAACTGCGCATACTACTGACACTCGCGAGTTCACGATTTTTTTGTGAACTTGTACCTCTACTTTTGACGAACTACTCTTCATTAACAGTTCATCAAAAATTCATTAACTTTGTTTCAGTTTTTCGTTGACGTTCGCCATTTCTAATCAAAAGTGAATGAAAATTTTGAAATTTTGTGTCCCATCCAAAAGTGATATACTAGTTCACGAGAGATTCGTGAACTTTTTTTTTCCATGTACATACTTTCATAAATAAAAAACCTTTCACAAAAATTCAATAAGTATTTACAAATTTTTTATAAGTTTCCCAGGGGGAAATTTCCCACTGGCAGGGTACCGCGCCAGTACAAACGTCGGTAAGACTGTACTGGCATGGGTCCGTCTGACGACCGGATCGGTGCAAACATTGTACTGGAACCTGACAATTAGTTGTAGTGGCTGCGCGCCTGGCTCGGTACAGATTTAATACCGCCAAACATACGGCGTTGTACCGGCATTCGTCCGTCTGGCAACCAGGACGGGCCAAATTTTGTTCCGAAACATGACTTTCTACTGGCGTTCTACTGGCATTCGTCCACCTAGCAAGCGATGCGGGCCAAATTATATTCTCTATTGAAAAATAAAATTAAAAAAATATTTAATTAACTATGCATGGTGCATGTTAATTAATATTTGTTTACAGATCATTTGAAACATTTTTTACACATTTTACATTTTTTTTACACATTAAAATTCTAAACGCTCACAGGGGGATACGAAACCCAAGCCTATCCTAATCTACGCACCGAAGTCTAATACGCTAACCACTACGCTATTCGCTCGCTTGCGGATGTGAGTATAACAAAACCCATATAGAGTACCGCTAGGGAGCAAACAATTTTAGCAACTTATATACAACAATAAATAATAATTTAAAAACAAATTGAATATTTTAGCATTTTATGAATATTATGTAAATAAATCTAGTGTTTTATATTTATAAATAATTAGTTGTATACTTTATTTATAATTAAAAAATTTTTTTGCAATTATATTCAAAATAATTTTTTTTAATTTGTTTAACTTTCATTAAGGAAAAATTAATATAATTTACCAGATATTTTTTGATCAAATTTATTTATAAACCGTAAATTTTAAAACATTAAGATTATTATTAATTATTTTTAAGTTTAAATAATTGAGTGTAATTGAAAATATTTCTTTAAAATCTTAATTTTCAGGATGGTTATTTTATTAATTATTTTTTAATTTATTAATTATTTTATTAATCTGTTATCGGAATTTCCTTATATTTTTCCAGGTGAATTTCTATAATTATTATAGAAACTTGAATATAACAAAAAAATTCAGTCTTTAATATTTATTAATTATTATCAATTAATAAATAAATAATAAATATTATTACAAAATATAATTATAACCTATTTTTCAAATTCATTCATTTTTACAATTAAATTTTATATTCTTGCATTATTAATTCCTTTTTTAGTATTTAAACTTCAAAAAATTCTCCTATACAAAAGTTTTTACAACGTAAAGGATTTAAAAATTTTATTACTTTAATTATTATCTTATACATTTTATTTAATCAATTTTCATTGGAAACAATAAAAATATAGCTAAATTTTCACTTTGTAAAAAATCTATTTTAGAAGATTATAAATAGTGTGTTGATTAAAAAAATAATTATCCTATGAAAAGCATTAAATTGTTTTGAAAGAATAGATAACAATAACCATATTCTTAGCTTATTATTATTAATTAAAATCTTATTAATAATAATATAAATTATTTAGTTCTCAGTCGGTAGAATGCCTGTACCGCTCGGGTCGTTAGACGGACGAATGCCAGTGCAACGCCGGTTGTTAGTTGGTATAAATTTTGATCCGGCGTCGGATCAAATCTTGTACCGCGCCTGTAGTGCCGACAGTAGAAAGAGTGTACCGAAAGTCGCATCCGACTTTGTACCGCACCAGCAGAAATTCTCATCCGAATCGGTACAAACTGCCTGTACTGGCATTGACTCTCCAATTCAACCGGCGCGGACGCTAGACGGTTGGACGATCCGGCATTCGCCCGACTTTTCCCCCTGGGTTCTTCTCAATAATTCAATTATTTTTATAAATAATAAAATTCTCAGAATTTTTTTATTATTAAACATTTCTTAGTTAATCTCAGAATTTCTTAATTATTTTTAATACAATTTTAATCGAATTCTTTGAGAAGTGTATACTTATACTTGAGAATTCTATTGAAATTCATTATAAGAATTCAACTACAGTGAGTTCTCGCGAGTCGTTCAACTCACGAGTCGTTCAAACTCGCCAGTCGTTCAACAGCTGATCAGTGTCCGATTCACGAGTCGTTCAATTTCTAGCATGCGCGCGCCGGTGCTCAGTGCTGTGTAATTTAAACGGACCAAAGTCATTGAATATTGTGTCTTTCGGGGCGATAAATATGTTTCACACATCCCTGAAATTGCCTTGGAGGCGTGGCTTATGCGTTGAACGACTCATGAGTTTTATGATCTTTAAAATTTTCGAGAATTGAACGACGCGAGAACTCACTGTATTTAAAAAATGTTTGATAAAACTGAAAGTAATACTTTAAAAAATTGGTTAATGATGATAATTGTAGTAAGAATTATTTATTTAAATATTCATATATACCTAATAATTAAAATAATTCGGATTATTATGTGTAATAATTTTAGTCATAGTTTTCACTTCGTCCTTATAAGCAACAGAATATATGACACTGGCATTGATATAGTAAATTAGGAGAGTTCACCCCCAGACTTCAGTGACCGTGCGGTTTAAATGCTTCGAGTCGGGTCGTCAAGGGTGGGGGGGGGCGTGAGTTCGATCCCACATGCGAGCGGATATTTTTCATTGTAAGTGTTATATAAAATAATAAAATTACTGTATTTAATCTGTATAAGTGTTATAAATTAAAATTGTAAACATGTTTGTAAATAATGTTAAAGGCCTGTTAAAGAATGAATTTAAAAAATGTACCAATTAACGCGAATTGTTTTTTTTATTAAAATTATTTTTCAATATTACTATTTTAAATGATATTTACTGCTAGTGCAGTATTTTATTTATTTGAAAATAATATAATTATTATAATAATAAGTTATTGTCATTAAATACATATACACATACACGAAAAAAAAAGTTCACGAATCTCTCGTGAACTAGTATATCACTTTTGGATGGGACACAAAATTTCAAAATTTTCATTCACTTTTGATTAGAAATGGCGAACGTCAACGAAAAACTGAAACAAAGTTAATGAATTTTTGATGAACTGTTAATGAAGAGTAGTTCGTCAAAAGTAGAGGTACAAGTTGACGAAAAAATCGTGAACTCGCGAGTGTCAGTAGTATGCGCAGTTCGTAATGCGCATCAAATATGGCTGATCAAGCTTCATCATTCAGTCGGTGTCATCGGTGTTTATATTCTGGCAAATTCTTTGATGAAAGTTATCATTTAGAATCAGTGTTTTTTATTACTTAGTGAATATTTTTGTTTGCTAATTTCCTTTGTGAAACAAATAATTCATAATATGAATTAAAAGTTACGATAAGGGACTTTTTCTACTTTGCACGGTCCTGAGTTTTACAGCAGACAAAGCTAATCGTTTCGTTTGTCGAAGGACAGATTGTAGGATAAAATATTGATCATGAAATTTCAATATTTTAAATCGAAGAAAATTTTAATTATCAGAAATAAATCTAGAATACCTTGTGATCCGAACGAAATTTATTTATTTCTTCTTGAAATTAAATTTTTATTGCAATAGTTTTGTGTCACTATTAAAAAAATTAATTATAAAGTTTCTAAATGTAAATTTTAAGTTTTTAATTTTTATTGCAATTAGTAATTTATGAAAATAAATCGTAAAAAATATTTTTCCATAATTTCCAAATTCCTTAGTTATTGAATATTCATCGAAAATGAGAATGCATGTAGAAATTTGAGAATATATTTTTTCGCTGCCATGATTCGGATAAACTCTGTTCTTCGAAAAAATAAAAAAAAATTCGAAAATTCTTGTATTTATTCTCTTTCTAAATGAAATGCGCTATTTAACGTTCATGACATTTCACATATCTTCATTCAAGTCGCCTCTTTGGTCAAAAGTATCCGTCTCCTAAAAAAGAATGATGCTTTCAATCTTTTAAATCTTAAAAAATAAGAATTCTGCTACCTTCTTTTCGAGAGAGAATCGAACAAGTCTGTTCCGGCCGTGTATAGTCTCTCACGATAAGAGAAAGAAAAAGAAAAAGAATACCAAACGAGTAAAAAGATAGAGTTAAAGAGGAAGAGATGCGAAGCAATAGAGTATAGAGAAAGATGAATAACTAAAGAAAGAGAGTCTCGTGTCGTGTGTGTATGTGCGTTTGTAGATATTGTATACAGCAAAGATAGCCGGGCGAATCTTTCAGTGTGGGCCTGTGTTTAAAGTTTTAAAATAAAAAAAGGGGAAGCAGCGGGAGGTCGAAGAGGCCCGGGCAAAAGAGAGATACAACCGACATACCGAGAGAGAAGCCGAGGAAGGCCCGTCCGAAAACAAACAGACTGCTCCGTGAAGCCGTTCGTTATGTGTCCGCGGCATATTAATTATTTTCCGACAAGCTCTCCTTATTGCTTTCATCATTTTTTTCTCCTTTGTTTCTTTTTCTTTATTATTTCTTCCCGATCGACCCGATGAGAATCGAGAGGCGACTTTATGCTACAACCCAAGAAACAGGTCACGAATTCTGATCATAGATCCATTATCGATCCCATTTTGACATCTCACATGGTGATATGAAAAAAGTGATGATTGAAAATCTCCCAAGTCATGATTCTTATTTCCGTTTTTACTACATTCATATAATACATATATCTTTTTATTTTCCCCTCGTTTAGAATTCTTTACACAAAAATGTTTTCTTTAATTTATTTAAAATTAATTAAATTTTATAATTTAATTGTAAGATTAAATACTAACAGAAAATAATTAAAAATCATAATTTAATTTCTAAATTTTATTAAACATTTCAAAACATAAAAACATCCCGAGTCGAAATTTAAGCCCTACTTTCACCCTGAATTTTCAGGGTCTATTGAGTGTTAGGAGTAGTAAAGTAGGGTCTAATTCTAATACGTTTAGACCCTACTTTGACTCCCAAAACAGGCGGAAATTTGCCAATCTTCCATTTGGAGAAGCAAAGTAGGGTCTACTTCTAAGAAACCTATACCGTACTTTTAAACCTCGTAGACCCTACTTTCATACTCCTAGACCCTACATTCTAAAAGAAAATTTTAAATTATTTTTTAATGAATTACTTGAAACACTGCAAATGCAAAAAGTACTCCAAATTCATAAATACTGATGTGTTTTATAGCGTCTATATACACTTCGTGTATATAGACGCTATAAAACACATAAAATTCCACTTTTACTCATCCCAAGTGCTTCATTTGAATCTGAGCAAATCTTAAAATTTTTCTTTTTTTAATTGTAGGGTCTAGGAGTATGAAAGTAGGGTCTACGAGGTTTAAAAGTACGGTATAGGTTTCTTAGAATTAGACCCTACTTTGCTTCTCCAAATGGAAGATTGGCAAATTTCCGCCTGTTTTGGGAGTCAAAGTAGGGTCTAATTGTATTAGAATTAGACCCTACTTTACTACTCATAACACTCAATAGACCCTGAAAATTCAGGGTGAAAGTAGGGCTTAAATTTCGACTCGGGCAGTTACCTACTTATAAATTCATACCTCTGTGCAAAACCTACCACTCTCACGTTGGGCCTCTAAAAGAATCTCTTTTCACTTGTTCCTCTAAAGTAACCTATCGCTATCTGTATTTTTTCTCATAACCTGGTAATATTTTGTTTCATACATTTTTTATTTAAAGTTTATCATTTGCAAGAAAATATAAACACAATTGATGATCATTCACTATTCATACACGGAGAAAATTTATTCCTGAAATTTTACTGAATTTAGTTCGGTAAAACTGGGATGAACTGTCAAAATAGTAATTTGTAAAAGAAATTGCATTGAAAAATAATGTAAAAAGCATAAACCTTACGATACATGTATTAGCGCTTCAGTTACAGTTCGGTAATACGTAAGCTAAGTGCTCGCTACATTTATATTTATTGAATAGTTCGGTAAAACGTAAGATAAAGTGTTCGGTAAAACTGACGAGTTGCAATTTATTGAATAGTTCGGTAAAACGTAAGGTAAAATGTTCGGTAAAATGAAACCAGTTGAAATTTACTGAAAGTTCGGTAAAACTAATTAAATATACATGTTAGTAAGAGAAAATAAAAACTTGAAATAATTTTTAAAAAAATTCTGAATATTGTTACATAAATTATAAGTTTAAATAATTATTAACAATTTGATAATAATAATTTAGTCATTAATTTAAATAAATAAGATAGTCTGTTTAAATTATTAAAGAAAATAAGAAAAATATTTTTTAAAAACTTATTGCAAAAAAAGATATTCTATTAATTATTCATATTTTTATTCATACTCATAAACATTTATTTGTTCTATGCAACTATTAAATTTCTGCTTGAGTATTATTTATGATAAATCGTTTTTGTTATAGAATTGTTATATATTTGTTCTAAAACAATGTTCTAGTTTTGTTCTAGAATTGTTACAGACTTTGGTTCCTATTTTGTGCCTCCAGGGGGACGACATTTTGACCTGCCTGTTCCTCACCAGTTACAGAACTTGTTCTTTTTGTTCTGGAATAGTTATAGAATTATTCTGTAACTTTGCACACTAGGTTATTTTTAAGCAAGAAGTAAGCAAGCAAGAAGAAATTAAGTAAACAATTATACATAAGTAAGTAAGCAAAGAAGTAAGTAAATAAGTAGGTAAGGAAGTAAGCAAGGAGGAAATAACTTGCTTGCTTACCAGCTTACTTCCTTATTTGCATGCATAAAATGTTACAAATTAACCAATTTTACATAAGTAACGTGATAAACTCAAATAAAATTGATTTCTAAAGAAAATATAAATTTGATAACACTGAGAAAAATGGATATTAAGCTTTATTATCTAGATATTAACGGTCAATATCTGTGACAGTGAAAATGTAACATCTTAGATGTTCAAATTTAATATCTAAGATATTGGAAAAAGACTATTGTTCAAACCTAACCTCACATTTACAGATTATACTTTTTAACATCTGAGATATTAAACCATAACATCTGGATGATATGCATTAGCATCTTTTCTTTAATATCTAGTATATTAAGATTTTTAATATCCAGTTTTCTCAGTGAAGGGTTTGAATTGAAATTTATCGTCAAAGCGAAATAAAATTACGTAATTGGAACTTATTATTTAATAGGTATAATTTATAAAGTATTTTTTAAGTTATAATATAATATAATTAATTAGAAATTAACAGCGATAGTTAATGATGAGTGATAAAAATGACAGACGACTTAATGTGACTGTAAATGAATAATGAGAAAATTGAAGATTAATGAAAAACGATGCCTAATCAGGAAAGTTGCAAATGGCATCAACAATGTACTGTTAAGCGGCTCATGTGGAGATATCAACGCCCGTAGGGAAAATGATAAAAGTAATGAGCTTGTCGGCTCGCATAGGAGAATATCGTTATTTTCCCTCTTTATTTTAGCCGCCGTCTGCAGAATATTATCATTATATGCCTATACTTTCCACAAGTTTCGCTACTTTTTTCCTTCCTTCTCTTTCTCTATCTCTCTTTTGTTACTCGTTTTGTTATAAATTCTCACTTTATATATACGATTCAAGCTTGCACACACCATATGTATATCGCGTAGCATCAGTCCTTTCATTTATTTGTCACTCGACCCGCCCTTTTTGGGGAGCATCTCCTCGAAAATAATTATATCGTTACGAATTTTAAATGACATTTACGACCACGTAGTTAGAGATAATTAAAATCCTTCTTCTTCCTCTTCTTCTTCTTCTTCTACATATTTTTAAACCAGAAACATGTGCTATCTAAACGTCGAAAAAAAAATTGCCAAAAGTAATTTTTTCTATTTTTTGATTGAGGCCTCAGGTTGACTGTAAGGCGCGAGAAAAAATCGTTTAGTTTTTTCAGGGTTATTGCAAAAATTTGATTTTATATTCCCTTGAATTTTACCCGATTTTCAAAATATTTTTTAAACTTTTCCCCTTATACAGATAACTTTAATTTTAAGATTTTGTAAAATTCATTTAACTCTTCCAAAATTTAATTATTTTCTAATAAAATTTTTATAACTAAAATTCTTCACTAACTTAATTTTTTTATTAAATTTTCAAAAAATTCTTCGAGAATTCGCAATTATTTGATTTTTGAAAATTTTAATTGCTGCGAAGAAACTGATAATTAAACATTTTTTTAATAAAATTATTTAAATTTTAAACAATTTTATTTAAAATTCTGGAAAAATGAAGTTTCTGAGAAAGTTTAATTGAATTTTTAAAGATACTTTAATTTAAAAAAATGTTCTTATAATTTTGCGAAATCGAATTGAAATTAATTAATTTTGTTAATTAGATTTTACTTATTTATTTATTTACAACATTTACACGGACAGTGCCCATTCGTACATAAAGTTACTAAACATATATGGGCAATTCCACGTGAGATTTCAGTCGACCTCTTAAAATCGGCCAAAAATATTTTTTTTCTATTCTGTATTGAAAAAAAACAGATACGTATTTTTTTATAATTTTTTTGGAGGCCAAATTTTTGAGTTACAAATTTTCAAAATTTTCGCTTTTTCAATGTAGGTATATTTTTAATGTCAGATAACTAAAAAAATATTGTTTCTTTTCATTTTTTGACAAGAGAAAAAAAGTTTTGTTTTTCTCTCTACTTTTGAATAATCATAACAAAAAAAATTTTTTTTCATTTTTTATTAAAAAAATAAAAAAATTTTATAAACAAATTAATTTTTTTTAACTTTGGGTATGATAAATTTTTAATTTTCTTTTTTTAAAACATACCTGGAAATGATAAGAAGGTTTTGCAAAAAGTTTCAGAGTGGGCCTGACAAGTTTGATGGGTCCAAAAAAATAATTAAGCTCTCCGTGCAGGTCGCACGCACGTGGCACAATGGAATTTTTTTACAATTTATTATTAAAAATTGTCTAGAGCCTACAAATTTTATCGGATTTTGATTATTATTGAATTTTAAGGCTCTAAACAATTTTTAATAATAAATTGTAAAAAAATCCCATTGTGCCACGTGCGTGCGACCTGCACGGAGAGCTTAATTATTTTTTTGGACCCATCAAACTTGTCAGGCCCACTCTGAAACTTTTTGCAAAACCTTCTTATCATTTCCAGGTATGTTTTAAAAAAAGAAAATTAAAAATTTATCATACCCAAAGTTAAAAAAAATTAATTTGTTTATAAAATTTTTTTATTTTTTTAATAAAAAATGAAAAAAAATTTTTTTTGTTATGATTATTCAAAAGTAGAGAGAAAAACAAAACTTTTTTTCTCTTGTCAAAAAATGAAAAGAAACAATATTTTTTTAGTTATCTGACATTAAAAATATACCTACATTGAAAAAGCGAAAATTTTGAAAATTCATAACTCAAAAATTTGGCCTCCAAAAAAATAATAAAAAAATACGTATCTGTTTTTTTTCAATACAGAATAGAAAAAAAATATTTTTGGCCGATTTTAAGAGGTCGACTGAAATCTCACGTGGAATTGCCCATATATATATGAATATATATGAATTTTTATTAAAGGCCCAAAATTTCACCTGAAATAATTTAATTTCGAAACAATTGGAGTATATATTTTTATTAATAAGTTAATTTCAGATTTTTTAATTATTTAATTTAATGTAATTTAATTAATTAAATTAATTATAAATTTAATATTTTTTCAAAAAATTAAAATTTTTAAAGATTTTATTTTCAAAATAGACGCCTCCTTTACGCTCTTAAAGTTTTAAGTTTTTTTTTTTTTTTTTATCAAATTTATGCTTTTAAATATTATATTTTTTCAATTGAACAACTTATGAATTTTTTTATAGCGGTCAGGGAGAAGTCAAAATTCTTTCTGGAAATCAGGGAAATTCAGGAAAAAGCAAAATCAAATTTTTGTGTTATCCTTAATATTAATAAAAATAATAATATTGGTAATAGTATAAGAATAATATTAATAATAATTATATTAAAAAATTTTTGGCTTAGTAAATTTCAATTCAAATGAAACAAATCGCACAAATAATTAATTCATGATAATAAGTGTTTAATTATAGCACTTAAAAATAATCATGTTTCGTGTATGAAAAAAGGAAATTAATTATTTCAAGTCTCCTGAATTAAAATGATTTCATTACAATATTTCTTGAGGGACATTTAAATAAATTGGAAACAAATGAATGCGACAATGCACTCAAACTTTATAATGAGTCACCAAATTAGAAATTCAGAAACTTTAACATTTCAAGCCTTAAACGTCATTTACGTTTTAAAAGCACACTGCACACAATTTTCCTTGTTTCTTTCACTTTTCAATGTATACACATTAGGGAGCGTTCACAAACGTGTGGAAATTTGTCACGTATCTGTACCGTAATGATATAGTTTCACTAGTTGCTATCTAGTTGCGATACCGTGAAATGTGTAGTAACTATCTTGAAATGTAACGCTACGGACATCAAGTTTCTAGATAGTTTTACTATATCAGAACAATATAGTGAAATATTATAAAGCTATAACACGGGCTCTAGTATAAATTTCATTTTTAGAAACTTGTTTAATAATACTTCTATATTGATTTACGATAAATATATTTGTAAAAATTAATAATAATAATAATTAATAACATATGTACAATATAATTATATAACAATATTAACAAAGTTTATAATTATAATATATAAACTATTATTAATTTTTAACAATATTAAAGATTTTAAAAGGTGCAATAATTTCATTGAATTTAAAAAAAATTTTCGATTATTCGCTTTCTTCTTTTATACCATATTTTATTTTTAACAAGTCTAGTTATTTATTTGTTATTATTTTAAATTCTAATTAAGAATTTCAACCTATACTACACTTCACATTATTAACATAAATCACTTAAATTAAGACGGAAAAATATCGCACGCACGGGGGTTCGAACCCTAGGCCTTTGGGACGCAATACGAATACACATACCACACAGCCACGCTGACTTGGAGGATGTGTTGCTTAAAATACCTTTTCAGTTTCGAGACTGCAATTTTTGCCTTTATTTATAATAAATTGTTTGTAAATGGTATATTTAAATCTATATACTTAATAACATTATTAATTACAATATGTAAATAATAATAATAATATTATAAACATAAAGAAATTACTTGCAGATTATGATTGTGAAGTTTCACTAGGCAGAATTGATCTAGATCTACAATATGAAGTAGTTAATGTAGTGAAACTATACAAATTCTAGACCGTATCCTAATGTAAAGCAGTTGTTGTAGTGAAACTATACAGATTCTAGAACGTATTCCAATGTAAAGCAGTTAATGTAGTGAAACTATACAGAATCTAGACCATTTCGGTATAGTTTTACGTGACTAGCTTTACGAGATGTTTGCGGTACAGTTTCTATCTCGTATATAGTTTCACCAGACACTTTTCTGCACGTCACGCAATTTTTCGGGATTTTAGACCCCCCTACTCCCTGTCTCGCAATTTCACATGTAAAAATACATTGTGTCACGTTTAGTAGAGATCCCCCCCACCCCCCAAAAACGTGACATCATTTGTGAACTTCCCTTAGTATTGCATTGAATACCCTTCAGAATTTTATTTTTTCAAAAAAGTTATGTTAATAATATTCACCGTTTGAATTTTTAATTATTGTTCCATTAATTCCTTATAATTTTATGTTGACCCAAATTATTAAAAACTAGATAGGAAATTAATATGTGGACGTCCGCATGAAAAAGGACCACTTTCGATGAGTTACAGAATTTCAAAGTTTAAAATGTCAAAAACCTCATTTCGAGATAATCGAAATCAAAGATTGTAGTGCGAATATCTTTGGTTCTTCTAGGAAGTTATTCAGATAAGAATTGTTTTAAGTCTAGTACACCTAAGATGAAAAATCAGGGTGGCCGCAAGATTGACTTTATCAATTTCCCTGACATTTTACTGACATAACAAAGAATTTCCCTGACAACAATTTTTTTGTTTAGAGCAAAAAATGTATTGCATGATCGTCTTAATTTCTTTAATTGAACTGAAAGAAAAATTTTTCCTGACATTTCCCTGATTTTACTGACAAACAATTTTTTTCCTGACATTTCCCTAACTTTACTGACAAAATATTGTTTTCCCTGACATTTCCCTGACTTTACTGACATGTGGCCACCCTGAAAATTAATAGGTTTTGAATCCCCCTCCCTCCATTTTGAAACAATGAAAAAATAACGGACATCCGACAAAGTGGTCCCTTTTCTAAAATTGCGATTTTAAATTAATAAACTTAATTTTTTGCAAAGTAAATGGTTGGATGTTATTTTATTGAGTTATTTGAAGCAGAAAAAGAGAAAGTAGACGTAAAAAAATTTTTTTTTCTGGGAAGTTATTCAGATAAAAGTTGTTTTAAGTCTAGTACACCCTTAAGATGAAAAGTCAAAAGGTTTTGAATTTTTCCGCCTCCTCCATTTTGAAACAGAAACAACTTTTGCAATAGACCGACAAAGTGGTCCCATTTCATTTTTTTGTCTATTAACTAAATAAAATACTTAAACTATCAATAAATTAATGAAAAATGAATGATTCGACCTGTGAGACCCAGTACATTCGGTAAAATGACAGTTCGGTCAAATGACATTTGGGGAATAATCATGCGCCTCTTATATTTAGGAACAGTTCTTGAATTTAATTTGGCATGAGGAGATATTCACGTTTATTAATAAAAGGCTTTTTTCTTTCATACACGGTGTGAATTTCAACTTTGCAAACATTAGGGTTAGTTCGCGGTCGACTTCTTTGCTTCCTTCTTTTTTTATGCCAAATGTTCCTTTTATTTAATTTTAAATGGTTTATTATGACTCATTTAAAATTACATAAATTTTTATTTAATTTACCTAAAGTTAAGTTTATTAAAATAAAAATTGTCACTTCATAATGATATTGAAAAGAGTGACTGTGCTCCATCTTCTAACTATGTGTGAGTTTTTAAGGTACTATATTTCATTTGGATTTGGAAATGTGAGTGTGCCCTTCTATGTTTCATTTTCATTGCTATAACTGCGAGAGTACATTCGATTATATCGATATAAATTTGAGATTTCTCACTCATGCCTTTTTTTCTAAAGGAAGGATCTATATGTGGAAAAAAGGTTAGAATTACCGTATTATTTCACAAACAAAAACTGGCATCTTATTATTTTCTAAAGAAAAATAAGACTATTCCCCCACAGCATCGAAACTTTCCTAAAAATTTATTAAATATTTACTTGCAATATTCGGAATATGTTTAGGAAATGTTCAAGAAAGCTTCGCGCTAAACATTTATTTAATCGGGACATTTCAATCTTTACACAATTTTCACTAAACTTTTCAGTTAAATATGACGAATATTGCAAGTAAATATTTAATAAATTTTTAGGAAAGTTTCGGTGCTGTGGGGGTTTCTAATGCAGATAGTAATTTTTGTACACCGAAGGATGCTTAAGGAGGTTCTATCGCTTGACGCAGCTAGTCAAAACAGTGACAAATATTTTATGATTTGACTCACTTGGTAACGTAAATTAAAATTCGGCAACGCCGAATTATTTCTAACCTGTAATGAAAATTATCATTTAAATTTCGCGCTCAAATTTAATGTGTATAGTGCATGCAACGTTGCCAAACGTTATAAGTGTTGTTTATATTATCAGATGAAACGTAAATTTTGTTTACAAATTGATTTATTGTAAATCTCACAGGTACCTATTGACAATTTTTTTTACAGATATATAATTATTGCATATCGGTTTAGTATTTAAAAAATTTAGAACAATATTTGTTCATATAATACTTTGCAGTATGTAAATATATATGACAAATTACTCAATTTCCATAAGACTCAATGTTAAATGTTGAAAACCAAAAATGTTTATAACTTTTTTCATAGGTACCTGGGGGTCACAAAAATTTAACTACGCCTTTATATTAACTTTAAATCTAGCTGCTCATCAAGTTTTATCAAAATCTGTTCATTAAATCAATTATCGATAGAACCTTCTTAATATATAACGAACTTATCATATTTTCGTATTAATGTTGAAATTATTAGCACAATGCACTGAAAATCCCCACATTCTAAAGAACTTTTAGAATGAAGATATAACCAAATTTATATAATATTAGAAGAAAAAGTTTCTCCGTGTATATTTTTTTCAAAATAGTTTCATTCATTTAGAACTAATTTATTTAATTAATAATTTTATAAATTTATATATCTTTGGTATAGATCAGATTAAAATCCCTGTACAGGATCCTTAAAGAATCCTCTCGGGATCCTGTGCAGGTCCTGTACAGGATCCCGACCGGATCCTGTACCCGTCCTGTGCAGGATCCCGACCGGATCCCGTACAGGATTTTGGGACAGGGTTCCTGTGCAGGTTCCGATACAGGAACCTTAGCTATCAAAGGTTCCTATACAGGAACACTTGCAGGATCATGTACAGGAAACTTGTAAAGGTTCCTGCACAGGAACCTTTGCAGTTTTGTAAATTGCAGGTGCTTAAGTATAAAGGATCCTGTAAGGAACCCGTAAAGGATCCTACACAGTTTCCTCAATTAATTAATTTATATTTTTAACTCCTGTGCAGTAGTTTTCTAAGAGTTTCTCGAATGCGCAATACATTTTTCTGTCCAACATTGTTATTCGAGCCTAACATATTGAAATATGAAGTCTATGTATGTCAAATGTTGCTTAACAAATAAAAATTTTAAAAATTAAAAAGTTTCCTGTACATGATCCTGCAAGTGTTCCTGTATAGGAACCTTTAATAGCTAAGGTTCCTGCATCGGAACCTGCATAGGAACCCTGTCCCAAAATCCTGTACGGGATCCGGTCGGGATCCTGTACAGGACCTGCACAGGATCCCGAGAGGATCCTTTAAGGATCCTGTACGGGGATTTTAATCTGGGGAATTTTCATATTCTTAGAATGGCTATTATAAAATTGTAATTGAAATAAAATTTAGGAAAAGAATTATAATTTAATTTTGAAATTGGAAAATATAATAAGTATCAAGTCTGAATTTAATTTCCACGTGTGCAAGAATTTATTGCGAGTTAGAACTTGTGCAAACGATCTGCGTTTGATAAGAAAAACATCTCTTTTGCACACACAATATCTCCCTAGTCTTTCGGTCGTTCACATCTCGAGTCACATCATTCGGATCCAATATTCCTCCTGCATAGACTATTATAAGATGAATATATATATATATGTATTATGTATTTACGTCCGCACATTCCGCAAACTACTGTCCAACGCACTAGACTTTGATCGTTTAAGTACAATTCACTCCAATCAATGGCATATAAAAAAGGAAAAGAATTTCATTTTATCACCGTTTTATAACACGCTCTTTTGAATTAACTATATACGGCAATGTTCATTTTTTATTTTATATAATATAATATTCTTTCTTTAAATACAAATTTTTATTTAATAAAACGCTTCTTGGGAATATTTTTAATTTCTTTTTTTAAAATAAATTTTCAATTTTTATTACAATTTTTTAACATAATTCTTTAAGGCGGTGTCAAAGTCGATTGGATTTTTGCATTGAGCTTCAATAAGAAAATCGCATCGACTTCGACACCGCCTTAAAGCCAGTTATTACTATAGTTTTGAAGAATTTCTTTGAACTTTGAATTTTTAAAGTAATTGAATTTATTGAAGAATCTCTTTCAAATTTTTAAAATAATTATGTTTGTTAATAAATGAAAATAAACATTTGATTACTGAATTTTATTAAAATTTTCAGGAAACAATTCATTCTTGGTAAAATTGTTTTAAACATATTTTTAAAATAATTGAATTCCAGGAAATTTATTAAAAACTTGAAAATAATTGAATAGGGGAGTGTTGTTAGAGTTGGGCATAGTTTTGACTTTTCTTCATAACTTCCCCTGCAGAACGAATTTCGCGATTTCGCGCATGTTGTTGGAAAGATCAACTCAAATGCAATGCTTTTGCTGAACATTGTAAAAAAATTTAACCAAAAGATTCAGAGTTATAACCAATTTAAAAAAAATGTCAGAGTTGAACATGGTTGCCAGAGTTGGGCCACTGTAGAAAATCAATGAAATATTTAGGTAAATGAATAAGGCTGGAGTCCCATGGTAGCGTTTTGCGTTGCGTTTTGTAACTAGGCCATGAGTGTGAGAGAGATACAGATATATGTTTGATCTATTTGCACTAATTGCCTAGTTACAAAACGCAACGCAAAACGGTACCATGGGACTCCAGCCTGAGAATGATCTTCAAATGATAGAATGACACTTGGAAATGAGGAAAGAAACCATGAAATTAAAATAAAATCCCATATTATGCATTTTCATATAACTTTAGATAATTTATTCCTCATGAACTAAATCCAAAAATGAAAAAAGGTTATCAAAAATTTTTTCTCTCTCTCTCTCTCTTTTTTTCTTAAAATGAAGTTTTTAACACCTCTTTAAGTGAAAACATGAATTTCTGTTGCAAGTACGCTTTGTAATTGGAAAATTTCAGGTGGCTCAACTCTATTCACACTGCAAAAATAGGAGTCTTTTTTGATAACTTAAAATAAGATGTAAGATGGAAAAATGGTATCTTACATCTTAAAATAAGATGTTTTCTAAAGCATCTTACTGATATTTAAGATGCTTTATACGTTTTAGCAGTGATGAAGATATTTCTTCCATCTTAGAAAATTAAGATGTTTCTGTTGCAATAAGATGTTTAGCGATAAGTTACTTGAGAATCGTAAGATGCGCCATAAGTGTAAGTTACTAAAAACTAAGATACATAAAGTGTTTTCCATAAGAGCCCATAGTTAACCTCAAAACTTTTTGCCCCAAAAATACACAGAAAATGTGTACGAAGATACTTTTAACATCTTAAATTAATATGTTTCAAGTAACTGAAAAGTGTCTACCAAAACATCTTAAATTAAGATCAGGGAGTAAGACTAAGGAGACTGAACTAATGCTATGGAAGTGAAACCATTCGTCGCATTCACGAAGTAGTATAAGGAGACTTCACGGCCGGAAAAACATGGCCCCACAATAGGGCGAATGATATACAGAGTTTTCGGTAACCCACTGTTGAGCGCGACCTCGCCGTGAAAATATATAACTACGTTGCGTCGTCTGCTTATTGTTTTCATGTGAGATGTGTGTATCTATAAGTGCAAGTGATTAATATTAATTAATACTGGAAATAGATTATGGAAAATAAATTAAACAGACAGTATGTATAAAAAATTATTTTTTTCATAATAATGTGTAGTATAATTTTTTTTATTGAATGACGTGTTTTAAACGAAATTATATTTGTTTTAGGTTATGTTTCTGTAAGAAAATAAAAACAATAAACTTTACCAGCAGTGTAAAGTATTTTATTTAGCAGTGAGAAGGAAAGGCAAAAATATGGATTATTCTACACAGAAACTCACATTTGAAATTTGTAAAAAACAATTTCAAAGATCACAATTGCCTTCAGAGCACTTATACATACATAACAAAACATGAATGAAAATGTATTTTACTTATACAATCAATTGTGAAAAATAAATCGATTTCTACTGAACAAATTAAACACAACACTTATTTGAAAATAATATTCTTTCATTTCTTATTCCGCAAATTTTGTGAAAATGCTCAAAATGTCAAAACAAAAGCAGACGATACAAAACAAGCACTTTTTAATTATATTTTTTGACGGTGAGGGCGCGCTCATCAGCGGGTTACCGGAAAACTCGGTATATCGTTCGCCCTATTGTGGGGCCATGTTTTTCTCAGTTATACACGGCCGTGAAGTCTCCTTATACTACTTCGTGGTCGCATTGAAACTATACATAAGACTGAAAATTATGGTTTTCGCGCATGCGCACATGCAATATATTTGTCTCTGTCTTTCTCAGTAACTCAGATGCGACTGAGAAAATCATGATAAGCTACAAGTTGAGAAGGTTATGTTTAATGTTTGTGAATGTTGTGCGTTTCAGAAAATATTATTAATAATAACTATTAATAAATTGAAAAAAAAATTAATTTAATAAATATATATGTGCATACAGAAATATATACTAAAGAGTGTATATTTTTCAGTGATAAGTAATATATTAATAATATAATGAAATATTTATAAATGTTCAGAATAAATTTTTTTGGTATATAACTACAAAGTGTTTTATTCTTTGTGGAAACAATTGAACAATTCCTAAATAAATAATATTTACGAATTTGTAATTTACTTTAATTATATACTTTATAAATAAACAGCTTTAAATGTCACATAAGAGTTATCAATAAGTTAATTTATTCGTTTGTCGATCATTGTAATATGATGTTTTGCATCCTGGTATGCAACAAACCATAATTTTGTAATTTTATTTTAAGAATCATATGTCAAAACATAACCATAACCTATTGATATGTTTTTGTTTTCTCACTTGCTCATATTTCACGATATAAAAAGAGAGGGCAATATGCGCATGTACTGCGCATGCGCGCGGAGCATAAGTTTTGTCATTCTGCAATATAGTTCCCCTACAGAAAAAGGTTTCATTTTTGAGAGACTTCACACAGTCAGTTCAGTCTCCTTAGTCTTACTCCCTGATTAAGATACTTCTTTTTGCAGTGCATGGCTCAACACTGACACACGCGTCGTTTTGAGTCATATCGCACAGAACACAAACGCGTGACACAAACACCAAATTACTTTACACATTTTCACATATCATCTTAGTGAAAAATTTCTGTAAACTTATTTTGTCTTTGGCATATTTCTTCAACATTTAGTCCTATTCTTCCCTAGCATTTAAAAAAAATTTTTTTGTATATTTAATCGATTTTGTTAATAATTCTAATTAAGCTTTATTATTAAATTTCATTGAAATTACACTGAGACAAATGAATAGTTGTGACTACTATTTGGTTAGTAATAACGTTGGCTGCCAATTTTTATTAGTTACAGTTACTGTTTAATTAGGAACTCCAGCCATTAAGTTTGTAACGTAACTATAATTAAATAGGTAGTCCAACAAAAAAAGTAGTTGAATCAACTAATAAAGTAGCTAAGTTTACTAATAAAAATGGTAACATTAACCAATAAGTTAGCAGCAGCATATAGTTTACCAACTAAAAATAATCTTGGAAAAAATAGTCCCCACAACTATTCTTTTCTCTCAGTGTATATTTAAAAAAAGCGAATTTTTCTGAACAATTTTATTAGAGATTTCGTAAATAATTAAATTCTTTTAAAGAATTTTCTTAAGTTTTTTTGAAACTAATGTACATTTGTTAATCATTTTAATTCAAAACTTTAAAAGTGTCTTTTTAAATTTAAATTAGTAAAAATGTTTATAGGCTTCACAGTATACCTATTTCCCTTTTTTCCTCTTTTTTAAAAAATTACACTTTTTCCCCTTTTTTATCAATATTTCCTCTTTTACCCTTATTTTTTTACTCCTTTCTCCTATTTTGTGTTGTACACCCAGAGAAAAATTTTATTTAAACCAAATAAAATTTATTTGAAACAAATTTTCTAAAATATGTTAATTTTACTTTACGAAATCATAGTGAATAACCCTTTTTTAATGCAGGAAAAATACATACTTGAAAATGAAAATTACAAGATGTTGTAATTTTACTATTTTAACCTCCCTACAGTTTGTCCCGAGTTAACTCGGGGTAAATTGCGACTGTACCAGAACGGTTAACCCCGAGTATACTCGGGGTAAATAAATATTTTATAACTCGTCAACAATACATCGAAATTACATGATCCAAAGTGGAAATTGAAGCTAATTCTATATAAGCTTTTCAAAAATATTTGTTAGCAATGATAAAAAAGTTTTTTTATCAAAGTTACGTAACTTTAAATGTTAGTTAAACAAGCAAGTTTTTTAATAAGTGGATAATGTGCAATTAATCAAAAAGTTTATGAAATCAGCTTATGAAAATCATTACTCGGGGGGTTTTTGGGGTCGCTTCTTAGGAATCTGGCATTAGATTTTCAAAATTCAAAATGGCGGATCCAATATGGCGGATATAACCATTTTGGTACAGATTTCTGCAATTTAATTATACCGTAGGAGGGTTAAATACTGATATTTTCAATTTTGGTAATTTATTAATTTATAAATTGATGAAAATAATAATTAAATAAAGCTATTACAAAATTTTACAATTCTCAAAATGGTTTTAGACTATTCTCCAGAATGAATTTACCGACACGTATTTTTCACCGAATGACAATTTCCCCGAATACAATAATTTTATCCAATGCATTTTGACCGAAAGTACATCAAAACAAAACAAAATTAATGTTAAAAGATAAAAAAATTATGTATAAAAAGTGTCAGTAGGTAATGCAAACAAAAAAATTAGATATTAGTGTTATGAAATATAATTGCACTTAAAAATTTTAAATAATTTTTGTTTTAAAATTTCGTTCTCAAACAAAACATTTGAATAATTTAGACGTGGAAATTCTGATTTTACACGGAAAAAAATAATTCGGAAATAGTTCCTGAATTCGTTCCGAAATTGAGGATATGAGCAAAAGTCGGTAATTATTATAGAGCTGTTATTTGGAAGAAATGTCGAACTTTCAAAATAGATATTTAGGAATTATATGGTAAGAACTCGGTATTTATGTGATAGTTTTTACGAAATGTAGCGGCTGAGTATTTCAGATAGTCTGGACGGTAGAACTTCCGATGAGTTCGGGAAAAATTCAGAGGGTCGCTTCATACATGAAGAAGCTCTTATAAGGGCTACAGAATAGTTCCGGAACAATTCCGTAGCAAAGAAAATAAAAAAAAGAAGTTGTGTATACGCGTATATACTTGATCGACATTCGTCAAGCAAGGCGAACTGTGATTGGTTGAGGAGGATACACACACATACATACATACATAATACACTTATAGCTACCTACATATATTCTAACGCACACATAATTTATACACAAATAAACGCAAATACACGACGCATTGAATCGCACGCTGGTTGTAGGGACCTGGGAAGTCTCTTATATACTTATATACTTATATACTTATTTCTTTCGATGAAGTTCGGGAATTATTATGAAATTTAAACTGGAGTTCTCCTTGATTAGACGCTTGTAAATACTATTTTAGAAGAAATATAATTTCTACGACAAAATTTCGATAATATTATAGACCAGTTCTGTATTTCTCCAGGAATTTATTTACAATGCTGATTTTGAAAGTCTCACAAGAACCGTTTCGTAATTAGTTCGGAACGATTCAGATATACTTACATTGAATTTCTAAAAATTTCTGGAACTTTGCACAAATCCTCAATTATGGAACAAATTCAGGAATTCTTACAGAATTTATTTTTTCCGTGTACATATATCTGAATAATATAACATAATTGACAAAGTAAAATATAGAAAAGAATGACAAAGTTCCTTTTTGATAAGAGTAAATAAAGATTTCTTTAAATAAATGATAAAAAAAGAAGGAAAATAAAATTTCAATAAAACGGCAATAATTCTCTTAATATACATAAAGTGGAAAGAATCGTGTAAAATAAAAATCCAACTTTGATTGTAATGTTTGACACGCGGCACGATTCTCGCATATGTTTAAAGAAGTTTAAGTCCACAATACATCACGTGAAAAGAATGGCCGTGGAATCGGCTTTGGCTCATGGCTCGGCAAATAAAAGGACGTAATAGCGTTTCTTTACCAAGGCACGAGGCCCAGGAATCTGCGCCAGGATCCGACCGCATGGTGGAATGAGGGGAAGTTGTGTGGGGCCCTCTTCTTGGGATCTCAGATCCCGACCATGCTTATATACGCGGCGATGCCGAATTGAGCCCTGGTCGCTGACCAGTCACCCGAGTCCTTAAAAAGAGAAAGAAACAAGTCGGGTAGATCGAGAGTAAAAAAAAAGGGCAAGGCCCATTATATGCGAGGGCACTTGTCGTCAGGGGCCTTCTGTTCCTCGAAACATTTTGCATCGACATGTATCTCTCCCTCCTTTTCCTCTTCTTTTTTACTTTTTTCCATTTTTCTCCTTTTTAATCCCGCGGCCTGCTAATCATTAAAAGTAATTATACTAATTCCAATTAATTTAATTAAGCTCGTATATTTTTGCAATACCATTATTACCACCGATCTCAATTAATATGCTATTTATTTAATCTAACGTAACTTATAATATAAGTAAGACTTATTACGAGGGGGTATTTACTGGTTGAAAACGTGAACACTCCAATACACTTATTACGCTAAAATTACACTTATTACCAAGTATTACAGGGCAATACAGAGATGTATTTCAAATTCACAATCAGCGACTCCAAAAACCTTTTTAAAATTTCATTTCAATTTAATAATTTTTTATTTTTATTAATTGAGATTTATTAAAAATTTACTTATTCAAAGAATTCGTTTTGTAAAAATATTTTCGCAAAAAAAAACTTAGAAATTATATTATTTTCCATAATTTTGAGAAAATAAGTAAATTTTTGGTTATTATAAAAGATGACATTTTATAAATTTTTTTAGAAACAATGGACTTCTTTACAGGAACTTCATTTAAATTATATTATAAATAATTAAATTCCTGCGAAGAATTATATTATATTATTTCTCAAAATAATTGAATTGCCGAGAAGAATTTTAGTAATATTTAAGAAAATAAACAATAATAATAAGTTAATAAGTGAATGTTTTTTAATTTTGAATCTGAAATCATTCAAAAATTGAAAATGATATTTAAAAATAAAAAAAATTTAAATTTGCATAATAATAATAATAATAAAAAATTACTGAGTTTATCGTTTGCTAGTATAGTATATGTAGTTATAAAAATTTGTGTATTTTTCAGGTTGAGAGCGAGTAATTTATATATCTTCCGGTTGCCAATTAAGCCAACAAGGATTGTAAAATATTAATCCATTCTGAAGAGAGAGAAAAAGATAGTCGACTGCGGATTTTTATCGTATATCGTATTAAGTTTCCGATCTTCAGAAGATAGGAAAATCTATAACTAGATCTATTTATGCCCCTATTAAATATTTCAATCTGGCTCTGACTAGAATGCCTTTTTTGTCTAAACAGGGAAATCTATCTGGTATCTATTTATGCCCCTATTAGGTATTTAAATTAATTTTCAATTTCATTGAAAAATCCTAATTTCTAAATAATAAGCAATGAAATTAAGAAATTAATCAGAAAAATAGATCCAAACGCATATTAAAATACTATTTAAAATATAAAAACTATTTGAGCAAAAATATTTGCTATTTTTAAATTTCAAAATATTGGACTTTTTCTCACAATTAATTAAAAATTCTTAATCAGCAAAATAATTTCCTACATTAACAATACAATTTTTTTATTTTAAAACAGATAAGTGCACGCATGCATTTCAATGTAGAGAAAATTCTCTTAAATTCTCCGGAAGGAGAATATTCTCGGTCATATTCTCGAGAATATAACCGGATTTTAAATTACCGAGAATTTTGCATCTCTACCCAATGGGAAATTAACCATTGGCGCAATAATGGTCCTATATTGGGAGCCAGCAGTACCAATGATGGTGCAATAATAGCAACCAATATTGGGACACTATTGCCAGAGTCTTGGGATGATCACGACTTTGCCAAGCATTGGCAGCCAATATTGGATCACTATTGGCTGCCAAGACAAATGCCGGACTTTCCAAGCCTTGGATATTCATTGGCAACAAAGATTGGACCAATATTAATGACCAATTAATTACCAATGCTTTAAAATTAAATTAATGCTTGGTTATTTATTGGTTACCAATACTGAACCAACGTTTGAAATCAATATTTTACAAATACCAACACATAATAAAAATTTTTCAAAAAAAAAAAAAAAAAATTAAATTACTAATCTAAAGAAAGAAAAATAATTAATTTAATTAGAACACTCTGTTAAAAACAGAATGTGATAAAAATGAGACAAAGATAATATTTGTCTAAGTTTGAGAATGCAAGCGTCTCCCCTTATATAGAACTGGTAACACCACTTGCTAACGAGAGGAAGAAACTTTGGCGCACCCTGGTGGCACTTATCCAAAGTAATTTCGAGCATATACTTAGAAGCAGCGCGGGACATTTCAAAATCGAACACCAGGGCGCGCCAGAGTTTCTTTCACTCACGAGTAAGTGGTGTTACCAGTTCTATATAAGGAGAGACGCTTGCATTCTCAAACTTAGACAAATTTTGTCTTTGTCTGATTTTTATCACATTCTGTTTTTAACAGAGTGTTCTAATTAAATTAATTTTTTTTTTCTTTAGATTAATAATTTAATTTTTTTTTTTTTTTTGAAAAATTTTTGCTATGTGTTGGTATTTGTAAAATATTGATTTCAAACGTTGGTTCAATATTGGTAACCAATAAATAACCAAGCATTAATTTAATTTTAAAGCATTGGTGAATAATTGGTCATTAATATTGGTCCAATCTTTGTTGCCAATGAATAACCAAGACTTGGAAAGTCCGGCATTTGCCTTGGCAGCCAATAGTGATCCAATATTGGCTGCCAATGCTTGGCAAAGTCGTGATCATCCCAAGACTCTGGCAATAATAGTCCGATATTGGTTGCCAATGTTTGACCAAGAAAAAACTGTTGGCAGCCAATATTGGTCCATTATTTAGCCAATGGTGAGCATTGGCAATTTCCCATTGGGTAGTTGAATCCCCACATTCTGCTTTTCTATTCAGGCAGTGACAAGGCAATCTAGTTAGAACCTCTCTATCTTTCCACATCTCCGCGAAGCGCAGAACTTGGTTTTTTTCATGTTGTAATGGAAAAATAATAAATAATTTTCATATATTTTTACAATTCCAACGTAAAAAGGTTATCTATATGTTTAGAAACAAAAACCAATAATTACTTTTGTATCTAATATTATAATTTTTCATAATAAATAAGCGGTTTTAAGGCTGAAAACGTCAAATTTTTACCTGTCCCCACAGGAAGTTTAGAAAAAAAAGTTAATAATTTTAGTAATATGCAATAATAAATACAATTACTATTGATATTTTATTATTGTATACTTTAGTACAGTTGAATAAAAAAAATAATTCATTTTATACATGTTTTTTTCAGTTTATGCTTGACAGCAAATTTGGATGCTATTCATTATATTATTAACAAACAGTGAATTATTTAAATGAAAATCAAATGTTAACTTAAAATTACTTTTGTAAACACAAAAAATAACTTCCTTAAGTTAATTCAGGAAAAAGAATTAATGTTCTAATTGATTTATTCATTTTTCACTCATTTTAAGTTGGAAATTTGATAAGGGAATCACAAAATAATCTCCACCGACCCTTAAATATTTTACCACAAATTAAGCAATTATTTATAAAAAAGGTTAAATAAAGTGTAGTTATATTGTTTTGGTCAGTACGAATGAGATCCACTTTAAACCGATTGAAAATTAATTATACTTTTTTCAAAAAATTAAAATATCCAAAGTCGGTTGAAAAAGTTACCACCGGCCTCAGTTTCCACCGACCTTCGTATTACGAAGAACCTAGTGCAAATGTAGTGTTATGGTGCCACATATATAAGGAATAAAAAAAACCAAGAGCTCAGGAAAGTTTACCATAAATTACTTAAATAAATTTCCATACATTACCACGAACATTTTTATAAATTACCGCAAAAATTTCCATAAATTACCGAAATAAAAATTTTCAATTGTGATTTCTACTTTGCATATTTTTAAAAATTATCGACAAAATTTCTTTAAATTACCTTACAAATTGACATAAATTTCCATACATTACCGCGAAAATTTCCATAAATTACCAAAATCCAAATTTTTAATAATAATTTAAATTTTACATATTTTTATGAATTATCGCGAAAATTTCCATAAATTTCTAAAAATTTCCATAAATTACCAAAATAATAATTTTTAAATGAGATTTACGCTATAATATTGTTTAAATTACCGCAAATTTTTTTTTGACAGAATGTGTCCAAACAGTGAATTAGTTAATTACTTCACTTGTTTACAACAAAAATTATAAATAATTTTTCCGGCCCGCTATGGATTTTTCTTTCTAAAGCCTTTATTTTCAAAAAAATATATTGATAATAATCATAACAATAAAAAAAAATTTTTTTAATTTCATAAACCAAATCGTGCGCTACGTGGAGAATCATTCATATTTTCAATTTCTACACGGGAGTGGCAAGGAAAAAAAATAATAACGCCAAAATTTAATCTCCATTTCTAATTTAATTAAAACGCACGAGAAAGCATGTCGTATATTAATGTTTGAATGGGTTTCTCTTGGGACAATCGCTACATTAATAATACACACATGTATATGATGTCTGAAATTGAAGATCCAAAAAAAATCCAAAAATTCTTTAATTTCAAAAAATTTCTACCAAAACGAATTTAAAATTAAATTTGATTTTCGAATATTGTAAAATGTACTGAATGTACTCAAAAATCTCCCTCTGATGTTCTTGGAAATTTAACGGAATTTAAAATATTTTAGAATAGAATTTATTTTGTCTAAGTTACAACATATTTGATTCGACATTTTAAATTTTTGAAATGACATTCGATTTGCATTCTGTGAACCCAAAAACCTCCAAGAAATAAATTTGTGATAAATTTAATATTGATTTCTAAAAAATTCGTCGATCGGTTATTCCAAATTTATGCACAGAAAAAAAAGAAATTCAAAGTTAATTTTTGCTATTTATTTATAAAGTCAAATATAAACTGCCTGGAATTTTTACTAATATCTTATTAAAATTGACATATTCGGAAATAGTGATTTCACCTCAGACGTATAGTAAAAATTAAAGCAGAAATGTGCAATTTCTTGTAATAATCGTGTAATACCACGTAATATCGAGTAATAATGCCTTATTAGGTACGTAGTCGTAATACCCTGAAATACCTAGTAATACATCTGTAATAAGTCGTGATAAAAGCAGAAATATTTGATACACGGAAAGAAAAGGTCTGGAAGAGATATCTATAAAAATATTGTTGAGCAGAATATTGTTGTGTTATCCAATTCAATGGAAGAGACAACTTTCAGAATGGAAGCACATTCCATATTCAATGGATGAGGGAGCCATATTATATTGTTGAATCAAATATGGATGTGACATCCATAGGCATGGTTGGGCTTACAATTCATGCTATGGATTTTCACATATGGCTGCCTCATCCATATAAACTTTGGTTGGGAGATCCATAGTTAGTTCAAAATTTCGATACATGTTGCGCGCAATTCATTATCATGGCATCCATTTAAAAATGGTCGTCTCAATTTGTCCGTCGCGTCGGTTTCCTGTCACGTCTATATAATCGTGTTGTGAGTTTATTGTGTATAAATAGTGTTACAATTGTTTATTATTTATTATCGTTATTGTCTATTAGTGTTTATGTAAATTCGTTTTCATGAAATATGTGTAGAGCAGATAAGGAATATTATATGCTCAAATATTGTAGTTGCGTGTATAGTGTAGTAGATAGCGTTAGTGTATAGTATGCGTTAGGTCTAGGGTTCGTGTCTCCCCATCGTTTAATAATTTATTTCGTAAATATGCGGTTATTCAATAAGTGGTGTGTATTAATTAACAAAAATGTGTATAAAATATCTCAAGTGACATAGAATTTAATTAATTAAGTGATTCAAATTTTTTTGTTTCCTATTTCCATTACAATGGATCACCCAACCATAGATCTTTTGCTGCTCCAACAATATACAGCCAGCCATAGAATATGGAAGCAGCAACCTTAACTATGGATATCCCGTATTTTTCAATATAATATGGTTGTGATATTCATGTATCTGGATGTGTCAACTATTCCTTTTTCTCCGTGTAATTATTGTAATAATAATGTAATAACGGTAGTCAATTTTACCCCCTCGGGTAAAAATTTCTTTCTTTGTTTTTCTCGTGACACTTATCAGAATTGTTTACAGAATCTCTTTATCCAAAAATAAAAAATTTTAAACTTTCATTAATTTTAAAAAGTTGAGAAAAGGATTTATTTTGTTTCAGAAAACTACACGGAGAGAAAAAACAAGGCTTTTCCCTGTGACTTCAATTCATGCCTTTTTCAGGTAGGAGTTTCACCGGATTTCCAGATGAATTTCTTGCGTTTAGCGGTTAGGCCATGCCTAAGACCCCTATTGGCCTTAGCTCGTTGCAAGAATCTCACCGGGAAAATACGTGAGCGTCCTGCATTTTTACTGTGATAATTTTCACGCGTTAAATGCATATTTTTTCATGGGGAAAAGCCTTATTTTTTCTCTCCGTGTACATATTTAATTGATTGTCTATTTTGAATTTTGGCTGAATTATCAATAGGGTTCAAACGTGAAAAAATTATTGGTTAAGCCAGGGGCGTACCTTGAATATTGCATGGGGTTAAAAACCTTCTAGGGTTAAAATATTTTAAAACTTATTATTTAAAAAAATGAATTCTTAATTGCGAACCATCATCTTTAATATGATTAATGAATCTAATTCATCAATTTGATTAATATGTTAATTGAAAATTGAAAATGTTTTTATTCTGTTCTGAAGAGAATTCGAATACGTAAAATATCGTAAAAAATTCTTCTCCAGTGACGATTGATATTTAAAAATCACGAATTCGAAAGAATGATCAATTTATGCTAGAATTTAATAAGTATATGATTATTGAATTCCTAACCACAATTATAGAACGAATTACATTCTACTTTTTCATAGGATTTCTTTCGGCAGTTGTGAAGAATATGCACGCGTTCCGCCCCTTTGCGAAATTATCGTTATTCGTTAATTACTACCGAATTAAACTTAGCAAAAGAAAGGAGGAAAAAAAATGTAAAGATTCCCGTCGAAACCTGTCCAGTAAGGTTCTCACGAATCTCTTGCGGAGAAACTGGGCGAGTGCGCGATTGCCCAGGAGGGGTCTTTCGATTCTACTCATTTTATTTTTCTTGTTTGTTCTCTCTCGTTTCGTCATAGGCATTTCTCAGACTGAGAGGCAGCAAAACGAACAGGTGTCTGCAGAAGTTGACCGTAATTCGGGACGTAAATTCGAATTGGCCACCGTATGGCCATAGTGGAACCCCTTTTAATGTCTTTATGTCCGTTGGAGTTGTGCGTGCGTCACAACTCACTGTCAAGCTGAAATTATACATAACAGGCGTTTCCATCAATGTCAACTTGAAATACACTTCCCGAGTTTCCCCCCTTTTCCTCATTTTCATCCAAATTTTACTTATTTTATTTAAATAAGAAAACTTTTTTCGTCAAACAAAGTGTCAATTTTTATAAACTTGCAGTTTTTACCATTTTTTATATGCTCGTCTAATTTTTTCCCTCTAATCATGAGAGAATCTTTCAACTTACCTGAAACAAAGAAAAAGAAATTCTCATTATAAAAATAAAAATTTATGAGTTTGCTTTTTAATTTGATAATTATTTCTTAAATAATCGTGTAAATAAGGAAGGAGGAGAGAATAAAATAAAATGTAAAATGCAATTAAAATGATTTTAAATTACACTTCAAGTGGAAAGAAGCTTACAGGTGAAATCGAACCGGTTTTTCAAATACAAGCTGAATAGCATTACTTTTTCCTGAATACCGAGAATTTTCCAAGATACTGGACAAGTGCATCCCATGCAGAAATTGAGATTGGAATTTTATGGGGTTCTAGCCAGAATTCCCTATCTGTAGTGGGGAACTGATTAGAGAAAATCGTTAGAACCCAACTACTTTCATAACGGTCGGCAGATGGGGTACTGACTAGAATATCTAGTCGGGAACTAGTTAGTAAAACTAGCTGTGTGTTGATAGGGCCCCGACTAGAATTTTCTAGTTGACTTTTAAAAATTATTATTTTTCAACTTAACCTATTTATAATTAAATTCTTCATTCATATATTAACATTATTAATGAATGTTGTACACGAAAAACCTGAAACTTGAGTTGAAAAATCTCGTGCCCATGGGGATCGGAACCTTGGACCTTGGGGACTCCAGTCGGATACACATACCTCCCGGCCGTGATAGCTTGGAAGCACCTCCGCTTAAATCACATCCCGTATAGCAATTCACCATTTGCCCCTATCTCTAGTAGGGCTCTTGATAGATTCTAACTAGAATCTCTAGTCTAGAAAAACTAGTCGGGTACCAATCAAATTCTAGTTAGATAATTCTTACCAACATTATTTTTTAAAAAATGTTGCATATTATTTAATTATTTCATTTTTTAACATATTTGAAACCCAATTTTTAATATTGTAGAACATTCTTACATAAAATTCCAATAAAACAATTTTATTAAATAAAAATCTTTCATTTAATAAGTAAATTAAAAGAATAAGACACAAATAAATATTAATTATGTGAGTATAAGTAATTTTTATTACCTAAATATTGTAATATTATTCGTAAAAATAATTATTTAAAAATATATGTAAGTGCAATTATACTTTAAAATGTTTTTGACAATTCATAAAAATATTTATTTATAGAAAGATAATTTATGTATATTACTTGTACACTAGTTTGTCTAGTTGGAAATCAATTAGGTCCTAGTGAGTTTTTCTAGTTTGAATTATCTAATAATTTCAATTAATAATAATTCTTTATAATCTAATAATAATTTTAATTATAAAATTATAAAATTATTTAAATTATTAAAATAATAAATAATAATATCAATTAATAATAATTCTTTATAATGCAAAGTTAGTAATAATAATTCATTAACTAGAATTTGATTGGAACCCGACTAGTTTTTGTAGACTAGAGATCCTAGTCAGAATCTAGCGAGAACCCTACTAGAGATAGGGACAAATGGGGAAATTCGTTGACTTGCCCAGTGAGAAATTTCTCACCGGTCCAATATCGGTCCAATATTGGGAGCCAAGAGACCGATCATCGGTCCAATAAAGGCTCCCAATATTGGACCAATATGGGCTGATGCTTGGGATGTAACGGGATCGCCAAGCATCGGTTGTTAATATTGGTCCAATATTGGCCGAATGTTGGCAACCAAGAGAAAAAATTTTTTTAAATAAATTTTTTTAATTAAATAATAATAATAAAAAATTAATGTTTATAATTTTTTTGTTTAATATATTTATTTGTTTAATTATTTATTTTTAATAATTCATGTAAATAATAAATAATTTATTATTTATAAATTATAATTATTTAAAAATGCAGGAGCTATTAGAAAATAGCATTCTGCAAAAAAATTCTATCATTGAAAAGTCAATGATAGGCGAGAGAAATCCGCGTCTTTAAATAGATTCGCAGATGATAGACAAGAGATATCCGCGTCATTAAACGGATTCGCAGATATACTCTGGTCTCGCGACGAATCTCTCGATACTTATATACACTGGAGTCGCCGTGTCAGTTGCGAGAACGGTTACAGCGTCCCTCTTTCGGCGGAGATAAGAATTGTCACGTAAACTGCGGGTATAATAAGGCGGTCGGTAAAGCGATTTAGCAGTTTACGTGACAATTCTTATCTCTGCCGCAAGAGAGACGCTGTAACCGTTCTCGCAACTGACACGGCGACTCCAGTGTATATAAGTATCGAGAAATTCGTCGCGAGACCAGAGTATATCTGCGAATCCGTTTAATGACGCGGATATCTCTTGTCTATCATCTGCGAATCTATTTAAAGACGCGGATTTCTCTCGCCTATCATTGATTTTTCAATGATAGAATTTTTTTGCAGAATGCTGTTTTCTAATAGCTGCTGCATTTTTAAATAATTATAATTTATAAATAATAAATTATTTATTATTTACATGAATTATTAAAAATAAATAATTAAACAAATAAATATATTAAACAAAAAAATTATAAACATTAATTTTTTATTATTATTATTTAATTAAAAAAAATTTATTTAAAAAAATTTTTTTCTCTTGGTTGCCAATATTCGGCCAATATTGGACTAATATTAACAACCGATGCTTGGCGATCCCGTTACATCCCAAGCATCAGCCCATATTGGTCCAATATTGGGAGTCAATCGGCGCCCAGCACGGCAACCAATATTGGACCGATATTGGACCGATTAAAGTCTATTGGCAATTTCTCACTGGATGGTTTTGATTTGAAGTAAAATGTTATAATAACTAATAATATAATAAGTAAAATGTTATTCAATAATAACACCAAAATGGATTATTTTATTATACAAACATTTTAACAATATTTGCGTCTTTTTAGACATTATTCTCATATTTAGAAAAATAACATAATCAAATACACTTAAAAAGTAGTCTAAGTCCGTCTCCGGGCATCTTTGATCAGAATTTAGCAAGGGTCTAACCAGTGATTTCTAATCTGAATTATCTCTCTAGATTTTATGCTGAATCTAGCTAGACATTTCTAGTCCGAATTTCCTCACAAGAATCTAAACAGGTTCTAGTCAGATTTTTCTAGACTAGATTTTCTAGGATGGTTCTAATCAGAATCCAACATTTGCTAGGGACAAGTAGGGAAATTTCTACATATAGGATAGAGCTAAGAAATGCAAGAGAGAGATCTTTGCCGAAATCTCTTCGATCTCATCTTTTCCGACTTACAGGCGCCGGCGTTTACTGACTTTCTTCTTCTCTCTCGCTCTCTATTTCTCAAGTGATTTATTTGCCGGCAAAACACTCTTCTGCCATTTCCGTCCCATTCCTTGACTGTTTTAGACACAAAAAAGCATCGCGGAAACTAGTCTGAAAGTCTTCTAAATAAACCCCAATTTTCGAAGTGTTTAGAAATTTTTAAACTTTACGGAAATAATTTTACTGTTCAAAAATTGTTAAAATATAGAAAAAATAGAGAAATATGGATTATAAATTGTAAGTGAATTACTATTTTTCCAGACTATATTCAGTCGCTTCCTAATGGGAAATTTACAACTGGCGGATTTACTGCGCCAGCACTGGCAGCTACGCTGACAGACAGCATTGGCATAACTCTAAGATGATAACACTGTCTAACGCTGGCGAAGTACTGCCTGCTAGTGCTGCCAGACAGCGCTGGCGCAGCACTGGACCAGTGCTGGCTGAGAATTTTGCCGCAATAAATGCCTATAATATTTAATCAGATATTTTATTTATTTGAAAATACACAATTTTACTTGCTCGTCAAGAACTATTTATTTTTATTTATTTATGACATTTATTAAAATACTAGTTATTAATATATAAAATAAAATATAAAATATCCCAGGAGGAAAAGTCGGACGAATGTCGGATTATACAACCGCCTGGGATCCGCGCCCGTACGGACCGCCAGCACCGATGGTCTGTACCGATTCGGATCCTAAAATGCAACCGGCGCGGAACAGATTAGGCTCCGACTTTTGGATCCGCCTTTCTACTTTCGTCAGTACTGGCGCGGTACTGGATTTGTTCCGCCTGCAGATTTCATTCTTCTACGCGCGTCGGAAGAATGACGGATGTTAGGTCTGTACTGGCTCGGTGTTAAGGCGGATCTGACTGCGGATCTCGTCATTTATTGTTATAGTTTACATTATCAGTATAATCATAAATTAATTTTATTATTATAATTAATTATTCACTGTAAAAAGAAGTGTGTTTTAATGCATTTAGCCTTCAAATTTTTATGCATTTTAAAGTGCATAAAACAGTGAAATACATTACATTTGTGACCAAAACGCATGAGGGTAATGCACTTCAAAGTGTGTTCAGATCTGGGACATCATTTATGCACTTGAAGTGCATTCCAGTAACACACTTCTATTTACAGTGTTACAATAACTAATTGCATTTATTATAATATTATTATTAGTTAACCAATAAATAAATTAATAGTATTCATGCAAAGGAAGAATATAAGAAACGTAATTTTTTCATTATATTTATAAAAATCCAACTTTATTAATGTGCAATTAAATAAATAATTTTTAATAAATAATATATTAATTTGAAAGAAGTAAAATATATTTAATTTGAAAGAAAATGTGATCAATATATTATAATGCCTACAATAAATAACATATTAAATACAATAAATAAAAAAGAGATTATTATTAATTAATTAATAATCTCTTTTTAATTTAAACAATATATTAAGTAATTATTTATTGACACTTTTCTGCAAATTAAATAATTAAAAAAATGTGTTGTGCATTAAAATTTTAATCAATAAAATACTATTACTTATATGTTATAAATTGTTTTGTAGTGAATTTGCGTTCAATATTATTCCATATATTATGTAATAAAATATTAAAAAACATAATAATAAAAATATAACAATTTTTTTTAAACGAAATATTGAAATATTCATAAATACACATTCAGTTAAGTATTGAAAATATACCGGTATTACATCAGTTCGTATTTCCAAATTGCCTATTGCCGCGTAGTAATTTTACAATTTTTATTTCAGCTAGTGAGACTTGAAAGCATTTAAGGTTTGAGAGTTCCATGCGAGCGTAGCATAGTGGTTAGCGTGCGAGATTTCGGTGCGTAAATATTCGGTTAGGCGTAGGTTCGTACCCCCAAGCGTTAGGATTTTTCATATGTGTATGTAATAAAAAATTGCGTTTAAGTGTATAAAGAAATAAAAAAATGTGTAAAGTGAACTGTCAATGAATTGTCATCCGTATTTATCTTTTGCAATTAATTATTATTTTTTTATTGATATTTGTTGAAATTATCATTTGGATCCGACCCGGTTGTCAGTCGGTAGAATGCCAGCATTGCCAGCGCACATCTGGCTAGGAAATGAAAGATCCGCAGTCGGTACAGTGCCGGGTCCCAGCCGGTTGAATTATACACGGAACGGCTCTTCGCGGCCGGTTACCGGGCGGTAGAATGCCAGTTCCGAGACGGATGGCCAGCCAGCTCCTGGCCAAGTCATCTTTCGGTAGAATACCAGTTCTCGGGCGGTAGGCAGGCGGTTCCCAGCCAGTATCACTACTCCGGCGTCGGTACAGGCGAGGATCCGCGCCGGTTGGAAATTTCCCACTGGGATAGTTAATTAAAAATAAATTAATTATAAAATACAGTTATTAAAATACTAAAAAATTTTGATTCCACTTGTGTGAAATTTCAGGCTTTTTAGGTTAGCTATAAAGTTTGAACGAATTAAATTATCAAATGTATAATAGCTTAATTTTAATTATCTGTTTCGATTTACTCGATGAAAACGGCAAATGTGAAATACGCAGAAAAGATATTTTTTGCACAAAAAATAACTACGATTAACGAATATAAAAATCGTTTTACGAAATAATAATCATGAATCACAAAAGACAGCTGAATACTGTCAAAAAATAAATAGACGCATGCGCAGTTCAGAAAATTTTCAAAATAACTAATTATCCTAGTTGATTTGACCAGAGAATGCAAAGTTACTTTGTCCAACGCCTTCGTGGAAATAGAACTATTGTACGCTAGGCACCAATGGAGGAATGTAGTACATTTCCCCACTGGTGGTTTGGCCAGTGGAGAAATGAAGTCATTTCCCCACTGGTGGTTTGGCTAGTGGAGAAATGAAGTCATTTCCCCACTGGTGGTGGAATGAGAAATTGATTAATCGATTTTTTATTTTATATTAGAATTAGAACATTTTAGGAACAGAATTTTGAGGACACTCTGGGGATCTTTGGGGACACTTTCAAGACATTCATTTTTGAAAAATTCTTTTCCAAAATTTTTTTTTCAGTTTTCAGATTTTTTTCAAAATTAGATTTTGTTTTACTCTCAGTTATTGTTATAACATCATTGTAATATTTTGATTTCGATAAATAATGAATAAATTCAACTTAAAATTTTGAAAAATTAATAGTTTAAATTTATTATTCATAAAAAAAATTTTTTGCAGTTGTCAGACAAAATAATATGCGCAACTTGTGGAGAACAGCGATTTTCGCTCGCTCGATTGCTGCGCGCGCTACGCTTGCGCAGCAAACTTCGAGCTCGCGAGAAATCGCCCTTGTTCTCCACTCGTTGCACAATATACTATTTACAAAGTTTGAATTTATGGAATTGATCAGGGAAAATTTACTGGGAATCCTAATTAACTTTACTATATAGGTTAAGATTAACCCTGGGTTCATAGTTAATAATACCATAAAGATTTTTTTCAGTGTAAAAAAGAGTTATAAATTATTTTTAAAGTGTCATAAGTGATCATTCTTGGGATTAAAAAGTAGAAGCATATTTCTACAAATAAAAAGTATGTACAAAATCTATTTTTATCAGGGACCGTCACGGAATCAAAACAAAATTAAAAAATACTTTTGTTTTGATTCGGATATGGGTATCAGAATCAAAATTCCACTCTATTACTTCCTCATAGAGGAAGTATTGTAATACCGAAATTTTTCGAGTTCGATTTTTTGACATATCTTTATGTTATTTGACCTCAGGAGTTCAAAAATGACATTTTTAAAAAATGTCATTCCGTATGTGTGTGTGTGTGTGTAAACATCACATTTTCATAAATATCTCGAAATCATAAAGAGTTTTTGGGTTGAATTTTTTTTTAAATTGTAGATCTCACCTGCGGACATAAAATAAGAGTACTTTGAGATAGATTAATAAAGTTTAACTAAATTTTTTTTTGATTTTTAATTTTGCAAAAAAACGTTTTTTGCCCATAACTTTAAAAAAATGTTAGGACACCTATAAATGTATTTCCATAATTTTGTAGAGTTTTTTTAGACGCATCTTTTGAGCCCTAATTGAAAATTTTTCGTCCATATTAACCGGAGATATTAAACTTTTAAAAATTCAAAATTTTGGAAAATAAGACTTTTTTGAAAATTTTGTTAAAAAATGTAGAAGTAATCTTAAAATTATCGTTACCGACTTGTAGAGCTTCAAAAAACGCTTCGATTGACCTATTTTTGAACCTACTTCGATAATAAATTTCGAAATTATTGGTATTTTAAAAACCAAAAATTGTGGAAAATGACATTTTCTCAACTTTTTTGTTTAAAAATTTTTGTTTAACTATTAAAATATTGTAATTATCTTGTAGGGTATTTAAAAATAAATTGATTGACCCAAAATTCAATCACTTTTACCATAATTATAAAAAGTTATTCATATATTTCTATTATTTTTATCTCTATGAGGAAGTAAAGTGTTCATGAAATGAGCACCAAAATTATAAAAAAATTATACAACTTGGCAGCGGTTTTTAGTTTTGATTCCAATATCAAAATCAAAATTCAACTCTATTTCGTTTTGGTTCCAATATCAAAATCAAAATTCAACTCTATTTCGTTTTGGTTCCAATATCAAAATCAAAATTGAACTCTATTTCGTTTTGGTTTCAATATTAAAATCAAAATTTCATTCTATTTTGTTTTGGTTCCAATATCAAAATCAAAATTCCATTCTATTTAGTTTTGATTCCAATATCAAAATCAAAATTCTTTTTTGTTTTAATTTTGATAAAATACTACTGCGCGTGTATAAGTCTCATTGAACCTAAATTTTGTTGCAAATGTCAAATATATCAGAAGATAATATCGTTTTTACATACGAAATCTGAAATAGAATTCGAATCGACTTATGTTTCTATAAGAAAACCGAATTGCAGTATTATAATATCAAAATCAAAATAGGAAGTAAATTTTGTTTCGTTACAGTATCGAAATCAAAATAGAAAGTGAATTTTGTTTCGTTACAGTATCGAAATCAAAATAGAAAGTGAATTTTGTTTCGTTACAGTATCGAAATCAAAATAGAAAGTAAATTTTGTTTCGTTACATTATCAGAATCGAAACAGGAAGTAAATTTTGTTTCATTATACCGAATCAAAATCAAAATACATTAATAATTTCGTTTTGTTTTGGAATATCGTAACAAAATCAAAATTTGATTTCTGTGACGGTCCCTGATTTTTATTCATACTCCATTACACGTATTAAATATTTTTGAAGAAAAATCGTCCTGCAGAATGGAATATCCATGCTAGGAACCAGTACCGTAACTATGATGAGCATGATATTCAGAGGAATCAAAGGAACGATACATTTTGCCAAAGAAAAGTTTTGTTTCAAACTATTTATTGAATTATATTTATGAAATTTAATTACTAATAAATGAATGATTAATATTATTTAATTGAATAAATAGTTTTGTGTATAAAAAGTAAGAAATAAATATTATTAATATTATTTAGCTATCACTGATGAGTGTCATTGAAAATATTTTTTGAGTTTTGTTCAGTTCTGATTTTTAAACAATATGTAACATATTAGTTACATATTGTTAATTAATCAAAACTGAACAAAACTGTAGCAAAATTTTCAGAAAAATTAAAAAAATTTCAAGCTAATGACGTGTTACGAAAAATTACGAAACTGTAACAAAATTTTCAGGAAGGAGTAATGGCAAATTCAAACTGTGATGTGTTACAAAAAATTACGAAACTATAACAAAATTTCTAGAAAATAGCAACGGAAGTTTTAGGCAGTTACGCATTACTGAAAATTACGAAACGGTCACAAAATTTTTGGTGTTTGGACTGAATATTTGTTCAGTCCTATGTATTTGAAAAAAATGAAACGTTTCTAAATTTTACGTAACATGTAACTGCATAAAACTTCCGTTGCTTGTTTCTGAAAAATCCTATAAAAATTTTTAACAGTATAACTTCGAAGTAATTTTTACTAATTTTTGCTAAAACATTCTTCAAAATTAATTTTGTAAAAATGTTTATAAACTTCAAAAATATTTTTTGTCGTTTAATATCGAAAAAAGAAATCAAAATTAATTTCGGAACACGCGCGAGGCTTGAAAGACAGTAGTAGTCTTGAAAAAAATATCTCATTTTTTCTCTTTTGTAATGAAACAAAATAATCGCTCTTTTATGGTGAATGTCTGTAATTAAACTGACAAGGAACTGTAATTATTACTCATCTTTAACTGATCATTGAACCGATTAATGATGAAATTTCCCTGACGGTAAGAGTCAATAATCGATTTATTTTTTCACCATTTAAAATTAAAACTTAACTATATTAAAATCAAATAATTTACTTCCTATTATTACTATATTCTTTTTTAATTCTTTTTTTTGTTGAAAATTTATACCCACAGAACAAAATTGTTATGGAAATTTTTTTTTCGGTAAATAATGTACATAGTTAATGTGACAATCTTCTTTTCTCTTTGGAGTTGTTGTTTTCAAATAATTTAAATTACTCTCGGTAATGTGGATAATTTGAACGTCGCGAAGTTCACGAAGAGATTGGTGGGAATAAAATCATATTAATTTGTGAAGACAGGCAAAACTTAAAAAGGAGAAAAAACAAAAATGAAAGACAAATAACGAGACGACTTCTGCATTTATTATACTTGCTACTTTCTTACAAGCACTCCCGTGTAGAAATTTACCGTGGAAGTGTATGAGAAACTGTCCAGTTGCGCTAGATTCAATCTAGCAACTAGATGGGAAAAATGGACAGGCTTGAACGAGGGATGTAACGCTAGCAACGTCAAGATTTTGTACAGTTATTTTGTCTAGTCCTTGTCTAGTAAAATAAATAATTCCTAGCCAGTTCCTGGATATTAAAATAAGCAGTTTCTACATACTGGGAATAATTTTAGGTTTATAAATAATAGAACAATATTTTTCAACTTTACTCTTTTGTTTGTTTAACTTTTAAACAAACAAAACAGTAATACAAAAGTATTTGTTATTATCACAATTCCTCTTACAATTATTTTTGAAATTAATTGTAACATATTTTGCTACATTGGATTTTTTCTTTAAAACACAAACACATTCACTATAAAGATTCGTACTTGTATACCGATAATAAAATTAATTGTATATTATATTGTTGCAATCACAAAAAATTTACTCAAAATTACCAAAGTTTTATTACTTATTATGAACATTATAATATGAAAAACAATCTAGACTATTAATGATGACATCACATGTCCTTTTTCTAATAAATCTTTTTTTCACTGTAATATATTTAAACTTGTACACTGTCCCTGTTCAAAAATGGAAAACTGAAAACTTTTCACTAGATTTATAAATTTGATTTTATCTTCACAACAAGATAAGTTACAATTGTAGACTCTTGGTTTCTTTTCATCAAGCAATACGTCAAGAACTGATTTCGTCTGCTAGCTTAGTAGACTCTCAGAGCCACCTTCTCCACGAACTTGTACTAAATTCTTAAGTCAGCGTCCTAGACAGTGCCCAGCTAATTCTTGGACAACCTGCTATACGAAATTGTACTGAATTTTCAATTCAGTATCCTAGACAAATTTTAGCCAGATTCTAGACTGTCTTCATAGCGAAGAAAATAAAGGGGAAAACTGTACATTAACATTTCGGGGCCAGGACAGTTTATTCAGAATAATTTTCCACGACAAATGCTATCTAGCTGTAGTCTATTTCTAGGAAGGCCACGACAAATTTCTACACGGGCTGTAGTGTGTGTCGCTCCAGAAGGTCCTTGATGACAAAGAGTGGGTCGAAAAAGACTCGAGAATTTCACTCTTTCCTTTGATGATCTTATAACTTATAAAAATATGATCTCCTCGAAACCTTCAAATCCCGTGTAGAAATTTGTCGTGGCCTTCCTAGAAATAGACTACAGCTAGATAGCATTTGTCGTGGAAAATTATTCTGAATAAACTGTCCTGGCCCCGAAATGTTAATGTACAGTTTTCCCCTTTATTTTCTTCGCTATGAAGACAGTCTAGAATCTGGCTAAAATTTGTCTAGGATACTGAATTGAAAATTCAGTACAATTTCGTATAGCAGGTTGTCCAAGAATTAGCTGGGCACTGTCTAGGACGCTGACTTAAGAATTTAGTACAAGTTCGTGGAGAAGGTGGCTCTGAGAGTCTACTAAGCTAGCAGACGAAATCAGTTCTTGACGTATTGCTTGATGAAAAGAAACCAAGAGTCTACAATTGTAACTTATCTTGTTGTGAAGATAAAATCAAATTTATAAATCTAGTGAAAAGTTTTCAGTTTTCCATTTTTGAACAGGGACAGTGTACAAGTTTAAATATATTACAGTGAAAAAAAGATTTATTAGAAAAAGGACATGTGATGTCATCATTAATAGTCTAGATTGTTTTTCATATTATAATGTTCATAATAAGTAATAAAACTTTGGTAATTTTGAGTAAATTTTTTGTGATTGCAACAATATAATATACAATTAATTTTATTATCGGTATACAAGTACGAATCTTTATAGTGAATGTGTTTGTGTTTTAAAGAAAAAATCCAATGTAGCAAAATATGTTACAATTAATTTCAAAAATAATTGTAAGAGGAATTGTGATAATAACAAATACTTTTGTATTACTGTTTTGTTTGTTTAAAAGTTAAACAAACAAAAGAGTAAAGTTGAAAAATATTGTTCTATTATTTATAAACCTAAAATTATTCCCAGTATGTAGAAACTGCTTATTTTAATATCCAGGAACTGGCTAGGAATTATTTATTTTACTAGACAAGGACTAGACAAAATAACTGTACAAAATCTTGACGTTGCTAGCGTTACATCCCTCGTTCAAGCCTGTCCATTTTTCCCATCTAGTTGCTAGATTGAATCTAGCGCAACTGGACAGTTTCTCATACACTTCCACGGTAAATTTCTACACGGGATTCTTTTTTATAATCTTCCACGGTGCGTCTAGTCAAAATTAAATGAAAAATGATATTACCTCAAATTTTTTTGTTGATTCTGTATCCTACACTGTTAGAAAATTCTGTTGTGATTTTACAGCAAAAGTACAAGAAACAATTATCCATCAAAATAATAATGTAATTTTACTTTACTAAAGTGATGTAAATTTACAGTATACCATATATTTCGGAAATATTCCCTCTTAATGTGATAATCGCAAATTAATAAGGATTAAAATATTATCTTTTTGTCAAATTATAAAAATTAATGTTATATTTATTAAAATCTTACATCTCCGAATTAAAGTAAAGTTAAATTAAAATTTTGCATATGACAAAAAATAAAAATAAACTAAATCTGTTACAGTATCAAATATAAGAAACATGTGTACCATACTCTATTCTTCTTTTCAGTCTAAAATTATTCACTACTAAAATGCAATATAATTAAAAAATAGTTTTTATTGAAACTATTTTTAAGCTTAAAAATGATTCAGCTATACTTTTAGGACTTAAAATCATATCAAATAATTATTTATTTGAATCAAATACAAACAATTCAAATCAAATAAATAGAATATTTGAATCTAATAAATAATTATTTGAATCAAATTCAAAAATTATTCAACTCAAATATATATTTATTTGACCCGAATATTTTATTTAATTGTATCAAATAACTATTTATTTGAATCAAATACAACTAATTCAAATCAAATAAATAGAATATTTGAATCTAATAAATCATTATTTGAATCAAATTCAAAATATATTCAACTCAAATGTATATTTATTTGACCCGAATATTTTATTTAATTGTATTAAATAACTATTTATTTAAATCAAATTCAAATTATTTTAATCAAATAAATCGAATATTTTAATGTAATAAATAATTATTTGAATCAAGTATGAAAATTATTTCATTCAATATTGATAATTTCAACATCAACAAATATTAATAAAAAAATAACTAATTGCAAAAGATAAATACTGATGACAATTCATTGATAGTTCACTTTCACATTTTTTTATACACTTAAACGCAATTTTTATTACATACACATTTGAAAAATCCTAACGCTTGGGGGTACGAACCCACGCCTAACCGAATATTCACGCACCGAAGTCACGCACGCTAACCACTATACTACGCTCGCATGGGACTCTCAAATCTTAAACACTCTCATGTCTCACTAGCTGAAATAAAACTTGTAGAATTACTACAAGGCAGTGAACAATTTTGCCGCTATATTTTCAATACTTTATTCAATGTATATTTACGAATATATTTCAATATTTCTTTAAAAAATCAACTTATTGTAATATTTTTATTTATATATTTTTTCATAATATTAATTATTATGTCAATAATAATAAATTTATATAGTAATAATATAAATTTATTTGTAATAATTATAAATAAAATAAATTTATTGTGTCAAATAATTTTTATTTGCATCAAATAAACGAAATATTTGGGTTAAATAAATGAATGAATAGTTTCAAGTAACTCATTATTTTCGTTTCAAATAATTATTTAATTGATTGAAATATTTTTTTATTTGTCTTGATAAAATGTATATTAGCTTTAAATAATGAATTATTCGGATTAAATATTCCAGTCTATTAGAATCAATAAAATAAATTTACTGAATCAAATAATTCTTACTTGCATCAAATAAATGAAGTATTTGAGTGAAATAAATGAAAGAGCAGTTTCAAATAATTCATTTTTTTCGTTTCAAATAATTATTTAATTGATTGAAATATTTTTTTATTTGTCTTGATAAAATATTATATTAGCTTTGAATAATAAATTATTCGGAGCAAATAATTCCGCTTATTTGAATCAATAAAATAAATTTATTGTGTCAAATAATTTTTATTTGCATCAAATAAACGAAGTATTTGAGTGAAATAAATGAAAGAATAGTTCAAATAATTCAATATTTGTATTAAATAAATTTATTTATTCAATTCAATTAACTATTTATTTGAATCAAGTACGATTTATTTGGTTCAAATAAGTATGATTCAAATAATTGCAGATATTTAAATCAAATACATATTTTTTTGATCCAACTAAAAAGTATTTAAATCAATTAAATATTTTTCAAATAATTTGAATTATTTGAATCAAATAAATTTTTTTTTCAGTGCAGGGGGGAGATAATTTTTGTCTTTCTTGACGAAAATTGAGGAGCCATTAAATTTAAAAATTGACTACCTGAAGGCAATTTTTCTTGATATGGGGGTGCTCCGTTTTGGTTCGGCAAATTCGGAAACAATGAGAAGCCAACGTACCTAGGTGGTATTTGCTATCCGGACAACCGGCCATTAAGTATCGTCCAAGAGAGAGGGAGAGAGAGGATCGTGCTGATGTCGGGGATATGGGGTGGCAATTAGCAAGAACAATAGGAACAGGGCTCTTCTTTCTGGGAAGTAGGATCGTCCCTCGGGGCCTTAAAAATCGAGCAGGTAGACATTTTTAACGCAGCCGACATGCTTTGCCCACCATATACTGTGTATATTCCCAGCGCCAAAAAAAAAAACACAAAATACATTCAACATTCTCCAAAAATGTTCAAAATTCCACTATCATTCATAAAAACAAAGTGGAAAAGCATGTAGTGGGATCAGAGAGAATTCTTCATCGGAAAATATTTTCAGAGAAATTAAATGTTTTCCAAAGATGTTGTAGTTTGGCCTCTTTTCTTTTTACTTATTGTCAATGGCATGAGAATAAATAAATAAATATAATAAATAAACATTTTGAGACACATAATGAGAAATAAAAAGCGGGATTATGAAAAATAGGACAGAATATATAAAAGGGATTTCAAGCCTAGAAGATTACGATTTTTTTTTTCTCTAAAAGAGCGGGAACCGGTGATTAGGGATACTTATAAAACTTTGAGACGCGACGCGGTTCATAAGAGTGAAAGGTATTTTCGACATCATCAATTATATACAATTTCCAAATTGCTCCAAATTATACGCGTACCCTCTTTCTTTTTTTTATAATAATAATAATAATAATAATAATAATAATAATAATAATAATAATAATAATAATAATAATAATAATAATAATAATAATAATAATAATAATAATAATAATAATAATAATAATAATAATAATAATAATAATAATAATAATAATAATAATAATAATAATAATAATAATAATAATAATAATAATAATAATAATAATAATAATAATAATAATAATAATAATAATAATAATAATAATAATAATAATAATAATAATAATAATAATAATAATAATAATAATAATAATAATAATAATAATAATAATAATAATAATAATAATAATAATAATAATAATAATAATAATAATAATAATAATAATAATAATAATAATAATAATAATAATAATAATAATAATAATAATAATAATAATAATAATAATAATAATAATAATAATAATAATAATAATAATAATAATAATAATAATAATAATAATAATAATAATAATAATAATAATAATAATAATAATGACGAAGCCACCTCAGAGGATGAGGTAACTGCAGCACTAAGAGAAAAGCTGGGTAAACCCGACCTGAAGATGGAGTGTCGACTTTTGCCGCGCTACAGAGGAACTAAGGTTGCTCTAATCCGCTTGGCAGAAACGGAAAGTGACATCCTGCTTAAGCTTGGCCGAATAAAAATCGGCTGGATAAATGCTCAAATTCGCGAGCATGTTGAAGTAGCTAGGTGCCAAAAGTGCTTAGCCTACGGACACTCTACCCGAACCTGCAAAGGCCCCGACAGAAGTAAAAGCTGTCGGAGATGCGGCGGAGAGGGACACCTCGCGAAGAGCTGTAAAGTTAAGCCGAAGTGCCTTACGTGCTTGGACCTTGGGAAGCCAGAAACGGATCACGATTCCGGAAAGAGAGCCTGCCCGGTTTACAGAGAAGAACTGCAAAAAATTAAAAGGGCAAATCCTTAAAATTTTTGCAGATCAACCTGCATACAAGTAAGGATGCACAGTTGCTTCTAATGCAAACAGCAAGGGAAAATGAGGTCGATATCCTGTTCTGCAGTGAGCAGTATCAAGGAAGCGACCTCGCCCCTTGGTATCAGGATAAGGCGAAGAGAGCCGCCATAAAGCTGTGCAACCCAGAATTGCGGGTTGACAAGTTTCTGGAGACGAGCAGTGGGTTCGTGTGGATAGAGGTGGCTAATATACGTATGTATAGCTGCTACTTCTCACCCAACGACCCACTGACAAACTTCGAAGCCAATATCGAAGACCTAGAAGCGAGCCTTACAGAATCCAGGCTGGATGTCATCATCACTGGCGATTTTAACGCAAAGTCGCCAGAGTGGGGTGAGACGAGACTCGACAAGAGAGGAATTCGTATTGGAGAAATGATCTCCAGAAACGACTTATTAGCTGTAAACCGAGGCAATACATGGACTTTTAGAAGAGGTGCGATCGGATCAATTATAGATCTAACGATCGCATCGTCTAAACTATTTAGCCGCATAACCGACTGGCGGGTCTCTGAGGAATATACCGCAAGTGACCACCAGTACATCGAGTTCTCAGTCTTGATGGGAGACACACGAGAAGGAAAAAGACAGGATGTTCCTAGTCGCAAAACCTCCTCGTGGAATATGAAGAGACTCGACAAGGAAAAGTTCGGCCGGTCCCTAAGAGAAGCCCTTTTAATTGAGGACTTGGGCTGGGTGAAGAGGCCGAGCAGTCTGGATGGGGAGGTGCGAGCGGTGAGGAACATGATAGTCACCGCTTGCAATGCGTCAATGCCACGCAAAGGCGCCACTCCAGTAAGAAAATCCTTGCACTGGTGGTCAGAGGAGCTAGCCTCCTTGAGAAAGGAATGCCTCAAAGCAAGAAGGACATATACCCGATCTAAGGGAGATCCCTTGCTGAAAGAGGCTTTCAAGGAGGCGAAAAAGGACCTCAAGAAAGAGATCCGCAAGTCGCGACGCCGTAGCTGGAAGGACCTAATCGAGGAAGTCGATAAGGACCCATGGGGTCTGGCTTTTAAAATCGTAACTAAGAAATTAGTGACGAGGCAAAAGACCCCCGGCCTGGACAATCCCGATTGGGTCAGAAAGATAATAAGTTCTTTGTTTCCTCCTGCGGAGCCATACCTTAGAAGGGACTGGAGTTTTTGCAAAGTCGAAGAGGAAGAACTCTTCACACTTAGTGAACTGCAAAAAGCAGGCAAAAGATTGAAAACAGGCAAGGCGCCTGGAATCGATGGGATAAGTAACGAGATCCTAAAGTTGGTAATCGACACTTTACCCCAGATTCTGCTTCGATGCTTCAATCTTTGCCTTGAGAGAGGAGAGTTCTTCCGCGACTGGAAGCGACAGAGGTTAGTCCTCCTAAGGAAAGGTGAAAAACCTCTAGATAAGGTTTCATCGTACAGGCCTATATGCCTGCTAGATACGATGGGTAAACTTCTAGAGGATATGGTTCTGCAGAGAATGCAAGGCCACTTGACCGAAGAGAATCGTCTGTCCGATCACCAATTTGGTTTCCGTAAAGGCAAGTCCACAGTTGATGCCATCCAGGCAGTTGTGGACATAGCCAAAGCAGGAAAAAACAAATTGGGACCTGGGAAAAAGAAGAGCTTCTGCGCGTTGGTAGCAATTGACATACGTAACGCGTTTAATTCCGCAAGATGGAAAGATCTCATCGAGTCGATGGAAAAGAAAAACATGCCGCCCTACTTTTTGCGGATAATGGATAATTATCTTAGCGACAGGTGGGTTATATATGAGGGAGACACCTGCACTCTCAAGGAAGAGATGCAGCGTGGGGCTCCTCAAGGCTCAAGGGTAGGTCCATTTGTATGGAATGTATCTTACGATGATTTTCTGCGAATGGATCTGCCCGAAGGTGCGGTGATCATCGGCTTTGCGGACGACGCATTATTCGTGTGCACTGCCGAAAGTGAGGAGGCTCTTGGGACATTGGTGAACGAATGTCTGCGACTAGCTAAAAGCTGGCTGGATACCAGAGGTCTTGAAATGGCCCTGGAAAAGACCGAGGCACTGCTGGTCACAGACAGACGTGGTTATGAGCTCCCACGAATCGTGATAGACGGATTTGAGGTCAAGTGGAGTAAGCAAATTAAATATCTTGGTGTGAAGTTAGATGGAAGGTTAAACTTCCACCACCACATGGCTACGGCGTCAAATAAAGCGATCGAGTGTGCGGCTAATCTTTCACGGCTAATGCCAAATGTTGGCGGACCCCGTGAACAAAAAAGAAGACTGGTGGCGAGTGTCGCCCACGCTAAAATGCTCTATGCAGCACCAGCGTGGGCCCCATCCCTGAGGAGTAAAAGATGTGTGACCATCTGTGAAAAGATACTGTCTGCGCAGAGATCGATAACAACGCGTATCATCTCTGCATATAAGACGGTATCTACGAGTGCTGTGCAGGTCCTTGCAAGTGTCCCGCCAGCAGATCTTTTGGCGAGGGAAAGGGAAGAAATGTTTCTCTTTTCTAAAGAAAGCAGTTCCTTGAATGAGGAATTAAGACCAAGCAAGGGCCTAATTTGCAAAGAAGCGAGGCACAGGCTCATAGAAAGATGGCAAGAAAGATGGGATGGTGAGGAAAAAGGTCGATGGACTTATCGCCTTATCCCGGCACTCGCCACCTGGATAAATAGGAAACACGGTCAGGTTTCCTATTACTTGACTCAGGCGTTCACAGGTCACGGGTGTTTTAACTCGTACCTGTGTCGCTTTAAATTACGCGAGAACGAGGTGTGTGCATATTGCCAGTTCCCTGAGGACAACGCGGAGCACACCCTCTTCTCATGCAAGAAATGGGACTTGGAGAGGCGGGCCATGTTCGAAGGTGTAAACAGTCAAGTTACACCGGAGAACATGGTATCGCTGATGACCCAGTCAGAGGAGAATTGGCGGCAAGTCGAGAAATTCATAATCTCGGTTATGTCAAGGAAGGATCTCGACGGCCGCCAAAAAGCGTAATTTAAACAGCTTTTAATTTATTCGTTTGTTTTTTATTAATTTATTTTGTGATTTATTTGTCCTTATACATTTTTTAATTGTTTGTGTTTTTTTTTTTTTTTTTTTTTTTTATTTTTCATCTTTGTACAGTTTTATGTTTTCAATTTTTTATACGCGTTTATTTTTTCTTTTTTTTATATATCCGTTTATAATTTTATCTTTTGACTTTTTACACTTAATTACACATTTGTTATTTTTAATTATTGTTGTGCTGTTAATTCCGCTTTATATTGAAATAGTTTTAAATTTTTAACTATTAACGCAGGATAACCGCAGAGAAAAGCAGAAAGTCACATTAGCGACAGAGTTGGAGCGCCACCCTCGAAGGCTAAAGTCTTACGACAGTTCCGAGGGAGGGTAAAGGGCTCCAGAAGAAGGGTTACGGGTTTTAGTGGGTCGGGCTGGCAGTAGGTCGCCAGTTTATTAAATTTACTATTTTATATATTTATTTTTCTTTTTTTTATCTCCTTTTGTTTTATCACACCAACCCCACATAACCTTGGAGTGCGGAATCCAAGGTATCTGTAGGCAGATTTCCCAAAATTCCCTAAGCAAAAAAAAAAAAAAAAAAAAAAAAAAAAAATAATAATAATAATAATAATAATAATAATAATAATAATAATAATAATAATAATAATAATAATAATAATAATAATAATAATAATAATAATAATAATAATAATAATAATAATAATAATAATAATAATAATAATAATAATAATAATAATAATAATAATAATAATAATAATAATAATAATAATAATAATAATAATAATAATAATAATAATAATAATAATAATAATAATAATAATAATAATAATAATAATAATAATAATAATAATAATAATAATAATAATAATAATAATAATAATAATAATAATAATAATAATAATAATAATAATAATAATAATAATAATAATAATAATAATAATAATAATAATAATAATAATAATAATAATAATAATAATAATAATAATAATAATAATAATAATAATAATAATAATAATAATAATAATAATAATAATAATAATAATAATAATAATAATAATAATAATAATAATAATAATAATAATAATAATAATAATAATAATAATAATAATAATAATAATAATAATAATAATAATAATAATAATAATAATAATAATAATAATAATAATAATAATAATAATAATAATAATAATAATAATAATAATAATAATAATAATAATAATAATAATAATAATAATAATAATAATAATAATAATAATAATAATAATAATAATAATAATAATAATAATAATAATAATAATAATAATAATAATAATAATAATAATAATAATAATAATAATAATAATAATAATAATAATAATAATAATAATAATAATAATAATAATAATAATAATAATAATAATAATAATAATAATAATAATAATAATAATAATAATAATAATAATAATAATAATAATAATAATAATAATAATAATAATAATAATAATAATAATAATAATAATAATAATAATAATAATAATAATAATAATAATAATAATAATAATAATAATAATAATAATAATAATAATAATAATAATAATAATAATAATAATAATATGTTCGGTAGACCTTGCCGTGGTGGCGGGGCTTTTCACTAAAGGACAACCAACAGGGTGGTTCCCTGACATAAAAACCAAAATACTAATGAAGATGAGTCAAAGTTTAAATGAATTACCCCAAGGAGGAACCCCGCAAGGGGACAATACTCCCGTCGATCTTTCAAAGACCGTCGCAGGCCCCACGGATTTTGGGGGGGGCCAAAACGAAAATTCTGCGGAGAAGGGACTTAACAGTTTCCAAAAAAATGTTGTAGAGCAGGTCGAACTAATGCCTAAAATACTCGACGGTATGTGGCGGGCCTGCAAAAAGCAGAAAAACATTAGCAAGGACGTCCAGGACGGAATGTTGGCGTTGGGAAGGGTGCACGAGATAATTCGCAAGAACATGCGATTTATCCCCGAGCCCTTTATAATCCCAGAGCCAACAAACGCGAACTGTGTAACACCATCACACAAGCGTGCTGCGGCGGGTCAGAGCGGTGCATTTAATGATAAGAAGCGCCCAAGAAACGGGAATAGTCCGGATGCGAGTCCACATCCTGATGGCCAGTCTGAGAAGAGGAAGTGCGAGGAAGTACCTACGCAAACCCTTCCGTTGGAGCCAGGTAGTGGAGGAGCAGCCGAGAAAATAGTCAAAGAGACTCACGCTTCAGTGGTCTCAAAGGATGACAAAGTAGATGGCGACGGCTTTGCCGCTGTCATCGATAAAAAGGCAAAGGCCAAAAAGAAGGCCTTAAAAAAGAAACAAGAGAAGGAGCTCCAAAAGTATCCTTCAAAGCCGAGAAATACAGAGGCAGTAAGGATCTCAGCGAAAAACCCAAAGGCTATCGCTGAGATCGTGACTGAAATGAAACGCACTGTGAAGCCTGAAGAGTCAAATATAGAGGTTCTCAGGATCAGGAGGGCACTTAATAAAGATGTTCTCCTGGTCGTGAAAAAGGGAGGTGACACCTTAAAATTTGCGAGGGCTCTGGCCTCGGCCTCGCATGATAGGGCCGAGGTTACGGCTCTTGTAAACAAGAGGTGTCTGGAATTGAACGGCCTCGATGAAACTACGACCGAGGAGGATGTGGTTTCGGTTTTGAGGGAGAAATTGGGGAAGCCTGACACGGACATAGTGTGCAGACTTCTGCCACGTTTTAGTGGCACAAAAGTTGCGTTGGTCCGCCTGGCAGAGACTGATAGTCAGACTCTGCTGAAGATCGGCAAGGTAAGAATAGGATGGTTAAACGTCCGAGTCCGAGAGCATCTGGAAGTTGTGAGGTGCCTAAAGTGCCTTACATATGGACACGTGACCCGATCATGCAAAGGCCCCGACAGAACTAAAAACTGTCGGAGATGCGGCGGTGAGGGTCACATGGCAAAGAACTGTTCCGTCGAACAACCTAAGTGTTTAACATGCACAGATTTAGGAAAGACAGATATTGTCCATATATCCGGGAAAAGCTCTTGTCCGGTTTACAGGGAATTGCTGCAGAGGCATAAAAAGGCAAACCCTTAAAGTTTCTGCAGGTCAACCTGCACACCTGCAGGACGGCGCAGGCCCTCCTGATGCAGACGGTCAAGGAAAAAGGGATCGACATCCTGTTCTGCAGCGAGCAACACAGGAAAAACGATCTCGCTCCCTGGTACCAGGATAAATCAGGTAGGGCCGCTGTTCAAGTGTGCAATCCTGAGCTGCGGGTTGCAAGGTATCTGGAGACGAGCAGTGGATTCGTTTGGGTAGAGGCTGCGGGCATACGTATGTACAGCTGCTACTTCTCGCCAAACGATGCACTGACGGACTTCGAAGATGACATTCAGGAACTCGAGTCGAGCCTTAGAGAATCCAAGCTGGATGTACTCGTCACCGGGGATTTTAATGCTAAGTCGCCGGAGTGGGGCGAGTCAAGGCTCGATAAAAGAGGCAGAGTGATCGGAGAAATGGTCTCCAGGAGCAATTTAACGATTGTGAACCGGGGAAGGACATGGACGTTTAGGAGGGGTGCAATTGGATCGATCATTGATCTTACGATTGCATCATCTCCTCTATTCAGACGCATTAACGAATGGCGAGTCTCTGAGGAGTATACCGCAAGTGACCACCAGTACATCGAGTTTTCAGTCTCAGTGGGAGACACAGGAAATGGTGGAAGACAGGAAGCACCGTGTCGAAAACGCCTCTCCTGGAATGTGAAGAAAATCGATAAGGAGAAATTTGTCCGATCCCTGGAAGAATCCCGCCTCATTGAGGAATTGGGTTGGGTGCAGAGGCCAAATACCCTGGATGCAGAGGTACGAGCGGTGAGGAAAACCATCACCGCTGCCTGCGATGCATCTATGCCGCGTCGCAGGTGTACCGCTTCACAAAAAAGCTCGGTGCACTGGTGGTCGGATGCTCTGGCCTCCTTGCGGAAAGCGTGCTTCAAAGCTAGAAGGAATTATACCCGTTCTAAGGGAGATCCTTTGCTAAAGGAAGTATTTAAGGAGGCCAAGAAAAGCCTGAAAAAAGAGATTCAAGCGTCACAACGCCGTTGCTGGAAAGACCTAATTGATGATGTCGAGAAGGACCCATGGGGTCTGGCTTTTAAAATCGTTACTAAGAAATTAGGAACGAGGCAAAAGACCCCCGGCCTGGACAATCCCGATTGGGTCAGAAGGATTATAAAAGCTCTATTTCCTCCTGCAGAACCGTGGGTTAGGAAGGACTGGAGTACCTGCGAAGTCGGTGAGGAGGAACTCTTCACTCTTACAGAATTGAGAAATGCAGGTAGAAGATTGAAAACAGGCAAGGCGCCTGGAATCGATGGGATAAGTAACGAGATCCTAAAATTGGTTATCGACACTTCACCCCAGATTCTGCTCCGATGTTTTAATCTTTGCCTTGAGAAAGGAGAGTTCTTCCGCGACTGGAAGCGGCAGAGGCTAGTCCTCCTAAGAAAAGGCGAAAAACCTCTGGATAAAGTCTCGTCGTACAGGCCTATTTGCCTGTTAGATACGATGGGTAAACTTCTAGAGGATATGGTTCTGCAGAGAATGCAAACCCATTTGACCGGAGAGAATAGTCTATCCGATTACCAATTTGGTTTCCGCAAAGGCAGGTCCACGGTTGATGCCATTCAGGCAGTTGTGGACATAGCCAAAGCGGGAAAAAACAAATTGGGACCAAAGAAGAAGAAGGGCTTCTGCGCATTGGTGGCTATTGACATACGTAACGCGTTTAACTCCGCACGATGGAAAGATCTCATCCAGTCGATGATGGAGAAGAGAATACCGCCCTACTTGTTGCGGATAATGAATGATTATCTTAGCGACAGGTGGGTAATCTATGAGGGGGACAACTGGACTCTGAAGGAAGAGATGCAAAGTGGTGCCCCCCAAGGCTCGAGGGTGGGACCATTCGTGTGGAATGTATCCTATGATAACTTCCTGCGAATGGGTCTACCTGAAGGCGCGGTCATCATCGGCTTTGCGGACGATGCGTTGGTCGTGTGCTCAGCCGAAAGCGAGGAAGCCCTTGGGACATTGGTGAACGAATGTCTGCGGCGAGTTAAAAGCTGGTTGGATGCCAGAGGTCTTCAAATGGCCTTGGAAAAAACCGAAGCTCTGCTCGTCACAGACAGACGTGGTTATAGTTTCCCACGAATCGTGATAGATGAATTCGAGGTCAAGTGGAGTAAACATATTAAGTATTTAGGAGTGGAGCTCGATGGAAGGTTAAACTTCCATTACCATATAGCGACGGCCTTGAATAAGGCGATAAAGTGTGCGTCAGACTTGGCACGACTTATGCCAAACGTTCGCGGACCACGTGAAAGGAAAAGGAGACTGGTGGTTAGTGTTGCCCACGCTAAGCTGTTTTACGCAGCAGCAGCGTGGGCTCCCTCACTTAAAACAAGAAGCAAAACCATTTGCGATAATATGCTGTCTGCGCAGAGATGTGTTACTACCCGTATCGTTTCTGCGTATAAGACGGTCTCGACGAGCGCTGTGCAAGTCCTTGCAAGTGTCCCGCCGGCAGATCTTATGGCAAGGGAAAGGGAGGAAGTATTTCTTCTTTTTAAAAGAAGAAATAATCCCGAGTACCCAGAAGAGAAAAGACCTAGCAAGGACTACATCCGCAAATACGCGAGAAACAGACTTATCGAGACATGGCAGGACAGATGGGATAGGGAGGAAAAGGGTAGATGGACCTATCGTCTGATTCCAACACTCACCACCTGGATAAACCGAAAACATGGAGAAGTCTCCTATTATTTGACTCAGGCGCTCACAGGTCACGGGTGTTTTAACTCGTACCTGTGTCGCTTTAAATTACGCGAGGACGAGGTGTGTGCATATTGCCAGTTCCCTGAGGACAACGCGGAGCACACCCTCTTCTCATGCAAGAAATGGGACTTGGAGAGGCGGGCCATGTTCGAAGGTGTAAACAGTCAAGTTACACCGGAGAACATGGTATCGCTGATGACCCAGTCAGCAGATAATTGGCGGAAAGTCGAGAACTTCATAATCTCGGTTATGTCGAGGAAGGATCTCGACGGCCGCCAAAAAGCGTAATTTAAACAGCTTTTAATTTGTTTGTTTGTTTTTTATTAATTTATTTTGTGATTTATTTGTCCATATACATTTTTTAATTGTGTGTGTTTTTTTATTCATGTTTGTACAGTTTTGTTTTCAATATTTTATACGCGTTTATTTTTTTTTTTTTTTTTATATATCCGTTTATAATTTTATCTTTTGACTTTTTAAACTTCTTAAAAAATTTTGTTTTTTATTGTTGTTGTGCTGTTAATTCCGCTTTTATATTGAAATAGTTTTAAATTTTTTAACTATTGACGCAGGAGAACCGTAGACACAGAACAAAGTCGCAGCAGCGATAGAGTTGGAGCGCCTCCCTCGAAGGCTAAAGTCTTACGACAGTTCCGAGGGAGGGTAAAGGGCTCCAAAAGAAGGGTTACGGGTTTTAGTGGGTCGGGCTGGTAGTAGGTCGCCAGTTAATTAAATTTCTTATAACATTTCTTTATTTATCTTTTTTTTATATTCCCCTTTTTTTTTTCTTATTTTACCAACCCCACATAACCTTGGAGTGCGGAATCCAAGGTATCTGTAGGCAGATTTCCCAAAAGTCCCTAAGCAAAAAAAAAAAAAAAAAAAAAAATAATAATAATAATAATAATAATAATAATAATAATAATAATAATAATAATAAGAAAAATAGTAAAGCTCTTTTTTCTTTTCTTTGCTCGTCAGTGCTTACAAGTCGTTACACCATCGACAAAATCTCAGAGTCCTTAATTTTGCACTCAGCCAAGAAATCTTCATGCAGAGATAATTACACGGTACTCGCCGACAAGAAAAACAGCCGCGTATAGCCTTCAAGCGACGAGCATTAAACACTCGATATATACAATAATTTCATTGGGGGGAAAATTTCAGATCTAATCCCCTCCCGTCTCTTTTTTTTTATAAATCCAATAAGTTCTCTTTTCGTCCTACAATATTTTGCCTTTTTTCATTTTTTTTCTTGTAATTATTTTTTTGTGTTCTTTTAATTATTTTTGGTAATTTAATTATTATTTTTTCTGTAATTTATATGAGTTTTATAAATTCGATTTAAAAATTTCTGGAAGTAACAAGTGAAAGGATTTTAATGAAAATTATTGGGGTTTTTATTTTTCGGAATATAGTGGATTTAACTTCTCACTATCGATGCGGCAGAAACAATGAGACCACAAATCATTCCGTCAGGTACGTGACTGTGGTTGTATAGCTAATTACAAAATGGTTATCAATTCATTTATTTGAACTGAGAAAATGAAAATCGTATAGTTTTTTTCGTGTTTATTTTTATGCTGTTTATGAAATATTACAGATGGTAATCTTTTGATTAATTACGCTTTAAACCTTATCAAGTATATATATGGGAAATTCTTTTATGAAGCGTTTATGATAATAGTGTATGGTATATATTAGGGTATAAGTCCGGGGGAGATGACCATACGGGAGAGATGGCCAATTCAAATATTTTACAGAATTTGTAAAAAAATATCACTTATTATTGGTTATTTTTCAACCTTTTGTGACTAATAATAAATGTAAAAAATAATTTGTTGAAAAATAATGAAAATGTAAACGTAATCCTTCTACATTTTTCTTGCATCGGTCCAAAATAATTTGAGAATTTCAGATTTCTTATTGTTATATTTATATTTTTTAAGATAATTTAAAATTTTAAATTTCATTGGGTAGTACATAACCTACGCTTTGATATAAGGGTGATTCTCCGCGTAGCGCACAATTTTGATTTTACTATTTTTGAAAATTTTTTTTTCAAGTTAAGTAAAAGTCGATATAGAATTTTAAAGTTCAATATTCAAGAACGAAATATTCGTGGTGGGCCAGACAAAATAATTATAATTTTCTTTTTTACAATAAACACCCATGTAAAATTGATTACACCATGACGCGCTCTGATTCTACCATGACGCACAAGAAAAACTAATTTTTTAAGCAAATTATTATCGATTTTAAAAATTCTTTTTTTCCACGTATTTTGTTTTCACTTACTTTATACTACTAAACTTGTTTTGAGGTAAAATATAAATAATTATTTATTTTATTGCAAATATATTATGATTCGACCATGACGATTCTGTGATTCCCTATGCAACTTTCATGCTTGTAACACGTATAAAACAGAAAAATAAATTTTTTTATTAATTTCTTTTTTAGTAATTTACTTAGGAGAGTTTATTAATGCTTTTTATTAATGTTAAGTAATTTTTCGATTTGATTTTTTATGTAAATTAGGCAATTTTACAAAGTGATGATACCATGACGCGAAAACAGGGGACAAGAAATATCTACAAGAATATTAAAACATAAAACATTTTTTTTCCATAAGTGTTTTGTTTTTTTCAATTCTACTAATTTAGACAATAAGAAAATGTCAATATTCATTATATTTATTATTATATTTTACTAAAAAAATAACATTTTATTTATGAAATGGTAGTGGGGACTGATTACACCATGACGTTTTGGCACCTTAAAACAGATTTTTAAGTAAAATTATAAACTTTTAGAAGAAAACGACTGTATACTTTTATTTGTTATCATGGAAATAAGTTATCCACGTTGAATTTATTAGAATATATGAAACTGATTTCTTAAAAAACATGAGGGACATTAATTTGTGCGCTACGCGGAGAATCACCCATAAACAAAATAATTCACAACAAAACAAAAAAACACTTTTAACCGTTTTTTAAAGTTTTAAATTTTTGTTGTTTTTTTTGCATTAACAAAATATTACAAAATTTTAAAATAAAATTAATTACTCAAAAACCGTTTACAATAAATTAATGAAACTTACACTGATTACACAAAATTGTTCACTCTTTGAAAAGAAAATATTTGCAAGATTGTAAATTTAAAAATTCCATATTTTTAATAAGAATTTTATGAACAATTTAAATTATTTATGTGTTCTACCCCTCCAATTGCAATGAAACTCATAGAAGCCTGTGCAGAAAATACCCCACTTTGCCCTATTTAAAACATGGTTCTGGTCGGGGCCTCGACAGTTTTCCCTATTAAATTTTTTTTTTTAATCCCGTGTGGAAATAGACCGAGTTAGCCATGACAAAAATAGGTTTCTGGTCAGGGGCTAGCTTGTAGTTGGGCTCCCCTGACATAGCATGGCTAGCGCCCAGATTCAATTTCCACACGAGAAAGTTTTTAGAATTCCTTTTTGTTGTAGAAGCTATTAACAATGAAAGGCAATCATTATTTTAGTTATTTAATAATTTTTTTATTTTAGGGGTTTGACTAGAATTTCTAGCCAGAACCCCAGGTAGGGTGTTCATTAGATTTTAGATAGGGTACTGATCAGGGCCTCTACAGTTTTCCTTGTTTAAATAAAGTGTAAAAAAAAATAAATCTCTAAAATTACTTTTAATAAAAAATAATGAACAATTGAAGAATACAATTGAGGCTCCGGATCTTAAAAGGGCACACGCGCGAACACACGGAAAATAATTTGGCCCCTGGAGATAAAATTTTGAAGTTGTTCAAAATGAATTTTAAATTATTGTTTCTTGTACAGAATTTCAAGGCGAAACTTTTTTTTTAATAAAAATTTTTTATATAATTTCTCGTTTTCACGTAAATTGAAAAAAAACGTGATTTTTTAAGTTAAGAAATTTTAAATAATTTTTGACTTCAACTCGTGACTTCTTCGTTAAATATTAATATTTTTCCACGAAATTTACACACAATATTCTTTAAACTATTCCAAGAGTGAAACAATATTTGGAAATTTAAAAAAAATTGTATGTCAAAGTTAAATAATTATTTAAATAATTTTGTCGGAAAAATGATTCTCCTATTTTCAATTGAAAAAGTTGAGTGACGAATTTTCGTTTTCGGAAAACTTTCAGCGACAAAAATGTTCATTAATATGTTAGGAAGTTTTTTGGAAAATATCTCGCCATTTGATAATAAATTAAAGTTAATAGAGCAATTTTAACATTGTCGCGCTCTGCTGTAAACGTAAACAATGTCTAACTATATGCATTGGTCTTGTAATGGCGGCCATGCTACACGTGCGCCGCCACGCCGCAATTTTACAGCAGAGCGCGACGATGTTAAAATTGCTCTATTGTCTTTAATTTATTATCAAATGGCGAGATATTTTCCAAAAAACTTCCTAACATATTAATGAACATTTTTGTCGCTGAAAGTTTTCCGGAAACGAAAATTCGTCACTCAACTTTTTCAATTGAAAATAGGAGAATCATTTTTCCGACAAAATTATTTAAATAATTATTTACCTTGACATACAATTTTTTTTAAAATTTCCAAATATTGTTTCACTCTTGGAATAGTTTGAAGAATATTCTGTGTAAATTTCGTGGAAAAATATTAATATTTAACGAAGTAGTCACGAGTTGAAGTCAAAAATTCATTAAAATTTCTTAACTCAAAACATCACGTTTTTTTCAATTTACGTGAAAACGAGAAATTATATAAAAAATTTCTATTAGAAAAAAAGTTTCGCCTTGAAATTCTGTACAAGAAACAATAATTTAAAATTCATTTTGAACAACTTCAAAATTTTATCTCCAGGGGCCAACTTATTTGACGTGTGCTCGCGCGTGTGCCCTTTTAAGATCCGGAGCCTCAATTAAAGGGAGTAATAATTATACTATCGTTTTAATAATTTTTTTATTTTGTCGGTTTGACCAGAATTTCTGGCCAAAACCCCAAGTGAGGTGTTCACTAGATATTAAATAGGGGTCTGATCAGGGCCTCGACAGTTTTCCTCGTTTGAATAAAGTGTAAATAAATTAAGTTTTTTAAATTAGTTCCTATAATAAAATTATAAACAATTGAAGAAATTAATTAAACGGAGTAATTATACTACATTTTTAAGAATTTTTTTATCTTATGGGTTTGGCCAGAAATTCTGGCCAAACCCTAAGTGGGGTGTTCACTAGATATGAAATAGGGCTCTGATCAGGGCCTCGACAGTTTTCCTCGTTTTAAAAGCATGTAAATAAATTTAATTTTTTAAAATTAACTTTTTTAAAACAGTTATTTAAGTTAAAAAGGCGTGTTCTTTTAAAACACTTTATAAAATAATTATGGTAATATATTTAAAAAACGAAAATACATATAATTTTTTTTCTTTAAGTACAATATTAAAAGTTTATTTATTAATAATAACAACTAAATTATAAATAACAAATAATAATAGTTATTAAATAATTAATTGTTATACATTTATTTAAAAATAAAAATTATGAATTTAAAAAATAATATATATAATGAATATGTTCATTATGTTTCTAATATAATAATATTTTTAATTACAGTAATTTTATTGTAATTTCTTTTGAATAAAATTAACCTAACAAAATAGGGCAATTTTAAGAAAAACTGACGAGGCCCTGATCAGTTTTTCCCTAAGTAGGGCATTGGTCGGGAACAGCGTCACACACTAGTCGGGCACTGGTCAGTTTCTCTACCCAGAGCCACACCAGAGATCGGGAAAACTGTCCAGTACCCTATCAGGCCCACATTTTAATTTCTGCACGGGAGGTGTACTCAATAGTCTATTCTTGAAGCCCCCAAATAGTATATTAAGCAACAAGGCAGCCATTTGTTTAGGGTGATTTTTGTAACACGAGTGGAGGTCGAGGGCGCCCTCGACCTCCACTCGTGTCACAAAATTCACCGTAAACAAATGGCTGCCTTTATTCCCGTGTTACTTACGATATTTTTTATTCCTAATGCACAAAAGTAGCGATTTCAGATAGCAGACGACAGGGAATAAAAGTCAGTCACTTGTTCGACTTATATGAAAATGGCGGCCGTTTTCTCCCATGGGCAAAAATAACGCATGGAATCAGCGGTTATGTTTGCACATGGGAGAAAATAGACGCCATTTTCATATGGTCGAACAAATGAGTGACTTTACTCCCTGTCGTCAGCTATCTAAAAGCGCCATTTTTGAGCATGTGGGATAAAAAAAAATTTTTTATTTTCATTTTGGAATGTACAAAACGAATTTTTTATTAAAAACGCGCGCCAACTCCACAGTGGAAAAAGTTGATTGTCGTGGAAAATTCAGTCTACAGGTTACGAATATTATTTGTTTTTAATACATTTTTTTTAAAATGAAAGTTTATAAAAATTTTTTATATTACAGTATATATATCAACAAAAGAGAAAAAAATTTACAAAATATTAGTTAACAAATGCGTATAGCATTCATAATTTTTTAAATTAAGATATCTGATTTGATCTGATCGGTGCGCAATTTTATAAATTTCCATTAAAAAAAAATATTTAAAAAACAAATAATATTTGTAACCTCTAGACTGAATTTTCCACGACTTTTAACGACTTTTTTTTTTTTGTAACTTTTTCCTACTGTGGAGTTGCCGCGCGTTTTTAATAAAAAAATTCGTTTTGTACATTCCAAATTGAAAATACCAAAAATTTTTTTGGGGGCTTCAAGAAGAGACTACTGAGTACACTTCCTATGAATTTCATTGCAATTGGAGGGGTAGAACACATAAATAATTAAAATTGTTATTAAAAATATAGAATATTTAAATTTACAATTTTGCAAATATTTTCTTTTAAAATTGTGAACAATTTTGTGTAATCAGTGTAAGTTTCATTAATTTATTGTAAACGGCTTTTGACTTATTAATTTTTTAAAAAAATTTTGTAATATTTTATCAATGCAAAAAAGTAACAAAAATTAAAAATTTAAAAAAAACGGTTAAAAGTGTTTTTAAATTTTAAGATTGTTTCTATGAAAATATTTTATTTTTCGTAATTTTAAAGTTAAGTGTTCAATGTTTAATAATCAATAAAAGTTAAGACAAAAAACGCTTTTTTATAATTTTTAGAATCCTTTAAAAAAATTATGGCCATCTCCCCCGGACGTAGCCTAAATATTATGATTGAAGGTAGTTATTGTGGAATTTGTAGAAAAATGTAATTATTAACGCCAGATATAAAGTAAAAATTTCAATGTTTGTCGGTAATTTTTAACATTATCTGTACACGGAAAAAATAAGTTCAGCAGATTTTACAAAACTAATTTCGCACTAGCGGATATTTAAGATTCCTTGACGAAGTTTTTCAAAAACCCAGAAACTTTCACTACTTTTAGCAGAACAATTGTCGAGAAACTGCAACCAGTGTTGTAATTTATAAAACAAGCTTGAATGTAGAAATGTTTCGTATTTTCTGGTGAACATTTTATCAGAAAATGGTAAAAATGTTTCGTGCAATCTAAAAACGCGTGGTTTGAGTTTCCACTTCGCTGTCTATCGTGAATTCTCGAACACAAAGTTTCGTAAAATTCTATACGGGGTGTACCAAAAGTCGCGTTATAAATAGATATGTTGAAGCTTGTCTCGTCGCGTCGGTATTAACTTGTCTGCTGTATATAGAGATAATATGTGGAAGGAAAAAGAGAACTGCTTTACCTGCCGGTAACATTTGGATAATTGTTTTCTTTTACGTATTTCACATTTCATTGTTCCAAATTCGTAACATTTTTTATGTGCTTTTGTAATCCAAACTTTTAATTATTATTAATTTCTTTTAATTTACATTCCAATAAATTTTATAGTTTATCATAATATTTACCGATGACAATATATATATTAATTTCTCAAGTTTTAACTGTTATTACTTCAAATTTTAGACAATTTAATATAAACATTTTTTGAGTTTGAATTTAATTTTGAAAATTTTTTGTCAATTTATTTATAATTTAAAATTAAGAATAAAATTATTTTCTAAAAATTGAAAAATTTTATAGAGATTTTATAACTAATTATAATAAAAAAATGTTATTTTAAAAACCATAAAATATTTTGTATACACGGAAAAAAAAAGTTGAAGAATCTCTCGTCAACTAGTATATCACTTTTGGATGGGACACAAAATTCTTGAAAATCAACAAACACAGTTCGTCAAAATTTCATCAACTCCTTCACTAGATACATAGTACTGTTTCCGAACTTTTCACCAAAGTTAACGAAAAATTCGTGAACTTTTAAAAAATGCTAAAAACAAGAAAAAATAATTTCCAGACACTACTTTTTTATAGTATTTCACTTAATTTGATAACTTGACGCCTATACGCACCCAACTACACAGAATACACAATTTTATCGCTATTAAAATTCGTAATTCGCTTCACGGGATTCGAACCTAGCACCTATACCCTATAACATAATATTCCTAACAACTAACCGCCACGGCTAAATCTAGATACACTGTCCTTCGACAAACGAAACGATTAGCTTTGTCTGCTGGAAAACTCAGGGCCGTGGAAAGTAGAAAAAGTCCCTGATCGTAACTTTTAATTCATTTTATGAATTATTTGTTTCACAAAGGAAATTAGCAAACAAAAATATTCACTAAGTAATAAAAAATACTGATTCTAAATAATAACTTTCATCAAAGAATTTTCCCGAATGTAAACACCGATGACACCGACTGAATGATGAATGCTTGATCAGCCATATTTGATGCGCATTACGAACTGCGCATACTACTGACACTCGCGAGTTCACGATTTTTTCGTCAACTTGTACCTCTACTTTTGACGAACTACTCATCCTTAACACAGTTCATCAAAAATTCATTAACTTTTGTTTCAGTTTTTCGTTGACGTTCGCCATTTCTAATCAAAAGTGAATGAAAATTTTGAAATTTTGTGTCCCATCCAAAAGTGATATACTAGTTGACGAGAGATTCTTCAACTTTTTTTTTCCGTGTAACTTTTAAAAAAATGATTTTTTTTAAAATTAATATTCAGTATATAGACATTTCTCACAAGTGCAGTTTTAATCTCCTCAGTTAGTATATAAAGAAACTCAATTCTTTCATCTACAAGTGCGAGTTATATTGTATGTGCGTTGCGTGAGAATTCGTTTATATGTATGCGTATTTCCGTTAAGTTAGTGTCAGAATAAAATAAGCCAATCCAAGCGAACCATTGCGTTGTAGAGTGCAGTCACATGTGTCGAACCAATCATCTATCTCCTATAGAAGACGAGAAAAAATGGTCTTGAGAGCTCATTGGTACAATAAGAAATTCTTTTTTCTGCTTTATTCGTTTTTTTCTTTGTGAATAGTTTTTTCCGTGGCGCATGCGCTTCAGGCTAAACATTTTACAAAACTCTTGAATTAGAACGTCCAACCGATCATTTGTGAATTCCATAGAATTTTTTTTGAGTTTTCGAGAAACGCAGTCATCATATATTACTATTGATTCTGTTTTATCTTATACTAAACTCCTCTCCGTATCCGCTATTCCAAAATTAGTTTCGTAAAATGTACTAAATTAATTTTTTCCGTGTAAGTTGATAGTTTTCCTCTGTTTAAATCTAAGATGATCCATTCCATTCACACTGAGAAAACATTATATGTACTTAATTCAAATAGGAAAAGAATTTTAAGTGATTTTGTTTAATTGAAATTAGTTTGTATAAGCTTAATCCCAATATATAGAAAATATCTACTGCTTTGATTCAAAAATATTATTTGTTTGAATAATTAGGTTTAATTCAAACATATTTTCTGTTTTGATTTCAACAAAAATTATGGATAAAAATTTTATGTTTGAATCAAACTTAAAAGTTGATTATAAATAATTTAAAATCAACCATAACTTATGTTTGAATTATATATATTATTTCTTTAAATGAACCAAAAAGTATGTTTGAATTAAACTTAAATATATGTTTGACTGTATATAGCAAAGATATTTTAAGTTTGATTTAAACAAAATATAGGTTTGAATCAAATAAATCGTTTTCTCAGTTCAATAACAGTTTGGCTATATCATAGAAAATTACTATGTTGGTAATCTTCAACATGATCCATCTTGATAATTATTTTCTATTCTAATCTAAAATAGACCACATTATTCAATACCAGTTATAAAAAAGATTATAATTTATCCCATAAGTAAATTGTTTTGTTTTCGATTTTTAAGAAATATGCTTTCTCGGAAATTGGTATAAGCTTCGCAACTAAAGATTATAAAAAGGTTACAGTTAAGTTAATTTCAACTGTTAGGAATCTTCTGGTGCTGTGTGAGTAAATTAATCTAGATCATTAGGCTCAACTATAAACTGTTAAGGGGCCATTCAAAAGATACGTATAACGCTTTTCTCGGAAAATTAAACCCCCTTTCCCCCTAATGTAACGCACTGTTGCATACATTAGCGCCATTTTTTCTGATGACAGTAACACATAGCTGACCCCCCCTCCCCCTGTAAGCGTTACGTATTTATTGAACGGCCCCTAAAACTGAAGTACATTGATCCTAAATATTAATTTTTCGGCATTACAGAATCAAAATTTTCTCAATTTTTTTGAACTATTATAATAGTTCAAAAAAATTGGTAAAATTTTGATTCTGTTTGGACTTTTAATATATAAGTAAAAACTTATTAGGGTTTGCAGAAAATTTTCGCTAAACCATTAATGATGAAACCTACAGGGACTTATTAAAACGATGCTGATATTCTTTTTCTTGAAACTCTAAAAATATTTATATAATAAATAATATAAATAACTCAATAAGAATTAAAAAGAGAGTATATAAAATAAGAGATATTATTACATCATTACAGGTCAGTGCAAGTAAAACCGAGCTATGATTTATTAATAATGACAGCGACAGGAAAGCTATGAGATATAAAAGCTGGAATGATTATCATCTGATCCTACTCAACAGTTCCGATTGTTATGCCCGAGTCGAAATTTAAGCCCTACTTTCACCCTGAATTTTCAGGGTCTATTGAGTGTTAGGAGTAGTAAAGTAGGGTCTAATTCTAATACAATTAGACCCTACTTTGACTCCCAAAACAGGCGGAAATTTGCCAATCTTCCATTTGGAGAAGCAAAGGAGGGTCTACTTCTAAGAAACCTATACCGCACTTTTAAACCTCGTAGACCCTACTTTCATACTCCTAGACCCTACAATTAGAAAAAGAAAAATTTTAAGATTTGCTCAGATTCAAATGAAGCACTTGGGATGAGTAAAAGTGGAATTTTATGTGTTTTATAGCGTCTATATACACGAAGTGTATATAGACGCTATAAAATACATCAGTATTTATGAATTTGGAGTACTTTTTGCATTTGCAGTGTTTCAAGTAATGCATTAAAAAATAATTAAAATTTTTTTTTAGAATGTAGGGTCTACGAGGTTTAAAAGTACGGTATAGGTTTCTTAGAAGTAGACCCTCCTTTGCTTCTCCAAATGGAAGATTGGCAAATTTCCGCCTGTTTTGGGAGTCAAAGTAGGGTCTAATTGTATTAGAATTAGACCCTACTTTACTACTCCTAACACTCAACAGCCCCTGAAAATTCAGGGTGAAAGTAGGGCTTAAATTTCGACTCGGGTGGATTCTGATTCGTTTGAGTACATTACTATACTCTAGAGGTAATATACAGAGCGAGAGAGGCAGAGACCACCTTAGCATTTATGCTGTATGTTAATAACAAGTCTTAGTCCAATATACTCTAAATGTCTAGTACGCTTCTTAAGCTTACTTATAGTTTCTCAGAAAAATATTACCATGAAAAAAATTCTTTAAACCACATTAGCATGATTGATGTTCTTTCTGTAATACACCAAATGTTATTTTTTTCAATCTGCTTAAACATAGTGTCTTTATAAGCATATAAAATCGAACGCATTCTTCACGACGGTTTCACGTATAAGAATTTTCTCATTTATATTCTCCAAAAAAAATTATTGATCAATATGTACTAATATGATGTTTACACGGAGAGAAATCTGTTGCTATTATTGCTTGCAGAATCTTTACAAATTTTATTAGTCACTGCTGAATAGAATTTTAGCTTGAGGTTATAATAATTTATATACGAAATCATCTATTTAATGTAATGGAGAGTTCGATGCAATAAAAACAAAAAGCAGCTGCTAATTTTGCACGAAATCTTTATTATAAATATAAAGAGAACGTGCTATAAAAGTATTAGATTCTTCTTATAAGAATCGCTCGAACTCCGACTGATTTTCAGGCGGACTTTATACAACACAATCTTACTTGCGTGTACGCACATATAACTCACACACACATATATTTCTCTGGATGGTTTTGAGGAACGGAACGCGTACAACTCGGTGACGTTTGCAATAACATAACCTAACAATTTTCACATGTTGCTTATACATTCAAACACGAATAAAAATGCAATAATTTTTAACTAATATACTTACTATTAAATAAATATTATCTTTTAATAACAGCAACAAGTAGTAAATACTACATATAATATATAATGTTTTACAGGACAGAGAAATATCAAATATAGAGAGAGAGAGAGAGAGAAATATATGTGTGTGTGAGTTATATGTGCGTATACACAGGTAAGATTGTGTTGTATAAAGTCCGCCTGAAAATCAGTCGGAGTTCGAGCGATTCTTATAAGAAGAATCTAATACTTTTATAGCACGTTCTCTTTGTATTTATAATAAATATTTCGTGCAAAATTAGCTACTGTCTCTTATGCTTATTGCATTGAAAGTATTTTTACAATAAGTATATGAATCCATGCTAAAAATATAAGAGAAACGTTAAGCAATTTAAGTAATGTGGTCTTTCGAGTAATATTAGCAGCAGATTTCTCTCCGTGTAGATTACGAGTTAAAAATTTTACCAGCACTTGAAAATTGTTTAGAAGTGTAACAAAGGTTTTATTTCTTTGCTGGTAGTGATCAAGTTTTTTTTATTTTCTTCACACTCCAAGGTTTCTCTGTTGTTCTCAACTGCAATAATTCGCATTTCTAAGAGGCGTTGATATGTGTCAAATCGAATCCAAAGTCCGTGATCAATTGTAGCATTATTGCCAATTGAGATCAAGAATAGATCAGAAGAAGTTCTTTGTTAGAAAAAATATTCAAGAAAAACACCGACGAGAATGAAATGTTTCTTTCTTTATGTACTTATCCTTTTTAATTAAAGAAGATTGAAAATTTTAAAGCGTAATTCTAAAAGATCTGAAAGGATCTAAAAGCGATATATACATATATATAATTATATAAAAAGGTACAAAGATTTAAAATGATTAAAAATTTTTGTTGTCTCGACTTATTTTTTGGATAAGGAAAAAGATTAAAAAATATTGCTGGAAATTGAGAAAGTCAAGAAAGCGCAAGAAAGTACAAAATCGAATTTGGTACTTTGAATTGACTAAAACGACTTTTTTTGTATCTTAAAGTCGATCCGATGAGACCTGTATTTTTTATTGAAAGAGGAAACAGTTTGAAAAATGAGAAACGTCAAAAGTAGACACGATTTTATTATTAGTAATGATAACTGTCTTCCTGAAGAGAACTACCAGTTATCGCCAATCGTTATACATTACACTCGCGTGCTCACCTCCTTGGAACCGAAGTCGGCAATTTGTTCGGATTGCATTGTGAAGATCTTTCCAATAGCTTCTACTCTTTCCTGTTTCGGACACTATCAATGAACTCTATCTCTTCCACAAGCTTTATATCTCTTTCTCTTTCTCTCAACCCTCTTGATGTCTTTTTCTTTTCTCCTTTTTGCCTTGCGACAATACGACTCATTTTCTACTTTGTACAATATGTTATGTACTGGTGCTTTTGGTAATTTAATAATTTATATCGATATTTCTTTATTAGAATTTGCAATTTTTAATCGTGAGCAGTTGATTTGTAGGCAATTTGATCCCTCATTGACTGGAAATGTAAAAATGTTTTTAAAAATAGAACAATTTAATATTTTATCCAGAATTATTTATATGATATAAAAAGGTTGAAAATAAATACGCCAATTTAAAAATTAACTATATAGAATCGGTACAGAATCAAAAGGTCAAAGTATAATTGTTAACTTAATAAATTTAATACTGGCGACATTTCACAAGACTGACGTAATTGATTTCTTTTTTTTGCGATTTATATAAAAGTTGCTTTTCGCTTTAAATGCGTATGTGTAATTTGAGAGAGAAAAATTTTAGTTCGCGCGTCATTAGCTGAGATTAATTATCATTAATTTATCCCTTTTTTTATCGATTTGCAAAGTTTATTGATTGCTGCAAGTTTATTTATGGAAGGAATTGTTAAAATCTTGACTATCTTAATAGTCATGTTGGTATAGATGCCAGCGCTTGATCTATATTTATGTATGTATAGTGTAGATGTAATTTATGTAGCGCGCAACAAAAATTTTTTTTGTGAACCTCGTTATGGCGATAGATTTTTTTTCATGGAAAAATAAGACTACTTAGTTTGACGTTCCGATTATCAATTAAAATCAATATGTGACGCTCCACGAGAAAAGGGACCTTATGACAAGAGTAAATAAGGTCCCTTTTCTCGTGGAGCGTCACATATAGTCTTTCGATTGGCGTCGATTTTCTATCTCGCGGTTGCTCTTGCAAAATCTTGCAAGCGTTTATTAATATTACGGTCAGTCGATCGATTTATCAGAGAAGAAGGGGAACTGTAATCAAATGTATATCTATTTCGATATTAGTAAACTTCTAGATATTTTCTTGTTTTTCAGATAATTCTGAAAAGTTTACAATTAAAAATTGTTCTTTTTGTGTAAAAGATGTATTTTAATTACTTGCGCTAATTTACAAAGTGCAACTTTCAGGTTGAACTTTCAAGTGAATTTTAGATGTAATTTCGTAAGTGCATACACTGCGGTCAAAAAGTTTCAGTACATTTGTACTGATTACTTTTAAATGCTCGCCTTACTTCAAATTCAAATATTTCTGTAAAAATAGATGTTAGAGCTATCAAACTAGGATCATTTTAAAGTTCAATAAATTTAGAGTCAAATAGCCTAAGATATAACCAATTTAATAGTGTAAATGTTGAAAATATAATTCTTTAAAGTTAGAGATTTTTCGTGAAAAATTAGATTTTGAAATCTAGAATTCAAGCGCACGCCAATTAAAGAAAATTTTTTTTAAGATTTGATAGTTGCACAATACGAAGTACAAATTCCATTCTTTAATTCTAAACACAAATAATTCACATATATTAAGTATTTTCTTCAAATTCTATAAAAATAACTTCCCTTGCTCTCGAAATTTTTCAAAGAATATTAATTGCAAATTTGTACTTTTTATTGTGCAACTATCAAAACTTAAAAAAAATTTTTCTTCAATTGGCGTACGCTTGAATTCCAGATTTCAAAATCGCAATTTTCACAAAAAAATCTCTAACATTAAAGAATTATATTTTTAATATTTACACTATTAAATTGGTTATATCTTAGCCTATTTTACTCTAAATTTATTGAACTTTAAAATGATCCAACTTTGATAGCTCTTACATCCATTTTTACAGAAATATTTGAATTTTAAGTGAAGCGAGCACTTAACAGTAATCAGTACAAATGTACTGAAACTTTTTGACCCCAGTGTAAACAGTTTGTAGCAGTACGGATGCAAAGCAAAGACAATCATAAGATGGCGCAATTGGTTGGCCGAGAGTAAATATAATAGTGTTCACTGAGAAACCTGTAGTATTTGACTAAACATCTGGAGGGACAAATCGTTCATATTTGAGAGTTAGCTATTGGATAACAATCTAAATGTTCAAATACACCATTGACAGATATTCGTGCCATTTCTCTTGGAGGGAAAATGAGTTTATAACAGAGGGACAAATTAACCATCTTGAGAAATCCCTTCCTTATCCGGCGCGAAATGAATAAATATGGCAACCTAACCCCTAAATTAAATACATAAACTGTCAGAAAAATAATTTCGCGCGCATCAGATCGTACACATTTTCTGCGCAACTTTTAACCCTCAGATATAATGGGAGAGAATATACAAGTAGATTTCCATTATCAATTCAAAATTTATTTTAGAAGGACTATTTAACTCTCTTCATAAGCAAAGGAAACATACACTTTTTGAACCTCTGAATTTGACTCTCCAGTTTTCTCAGTGTTGAGAGAGCCGCACGCGGGTAAACGATAAAAGCCTCAGGATCGTTTCACGGCTTTCAAAAGCCAAGAACCGCTATATACACGATTCTCAAGGTACTCGCACACCTCGGCTGTCTGTCTGCCTGCGCAGGCAGAAGATCGTTCACACCTCACTTTTCCCGTTAAAAAATGAGGGAAGATTTGAATTTTAATAGATATTCAAATCTTCCCTCATTTTTCAACGGGAAAAGTGAGGTGTGAACGATCTTCTGCCTGCGCAGGCAGACAGACAGCCGAGGTGTGCGAGTACCTTTACAGTTGCTAAATCAGCCTTGTGCATATTTTCTCAAGATGGCTCCTTCCGGGCATAAAAGATTCCGCGGCGATGAAATTGTCTGTTTGTATACGCAAAGATGCACAGCGCTCTCTGAAATCCTGTGCGATAATTTAATATCAACTACTACCATTCGCAGGTGTTTTCCCTCGCATCAAAATTTTTCCACTGTAATCTCCAACGAGAAAATTATTCTCACCCCCCAAAAAATATATAGCGAAAGTGACTATCAAACCATAGTGAATGGTTTACTTTAATAAATAGTGAACAGCAAGGTGAATAGTTCGAAAGGAATAGTATTTTAATATTATTAACAATTTTGTAAAATTATAATCAAGGTTAGATTTTTTTTCTCTTTCAATGCAAAAGTTTCGTAAGTTGTTACACTATTTGACAAGTAGAAACATACTGATATTAAGTTGTCTTATCTCGACGAAAACGACAGAGAAATCAATGCAATCTTCAAACAATTACGTGTCGTTGTTGACTGAGGCGTTGTTTGTAAAACGTAACTTGCAGCTGATTATGCTCATTAAATATAAGGAGCACGTAATATATTATTATCTCCTTGAAGCATTGGCGACATTGGATCTAAAGTGGATACATATTGCAATATACCCACTACTATGTGATAGTATTTATAGAAGCAGTGCGTGAGAAATGGAGGAGAAGCGTAAAAAAAACAAGATTGATTTTATATAATACTGCGATTTGCTCATTATGCAAACACTGAAAACAGGCACGTAATCTTTATTTAACGAGTAGCATTATGGTTCTAATCAGTTATTCACTCTCTAAATCGGAATATGTGGAATTTCACTTATTTTAAGTGAATATTCACTTATTCCATGTTTCAAAACTCTTCCACGTAGAATAAGTGAATATTCACACATGAAATAAGTGAATTATATTCACTTATGAAATAAGTGAATTATATTCACTTATGAATAAGTGAATTACATTCACTTATGAATAAGTGAATTACATTCACTTATGAATAAGTGAATATTCAATTATGAGATAAGTGAATACTCAGACATTAAGAAGTGAATGTAAATAAATAATCAGTATCAATATTATATAAAAAAATATTTATTTACTATCAACTATTTAACACTCTCTTCTCTTCTTATTATCAGTCTGAAACTTATAAACATATCAATTTTTCAACTTTTTTAAGCTAAATTCCCAAACGGTCACCCATCTTAATATTAACCGCAAGCAATGTCGCTTAACTTTGATGATTAACGAGAAACACTACAATGCCACTTAATAAGTTGCCTTATACTCATAGAAAATTATTGGGTGATACTTATAAAGGGTTAGTTTATTGTGTTCTACTTTAACGTTTTGTTTAAGATTTCTCTTATTATATATGTATATAAATACTTAGTAAATAAAAAGTTAGTTATTAGATTACTGTTAATATAATATTTAACTGAATATTTTTTAAAAATTTTAAATGACAATTTTTATAATTAAATAAAATAAAAAATTTCTAATATATTAACTGAAATGATAAAAACATTGTTTTTAAACATTTAAAAGTAGGTATAAATAATAAATTGTAATTTAATGCGCAGATGAATTTCTTTTTAACTAAATATTTCACTTATACATAAGTGCGGATTTCACTTATTGATAAGTGAAAACAAGTTTACACATAAAAAAGTGAATATTTCACTTATGTATAAGTAGATTCTACTTATTAATAAGTGAGAAAAAGGTTCACACATAAAAAAAGTGAAAATTTCACTTATTCAGATTTAGAGAGTGCACACATTTCGCTTTTTATTTCCATGAAATAAGCAGTACGGAAAATAGCATACCGTCAACTGGGGCTATTTTGTGCATCCGGGGGCTATTTTGTGCACTCGAGTTTTTTAATGAAAAAAATTATTAAAATGAATTATTTTAATCTGCTATTTTGTAAAATGAAAGTTTGATTACATGACAATAGAGAGCACTAAATGTTATTATTTAATTCTTTGGCAATTAAGAAAAAAAAATTCCTAAAAACGGAAAATTTGTTTAAAAAATTTTGAAAGTTCGGAAAAATTATACCAGATCTTCTAGAGTTTTAATGTGTCTCATAAACTGTGTTAGATATTTGTTTTCAATTGTGTTGTGATGATACATACGTAATGCGCTAACTTTTTATTCACTATTTTAAGAGAAAAGTGGAAAAAACTGAAAAACCAGGATTCCATGGGGCTATTTTGTGCACTTAAAAAAATCAAATATTTTTCATAAATATTTTATTTAGTAAGTAAAGAAGATTCTGTTTATCATTTTTATACATTTTTGTCTTACTTTTCTGTCAAAAAACTGTAAATACGTTAATTAAAATCATTAAAACGATTAAAAGCTCTACCGGTGCACAACGTAACCTCAAAAAATGAACTTTAATTAATATTTATAAGTTTTTCAAATTAGTTTTAAAACTATATTCTCGTTTCTCTTAAAATAACTTGAAAGTCATATTAGATATTAAATTGTTATCTATTTAACCTTAAAAATATTTATTTCAAGTTTTTTAAAAATATCATTCAAAACCATTAAAAAAGCTCCTATTGAAATGATGTTTTAATTATTTATAAGTGTTTAAACGATCATTTTATAATTATATTAGTATATTATTATAAAATATATATTAAAAAAGAAAAAAATTTTATTTACTATCTGCGTAATATACAATTTAAAGAAAGATTGTTAATTTTTAGTAAATCCAGATTTTAGCAAAATTTTAGTGCTTTATTTTACATTTTTTGTATAATATATCTACAAAAAAAATTTTACTAGGTCATTCTTTTTTTAATTTACTCTCAAATATATACACAAAAGATTTCATGAAGCAGAAACGATTAAAAAAATTGTTTACGCAACATTATAGAAAAACAAAGTTCGATGCACAAAATAGCCCCATCCCGGGAGTTATTGTGTTCACGACTTTCAATGACTATAACTAAGACAAAAAAATTTTTTTCTTTGCAAAATTTATAGGAAACCTTCAGAAGGATGTCCACAACATATATCAAAAGTTGATTTTCTTTATTCTTTTAATTCTGAATTTAAATAAATCTTTGAATAAAAAAAAGCTATTTGGTGCACAAAATAGCCCCGGTTGACGGTATGCTTTTCTTCTTGCTGTGCTTTTGACAGAAATAAAAAATTACTATGTTGTGTACTGCTTGAAGAGAAATTCAACAGCTGAAACAGAATTTACAACCGGGGCATTCCATTTCAAATCGTTCCATCGACAAAAAACAATCGCAAGGAGAGCGATTTTCTAATAAATATAATTATTTAAAAATTTAATTATTTGTAACATATTATACACTGAATCGAAAGAGAATTTCATGAACTTTATAATGCTATTTTTATTTTTTTTAATTTTTCTCAATTTCGTAGAGAAATTCCTGTTTGAAAGTTTAAACTCTTAATATCTTAAAACACCCCCCCGTCGATTTTTATCAAAATTATATGAAAATAAAGCTTAACTTTTCTAGTTTTCATTCCCGTATAATATATTATGGACATTTAATGGGATTAATAGAAAAAAAATTGTTTAAAAAATGTGTTTTTGAAAAATTTGACAAATGGTACAAAGTTGAAGGTTAGTTAGGATTCAACTTCGTACCATTTGTCAAATTTTTCAAAAACACATTTTTTAAACAATTTTTTTTCTATTAATCCCATTAAATGTCCATAATATATTATACGGGAATGAAAACTAGAAAAGTTAAGCTTTATTTTCATATAATTTTGATAAAAATCGACGGGGGGGTGTTTTAAGATATTAAGAGTTTAAACTTTCAAACAGGAATTTCTCTACGAAATTGAGAAAAATTTAAAAAAATAAAAATAGCATTATAAAGTTCATGAAATTCTCTTTCGATTCAGTGTATAATATGTTACAAATAATTAAATTTTTAAATAATTATATTTATTAGAAAATCGCTCTCCTTGCGATTGTTTTTTGTCGGTGGAACGATTTGAAATGGAATGCCTCAACCGTATATTTACTGTTAAATAATTTAATTAATTAATTTAATTTAATTTAATGTTTAATAATTTAATTTAATTTACTGTTACCTGTTATTTACTGTTGTAAGTTTAGCAAAAAAAGCTGAACTAAAAATTTCGTAAGCTGGATACTACAGTTATGATCCGTAAAATGGACTTATGAATTCGATGATGTATTAGGACTAATAACTTATCCCTAAATCCAGAAAGAGTTTGACGTTTTGCATTTTTTTTCGAATTTTTAGTGCAGATATTTTTCATGTGGTTTGAAAGAGGGGAAAAATTTGACAACACTTTCATCAATGTAACATCAATGTTACCAAAAATCGGGATAAAATTCCCAAACCTTAATATTTGTAACTGTATAGAAATTTTCTATTTTCTATCACCTATCTTTTAATTTTGAATTTACCGCTGAATCTTGACACATTTTTTTGCTATAGTGCAACTAGGAATCTTGGTTTATCAGCTAATAGCAATAATCTATCCGAACTAATTTGGATAGGACTTGGTTTTAATAATAGAAATTTAAAATATTTTTGTTTATAATTAGCGGTCATCAATAAAAGCATGTGATGCTTAATTTCTGAACCCCCCCAATAATAATGCTTTTTTCACTAATGATTATCATGAAACATGATATTTTACAGACCCCTCCCTCTACCCCCTGAAGTATTACATGCTTTATGGATGACCCCTTATGGATAAATTATTGTTTTGAAGTTACTTTACACTATAATATTTAATGTCATTATGCTTTTTTTTCAATATTTACATTACAAAAATCAGAAGATAATGAATAAAATTTCTTTATTTTTATAAGATTTCTGTACCGATAAATGTAAAAAATAAAATTTTAGATTTAAAATGACAAAAAAGTCGTAAGATCCGCAAAGAAGTAGTCTTTAGCCCAGATATTTCTTTTGATCTGGTTACGGATTTTGAGAATTGTATATTAGGTGCAATATATTGATGATATCAGCAGTATAATAAGAGAATTTTTATGTCCATGAAAGTAACACCGAAAATAGCATTCTATTTTCTTTGCTACTTTTAATAAAAATTAAAAATTGGTATGTTGTACCACTTGAAGAGAAATGCACCAGGTGAAACAGAATTCCTAACAGTATAATATACAAAAAAAATTATTTTTATTAGCAAAACCAAAAAGTGAATCGCGTATATAATTATTGAATCAACAACTTTAGCATTTTTAAGGATCATTAATAATAATAAATATAAGACTCTTTTGTGATCCAATTATTGTAATAGTGATCCTATAAACCACAAAAACTCTACACTATCATTAATAATATCGAAAAGTTAATATTACTTATAAATTTCTTAATGTTTAGAAAGTACTTCGATGATTTTGATTAATTTCTCATTATTTAAAAAAGAATCCAGTCTCAACGACAAATAATCTAATCTTTTATTTCACTTGTGCTCTAGAAAGTGACATATAATTTTAAAATACACGCGAAGCTTATTACCATTTCTAATCAATTTGTTACATGCTTGTAATTATAAATTTTTTAAGATTACGAGTGGGTAGATTTAATCATTTTATAAACGAATACTTTTTTTCTTCATTATACAGAATATCGAATTAACTCGCGACTGCATTTAATCAATTTGAATATTCATTAATATTGAATAATTCAACCAAATATTTAATATAATAAAACCTACCACTTTGTGAAAGTTACAGAATGGAAAAGTTGAGAAATAAAATATATGCAAAGAGAAAAAAAATGTTAATGTGAGATAAAATAAGTGCGCGACAAAAGTGTAAATATGCGCGTTTTAAAGGTTATGAACTCTGAATCTATACACAACATTAGCGATGAGTAAAACATTTGATGTCCGGTTTTAAAAATCGCAATGCGAATCGTGTAAGAGAAATGGAAAAGTAACTTGAACATGGAATGGAAGTTCGTTAATGAAAGCTACGTTTCATTTCGAATGCAACGCATGCACGCATACCGCATCACATCCCATACGGAATTTAACATTAGCATAAAATCATACTTTTAAACGTCCATATGCGTTCATAAACATATTCTCACGTATAGGAATTACTTATCGACTACGAAATACACATTTTTCATTAGCGGAACCATAAATATAATTGATACAACTTGTAATATGTTTAACACTATATGTATTAGTATATATCACATATAGAGAAACATTTTCGAAAGTAAGATATAATATTTTCGTTTATTTTTTTTTGCAATAATGAAGAATGTTGATCATCGGGCAACTTTTTCTAATGAGGATATAAGTACAGAAAGTTGAGAAAAATCTTGAGCAGTGTCAGAGAGAAACTGAGAGTAGGCACGTAATGGAAATGAGTTGTTTCCGTAAAACAGTGCCTCTAGCGGCCAAAAAGTGGTACTTAGGGGTGTAATTTGAATTCAGTTGCTTTCGCGGGTTATGTTATGCTCCGCGCGCATGCGCAGTACATGCGCATATTGCCCTCTCTTTTTATATCGTAAAATATGAGCAAGTGAGAAAACAAAAACATATCAATAGGTTATGGTTATGTTTTGACATATGATTCTTAAAATAAAATTACAAAATTATGGTTTGTTGCATACCAGCCCACACAGCACATGATATTTCCTAAATATTTTCTGAATATTTCACTGAAAGATTGAAATATTTCAGTGCAAAGTTCTAGAAATATTTCTGCAAACAGGAAAATGTCCGCTTATGTGGGAATATTGACGCGAAAGTTTAGAAAATATTTCATTGAAATATTTTGGAAATATTCAACTGAAATGATGCGCACTGGTCGAACTCAGTTTCTATGGCCTGTAGAGCTGCGCAGTAGTTTTTGGCTTACTATATCCTATGGGTTTTAAAATATTTCAGAAAATTCCTATTGGTTTGAGGTGTTTAACAAATTTTTCCATTTTGTGAAATATTTTCACAATATTGCAGAATCTTTATGTGTAATATTGCAGGAATATTTCAATGAAATATTTTCTCAACTTTCGCGTCAATATTCCTACATAAGCGGACATTTTCCTGTTTGCAGAAATATTTCTAGAACTTTGCACTGAAATATTTCAATCTTTCAGTGAAATATTCAGGAAATATTTAGGAAATATCATGTGCTGTGTGGGAGGATGCAAAACATCATATTACAATGATCGACAAACGAATAAATTAACTTATTGATAACTCTTATGTGACATTTAAAGCTGTTTATTTATAAAGTATATAATTAAAGTAAATTACAAATTCGTAAATATTATTTATTTAGGAATTGTTCAATTGTTTCCACAAAGAATAAAACACTTTGTAGTTTTATACCAAAAAAATTTATTCTGAACATTTATAAATATTTCATTATATTATTAATATATTACTTATCACTGAAAAATATACTCTTTAGTATATATTTCTGTACGCACATATATATTTATTAAATTAATTTTTTTTAATTTATTAATAGTTATTATTAATAATATTTTCTGAAACGCACAACATTCACAAACATTAAACATAACCTTCTCAACTTGTAGCTTATCATGATTTTCTCAGTCGCATCTGAGTTACTGAGAAAGACAGAGACAAATATATTGCATGTGCGCATGCGCGAAAACCATAATTTTCAGTCTTACGTATAGTTTCAATGCGACGAATGGTTTCACTTCCATAGCATTAGTTCAGTCTCCTTAGTCTTACTCCCTAACTCGGCCCAACGAGACCCAGCTCTTTTACACAAACGGTACATTTTTCGCATTCGAGGTTCTTCTACTTTTCTCACGAGATCCATAAAACGAGCGCAAAGCTTGAAAGGGATATTACCAGTCGAAACAAATATTTGTAGTAAATTTCTTTTAATATCAATTATTAAATTATTACTTAAATATTAATATAATATTTTATATTTTATTGTTTATTTCTATATGTTTATGAATATAATTTTAAATTATTTTTTAAACTTTAAAGTAATCACATATTTACATTTTTGAGGATTTTTATGAAATTGTATAAATCATAAATTAAAAAAATGTCTGTCAAGTCTAAATATAATGAAATATATTTTTTAATGTTTAATAAATGTCATATGTCAGAATGTTTACTTTAACAAATGTTAATTGCAAATAATGTTTTTATACTTGAATAAACACTTTTTTTAAACTTGAAAAATCCGAATGGGATTTTGATCTAAAAAAAAAATTGATTATGGTTCATTGTCATATGACATTTATAATAATTTATAATTATTTAGAATTTATGATTTATACAATTAAAAATTATAACTCTGTAAAATTGGGTTATTATAAAATTATGAAAAAAGACAGTTGCTTCTAAACTATTTTATCATTTGAAAGATTGAGTCAAAAATTTTTATATGATTATAGTAACGCTGTGTCTATTTCGCCCGCAAACTGGCGAAATAAGAGCGATGAATTATTTCGCCCGTCACTAAAAATTCATAACTGGCGAAATAAGAGTGATGAATTATTTCGCCTGTCAGATAATTGTTTCTATAATATAATTGAAAAATATGAAATTTTTAAGGTTAATGACAGAAATGACAGAAGTATGATCAACTGAGGTTAGTAACATGCGCGCCAAATTCAAATAATTATGTATAGCTCATTTTTAAAAAAGGATTTAAAAAGTCGGGTTTTTGATTTATCCACACATTACTTTTATTAAAAACAATTTGTGATCACAAGTATTATATATATCGTGGGTATAAATTAAAGCACATACGGTTTTTTTTATTTAAGTTTTAAAATTTGGAATTAAAAATGGTACAAATTTTAAAGTGGATTGTAAGTCCATCGGTAGCAGAAAGGGCAATGCTAGGTGAAGAGATCAATGAAGCAGAGGTAGAAGTAATACCTCAAAATGTATGCTCTGCAATTATAGACGAGGATGTAAACTTCTTGATTGTGAAAAAATGTTTCACGAATGATGCGTGGCTTGCTGTAAGCAAGCTCTTCGACATTAAAAAGGAAACCAATGTTTGGCTTTGTGGAAAATGCAAAATTAATATAGAGGAAGAACCAGATCACAATTTATTAATAAAAAAAAAATAAAAAAAACCAAGGATCGATCAGATGCGACTGTTGTTTAGAATGGTTTCACCAAATACATATTTGCAATAATTTGCAATAATTTATTTTTAAATAAAACGGACCGATTTTTGGGAAATTGAAAATTAAATATTAATTATCAAAAATTAGGGTAAATTTTAAAAATATTAAAAAATAAAATTCACTATTGGAAAAGGGGCGAAAAAACCTTTCAGAAACATATTCTAAAAAAATTTTTCCATTACAAGTATGTTCAGAAAAAATTCACAAAGTAGCCGGTGTTATCAAAATTCGTAAAATTGGCTCCAAATTTTCGAAAAAGTCAAAAATATTTTTTGGGTCATTTCTACTTGATAGAACAACAAATTCCCCGAGTTTCAATTTTTTTCAAGAAGTTGAAATTTCAACTTAGGACATTTCACGTAAAATGCCTCATAATAATAAGTACACTTTTTAATATTTTAAAAACAAGAAATATATTTGATATTTTTATTTATTACAATTTTCTCATTATAATAAATAGAGTATAAAGTGTGACATAACAAAATAAAAAATCCCCACCCTCCTTTTGTCACAATTAGTCACATTTTCATAGACCCCCTCCCCCCTAAAAAGTGTGACGTAATTTATGGACGAAGATAGTTAGTAAATAAATTGAAAAAAAATTATCAAATTAATACAAATTTTGTGAAATTCAACTGAAAATAATTAAATTTGTTAAAGAATTTCATTAAAAACGTTTTAACAAATAGAATTTTCAAAGTGTTTTAATTTAATAATTGATAAATAATTGAATTTTTGCAAAGTTTTTATGACAATTCTGAAAAATAAGAGTTCTGAATTTTTTCAATTCTTTTGTTTCAAGATAATTGAATTTTTATAAACAAATAATTGAAAATTTTTTAAATAATTAAAATTTCTTTACATTCTATTAAAAATAATTAATTATTTTAAAACAAATTTAATCAAATTCCATCTAAAAATGTAATTATTCTTGAAATTCGTCGAAAGAATTCAATTATTTCTAGAAATTGTAAAAATATTCTTCTCAAGAATTCAATTATTTCCATATAAATAGCAAAATTCTTTAGATTTACTAAATTCTTTTAAATATTATTTTTAAAAAAATTCTTCACAAAAATTCAATTATTTTCATAAATTTTCATAAAATTCTAAAAAAACAATTCAATTATTTTCAAAAGTAATAAAATTCTTCGCAGGAATTCAATTATGTTTAAAAATTTTTTTAATTACTCCTTTAAGTTAAAAATAATCTTTATAAATAATTAAATTGTTCTCCACAATAATTGAATTATTTTCAAAAATTTTAATAAAATTCTACGCAAACATTTAATTATTTTCATAAATAATAATATTCTTTGGAAGGATTAAAAGTTTAAAAAAATCATTAAATCTTGATCAAAAAAATATATTTTTATATATTCTATAAGATGGCTATAATAATTTAATAATTACACATAAGTTAATAAACAAGAATGTTGACAAAATTATATTTTCCACAATTTTTGATTTTTCAAATACCAATAATTTGATAATTTTTGACCGAATCAGGTTCAAAAATAGGTCAATCGAAGCCTTTTTTAATGCTCTACAAGTTGGTAATGAAACTTTTAAAGTTTATTTTATATTTTTCAACAAAATTTTCAAAAAAGTAATATTTTCGAAAAATTTATGTAGATTTTTAAAACTTTAATATCTCTGGCTAATATAAACGAAAAATGTTCAATGAAGGCTCAAAAGATGCGTCTAAAAAAATCTACAAAACTAAAGAAAAACATTTATAGGTGCCCTAACATTTTTTTTAAGTTATGGTCAAAAAACGTTTTTTTACAAAATAAAAAATGCAAAAAAATATAGTTAAACTTTATGAATCGAGCTAAAAATACTCTCATTTTATGTCCCCCGGGGAGACCTACAATTTTAAAAAAAATTGAGGCCTTTAGCTCTTTCTCGTTCTGAGATATTGAGGCAAATGTAATGTTAGTACACACACACATCGGGACAAATTTTTAAAATCCGTTTTTTGGACTTCGGAGGTCAAAATACGTCGGAATTTTTTTTATTTATTTAGAACATTTATACGGGCAGTGCCCATTCGTACATGAAGTACTAAAAGATTAGGTATAATGAAAAAAAATTTATAAATATGCCAAAAAATCACAATCGAAAATTTTGCTAATAACAATCCTTCCTCTATGAGGAAGCAAAATTGAAAAAATCCTTTGTTTAATTCAATTATTTTCCACGTTTTTAATTAAAACTATTAAAAGAAACATTATTTAAAAAAAATTTAAAGAAACTCGTCAAAAGAATTTAAATATTCATAAAAATTCTAATAAAAATTTTGGAAGCCATTTGTAGATTGACTTATATTCGAAATCAAATAAATTTAAATTTTATGAGAAAACAAAACCGGAAATTTTGTTAAACAAAAATAGTAGACACCCTGAAAAATTATTTTACAATAAAATAAAAAATTAAACATAGTATTCAATAAAATAATTTTCGTTCATTTGAACCAGGGAGTAAGACTAAGGAGACTGAACTAATGCTATGGAAGTGAAACCATTCGTCGCATTCTACAAGTTGAGAAGGTTATGTTTAATGTTTTTGAATGTTGTGCGTTTCAGGAATATTATTAATAATAACTATTAATAAATTGAAAAAAAATTAATTTAATAAATATATATGTGTATACAAAAATATATACTAAAGAGGGTATATTTTTCAGTGATAAGTAATATATTAATAATATAATGAAATATTTATAAATGTTCAGAATAAATTTTTGTGGTATATAACTACAAAGTGTTTTATTCTTTGTGGAAACAATTGAACAATTTATAAATAAATAATATTTACGAAATTTGTATTTTACTTTAATTATATACTTTATAAATAAAAACAACTTTAAATGTCACATAAGACTTATCAATAAGTTAATTTATTCATTTGTCGATCATTGTAATATGATGTTTTGCATCCTGGGATACAACAAACCATAATTTTGTAATTTTATTTTAAGAATCATGTGTCAAAACACAACCATAACATATTGATATGTTTTTGTTTTCTCACACGAAGAGAAATCTGTTGCTATTATTGCTTGCAGAATCTTTACAAATTTTATTAGTCACTGCTGAATAGAATTTTAGCTTGAGGTTATAATAATTTATATACGAAATCATCTATTTAATGTAATGGAGAGTTCGATGCAATAAAAACAAAAAGCAGCTGCTAATTTTGCACGAAATCTTTATTATAAATATAAAGAGAACGTGCTATAAAAGTATTAGATTCTTCTTATAAGAATCGCTCGAACTCCGACTGATTTTCAGGCGGACTTTATACAACACAATCTTACTTGCGTGTACGCACATATAACTCACACACACACATAATATTTCTCTGGATGGTTTCGAGGAACGGAACGCGTACACGGAAAAAATTTCGGTCCACCGGTTGCGCTGCCTATAGTACACCTGTTGTACTAACGTTCAGATGTAAATGATATCCCGGATTCCATGCGTCATATGCGCCGAAAACAGGGACGTATATTGTCCCCAATGTTGAAGACAACAATAGAATGTTAACAGAGACAAATGCAGTGAATCAAGAAAATAACTACAATTTAGAATCTCAGTTATTGAATTTTGTGAAGAAATTCTTTTAAGGATTTAAAATAACCGTGTATATTAATTTTATAATTGATTAATTAATATTATAAATTCAAATTATTATTTAAATTAATCCAAAAGACGAAAATATATATAAATAACTTTATAAAATTATTATTATGAAAATTTTTAGTATTATATTATTATTATTAAATTACACTGCAAAAATAAGTATCTTATTTGATATCTTAAAATAAGATGTAAGATGGAAAAATGGTATCTTACATTTTAAAATAAGATGTTTTCTAAAGTATCTTACTGATTTTTAAGATGCTTTATACGCCTTATTTCTTCTATCTTAAAAAAGTAAGATACTTCCTGTAAGTTTTTTAAAGTATCTTAAATTAAGATGTTTCTGTCTCAATAAGATGTTTAGCTATAGGTTACTTGTGAATTGTAAGATGCTTATACATTCAAACACGAATAAAAATGCAATAATTTTTAACTAATATCCTTACTATTAAATAAATATTATCTTTTTATAAGAGCAACAAGTATTAAATACTACATATAATATATAATGTTTTACAGGACAGAGAAATATCAAATATAGAGAGAGAGAAATATATGTGTGTGTGTGAGTTATATGTGCGTATACACAGGTAAGATTGTGTTGTATAAAGTCCGCCTGAAAATCAGTCGGAGTTCGAGCGATTCTTATAAGAAGAATCTAATACTTTTATAGCACGTTCTCTTTATATTTATAATAAAGATTTCGTGCAAAATTAGCTACTGTCTCTTATGCTTATTGCATTGGAAGTATTTTTACAATAAGTATATGAATCCATGATAAAAATATATGAGAAACGTTAAGCAATTTAAGTAATGTGCCCTTTCGAGTAATATTAGCAGCAGATTTCTCTCCGTGCACTTGCTCATATTTTACGATATAAAAAGAGAGGGCAATATGCGCATGTACTGCGCATGCGCGCGGAGCATAAGTTTTGTCATTCTGCGAGTATAGTTCCCCTACAGAAAAAGGTTTCATTTTTGAGAGACTTCACACACTCAGTTCAGTCTCCTTAGTCTTACTCCCTGATTTGAACGTTCAAAACAAAATTTGTCAACCAGTTCTCGTTTCGTTTTGTACTCCGCTGTGGAAAAATATATGCGACACTCTAACCTAAAATATGCTGTCAGCACATACAAACATATTGTGCCTTTAGAAACAAAAAATAAAATTCGAATTTCATCCTATTTTTAAGAGACACTCTTTCATTTGTAATATTATTAACAATAACAGTTTTAAATAACGTGACAAAAATAAAAAGTAAACCTCGAAAGCGAAAAATGTACAGTTTGTGTAAAAGAGCTGGGTCTCGTTGGGCCGAGTATTCTCGACGATATTCGTTCAAGTTCGGATTTCTAAATGTATGTATGCGTCTCACGGACATAGGGAGGAAACATAACCCGCGAAAGCAACTGAATTCAAATTACACCCCTAAGTACTACTTTTTGGCCGCTAGAGGCACTGTTTTACGGGAACAACTCATTTCCATTACGTGCCTACTCCTACTCTCAGTTTCTCTCTGGCAGTGTATAAGAAATAAAAAATCTACACTAATAAAAGGCGTACAAAAGGAGGCACTTAGCGCAGAGGAGGAACGCGGAATGCACCAAGAAGGAAAACGAATCGCTCTTGCTCCTACCCCCTTTTAATTTATAGTTCGCATTCGTTAATCGTAAATTAACAAACCTCGTTCCCCCACGCAGCTGAGATAGCATATAGTTTATACTCTTTATGGGGGGCAAAAAAATACTATGGCGAACATCCACTCCTTGGCATTGCTGTATACATATATATATTTATTCACAAATATGCAAAATCAGGCTAGGCTTGCAATTTCGCTGCTTGCAGCAAGCTTGCATTGTAAGTTATTCTTGTAAACTTACAGGTTATTTTTTGTGCTTTAAAGTCTGTCTAACACCTGAATCTGAATACCCACAATTTTTAATGGTTTACTGCAAAAAGAAGTGTCTTATTTTGAGACGTTTTTAGTTTCTTAGACACCACAAACGTCTTAATTTAAAACGTTTTTGGTGTCTAAGATACTAAAAACGTCTCAAAATAAGACACCTCTTTTTGCAGTGAATTCTTCAACAACAATAAAGTTTACTTAATCTTTCTTTTCTATATTTTTGATTCCAAAATTTTGATTTTTAAACCTAATTCTGCTTGAAGCAGGGATGGCAACCGAAATTTTATCGGTTTCGGTTTCCTCTTTTCGGTATTCTTCTAAAAAACATTCGGTTTCGGTATTTCGGTTACGGTTTTTTTTCAAAGAATTAGGGTTTCTGTATTTGGGTTTCGGTTTTTAAAGTGAATAATTACGGTTACGGTTTTTTGTTTCGGTTTCTTAAAAATTAAGTTTTTTTGGGTTAAAGGTTTCGGTTTTTCGGTTGTTTTCCCCGGAAAATATATGAATGAAAATATTTGTGTGCATTTTAATTACTTAGAATGAAATATCCCACATAGCACAATATCTTACTGTAAGTTTGTGGTGTGGATTACACGTATAGTTTGTAAGGATAGGGTTGTATACTTGTGGTAAACTTAAGGTAAATTTTTAATTTCCGCCATTACGGCAAGCTTACAAGAAAAGGTTATTGTAAGCTTACATGTAAAAGTTACTGTAAGCTTCCAAGTAAAGGTCATTGTAAGCTTACAAGCAAAGTTTACTGTAAGCTTACAAGTAAAGGTTATTGTAAGTTTACAAGCAAAGGTTGTTGTAAGCTTACAAGTAAAGGTTGTTGTAAGCTTACAAGTAAAGGTTGTTGTAAGCTTAAATGGTAAGGTTGTAGTAAGGTTACTATAAAGTTGTGAGGTTGTGGTAAGTTTACTAAATAAGGTAAAGCTTTACAAAATAATTTATAATATAATTAAAAAATAAATAAAAAATTTTTTAAAAAAATTTTTGGTCTTGTTCTATTTTGGAAATCTAACAAGCCGTTGAAAATCTTGAAAACAAATTTGGGAGGACTGGGATTCGAACCCGGGATCGACGCGCATAAACCTAACATCCTAACTATCTGAGCTAAGTGGGGAACTGACAAAGAAAAAATCAATATTGCTTTTAAGGTGAACCAAGAAGATGACTAACTCTTTAAAAGCAAAATGTATTTTTTCTTTGGCAGTTCCCTACTTAGCTCAGTTAGTTAGGATGTTAGGTTTATACGCGTCGATCCCAGGTTCGAATCCCAGTCCTCCCAAATTTGTTTTCAAGATTTTCAACGGCTTGTTAAATTTCCAAAATGGAACAAGACCAAACATTTTTTTAAAAAAATTTTATTTATTTTTTAATTATATTATAAATTATTTTGTAAAGCTTTACCTTATTTAGTAAACTTACCACAACCTTACCTCAACCTTACAACTTTATAGTAACCTTACCACAACCTTACCATTTAAGCTTACAATAACCTTTACTTGTAAGCTTACAACAACCTTTACTTGTAAACTTACAATAACCTTTACTTGTAAGCTTACAGCAACCTTTACTTGAAAGCTTACAATAACCTTTACTTGTAAGCTTACAGTAAACTTTGCTTGTAAGCTTACAATGACCTTTACTTGTAAGCTTACAGTAACTTTTACATGTAAGCTTACAATAACCTTTACTTGTAAGCTTACCGTAATGGCGGAAATTTAAAGTTTACCTTAAGTTTACCACAAGTCCACAACCCTATCCTTACAAACTATACGTGTAATCCACACCACAAACTTACAGCAAGATATTGTGCTATGTGGGATGAGTATTAATTACTCATAATTTATTTATAAATTTGTTTTATATTTTATGAGATGGCCATAGCGTTGTCAAGGAAAAACTAAAATTTTTTTGAAAGAACGTTTTTCTCCTTAACTTCTACATTATTTAACCTAATTAACTAAAAATTGGTACAGTGTATTTTTACAGGCTGATCACAAATAAATAATTTAAAAAAATTTGTTTCTAATTTTTTTCAAAAAATTTTTTTTTATAAATTATTTGTAATCTGCAAATTTGGTTCCTCTACTTATTATTTGCAATATTAGACATACCATACTTCAATATTTTTTGTACCAAAAGATTTTAATATTGGTGTAATATTCAGTTTTACTTTTATATTAAAAACCGAAAAAACGAAATTTAGGTTTTGAAATAAAGGGTTTTAAATTTTTATAATACGGGTTTCGGTTTACGGTTTTCTGTTTCAAATAATTTTTTTTTCGGTTTCGGTTTCTAGTTTTCGGTTTTTTAAAAATTTCTGTTTTTTCGGTTAACGGTTTCGGTTATCGGTTTCGGTTGCCATCCCTGGCTTGAAGAGTAAATTTTTTTTCGTAATTACACTTGAAAGTTTTGTATGCATCTCATCACTGTTTTTTTCTGGAGGTTTTCCTGAACGGCAAATACAACTTTGAAAGTGAGTTTAATTTGAACAGAATGTACACTTTTTAGAGGGAGATTTTTATCTGTTAACTTAAACTTATGGAGAAAATTATAAACAGCCATAAACTGAAATATAAAATTATTTTCTCATTTTTACACAAAATTTAAGTTTGAGTATACATGTAAATAATAAAGAAACTGAAATGTTAATGATTAAAAATTTAAAAACTAGAGTTTCTTACATAATTTTGTATAAAGAATACGTTCCTTAAAAAATATTGCAAAATAAAAAAAAGATTAAGTTATAGAACGGAGAATTTTGTTTCGGAGAACTTTGCAGAATTTCATAGCAGAGTATAGTATATTAATAAAAGTTGTAGCGTCAAATTTGTAGCGTCAAATTTGAATTAGAAAGGTGCATATACATAAACATTTTCCGTCAAGTACACTCAAGGTTATGTGTCTTAGAAAATGGTGCAAGGTATATAATAAACATAATGGAAAAGTCACATGGAGCAGTAGTTACTTGAATATATAGTATATATATATATATATATATATATGTTTTATTCGCTTGCTCATTAGGATTAGATGGAATGAATTGCTTTGAGATTATTACACGGGGAAAACAAGCTCATAAAAAGATATTCATGGGAAAACTCGTAAATTGCAGACAATCACTCCTTCTTTGCTAATGCCATTCTCGTGCAATCGGGATTAGGAATTGAGCACTGCAATCTTTTATCTTAATGATGCAATATGTCAAGAATATTTTAATCTCTCTCTCTCTCTCTCTCTCTCTCTCTCTCTCTCTCTCTCTCTCTCTCTCTCTCTCTCTCTCTCTCTCTCTCTCTCTCTCTCTCTCTCTCTCTCTCTCTCTCTCTCTCTCTCTCTCTCTCTCTCTCTCTCTCTCTCTCTCTCTCTCTCTCTCTCTCTCTCTCTCTCTCTCTCTCTCTCTCTCTCTCTCTCTCTCTCTCTCTCTCTCTCTCTCTGCGTTTATATAGCATTCAAGATTGTTACTAACACCATCATTCACATGAGAAATGATTATTTTTAAGATATGTGGATTAAATGATTTTGATTTTTGAGAGAAAACAGATGTAGCATTTACTCGATTAGAAGTAATAGATGCTTGGAAACAATTATAAGAAATCGTTACACTGAGAAAACTGGAGTATTGGACTAAACATCTGGAGGGACAAATCGTTGATATTTGAGAGTTAGCTATTGGATAACAATCTAAATGTTCAAATTCACCATTGACAGATATTCGTGCCATTTCTCTTGGAGGGAAAATGAGTTTATAACAGAGGGACAAATTAACCATCTTGAGAAATCCCTTCCTTATCCGGCGCGAAATGAATAAATATGGCAACCTAACCCCTAAATTAAATACATAAAATGTCAGAAAAATAATTTCGCGCGCATCAGACCGTACACATTTTCTGCGCAACTTTTAACCCTCAGATATAATGGGAGAGAATATACAAGTAGATTTCCATTATCAATTCAAAATTTATTTTAGAAGGACTATTTAACTCTCTTCATAAGCAAAGGAAACATACACTTTTTGAACCTCCGAATTTGACTCTCCAGTTTTCTCAGTGTATGGAATTAAAGAAACAATAAAGTAGAAAAGAAAAGAAGTGGATAAAATCGAAGATAAGGGGAAATTACATGAAAAGTAATTAAATGACATTTGGAACAATGGAAAGTCGTCGGGAAAAATAATTGCGAGTATTTGTGCCCTGAGGATGTGCAATTAAGCGCTCTCGGTGTATAGGTATATACTTTTTCCATCGAACAAAAACAGTTCGAGCACAATATAATCAGTTCGTTATCGACGCGATCGAATCGCATATATCAAACAGTTGTCGATTGACTTTTATTCGTCGATGCTCTGAATAAGTTGCCTCATATAATACTTGACCAATGGGTCCTTTTCTTTTAGAATTATTACCAACAAATAAATATTTTATGATCAATCTCCTCTTGAGTGGTACAATTAAGTATAAATTTTGTTACACTTTTTTCGCAATTTGAACAAAATTGTACCGTGTAAGTAGAACCTTAATTATCAGAATCAGAACTAATTCAGGCAGAATCAGTATACTGGGGAGAATCTAGTTCGGATAATAGAGTCTGCAAATATTCGGATAACCGAGGTTATAGCATGGGATACTATTTTTTCCTGTACAATACCACATCATCTATAAAGTATAGATACAACATTCTAAAGTACTAAACTTCTGTTGAAAATTGTATGTGCACTTGAAGATGATGCTTCTCTTTGTGTAAAAAAACTGGCTGTTGCAAATAAATTTTTTTCACGAGGACAACTAAATGGACGTGCTAAATAAAGAAACAAAGAGTTGTTTCGGCATGAGTATTTATCACATTAAGTGGGTTTTCAGAGTGGTTTTCTCTTCTCCAGTTGTGTGTATATATACGCGGAGATAATCTGCAGAATTTAACATGGTCCCTGGTCAGGAGGGTGCGAATGTGACAGCCACTACTTCCGTATGCCAACTGGCTATTCGTCGGTGTATATAAGCAAAGCTTGATACTCAATTTTAGCATAAGAGTGAGATAGTCATTTAGGATGTGTGAGGTTTGCCCACGTTTGTACACATATACAACATGGTTATAAAGTGTATAAGTTGAGGCAAATGTGGTACACAGCTCGTCGTCACGCACGCATGCACACCCGTGTAGACCTCAATGCGCCAGGCGCCACTTGGAAATCATGTACAAATGTTAGTGCGCATATATGATTACTGCCGTTGTGCACACACATGTTTATGCGGGACTCGCGTTACGTCCAACCGTCTGAGTCGCAAAGGATGAGCTCGCATTTTTGAACGCGTTACGGCGCCATGTAATTATTTAGTAGACAAAGGAGCGGACATTTTATTACTTTCCTTTTGGCTTCTGTCGCCATATTCCAGACAAATAATTTCAAGCTTCCGATGAAATCTGTAAGATATGAAAAGCACATGATTATAATGAACATCATTATCTTGATGTTTCATGTTTTTCGTTTCTAGTGCATATAGTTTCCATTCTTCGAAAACATCGATTTCGTTATTTTCTAATTAAAAGTATTTGAAAGTAATTAAAAAAAAAATTACTGTCTGAAACTGATTTTCAATACCAATATTACTTCTTAATGCATTTTTTTACAGCAAAGTTGACAAATCAATTTAAAATGGACGATATCAGATCTTGGTTTTTGCTAGATTCATTAATTCTAATTTCAAAAACATTCTGGAAGTAGATAGTAGACTATCGAGTTGTCGACATCTTGTTTTAATCATTCCATCTCAATGGCTTTCTATCTATAATGACATGTATTGAAAAAAAGTTCTTTCCTACATGACGTAAACGGTTCATTAAAAGTAAAAAAGAAGGAAGGGGAAAAATGATAATTATAAAGAAAACAAACTTGAATTTATAAATGGATTCTGTACAATATTTGTTGGCTGGTGAGTGCCGAATAAAAGATGTGAAGAAGCTTTTTGTATGAGTCAAAGCACAGGTATATAAATATCTTTCAAATAGCTCTCAATAGACTCTTTCTTGACTGTGTGTATATTAGTGAAAGAAAAAGAGAAAGAGAGAGATCATTCCAGGGATTTAAGGATGATCTTAAAATGCCCCTGTAAAATATAAAAGATTTACAGAATGTTTTATTTTGCCTTTTTAGAACTCTTTATACTCTTCAACTTGTTGACAAGCTACTGCCAAATATCTTTAACTTCTTTTATGCCTACTTTGACCTTATTTTTTCCTGTACCTACATTTGAACTTTTTTTAAAGAATAGTTGTCTTTTAAGAAACATTAAAAGTTGTCTTACTGAATAATTGATACATTGAAAGAAAAAACGTTGCGAAATGAATCTAAAGTAATTTCGTGGGCATTACGAAAGTCGGAATTTTTCATCTCATTTGTTGAATTCCCGTCTCTTGTGTATATATACACATGTGATGTATGCCAGTGCCATGAGGGACAAGCAAAAGAGTAACAAGTAACAAGAAAGTAACAATACATTGCAACAGAAAGGGGAAAAAAGAAACTTGAGAGAAGAGTAAGCTCTCAACGCGCCAGAAACACCAAACAACGAGTCACTCTCGTAAATGTCAACTCAACTGACGGCTTCTGTCACTACCCATGCAAATACATTTAATTCAAGTACCGTCATTGTCTTTTAAATAGGTCACGGAGAGAGAGAGAGAGAGAGAGAGAGAGATCATTCAAATTTCTTTTAAAATCCATTGGCAAAAATGCGCATTACCTGACCTAGAATTTATATCATTTACATTACATTATACACGAGTCATGTCTGCAAAGTCGGTTATACACGGAGAGAGATTTTGTATTAATATTTGTTAAAATTGGCAATAGAATTTAATATATTCTTTTTCAATTTAGGGAAATCGTGTTTTATATTAAAAATTAATATTGTGCATATTAGTAGGCAGCCTTTAATATATTTTACAAAAATTAATAAAATTGTAATGCAATTTAATAAAAGAATTATAATTTTTAAAAATGACTATATTAAAATCGCAGTCCGTGAAAGTATCAAAAGAATAAGAAAAATTGAAATAATTCTTTTAAATTTTAGAATAATATACATATTTCAATCTTTAATATAGTCAATACTAAAAATTATGAGTGAGTCGAAAAGGACAGAAAATAAAAAGACGTAAGAAGGAGGAGGATAGAATTATCGTTTCGAAAGTATTTCGCACACACACAAATGAGCTAACGCTAGCATCATACTATACAAACACAAACTACATATATACAATTTCGGAGATCTATGTTAAAACCTATAAACGCATACATATAAACTTAACTTAAATACAAATAAACGCAATAACGCACGCACGCTGTACATTGGGAGGTACAGTTCTCAACTTCCTTATATACTAAACTCGAGAAATTTTCTGAACTTGTGAGAAAGTGATATTTTCTCCATATTTTGTTTAAAAAAGTTCTTAATTTATTTTACATTATAAATACATATATTTTTGTATGCTGGGTCAAAATTTTATTCATAAATGTTTATCATAATACTGTTTTTAAAATTGTTTGTTTCTGGAAAATGATTTCTATTGAAATTATATCCAATTTTTCGTTATATAAAAAACCCATCATTTAATTTATTGGCATAAGAAAATGCATCATTTCTTAAATCAGTTTTTTTAAATACCTTCCAATGTCGTAATTCATCTTCGTACACAGAAAAAAATTAATATCTAAACTTGAAATAATATTAATCTGAAATCCAATGAAGTGTAAGTATGTCTAAAATAGACATTATAGTCACCATTACTGTGATAAGTTGTGTTTGATTCTGTCAAACTTTATACCAGAAAACGCCATAAATTCACCTAAATTCACCTATATTGAAAGCTCCCAGATAGTAAAGTGCGCTCACTGTGCCAGACACAGTGCTAGCATGCGTGCGAAATAATTCGCACCTCGTGCTATCACTGGACCACACAGATGCGTCCTCATATGCGTCGCATATGAATCGCACGTCATGATGGTCGCATATGACTCGCATGTCGAGAGAGTACATCGAGTAGCTAATCTACACTGTAAAAAATGTTAGGTAAAATTTACACCGTCGCACGAGGGCAATAAAAGGACCCTCGTCGCACGATGTGAAATCACCCTGAGCCTCGAATGAAATTTACATCGACGCACGATGTATATTTTTTTTGTACATCGTGCGTCGATGTAAATTTCATTCGAGGCTCAGGGTGATTTCACATCGTGCGACGAGGGTCCTTTTATTGCCCTCGTGCGACGGTGTAAATTTCACCTAACATTTTTTACAGTGTACACTGAGAAAATTTTGGGGACAATGCTGCTCCGGTAGGTGACACTACTGTGTTAAATCAAGAGCTGGAGCGCAACTTTACCTACGATTCGCAGCCGCCCGGAAAAAAAGTAAGAAACTGTTCTCATGGACTTTACTCCGTGCTCATGGAACTGATCCTTACCTTTCCAAAGTCAGAATCAGCCCCGTGAGGAGTACATGCTGCCTTTTGCGGAGCGGCTGCGAATCGTGGACAGAGAGTGCCAGCGACTCTTATGAAATTCCGCAGCGTCCCCAAAATTTTCTCAGTGTATAATGACAATTAAAATACATTTACAATAATAATAATTATAATAAGCCTAATGCAGGACTGAACAAGACTGCTTTCACTGTTCCCTACGCGTGTCTCTCGCGTTCATTCAATATAATATAAATATATGAATTATTAATAATTATAATAATAAATATTATTAATATTATTTCTATGCATAAATGTGTATTTATATATTTAATAACAATAAGGTATTATTTTAATAACTATATTATTTTCATATCAATAATGAATTACTCACAATATAAATGTCATTTAAAATAGTAATTTTAACAAATAATTTTTGTGAAAAAAGATAATTTTTGTTCATTTGGTTCCTTTTTTTAACAGATTTTTAATATTATTTACAAACATGTTCACAAGTTTTTATTCACAACACTTATAATTTATACTCTCTAAATCTGAATATGTGAAAATTCACATATTTGTACGTTATAAGTCGTCTTCTCGATCAATAAGTGCATATACACTGGTAATAAGTAAAATTTCACTTGGAATACGTGAAAAATTTACTTATTTATAAGTGTATATGCACTTATTGATCGAGAGGACGACTTATAACGTACAATAAGTGAAATTTCACATATTCAGATTTAGAGAGTACAGATTAAATAATAATTTTATTATTTTATATAACGCTTAGAATGAAAAATATCCGCTCACATGTGGGATCGAACTCAGGTCCCCCCGCCCCGATGCATACCGGAAGTCTATAACGCAACGCATTTAAACTGCACGACCACTGATGGCTGGATGAGAACTCTCCTAATCTACTATATCAATGCCAGTGCCGTATATTTTCTGATTTTAAATGATATTTATTTTTATTAATTTATTTATTTATTCAATCTTACATGGGTTCAAACGATTCCTTTTGTACAGAAGTACTAATATTGTGTGCATGGCAAGTATAAGTTAATATATTGCACAACCAATATATTAATAATATATTATTTAAATAAGATTGATAATGAATATTTATTCAATATGATGCAGTTTCAGGAATATTTATTGCACAATTTAATTATCATTTAATTATCTATAATAATTTTTTAAATATTTATAAAAAAAATTTTTTTCTAAATTTATCTTTCTTCACATATGAGTGTTACGATTAATAATTAAATAAATAAAAAAATATGAATATTTATTTATTATAATTGATATCTTAATATTAATTATTTTAATTTTAAATAATAATATAAATAATTTACTAAAAATTTATTTAAAAAATAAAGTACTAAATGATTTATATATTTACATTTAATATTATTTAATTAAGTGCACACGATAATAAATAAACTAAGTATTGTGTAAAGATAATAATTGATTCAAGTTTGAATTAAGAAAATCTATTTTTGATTGATAACAAAAGATTCATGAAAATTTCTTAAAACTAATTTTAAAAGATTAGGTAAATTAATAGGGTTAGAATTCGTGAAATTTTGACCTAAAATAAAAAGAATTTTTTTAATCGAAATGTTGAAAAAACATTTCTACTTGTCAAGAAATATTTTTAGTATTTATTGTAAAATAAGCATCTAAAGTATATATGAGGTCGTAAAAACTGTCACTTTTTCGTTTTTTAAAAAATATTAAAGAAAACTCATTTAGTATGCAAATGTAAAAAAATTATTAGAATCTATTAAGAATGACTTAGTTTATTATTATAAATTGATTATAAATTTTGCAAATTTCATTTACTAAATGAAAGAGAAGAAGAAAGAGAAATTATTAAGTTGAATAAAGCTTTATCAAGTGTAAAGTATACCTGCGATTAACTGTTAGTTCTTGTTATCACTTTCTTCTTTTTTCTAAAGTGTGAAAGAATAAGCAATTAAAATTTGCACTTTACTTACTTTCACGATTTTGAAACGTAAATAACTTTCTTCCAAAAAAAATGAAGAATTACGAAAAATTTAATAATATTTAATATTTTGTAATAAACGAAAAACAGTTTTTACCTCATATACTTTAGATGCTTATTTTACAATAAATACTAAAAATATTTTAAAAATTATTTTTGTTTAGTGATCCTAATTCCTTTAAAATCATTCTTGCAAAATATTATTTTTTTAAATTAGCCGGCAACGACTTTAGTCGAAATATAATGCAATTACTCAATTGCTAATTAGTTTTATGAAAAAGAAAAAAATTATTCTTAATTACTTTTTTTAGGCGTTGACTACTTTATTAAATTTTGACTTTTTGATTTTGAAGTAAATTTTTTATTTTTTAAACATTAAAACATTTAAAAACTATTTTCCAAAATTTTTGAAGTCTGAAAAATTTCATTTTAATTTTTATACACGGACTTTAAGGTAGTACGCTCGTGATAGCACTTTTCTATAGAATTTCATGAAATTTGAAATCAGAGTAGTTAATAACAAGATCTATGTATTTGCAAAATATTAAAAAACTTGACCGTTTCTAAAACAAGATATTTAAGTTCAAAGTTTGTTATTTAACATGGTTAACCTATGAAAAGTGCATGTAAACGGCACATTTCTTCTAATAACTTCTAAAATTTTCTATAGATTGTTTTAAAAAACCAATATATTATAAATGAATGTTTGCGAAATTTAAGAAGAAATTTAAGATCAACATTTTAACTAATAATACTTATAAAAAATTTAAAGCGATTTTTTAAATAAGACTTAAAAATATTTTGTCATAATCCTCATATATACTACTCATATGACTCGTACTTATGTACCCATCACTGATGACTGATGACTCTCATGTGCGAACGCAATCGTGCGATGCAGTGTGCGACAAGTATACGGTGATGCTTGGGTGCGATTCATATTACTCTCACCAGTGACTGCATCACAGGTGACTGCTAAATTGCACGCAAAATGCTATCACTAGTGCGAATCGCATGTGGTGCGAGAAACGTACGACGCACGATTGTTATCTGCTGTACTAAAACATGTTTTTTTATTAAGAAATAGAAAAAGAATGTTTATACCCGTGTGGAAAAATATTGTGGCAGTCTAGAGTCCAATGATTTCCCGATTAGCAATCATCAAGTCCGTCTAATTCTAGACGGTCCATCAAGTCCCGAATCAGTGACTTAACAGATTGGCTTATTAGAAAAAATCTAAGTCAAATATGTCCGTCTAGTACGGTGTTATTAAGACCGTCTAGATTTGGTCTAGGATGTTATATGCGCATACGTCGATGTATGCCCAGCTGTTAAGTAACATGGCGCCTAATGGCGTCGCGTCGTTTGGCGTCGTTAGATCAGTCAGTGTATGGTACATTTTCTTTGTGAATTTTAGTATTCGTTGTGGTTTCTGTTTTATGTGAATAATAATGTGCTATGTTGTTGCTGTTTTCTGTATAATTTAATTTTAAATGTGCACTGAAAAAAATAGATTTTGATGTGTTTCTATGTGTTTTGATTAGTCGGCTGAAGCTAGCAGTTGTACTCAGCATCAATGTTTAGGCGTCATCTACCAATATGCCTCTCCTTCAAATTTAGAAATACTTAATGATTTAAAAAACCATCGAGTATTGTTATTTGAGAATCAATATCCACTAAATAGAAAATTTAGTAAGTTTTTATTTATTAATTTCATTAATTAGTGGTTGACGCCTAAAGATTGGTGCTGAGTACGACTGCTAGTTTCATCCGGCTGTTTTGATTTGCAGTAAATTTTATTTTACAAAAAGACTACTATATCTCCAATGCCAAAGATTGGGAGGGACACAAAGCCTTACGCTTAAAGAAAGTTGAAGTGAAAAATACAGAAAGTTAAAATATTTTTTTATACTTTTTATGTAAAAAAAAGTCATTAAAATTATTTCAAATATAATTAAGTCTTATCATTTTAAGAATAGTTGTCATAACATATAATGATAAATTTTGAATAGACGTAGATTAGAATTTACTAGCACTGCTGATCAGACCAGAAACGCTGGTCTATTCTAGACGATAGCGTGGAAGTTTCGTTTCAATTCTGAACAGCCGCTCGACAAGACCGTCTGCCCTGGGTCTAGAAAGACGTTAGACAGTCTATTAAGCGCTTGGTCAGCGCCCTAAAATTTTTCCACACGGGTATTGTGTAATGTTGAGATAATTTGATTCAAATAAAGAAATGAAATAATAAAAAATTCATATTATGTTCAAAAAATGTCCAATTTTTTATGATTGTCAATGGATTTGTTTATAAGTTCATACTAAATAAGTTCATACTTCACACTGCTAATATGCGGAATAGATATAACTCTAAATTTCAGTTTTACAGGTTCAAATCACACATCCGATTCCAGTCATAGTTTATGCCTAAATCTCATATATTAAATCTCTACTTTAGAGATTAATTTTTTTCCGTGTAAATTTTGAACGCTCTCAAATGCTCATTTAAAAGACAATGGACTATGCCTTTTACTACAATTAGGAAATCTTCATTGTCGATTAAAATTATTGAATGAACAAAATAAAATTGTTCACCCAATTCCGACACATTTTGAAAAAAATTATTATTTATGGATTAATGCAGTCAATTATATTGAGCTTTCAAAAATCTACTACCTCTATAGCATGATCATGCTAACTTTTAGCTTTTAAAGTATATATTTTAAATTAAAATTTACAAAAAAATTAAGAGGTTAAAATTTGGCGCCGGCGTTTTTTATTATATATATTTTTCTATTTACAAAAAATTATTTAAAAATTATAATTTATTAATATTATCTATAAATTTTATAGATTTTGAAATACTTACAGTTATCAAAAATCTCTTTTAACAATTGTCAAAAATTATTTTTCATACATTTTAGGTTCACTTTTCACTGGCAGTTTGTAAACAACCGACAATCATATCAATTTTTAATTTTTATTCAAAAAAGTGAGAGGAATGACGGGTGAGAGGAATGACGATTTCAACATTTTTTAATTTTATTTAATTGACAAATAATTTTCCTCCAGCTTAGAATGCCCTATCATGTTTATAAAGGATAACTTTATGTGAAAAAAATTTGCGATCAATTTATATACATTAATATTGTTTTTATTAGGGGTGAGAGGAATGATGCTTTAGGTTGTGAATCTCTGCTTACGTCTCAATTTTAATTTTTTTAACGCAAAATAATGACATTTTTTAAAAAGAAACTTAAGAAATTAATATTAGAGATGTTAATTTAAATATTGATCACAATAATTAATCAATATCTCTACCCACAGCAAAAATATTGGATAATATTCAACGAGTGAGAGGAATGACGCGGTACTACATGACAAATTTCATTTTCTATATTTAAAAAAACTACACGACATATTTTATTCATATTTTAGAAAATTATTCTTAAATATCATAACTTTTAGAAACAATTAATAAAGTACCAATTTTCATGTTTTAAATAATTGTTTTACGTATTGAAAAAATGAAAAGCACTTAGATGACAGGTTAGAAAATCGATTTTGGGGTGGTAAAATATTTAAAAAATGTATTAAACAATAAAATTTTACAACTTTTTTTTGCAGAACATTTAGAAAAAGTGATAAAATAGGGAAATATGACTTGGTATTTTCCCAAATGATTATAATTATTTAGAAAATCTTGACTACATGCAAAATGAGGTTTTTTGGAGAATCACCCATTTATTAAGTGAATAATATTTAAATTTTTGTTGATTTAGGAGAATTTCTCTAAATTTCAAAGATCTGGCAACAGTGCGAAGATCATGCCGAAGGGATCTCGCGCACATACTGCTGGTAACGCTAAATGGAATGGTTTCCGTAAAATAAAGTCACGTATTCGTCTAGTCGAGCATTTATAAGATCCACATGTACATTCCAGATTCATGTGTATTTAAAATCACGTCTTGGCAAACGAATAATATACATGTATGAAATATATATATATATATATATATATATATATATATATGGGGCAAAATTCCTCAATTGTCCTAACTTAAAATCGAAAGTCTTCAAATCGGGCTGATTTTTGCACAAACTTTAATACTATGGGAGAGAACTTTACCCATAAAATATTAAGATATTTTATTAAAAATTGTAGGGGGGAGAGGGGGTTAAAGTTTTTGGTAACGTGTGGACAGTGGATTCTTTTAGCTAATATAGCTAAAATACAGTAGAGTGGACAAAATTTTGACCTATATGTTTTCGAAAGGTTTTTTCCTCCTCTTTCGAATGGTGTAAAATTTCTTTTTTTAATTAACAATTTTACTAATTTTTTTCAAAATTAAAAATATTTTTCACTTTTTTTTAAAAAACGGCAGTTTTTTCTCTTTTTTTTGCTTTAAAATAAAGCTTAATATGTGTAGGGTAAGTGTACCAATTGCCGAGGGTGTTCCATTTGTCGATGTTACCATGGTAATAACCAAAAAATATTGTCTAAAATGTCTCATTTGCTTGTTTATATAATATTAATATATTTTTTTCACATTTATAACGCATAAAAAAATTAATATTTATTATTTTTTTTCACTTACAATGTGCTACACTGTTTAAATAAAATTCAAAGTTTGTTTACTCGACAACAGGAACCATCCTCGACAATTGGTACGTTTACCCTACTTTCCATAACTGATTCTGAAAAAATAACGTTTTTTTTGTTTTCGAATTATTAATTAATTAATTAATAAAAATCAGTAAAAAATTACTAAAAAATGAAATATTTTTTAAGCAAGTAAACTTTTCTAAATTATGAGATTATCATCGTAAAGCTTACCTAATTCCGCATCCAACAAGTATAATTACACCTATTTTTACAAATAATTGTTAAATAAATAAATAATTGAAAATTTATTTATTAATTTTTTGAAAAAAGGACATTTTTTTCTTCTTTCTTGCTTTAAAATAAAGCTCAATATGTGTACTTTCTATACTCGATTAGGAAAAAGTGCCGTTTTCTTTTATGTTTCGAATAATTAATTAATTAATTAATTAATTAATAATACACTGAGAAAACTGGAGTATTGGACTAAACATCTGGAGGGACAAATCGTTGATATTTGAGAGTTAGCTATTGGATAACAATCTAAATGTTCAAATTCACCATTGACAGATATTCGTGCCATTTCTCTTGGAGGGAAAATGAGTTTATAACAGAGGGACAAATTAACCATCTTGAGAAATCCCTTCCTTATCCGGCGCGAAATGAATAAATATGGCAACCTAACCCCTAAATTAAATACATAAAATGTCAGAAAAATAATTTCGCGCGCATCAGACCGTACACATTTTCTGCGCAACTTTTAACCCTCAGATATAATGGGAGAGAATATACAAGTAGATTTCCATTATCAATTCAAAATTTATTTTAGAAGGACTATTTAACTCTCTTCATAAGCAAAGGAAACATACACTTTTTGAACCTCCGAATTTGACTCTCCAGTTTTCTCAGTGTAGTAAGAAATTACTAAAAAATTAAATATTTTTCAAGCAAATAAACTTTTCTTAATTATGAGCTTATCATCGTAAAGCTTACAAAATTCCGCATCTAGCAAGCATAAACTAAACTGTTTTTTATAGATAATTGTTAAATAAATAAATAATTGATTATTTATTTATTCATTTTTGGAAAAATGACATTTTTTATTTTTATTCTTATTTCAAGCAAAGCTTAATATGTGTACTTTTAATACCCGATTAGGAAAAAATGACATTTTTCTTTTCGTATTATTTATTAATAAATTAATAAAAATTATTTTAAAAAATTATTATTTTTCAAAGAAATAAACTTTTCTTAATTTTGCGCTTGCAAACGTAAAGCTTACCAACTTCCGCACCCAACAAGTTTATTTTTAACTATTTTTTATAAACAATTTCAAAAAATTAATAAATAAATTTTCAATTATTTATTTATTTAACAATTATTTGTAAAAATAGGTGTAATTATACTTGTTGGATGCGGAATTAGGTAAGCTTTACGATGATAATCTCATAATTCAGAAAAGTTTACTTGGCTTAAAAAATATTTCATTTTTTAGTAATTTTTTACTGTTTTTTATTAATTAATTAATTAATAATTCGAAAACAAAAAAAAAACGTCATTTTTTCAGAATCAGTTATGGAAAGTACACATATTAAGCTTTATCTTAAAGCAAAAAAAAAGAGAAAAAAAAATGCCGTTTTTTAAAAAAAAGTGAAAAATATTTTTAATTTTGAAAAAAATTAGTTAAATTGTTAATTAAAAAAAAAAAATTTTACACCATTCGAAAGAGGAGGAAAAAACCTTTCGAAAACATATACGTCAAAGTTTTGTCCACTCTACTGTATTTTAGCTATATTAGCTATAAAAGAATCCACTGTCCACACGTTACCAAAAACTTTAACCCCCTCTCCCCCCTACAATTTTTAATAAAATATCTTAATATTTTATGGGTAAAGTTCTCTCCCATAGTATTAAAGTTTGTGCAAAAATCAGCCCGATTTGAAGACTTTCGATTTTAAGTTAGGACAATTGAGGAATTTTGCCCCATATATATATATATATATATATATATATATATATATATATATATATATATATATATATATACTATAGTTTAGAGCACGTTACATATATGTATAATATATAGAATTTTCAAGCGACTCAAAATTGCATTTATAAGTATATTCCTACTATTACCCACACATGTGAATCATTTATGTAAATTTCAAGTTATTTCCCTTTCAGAAAATGCACTGAATTTAATAAATGCTATTCTTTTGTTTGTATGGAGTGTATTCTATTGCCCACGAGAGACATTTACAGTATTTTATCTACTTCTTTTTAGTTTTTTTAACTGCGAAAATATTCTCTTTAAAAATTTTTTTCATTTAGAACAACATCCTCTGGCGTTTGAAATAAAATTTTTATCTCTAAATCTGAATTAGCGAAATTCTCCTTTCCAGAAATTCACGATTGTTATTGTGATTCAAAAACGCCGGAAATTTGTGGTACACCATATCGATGTTTCAGTAGCCGTTTATTTTTTAAGATTTTTAATAATGTTTCTGCGCATTTCTATCAAGTTTTATTACTTTCGGTGTAAAAGTTGATCCGTTCAAAGTTGTTTTTACTAAAAATTAGTAAAGACTACTTTAAACGTAGCAACATTTACTTCAAAAATATAACATTTCTAATTTGCAGTCATTGCCGACTGAGGTGGCTCAGTGGTAATACCATAAGACTCGCAAAAGCAAGGACCAGCGTTCCAATCTTCGTGACTGCGGATTTTTCTATAGTACGTTTTCTTTAATTTTTATTTCGTAGATTTAACGCGTTTTAAGTAAAAGTTAAATTCAATTTATTTATTATTATATAAATATAATAAGAAATGTTATAAAAATAATTATTAAAATTAAAATATTATTCCAAAAAATAAATAAAATAATAAAAAATATAAAACTTACAAATATTATATCACTCAGAATAAAGATAGTAAGAAAACAATTGGTTGATTATATTTAAACAAATAATTTTATTTCTATAATTTTGATTATTATAATAAATCTGAACAGAAACTGCGGGCGACTTAAATAGATGGTAATTGGAACATCGACGGTACATTTATCTACTATTTTAGATTTAGAATATGTTTTAAGCATAACGAAAATCAAAATTGAAACTTCCGTGATTATTCAAAATATATCAAATGAATTCGTGCTATAAAGTAAAAACAATTTTCCTGACTATAAAATTTATGATTTGTGTTAAAATTAACCTATTTTGGTAACATTCAACAATGAATCGAAAATAGTTATGCATTAAAAAAAGAAAAAAGAATTCTATAATATGCGAAATATTCCAGAAATGATAATTTCCTTTATAAATTTTTCAATTAATTCTCGATTTGCAACTTAGTTGGATTTTTATTCAATGCAAAAAATATTAACATTGTGAAAAATATCGTCCTAAGAGATAAACTAATATCCATAGTAGAAATGTATATAAAAAATTTATTCTTGCAAGATTTATCAATATTGACCTTTTATTGAAAGTGTCTTAATTTTTTAAAAAATATTATTTATATTATTACTTTCCTACGTAATGTCATTACTTATATAATAATTATATAGCAATCTCAAGTTATAAATATTTTATCAAGGTTTGTTCAACATCTGGAAAATGTCATTAAAAAAAGAAGAATGTTAATGAAATATTCGTTGTTTTCAGTTCCTAATGTACTCGATATTTTAGCACAAGAGTCAATGAAAATTAAGTTTTTTTTCATAAACTATTTAATTTAGAACTGTGTCTAATATTTTTAGAAAATATTTATATTTAGCTCTGAGGCAGAATATATCTCTGTATGTTTATTTCAAAACAAGAAAAAAGAATTATTTTTAGTTAATTGCTTGTCTGTTTCTTACAATTTGAATTTCGCGCCCTTACAATTAAAGGGCTGGCTGCAATAAGGGACGAACGCGAGACTTGGATGGGATACTACCAGTCGGGTAGCAGGGACATGGCTTTAAATGAAAAGTCTCCTCGCTTACATCAGCGCTCCGTGGTGAAAATATAAACTATATTAAACAATATTTATGTTTAATTGCAATCAGACTGCAATACAACAATTAATAAACATCTTATTTAATTTCTATTTAACGCAATCTGATATGCATGTATTTATGAAATTCATTTTTATTTACTACAAAACTATGAAATAATATTTTTTACACAAATACTAACATGCAAGCAGGAGTGTCGACCGCTTGACATAACCTCAAACTAAAAAGTAATTTTTAACAGCAAATAAAACCATAATTAAAATGATTTTACCAAATTCTGAAAGATTCTTCTTCTTCTTAAAGGACTTTAGGCACTGTCAACTGTCAGAACAATTCTGAAAGATTCAGTTGTACAAATTAGGTTATAAGGTTATGTCAAGCGGTTGACACTCCTTAAAACACCAAAACAGTAGGAAAATAGTTCTTTATTTTCACGAAAGAGGCGCAAATGTTAGAAAGGAGACTTTCGCCAAGAATACATTAGATCTGTATCCCCCTAATCGTAGGCTGACTTTTAAACCGCGTGAGGTCTCCTTATCCTACTTCGTGATTATCCCTTTCAACCACGCGTTCGTCCCCTTATTGCAGCCAGCCCTTCAATTCCTTAAAAGCCCACCTGTGTTTTTTGTTTTTTAAATTAGGTAAATTTTTGTTAATTTAATAATTTTTCAATAGATTTATTTTTAACTAATGACAAACCTCGAATTTAAATATTCGAAGATTATTCTTAAGGGCACCCTGAAGAGAATAATGATTTTGTAAATTACTTCTCATTTGAAAAGAAAAAAATATTTTGGTTTAGGATTTTGTGAAAATATAATAGAGAAAAATATACACTGGACGTGCGCTCTTCTCGATATTTAGCATAATTTTTATAAGTAATTGTTGAACAAATTATAGTGTTCTAGGGTAAATAAATACCGCAGTGACTCATCAAGATTTTATTATTTTGACTTTTAGTTAATTATAATAAAGAATAATAAGATAATCTTATTTTTATTATTATTATTATTATTATTATTATAAAGCTAAACCGGTGTCCGCTAAACCGGCGTTCCAGTGTATATATTGCTATAATAAACTGTTGCTTGATTATGCAATTTTTTTTATTATGTTTGGAATCTTAGGTGAATATTTGTCTAATATTTTTTGAAGCTTGTCAATGATCCTTGGGCCAATAGTGGCCAAAATATTTGGTTTACTATCGAGTTTAAATATTCCAACATTATTAGTCCAAGAATTATTTTCACTTAGTTCGTATTTTGTTTTATAGAATTTGAATTTCACTCTATTATAATTCTGCAAATGATAGAAAATAATATTATTAATAATAATATTAAATTTAAAATATTAAAGTTAGTTAATAATAATTGTGGTTATTTTTACTAAAACAAACTTCTTCCTTGGAAGAACTTTTTTTTATTAAATCTCGAATGGTGCACTGAGAGAAATGGATAGTCAGATTTTGATGTTAAAAAAATGATGTTACACGATACTACCATTATGCTACTGCGGCTACCATCACAGATGTTACAAAAATCTAGTTATGCTATTCCGTACTATCAAGATGTTATTCCGCATAATCTTGATGGTAACTGTTACTATCTAGATAGCTGTCGTATTTGTAGCATTAAAGATGGTCACCCTAACCATCATTATGTTACCCACTACTATAAATTTCTCTCCGTTTGTCTATTTATTGCCCAATATTAAATATTTAGTGATTTATCAGTTGTAGAAATTAGTTTAAAATAAATTTTAAAATATAATCCATGGTTATACTATGTGCTCAAATAAAACGTAGGGGAGACTGGGGTAAACCCGCTCTTTCGTTTAGTTTCATGAATTCAACATAGAATCAGAGGCGATCAAATGTTTTTAGAGGTATCAGAAAAGAAAACGCTTTTTGGATTTTTAAGTTTTTCGATCATTATTTTTTAGTCTTAATTTATTTGGCAAATTTAGTTTTTAATTTTAAATTTGGAATAAAATAATTTCACGTATTATATTTTAACAGTAACAAAATTTATGACTTGTTAAAACAAAAATTGTAACTACATTTCACTTTCTCTTAATAAAATATAACATTATTTAAATCCATAGTTGTAATTCATGAAACCTATATATTCATTATTTATTGTTTATAGAACTCATATAGTTTATTAATAATAATAAGTAATACTTAAGACGGGAATAAAAGACGAATTTTAAAATTTAAAAAATAAAACTGTTCCGTCTTGAAAAGATAAATCGAGCGGATTTACCCTGGAAAATTGTGATTTCGAAATTTGGTATATACACGGAAAAAAAAGTACGTGAATCCTTCCTTGAAAGTGCTTGAATTTTGGATAGGACACAAAATACAAGGCTGTTCCATATACTTTTTATTAGAAAATATAGAAAAGTCCTAGAATTATTCTAGTACTAGTATGGGCAACAGTGTTTTTTAAATTTTAACGAAAAGTCATTTGTTCAGTTTTATAAAGTACGTGAAAGATTAGTTGACTGCGCTTGAAAATTCTGTAGAGCATGCGCAGTGTGCGTTGCGCGTTTTTACCCAAGGTAAATGCCAGCTGATCGTCTGTTTCCGTTTGTGTTAATTTCAGATGTGAATATACTATTATTTTATGAAAAACAAATAGTGTTAATATATATTTGTCTTCAAGAATTGACTTTCAAAAAAATATTTTTTATTTTGTGTTTCTCACAAAACAGAATGTTATGCAAGTCTCAGTTTTCAGTGAAATAGCATGTCTCAGAAGTCGTGAAAAATTTCACCATGTGGTATATAAGAACAATTCGATACGTACTTTTAAGTGTTAAGTGTGTGTTTATATTTAAGTTATACGCGAATATATGTGTGTGTGTTATAGGTTAGTTCATATAAGTGTTGACGAACGTCGAAAAGTGATACAATAATTGTTCTTTGTTTGTGTGATTAATTATCCAAATATGTGAATGAACCCAAGTGCGAAATGCCAAGACTGCAAAAACGGCCCATCATTGGTCTAGTAATGTCTGCCGAGAATTGGCAGTAGTTACTGAGCCATTACTGGTGTTCAAAACGTCCCATTGATGGGCCAATGATGGCGCCGATGGTCAGATTTTCAAATTTTTTAAGACTGGGCCAGCTCTCGGCCCAATAATGGCACATTCATGGCAAAGTTGATCAATCTTTAATGGCAAAAAGCAATTGCCAGTGATGTGACGAAGATCGGCCCATTAATGGCAATTTAATGGCAAACATTTTGTATCTTTGATGACAAATTGTAATTGCCAGAATTGGGGCGTAGCTTGGCTCAATAATGGCACATTAATGTCTATCATTTTGTATCTATGATGGCAAATTATAATTGCCAATATTGGGACGTAGCTCGGCCCAATAATGGCACAGTATCGGCCAGTGTAGTGTAGCTTATAAGAACCCTTTTGCATTATCGACTTCACGTCAGAGTAGCAGAGTGGTCAGAGTGTTAGGCTGTGGTGCGTCAGGTTCAGGTATCGATCCCCGCGAGCGGGAAGAATTTTTCAAATATTTGTAAGTTTGCGATTAATTTAGGGAAATAAACTATATAAATATTATGAATTAATTAGTTAATTAAATAAAAAATATATTTTTTTTAATTTTTTCAACACTGGGGAGTAATGGCAGCCAATAATGGGTCATTAATGTTTACCGAGAATCAGCCGATGATTAGCTGCCGACGGCCTACCGCGGTTAACCTCCCGACAGTCGGGCCACTATTGTCTGCCAAGAGTAGGCACTGACTATGCCGTCACTGGGCCAGTTTTGGGCCGTTTTTAATTTCGCACTTGGGAATGAGTGAATTTCAGAAAAACGGTGTGAACAAGTGGAAATTATTTTTTTTATTTTACAGTTTTTTTGAAAGTCAATGAAATTCTCAAGCAAGGTACTAGAAATTTTCATTGACTGCTTTTGAAACTCTCATGCAAAAGTACTAGACTGTTTTTAGTATTTTGTGTCGTATCCAGAAGTCAAGTACCGAGTCAATGAAAAATTCACGTACTTTTTTTCCGTGTATGTGTATTAAAAAGTTTCTCTATAAGTAAAACTAAAAAACATAAATCAAAAACTATTTTTTATTTTTTAGTAGACGTTATAAGCTTTCAAATGATATAAATTAACTTGGATTTAGAGAATAATTTCCTAGATTTTTACCGATCTGAAAAAAGTGAGCGGGTTTACCCCAGTCTCCCCTATATATTTTTTATAGAGAAAATCCGTTTATTTGTCGCGATTTTCTATTATCGCAACTCTCCCCTCTGAGAAAACAAAAAGTGAATTCATTTTATCCGAATTCACACTTGACTGAATGGGTCAATCCCGTGGCTATGAATTGAAGGTGAGGAAGTATAAAAAAAACTCGTCACGTTCGTGGCAAATCAGACCAAATAAGATGAGCGATCCAGTTACATTAACCGCAAACATTCCCGCGTGCCGATCTCAAGTCATTCACCATTACGTACGTACATATATATATATATATAACGAATAATCAATTTACAATAATTTTACATTATTTAAGTGGCATATCTAGTAGATATATATGTTTGTATGAATGTTCAATTCGAGACGCGCCATATGCCGCATCGGGTACGTGTAAAATAAACGTCTGAGAATAAATCGGACTTTGACGGATTTACGGTGCAATAAATATTTAAATTTTCTGTTCTTATAATAAAGAGCTTACTGGGATTAAGTATTACATTAGGCGCCAGCTAGACGCACGAGAATAGCGAAATTACACGATTTAATTAACTAACCTTATGTTCTGCGATATCATTTTTCAATGATCCAGAAGTATAATTTTTCTTCAATATTGATGGTCTCTTTATTTTCCTCGAAATTGCTCATTTTCTTCATAATTCTATCATTAATAGTCTCGTCTTTAGATGAAAACAATTTTTTTCATACTGTTTTAAAAAATCAGGAACTTTAATTAATTAAAAATTAATTGAATGATTATACTATCTATAATATAAGGGAGCGTTCACAAATAATATCACGCTTTTGGGGGTAGGGGGGGGGTCTCTACTAAACGTGACACAATGTATTTTTCTCATGTGAAATTGCAAAAATTGCCTGACAGGAGGAGGGGGGGGGGGTCTAAAATCTCAAAAAATTGCGTGACAGCATTTGTGAACGCTCCCTAATAATAATAAAATAATTTTTTGGAATGCTTCAAAAACTTCGTTGTGTACTTTACTTAATTAATAAATTATTTAATAATTATTAGTTATACAATAATAATGAAAAAAAATTAGAATATTTTTTCCCTGTTGGAGAAAACAATTTTTTTCACAATGCTTCAAAAAGTTATATAGTTATCTACTTTAAACCAAAATTAATTTAACAATTTTTGGGTTGTGATTTACGATTTTCTTTGTTCTGACTCATTATAGGTATTGTTCACTTTAACGGACGATTGTCCCCTCCGACAGTCCACTAAACCAGCGTTCAAGTAGTGTATTAACAAAATTGTAACAACAATAAGAATTGGTATTATTATTATTATTATTATTATTATTATTATTATTATTATTATTAAATAATAATTATTGTAATTGTTAATATGAGCGATTCCATGTCAAGTGATCAAGGTGGAAAAAAATTTTTCTCCAATCGTGCCTAAACTAGGGGCTTTTGTAGTACTAGTGGATAGTGATTTTTGGTGAAAATATTATTTTACCTAGTCCAATATTTTCCAAGGGGGAGGGGGTGAAAGTTTTGGGTTTTTCAGTACAATGCTTATTTTGATAATTTTTTACTCTTAAACAAATAAACATAAAAATTTGTCCGAGTACAGTTTCAAAAGGTTTTTTCATGCTCTTTCGATTGGAAATAAGCATTTAAAAAAAAAAATTTTTGACCAAAAAAAATCAAAATTAAAAATAAATTTTAATTTTTGGGGGGGAAGGATACAATTTTTTTTTTTTTTTTAACGAAAGCTGAGGTTTTTTCCTAAAAGGACATATATGTGCAAAAGTGGGACTAGAATGTTTAAACACTGAAAAAAAGAGATTTCTACCAAATGGGGCCAAAAACCGGGTTTTGAGCACTCCGGTCAGTAGAAATCTCTTTTTTTCAATGTTTAAACATTCTAGTCCCACTTTTGCACATATATGTCCTTTTAGGAAAAAACCTCAGCTTTCGTTAAAAAAAAAAAAAAATCGTTTCCTTCTCCCCAAAAATTAAAATTTATTTTTAATTTTGATTTTTTTTGGTCAAACAAATTTTTTTTTTGAAAATGCTTGTTTCCAATCGAAAGAGCATGAAAAAACCTTTCGATACTGTACTCGGCCAAATTTTTATGTTTAATTGTTTAAGAGTAAAAAATTATCAAAATAAACATTGCACCGTAAGACCCCTTGATCACTTGACGTAGAATCGCTCAAATATATATAATATATTATTAGGTGCAACAATTTTTCTACTTTGCACTGTTTGAAGTAGGGCTTCAGCAAGGACCAAAATAGATTTCTATTTATGATATTTAAATTTAATTTTTTTCAATTGATGTTCTATAACTTATTTTTTCGATTAGCTTTTAATTTCTTTTTTAAAGAAAATTATTTTTCACAGCAAAAGGTAATCTAAATATAAAAGCGTTAAGATTCGCAAAATGAATTTAAAAATAGTAAAAAATTTGCATTGCATTCAGAATACTATACTTAAGCTGACTTGGCACATTATAAAAGGCACTGACTACTGTGAATAAAAATTTTATTGTTATACACTTGAGATAAATCTTCTTGCCCATTTCGCAAAATATTTTCAAAATCTGCAATTTATATTAGTACATAAAATTTATATTTATAATTATAGGTGGTCATAAATTATTTCATTTTAGTATAGAAATTAATTACGTGGAATTATTTATATTATAGTATATTTAGTTTATTTATATTTTTGCTGTTTAACAATTTAATACTTTAATATTAAAAATTAGTTTTTGAAAAAATTTATACCAATAAAATTGGAAAATATAATAATAATTCATAATTATATAAGTGAGTATTTGATTAATAAGTTGAATTTTCATTGAAATTAGTTGAGTTTAAAAGTTTTCCTATTTTACTTAATTTGAAATAGGGATTTAATAAGGATGTGAACAGTTTTTCTAGTTTTAGATACACTCTAAATCTGAATCAGTGAAAATTTCACTGATTTCAATTCAGTGGCCCAGTTTTCTTTAATTTATCAGTGGGATTTCACTGAGAATCAGTAAAAACCACTGATTGTCAGTGAAATTCCACTGATTCATCAAAGAAAACTGGGCCACTGAATTGAAATCAGTGAAATTTTCACTGATTCAGATTTAGAGTGTACAGCCATCCTTATATACTTAGAGAAAAATTTGTTTGAAACAACTAAAGGAATGTTCTAAATCTGAATTAGAGTATAAATAATAATAATAATAATAATAATAATAATAATAATAATAATAATAATAATAATAATAATAATAATAATAATAATAATAATAATAATAATAAAAGTCTTACGAAGGTTCCGAGGGAGGGTAAAGGGCTCCAAATGAACACTGCAAAAACTAGCGTCTTCGAAACGTCTTATTTTAAGACATTAGACGTTTTGAAAACGTCTAGTCTGGAATAAATGACTAATTCATCTGTCTTTCATGCAAAGTGTCTAAAAATTTGAGACACTTCTTGCGTCTTACAAATGTAAACAAGTTACTATCAGTGCTTATAATTTAAGACATATAATGTAGACGGTAAAAGTGTCTACATTTAAGTCATTTTTGCTAATTTAAGACGTTTTCGAAGTAAGACACTTTGAATAAAAGACATTTTGTGTATTCGAGTATCTTCGGTAATATTCGTCTTGCCTCGTCTCGATGAAAGTTTCCCGCGCAATATCAATGCATACATGCATTTTTAGGTTATGTATCGATTCAAGCAGAAATTTCATCTGAATGAAGACACTTTAAACGTCTCCAAAATAGTCACTTTTAACGTCTTCCTGAAAGACATCCCAAAACGTCTTACAAATGAGGACAAAAGTGTCTCAAATATAGACACCTGTTTTTGCAGTGAAGGGTTACGGGTTTTAGTGGGTCGGGCTGGCAATAGGTCGCCAGTTTATTAAATTTACTATTTTATATATTTATTTTTCTTTTTTTATATTCCCTTTTGTAGTTATCATACCAATCCCACATAACCTTGGAGTGCGGAATCCAAGGTATCTGTAAGCAAATTTCCCAAAGGTCCCTAAGCAAAAAAAAAAAAAAAAAAAAAAATAATAATAATAATTATAATAATAATAATAAGCCTTAAGTGTACTAAGGCCCTTGATAGTTTTCCTATATTTTCTGACAAGTTAAAATCTTATTTTAAGAAAAGAAAATCAGTTATATGGAGTTCACTGTTAACTTAAAAGTATGAAATTGCAACGAATTGATACCAAAAAGTGGATCAAATTATAATTTAATCGAAAATTTTGGTATCATTTTTATCCAATTGGCTATCAATTTGATATATTCAAGAAAACTGGTAGTATAAGAAATTGACCCTTCGTCTATTATGAAATATAACTGTATCAAGAGCCTCGATAGTTTTCCTAGTTTCTAATAAGATTACTGTTGTTCTATATTCTATTTTAATAAATACAATAATTGAAAAAAATTTCTATAGTCTGAAATTGTGCCTTTGAACAGTTTGAAATAGGGCTCTAACAAGGCTTAGATAGTTTTACCAGTTTTTGTCAAAGTCCACTCCTAATGTTGTTATGACATTTTTTAACTCGATGAATTAGGCAAAATTTGTACATTTTATTTTAAAATTGATGTATGAAGTAGGACTACAAAAAAAGTTTAACCAGTTTTTTTTAGATGCTATCAAGCCGGTAATTAGAATTTTAAATAGGACAAACCGAAAGGTATTTTTTATTTAACTTATTATTGAAAAAAGTTATTTAACAGGAAAAATTAAATATCAAATGAAGAAAATGAAGAAAGTCGATCATTTTTTTTCGTTGAATATTAACGATAATTATCAGCTCTATTACTGAAAAACAAAATCTACTATTACTCACTATTATTTTCGCTATCATCCGTAGATTTTTCTTCGGTATCTGTGAGCACCTCATAATCTCCAAGATCAAAATCAATGGAAGCGGCGGACGTCGCGACGCTGAGGGTCGTCAACGTCGCCAAAACGAACAACTCCCGTGGCAGCATGGTAAGTCTGCGCTTCACTATTATAATACTAGAAAATTCCAATGTCAGGGTCTTGCTTGCTGCATTCGCTTCTTCCCAACCGCAATGACGGCAAGATTTTCAACAAAAATTTATCAAATTCAAAGAAAAGAACCACTTATTGCTCGTTCCACCAACAAAACAATTCACAAAATAAATAGAATTTAACTATTTATCTTTTTTCCGTTTTGAAAATTGTTAACTAGATTGCAATTTTTTTCCAAATAAAAATCGAATCTTTTTGGAAAATAATTTAACTTTACTGCAATTATTTTCTAAATGTCACTTTTGAATAGTGATTTTGAAATTGTATTTCAAGCATTTATTTGCATGGGCAAATTGATAAAAAAATCTTAGAATATAAGTTCGATTAATACAAACTGGAAAAAGGATTATTTTGGAGTAATATAGTTAAGTTTCACCGATTAATTTAATACACACGCGTTTATTGTCATTTTTGTTTGAAAAAATTGTATTTTTGTCAAAAAGAAAAATCCACGCGGCAATATCAAATTGTCAATTTGAAATTATTCCCGGTGGTAACGGACATAGACGTCCTCTTTAGCTGAACGCTTTGAACAGACTAACTTTGAAACTTGAGGTTGAGTTCGACTGACTCACTCTCGTTTGAAAAACGCTACCGCTTCGAAACAGCCGGACGAACTAATGCACAGTGAAAAATGTACACTAACACACTCGTTCCTCGCACACTTGAAATTTCTACAACACAGATACAGTGGCGCAAAACACACGTTGAGATAAAGAGAGCGGCCGCCCGCTCTCCAAGTCGAGGAAGAATACCCCGCTGATAGTTTTTAAACTGGCGCGCGGCAAGTCTTTCGAAAATGTGTGAGTGAGTATTTGTATATATGTATAGGAGAGAGGAAGAAAGAGAAAAGAAAGATAAAATGACCGCGAGAGGGAAAGAGAGAGGTGGAGGAAGAGGGAAAAGAGCAGTGGCGCCTGAGGCATAGACGCCAGTTTTATGCACGGTTGGTTCATGTTTGTGTGTGTGCAGTAAACACAGAGACCGCGTGCTCCGAATGTTGGTGTTAGTCTCATGCATACGATGTGCGTGAGAGCCAGTGAGAACACACCGGTCTCTCTCTCCCTGCAAACCATCAACTCCCGACAGCCGGCTGTTTTTACCTTTTTTCCAATTTATTTATTTTATATCATTTTATATCATAAAAAATATTTTCAATATCCGTTTTAGAAAGAAATTTTTGTTTGAAAAATTTTAGAAGAGGGATTTTTATAAAACTGTCTGGATCCTAACTGAAAACCTGTATTTAAAAACCGCTGCCAAGTTGTACATTTTTATAATTTTGGTGTTCATTTCATGAACACTTTGCTTCCTCATAGAAATAATAATAATTGAAATATAAGAATTACTTTTTATAAAAGGGTTAAAGATCATTAAATCTTGGTCCAAAAAATGTGTTTTTATATATTCTATAAGATGGTAATAATAGTTTAATAATTACACATAAATTAATAAACAAGAATGTTGAAAAAATGATATTTTCCACAATTTTTGATTTTTCAAATACCAATAATTTCATAATTTCTGCCCGAATCAGGTTAAAAAATAGGTCAATCGAAGCGTTTTTTAATGCTCTTCAAGTTGGTAATAATTTTTGAAGTTACTTTTACATAATTTAAAAAAATTTTTATAAAAGTCTTATTTTTCAAAATTTTAGATTTTTAAAAGTTTAATATCTCCGGTTAATATGGACAAAAAATGTTCAATTAGGGCTCAAAAGATGCGTGTGAAAAAACTTTACAAAACTAAATACAAAACAAAACGAAACTTCTACATTTTTCAACAAAATTTTCAAAAAAGTCTTGTTTTCTAAAATTTTTGATTTTTTAAAGTTTAATATCTCCGGTTAATATGGACGAAAAATGTTCAATGAGGGCTCAAAAGATGCGTCTGAAAAAACTCTACAAAACTAAAGAAAAATATTTATAAGTGTCCTAACATTTTTTTAAGTTATGTCCAAAAAACGTTTTTTTACAAAATGAAAAATGCAAAAAAAAAATAGTTAAACTTCATGAATCGGGCTGAAAATACTCTCATTTTATGTCCCCCGGGGAGACCTACAATTTAAAAAAAATTGAGGTCTTTAGCTCTTTCTCGTTCTGAGATATTGAGGCAAATGTAATGTTAGTACACACACACACACACATCGGGACAAATTTTTAAAATCCGTTTTTTGAACTTCGGAGGTCAAAATACGTCGAAATTTTTTTTTTATTTATTTAGAACATTTATACGGGGAGTTCCTGTGCATATATAAAGTACTAAAGTATTAGGCATAATAAAAAAAATTTATAAATATGTCAAAAAATGACAATCCAAAATTTTGCTAATACAAAGCTTCCTTTATGAGGAAGCAATAGGCCAAAGGGGGTTCATTTCTGCACGCGAGTTTCTTTTATTTTCTGTGCAGAAATTGGGCCGATTTGGCTTTGTGTAGAGTAGGCGTTTAACAAGAGCTTTGTCAGAAACAAAGATTAAGAAACAAAAACAAAGGTACCGATTAAAGCCCTATTTCGAATTCTGCAGTTTAGGAATACTTTTGGGCAGAAATTGCTGCAGTTTATCATATTTATAACAGAATTTAAATAAGGGACTTCGTAGAAACGATGAAAACTAGTTTGACCCCTTCTAGAGCCCTAACGGACCAAACACATAATACGTCACGCGATTTTTGACTATTTTCGACCCCCGCTCCCTCCTCCATGTCACACAATGTCCCATACATTAGCGCCATTTTTTCTATAGGTCGTCAAAAATGTCTTGACCCCCTCCCCCCGTTCGCGTGACGTATTATGTCAGGGATCACAGTTCGTCCCCTTTTTCCCCTATTTTTCCCCTAAAATAAAACTAAAACCCCTTAATTCAAATATTTTCTCCCCTATTCCCCTTTTTTCAGTAAATTTTTTTTTGAACACTGAGAGAAGAGTTATTGTCGTGACAACAAAACGCGTTTAGTAGCAGAAACACATGGAGAGCGATTGTAGCGCCCCTGGCGGTTTAGTTCCTGTTTAGTTTCCCTGACTAAACTGACAGTCGTTCCTACTATAGTATAGTAGATGCGACTGTTAAATTTGTCCGTCGAAAATTAACAAGACTGTTTAGTTATCGGAACTGAACCGATAGTCACCTTCACTATTCTCTTCTCTCCGTGAAAGTATTTTTATTATTTAATAATTTTTTTAAAAAGATTTTACAGGGTGTTCAGCGTTCAGAAAAGTCAGGGACATTTTTATAAATTTAATAAGAAAGTTAAAATTTTTTGTGAATTTAAAAATTTTGTAATCTAACAAGACTAAATTGGTTTTTATTACTATTTGTTACTCTAATTCGATATTAATTTGTCGCTCACCCTAAAAGAAGTAATCTTGATTTAATGCCGAATCCTCTAAACTGAATGCATATTTTTCACTTATATATGGTATCAAAATTAATACTCTTCACTTTAGAGGATTTTTCTCTCGGATATTATTTGCAAATTGTGGTTATGAACTGATGAAGAAAAGTTAATTTTATGCACTAAATTTAATGTTTTTAATTAAATAATTATTATATTTAATAACTAAAAGTTAATTACTTACATTATTCAATATATTTATTCCTTCATTTATTTCCTTTAAATATTCAATGTTTTTGACAAATGTCAATAATAAAACAATTAATTAATTAATAAAAAAATAATATATACATTCAAGTCGAATAGTTTTGTTTTGAGAGGAAAACATTAAGAGAATATTAGAAGAGGATTTTTCCTCTAAGTATGAGATTACTTTTTGCTTATATTTTATTAATAGTCGAAGAAGAAATAAGAAAGGTAAAAAGTTAGGGAATCTTTTTCTCAATCCTTGTTGGATACCATGATTTTATTTTTGTAAAATGTTTAAATAGCGTGCAACATAAAACAAACCTTAGAAAACTCCATATTATACCGTAAAAAGAAAAATGGCTACTTTTTCTTAAATTATTTAAGAAAAAAGGAGCAAAAGAAGTCAGATTTAATCCAAAAAGCTGTAAATAGAAGGAGAAATAAAAGTTTAAGAAAATAAACCCTGTTTGTTGTAACAAAATAATTTTTATCGTGTTTTTCAAAATCCCTTTTTTTAAAGGAAAATCCCCTTTATTTACCTATTTTTAAGTGGAAATGCCACTGTGATCCCTGTTATGTGTACGACCCCTAATTCAAAATGTGTAACATGCAATTATTTCTCTGCCTCAAATTGCTCCACTTTGCGTATTGAGAAAAGAAAAAAAAAAGATTTTGACAACAAACTCGTTCACTGCTTAACCTTCGCGCTATACTAAAGATTTTTATACAACTTAGGCGTATTATGGTCACTTTATCTACCTGTACAGGCGCGTACTAAGTACCCCCTTATAACCCAGCAGTCAATAAAGAAACTATTATAGCCCTGGGGAGATCAAGGGTACATTATTGACCGCTCACAGGTCAATAAATTACCCTTTATCTCCCTAGGGCAATAATGGTTACTTTATTGACCAGCTGGGTTATATGGGAGAACTTAGCATGCACCGGTACAGGTAGTATAGAGTAACCATAATACGTCTTTGTTGTATAAAGCAAAGTATGGAACAAGGGAGGTAACCTCGTTTATGACCTCGCACAATATTGAAAAACTCGGACTTACCTCCCTTGTTGCATAATGTACTATTGCAAACGCGGACTACCAAAGGTTACCCGGGATAACCTCTGTGTTTTTTTATTTATTTATTGCAAAAAAGATTTAAATCTTTCAAGGCTTTTACATATAATGTTCTAAACTTGTCGAAAGCAAAGAAAATTTTGATCAATGACCAGTGCCGGACTTAGAAAACTTGCCGCCCTAAGCCACTACAATGTTGCCCCCCCCTAAGGCGAAGATTTTCATTCATACTAATGACTAAAGTATGTGAGTGAACGAGATAGTGATATCTGATATGAGGTTGTTTCTTTCACTCTCATGCATTTACGTTTTGACACCGACACTATGACGTTTTTGTGACAACATGGCGTAAAATAACTCTCTACCTTAATATGGAATATAACAAAAACACAAAAGAAGTTTATTAACCTATTAACTGCTGCCGTCCAGTTTAAAAAAGGCACTATCTACATATTTTATGAAGAATGAGTTCTTTATACCGTTGAATTCGTAATGAAAAGACGAATCTAACAGTCGTATTCGTAATTGAAAATTTTAATTAGATTAGAAGATTATTAGCGGTTAATTAAACTATCTACAGAGATTTTCAAGAAGTATTTTTTAAAGTGTCACTATATCAGCAGAAGGAACCGACCTATCTACAAAATTTTCAGGATTTTCAACCCACTTGACCCCTGAAATCCTGATTCACGAGTACTATGTACATAGGTTAGTCAGTAAACTGGTCTCAAAAGTCACAAAAGTAGAGAACTATGTACATAGTGACGTTTTTCGTACATATTTTTCTCGAACTTTGGTTAACTTTCCGCGAGAGAGAGCACTATCTACAAGTTTAATTATGCAAATAAAATAAAAATAATACAATAATTTGCAAGTAAAGCTTTTATTTTGTATTAACACATATATTTAATGCAAATTAAAAGCAATTTTAATTATTCTTTTTGTAAAGTTAAAATTGAATTTAATAAAAATTTAATGCAGAAGAAAAAACAGATTTAAATGATTATGTAATTTCTTGATAAATTAATTATAATGATTACAAAAATAATATAATGATTTACAAAATTAAAAGTTTTTTTAATTATTGACAATATTTTTTAAGCATTAATATAATTAATTTATCAAGAAATTACATAATCATTTTAACCTGTTTTTACTCTCAAGTCACTTATTTTACTTTTGCTCCCATTATTATTATTATTATAAAGCATTTTTACTTTCAGCCCCTCTTTTGTTCGTGATTTTCATTCGGTATTTTTAAAATTAAAAATATAATATAATAAATAAAATATAAAATAATAATAAAAATATAACAGAAAGAAAGGATTGTGTTAGAAAATAATGTAGATAGTGACGCTTTAAACAGGAAAGTGGACCGACAAAGCATAATTTTAAACGTACTATCTACCACATAGTGCACTTTTCATGTATTCTCTATAATTTTCGGATAAAAAATGTACACTATATCTAAATTTTTTATTAATAAATAATTAAAATTAATAATTCTTTTTTGCACTAATGAAAAGAGCGTGTTTGAATTAGTCATAAGAACATAAGTTTGTTAACAAAATTTTTAATTTTATTAAGAGATCCAGATGCAAACGCGTTTCCTTCAATATCTCCGATTGATCTAAAATGTAGATAGTGTCTTTTTTAAAAAGGACGGCAGTAACTGTAATGTATGTATATCAAAATTTAAAGTACTTCAGAAAAAGCCTCTCAACAAAAACTTGCCGCCCCCACGATCTGCCGCCCTAGGCCCGGGCCTAGTCTGCCTAGTTCTAAATCCAGCACTGCTTTTGTTTGTTTAAAAGTTAAACAAACAAAAGAGTAAAGTTGAAAAATAATCTTTTATTATTTATAAATCTAACAATTATTCCCAGTATGTAGAAACTGATTATTTTAATATCCAGGAACTGGCTAGGAATGATTTATTTTACTAGACAAGGACTAGACAAAATAACTGCACAAAATCTTGACGTTGCTAGCGTTACATCCCTCGTTCAAGCCTGTCCATTTTTCCCATCTAGTTGCTAGATTGAATCTAGCACAACTGGACAGTTTCTCATACACTTCCACGGTTAATTTCTACACGGGATAAAGCATAACTTTTTTGGAATACAACGAAACAATTCTAAACGATGGTGAATTATACTTTACTTTTTGTAGAATGTATTGAAGGCTAAAAAAAAGTTGTGCTCTTAATTGTAAAGAAATTGTAGTACAGGTAAATAGTGTTACTCATTATTATTTTTGAATAATACAATTTCTGGAAACTTTGCATAATAACTTTTGTGGCGTTTGATCAATTAAAATTTCTTACACTTATTCGTCTTCATCAGACGAATAAATCTTCGTATTGTAAAATAATGTGCCTTTATAAATAAAGAAAATATTAAAATAATTATCACCTGAAACTTGACCGTGAACAACTCTAAACTTTGCCTTTTTCTAGGAGCACCCCTAGTAGAAATTTGTCCTAGTTATTATAAAGGAACTGTCCAGTCGCACTTGAAATTGTCTAGTTACTTTACTAGACAACTGGCAAATAACCTGGAATGGAGTGTCACGCTTTTTTCATCAAGTTGTTATTATATAATTTTTAATTAATTAGTTGAATTATTATATAATAATAATGGAAATAGTAAATTATTACATGTAATTTCCTACATTCCTACTGGAACAAATATTTTTTATTAGTGTAAACAATTATAATCTATATAAACCTTAAAACGATAACACAATTTCACCGAAAAAATCTTAGGGGTAACGGGGAGCGAACTCAGATCCCGCTGGACTAAAGTCGCACCGCTTAATGCACTCGGCCGTTCAACACAATGGATACTGAGGATTAAGAATCACACATGTTCAGTGCCCTAACTAGAGATTTTAAGCATTGGTATATACTTTTAATATTTTCTATGTAATTAAACATATTTTTATGTTTTTTTAATTATTATAACTTTTTAGTAATTTAATTTGCAACGTGTTAACAATTAATAAATAAATTGATTACTGTAATTAAATTTTTAATTAATTTTATTAATTTATTATTTATTATAAATTATTATAAATAATTATTAATTAATTTTAGTATTTAATATTATTAATTGATTATTAATTAATTAATAATAATAAATTCATTAACTTTTTAATTAATAGAAAATTACAATTAACCCTAGAAGGAGTAACTGGGGTGTCTGGACACCCCAAGCAAAATTCAAAGTATTCCCATGGCTTAACCAATAATTTTTCTACGCTCAAAACCCGTTGATAATTTAGTTTGAACCTCTATCTTTTGACACCTGTATGTGCCGCCAAAAGTTTTGCTATAGGAAGAGCTCTATCTCCTGTTAAAATACGTCTGGGGTGTCTGGACACCCCAGTTACCCCCTAACGTTAGAAAAATTGTCAAGATAAGTAAATTCAAATTTTTTAAAAAAATCGTTTTTAACAGTTAAAATCATCTGATAAAGTATAAATTGATAGGTTATGCATGAAAAAGTTGTATTTTATAAAAAAAAACATTTTTATACAAAAATTATATTTTTATGAAAAATAGACATTCTGTATTTGTAACAACTTATGAAATTTGAGTTAAGATTTATATAAAATTTCTGTGCTCTCTCTCTACAGTCAGAAATTTAATTCTAATACAGAAAAATGTAGTATATATGACAGTCAAATTTAAATTATAAATTCTATATTTTTAATAATATTTTAACATATATTAGAGGTGTAATGATCTGGTTTTTATTTTGCTACGGAATTCGCTCGCCGGATGGAGTCCGGGTACCTAACGTAGTTTCTTTAATTAATAATTACTAAATATTGGGTTGTGCAATGCGTAATTATTATTTCTGCTGTGAATTCGAGGAGAGGTGTAGTCAGTAACGAGTCTCAATTTAAACCTTCGAAAGTGAATATATTGTAAAACAAGGAAAAATATTTAACAAACAATAAAAAATAAGAAATATAAGAAAACAATAAATATAAATGTAAAAAAAATAGTGAAACGTAAATTGGTATGAAAGTAACTTAACAATTATTTCTCGTCGAAAGAATTACTTTAGTTTACATTAGAAATTCATTTAAACAAATATTACTAATTCTTATAATTATCGGTTCTCGCGGAGTTTAGTCAATACTTTATTCGCATTAGATTTCAGTTACAAGTGTTACGCGCTTCAGTTTGCATTTCCGATGCGGGGATTTAATTCATATTCGCGAGACAGTTCTAGAATAGGCTTCCACGTTACACGAGTCCGACGATACCTATGGCGCGCGCGCACTTCTTAGAATTAACCAAGTAGCACCTAGGGGTTAATTCAAATTCCGGGTGCTGCCGAAATCCTTGCCGTATGCGGTAACGAGTGAATATGAATTACGAGGAACGGAAGTTAATTAAAACGGGGCGTACTTGTCAACTTTCCACGAGAGCACCCCTGGTCAGTTGCATAGTACCTGATAAAAGAAAGTTCGTTCGACCTAAGAGCACCTGGGTAGAAAGAACATTTCCTTTGACAGCATTTTACTCACCAGAAGAGCACCTCTATCTGAGTCTAATGCCCAAAGTGAGTTCGTACCTGTTAGGCAAGAAGAGCACCTCGAGCCAAGGCGGTAGACGAACTGACGATCTGGGATCGTGCAGCGAGGTATATCGGTTCGCTCTGCCGCGACGGGAAGAGAGCGAGTGGTGGGGGGAGCGGAGGCAGGCGACGCAAGTTTCGTGCGCGGTCGCTACTCTCTCGTAGCTCTCACGCTGAACGCGACTACGATGGCTGTGTGTGTGACGTATTCTATTTCTCTATATATTAATACATAGCCCATCGTTACAGAGGTATTAAGAATTGTTAATTTAAACTTTCATTAAATATTAATTCACAGAATCATTTCATAGGTTATTAATTTTAATGTTAATATATTCAGATATATTAAGTTTGTAAAATTTTAAATTTATAACACCATTTTTAGTAAATATTAATTGTTTAAGTCCATTTTTATGATTTTCACTATTCGTCAATTGTCTTTAATTTCTTTCACTTCAGACGTTCAAATAATTATGTTTTTTGGAAGTAATACAAAAACTAATTTTTTCCCCTAAAAATTTATCTATTTAACTTTAAAAACCTAAAATAGTTTTTAAATTAGTCAAATTTTTAAGAAACTACGTTTTTTGTGAAAAAAGTCAATTTTGCAATTCTTGGTGTTTTTTTGTGTTTTTATGGTTTTTTTTCAAAATTTTTTTAATTTATCAAAACATGAATAATATTATTGTATGCCTTACTAAAAAACCAATCAATTCATTATAATAAATTTTTTTACGTCAAATATAAACCTTATAAAACAAGTGGGTAAGACTCCGTCAGAAAAAAAGCGATTTGCAAGTGGTCTTCCGATTTCTTTGAAAGCTTTGGAAATAGAAGTCTTATATGAGTTAAATTTAACCCTAAAAGGATTTTGAAAAATTTTTAAAATGGCGGCCGCTACGCCATATTGAAAATGAGTGTTGCGCTTTTTTCAAAAATTAATAACTTTGAAACTTTTTGATCGATTTTAATAAAATTTACAGGCGGTATAGTTAAAAATACGTAGTTTAATTTTATATTATGACCAAAAAAAAATTTCCAAAATTTGTCAAAAAAAAAGTCAAAAAAATTTTTTGAATTAGTTTTTAGTTCAGTTGGCCTAATTTTTGAATTTTTTAATAAGTAGATATCGATTCCTTGTAATTTCACCTTTCATTTCATAAAAAAAAAATTCTGGAGACTCTAATAGTTCTCGAGATATTGCGATTTTAGTAGGAGCGCGTACCGCGGAATTAAACTCCGTAGCGAGGCAGAATATAAAGCGAGCGTACAAACGTGCACAATAGGGTATCCGTAACAATGCGACTTTCGAATTTTGTTTACGCCACCCCCCAGTTTCGTTCCAATAAAATAAAAAAAAGTTTCCCAAAATTTGAAGTCGATTGATTAATATTAACACGTGCCAGTGATCGATCGAAATTTTCAATTAAAAATACACAGGAAAACTGCACTTTTTAAAAAAAATTCATAAGTTTTTTAATTCTCATGCAAAAAATTCTGCAGGTCACATTTGCCTTCATTTTTAGCTGCACTATAAGATAGCACTTTTCCAAAAATTCAATTTTCAAAAAATTTTTAAATGGCGGATGTTTAAAGTGGGTCATAAAAATGCACCACAATATATCCAAGGTTTTAACACATAAATGTTGTCAAAAATTCAAAAAATTTCTCACTCGGAGCTATTTACGATCGTTTATCATGAATCTGATATCAGAAATTAATTTTTGAAAATTTTCGATCCAATATGGCGGGTTTAAAATTTTGATTTTCTACATTTTTGAAGTAAATATTCTAAAACAACGTCAAGGGCGATTTTTGGAAGCGCTATCTACGAATCTAATGTTAAAATTTTATTTTCTAAATTACCCGATCTAATATGGCAAGGTGGATTAAAATTTTTTTTAAACTATTCCTTTAATAACCGATTTTAAGAGCAGAGGTATAAAAAGTTAAATTTTACTTCAAAAATGTAGAAAATCATAATTTTGAATCCGACATATTGGATCGGATAATTTAAAAAATAAAATTTTAACACTAGATTCGTAGATAGCGCTTCCAAAAATCGCCCTTGACGTTGTTTAAGAATATTTACTTCAAAAATGTAGAAAATCAAAATTTTAAACCCGCCATATTGGATCGAAAATTTTGAAAAATTAATTTCTGATATCAGATTCATGATAAACGATCGTAAATAGCCCCGAGTGAGAAATTTTTTGAATTTTTGACAACATTTATGTGTTAAAACCTTGGATATATTGTGGTGCATTTTTATGACCCACTTTAAACATCCGCCATTTAAAATTTTTTTGAAAATTGAATTTTTGGCAAAGTGCTATCTTATAGTGCAGCTAAAAATGAAGGCAAATGTGACCTGGAGAATTTTTTGCATGAGAATTAAAAAACTTATGAATTTTTTTTAAAAAGTGCAGTTTTCCTGTGTATTTTTAATTGAAAATTTCGATCGATCACTGGCACGTGTTAATATTAATCAATCGACTTCAAATTTTGGGAAACTTTTTTTTATTTTATTGGAACGAAACTGGGGGGTGGCGTAAACAAAATTCGAAAGTCGCATTGTTACGGATACCCTATTGTGCACGTTTGTACGCTCGCTTTATATTCTGCCTCGCTACGTAGTTTAATTCCGCGGTACGCGCTCCCACTAAAGTCGCAATATCTCGAGAACTATTAGAGTCTCCAGAATTTTTTTTTTATGAAATGAAAGGTGAAATTACAAGGAATCGATATCTACTTATTAGAAAATTCAAAAATTAGGCCAACTGAACTAAAAACTAATTCAAAAAATTTTTTTAACTATTTTTTTGACAAATTTTAGAAATTTTTTTTTGGTCATAATATAAAATTAAACTACGTATTTTTAACTATACCGCCTGTAAATTTTATTAAAATTGATCAAAAAGTTTCAGAGTTATTAATTTTTGAAAAAAACGCAACACTCATTTTCAATATGGCGTAGCGGCCGCCATTTTAAAAATTTTTCAAAATCCTTTTAGGGTTAAATTTAACTCATATAAGACTTCTATTTCCCAAGCTTTCAAAGAAATCGGAAGACCACTTGCAAATCGCTTTTTTTCTGACGGAGTCTTACCCAAGTTTAAAGCGTGGGGTGTCCCGACACCCCAGTTACTCCTTAGAGGGTGAGTAAATTAACCCTCCTGCGTACCTATTTTCACCCATAAAATTGTTTCCAAATGCACAAATTTTTCACACTCTTGGATTTTTCTACAATTTGGCACCTAGGGGTTTTTGGGGTCGCTGATTACGAATCTGAGGTTAGATTAAAAAAATTCAAAATGTCGGATCCAATATGGCGGATAAATTTTTTAAAAATTGTTTGATTGTAATGAAACTTGGTATCTAGGGGTTTTTGGGATCGCTGATTACGAATCTGAGGTCAGATTTAAAAAATTTAAAATGGCGGATCTAATATAGCGGATGAATTTTTTAAAAATTGTTTGATTGTAATGAAACTTGGTATCTAGGGGTTTTTGGGGTCACTAATTACGAAGCTGAGATCAGATTTTAAAAATACAGAAGATTAGAGCCAATACGGCTGCCAGTTTTAGAAATTTTTTAGATTTGTTATAGATATATTGGTACTTTACGAGTCTTTCATAAACTACGTCTTTGTTATATATGAAATAATGTGCATTTATTAGACTTCCTAAGTTGAGTAGTACTACATAATGATGTTTTCTGAATAAATAAATATATATATTATTCAGCTTAGTTAATTGCAAAATTAGAAAAAATTGCATGCTTCTAAATGTTTTTTGTAAAAACTTAGTAAATAACAACATTATTTATTTAAACAATTAAAGAATCGTTCAATTTATGAAGAATCTTCATGCAATATTACTCAGCTTAGTTCATTGTAAAATTAGAAAAAAAATTGCATGTTTCTAGATGTTTTTGTAAAAAGTTAATAAATAACATCATTATTTGTTTAAACAATTAAAGAATTGTTAAATTTATAAAAAATTCTTATATTGCCATTTTGAGTTTTGAAAATCTGACCTCAGATTTGAAAACAGCGACCACAAAAACCTCCAGATACCAAGTTTTTTTAAAATCAAACAATTTTTTTAAAATTCATCCGCCATATTGGATCCGCCATTTTTAATTTTTTAAATCTAACCTTAGATTTGTAATCAGCGACCTCAAAAACCCCCGATTATAAAATTTCAAAAAATTTGGATAAATTTTTGAAAAACTCATCCGCCATATTAGATCCGCCATTTTGGATTTTTTAAATATGACCTTAGATTCGTAATCAGCGACCTCAAAAACCCCTGATTATAAATTTTCAAGAAATTTGGATAAATTTTTGAAAAATTCATCCGCCATATTGGATCCGCCATTTTGGATTTGTTTAATCTGACCGTAGATTCGTAATCAGCGACCTCAAAAACCCCTGATTATAAATTTTTGAAAAATTCATCCGCCATATTGGATCCGCCATTTTGGATTTGTTTAATCTGACCTTAGATTCGTAATCAGCGACCTGAAAAAACCCCGGTTATAAATTTTCAAGAAATTCGGATGAATTTTTGAAAAACTCATTTGCCATATTGGATCCGCAGATTTTGGATTTTATTAATCTGAACTTAGATTCGTAATCAGCGACCTCAAAAACCCCCGATTATAAATTTTCAAGAAATTTGGATAAATTTTTGAAAAACTCATTCGCCATATTGGATCCGCCAATTTGGATTTTTTAAATCTGACCTTAGATTCGTAAACAGCGACCTCAAAAACCTCCGATTATAAATTTTCAAGAAATTTGGATGAATTTTTGAAAAACTCATCCGCCATATTGGATCCGCCATTTTAAATTTTTTTAATCTGGCTTCAGATTCTTAATCAGCAACCCCAAAAACCCTTGAGATACCAAGTTTCATTAAAATCAAACAATTTTTTTAAGAGAAGTATGTATTTGCAACTTTTATTTTGTGACCTATCCTCTACTGTTTATAACAAATATTTAATACTTTCTTTATTAACAAATGCTTTAATTGGAGACTTTATTATGGATGTATCATTAATTATGAACCTTGCACTGTAAGTTGCACTTTGTCTCGTGTGTTAAAGTTAATTTGTTTAAAAGTTATAAGCAAAAATATTTGGACAATTATACTCGTCCTTGCGCATTTGGTAACAACTTAGTTTGGACAAGTATACTCGTCACGGTACGCAGGAGGGTTAACGTACTCCTTCTAGGGTTAAACTAAAATGGAATTTTAAAAAATTAATTTTATATTTATTATTGTCGACAGTATGAAGTATGAGTGTGTATTGTAAAGAGTGGGGACGAGTTCAAAGTCCTTTAAAACTAAAGCATAAGCAGGTGTGGTCAGATTAATTAGTCGCTACTCAAAGTGATAGCACGTTTGTCTTCCAATAAGGCTCAGTGAAGAATTGGAAGGATTGATTATCTCCAAGTTTTTGTACTTTTACTTGTTAAATAAATAAAGTAGAGTTGGCTCTCAGTTGAGTAACCAACTCACCAAAAATAATAATATTAGTTGTTTCTTACGGCGACAACATAATTGGTGGCAGCGCTAGGATATTCAAAAATGTTTGGAAGTTCATCCAGATTTTGAGTATCCAGAACCCAGAGTTAGTTCCAGATAATCAAAGTGATTATCTAAAGTGAACGAGAAAGTAAAGAAAAAGCAGAGATCTACAGAGTGATATCCAGAGTTATCTAGATCTACAGAGAGGTATCCAGATCTACAGAGAGGTATCCAGAGAGTTATCCAGATCTACAGAGAGGTATCCAGAGTTATCCAGATCTACAGAGTGATATCCATATCTACAGAGAGGTATCCAGAGTTATCCAGAGAGTTATCCAAATCTACGAAACAGAGTTCGAGATTATCCAGAACTACGATCCAGATCAACAGTAAGGTATATAAAAGAAAATTACGAATCTTTAGAACAAGAGTATAAGTCCACTTTACGTACGTTGAACGGCGACCTTCATAGGGTGTGGCTAAGTTTGTTTTAAAGCGTTGGTATACTCCGTGATTTTATGAGTATTGCCATCGACAATAAACTAAAAAAATGAATTTCATATACTTGTGTACTCCTTGTAGCAGGATTGCAAGAAATGAAATTTTAAATTGGAAAACGCGAACGGATATAAAATAAAAATTGTACGAAACGATATAGGAAATTTATGAAATTAAACTGGATTTAAATTCATATAGAGAAAGTAGGGAAAACGAAACAATAGACACAGACGGTTCATCCCTTTCAATATCACTGACTGACAGACTAAAATTAGACAATATTCTAAACATCATGCCAGAAACATCAAGTGCTTTAAATGACCATTTGCAAAATATTCTTGCAAAAATGGAAAGATTTGAAACGAGATTAGTAGCTATGGAACAACCAGTTAGAAGAGAGGAAGGTTTACTCTTAAATGAAAACGAATTAAACAGCGATCACGAAGAATTAGAAGAAGTTACAGAATATGATTTTGGGAAAAGCATAAAATTAGTACCAGAATTTAACGAAAGCGGTTTAGAAAATTTTATTCATCTAATAAGATTATCTAAAAGAAAAACGAAAAGAAATGAAAGACTAACATTACTACATGCAATAATTGCACAAAAATTAGTAGGAAGAGCAGCAAATACAATTAGAGCAGATGCAGTTAAAACCTTTGCCGATTTTTTTGAGAGATTACGAATTTTATTTGAAGAAAAAGATAGTTTAGAATCACTTCAAAGGGCTCGCGCGATTCATGTATAATGGGCAAAAATGAAGGTTTAGAGTCATTCACCTCAAGATTTATGCAGTGTCAGGATAAAATCAAGCAGTCTATAGATAGTATGAATATAACACCTCAAGAAACTTTCGTAAGACAGAAAAAAGAAATAAATGCAAGTGTCAGCACATTCTTAAGAAATATACGTGAAGAATTTGAAATTAGAATCCGTCCTCAGAAACCGAAAACGCTGAATGAATGTTTTAATATTGCCTCAGAAATTAACGTGAATTTGAAAGATAAAAGCAGAATTGACAATTTTACTGGAAACCCAAGAAATGAAAATCCAGTACCAACACCAAGATTTAGCAAACCGAGAAATTTAGAAAAATGCAACCATTGTAAAAATTTAGGACATTCAAAGGATGTTTGTAGAGGAAAATTAAAAGGTTAACCACCACGTCAAGAAAAAACTCAAAATTTTCAGTCACGACCAATCAACACCAAACCACCAGACCGAGTGCAGCTAAGCGAAGAATTTTCTTTATCAGAGAACCCGTTAAGCACGACTTTCCACCGATACCAAGAGAACGAAGAAGACACGACACACCTATTGTGGCTTTAAAATTTGATAAATTAGCATCAGGAAAATTTGCAGTTGATACAGGATCGAATATATCAATTATAACAGAAAGTATGTTAGAAGGGAAAAACTTCAAAAATACGCGCCTCATAATGTTTTAACAATCGGAAACAATCCCATAATGTTCGAATATTCTATTTGTTTAAAATTTTACGGTAAAGAATCAGTTTTTCAAGTTACAAAAGATGAAATTTCATTTAGAGAAAACGGTTCAGTTGGAATGAATTTACTTTACGATCAAAAATTTAAAATGGACTTAGGAAAAGGTATTTTAAAATTAGGACCTAAAAATCTTTATCCACAATCTAGTGCAAACAAGAGAGATAAAATCTGTTTTACTAATTTTAAAGGAAGATATTCAGCAATTACAAAATATGATTATGAAATTATTTATAAGAAAGGAATTGCTAACACAAACGCTGACGCCTTATCGCGAATTCCAAAGGTTCAGATGACAACAGATGGTGCAAATGACACGTTAGAACAGCAGAACTGGCCTACTACAGGTGTAAACGAGGAAAATAAGAACATGGAAGTAGATACGCAAACAGAAGACGACAATTCAATAATTGATGACGAAAATAAAAATGAAAATATGGAAATAGATTCACAGACAGAAGAAAGCGATCAATCAATAATTAAAGATGAATTCAAAGTAATAAAGACTATAAACTTGACTACAGATACTAAAGAAGTAAAATGGATAAGAGATATACCTCAAAAAGAAAATGATGATGCGAATAAAATGCGTTTAAAAAGAAACAAAATAGAAGAAACCGGACAGTTAATCATAAGACGAGAATTTGGACCGACAAGGATAAAAGAAATTTGGATCACGAAAGAAAAAACAGAAGAAGATATGACAAAATAAAAATTAGTCCTCAGGTGACAAATAAGCAATTAACAGCATTTTTAGAAAAAGAAACTAGAGAAGAAAGATTAAGAATTATTTACGAAGATATAGATGAAAACAAAATATCAAGAATTCTTTTTAAAATATGAAAAGGCGGTGATAAGGAAATATATTTGATAAAGAAACACATTGAAAGAAATAGAAGAAAAATTATAGCAGAAGCACATGAAGGAATATTAGGAGGACACTATTTTAAGGATATTACAGTACAAAAGATAAGAAATATGACAAACTGGCCCAACATTACAAAAAATGTTGAAGACTTTATCAAAACATGTGGTTTATGTCAACGATTTAAAAAAAGGAAAAAAACAGAAATAGCACAATTAAACGAAATACCTTAAATAGATAATGATAACGCGAATGAAATACGATTAAAGAGATGTAAAGCAGTACAAAGAAAAGGATAGTTAATTTTACGACGAAAATTTGAACGTACAAGGATAAAGAAATATTGATTACAAATATAAAAACATAGAAGAAAACAAAGTATAAATAACATTATGACGAATCGGATATTCCATTAGGACTGAGTGATTAAACATTAAAAAAATATAGAGGAAACAATTATGACGAAATGAACCAATAATATAATAATAATATAACGACTCGAATAGTCAAGTAGGACTGAATGATAAACTATGAATCAATAAAGGAAACCATTATGACAAAATGAATCAATAAGATAATAACATTATGACGACTAGGATATTCAAGCAGGACTGAATAATAAAATATGAATCAATAAAGGAAACAAATATAACGAAATGGATCAAAAAGGTATCAAGAATATTATGACGAATAGGACATTCCAGTAGGACTATATAATGAAATATAAATGAATCAAGAAAACAAATATAACAAAATAGATCAACACAATATGAAGAATATTACGACGAATAGGATATTAATAAACAAAAGAAATAAATATGACGAAATGGACCAACATTACAGTAAATGTTTAAGACTTTAAAGGAAGATGCGAATTATATGTCTACACGATTTAAAGAAGATAAAGAAGAGCAAAAATATTATGAAGAAACGAATGTACCAAAAGAATCAGATGGTATAATATTAATGTAAGAAGAGAAACAAAGTATGAAGATATGGACAATGACAATGCGATTAAGTATTTGAGTACTTACTTACTTACTAATGACAATTTGAGAAGAAACGAACGATGACAAAGCAAACCATACATTTTACAAACGAAAACTGTATACGTACCGATTGTCAAGACAGACTTAGAAAAATGTAGCACTATAGAAGAATATAAAGTTGTAAGAGAAACGAATCGAGCTATTTAACGTATCAAACAGAAAATTGTGACGCGGATTTAATAAAAATGTCTAATAAGAATTGTCTAAAATCTCCATTACTACTCAGCGATGAAACGTTTATGAAAACAGAAATAGGTTATATATGTGACGCGACACGAGAAAAGGGACCTATCGCCGCAAAAAAGAATTTTACAGGAAGAGCGTTTAAAGCGACGCCATGCGCAGAAAACCCGTGTATTTACGCGTACATGCTTAACTTTCGGGCTTTATATTATTAACACTATTTAAGTTTTTTAACTTTTGATTTTTTCACGTGAAAGAGCAAAGAATAATCTATCGAATAGCACCATAATCTCAAAATCGATTTTTTTAACGATAGGTCCCTTTTCTCGTGTCGCGTCACATATGTATATTTGTAAAAGAGACAGTTATAGATATAGTGTGCGAAAATAATAATTATAATGGTAAAAAATTGGGTACTTTTCTAATAACAGGGAATAGATGTAAGCTATATACAAATGAAATAAAACTAGATCTTAATAAATCGATAAGAAATATAACTAAATATTTCGAGGAAACAATCACAATAGAATTAGATTTTGAGAAAGATGCCTTAAAATTAATTAACGATAAATTACCAAAATTACCAAGATTTCTTAATTTAGATAGAATAAAAGAAGCGAAAATTAGTATGGAAGATACTAAAAGGATGTTAGATAAAATAAAAATACATGAAAGATTTAAGAGTTGGACAGAAAAGTCTTTGACGTATTTAGAGTATATAGGATATGCAAGTATTGTAATTATAATCTTCTATATAATGTTTAAAACGGGAATATTTATTTATAATTTTAATATTTATTTATTTATAATTTAAAACTGTTTAAATAAACAGTGTATTTTAAATTTGATAAGATATTGTATTAGGAATTGTTACACAAATTGTAGTTTTAATAATACAGGTCCAACTTAGCATGTAGCTATTGAGAAAAATCTGCAAGGATTAAATTTTGAATTATATTCGAAACCTCCTAGAAGGAAACCTGCATCGAATTTTTAAATAAATGTATTAATTTAAAAATCTTTGATAATTTAAAGGGGGAGGTGTCGACAGTATCAAGTATGAGTGTGTATTGTAAAGAGTGGGGACGAGTTCACAGTCCTTTAAAACTAAAGCATAAGCAGGTGTGGTCAGATTAATTAGTCGCTACTCAAAGTGATAGCACGTTTGTCTTCCAATAAGGCTCAGTGAAGAATTGGAAGAATTGATTATCTCCAAGTTTTTGTGCTTTTACTTGTTAAATAAATAAAGTAGAGTTGGCTCTCAGTTGAGTAACCAACTCACCAAAAATAATAATATTAGTTGTTTCTTACGGCGACAACATTATAATTGATTGTAAATTTTTATTAATTAATATTATTAATTGATTAATAATTAATTAATAATGATAAATTAATTAAATTTTTAATTAATAACAAATTAAAATGAAAAGTTTTAAAATATTGGAAAGAATAAGAACAAATTTATCTCTAGCAAATAATCAGTCGAGCTGTCTAGTTATTAGATATTATTGCAGTGTCATCGACACGACAAACTTAGAACTATAATTTCTAGGAGTACTATAAAGTAACATTAAAAAAACTAGACAGAAGTTATGTCTAGCCAATATCAAATTCAACTTGAATCTTTGACGAAGAGCGTTGGTCAGTAACTTTACTGTTATTTACCAGTCCGCCTAGAATCAGCGTCCGTGACAAAAACTGTCCAGTAACTTGAACAATCGAGTGGCTCCATGATAAATTTGTACTAGGGACATCTACAGATTGGAATGAAATGAATTGAAAACGTGCGTGATCCTTTCTTAAAAAAGACATGGAGTGGAAAAATCGAATGTATCGAAATATATCGAAGTAAAGAATGGGCAATGAGAATGTAAAATCTTAATAGAAGGGTGTTTCTAAAATTGTTTGTACATGTGAAGGTGGCGCTGCAGTCGTATGTTATTTAAAAAGAGCGCGAATATATAAATTTTATTTTTGTTAAGAGAAAGTACTTATAATAAATCTTATTTTGCATTGTCAAAAAAACGTCAACATTTCAAATATAAATAAGCAAATTATTAACTGAAAAAATTTGAATATTATTATTAATGAAATAATGGACTTGGACAATGGACATATAAAAACTAGCACCGTAGATTGCCGCTTGCGGCCGTCGGAGGAGCTAGTTATTAAAAAGCGTTACTATAATTCTTTTATTAAAATGACAAATTTTATTTCTAATTTATAATGTCAAAAAATTGAGAATTACAATCAATTTTTCATTATTATTAATTCATTTAGTTCATTATGAATGTATCAGTCAATGTAAAGAATTGACTGTCTTTTCATTTGTTATTTTTTTGAACTTCCGTCAAAATTAAGATAATTCAACTTATAAAATTAAAAACAATTAATGCCAAAATATAAGGTAAAGTCACAGTCCTTTTTGTTTATTTTATGTGCAATCTACGTCTCCCCAAGTGTGGATGTTAAGAAATTTTTAAACGATTTTAGTATCACCGTTGATTCAATGCGCATGTTTTATGTAAATGTTCCTTTTTTCATTGGAGGAGACTTCAATTGCAGAATTGCAAATTTTAATAATCTCGACGAACATATGTTTATTGAAAATGGCTTTTTCTCGGCCAAAAGAAAATCTCTAGATACCTTTGTTGATAATAGAGAAAAATTATTAGTTGATTTTATGGAAAGTAACGAATTCTTTGCTTGTAATGGTAAATCAATTAATGATACTCTGGCTCAATTTACTTTCAAGGGGTCAATAGGAAAAAGTGTTAATGACTTAGTATGGTGCTCATTTGTTGGTTTGGATTATTTAAAAGACTTTAAAGTGTTAAATTTGCATACATTGTCGGATCATCTCCCGCACGGAGAAAAATGGAAAAATGATTTATGCAGTCAGTGTAGTACTTTTTATAGAATAATATGTGACAGGTACCCACTATAGTATTAGAAGTTTCATAGCTGAACACTTTGGGACTCAACACAAGTTATCCCATTCATCAGCTTAAACAAGACTGTTTATATAGTCTAAGAGGGAATAAGAGTAAAAAAAATTGAAATGAGAAATTACTTTCTCATGTAATTGTTAAAAGAACGCGGCAGTGTACAAAACACAAGTCAATAATAGAAGCGAATATTGAACAACTAGTACTCAGTCCAGTTCTTTCGAAAAATGAACGCCGTGCACATAAAGTAGATACCTACTCGAAAACCACAAGTTATTCTCTCTCTCACTAATGGTCGTTCACTTATCTTACCGTTTCACTTACTCTTACTACTCTCAACTATTATGCAGTGCAGTTAAGTTAATTAAATTATTAAAGATTGCTGTGAGAATAATGAATTATACATTTCATTCAAGGTCAATTCACTATTTTGTACACGGAAAAAAACAATAATCAAATTACTATGAGGAGTGTCAAACTTGAAAAAGGTTAAGAAAAAATTAATGTTTTTTATTTATTTATTATTAAATTCTAATAACCGTATCAAATGTAAACTAGTTGACAATATTATTTATTCAATATTATGAATATTTTTGACATCTATACTTACATTAACTACAAAGTAAAATTCACGCAAGATCTAATTTATTTTATTGGTAAGGGATGTTTCTTAAATAGGAAATTTCCCCCATCGATTGCGTAGCCGAGAGGCTTAATGAAAAAGCGTGCGATTTATAATTATGCGTATATTTAGTTGTATGGTTAGGTAGGTGTTCAATACCGTATGATTGTAAGATTTTCCGATGCATTTAGTTGTTAATTGTAAGTATGAAGATGTGGGAAGAATAAAACTTGTGAATTAATGAATATGAATATATAAAGAGTGCATTTAACACATTTTTCTTTTTTTTAATGATTGGTTATTGTTTTTTTTATATAAAATTGACGAAGTGAATAAAAGGAAACACTCGTTTCGCGTCGCGTCGGCCATTTATTTTGACAGGTTCCGCGCCTGCGTTCCCTTATTGTGAAAATTTCGAAGTAGGGGACTGAGTCCAGTTTCTTTACTAGATGCACACTGCAGCGCGCCTTATAATCTTCGCCTGTGTTTCAATGCTGTTTACAGTGAAATTTGGAACTAAGGCCCTCTTTACACTATACGCAATACCCTAAGATGCTTAAAGGAAATAAATTAATGTAGTTTTACTGGACTGAGTCCTGTTTTTTCAATATTGACTCCCACTTTTTCAAACTTCATTTTTCTCCGTGCGGTCGCATTAACCTTATGTGACATAGATTTTGTTATTTTAAATAACTATGGGCAAGAAGTGAGCAATAAATTTATTTTTGATAAATCCTTGTCGAATGAGTTCACAAACTTGTTAAGATGGAGAGATGAAGTCGCACTTGTAGGAGACGATATGGAACGCATGAACTCTAATATGATCTCTGCAATAAAAAATGTTGCCGTTGAACTAAAAATGAAAAAAACATGAATAAATTCATCGAGAATTATAATTAAAAATAAGCCTTGGTTTGATCGGGAGTGTCAGGAGGCAAAGAAAAGGGTTATTAATAGTTACCATAATTGTAAATTAGAACACTTTAGAAATGATAGTTGCGGTTGCTATGTGTCTGACAAATCATTTTATAAAGATTTAATAGAAAATAAAAAATGAACATACGAAAAGCAAATAACCGATAAATTAGCTGATGCGCGTAATTCGTCGGATTTTTGGGCTTTAGTCAAACTAATTCGATCTAAATCATCTAATACAAATATTGTTAGTATAGAAAAATGGTACGATTATCTTGTTGAATCTTTTCCATATGCTGTACCGTCGAACGATCCCATTGCGCAAATTTCGGAACCTATGCTTGATAAAAAATTTAAAAAGTGCTTTTCCCTCAATATCACATGAGTTACTTTGGTCAAAGCTACAGAAAATTGGATTAAGTTCTAAAATGATAAATATAATTAAAAATTTTTATGAAAATTCTTATGTTAAAATTAAAAGTAGGGGAGAGTGGGGCAAAGGCGCTATGCGGGGCAAAGACGTTTTTTAAAATATCTCCTTTATTTTCTGTTTATTCCAATTGGTATTAAAAATTAAGTTGCAATGCAATCAGACCAATTGATTAAAAAAAGAAAAACCTAAAAATATCAAATATTTTAAGAAATATAACAAAAAAATTGTTTTGCAAAAATAAAATAATAATTTTTACTAAACAAACTTTTATATTTAATTTTTAAAAACATAACACGTAAATAAATTAAATATTTCTCTACATAACTGGCGTGGTGTTTTAGTTTAATTTTGTATCTAAATATTTTAAATTTAAAGTAAAAAAAAGTTTGTTATGTGGGGCAAAGGCAATATTGAACATAATTTGGTTAAAAACAATTGAATATTCGAATTTTCTATGTATTAATTCACAATATGAGGTTAAAATCACTAAAAGTTTTTATTTTTTATTTAAATAGTTTAATTCTTTTAATAATATGTTGTTAACCTTATGTTTCGTAAATATTATACTAATAAATATCACTTGTTAATTTTTTTAAGGCTTATAAATGCTTTCTTTTAGAAATACAGTGCCGCTCAATAACTTTTGCCCACCCTACAGCGATTGAAGGCTTTACAAAAAGTTTTGTATTTTGTTTATTATTAAAGATAAAAAGCTCAAAAAGGTCTCTTTTTAAAGCTCTTTTCCTGAGCTTTAACACTGTATAAAACAACAATTAAAAAAATTAATTTGTTAATGTTTAAAAAATGTTATTGCAACATAAAATTTTTCGTTTTTTTTAAAGTGATACACGGAGAGAAATCTGTTAGGATTAATGCTCGAAACTTTTCATATACTTTTTCCATAGATTCTTTGATGCTAAAATCCTAACAGAGAGCCTATTTATTGCTCGAGTCCGCCTGAATATTAGGCGGAGTCGACTGATATTCAGGCAGACCTCTTATACTTTTCGCTAGTAAGTGCTTATGCTATATTCATAACCTCTACTCTATGCATTATTCGCAACAGATTTCTCTCCGTGTACAGTTTCATAGGAAATGGTCGCATTTTAATTCAACACATATTTTCTGAAAGCTAGTTTTATCACCTTTAAAATGCATTTTTTAAAATTTTTATACGATAATTTTTAAGAAAAATATGATTTTTTGTTTAAAAAATTAGCTATTTTTTTCAATCTCCTCTCCTATAATATTAACATATTCGTCGTCGTTTTGTTGTCCGTCGGTCGTGTAACTCCGTACTTCATCGTTCGGTCGTTCGACTTTTATCATTTATTCATCGTATTGTATATATAAATACTCATTGTACATACATATAGGCATGCGCAGTAGTATTCTATTTGAGCAGTAGTGTTCTATTACTATAATGCATGTGCAGTAGTGTTCTATCACTATAACGCATGCGCAGTAGTGTCCTACCAATGTCAGACATGCGCAGTAGTGTTCTGTCAATGTCAGGCATGCGCAGTAGTGTTCTATCAGTATCGCGCATGCGCAGTAGTGTTCTATCACTATAACACATGCGCAGTAAAGTCCTATCAGTATTACGAATGCGCGGTAGTGTTATGTCAATGTCAGGCATGCGCAGTAGTGTTCTACCAATGTCAGGCATGCGCAATAGTGTTCTACTAATGTCAGGCATGCACAGTAGTGTTCTACCAATGTCAGGCATGCGCAGTAGTGTTCTGTAAATATTACGCATGCGCAGTAGTGTTCTATCAGTATCAAGCATGCGCAGTAGTGTTCTATTACTATAACGCATGCGCAGTAGTGTTATATTACTATAATGCATGCGCAGTAGTGTTATATTACTATAATGCATGTGCAGTAGTGGTCTATCACTATAACGCATGCGCAGTAGTGTTATATGCCTAAAGCGCATACGCAGTAGTGTTCTATTATTATTACGCATGAGCAACAGTGTTCTATTACTATAACGCATACGCAGTAGTGTTCTATCATTATTACGCATGAGCAGTAGTGTTCTATTACTACAACGCATGCGCAGTAGTGTTCTATCACTATAAAGCATGCGAAGAACTTCAAAATTGAATTTTTTATTTTATACACAATCTAAAAATTATTTTTCTACAATACAAAATTTCCAAAGCCCAAAATGTTCAAAATATGAAATTTCCAAAATAAAAAGTGTTGAATTGTAATGTAAGTGAAAAGAATTTGAGTATTGAGATTTAAAAATTCTATTTCTGTGTAAGATATTTTTAAAAAATCATTATTGTCAATGTTTTACAAAAATTTAAATAACTTCTAAAAACATGAATACTTTTGATGATCTTAAGCTTACTTTAAGGGGTTAAACAACTCTAGAGCGTCAAACAGAGGTTCTAATTTTAACATTTTTTTTAAAGAAAAGTTTAAAAGTGATGAAAAATATGTTTACATATCTCTATCAGGTATACTTTAAAGAGAAAAAATATACTTTATAAATTTTTTTAGTTTAAAAACAGCAGAAGTACATGTACGTGATGGAAACCCTTTGTAAAAAGAATTCCTTCGCGGCCGAAGAGGTTTTTTGGACAATTTTCATCCTAGAACAGAAAACAATTTTTTTCTATTTTTACATTTTAAAAGCTAGAGAAAGACGTAAGGGATTTTTTTTAATCGATTTTTGCAAAAATGGTGAAAATTTTATGGAAAAACTGAGTTTTTGACTGAAAAAAATAGGCACTAAATTGTTAATAACTAAAAAAATATGCAACTTAAAAAAAATCCCCTACGTCTTTCTCTAGCTTTTGAGATGTAAAAATAGAAAAAAATTTGTTTTCTGTTTTAGGATGAAAATTGTACCAAAAACCTTTCCGGCCGCGAAGGAATTCTTTTTACAAAGGGTTTCCATCACGTACATGTACATCTGCTGTTTTTAAACAAAACAAAGTTTATAAAGTATATTTTTTTCTCTTTAAAGTGTACCTGATAGAGATATGTAAACATATTTTTCATTACTTTTAAACTTTTCTTTAAAAAAATGTTCAAATTAGAACCTCTTTTTGACGCTCTAGAGTGGTTTAACCCCTTAAAGGTTATTTTCTACAGATCGGGAATTACTTGTAGACATTAACGTGTAATTTTTTCTTAGAAATTGCAGGTCGGCAAAGTTATACATAGAAATTTCAATTTGAAATAATTTTTTTGTACAAAAAACTATCCTTCAAAAAATATAAAACATGATATGATGTAGATTTTTCAAGAAAATTTAGTAAAAAAATATGTTTGAATTTTAAAAATTATTTTTCTGTTAACCCGTTGCCTGTTAACGACCGTTGCGTAGTAAACTTCTTAGCGCAAAATAAATGCAATTTCTTATGTAAATTATAAAATAAATTGTTTTATATCATTATTAACACACTATTGATTACAATAATCCTAAGTTAAGTAATAAATAAATGATTATTTACTATTTTTAAATAATATAACAATTTAAAAACAAGTAAAATTTATAAAAATTTATTTTTATTCAAAATGGCGGACATCATTTTTGAAATTTATTTGCATTTTTATCAATTTCAGTATCTAGGGATATTTTGGGTCTCTAAATTTAAAGGGCCTAGCGGAGTAAGCATGCAAAATCTGCCCCCGCTCAAAAAAATTTGAAATTCTTGTTACATGTTGGCAGCAATAAGATAAAATTTTTCACCAAATATTTTTTAAAAAAATGTATTTTTGTAAGAGTTATGGAGGGGGAAAGAAAAATCAAAATTTTTTTTTTCGAAAACCAAAGTAGTATCTCTAAAATAAGACCAAAATATTTTTTTTTGAAAATTGAAAAATATTTTTTTGGGTTTTTTTTGGGTTTTTTGGGGCAAAATTTTTTGAAATTTTTTTTTTAAATTTCTCTTATTAATTTATAAAACACGTATAAATTTTATTAAAATCGATCCAGTGGTTTTCGAGAAAAAACAAATTTTTGATTTTTTTTTCCCCCTCCATAACTCTTACAAAAATACATTTTTTTAAAAAATATTTGGTGAAAAATTTTATCTTAATGCTGCCAACATGTAACAAGAATTTCAAATTTTTTTGAGCGGGGGTAGATTTTGCATGCTTACTCCGCTAGGCCCTTTGTCATCTGTCATAATGGAGCCGCCATTTTGAATTTTGAAAAACCGACTTTAGATTGTCCAGCAGCGACCCCAAAAACCTCCGAGTAAAAAGTTTCAACTGATTTAATTGATGGGAAGGTCTTACACATTTTTGGTTCACTTTATAATATTTCAGTTCCGGAAGGGGTTAATAATAAGTGTTAAACATTGGGGGCATGGGTTAAAAATGAATCACGCATACGAATTTGTGGTGCTAAAACATTCTTGAACACGTATGCAAAGTGACATCTATGTGCATACAAATTAATAAAGAAAAATTTTTTTCTTAAAAGTCAAAAGTTTTATGGATATGTATTATATTTTTGGTATAGCTATACAGAAAAGAACCATTTTCTTTAAAGAAACATTGAAAATTACAGCAAAAATTAAATAACATCTCTTTTTTCACATTGAATCAGTTTTTGGGTCCATTAATTATTCACACATTCACTTTATTATTTTTGTATTTGTTTTTTTAGATGAAAAGGAAACTTTTTCAGCCCGGCAGTCATTAATATTAAATAATTTTACAAAAATGGCCAGACTACCCCCCCCCCTCCCCCTAGACGTGCTACGTAGTTTATGAACGTTCCCAAAGTTAAGAAAAATTAAATTTTCAATAATTTGTTTAAACAATAATTTTTTATTGTTAAAAAAATATGCTAAGGACATCATGAAATTTCCTAAAAAAAATTATTTTCTCAAAATTTAAACCTTCCTTAATAAGTGGTTAAATTTTTAAAGAAGTGCTTTTTGATGTTTTTAAGAAAAAAATTTTTGAAGTTTGCGCTACGAGTTTTTGTGCGTTGCGCTAACTAAGTAGCGCCTATATCAGTGTATTTTAAAAGATGATATGACCTTTACTGCTCGCCCCTAATACATGTATTAATTATATACGTATATATTATTATTATAAACAGTTTAACTATATGGGAGATTTCACGGGCACTGATCCGACCTCATGCGTTTACACGTCATACTTTGATGACTTGTAGTTTGCTTTTAAAAAAAGATGTAAATTAGATAAAATATGTTTTGGAAAGAGGTTTTCGTGTACTTTTAAATAAAGATGTTAGTCTTTTAAAAAAAAAATTTTTTTGACCTTGAAAATTAAAAATTAAAATTTAATTTTCATTTTTTTGTACAATCGGTATTTTTCTTTAATTTTATTTTATTTAGAATGACAGCTGAGCTCTTTTCCTATCAAAAACATATCTGCCTAAAATGGGACTAGAATTATTAATTCTAGTTAATTAATTTTACAAAAAAATAAAAATTAATTTTTAATTTTTAATTTTCAAGGTCAAAAATTTTTTTTTTTAAACTAAAATCTTTATTTAAAAGTACACGAAAACCCCTTTCCAAAACATATTTTATCTAATTTACATCTTTTTTTTAAGCAAACTACAAGTAATCAAAGTATAACGTGTACACGCATGAGGCCGGATCACTTCCCGTGAAATCCCCCATATATTTTTAACTTTTTTATAAAAATTATTAACCCTTTTTATTGTAAAAAATCTTTTCCTCCACACTTTATCTAGGCTTTTATTTCTAATTTTTTATTTTTATGGTCTTCAGTGGAACAAAAGTCAAACGTTATTGTGTCAAATTAATTTTCTACTAACTGAAAAAATGCTTTAAGGAAAAGATTTTTTACATTAACCCATTGATGCCTATATAGGCAAAGGAATGCAGATATAATAAAAGTAACTATTGGAATCCTGGCATGGGATCTAATGATAATTTTTGTCGTTGAATGTTAAAAAAATATCTTTTTAACAATTTTTTTTTATAAACAAATGAAGAGAAGTCGATTTTTATAAAAAACTTATAGCGCTATTTGATTCTACGCTAAAAACCACTACGAAAACATATATTACATAATTTTTTAAAAGAGACCTATTGGTGTAAAAATGTTATAAACAATTAGCCTGCATTCATACTGTATGAGGTATAAGGATCGTTTTTGAAGTTAAAGATTTTTTTAAACAAAATTAGCTTAATCAGGAGAGTTTTTGACGTTAAAAATTTTTTAAACAAAATTTTAACCTCAAAAACTATTTATGTAAGTGGAGATAAATAAGTAAAATGTCTTCCGAGCGAGCAAGGAATATGACGCTAGTTAAGGAGTAATTACCCAATGGGAAATCTCTGTACAATGCCAACAGTGACAAATGGCGCAGTACAGGAGCGGGACTCTGAGTTAGCGCGCACTATAATAGCGCCACTATAATAGCGCCACTATAATAGAGCTCACTATAATAGCGCCACTATAATAGCGCCACTATAATAGCGCTTACTGTAATAGCGCCACTATAATAGCGCTTACTATAATAGCGCCACTATAATAGCGCTCACTATAATAGTGCCATAGCGCCACTATAATAGTGCTCACTATAATAGCGCTCACTATAATAGTGCCATAGTGCTCACTATAATAGCGCCACTATAATAGCGCTCACTATAATAGTGCCACCATAATAGCGCTCACTATAATAGTGCTATAGCGCCACTATAATAGTGCTCACTATAATAGCGCCACTATAATAGTGTCATAGCACCAATATAATAGTGCTCACTATAATAGCGCTCACTATAATAGTGCCCTAGCGCTACTATAATAGTGCTCACTATAATAGCGCCACTATAATATCGCTCACTATAATAGTGCCATAGCGCCACTATAATAGTGCTCACTATAATAGCGCCACTATAATAGCGCTCACTATAATAGCTATTATAGTGCCATAGCGCCACTATAATAGTGTTCACTATAATAGCGCCACTATAGTGGCGCTACTATAATAATGCTCACTATAATAGCGCTCACTATAATAGTGCTCACTATAATAACGCTTACTATAATAGTGTCATAGCGCCACTATAATAGTGCTCACTATAATAGCGCTCACTATAATAGTGCCCTAGCGCTACTATAATAGTGCTCACTATAATAGCGCCACTATAATTATGCTCACTATAATAGTGCTCACTATAATAACGCTTACTATAATAGTGTCATAGCGCCACTATAATAGTGCTCACTATAATAGCGCTTACTATAATAGTGACATAGCGCCACTATAATAGAGCTCACTATAATAGCGCCACTATAATAGCGCTTACTATAATAGCGCCACTATAATAGCGCTCACTATAAAAGTGCTCACTATAATAGCGCCAATATAATAGCGCTCACTATAATATTGCCATAGTGCTCACTATAATAGCGCTCACTATAATAGTGCCATAGCGCCACTATAATAGTGCTCACTATAATAGTGTCATAGCGCCACTATAATAGTGCTCACTATAGTAGCGCTCACTATCATAGTGTCATAGCGCCACTATAATAGCGCTCACTATAATAGTGTCATAGCGCCATTATAATAGTGCTCACTATAATAGCGCTCACTATAATAGTGTCATAGCGCCACTATAATAGTGCTCACTATAATAGCGCTCACTATAATAGTGTCATAGCGCCACTATAATAGAGCTCACTATAATAGCGCCACTATAATAGCGCCACTATAATAGAGCTCACTATAATAGCGCCACTATAATAGCGCCACTATAATAGCGCTTACTGTAATAGCGCCACTATAATAGCGCTTACTATAATAGCGCCACTATAATAGCGCTCACTATAATAGTGCCATAGCGCCACTATAATAGTGCTCACTATAATAGCGCTCACTATAATAGTGCCATAGTGCTCACTATAATAGCGCCACTATAATAGCGCTCACTATAATAGTGCCACCATAATAGCGCTCACTATAATACTGCTATAGCGCCACTATAATAGTGCTCACTATAATAGCGCCACTATAATAGTGCTCACTATAATAGCGCCACTATAATAGTGTCATAGCACCAATATAATAGTGCTCACTATAATAGCGCTCACTATAATAGTGCCCTAGCGCTACTATAATAGTGCTCACTATAATAGCGCCACTATAATATCGCTCACTATAATAGTGCCATAGCGCCACTATAATAGTGCTCACTATAATAGCGCCACTATAATAGCGCTCACTATAATAGCTATTATAGTGCCATAGCGCCACTATAATAGTGTTCACTATAATAGCGCCACTATAGTGGCGCTACTATAATAATGCTCACTATAATAGCGCTCACTATAATAGTGCTCACTATAATAACGCTTACTATAATAGTGTCATAGCGCCACTATAATAGTGCTCACTATAATAGCGCTCACTATAATAGTGCCCTAGCGCTACTATAATAGTGCTCACTATAATAGCGCCACTATAATTATGCTCACTATAATAGTGCTCACTATAATAACGCTTACTATAATAGTGTCATAGCGCCACTATAATAGTGCTCACTATAATAGCGCTTACTATAATAGTGACATAGCGCCACTATAATAGAGCTCACTATAATAGCGCCACTATAATAGCGCTTACTATAATAGCGCCACTATAATAGCGCTCACTATAAAAGTGCTCACTATAATAGCGCCAATATAATAGCGCTCACTATAATATTGCCATAGTGCTCACTATAATAGCGCTCACTATAATAGTGCCATAGCGCCACTATAATAGTGCTCACTATAATAGTGTCATAGCGCCACTATAATAGTGCTCACTATAGTAGCGCTCACTATCATAGTGTCATAGCGCCACTATAATAGCGCTCACTATAATAGTGTCATAGCGCCATTATAATAGTGCTCACTATAATAGCGCTCACTATAATAGTGTCATAGCGCCACTATAATAGTGCTCACTATAATAGCGCTCACTATAATAGTGTCATAGCGCCACTATAATAGTGCTTACAATAATAGTGTCCACTATAATAGCGCTCACTATAATAGTGCCATAGCGCCACTATAATAGAGCTCACTATAATAGCGCTGACTATAATAGTGCCATAGAATAATTTTTTTTTTAATAATTTATTTCTTCAAAAACTATCGTAAAATTATTACCATAATTTATTTTATGACTAATTTAATAAGTATTTAACTATTTTAAAAAAAATTCACAAATTTCTATTCCAACATTCAATTATTATTTTCATAAATAACAAACGTGTAGAATTTCAATTATTTTTAATTGATTAATAAAATTTCAATCAAATTCATCGAGAAATGTCATTATTCTTGAAATCTTTATTAAAATTTGTTGATAAAATTATTTATAATAATGAAATTTTAAAGACGCTATTATAGTGGCGCTATGGCACTATTATAGTGAGCGCTATTATAGTGGCGCTATGGCATTATTATAGTGAGCGCTATTATAGTGGCGCTATGGCATTATTATAGTGAGCGCTATTATAGTGGCGCTATTGCATTATTATAGTGAGCGCTATTATAGTGAGCACTATTATAGTGGCGCTATGGCACTATTATAGTGAGCGCTATTATAGTGGCGCTATTATAGTGTGCGCTAACTCAGAGTCCCGCTTTAGAACCATTTGTTTATCCAGCATTTTGCCAAGTCTTGTCAGGGTAATCTTGGCGCAAGACAGAATAAATGGTTCCGCCATAGTTATGCCAAACCTTGTCAGGTAAATCTTGGCGCAGTACAGAATAAATGTTTTCGCCATAGTAATGCCAAATCTTGGCAATAATACTTCGGCTTAGTACTGTAAATATGTTTTTAAGAACTTAATTTCAAAATTCACAAGTTGAATAATTTTTTTTGTTAATTATTCATTGAAAAAAAAATTCAATTCTAAATTAATAATTTATCGTTAGTTAAAATATTTGTAGTCATATTCTTATATTAACTAAAGTTTTAGTAGAATGAATTAAAATTGTGAAGTTGAATATACTTTTTATTTTTTAAGATGGTTAAAATGACTTTTGTTGAATTTACTTTGTACTTGATTTTGATAACTATATAGTGAGAGCTGGTAAAGCGAACTACATTGGACAAGTTAAACAAATTTAATAAAATTAACACAAGCTTCTTGGTAAAACCAACCATCTAGTTAGGTTGTTATTGTTTTCATTCACATTTCACAAAAAGTAACCTCACTTTTTTGTCATTTTTTAATTATATGCAAATCTAAATTTTGAGTATGATTGACATGAAGCATTTTTTACTGTATCTTGAAATATTTTTTATTGTTTTATTATTCTTCTGGTAAATATTTAAACAATGTTCTTATGTATAAAAGTCTCGTTTTTGTTTTAATGGTGTAATGTAATTATTCGGTACTTATTTTTCCATTTAGCATTATATTGTTATTCATAATGGTAAATTTTTTTAATAAACTAATTTGGCAAATAATTTTGTAAAATCTGTTTATTTAAATGAAAAGTTAGAATATAAATTTTATATAAAAATTTAGGAATTTTATTCATTAAGCTTAAATTTATTGCACTAATCTTTCATTTATATTAAAAATTAATGTTTAAATGATTCCTTATATTTTAATATTCTTCTGTAATATATATTAAATATAATGTATATTACAATATACTATTGTTGCAATTACAATATCCCACTTTCAAGTTACAGAGCATATTTTCATACTTCCTTCGTATGTATGTATATTCTAACTTTCCATTCATGAGCCTCCGTGGCGCAGTTGGTAGAGCATCCGCTCCTAGCAGCGTCTTGCGTTCGAGACCTCATGATGGTAAATATTCAGGTAAATAGAAAAACAAATTTTCTTCGACAGGTATTAACATTCCAAGCATACATGACATGAGAATAGCATGAAATTCTTTTTTTTTAATTAATAAATTTTTTTTATAAAAATAAAAGTAACATCGGCGTGACACTAAAAATACGCATTCACCTGTACTACCGCAACACTAACATTCTGCATTGACGCCAGTACTGAATTAGTACCGATTGTCAGTACAGAACATTGTCTACATGCCGACGTTATATCTGTATTGCACCAGTACTGAAATTCAGTGTAGCCCCGATACTGCCAACGCTGGTGCATACTGCGCCCGTGGTGCATTTCCCATTGGGCGGGGACTTTAAAGTGTGTTCTCCAAGCTGGAAAAGGATATTATATGGTTCAGAAAAATTATCTTATGTAGCTCAGTACATCTATTTTGAAGGTAAATAAGTTTCATATTGATTTATTTAATCTTAATAATTAAAAAAATGTTTTTTAAAACTATTGAAATCACCTTAAACCGGAAACTGGGTATCATCCACCCAGAAATTTTTCGCTGTTAATTTCATAAAGTTATCAAATACACAAAGACACTTGGAAGACTAATGTCCCTCACGAAACATAAAGTTAAGTACAAAATATGTCATTCAATAGCGACATATGATCAATTTTTACGACTTTAAACGAAATATTAGAGTAAGAAGCTAGAATATGGGTGTCGCACACCCAGGGTGCGGTTTAAGGGTTAATATATATTTTATAATAATATATTAATATAATTATAAATTGATCGTTTAAACACACATAAATAACTTTAAAACATCATTTCAATAGGAGCTTTTTTAATGGTTTTTAATGATATTTTAAAAAAACTTAAAATAAATAAATAAATAAATATTTTTAAGGTTAAATAGATAACAATTTAATATCTAATATACTTTTCAAGTTATTTTAAGAGAAACGAGAAAATAGTTTTAAAACTAATTTGAAAACCTTATAAATATTAATTAAAGTTCATTTTTTAAGGTTACGTTGCGCACCGGTTGAGGTTTTTAATCGTTTTAATGATTTAAATTAACGTACTTACAGTCTTTTGACAGAAAAGTAAGACAAAAATGTATAAAAATGATACACAGAATCTTCTTTACTTACTAAATAAAACATTTATGAAAAATATTTGATTTTTTTAAGTGCACAAAATAGCCCCATGGAATCCTGGTTTTTCAGTTTTTTCCACTTTTCTCTTAAAATAATGAATAAAAAATTAGCGCATTACATATCCCTAGTAGAAATTTGTTCTAGTTATTATAAAGGAACTGTCCAGTCGCGCTTGAAATTGTCTAGTTACTTTACAAGCCAACTGGCTAATAACTGGAACGGAGTGTCACGCTTTTTTCATCAAGTTATTATCTAGCCCAACTTTATAAATTCTGTTCAACGGTTCTGTAGAAAAACTAGACAAATTAATTCTTTTAAAATACTGAAAATTTGTTTAATATTAAGATTTACTGTAGTTAACACATTTATTTCATGCAATTAATATAAAATTTCTATTTAGCATTAAAGAAATTCAATAAAAAATATTTTTGGATAATTTCTGTATCCATTATAATATATAAATAATAAATGGAATAGAATAAAAAATTATATAATATTTTATAATTTTTAATTAATTAGTTGAATTATTATATAAAAATAATGTAAATAGTAAATTATTACATGGAATTTTCTACATTACTTTTTGATTTTTAATTCAATTAAAAAAAAATTCTAAATTCGAATATCCTAAATATTTACTGTTTTCAAACAACTTTAATTTTTTTAATGCACTATTATTAACAATAACACTGAAACAAATATTTTTTATTAGTATAAACAATTATATAATCTATATAAACCTTAAAACGATAACGCAATTTCACCAAAAAAATCTTGGGGGGGGGGGTAACGGGAGGGAACCCGAGTCCCGCTGGACTAAAGTCGCACCGCTTAACGCACTCTGCCGTTCAACGCAATGGATACTAAAAATTAATAACCACGCACATATGTTTCAGTTCAGTGCCGTAACTAGAGATTTTAAGCATTCGTACATACTTTTAATATTTTCTATGTAACAAAACATTTTAGATGATTTTTTAATATTATAACTTTTTAGTAATTTAATTTGCAACGTTAACAATTAATAACTAAATTGATTACTGTAATTAAATTTTTTATTATTTTTATTAATTTATTATAAATTATTATAAATATTTATTAATTAATTTTATTATTTAATATGATTAATTGATTATTAATTAATAATAATAAATTCATTAAATTTTTTATAAATAGAAAATTATAATTAAACTAAAATGGAATTTTAAAAAATTAATTTTTAACTAATTTTATTATTTTTATATTTATTATAAATGATTGTAAATATTTATTAATTAATTTTATTAATTAATATTATTAAATTATTTTATTAATTATTAATATTATTAATTTATTTTATTAATTAATATTGTTAATTAATTTTATTAATAATTATTAATATTTTTTATTATTAATTAATTTTATTAATTAATATTATAAATTTATAATAATAAATTAATTAAATTTTTGATTAATAACAAACTAAAATAAAAAGTTTTAAAATATTGGAAAGAATAAGAACAAATTTATCTCTAGTAAATAATCAGTCGAGCTGTCTAGTTATTAGACATTATTGTAGTGTCATCGACACGACAAACTTAGAACTATAATTTCTAGGAGTACTATAAAGTAACATTAAAAAAACTAGACAGAAGTTATGTCTAGCCAATATAAAATTCAACTTGAATCTTTGACGAAGAGCGTTGGTCAGTAACTTTACAGTTATTTACCAGTCCGCCTAGAATCAGCGTCCGTGATAAAAACTGTCTAGTAACTTGAACAATCGAGTGGCTCCATGACAAACTACTAGGGTATGTGTCATAACAACACAATTGACAACAAATATCTAACTCAGTTTATGAGATACATTAAAACTCTAGAAGATCTGGTATAATTTTTCCGAACTTTTAAAATTTTTGACACAAATTTTCCGTTTTTAGGAATTTTTTTTCTCTTAATTGACAAAGAATTGAGGAGCCGGGAAGAAGAACTCGCCGAGCGCTCCACTGCACACGCTATTGCCAGTCAAGCGACCCAAAATGTTCAAAAAATTGAAATTCGAAATTTTGATTTTTAAATTATACTTCCTTGTAGAAAACAGAAATGCGCATCTTTTTTTCCTTTGACTTTTTTTTATAGGATAAAAACTGTAGATAATAAATGGAAAAAACTAAAAAAAATTTTTTTACCAATTTAATTAAATTTTGAAACATAAATCGTCGTATCTTTGACAAATATTAATGAAATCACTTTATATTTGGTATGCACACTTATTAGGGTACATAGAAGACTACGAAATAAAAAAAAAATTGAAAAATCATTAATTTGTTAATAACAATTAATTGTAAATAGTGAACGGTCGGTAATAGGGTTTTCTTACCTTTGACGAAAAAAAGTCTGTGGGGAACTTTGAAGTTGAAAAAACTTTCAGTGAGACATTTGTTTATTATGATATAAGGAAGTTTTCTGGAAATTTGCAAACTAATTCATTCACAAGTTTCGAAAATGTAAGCGTTTTTCGAAAAAGCGGGTGACGCGCTATCGCGTCTACACGTGGAGAATGATTCAAAGCATCTTGAATGAACGCAAATGAACGTGGAACGATGTTTTATTATTTATTGCTTTAATTTAAAACAAAAGTTTAAATATACATATATAATTAATATTATTTTTATTTTAATTTAAGATTCAAAATTTTAGAAGTACAATAATTTTGAAAAAAGTGAAATATTTGTTCTGCAGTTTCATTGTTGTCTTGTCCTTGAGCCGTACTTCAAATGTAAACAGACGATTTTAACCGTTTATTTTTTATTTTTCGGGTCGTTTATAGTGAAACAATAGTATAACAAATAATATATATATATATATATATATATATATATATATATATATATATATATATATATATATATATATATATATATATGTATATATATATAACTATTATCGTATTTTAAATAAAATGTGTGACAGGGTGAGTGTATAAATGTTAGCAGAAAATATTTTTTTCTTAATTTGAAAATACTTAGACAAAAAAACTGTTAGAATATTATATTTAATTTTTTTCCTTTATTGGTCAAATTAATGTTTTAAAATTTTTACTTTATTTTATTATTTAATAATTTCTAAAAATTACAATTATAACCCTTCCTGAATTTAATTATTTTTTACAATTTTCAACTAAACTTCATCTCGGAATCAATTAATTTAAAAAATTTTCCAAAAGTTCTTTTAGAATTCAATTATTTAAATACAAAACTAAATTTTTTATCATAATTGTAATTATATAAATATAATAGTTTTTCAATTTTAAAAAATTTCCAAACCATCAAAATTTAGTAAAATCTATTAAAAATAATTTATTATTTTATTATTATAAATTAAAAAAATTTAATTGGCAATATTTCAAACTTAACATACAATATTTTATTTAAAACCTCTTTAAATTAGTTAAGTAATAAAACAGCCCTGAACGTTCCACGTTCATTCGAGATGCTTTGAATCATTCTCCACGTGTAGACGCGATAGCGCGTCACCCGCTTTTTCGAAAAACGCTTACATTTTCGAAACTTGTGAATGAATTAGTTTGCAAATTTCCAGAAAACTTCCTTATATCATAATAAACAAATGTCTCACTGAAAGTTTTTTCAACTTCAAAGTTCCCCACAGACTTTTTTTCGTCAAAGGTAAGAAAACCCTATTACCGACCGTTCACTATTTACAATTAATTGTTATTAACAAATTAATGATTTTTCAATTTTTTTTTTTATTTCGTAGTCTTCTATGTACCCTAATAAGTGTGCATACCAAATATAAAGTGATTTCATTAATATTTGTCAAAGATACGACGATTTATGTTTCAAAATTTAATTAAATTGGTAAAAAAATTTTTTTAGTTTTTTCCATTTATTATCTACAGTTTTTATCCTATAAAAAAAAGTCAAAGGAAAAAAAGATGCGCATTTCTGTTTTCTACAAGGAAGTATAATTTAAAAATCAAAATTTCGAATTTCAATTTTTTGAACATTTTGGGTCGCTTGACTGGCAATAGCGTGTGCAGTGGAGCGCTCGGCGAGTTCTTCTTCCCGGCTCCTCAATTAAATAATAACATTTAGTGCTCTCTATTGTCATGTAATTTAACTTTCATTTTACAAAATAGCAGATTAAAATAATTCATTTCAATAATTTTATTCATTAAAAAACTTGCGTGCACAAAATAGCCCCAGTTGACGGTATATACTTTATATATACTAATCGATCCTTCTTGGAGCAAAGAATAAGATTTTAGAAATAAATGTGTAAGATTTTCTTATACGGCAATATAATTTTGCGGAAAGAACTCATTTTTTGATAAAAATGCGAATTTTTCAGCTTTAATTGTGATTAACTCTGTAAATTCTCATACAATTTATACTTTTTATATACCAATCGATTCGTTTATTTTTACAGTGAATTTTTAGCCAAATTCGTTAAAACCTCTTCGAGTTATCGTGTTCACAAAAATCGGGATCCACACTCACACATACATACATACATACATACATCCGGACAATTGTTTAGGGTCTTATATAACATAGTCCTACTCTCTAAATCTAAATCAGCGAAATCTCGCTGATTTCCAGCTATAAGTATACCACTGATTTCTTTCAGCGTATATATACTGATGAATCATCAGTGAAATTTCACTGATTTTTCAGCTAATATACGCTAATTGAAATCAGTGGTATACTTATCGCTGATTCAGATTTAGAGAGTATATAGAGGAAAATTTTTTAAAAGGATTTTTAAAAATTTTATAAATTAAACGACAACAAAGCTTCCTCACGAGGAAGCAAAAATTTATTCTAAGTCTAAAGTTTTGGCTTTATTGTAAGTATTAACACTTTTTTCTGTTAGAAAACAAAAAATATTCCTAAAAAATAGAATTCTTTAAAATTTTAAGTGAAAGCTCCCAATACCCCACCAATTGGGTGATAGCAGAAAATAAATTTTTTTTTGAAAATTTTTTTTCAAATTTACTTTCTTTTTTAAGTTTTTAATTAAACATAATTAAAGATAAATTACGAAATGAAAAGAAAATGATAAAAACAATGTATTATTATAAAGATAAGTTGTTTTTTTAAATAATTTTCCTTAACGGTAAAATGGTCGGGAACCCTCCCGATTACCGTGCATTTTACCGAATCCACTTTACTGAACGTCTTTTTTACTGAATTACTTTTTTACCGAAAATTTTTTTCCGAACGCCGTTTTACTTAATGCACGTTTACCGAATCCAATTTACCGAATCTAATTTACCGAATGTCATTTTTTTCGATAGTTTGTTTCCCTAGCAACCGTCAAAATTGTTATTCTTAAGATATAAATTTTTCGTCAGTTCACTCTCTAAATCTGAATTAGCAAAATTTCACTAATTTACCAGCGATAAGTATATCACTAATTCAATTAGCGTATATACGCTGTGAATTAGTGAAATTTCTCTGATTAATTAGCGTATATTATACGCTAATTGAATCAGTGATATACTTATCGCTGGGAAATTACTGAAATTTCGCTAATTCAGATTTAGAGAGCACCTTCATCATTTATTTCAAAATTATTAGTGTTTTTGTTAGTGTTCTTTGGTTAGTGTCATTTCAAAATTATTTGTTTATCAAAAATAGCAAACATTGTGGGGACTAAACTTCTTTGTGACTAACTTTTCTATTGTGCTCGCCGAGCATAATTCAGCACAAATTTTATTTTTTCAAAATTTTGATTTTTGAAAAATATTCAAAAAATTTTAGAGTCAAGAAATGTAAATTTCTTAAATAATTATTAACTTTTTGAAAAATTGTTATAGACTTTTTTATTGTGCTCGCTGAGCACAATTCAGAACAAATTTTATTTTTTCAAAATTTTTATTTTTGAAAAATGTTCAAAAAATTGAAGTATAAAAGAAATTTTTTTTTAATTTTTGAAAAATATTTAAATTTTTTTTCTAGCACAATATTTGTTATCGTTTGCTAGGTGTAGCACAAATTTTGGTTTTTAGTTTGTGAGAAATATATGATGATTCGTCGAAATATGGGAAAGAAGGCGATAAGGTGTGATGGTGTGTGTGTGAGGAGAGCCAAAAATTAATCGTGAATTTGAGTAGTCGAATTAGTGTGGTCAAGACCTCTGTACAGGCACCTCGGTGCAGAGCAGGTCGGCAAGTAGCGCTGCTTAACTTGCAATAAAACGAATTTTTCACAAAGCCCGATTGGGGTAAGAGAGTGATAAAAATCTAAATTTTATTGAATTATTGTTTTATTCGAGTGTTAATTATATATTAAATTAAATTATAGCGGTTGGTGCGCAAAATATAAGCATCGTGAATTTCGTTGCTGTGAAGCTGAAATTGTCTACCAAAATATATAGTTTCTCAAGTAAGACGTTATTACAAGAAACAATCAAGACGAAACTCATTTTTATTATAATTTTATTGGAGTTGGAATTGTCCACCGATCCTCTGCTTTGACTAGGAGATCATCTCCGCACAATCTTCTCGACGACTGAGGCACCGATGTCACGTAGGTCGCTCTTAAAATCAGTTTATATAAAATTACAACGGTGCGAGTCAATTTACTAGTTTCTCCATGCGTATTTATTAACTCGAAAACATTTTATGTAATTATCTTTCTTGACCACACACATCAGCTGTGTCCTTTTAATTTGTATAATAATTTTTGTCGAAAAACCAAATTCATATTCTATTTAATATTATCGACTCCTGAAGGGAATTCCCGTTCTTTATTTTTTTATATAACAATGTGTGTTTTGTATGTGTGTTTTCTAATTTAGATTCTATTTCTGGCCAGATACGCGATAATTTGATTATAATCGAATAAGAAATTTGGATTAAATATATTTATAATTTTTGTGAGAGAATTTTAGAACTAAACTAAATAAATTAATACTATATATGTGACTTTCTTGATAAAATAAATATTTCTAAACTTCAAATCTACGAATACTTGCCTTTCTTTATAAAACAAACGTTTCCGAACTGAAATACATTAAGTTAAAAATAAATAAATAAAATAATTGAAAAGTATAAAAATAAATTTGTTACAAGTTTAATCAAAATTTTGTTGAGAAAAAATGAAAGGTTGATTTCTCGAAAAGTTATCGCGATCCCTCTATGAAACTTTTACGAAAAATTTCTTATTACTTTTGGCTATCATTATAAAAAAATTAAAAAATCAGAGGGGGGAGGTGTTTTTCCAAAAATGAAAAAAAAATTTTTTTGGAATGTTTTTAATAATTAATAAAATTTTTTTTTTCTAAAAAATTTATTTAAAAAGTACTAGCTATACTAAGAAATTAAAAAAAAATTTTGAAAAAATATTGAAAACAACCGGAGTTATCATAATTTAAAAAAATTAGTACATAAATTTTCAAATTTGAATATTTTCAAAATTTTTTCGAAATTTTAAAAATCGTCTTCACTTTATCATATCTTATCCTTAAAGCTACAAGGAAAAAATGTTTCAAGAAAATTGCTAACAATGTAGAAAAATCATTTGTCTTTCAGTGAAAGAAAACAAATCCCGAAGTTCTCGACTAACAGTTCTTGAAAATAATGGTAGGGTAGAGAGATGTTTACGCATTGGAAAAAAATTTGCCTCGTCAGTCAAAATGTGTATCAAGTGAAGGTTAAACAGACTTCAAAGTGAAACTATCTTAAACAATGGTGCATCATTCTTTTTGCAAACATCATGTATGTGTATGTAAAAAGACTGACAAAGCCATCACTCGCTTAGTGTTAATATCCGGTGGCTGTTATTTACATTGAGACCTTTTGCATGTACCATTTGGCAGTCGCCACTGCTCAAGTGCCTCTTTTGTTTAAAGAAACAGTTTTGACTGCTCGGCTGCGATGAACAGAGGTGAAGGAATCATAATGTGGGAATTCGAACACACAGAAAAAAACTATACTCAAAATGAGTATCATATGATACTCATTTTGAAGTGCAACAAAAATGATACCCTTTCGACTCATTCTGAGTTTCTGGGGAAAAGACTCAAAATGAGTAAAATTGGGATCATTTTGAGTTTATGAAAAAATTACAATAACATTGGAATAACTGGGAATAATTCATAAAAATATGAATTAAAATAATTGTTTATAATAAATAAACACTTTGCACTTGTCAAAACATTAATACTTGAAGTCGATTTATCGCATTTATGAGAAATGAAAAAACGAATTTTTAGGTTAGACATTTGTGAATTGACTGACAGGGATGGCAACCATGTAAACACGAAACATGCGAAACACAAAAAAGTAACGGCGCAACGCGCAGCAGACATTTTATATAGTTGTTGCCAACATAACACACACACAAAACTAGAACCTGACATTTTTTTCATTTTGAGTCACTTGAAGTTGTCGATTACTCATTTCGAGACCGACTTCTAAATGTGTTGCAACAAAAGTGAGTCGAGTTTTTTTCTGTGGCATTAAAAAAGGGGGAAGAACCAACACACTATAATGTCTTGAAGTTTACAAGGTGCAATATAATATGTGCCACTAATTGCAAAACTTTAAAGGAAAAATGCAGAAAGGGGAGGAAACTTTATTTATTATTTATATCACTAATCAAAACAGTTTCATATTTCTTATCCTAAAACTAATTGTTTCAAATAAAAACTTAATAGGTTCTCTTATAAAAAGGTCGTTTAAACCCTTTGAGGGGCACATTATTCATATGGACGGATTTTATTTACAACTCATGTCTTAATATTTTTAGTGTCGCTGATTACGAATTTGAAGTTAGTCTTTAAAAATTCAAAATGGCGGATCCAATATGGCGGACAATTTTTTTTAAATTAAGGGGGTCACCCCGTGTGGCAGACGTTTTTTAAGAGTTTTTTTGGGATTTTCTTTTTAAGAACCATGGAAACTTAGGACTTAACAACAAATTTAAATTTGTGCAAGTAAAACTATGTTAATGATTCCGAATTATAAAATAAAATACATACAGCCCTGATTTCGGTTGAGTAGCACGTGTTCTCGCGTCTCTCTAAAGATACTAGTATTTTTATCTAATTTAACAAACTTTTTACATTTTATAAGTCATAATATTATTGTGCAGTAACCAATGGACAAGTTTATCAACTCAGTGTGACTAGAAGTGATAGATTTGTGGTCCTTATTAACAATTTCTCTGCCATCAATCAAACAGTTTTATAACCCTAGTGTATTATAATCTTTGAAGTACACAATTAAACGATTATTTTTCAAGTGCACGGTAAATAAGTATATATTTATGTGCGTGAGTGTCTCAGTGATATCACTATGATAGTTTGATAACCGAGGATATTCTTTCCAACATCTAATTGTGAAAAACAGAGATTAGAGTGTCGAAACTTTTTCTAGTGACTGTACTCTTATTCAACCCTGTACCAAGTCATCAGAAGTGCCCTACAATCCCCGTAACGAAATGGCAACGACATCTACCAACACTTCAGTCCTAACAATTGATGTTATTAACCATCCACTCCAAAATCCTAAAACAATTGATCTTTCAGACTCTGATACTCCATGCTTTCTATGTAGGAAAAGAGTTGTAACAGCAATTCAGTGCCCAGCATGCGAAACTGCATATTATCATACTTCATGTGCAGCCAAGATCCAATTTATCCCCGAAGTTGGATATAAAAAATGCTGTGGTGCACCATCACCTAGTTTTTCACCACAAACTGATCAACCTGCTTTTATATCTCTTGACCAATTTCGCTCATTAATAAAAGAAGAATTCAGTCAATTTCGCTCCGGTTTTTTATCTTTGCAAAATAGCGTGTCACTTATCACAAATGATCTTAAGAATCAATCCTCCAAAATCAGGACCTGTGAAAAAGACATCAGTGCTATAACACACCGTGTTGACGAATTGGAAACCAAGGTCACTGAAATCGACCATCTCAATAATTCATCCAATGTCTCCATAGCTGACTGCTTGGGTGAGTGGGCAGACAGAATTAGAAGAAAAAATAATCTAATTTTTTTGGTCTTAATGATCATAATAATACCACCGATAATCAAGATGATGCTACCACGGTTTTGTCTTTAATTAATTTGATCTTCCCTAATCTTGTCTCTCTCACTGATTTTAAGACTTGACGAATAGGCGCACAATCAGCGACACTGCAGAGACCACGCCCTCTGAAGGTCATCTTCACAGATCAAAAATACTCGAAGGAAATAAGAGATCGTTTCCTCCAACTCAAACGGAACAAACAATTGCCTCATCCTCTCCAATCTTTGACCATAACACCAGATCGCACCAAACTTCAACAGACAGAGTACTTGCATGCCAAACAGGAATTAGAACATCATAAATCACTAGGACAAACAAACCTAATGATCATCTATCGACGTGGAACTCCAGTTATCGTCACGAACCAAGCTCATCAAGACGGAAACACCTAAATAATAAGTATTCTACACAAACACATGATTTACACATATATTATCAGAACGCTCGAGGAATAAATACAAAATTAGAGTTTATACATAATTTCCAAGATCTTAATTTCTTTGATATCTTCAGCTTAACAGAAACATGGTTAAAACCGATTCTTAGTTCAGAACAGATTTTTAATAATTCTCAATTTAAAATTATTAGTCATGACAGAATTGCAAAATCTGGTGGAGGAGTACTCCTTGCTGTTAACTCTTCTTATTTTGTAAATCAAATTGATTTCTCCTCCATACTTGAAGACAACGATAACATTAATATAGTGGGAGCCGATATTACAAAAAATACACTTTCTTTTATTATTGTAACTTTATATATCCCTCCTGATGTCCCCTTACCAATTTTTCAAAAATTCATAAACGATTTGCAAGACATCCATGCATTGTACTTTAAGCCATTAATTATTATTGGTGATTTCAATACGCCAAGTTTTATCAATTGTTTAAATAATCAAATTTATGACTCGAAATCCTCATTTTTATTAAAGAACGATGCTGAAAAATGGTCAAAATTTGACCCCGAAGGGGATTGTAAAAGAAGTATATGTTTTTATAGATTTTGACCTGCTTAATCCAAAAATCACCCTTAGAAAGTTTTATACCTTGGGGAAAGGGTTGAAAAACCACCCTTAACTCAGAGATACCGTTTTCAATAAAAAACAGTAAAATGTAATAAAATTTTGTAAATAAGAAATGTTTACACTATAATTTAATAAAACAAGTAATAGCAACCGCATAATTTAAATCAAGATTACGACCCTTGCAGTATAAAAAACTACCCCCTTATATATCAACCCTTATGCCAAAACCCCAAAAAGGTATGAAACGTTAATATATTGATACATAACAAAGCAATAATTAATCCTTCAAAAATAAGCAACGCTTACCACTGCTGTTGAAATATCGGCCACCCCTAAATATGTTAAAAAACCACCCCTAAACAACCAAAAACGGAAAAAATTTGAAATGTCGTGGACTAAGATTCTAATGTTTTTGTTAAAGAGTTATACCTACCAATAACAAATAAGCAACTATTGTTACATCCACCATTAACTCAACAACCTTTAATTATGATCAGAAACCATCCCTATATCATCCCTAAAAAAATTACCTCTGAAGTTAAAAGTTAAAAACCAAGTTATTTTGCTATTTATGACACTTTAAATAAATATTTGATATGGTGATAATTAATTTATATCAATCAATAAAGAAAACACATAAAATATTCATACCTTGAAGGTAAAGTCTTTGCTTGTCCAATCAATAAAGATCAGGGCTAAGGGATCAAACCACTAAAGGTAAGATACATTGTTGTCCAATCAATGAAGATCAGGGTTATCAGGTCCAACTACAGAAGGTAAGAAACATTGTTGACCAATCAATGAAGATCAGGGATTCAGGTCCAACCTCTGAAGGTAAGATACCTTGTTGCTCAATCAATAAAGATCAGAGTTATCAGGTCAAACCACTAAAGGTAAGATACATTGTTGTCCAATCAATGAAGATCAGGATTATGGGATCCAACCACTGAAGTTCAGAAAAAATGTAGTCCAATCAATAAAGATAAGGGTTATCAGGTCCAACCACTGAAGGTAAGATACATTGTTGTCCAATCAATAAAGAAAAGGGTTATCAGGTCCAAGCCCTGCAGGTAAGAAACATTGTTGACCACTCAATGAAGATTAGTGTTATCACGTCCAACCACTTAAGGTAAGAAACATTGTGGACCAATCAATAAAGATCAGAGTTATCAGAACCAACCACTGAAGGTAAGAAACATTGTTGATCAATCAATGAAGATCAGGGTTATCAGGTCCAACCACTCATTAGACAACAATGTTTCTTACCTTTTGTGGTTAAACCTGATAACCCTGATCTTCATTGATTGGACAACAATGTATGTTACCTTCAGTTGTTGGACCTGATAACCCTGATCTTCAATGATTGGTCAACAATGTTTCTTACCTTCAGTGGTTGGACCTGATATCCCTGATCTTCATTGATTGGTCAACAATGTTTCTTACCTTCTGTGGTGAGACCTGATAACCTTAATCTTCATTGATTGGACAACAATGTATCTTACCTTCAACAGTTGAATCCCTTAGCCCTTATCTTTATTGATTGGACAACCAAAGACTTTACCTTCATGGTTTGAATATTTTATGTTTTTTCTTTATTGATTGAAATAAATTGATTATCACCATATCAAATATTTATTTAAAGTGTCATAAATAGCAAAATAATTTGGTTTTTAATTTGTAACTTCGGAGGTAATTTTTTTAGGGATGATATAGGGATGGTTTCCGATCATGATTAACGGTTGTTGAGTTAATGGTGGATGTAACAATAGTTGCTTATTTGTTATTTGTAGGTATAACTCTTTAACAAAAACATTAGAATCTTAGTTCATGACATTTCAAGTTTTTTTTCGTTTTTCGTTGTTTAGGGGTGGTTTTTTAACATATTTAGGGGTGGACAAAATTTCTACAGTAGTGTTAAACGTTGTTTATTTTGAAAGGATTAATTATTGATTTATTATGTTTCAATATATTGCCGTTTTATAACTTTTTGGGGTTTTGGCATAAGGGTTGATGTATGAGGGGGTAGTTTTTTAAACTGCAAGAGTCGTTATCGTGATTTAAATTATGCGGTTGTTATTACTGTTACCTTATTTTATTAAATTATAGTGTAAACATTTCTTATTCACATAATTTAATCATATTTTACTTTTTTTTATTAAAAACGGTATCACTGAGTTAAGGGTGGTTTTTCAACCCTTTCCCCAAGGTTTAGAACTTTCTAAGGATGATTTTCGGATTCAGTATGTCAAAATCTATAAAAACATATACTTCTTTTACAATCCCCTTCGGGGGCAAAATTTGACCATTTTTCAGCATCGTTCTTAACTCAATCTTTTGACCTTCAACAATTAGACTGGATAAGGAATGACAATAATAGAATTATAGACCTAGTATTGACAAATATTAAATGCTCTATTGCCAGAACCATTCCTCCCCTTATCCCCAAATATTCACACCACCCAGCTATATCTATTACTGCTTCCTTTCCATATTCCAACCATTCTAATTCTACCTTCTCCAATACGATATTACCGATAAAAAAATATAACTTTCATAAAGCTAACCTCCATCAATTACATGTAACAATGAGTAATCTGAACTGGACTACGTTAGTTGAATGCACAGATATCGAATGTAAGTGTGAAATTTTTTTGTCATTAATCGAGAATGTATTTTAAAACTGTGTTCCCTTATACAATGTCAGTATTTCGAAGCGCCATTTCCCACCTTGGTTTTCTAAATCTATTATCAAGGACATTCACATCAAACACAACTTGCTTAAAAAACGTAAACATTGCCCTGCTGTATATGAACCGCAAATTAAATCGTTATCGATCGCTATAAAAAAGAATATGCGTCAAGAACATCGTAATTATATTAGGAAAATTGAGAACAATATTAGCAATGATCCAAAATCCTTTTGGTCATTCGCACGTAATTCAAAAAATTAATCATACCTACCTGACGTTATGCAATTTAAGAATAATACCTTGACTGCTCCGCAACAGATTGTCGATGCTTTTTCCGAAATGTTTTCTGTGGTTAACTGTCTTGGCACCGATACTATTTCAAACGATGAACATTTAAGTTATAATCAAAATTTATTCTTACTACAACCTGATCAGATGTTCAAGGCAGCCAAATTTTTAAAACCCTCTTTCACAGCAGGTCTAGACGGAGTACCTAGTTTTCTAGTTAAAGATTGTGCGTACATTTTAGCTTTACCCCTAACAAATATTTTCAATGAAAGTTTAAGATGCGGAAAATTTCCTGTTTCATGGAAGACAGCTAAAATATTACTTGTATATAAATCTGGGGATAAATCAAATTGCGAAAATTACAGACCAATTGCCCTTATACCTAACTTTGCTAAGGTCTTCGAATCCTCTATCCTGCCTTGCCTAAATAATTCTATTAAGACTATACTCTCTGAATGGCAGCATGGATGTATACGTCATAAATCTGCTGTTACAAATCTCGCCTGTTTTAAACACTGCCTGATAGATTCTTTGTAGAGAGAGAAAAAAGTCGACCTAATTTATCTTGACTTCTCTAAAGCCTTTGGCATAATTGACCACCAAATATTAAAGCAGAAATTAAATTCTCTAAATTTAGAACATAACTTAACAACCCTCTTACTAAATTACCTATCGGGCAGATCACATTCAGTAGTTATTGGTAATTTTATTTCTCATTCCATTTACCCCTCGCGCGGCGTACCACAGGGTTCATCCTTTGGATCCCCATTATTTACAATATAAATAAATGATATCACTGACGCTATTAAGTCAAAATCGTTATTATTTGCTGATGATCTTAAAGTTTTTCGAGAAATTAATTCTGGCCAAGATCTTATTGATCTTAATAATGATCTAAACAACATATCAAAATGGTGCGATACCAACAAAGTTCATCTTAACCTTAAAAAATGCCAAGTATTAACTTTCCACAAGCCCTCAACAACACCAATTCACTTTACCTATAAAATAAATAACCAAGTATTGAATAGGGTTAATTCAGTCATCGACCTGGGCGTTACCTTTAATTATTCCTTAAGTTTTTTTGACCATATAACGAACATAATTGCTACTGCATCTAGAACCTTGGGCTACCTGATCAGGTCGTCAAAACATTTTTTCAACATTTTTGCTATAACTTTGCTTTTTAATGCCTTAGTCTTATCTCGAATTGAGTATGCCGCGTTCATATGGAACCCTTTGTATAAGAAATACATTAAAGAGTTGGAAACTGTTCAAAAACGTTTTTTAAAATACTTGTCATTTAAAATGGACGGAAAATATCCACCTCGTGGAGCTGATTATCTTAAACTTTGTGAGCGCTTTAATTGCATGACGTTAGAAGAGAGACGTTTAATTGTCTCAACAACTTTTTTATTTAAAATAATTAACAATAACATTAATTCGTCTGAATTGTTAAATCTACTCAATTTCAAGATACTTCGATTTAATTCTCGCAACTACATACCGTTTAATTTAAAGAACAAAATTGGTTTCTCGGGATTCAGTGCTCCAATTTTTTTCGCTTGTTACCACATGAATGAAATGTACAATACCCTGAATCCCGACCTTGACCTATTTTATTCTTCTTACGATAAATTCCTACAAACTACAGAGAAATATGTACTTCGACTACGAGGCAATGTTTACTTACGAAATTCTTTTAAACTTTTATCAGCAGCGTTTATTTTCTTTTTCTTTCTCTTATCTCTTTCTTTTTTCTAATGTATTATTACCTTGTATACACTTATTATTATGTAACTCAATTCAGATACCCATTTATGGTCCACATGGATCGCGGGGAATGTATAAATAAATAAATAATAATCATAAAAACGCCGTCTATCGGCGTCCACGATACTGACTAATTGACTGAACTAAAATTAAAAAATCAAAAGGCATTTTAATCTGTGAGGATGTGGCTATAGCCGGAACTAGAATTATTTGAAAATATTAAAAATTGCATTTTTTACGCGACTTAGAAATTTTTTTTCAAAAAAACGTAATTTTTTTGGTCTGTTTTCTTGCATAAAATAGAAACAACTGGACCTTTTTAATTATCCTAGTTCGGGCGATAGCCATGCATGTGCTGAACACGCCCTATAAATTTGTGCGATTTTGGTCAAGCCGTTTTTGAGATATCATGGACGCCAGTTTGAAAAACACAGTTTTGAGAAAAATGCCTATCAAAGCTTAAGTAATACATTGTTCGCTTGGCAACTCCTTGTCTTCTCAGTGCTGTAACTTTCTTAGGATGTCAAATATCAAAAATCCTCTTTACCCACATATTCTACACATATTGTAGATGAGATTTATGGAAAAATTATTTTTTCGATTTTTTAAACCCATCACACGGGGTGACCTTCTTAATCCTATTCGTTTAAAAATGTTTACTTGAGGGTTTTTGGGGTCGCTAATTACGAATCTGATGTTAGTTTTAAAAAATTCAAAATGGCGGATTCAATATGGTGGACAATTTTTTTTAATTAATCGTATTTGCTTGAAAATGTTTACTCGGGGGTTTTTGGGGTCGCTGATGACGATTCTGATGTTAGTTTTTAAAAATTCAAAATGGCGGATCCAATATGGCCAGCGATTTTTTAAAAATTGTTTAGTTTTACCTGAAATTTGTCACTCGGGGGTTTTAGCAATCGCCGATGACGAATCTGATATAAGGTTTTAAAAATTAAAAATGGCGGATCTAATATGGCGGATAAATGTTTACAAAATTGATCCAATTGACCTAAAAGTTGGTTCTCGGGTGAACCGCGGTCACTGATTACAAATTCGGTGATAGTTTTTTAGAATTAAAAATGGCGTTTGCAATATGATTGATAAGATTTTTCAAAATTTATTCAGATTTGCTTGATACTTACTTTCAAGACTTAATACTTTTTAGAATTTTAAGATCAATTGGATAATTATAAAAACTGAGTTGCTGACTAATTAAAAATTTTTGTTGTAAAATTAGCAGGAGTTTTATAATAAACATATTCCAGTTTATTAATTTAAAAAATTACTCCTCTAATTATTAATCCACAATCTAAATTTAAAAATAGACTAAAGATTGATAATCAAGGACTACAACAACCTCCGAGTAACAAGTTTCGTAACAATCTAATAAATTTTTATAATTGTCATCTGTCATATTGGATCCGCCATTTCGTACCATATCCTCTAGAAGTTTACCCATCGTATCTAGCAGGCATATAGGCCTGTATGATGAGACTTTATCTAGAGGATTTTCACTTTTCCTCAGGAGGATTAACCTCTGTCGCTTCCAGTCGCGGAAGAACTCTCCTCTCTCAAGGCAAAGATTGAAGCATCAAAGCAGAATCTGGGGTGAAGTGTCGATTACCAACTTTAGTATTTCGTTACTTATCTCATCGATTCCAGGCGCCTTGCCTGTTTTAAATCTTTTGCCTGCTTTTTGCAGTTCACTAAGTGTGAAGAGTTCTTCCTCTTCGACTTTGCAAAAACTCCAGTCCCTACTAAGGTATGGCTCTGCAGGAGAAAACAAAGAACTTATTATCTTTCTGACCCAATCGGGATTGTCCAGGGCGGGGGGTCTTTTGCCTTGTCACTAATTTCTTAGTCACGATTTTAAAAGCCAGACCCCATGGGTCCTTATCGACTTCCTCGATTAGGTCTTTCCAGCTACGGCGTCGCGACCTGCGGATCTCTTTCTTGAGGTCCTTTTTTGCCTCCTTGAAAGCCTCTTTTAGCAAAGAATCTCCCTTAGATCGGGTGTATGTCCTTCTTGCTTGAGGCATTCCTTTTTCAAGGAGGCCAGCTTCTCTAACCACCAGTGCAAGGATTTTTTACTTAGAAAGGCGCTTTTGCGACGTGGCATCGACGCATTGCAAGCGGTGACGATTATATCTCGCACCGCTCGCACCTCTCCATTTAGACTTTTTGGCCTCCTCACCCAACCAGAATCCTCAATTAAGATAGATTCTTCTAGGGACCGGCTGAACTTCTCCTTGTCGAGTTTCTTAATGTTCCATGAGGAGGTTTTGCGACTAGGAGCTTCCTGTCTTTTTCCTCCTTGTGGGTCTCCCATTGAGACTGAGAACTCAATGTACTGGTGGTCACTTGCTGTATATTCCTCAGAGACCCGCCAGTCGCTTATGCGGCTAAATATATTAGATGATGCGATCGTTAAATCTATAATCGATCCAATTGCACCTCGTCTAAACGTCCATGTTTTTCCCCGGTTTACAACTAATAAATCGTTCTTGGAGATCATTTTTGCAATCAGAATTCCTCTCTTGTCGAGCCTCGTCTCACCCCACTCTGGCGACTTTGCATTAAAATCGCCAGTGATGATGACATCCAGCTAGGATTCTATGAGGCTCGATTCTATGTCTTCTATATTGGCTTCGAAGGTGGTCAGCGGGTCGTTGGGTGAGAAGTAGCAGCTATACATACGTATATTAGCCACCTCTATCCACACAAACCCGCTGCTTGTCTCTAAGAACTTGTCAACCCGCAATTCTGGGTTGCACAGCTTGATGGCGGCTCTCTTCGCCTTATCCTGATACCAAGGTGCGAGGTCGCTTCCTTGATACTGCTCACTGCAGAACAGGATATCGACCACATTTTCCCTAGCTGTTTGCATCAGGAGCACCTGTGCATCCTTACTTGTATGCAGGTTGACTTGAAGGAGCTTTAGGGATTTGCCCTTTTAAGTTTCTCCAGTTCCTCCTTGTAAACCGGGCAGGAAATTCTTCTAGGGATATGGTTGACTTCCGTTTTTCCAAAATCTGTACACGTAATGCACTTTAACTTGTCGCTAGTACAATTCTTGGCGAAATGTCCCGCTTCGCCGCATCTCCGACAATTTTTTGTTCTGTCGGGGCCCTTGCAAATTCGGGTCACGTAACCATAGGCTAGGCACTTTTGACATCTTGTCACTTCTAAGTGCGTGCGGATGGATGCGTTTATCCAACCAATATGCACTTTGCCTAGCTTAAGCAGACTCTCGCTGTCCTTTTCACTCAAGCGTACTAGTGCCACTTTCGTACCACCAAAACGTGTCAGAACTCTGCAAGTCACATCTAATTCGGGCTTTTGCAACTTGTCCTTTAAGACGGTTAAAACGTCCGCCTCTGAAGTTGTTTCATCGAGTTCCCGAATTTCAAGGGTCTTTTTATTGACAAGAGCCGTAACCTCGGCTTTGTCCTGAAGGACGGAGGTAAGTTTCTCAGCGAACTTTGAAGTTTCACCCCCCTTTTTGACCACAACAAGAACCTCCTTTTTAAGAGTTCTCCTAATTTTCACAATCTCGGTGCCGGTTTCCTCTGGCTTTACCGAAGTTGTTGCCAGTTTTATAAGATCATAGTAGGTCTCTGGATTCCGGGCCGAAATTTTTATTGCCTCCGTGGTTCTAATTTTGGGGGGGCGCTTCTGAAGTCTCTCCCTCTCTTCTGCTTTCTTTAAAGCCTTTCTCTTACGGCCCTCCCGTTTCCTGTTGGAGACGGTTTCGAAGTCTTTTTCGTTTTCAGGCTTATTTTCCACAGTTGCCTCCGAATAAGAAGCAACCCTAGCCGAAGCAGCCTTACTCACCTCCGTCTCCATAGCAGTAGAGTTTGCCTTGGTCTCTTTGCTCTTTAACCCTCTTACCCTTGGGAGTGGTCACAGTAGAATCAGTCTAAGGACCTTCATACTCTCTAGGGCGCTTCCTTGGGTCGATGGGCTTGCTCTCGCTAGATGTGGCGTGCGACATCAATCTAGGAGTTTCAGGATTCGACTTTGGTTTGCTTGGGCTAATGAAGGGCCTAGGTATAAAACGCAGGTTACTGCGAAGCACCTCGTGCACCTTCCCCAATTCCACCATTCCATCCTGAACATCCTTGCTAATGTTTCTTTGTTTCTTGCAAGCACGCCACATGCTTTCAAGTATTTTAGGGATCAGATAGACCTGCTCTAAAACATTATTTTCGAATCTGCTAAGTCCCTTATCCTCGGAATTTTTGCTTTGGCTCCCTCCAAAATCCTTGGAGCCGTCTGCACCAAGTACCGGGACTTCAACTCGATCAGAATCGGTGGTGGGATTACCCTCTACAGAGGTACCCACTTGGAGTAATTTATTTGATTCTTTATCCATTTCATTTTTTTATTCTATGCCCCGTATCGAGGGAACGATCCAGCCTAAACAGGGTACTACCATCTGGCCAAGATGGACCCTGAACCGCCTCCGTTAGTTACACAGATGTTATAGCCAAGATGGACCCTAAACCGCCTCCGTTAGTTACACAGACGTTATAGCATTGCTGGAGCATTGAGGCGACGTCTATGATATTCAAGGGCACGTCAACAAGTTCGTTCGGACGTGGAGGTCGATGAGTCTCTCCAAGATAGCAGGAAATTTTCGCAAAGGGAGTGCATCCTGGTATCTCTTCACAGAGTTTACCCTCATTATTATTATTATTATTATTATTATTATTATTATTATTATTTTATTTTTTTTTGCTTAGGGAATTTTGGAAAATCTGTCTACAGATACTTTGGATTCCGCACTCTAAGGTTATGTGGGGTTGGTGTGATAAAACAAAAGGAAATATAAAAAAAAGAAAAGTAAATATATAAAATAGTAAAAAAAGAAAAAATAAACGTGTATATAATATTGAAAACATATAACAAATTTAAAAAAAAATGTATAAGGACAAATGTCAGAAAATTAACAAATATACCATTTGAAAGATTATTAAATTCTACGATTAATGGTACATGACTGAAATTTTAATAATTTATACAAAGATTGCAGCAATCGACAAATTTGACAAAAAAATTTTAAAAATACAATTTTTTTGGAAATTTTCTTAACCCCTGCACATTTTTTTAAAAATTGTAGAAAAAATTTGAAACTTACATAAGTGTGATCATTCAAATTTCATCTTTAATTTAAGACCAAAAGAATTCAAAAATCTTAATCGGTTAGCGAGATATCATTATAAACGGATGAGCATTTTCAGCCAAAAACCGTTCAAAATCGACTAATTCAATGCATTTGTCAAAAAACATGCTCGGACGTTTATAATGATATCTCACGAACCGAATAAGATTTTTAAACTCTTTTGGTCTTAAATTAAAGATGAAATTTGAATGATCACACTTATGTAAGTTTCAAATTTTTTCTACAATTTTTAGAAAATGTGCAGGGGTTGAAAAAATTTCCAAAAAAATTGTATTTTTAAAATTTTTTTGTCAAATTTGTCGATTGCTGCAATCTTTGTATAAATTATTAAAATTTCAGTCATGTACCATTAATCGTAGAATTTAATAATCTTTCAAATGGTATATTTGTTAATTTTCTGACATTTGTATTTACAAAAAAATCGTGATTTAAAGATTGGTATGTTTTTGGGCTGTGCGTGTGCAGTCGTACCGATAATTCCCGACGGTAGTGTAAATCACAAAATAAATTAATAAGAAACGAACAAACAAATTAAAAGCTGTTTAAATTACGCTTTTTTGGCGGCCGTCGAGATCCTTCCTCGACATAACCGAGATTATGAAGTTCTCGACTTGCCGCCAATTCTCTTCCGACTGGGTTATCAGCGATACCATGTTCTTCGGTGTAACTTGACTGTTTACACCTTCGAACATGGCCCGCCTCTCCAAGTCCCATTTCTTGCATGAGAAGAGGGTGTGCTCCGCGTTGTCCTCAGGGAACTGGCAATATGCTCACACCTCGTCCTCGCGTAATTTATAGCGACACAGGTACGAGTTAAAACACCCGTGACCCGTGAGCGCCTGTGTCAAATAATTGGAGACTTTTCCATGCTTTCGGTTTATCCAGATGGTGAGTGTTGGAATCAGACGATAGGTCCATCTGCCCTTTTCCTCCCTATCCCATCTGTCTTGCCATGTCTCGATAAGTCTGTTTCTCGCATATTTGCGGATGCGGTCCTTGCTAGGTCTTTCCTCCTCTGGGTACTCGGGATTATTTCTTCTTTTAAAAAGAAGAAATACTTCCTTCCTTTCCCTTGCCATAAGATCTGCCGGCGTGACACTTGCAAGAACTTGCACAGCACTCGTTGAGACCGTTTTATACGCAGAAACGATACGGGTAGTAACACATCTCTGCGCAGACAGCATATTATCGCAAATGGTTTTGCTTCTTGTTTTAAGTGAGGGAGCCCACGCTGCTGCTGCGTTAAACAGCTTAGCGTGGGCAACACTAACCACCAGTCTCCTTTTCCTTTAACGTGGTCCGCGAACGTTTGGCATAAGTCGTGCCAAGTCTGACGCACACTTTATCGCCTTATTCAAGGCCGTCGCTATATGGTAATGGAAGTTTAACCTTCCATCGAGCTCCACTCCTAAATACAGTCGGGCCGCAGAACTGCACGGTACCTAAGAAATAACCCCTCCACTTGATTTCAAACTGAACGCTGACGAACTCATCCCTACTATCTAATTCTCATGACCGTACTTGGATATTTATCCTCTGGGATTAAAATTGAGTTCATAGAATTTCAAAATATACGGCACTAAATTAAGTAGCGCCACCGTTCACTGTGGAGTACTTAGAAACTAAAGCCAGCGTGCAGTTTGGCGACAGCGTTCAGTTTCAAAGCGTGCAGTTCGGAGGCCTGACTGTACTTAATATGTTTACTCCACTTGACCTCGAATTCGTCTATCACGATTCGTGGGAAACTATAACCACGTCTGTCTGTGACGAGCAGAGCTTCGGTTTTTTCCAAGGTCATTTGAAAACCTCTGGCATCCAGCCAGATTTTAACTCGCTGCAGACATTCGTTCACCAATTTCCTAACGGCTTCCTCGAATTCGGCTGAGCACACGACCAACGCATCGTCCGCATAGCCGATGATGACCGCGCCTTCAGGTAGACCCATACGCAGGAAGTTATCATAGGATACATTCCACACGAATGGTCCCACCCTCGAGCCTTGGGGGGCACCACTTTGCATCTCTTCCTTCAGAGTCCAGTTGTCCCCCTCATAGATTACCCACCTGTCGCTAAGATAATCATTCATTATCCGCAACAAGTAGGGCGGTATTCTCTTCTCCATCATCGACTGGATGAGATTTTTCCAACGTGCGGAGTTAAACGCGTTGCGTATGTCAATAGCCACCAATGCGCAGAAGCCTTTCTTCTTCTTTGGTCCCAATTTGTTTTTTCCCTCTTTGGCTATGTCCACAACTGCCTGAATGGCATCAACCGTGGACCTGCCTTTGCGGAAACCAAATTGGTAATCGGATAGTATATTCTCTCCGGTCAAATGGGATTGCATTCTTTGCAGAACCATATCCTCTAGAAGTTTTCCCATCGTATCTAACAAGCAAATAGGCCTGTACGACGAGACTTTATCCAGAGGTTTTTCGCCTTTTCTTAGGAGAACTAGCCTCTGCCGCTTCCAGTCGCGGAAGAACTCTCCTTTCTGAAGGAAAAGATTGAAACATCGGAGCCGAATCTGGGTTGAAGTGTCGATAACAAATTTTAGGATCTCGTTACTTATCCCATCGATTCCAGGCGCCTTGCCTGTTTTCAATCTTTTACCTGCCTTTCTCAATTCTGTAAGAGTGAAGAGTTCCTCCTCACCGACTTCGCAGGTACTCCAGTCCTTCCTAACCCACGGTTCTGCAGGAGGAAATAGAACTTTTATAATCTTTCTGACCGAATCGGGATTGTCCAGGCCGGGGGTCTTTTGCCTCGTTTCTAATTTCTTAGTAACGATTTTAAAAGCCAGACCCCATGGGTCCTTCTCGACATCATCAATTAGGTCTTTCCAGCAACGGCGTTGTGACGCTCGAATCTCTTTTTTCAGGCTTTTCTTGGCCTCCTTAAATACTTCATTTAGCAAAGGATCTCCCTTAGAACGGGTATAATTCCTTCTAGCTTTGAAGCACGCTTTCCGCAAGGAGGCCAGCGCATCCGACTACCAGTGCACCGAGCTTTTACGTGAAGCGGTACACCTGCGACGCGGCATAGATGCATCGCAGGCAGCGGTGATGTTTTTCCTCACCGCTCGTACCTCTGCATCCAGCGTATTTGGCCTGTGCACCCAACCTAATTCCTCAATGAGGCGGGATTCTTCCAGGGATCGGACAAATTTCTCCTTATCGATTTTCTTTACATTCCAGGAGAGGCGTTTTCGACACGGTGCTTCCTGTCTTCCACCATTTCCTGTGTCTCCCACTGAGACTGAAAACTCGATGTACTGGTGGTCACTTCCGGTATACTTCTCAGAGACTCGCCATTTGTTTATGCGTCTGAATAGAGAAGATGATGCAATCGTAAGATCAATGATCGATCCAGTTGCACCGCTCCTAAACGTCCATGTCCTTCCCCGGTTCACAATCTTTAAATTGATCCTGGAGACCATTTCTCCGATCACTCTGCCTCTTTTATCGAACCTTGACTCGCCCCACACCGGCGACTTAGCATTAAAATCTCCGGTGACGAGTACATCTAACCTGGATTCTCTAAGGCTCGACTCGAGTTGCCAAATGTCAGCTTCAAAGTCCGTCAGTGCATTGTTTGTCGAGAAGTAGCAGCTGTACATACGTATGCCCGCAACCTCTATCCAAACGAATCTACTGCTCGTCTCTAGATATCTGGCAACCCGCAGCTCAGGATTGCACACTTGAACAGCGGCCCTACCTGATTTATCCTGGTACCAGGGAGCGAGGTCGTTTTTCCTGTGTTGCTCGCTGCAGAACAGGATGTCGATCCCTTTTTCCTTGACCGTCTGCATCAGGAGGGCCCGCGTCGTCCTGCAGGTGTGCAGGTTGACCTGCAGAAACTTTAAGGGTTTGCCTTTTTAAGCCTCTGCAGCAATTCCCTGTAAACCGGGCAAGAGCTTTTCTCGGATATATGGACAATATCTGTTTTTCCTAAATCTGTGCATGTTAAGCACTTAGGTTGTTCGACAGAACAGTTCTTTGCCATGTGACCCTCACCGCCGCATCTCCGACAGTTTTTAGTTTTGTCGGGGCCTTTGCATGATCGGGTCACGTGTCCATATGTAAGGCACTTGAGGCACCTCACAACTTCCAGATGCTCTCTGACTTTGACGTTTAGCCATCCTATTCTCACTTTGCCGATCTTGAGCAGAGTCTGACTATCAGCCTCTGCCAGGCGGACCAAGGCGACTTTTGTGCCACTAAAACGTGGCAGAAGTCTGCAAACTATGTCCGTGTCAGGCTTCTCCAATTTCTCTCTCAAAACTGAAACTACATCCTCCTCAGTTGTAGTTTCATCGAGGCCGTTCAATTCCAGACACCTCTTATTTACAAGAGCCGTAACCTCGGCCCTACCATGTGAGGCCGAGGCCAGAGTCCCCGCAAACTTCAAGGTGTCACCGCCCTTTCTCACAACGAGGAGAACATCTTAATTGAGTGCCCTCCTGATCCTGAGAACCTCAATTTTGGACTCTTCAGGCCTCACAGAGCGTTTCATTTCAGTCACGATCTCAGCGATAGCCTTTGGGTTTTTCGCTGAGATCCTTACTGCCTCTGTATTTCTTGACTTTAAAGGATACTTTTGGAGCTCCCTCTTTTCTTTCTTTTTTAAGGCCTTCTTTTTGGCCTTTGACTTTTTATCGATGACAGCGGCAAAGCCGTCGCCATCCACTGTGTCATCCTTTGAGCTAACTGAAGCGTAAGTCTCTTTGACTTTTTTCTCGGCTGCTCCTCCACTACCTGGCTTCAACGGAAGGGTTTGCGCAGGTACTTCTCTACGAGTAATACAATTATTTCTCTTTCTACAGATTTAAATGAATGGTATGATAGAAATGTTAGAGATGCAGTATTGATAAAAATTGAAAACTTTTTTGAAAATCAATCGGGTTGGAGCATGAATGAAATTTTATATTTAGTAGTAAATATTAATAAATATGATGCGTTTTTAGTGGGATATTTAACTTTTATTGAATTACCAAAAATAATTCAAAATAAGAAAGCTGTAATTAATATTGAAAACAATGATCGCTTTTGTTTTCTTTGGTGTGTAACAGCAGCTTTACATCCCGCTAGAGATCACGTTTCTCGTGTTTATTCTTATTTTCACTATAGGAACGTGTTAAAATACGATGGGATTGAATTTCCAATCAGCTTCAATGATATAAAAAAATTTGAGAAAATGAATGATTTAAGAATCAATATTTATGCTTTAGACAAAAATGATGATACAAAAAATAAAGTAGAAATTGTTCTAATTTATTTAAGTAAAAGTAATCCAAATTTTAAAGTTGTACATTTATTAATGATTGAAACAAATGAAAATTATGGAACAAAACCAATCTACCATTTTACATTAATTAAAAATTTATCACGTTTAATTAATTCACAGATATCAAAAAATGAACATCGTATTTTAATATGTGATAGATGTTAATGTCATTTTGCTGTAGAAAGTTTATACAAAAGACATAGATTGGCTTGTGAGGAAAAGAATAAGTGTAGAGTAATTTTGACTAGTAAAAAAGATAACACTTTAGCATTTAAAAATTATCGTCATAAAGATCCTGTTTCTTTTGTTATTTATGCAGATACAGAATGCCTATTGGAACCAATTGCAGAGACAAACATGAATACTTGCAACGTTCAAAAGCATGTTCCGACAAGTGTAGCGTATAGTTTACATTGCAGTTTTGATGAGTCACTAACGAAAAGAAATCTTTATCGCGGTCAAGATTGTATTGAATGGTTCATTAATGAGTTAAAAAATTTAGCTTACAATATTAATACAATATATTTTTCAAAAACAGTTCCCATGGAAAAATTATTGAAAAATCAAATAAAGGATTTTCAATCAGCACCATTATGTCACATTTGTGAAAAACCATTTAAAGAAAATGAAATGAGACACCACGATCATTGTTATTTTACTGGAAAATATCGTTGTCCAGCTCATCAAGTCTGCAATGTAAATTTTCAATACACACACACTATTCCTGTTGTCTTTCACAATTTATCTCCATACGATTCAAATTTTTTTATTAAAGCTATTGCGACTTATTTTGAGGGGAATATTAGTTTATTACCCATAAATAAGGAAAAATATATTTCTTTTAGTAAAGACGTTGACGGGACAAAAATTAAATTTAGATTTATTGATTCTTTTCGCTTTATGGCAAGTAGCTTGGAAAAATTAGCATAATATTTGACTGACAATGACAAACGAATTACAAAAGAACACTGTAATAATGAAGATGAATTTAAATTATTGACGAGAAAAGGTGTATTCCCATACGAATACATTGACGCATGGTCAAAATTAGATGAAGAGATTCTTCCTCCAAAAGAGGCATTTTTCTCAAAATTGAACAACGAAACGATTTCTGACGAAGACTACCTTCACGCACAAAACGTATGAGAAACATTTGATTTAAAAAATTTAGGGCAATATTCAGATCTTTATCTGAAAACTGATGTTCTTCTTCTTGCAGATATTTTTGAAAATTTTCGAAAAACTTGCATGTCTACTTATAAACTAGATCCCTTACACTACTACACTGCACCAGGACTTGCTTTTGACGCAACGTTAAAATATACAGATATTAAACTAGAATTATTAATCGATCCAGAAATGTTGCTATTTATCGAATCAGGTATAAGAGGTGGTGTCTTACAATGTTCTAATAGACATTTGAAAGCCAATAATAGATATATGGGTTCGAAATTTAATTCCTTTGAACAAGAAACCTATATTATGTATTTTAACATTAATAACCAATATGGTGCAGCAATGTCAGAATTTTTACCTTATGAAAATTTTCAATGAGTAAAGGATATTTATAAAATTTACTACATGAATGTACCCGACGATTCACCTGTTGGTTATATTCTCGAAGTCGATTTAGAATATCCTATTGAATTGCATAATTTTCATAAGGATTTACCTTTGTGTCCAGAGCACTTTGTACCACCTCACTCAAAGTGCAAAATCACCAAATTGATGACAACTCTTAATCCAAAGAAAAATTATGTTGTTCACTATAGAAATTTAAAATTGTATTTATCTTTAAGTATGAAATTATCAAAAATTCATAGAGTTTTAGAATTTAAACAAATGCCTTGGCTAAAGAGCTACATTGATTTGAATACGGAAATGCGAAAAAAATCCTCAAATGAGTTTGATAAGAATTTTTATAAATTAATGAACAATTCGGTTTTTGGCAAGACCATGGAAAAACGTTCGAAAATACAAGGACGTTCGATTGGTAACGAAATGGGAAGGGCGCTACGGTGCAAGGTCACTGATAAATAAACCGAATTTTCATAGCTGCACCATATTTGAGGAGGATATGGTTATCATTGAAATGAACAGATTAAAAATAACATTTAATAAACCAATTTACACTGGTTTAACAGTTTTGGATGTATCGAAAATTATAACTTATGATTTTCTTTATAATAATATAAAAAAAAATTTTAATCAGAAGGCAAAATTACTCTATACCGACACCGATAGTTTAATTTATGAAATTAAAGACTCCGACTTTTATCAACACATGAAAAGAGACATAGTAAAATTTGATACATCAGATTATCCTCCAAATAATATCTTTGGAATGCCTCTTTGTAATAAAAAAGTTTTGGGGTTAATGAAGGATGAATGCTGTGGGAAAATAATGGATGAGTTTGTAGGATTGCGTTCAAAACTATATACATTTAAAATTTTTGAGGAAAACCTAGAGAAAAAAAGGCAAAAGGTATTAAAAAAGGGACTTTGAAAACTATTAGATTTGAAGATTATAAACATTCTTTAAATTGTCAAGAGAATTTGATTAAAACTCAATTCCTAATTCAAAGCCGGAAACATAAAGTTCATACTGTAAGACAAAACAAAGTTGTATTGAGTTGGTTGGATGATAAGCGGCAACTTATACCGAATTCACCTAATACGCTTCCATGGGGCTATACAGAAGATAAAAATTTGTAACTCAATACATAGTTTATTCGAAGTGGCTCCACATTGTCGAAGATTTTCAAAACATTAAAGTCAAAATAACCTCCCATCCTGGACTTCGGAATTTGATGGTGGAAAAATCATCAGATCTTAGCCTGGATCGAGATTCGTTAAAATTTGTCAACAAGACAAAGGCATATTGGGGGAGGTTACCCCACTCAATCAGAAGAGCACCCACTTTGCACCAGTTCAACGCCAGCTAAGAAACTGAAAAGGTGATTTTAAAATTCTTTAAAGTTAATATTTATTGAAATATATTTTAATTAAATATTTCAATATTTAATTAATTTAATTATTAAATTAATTAAAATTTGCTTGTTTTGGAGTTGTGAAACGAAATTTTATTTTTAAATTTTTAATAGTGTAGTGAGTTCTGTTTTCCTTTAAAAAAATTTTAATTAATTTTCGATTCAATATTTTTCAAAAATAAAATATGTGTTAAAATTACATAGCAAGTTTTTAAAAGTTGGGATCTGTGTGTTTAAGTGTTTAAAAAATTATAATTTTCTTATTTTATAGCTGTGGAACAAAATTTAATCTTAAACTTTTTAATAGAGATTTTTTCCTTTTTTAAAGAAAATGATCAAATTATAGAACAAGTTTTTTTTAGTTTGATATCTGTGTGAATAATGTTGAAAAATATTTTCCACTATGTAAGAATTAAATTTTAAAAATAATTTACGTTCACAACGTTTATACTAAAATAACCAAATCACTTGATTAAAAATTTTAAAAATTATGTTAGGTTCAAGACAGAAAAAACTGAAGGATAAAAAAATGACATCAGCAGCAGGACGATCAACATCACCCGTATTTAACGAGTAAGTTTAATTGAAAATAACTATGCAAATATCTTTTCACTTTTATTTTGTTTAAAAACAGTTATTTTTTAAAAAAATTATTAACTCTGAAAACCGTAAGTGTCATTTTTACATAACAATAGGCAGCGAAAATGACTCTTACGATTTTTTAAGTTGAACCTTTTACAAAATTCATAATTCAATTAAAAACAAAAGAATATTTTTTCAATTTTTTAAAAAATAGCTTTTTAATTTTGTGTTAAAAATGAAAGTAGTTGTGTTAATACTTTGTTTTTTGATGTAAAAAATAAAGAAAGAATATTTCTCAATTTAAAAAAAAAATTTCTCGATTGTAATGAATTATTTTTTTGATTTTGTTTTTGTTAAAAGAAAGTGTTTTTTAATGTAGAATAATTAATTTCAATAATTTTTGACACTCCACAGGACATGGTCCTTCATATTCAATCATTTTTGAAAATAAAAGTTTTTGGAATTTCAAAGTTTTTTAATATAAAAATAATTAAAACAAGGATATTTCTTCTGAACTTTTTAACAAAATTTTCAATTATTTCGTCTGAACTTTTCAACAAAATTTTCAATTTTTTTGTTTAAAAACAAAAAATTTTAACAAAATTTTCAATTTTTTTGTTTAAAAACAAAAAATTTTAACAAAATTTTCAATTTTTTGTTTAAAAATAAAAAATTTTAACAAAATTTTCAATTTTTTTGTTTAAAAACAAAAAAAGTTTGTCCATATTTGAAATTTGTTTGTTTTTCTAATGTAAAAAAAAAATTAAAAAAAGAACATTTATCAATTTTTTAAAGAATTTTTTCATTTGCTTTGCACAAAGATTAATTGGTCGAATATTCATTCATTTTTGAAAATAAAAGTTTTTGGAATAAATTTCAAAGAAATATTTTGTTACTTTGTTTCAGATCGGAGTATATACGCATTGCACTCAACATTAAAATTCCGGTGGAGTGGATTTACTGCATGGAACGAAATTCTATGTTAGAAATATGTAATAATGCGATCACAGTTTATAATATGAGTAATGCTGGAAGCGATCTTTATGATATAAATATCATTACTATCAACGGTGGAATCACCACTCGTCTTGTAAAAGAGAACAATATGTTTATTTTTAAAAAAATGTTTTAAAAATTTTGAATTTGTAATATTTAAAAAAAATGTTTAAAATTTAAAGGTTTTTCTTAATAAAACTTTAAACTTTAATTTTCTTTTTTTAAATATTAAAAAGTATAATTTTGTTTTTCAAAATGTTTAATTTCTTGCTTTAAAAATGTTTAATTTTTTGCTTTAAAAAGTGTAATTATTTCAGAAATTGTAGTTTTTTTTTCAAAAAACAATTTGATACACTTTATAAAATAAATAAATAATGTAAAAAAATCTTGATTAGGTATGTCTTTTAATTATCTATGAAAGAAAAATATGAAAAAATATCCTCTAGAAATTTTTAATAATAATTTATTCAATTCGCTTCTCATCATTGTTATCGCCATCGTCATCATCGTTAAAAAATTAAATTTTTTTAGGAAAGCTTAAAATTTAATTTTCAATCATTTTATTTTTTATATTTATTATTCTTGATATTTGTCACTGCTATTACTACTACATACTTAAAGGATTGAGTAAAGAAAACTTCAAAAAAATTTAAAAGTAAGTATATATTACAATACATATTTTTAAATTGAAAGACAGTGAAGAATTAATATTATTTAAAGAATTTTTTGAATTTTATTTATTAACCTAAAAATTATATAAATAAGAATAAATTATAGAAATAAACAATTAATTATAAATTTTAGAAAATTTATGAAACTCAATAAATAGAATTATACAATAAAATATTATAGAATTTAAAGAATAAATTATAAGTTTTTAAAAAATAATTAATGTGAATTTAAATATAGAGAATATTAATTTGATTTAAAATAATATAAGAGATGAAATATAAATTGACTTTAAAATGTTGGAGATAATATTATATACAAAGTAACATAGTGAGTGTGAGAATAGCGCGTAGAGCAGTCGTACACTACTACTGCGACACATGTAGTAATAGTAGACTGTATATACAGTAGAGCTACACTGTTGAGGCAGTCAGTCTCTTCGACCTTTCCCCGCTTCCTCAGCTTCTTTGGCCTCCCCTTTCACTCCACTACCGCCTGTAGGCAATGCTTTGCTCCATGCGTTCGTCCCCCGCTTCATGAACCCTTCTACTCACGCTGGCGTTTCACCACTGCTTCAAGAGCCTACAAGCTTGATCATAACATGGAATGTATAGGATTCTTCTTCTTTATTCTTTTTATCACTTTTCTTCATATTTTTCTAATTTCCCATTTTAAACAGGATGATTGTAAATAAATTATACACGAATTTAATAATTTCAATTATTTATTAGAAAAAAGCATAAAATAGTTTTATACATGTATTAGTTTTATGGTAAATAGTTAAGTAAATATAAATCAAGCAAATATTTGTTTCTTTTTTGGATATTATAATTAATATTCATCGAATTTTTTTAACAATAGATTTTTACACTATTCATTCTTATTTAACCAAGCTGACAGTAATTTTACATTTCGTAAAGCGCAACTTACAAATTCTAGATTTATTTTATTCTCATGGTGATTACACGGTTTCATATTACATGATTCATGTAGTAGCTGGTGTAATGATGGGCAATTCATATCCAACATAAATCGATAATACTTGTTGTTTTCTTTACAACATTTTCTAGACATTTTTTCCAATACTTTCACATATATTTTCTCCGCTTTTTTAAATATATTCTCAATTATAGCAGACGATAATTTGTAAGGAACGTCACCAGATGTCCATGTTAAACAATGTAAATTATTTTCCAACCATCTGTTTAATCGTTTACAATCAGGTGGAATGTCCATCCAATCACAAGGTGGTTGAAATAAAAAACTGTATGGACGTGGTACTTTTTCATTTAATGGTAAAATAACCAATTCTTTGACAATAAATTCATTTGGAGTCAATTTGAAACCTTAAACATCCACAACGTACTCCATATTGCAGAAAACTGACTCTTAAATTTGCAATTTAAAATATTTATATAATTTTTTTCACCCCACCACTAATTAGTCGATATTCTACAATTCTGTCATGCAAAATTAAACAATAGGCAGCAGTTTGTGCAGGGAAATTTTCTTTCTCCTCAAATTCAAGACGAATGTCTACAGGACCGTATTTTAGGGATTCATTTTGTATTGAACAGTCAATCACTATTAGTGGAGCAAATTCAAGAAATTCGTTTTTTGTTAAATACGGTTGAGATTCTCTGTAATAATAGCTAGCTTGAAAATTTGTATACATTTCATAAAGCACTGCATATTGTTTTTTATCCACATCAATGTTAAGATTACGATATGGATAGCACTGATTATTTAAAAATAGTTTTACATTTGTAATTTTACAATGATCAAAACAACTTGCATTTCGCGTGGTTACATTTTTTCGATTTGTTTGAAAACCTAGAATAACATTTTTTACAAACTTAAAATATCAACAATATGTATGCAAACTAGACCACCTTGACAACAACATAAATGTAGAAATTAGAGTTATGAATTGACCAAGGATTTTATTTTTGGAAATGACTCCTAGTGAGTCTCCTAATCATCCTACACAATTTAAAAAAAAATCGCTGCCCGGAAACTCTCAATTTTTTGACCTAAAAAATCAAAAATGGTTTCTTTTTTGCTATGAAATCACCGAGAATTTTAATACAAAACTTTCAAATTTTTCTATTTCCGACAGTAATATTTCTTTTTAAATAACTTCATTCTTAAAAAACAATCATACAATTATTGTTATTTATAAATTATTTATTGAATAATTTTATTTAAATATTTCAATATTAATTGCTATTTAAAAGAATTGAGTTTACAATTTTCAAAAATAGATGAACTTCAAAAGGCTTTAATTTGAAATTTCATAAACTTTCAATTTTTAATGAATGTAATTAGAAACTTTAAAAAACTTAGATTTTTTCAAAATTTTAATACTTCAAATTTTTCTTAAAATTAGTTACATTTATCAATATATCGTCGGTTGGGTGCAGAAAGATGCCAATTCAGACTAATTAACAAATAGAAATTTTTTTTATACAAAATTTTTTTTTCACACAAATTTTTGTTTATTTAAGTAATATATGTCGATTTTGGTAAAAATTATTTTGAATTTAACAATTACCATTGTTATGAACAATTACATGAACAATAATCAAGTTTCTTTGACATTTGTAAACATTTTATGCATTTTTTAAACATAAAATGTTTATATAATATGTACATTCTTTCAAAAACTTTAAAAATTTATTAGCACAAACAATTAATAATTATTTACTTTTTAAACAAATAAAAGGCTCTACTTGATTATTGATAACTAGATTATTGTTTATGTAATTGTTAATAACAATGGTAATTGTTAAATTCAAAATAAATTTTACCAAAATCGATATAGATTACTTAAATAAACATAAATTTGTCTGCAAAAAAAAAAATTTTTATAAAAAAGTACAATAGTTATCTATTTGTTAATTAACATTGTTTGCAACAATTTAAATAAATTGTATTATACATTATTATTTGTCTGGTGGTCATGCTAGACTAATTTAAATTGATTCCAATCATCTGCAACGAAAAAATAAAAAAATTAACATGATTTTTTCTAAAAATATTGTAAATTATTAACTTTGAATAACAAAAAAAATATAAACAATTTAAAATTCAAAAATTGGTTTAGAGGAATCTCTTAGAAATTTTATTCCCTTCAATTTAAGACCAAATCCATGAAAATCCGATAAAATTTGTAGGTTCCAGACAATTTTAAACAGTAAATTGTAAAAAATGCCAATGTGCGCGCGGGTCGAGTTTAACGCCATATAAAGCTCTACAAAGCTGCAGTTTTTAATTAATAACATTTTTCTAATTGAGGCTTATTTTTTTCGAAACGGTTTTACACTCGGAGACATTTAAGGAATAGAATAAAATTTTAATTTTTTTGTTAGGACGTGAAGAACATATTTGTTTATTAACATTTTATAAACAAATTATAAAAAATAAAAAAATTTAAAAACAAAAAATATATTCAAATAGTACAATCCAAGACGAAAAAAACCCATATTTTAATTTTAAAATCCGTCAACTGGAACTCGAGAAAAAAATTTGTGAATTAACCAAAATAGTTTTTTTTTGACTCTTAATATTGTTAAGAAGAATCCCTGAAAATATTAAGGCAAAAAATAATTTTTTGTAAAAGTTATTAACAATTGAATTTTTTAGTACTGCTTAAAAAAAAATTTTTTTAGTTTAAGGTGATCCTTTTGCAGGGGCGTAGAGAGAAAAACCGGGCCCGGTACCAAAAAATTGCGGGCCCATATATACTATGCTTAAAAAACTTATAACAAATTAACATAGTGACATTTTTTATTATTTCAATTTAATTGTTACATTCGTGCTTTTCGTGCTTTAGTGGAAGCAAAGGTGCTTATTAGGACTCCAAAGTCCAATTTCCTAGCTAAAGGTGATTCAATACAAAGTGTAGCTAAACCTGAAACACGCATTTGTGAAGAACAAGAACGGTGGTAATTTTTTACTCTCGAAAGCACACTAAACGAACGTTCAGCACTGGCTACCGTAACGGGTATGGTTGTGAATATACGCAAGGCGATACAAACATTGGGAATTATAGTTTCAAGATTTTGAGAAGAAATTGAATTCAGTAATTCCATAGGAGAAAGGTCCGCCTTGAAATTAGCTTTATAAATTCGTTTTAGATGATCTACTTTACTCTCCAAGTCTTCAGAAACATCAACATTGTAGTTTTTAATAAACTTGCAGGCAGCTTTTCGAAGTTCAGTTTCATCTAATTTTGTAACATTCCACAAAAAAGAAAAATTCGAATTCAAATTTTTGATAGCAGTGAATCGTTCGGTTATTCCTCCAATAACCGAATCAACAATAACGAAAAATGAATTTATTTTAAAATAAGTTTCATTGTCAACATTTGTAGAATTTCCATCTGGATTTTCATCAAAGTTTCTCTTCCGTTTTCTTTGCCGGCTCACAGGAAATGTTGTCGAAATGTTACTTACTGCATTTGCAACTGTTTGGCATTCTTTAAAAATTCCATCCCATTGATTTCGAATCATTTGTAAATCAGATAATAAACTTTCGAGATTCTCAACTTCAACATCTATTGTCGCATTTTTGGCCTGCAGAACAACATTTCTTTGATTGATAATAGTGAGGATCTTAAACCAAATTGATGCCATCAGAATACATTCGAATTTTCCCATATAATTCAAGATGCCATTCACATCTGAACGAGTCTCTACAGTTAAATTAAGTTCTTTTATGTCTTCTAGTGCTAATCGAAGTTTTTGAAGATGATTTGCAAATGGTTTCACAGCTTCTATTCTAGCAGACCACCTAGTATCTGAAAGACTGTGAAGAGAACCAGGTACGTATTTCTTCAGAATTTCCCAACGTTGAGTGCTGCTGCTAAAAATGGTGTAACATTTTTGAACTACACCAAAAAAAGTAATGGCTGCTGTACAACACTTGGCACAATCAACGCCACACAGATTTAAACTATGAGTAGCACAAGGTGAATACTTAGCGTTTGGATTTTCTTTGAGAATTCGACTTTGAGCTCCTTTACAATCACCTTTCATGTTGCTGGCATTATCATATCCCTGTCCACGGCATTCGGATAAAGGAATATTATAATCTTCCAATGTTTTTTTAATTAAATCATATATTGCTTCACCCGTCTTTTTATTACAGTCTACGAAATCTAAAAATCGTTCTACGATCGTGTAATTTCTTTTTTCAGAGTTGAAACAAAGATAACGTAAGATAAATGTTGTTTGCTCTGTATGCGATGAATCTGGTGTGGCATCAAGAATAATGGAAAAGTATTTAGCACTTTCTCGTTCTTTTAATATGACTGATTTTACATATTGAGCGCAAATCTCAATGAATTCATTTTGAATATCAGGCGAAAGATAATGCACCTGCAAACGTTTGTTTAATTGTTGTGAAATCTTTACTGATTCCAAATGTTCGCGTAATATAGAATCATAATGGCTTATGAGCTCTAAAATCCCTAAAAAATTTCCATTGTCACGTTCTCCCACAAGATAATTTTTTCCTCTAAATGCTAATCCTCTCTCGCCTAAAAATAGTATAGTATCCAAGATACGTGTCAAAATTTCATGCCATTTTTTCGTTTCGTTTATTATTTCTTCACAAAGGAGTTGATCAATTAAAGTTTCATTTTGAATCCGAGCTTCTAAAGAACGCCATTGAACATAACAGTTAACATGATCTTGACTATTCTCATGTGATGGAAATTTTTGATAAAGTTTTTTCCAATACTGATCTTTTGAATATCCATCAGGACCGCAAAGACGAGGACGATTCGGATTTACACTCAACAAGCGACATGGTAAACAATAAAATGCACATTTACTTTGACTCCAGACCAACCAATCGCGCTTAATTTTTTCACCATTAGGCAAGTTTTTAAATAACAATGAAGTAGAAAATTTTTCATTTTGTTTATCTCGAGGAAAAGAATCAGGCAGTTTTTCGTGACCGTGACGTATAACTTCATTAACAAGATTGGGCTGTAAAAACTCTGTGTTTATACTACCAATATCAAAATTGTCAAGACGCTTATTATTCTCGGGAAATCTTTGTTCTAATTGTTCTGCAAGCTCGGATTTTGCAACTGAAATGTTTTTAATATCCAATGTATTTTCAGAATCATTGCTTGTCACCTTTGCACTTTTTTCTTTTTGACATTCTTCTGTAGAGGAAGTCAAATCGTGAATTTCCATCTTGGAAGGATTCGAAATGAATAACTCATGACTAGGATCAGCGATTGCACTCTTATTGTCATTAACAGAATCGTAGATTTTACTAATATTGTTCGAGTCATTTTTCGTGCCAATATTAAAAGCAGTAAGAGTTAACTGTCGCTTTTTTGCAATCTCCTCTTTTTCTTCGCGTTCCGTTTTCTCTTTGCGCTTTTGAGCACCAGATTTATGTTGATATGACATTGAATTTACTTATAATTTTACTATTTTTACCTGAAAGAGAAATAATTACTGTACTAAGAACAGGTGTTATAAAAGAAGATTCTAAAATATTTAAAAACAGATAAAACTTATTTAAGTTTTATTTAAGTTTCTTACCAATTAAATGTAGGGTTTATTGAACAATATCTGTAAACATATTTTAACCTAAAACATGTAACAATGAATCATTTTCATAATTATTTTTAGAACACGTTATTTTACAAATGCTAGCGATATTTTTATCTAAAACTTTTAAATAAAATTATTGGTAGAAGAACATACAAATATATAGTAAATTAATAAATTTAAAAATAGCACTTTACACGAATGATTGAAATTAACAAAATTTTCACTTATTTTCACATAAAATATGTAGGCTTATAAGATAGGCTAAAATATCTGAAGACTGATCATTTAAATTATTTTTTAATCTATTGTAATTTTTCCTAAAAATATTCAAAACTTTTATTATTTTGGTATTTACATTATGAGCATAGAAAATAAGTCTAAAATGTCAAAAAAAGTAAACATTGGGAAACTGTTCAGGGATGGAAAGCTACATAGATTTCCATACTCTTCGATAAGAGCAGGATCGCCAACTATTTAACTAAATTTCCCCTGCCACTGGGCAACCGCGTAAGGGTGAATTCACATGGCACCGTTTTGCGTTGCATTTTGTAACTAGGTCATGAGTGCAAATATAGCGAACATATTTTTCTATCTCTTTCACACACATTGACTAGCTATAAAATAAAACTTAAAACGCTGCCATGTGACTTTATCCTAAGGGTTGAGTAAACCAGAAACAATGTGAAAGTGAAAGAGATGTAGATATCTTTTTGTCTCTCTCACTCGCATAGCGCTACGTGTAAATGAAAAAAATGCTTATTCAAAAAAATTTTATGTTTTTAATTTCCGGGCCCCTTTATAGAGACCGGGCCCGGTGGGAAACCCACCATTCCCACCCCCCTCTCTACGGCCCTGTCCTTTTGAGAAATTCTGACCCATTGAGAAATAAAAATTATGCATAAAATGGATATATATTTCTTATTTCTTAATCATTATTCTTAACAATTAACAATTTTTTAATATTTTTTATAAATAAAAAGCATACAAATTTGTATAATTTAGATCAGTCAAACAAAGTTTCTTATAAAAAGCGTATATAAAAAACAAAATTTATTTGTTAATCATAACTTTTAAAAAATTTTTTAATTTTCCAAATTAAAATATTATTTTATTATAAATCATGAAACATACCTGCATATTTTCTATTTGTCAAACAATATTTTCTAAAGAAAAAAACAAAACCATACGCAAAAGTCAAACTTCAGATGTGGACAAACAGAATGAATGAATTATTGATTATAATATTTAATAATAAGTAATATTATATTTAATTATTGCATATTTTTACTTAAGTAATTCATATTTGGTACAAATAATTATAAATACAACCGAGCAACTTGCTCTTGTCAAAATTAATTTATGTCTAGCGTTAACAATAATTTTTTGATAGTCTTCAATGAAACCAAATATTAAGCTTAGAGGTATTACGATGTCAAAATTACCATTATTATCAGTAAGAGAGGTGTTTATAGTACACGTTGGAAACCAACCTGTGTTTTCTAAAAATTTACTCTGATTGCTGTAAATTGAAACATAATTTTTTATAACACTCGTCAGTCGAACATTTTTACAGTTATCGATTTCAACAGCATTTAACTCATAGCGTGCTTCCTCAAAAAAATGACAAATGCCATTTATAATGAATCTGGTATTGTTAGTAGGTGTCCCATCGTTTTTTACGAATTTTCCCTGAATGTGTAGCGAACTTTTTCCTGGTAAAAGGCAGTGATCTTGATTCTGAACTGCTATTCGAATTCATCGCTGTTATTGAACGTTAACGAGGCATATGGCAAATGAGCATGCACCTCACAGTGAGCAATAGATTCATCGAAAACAATTGGTTTTGCAATACTCAACACTTCGTCTTCCATTTTTTTTGCAGAAATTAAGTCGTCTAAAAATTAAAGAACAGAAACAGACGAATTTAATTCTTTTTATTCTCTTTTTCTTTTTTTCTCTCCGATCACTTTCGGTCCTAGACTCTTCAATAATTGAATGTTTTGAGGTGTTAACACCTTGACTGAAGATCTGTAACTAAATTGTTTCTGACATTCTGCAGTCTTCTTAAATCCGTAACCAGTAATTTTTTTCTATTAAATACAATCCCCATTATTTAAAGAGATTTAATGTGTAATCGAACAGTTATTTTTTCACCTCGAAAATTTACAATATGTCCGTCTTGATCAACTATTCGCAATTGAATATGATCAATTGTCTTTACTACGACTGGTAAGTAAATGACTTGAGATGGCACTTCAACGATCTTATATCCTGCTGGTACACTTGGAAAAAATTCATGTACAGTATGTACTTTTTGATTGTTGATGTATGCACCTGTGGTAATATTGCACTCAATTCTCAGAGAATTAACCTTTATAATAGAAACGGGTGAGTCAGATTCATGGTATATGTTTGGTGCAAGAATTTGTGGTTTAAATCCTAATAATTGTGCAATACAATCAGGTTTTTTAAAATTTATTTCACAATTAGAGAGAATCTCACTGCGCAAAGTATTATTGTTGGGTTTGATTGCCAGTCTTATACCTTTGGAACTTGAAAAGGTTTGCAAATAATGTTCAATATCACTTATTTCATAGCTACCAGTTGTTATTGTAACTACTTCTTTATCAATATAAAATTTATTTTGTCCAATGTCTACATTCGGAATTTTTTTTTGCTTAGGGAATTTTGGGAAATCTGCCTACAGATACCTTGGATTCCGCACTCCAAGGTTATGTGGGGTTGGTGTGATAAAACAAAAGGAAATATAAAAAAAAGGAAAATAAATATATAAAATAGTAAATTTAATAAACTGGCGTCCTGAAGACTCCGCATCCTCCACTTCCTGCAATATGGGTGGTTGACACCTTATTGCTAATCTTTTCCTTGCACAAAAAGCAACTTGAGTTGTTTTTACAGTTGGAGAACCTGTGACCGGCCTCACCGCACTTAAAGCACGCAGCCGATCTGTCCTCCTTCTGGCATTTGGCTCCAATATGTCCGTATTCCAGGCATCGATGACACCGGACGACAATTACTCTTCTTTTGATTGGGCAACACATAAAACCAATTTTTACGTGTCCCAATTTCTCCAGCCTGTTCGCCTCTTCCAGGTTGGTGACTACAACCGCGAGCTTCATCCCTCGGCGGTTGGGTCCTAAGGCCGTCACTCTTCTGTTTACTGGCTTACCCATTGATTCAGACAACACTTGTTGCACCTCAGCTTCTTGGGTAAGGCAATCCAAATCACGGATCTCGAGTGTAACTCTTCGATCCAATGACTGCACCTTACCCATGCTTCCAACCGCTTTGGTGACCTCAGCGGTGAAAGCGTCCTTATCAAAGTCTCCTCTGAACTTAATCAGAAGGTCCCCCTTGTTTGTAGCTTTTGCTGCTACTATTCTCGTATGGCTGTTCTCTGGGTTGACCTCTTTGCGAAGCTTACCCAGAACGTCAGCATACGTCAATCCTTCACCGACTTGGATTAGAACTGTGGATCTTTTTGACCCAATTCTTTCCAATTGAGGAATCTTTGGATCTGGTACTTCCGTTTTCATTGGAAGAGCTTCCTCCTTCTTCCTCTTATCGGTTTTAGTTCGAGTCTCTTCTGGACTGTTACCCTCTCTCTTCCGTTTCTGAGCATCTCTTAAGACGCTTTTGAGATTACGCCTATAGAAACGCTCTCTCTTTCTTACGGCCCTTGCCGTTGCATTCCACACCGCTCAGAACGCATGCCAAATTGACGTCCGACTCATCGGCCGCGACATGCTTTGCCCTTGCCTCCTTTAGCAGGACGTCGATGACCTTGAGTCCATCCTTTACCGTCCTATTGACGGTCTTCTTAATGTCGCAAGATTTTATCATCTTTGCGACCTCCAATTCCATTTTTTCGAGACAAGTCGCCTCCTCATTTCTGAGCCGCAAGCATATCTCGCGAGTCTCTTCTATCGCCTCGTTGTCTACTTCTGAGTGGGTAGCGCTATTAACGGTTTTTCCGCTACTGCAGCTTGACACACTCAGAAGGCTCGACGTGCTTCCTTTCCTCGTTTTTTTATTTTCCACGATGTTCTGTGGATCTACCCTTTCCACGATCACTCGTGGCACTGCAAGAAATTGTGCGCCCCCACAATCCGCGCGCACTTGAGCATCGGTCCTGGGACCGATGGTGAGATTTCCCGTTTCCGGCCTGCTCACATGGGGTACCTTTTCAGAATTTTTTAATTCATTTTTTCTTGCTGTTTGGTTGTCCTTTAGTTGAAAGCCCCGCCACCACGACAATGTCTACCGAACATATCCATGATGTCAATCATGTCTGGCAGTGGACAACCAGCAGCCAACTCAATACATTTGGAATTTAGTTAAAGGTTAAAAATTCTACAAGGCCTAAAGCGTAATTTTTATTAAGTGATAATTCAATCGGTGGAAAATATTGTGCCTCTAATATAAAAGAATTTCCAGACAAGGTTAATGTTATTGAATCTTTTATTTTTGCTGGTTAAATGTAAACTAAGCAATAATTTCTAATGCTCATCTATATATAAATATAAAGCCCTTTTTTATCCAATTGATTGCAAAGAAATTTCAAACACAAATGACCACATACAAAAGTTTTATAATTTTGATATCTAATGTGATTATACTTTATAATGTTAACCTTTAAATATTTTACCAGGTCATTTAGAGGTAGAAGATTTCCAAAACTGTCAAAATACACTACCGTCCGTAAGTATCAGAACGCCCTTTTTTTCATGAGTGGAAAAATGCTTAAGTCTTAAAAAATAAGAATGACAAAAATTTTTCGTATTTTTTTCCTGAAAGCTAATGAAATTATGAAAAGACTGACACCTGATCGAAGAATTTTCGTTGACTATTCTGTCAGATACAGAAAAAATACTGGATTTTGCATGCTTTTCGTAATTTTTTAATTTCTCGAAAACTAATTAACTTTTATTAGCGCTCTTGGTCTTGTTTTAATCTCTATTTAATGTAGAATCTAAATTATTAACTGGTATTGTGAAATAAATTTTTCCAAAAAAATTTGAAACCGTAAAAGTAGGAGTAAAAAAATTTAAAAAATTATCATGAATATTAAAGTGTCAAAAAGGTCAATGTAAAATATGTTCATTTAATAGATATACTAAAATTCAAAAAACCTTTTTAATTACTTAATTATTTAATTAAAAAAAATTTTTTTGTTGAAAAAGTGTCAATCTGTTTTTTAAAATGTTGTTATCCGACTTTCACAGTTTCAAATATTTTTGGAAAAATTTATATCACAATACCATTAATTAATTTAGATTCTACATTGAATTGAGATTGAAACAAAACCAAGAACGCTAAAAAAAGTTAATTATTTTTCGAGAAATTGAAAAATTACGAAAAGCATGCAAAATCCAGTATTTTTTCTGTATCTGACAAAATAGTCAACGAAAATTCTTTGATCAGGTGGCAGTCTTTTCATAATTTCATTAGCTTTCAGGAAAAAAATACGATAAATTTTTGTCATTCTTATTTTCTACGTTTTAAGCATTTTTCCACTCATGAAAAAAGGGGCGTCCTGATACTTACGGACGGTAGTGTATATTACATCATTGTTTCTTTTTTTAAAAGCAACCCAGTGTGTACCATCACTAACTTTATTGTCTAAATTAATTATTGCTAATTCGTATTTGTATGGTCCTTCAGTTGGCAAATCATCACGCATATAAACACCGCGAAAGAAAGGAATTTTCAACAATTTAGAGTATTTGAATTAATCAAAATTCGTTAGTGCACGATTTGGTAATTTAAAAATTTTTTTCATTTTTTTTTTGCAGAACATTCTAATCCTAACCCTTGTTTGTATGGCTTAAGAAAAAGTCCTTTGCCAAGAGCTATAGATTCCATTGTTTGATTATGCCTTTGACTTTCTTCAAATTGTTTTTTAGCAGCTTTAGCATCATTAACAGCCTTTGCATTTCCAGCAGCTCCACCAGATAGAGCCCCTACTGCACTAAGACCGGCAAAAATCGGTATAAGAAATGGTAAAAAAACTACCTACTATTTTTGGCACAGGTAAAACTAGGCTTTTTCACTCGGTGTTTTCCACCTGCAATTTTTAGAGCTGCACGTGCACCTTTTAGCGCTGACTTAATAGCTGAAGGTGTATTATCATTACCAGGTGTAATAGATTGCTTTGTTGACATTATAATTTTTCTTAATGGGAAAACTGCCTTATTTTTCTTTTTCTTAATATTCTTCTTTTTCCTTTTTATATTTTACGATTTATGTCCCATTCCAAATTTTGTTTTCATTTTCATAGCGTTTACTGTCGCGTAAGCTGCTGCTTTTTCAGAAAGACTTGCGTTTTTGTCTAGTACTCGAAGCCAAGCTTTTTCATCGAGAATCTTGTTTGCTGCGTGTCTATTTTCAAGATTATTCCTATTTTGAGAATAAGTTATATCGTGTTCTTTACAAGCCTGATCGAGAGGGTTGATACCAGGATCACCGCGTGCCAATCTTTTTGCTAATTTCGTTCCAGGTCCACAATACTGATAACCAGGTAAATGTAGTTCAATGGGTAAATTGCTGATAATTTTGTTGAGGAGACCTCTACCACGTTTCACTGTATTTCGAAGACTAGTTGCATTTCTCTTGACAACCATGATTATATTCACTCAATGATCGTTCAGAGACTAAATTAAAAACGTATAAAATAGGGTATTTATACTTTATTATATAGTTTTTTACCTCAGTACGCAAGAAGATGGAGTTCAAAGCGCAATCAACAAAACTACCTGTGATTAATTTTGATAAAATAACAAAACAAAAAGCAGACAGAAAGCGACATGGAAATTTATTACCTAATACAGTGAGAGCAATTATCTGTGGGCCATCGAATTGTGGAAAAACAAATGCAATTCTTGCTTTACTCTTACATCCAAATGGACTACGTTTTAAAAATATTTACATCTTTTCAAAATCCTTGAATCAACCAAAGTACAAATTTTTAGAAAGGACTCTACAACTAGTTGAGGGTATTGAATAATTTCCATATCAAGATCATGAAGAAGTTATACATCCGAAAGAAGCACGACAAAATTCAACAATTGTGTTTGACGATGTAGCCTGTGATAAGCAGGAAAGAATTCGAGAATTCTTTTTAATGGGTCGTCACAGACTGATTGATTGCTTTTATTTTTGTCAAACTTATACACGTATTCCCAAACATTTAATTCGTAACAATGTTAATTTTTTAGTTATATTCAAACAGGATGAACTTAACCTGAAACATATTTACGATGAACATGTAAATACTGACATGTTATACACACAGTTTAAAGACTTGTTTTCATCATGTTGAAATAGTGAAAAATACGGTTTTTTTGTCATTGACAAAGATAGAGAACTCAATTGTGGTAGATACAGGAAGAGTTTTGACTATTTGATCAAAATCTCTAGTACATAAAAAGAATTATTATTATAAATGATCTTGCTTTAGTTGTATTCAAAACTTTGTAGAATCAAGATGACATCTTTAAGAACAGAACATATTAATAAAGAGAAAAATATTGCGCAACAATTGGCTAAAGCGAGTGAGTCAATTCGACGAAAACACAAATTATTAAAATTGGAAAAAGAGTCTTTCGAGCAAGCATTAGGTGACACTCTTAAGCCTATTGTGAATCCCTTAGAAAAACTGGTTAATGATATTGAAATTATTAACACGGTTGATGGTATCAAAAAGGAAAAAAACAAAAATGTGAAAACTGAAAAAAAGGAAAAATTGTATGATTCTTTTGATGATGATGATGATGATGATTACAATATAAATGATGAATCATTTAAATCAGCAACATTTGCAGATGAAGAACCTTTAGATGCAGTTTCTTTCAATGAACAGGAAATGCCATTAGCCTCTTCATCTCCAGCAGCTGATGAAATTACAAAAATGTATTTGACACTACTAAATCAAAGAAATAAAGAGATTGATAATGTATACGGTGTACAAAAATTAACGAAAGATAGATTAATGGTTGGTGACTCTTCAATTAATTTTAGTCAGAATTCTATTCATGTAGGTGACTTGGTTTTTCCCAGTACTAAAGGATTGCTCGAATTACTTTAAAAAAAAAACCCAAAAGAATCTGAAGTGAAAGCAGAGGATCTAAAAAATTATAAAGCAATACTCCTCAAGACAAATGCACACAAAAAACACTACAAGGTGGATAGTGATATTCGAGAAAGTTCATCTTTTAAATTTAAACAATATATTGAAAAAATCTTATTTCCTTCTAGAAAAAGTGGTAGTAGTAAAAGACAAAGTTCAACCGGGACAGGTATACTACCAGAATATATGCTTGCTAAAGAAGGAAATAAATTAGATTATATATACTGGGATGATCCAAATGAATTGGTTGATAGATTACGTTTACTCTTAGCATCTCAAAAAGCTGGAAATTTAAGTCATACAAACGAAATTTTATCCATTATTGAGGAACTTTGTGAGGCTAACATTATTTATTAATGATTGTCACTGATGATAATGTGTTAGTTGAACCATGTCTCTTGATGTATTTGGACGTTCTTTTAAGAAAACTAAAAACCAAGATCGTGGACTTCCAGGTATTGGATTTAAAGTTACATCTGAAGGAAATTTCGATATAAAACATAAAAAGATATGTAATCTGGCAGAAGCCTCAGATGAAGGTGATGCAACAAACTACAGTCTTGTAAAAAACTTATAAACATTGAAGTCAGTGAAATCTACAAGGTTTTAGATTCTTTAAGATCTGACACACAAGCAAACAATATTAAAAGTACGAAATTGGAAGCTTCTGTAATTAAATATTTAAGCAATTTAAAAGCTGGTATTGAGAGGAATGTAGAATGGTTATCTTTCAATAAAGAAATTTTTACTGATTTTGGAAAGCAAATTATTGCACTTGAGAGAACTTGAAAAAAATACTAGAAAACAGAATGAATGATCAAAAGTTAGTTCTCGTTAAGGAGTTGCACAAACCAGCCAGAAGAAATTATTCAAGACGAAAATTCGATATTAGAGCAATTGATGAAACGTGGCAGGCGGATCTTGTGGAAATGAATACATATGCAAAAATAAATGAAGACTTTAAATACATCTTGACTGTCATTAATATTTTTTCCAAATTTGCCTGGGCTGTTCCTGTGAAGAATAAAACTGGTAAAGACGTTGCAGCTGCAATAAAGTCAGTGCTGGATCAAGGACGGGTACCAAAAAATTTACACGTTGATCAAGAAAAAGAATTCTACAATTCAAACTTTAAAAATCTCATGAAAAAATATAAAATACATATATATTCCACGTTTAGTAATTTAAAAAGCTTTAATTTGTGAACGATTGATTCGTACCTTAAAAAATAAAATGTGGATACAATTTAATTTACAGGAAAATTACAAGTGGTTAGATATTTTAAAAGATTTAATCATTTCATATAATAATACTGTGCATCGAACAATTAAAATGAAACCAAAAAATGTAAATCATTTAAATGAAAAAAAATCTTATTTAATGTATATAAGAAATTTGCTGTGAATTAAATTGAAGAAAAAAAAGTTAAATTTAAAATTGGTGATAAGGTGCGAATTAGCAAATTAAAACATGTTTTTGAAATAGGTTATACACCAAACTGGACAACAGAAATTTTTACAATTCATCAAATAAACAATACTGTACCAATAACATACTTACTGAAAGATTATCAAAATAATTCAGTTTCTGGTAATTTTTATCAAGAAGAACTGTCTCCTGCTAAGAACCATAATATTTATTTAGTTGAAAAAGTACTTAAAAAACGTGATAATAAATTGTATGTTAAATGGTTAGGTTTCGATAATTCTCACAACAGCTGGATTGATGCAATGTAAATTTTTTCTCTTTTAATAAAATAATATTTTGATACTAATTTGAAATATCTTTTTTATTGAAAATTTTCCTTTCTTTAAAAAAATTAATTTAATTTATTACTAGTTTTAAGAGGGGGTAAGTAAAAGTAAGATAAATTGAATCACATTAAAAATGCATATATTTTGCTTTTTTACATTTCTTTTTTGCTTACAGAAAATTATTTCCAATTATTTTCAATTTTGGTAAAAATAAAATAACTTCTTTACACATTCCATTCAAATGAAATGTAGGGGAGACTGGGGTAAACCCGCTCACTAGCGATTTTACGCCATGAACTCAACTTAAGATGAAGATATTGGTACTGTGAATAGTACTTGACATTCAACTTATATTAACGAACTTTCGTTTAGTTTCATGAACTCAACATAGAATGAGAGACGATCAAATGTTTTTAGAGGTGTCAGAAAAAAACGTATTTTGGATTTTTAAGTTGTTCAATCATTATTTTTGAGTCTTAATTTATCTGGCAAATTTTTTTTGTTGCTATTGGATGTCCTTCTTCGAAGTACTTATATAGTTTTGTCTTATTTTAAAAAGATTTAATTAAATTTATTCTGAAATGTGAGGAATACACTCGGGGTAAAGTCGCTCACTTAGTTTTAAATTTAAAATTTAGAATAAAATAATTTCACCTATTATATTTCAACAATTACACAATTTATGACTTATTAAAACCAAAATTGTAACTTCATTTCACTTTCTTTTAATAAAATATAACACTATTTAAATCCATAGTTGTAATTCATGAAATCTATGTTCATTATTTATTAAACCAATTTGTTGTTTATAGAATTGTTTATAAAACTCATAAATTATGAATAATAATTCATACTTAAGACGGGAATAAGACGAACTTTAATATTTAAAAAGTAAAACTCTTCCGTCTTGAAAAGATAAGGTGAGCGGGTTTACCCTGGAAAATTGTGATTTTGAAATTTGGTATATGTTTATTAAAAAGTTTTTCTAAGTAAAACTAAAAAATATAAATCAAAAACTCTTTTTAATTTTTTTAGTAGAAATCATAAGCTTTCAGATGATATAAATCAACTTGGATTTAGAGGATAATTTCCTAGATTTTAGCCGATCTGAAAAAAAGTGAGCGGGTTTACCCCAGTCTCCCCTACACAAGTCTGTAAATAATCGTGCAACATTACTATTGGAATTCTGATTTCTATTAACTAAAACACTTTTGAACAAACTAAAGTTTCTTTTTACATATTTTTCCACCAATTTTACATCTATATTATTATTATTGTTATTTTTTACTAACATTACTTGTCCAATCGTTTCAATAACACTTTTGACACTACTTTTAACACACGAATTTTTTAAATCAAATATACTTTGTTGAATGCCGTCAACTAGGTTTTTTAAAATTTCAAATGTTGTTGCGTTAATTGAATATAAATGTCCTCTGTTGCTGTCTACACGTCCAAATGACTCTAGTCGGTGACCCAAGTATATTGCACATTTTAATTCTAAATCTCCAGATTGAAAAATATTTGTTTCCATTTTTCGTTGAAAAAAACTTAAAATTTCTGAGAAATAACTGTAGAAAAACTCCCATTTATCCAAAGATAAAGATACGGTTGCTTGAGGATAGCTACTACACAAATTTACTTGCGTAGATAAAATTTTCAAATTTTCTGCAGCAATACCAATAACAATTTGTTTGTTAAATGATGAATTCAGGTTGTATGTTGTTGACAGAATTAAATGATTGCGTTGTAGGTAGGCCATTTTTTCAGGAAAAATGTTTGTTCAAATTGATTATGATTGGAATTTAAAATGATTAAATTCACCTCCCAAATACTTAAAGTATTTGGGAGTTAGTTTCAGATAGTTTCAGATAAAAGAATTCGCACCATATGTTGAGGTAAAAACACTATATATTCAGAATTGATTTCGATAATAATTTTTGGACCATACTTTGTGTTAATTTTTTTTTATGTCTGTTAGTAGAAGCGTTTCTCTAATCTTTAGTGCCTTCATGGATTTAATAGGAAGGACATTTGTTGCCCGATTTAGATGTTTAAAATCCATTATAATTTTTTGCTTTTATAAAATTTTTGTTTCAATGTGTTTTTAAAAAATCACTTACTTTTACTTTAACTGTTTGTCACTGTTGTTTCGATTTAACGTATCAGGCTGAGTAAAAAATGGCACTGAAAAATTAAGTGATAGAATCACGCTTTTATGCTAATAATCCCCACTTTTTCCCCCTCTTATTTGCATTCAAAAACACGTCTTAACAATAAAACGAATAAAAATTGTTAGACAATTGATATGTGGTAGTCAAAATAAGCCGTTAAAATTTGCAGACAATGACTAATTTCCTCTCTACCAAGAACTCCTCTTTTTTCAATGAAAAATTCTTCCATCCCCACCCCTTTTGAAAATTAATACACTCATCCCTTTTTTAATTGATAAAAATGACGTCTAAACAAACAATTAAAATTTTCAGGCAATGACTCATTTCTGCTCCACCCCATCCCTCTTTTTATCAACCGATTAGATAAAGTCAAAAAACCGTTAAAAAATTTGCAGACAATGACTAGTATCCTGTCTACCCCACACCTTTTCTAAAAAGTCATACACCTACCCACCCCCTTTTATTAAATTGATAAGTGGTAGTCTAAATAAACCCATCAAAATTTGCAGACAATGACTAACTTATAATAGATAAATAATAATAATAATAATAATCTTCGCCGCTGGTTGTCCACTGCCGAACATCATCGATGTGTTCGATATGCTGGGAGAAGTGGATGCATATCCACTGCCAGACATGATTAACATCATGGATATGTTCGGTAGACCTTGTCGTGGTAGCGGGGCTTTCAACTAAAGGACAACCAAACAGCAAGAAAAAATAAATTCAAAAAATTCTGAGAAGGTACGCCATGTGAGCAGGCCGGAAACGGGAAATATCACCATCGGTTCCAGGACCGATGCTCAAGTGCGCGCGGATTGTGGGGGCGCACAATTTCTTGCAGTGCCACGAGTGATCGTGGAAAGGGTAGATCCACAGAACATCGTGGAAAATTAAAAAAACGAGGAAAGGAAGCACGTCGAGCCTTCTGAGTGTGTCAAGCTGCAGTAGCGGAAAAACCGTTAATAGCGCTATCCACTCAGAAGTAGACTACGAGGCGATAGAAAAGACTCGCGAGATATGCTTGCGGCTCAGAAAGGAGGAGGCGACTTGTCTCGAAAAAATGGAGTTAGAGGTCGCAAAGATGATAAAATCTTGCGACATTAAGAAGACCGTCAATAGGACGGTAAAGGATAGACTCAAGGTCATCGACGTCCTGCTAAAGGAGGCAAGGGCAAAGCATGCCGCGGCCGATGAGTCGGACGTCGATTTAGCATGCGTTCTGAGCGGTGCGGAATGCAACTGCAAGGACCGTAAGAAAGAGAGAGAGCGTTTCTATAGGCGTAATATCAAAAGCGTCTTAAGAGATGCTCAGAAACGGAAGAGAGAGGGTGACAGTCCAGAAGAGACTCGAACCAAAACCGATAAGAGGAAGAAGGAGGAAGCTCCACCAATGGAAACGGAAGTACCAGATCCAAAGATTCCTCAATTGGAAAGAATTAGGTCAAAAAGATCCACAGTTCTAATCCGAGTCGGTGAAGGATTAACGTATGCTGACGTTCTGGGTAAGCTTCGCAAAGAGGTCAACCAAGAGGACAGCCATACGAGAATAGTAGCAGCAAAAGCTACAAACAAGGGGGACCTTCTGATTAAGTTCAGAGGAGACTTCGATAAGGACGCTTTCACCGCTGATGTCACCAAAGCGGTTGGAAGCATGGGTAAGGTGCAGTCATTGGATCGAAGATTTACACTCGAGATCCGTGATTTGGATTGCCTTACCCAAGAAGCTGAGGTGCAACAAGTGTTGTCTGAAGCAATGGGTAAGCCAATAAACAGGAGAGTGACGGTCTTAGGACCCAACCGCCGAGGGATGAAGCTCGCGGTTGTAGTCACCAACCTGGAAGAGGCGAACAGGCTGGAGAAATTGGGACACATAAAAATTGGTTTTATGTGTTGCCCAATCAAAAGAAGAGTTATGGTCGTCCGTTGTCATCGATGCCTGGGATACGGCCATATTGGAGCCAAATGCCAGAAGGAGGACAGATCGGCTGCGTGCTTTAAGTGCGGTGAGGCCGGTCACAGGTTCTCCAACTGTAAAAACAACTCAAGTTGCTTTTTGTGCAAGGAAAAGTTTGGCAATAAGGTGTCAACCACCCATATTGCAGGCAGCGGAGGATGCGGAGTCTTCAGGACGGCCCTTGAGGAGGCGAAGAAGACTCTTGCAAGAACTAAAAGCAAATAAAAAGTATTAAAAGGAGCAAGTCGAGAACTTCGTAACCTCGGTTGTGTCGAGGAAGAATTTCGACGGCAGCCAAAAGGCGTGATTTAAACAGCTTTTAATTTGTTTGTTTGTTTTTTATTAATTTATTTTGTGATTTATTTGTTCTTATACATTTTTTAATTTGTTTTGTGTTTTTTATTCGTCTTTATACAGTTTTATCTTTTCAACATTGTATACGGGTTTACTTATTTTTCTTTTCTTTTTTATATCCGTTTACAATTTTATCTTTGACTTTTTACACTTCTTTAAAAATTTGTTTTTTATTATTGTTGTGCTGTGAATTCCGCTTAGACTTTGTAATAGTTTTAATTATTTTTTTTAACTACGGACGCAGGATAACCGCAGAGAAAAGCAGAAAGTCGCAATAGCGACAGAGTTGGAGCGCCACCCTCGAAGGCTAAAGTCTTACGACAGTTCTGAGAGAGGGTAAAGGGCTCCAGAAGAAGGGTTACAGGTTTTAGTGGGTCGGGCTGGTAGTAGGTCGCCAGTTTTTTAAATTTACTATTTTAAATATTTATTTTTCTTTTTTTATATTCCCTTTTGTTTTTATCATACCAACCCCACATAACCTTGGAGTGCGGAATCCAAGGTATCTGGGAGAAGTAGGTCCGCTGCCAGACATGATTGATTTCTTTGATGAGTTGGGAGAAGTGGGTTCGCTGCCAGACACGACTGGCATCTTGGATATGTTCGGTAGACCTTGCCGTGGTGGCGGGGCTTTTCACTAAAGGACAACCAACAGAGTGGTACCCTGATTCTAAAACCAAAAAGAATATGATTATGAATCATAATATCAATGAATTACCCTAAGGAGGAACCCCGAAAGGGGACAATACTCCCGACGGTGTCTCTTCGAACACCGCCGCAGGCCCCACGGATTTTGGGGGGGACCAAAGCAATAATCAGCAGATGATCTATGAGGCAAATGTCTCAGACCAGTTCCTGGCTATTCCGGGAATTTTTAAAAGCTTGCGCCAGGGATTCAAGCTCCAGAAAAACGTCAGTCGTGACATCCAGGATGGCGTGACGGTTTTGGAAAGTGCGTTCGATATAATCTGTAAGAATTTACGTTTTATCCCCCAGCCTTTCAAAGACCAAGAGCCGCAACATCCAACTGAGGGAGCTCCACAACAGACGGAGAGCACTACTGCAGCTCTGAACGGCGCAACGACATGTCTTAATAAGGCAAAAGGCGTTAATAAACGCCCCAGGGAAGGTGCAAGCCCAGATGCGAGTCCACAACGGGTGACTCAAGGCGGGAAGAGAATTAAGCGGAAGGACGCTCCACAGTTTGGTTCAGAGTCGCTAGTTGGAACTTAAGAAGCGCCCTCAAATAGTCCTACACTGAGAAAAAATTGGACAAACAGTTGCGCTGCTAGTGGTAGAGCGGCGCTACTTTCACTCTCGTGAAAATCTGAACCATTTTATTCAAAATTAACAATAAAATAAAGAATAATATTTTTGCTAAGATGTAAAAATAATATATATATATGGGCAATTCCATGTGAGATTTCAGTCGACCTCTTAAAATCAGCCAAAAATATTTTTTTTCTATTCTGTATTGAAAAAAAACAGATACGTATTTTTTTATTATTTTTTTGGAGGCCAAATTTTTGAGTTATGAATTTTCAAAATTTTCGCTTTTTAAATGTAGGTATATTTTTAATGTCAGATAACTAAAAAAATATTGCTTCTTTTCATTTTTTGACAAGAGAAAAAAAGTTTTGTTTTTCTCTCTACTTTTAAATAATCATAACAAAAAAATTTTTTTTTCATTTTTTATTAAAAAAATAAAAAAATTTTATAAACAAATTAATTTTTTTTAACTTTGGGTATGATAAATTTTTAATTTTCTTTTTTTAAAAAATACCTGGAAATGATAAGAAGGTTTTGCAAAAAGTTTCAGAGTGGGCCTGACAAGTTTGATGGGTCCAATAAAATAATTAAGCTCTCCGTGCAGGTCGCACGCACGTGGCACAATGGGATTTTTTTACAATTTATTATTAAAAAATGTTTAGAGCCTTAAAATTCAATAATAATCAAAATCCGATAAAATTTGTAGGCTCTAGACAATTTTTAATAATAAATTGTAAAAAATCCCATTGTGCCGCGTGCGTGCGACCTGCACGGACAGCTTAATTATTTTTTTGGACCCATCAAACTTGTCAGGCCCACTCTGAAACTTTTTGCAAAACCTTCTTATCATTTCCAGGTATGTTTTAAAAAAAGAAAATTAAAAATTTATCATACCCAAAGTTGAAAAAAATTAATTTGTTCATAAAATTTTTTTATTTTTTTAATAAAAAATGAAAAAAAAAAATTTTGTTATGATTATTTAAAAGTAGAGAGAAAAACAAAACTTTTTTTTTCCTGTCAAAAAATAAAAAGAAGCAATATTTTTTTAGTTATCTGACATTAAAAATATATATAGCAACATTAAATATATATATATATATATATATATATATATATATATATATATATATATATATATATATATATATATGGGCAATTCCACGTGAGATTTCAGTCGACCTCTTAAAATCGGCCAAAAATATTTTTTTTTATTCTGTATTGAAAAAAAACAGATACGTATTTTTTTATTATTTTTTTGGAGGCCAAATTTTTGAGTTATGAATTTTCAAAATTTTCGGTTTTTAAATGTAGGTATATTTTTAATGTCAGATAACTAAAAAAATATTGCTTCTTTTTATTTTTTGACAGGAAAAAAAAAGTTTTGTTTTTCTCTCTACTTTTAAATAATCATAACAAAATTTTTTTTTTTCATTTTTTATTAAAAAAATAAAAAAATTTTATGAACAAATTAATTTTTTTTAACTTTGGGTATGATAAATTTTTAATTTTCTTTTTTTTAAAACATACCTGGAAATGATAAGAAACAGAAACAGAAACAGAAACAGAAACAGAGCTGTGGCCAAAAATTGGCGCAAAGAAAAAAAACGTTTAAGGGCTTAAAAAATTCTTACACTCGTTTACTTTCGATAACAGGTGGGCGTTTTTGAAAATCCAAAATGGCGGCTTAATTATAAGTGAACAAAGTCAACAAAATCATGAACCCAGAAATAATATCGTTAATAGAAATTGCAAAATTAAAGAAAAAAAATTGAACGAAACTTTTTTAAACGTTTTTGGGGTCGCTTAATACAAATCTTAACTCAGATTTTGATTAGAGTCTGAAAATTCAAAATGGCGGAACCAAAATGGTGGACAATTTTTAAAACTGTTTAAAATCGCTCAAAACTTGTTACTCGGGGGTTTTCGGGGTCGCTGATTACGAATATGTCATCGGATTTCGAAAATTCAAAATGGCGGGTGTAACATGGCCGACATTTTTCTTTAAATTTATCGTATTCGCTCAAAACTTGTTACTCGGGAGTTTTCGGGATCGCTGATTACAAATATGCCATCAGAGTTAAAAAATTCAAAATGGCGGATCCAACATGGCCGACATTCGAATTTAATATTTTTTAGAAGCAATAAAAAGCTGATTGTAAAGAGTTAAAGTTTTGTTCTTTCTAGTGGCTGAAGCAAATTCTAGTAGCGTTTAAGTATCGTAATATTTTAACCGTTTTATTTGGTTCAATTGAGGCCTTGGATCCAATAACTTGCCCGACGCTCGGAGGAACGCGCAATTCCCAGTCAGTGAGCAGTAAGCGCCTCTGGGCCACTCACTGCTACCCGACTGGTATTAGCGCGTGCCTTCGAGCGTCGGGCGAGTTATTGGATCCAAGGCCTTAATTATAAATCCATGCTAAAGACAATCGAAAAAAAAATATTATATATAACAAACAAAAATATTTGACAGAACCATAGCAAAAACACTATCGCATGTTACAATTGGTTGTACATTGATGTAACGAAGTCTGATAAAAAATCAGTGAGAGAAGCAGGCGCATTGCGCCTACCTCTTAGGGTTTCGTGGTCTAAAAGACAAAGAAAAAATCATAAAATCTATCAGGAGCTTCACATAATGATTTCAATAACAAGCGTTGCTATGACAATTATTGCCATAGCAACTGTAAACAAAGCAACCATTACCATAGCAACCATTACCATAACAACCAGTACCATAGTAACGGTTTCCATGGCAACGGTTGTTAGGGAAAACTGCGGACGGACACCAGAGTTTCGCTATAAGGGATTCAGTCCTTGCCCGAGTAGAAATTTAACCATGGCCCCAATTGGGGCCAGATCTTTTGATCATTGTGTAGGCCATAACATGGCATGAAACACCTTCCCAAATCTGGCCCAAGTCTGGCCAGACTTGGGCCCAATCTGGGGAGGTGTTTCATGCCATGTTATGGCCTAAATATGGAAATTTCTACACGGGTGGCCACGAAACCCTAAAAACACAATAGTCAAGAACGAACACAATTCTTTGACAAAACCAGAACAAAAAAAAAACTACCCCATATCACAATTGGTTTTTATCTCTGATCCTGTCACGGATTTATAATTAAACCAAATAAAAAGGTTAAAATATTACGATACTCAAACGCTACTAGAATTTGCTTCAGCTACTAGAAAGGCCAAAGTTTAACTCTCTACAAACAGCTTTTTATTTCTTATAAAAAATATTAAATTGGAATACCGATTATATTGGATCTGACATTTTGAATTTTTTAAAACTAAGGTCATTTTTGTATTCAGCGACCCCGAAAACCCCTGAGTAACAAGTTTCAAACGAATTCGATGAATTTTTCAACAAAATGTCGGCCATGTTGGATCCGACATTTTGAATTTTAAAAACTAAGGTCATATTTGTAATCAGCGACCCCAAAAACCCCCAAGTAACAAGTTTTGAGCGAATACGATGAAGTTAAGAAAAGAATGTCGACCATGTTGGATCCGCCATTTTTAATTTTTTAAATCTGATGGCATATTTGTAATCAGCGACCCCAAAAACCCCAGAGTAACAAGTTTTGAGCGAATACAATGAATTTGAAGAAAAATGTCGGCCATGTTGGATCTGCCATTATAAATTTTTGAAATCGGATGTCATATTCGTAATCATCGACCCCGAAAACTCCCGAGTAACAAATTTTGAGCGATTTTAAAGAGTTTTAAAATTTGTCCACCATTGTGCTTTTGCCATTTTTAATCTTTTAACTCTAATCAAAATCTGAGTTAAGATTTGTATTAAGCGACCCCAAAAACGTTAAAAAAAATTTCGTTTAATTTTTTTCCATGCATTTTGTCATTTTTATTTATGATATTATTTCTGGGTTCATGATTTTGTTGACTTTGTTCACTTATAATTAAGCCGCCATTTTGGATTTTCAAAAACGCCCACCTGTTATTGAAAGTACACGAGTGTAAGAATTGTTTAAGCCCTTTAACGTTTTTTTTCATTGCGCCAATTTTTGTCCATAGCTCTGTTTCTGTTGACGTGGAACGTCCCATATATATATATATATATGGGACATTCCACGTCAACACAGACAGAGCTCTAAACAAAAATTGCTTTGATGGATTTAAACGTTCTAGGGCTTAAAAGATTTCTACGTTCATGTACTTTAAGATGCCGATGGGCGTTTGTTGAGAAATTCCATTTCCGATGCCAATAGAACTGTCAAAAGTCAAAAGGTCCAAAAATCTCAAAGTACTTTTATGAATTAAAAGCAAAAACGAGGTAAATAATTCTGTAACTCATTCTTTATCAGTTTTTAGGGTTCCCGAATATAAATCTAAAGTTTTTTTTAATAATACAAAATGGCGAATTCAATATGGCGGCCAAAATTCAAATTTGATCAGATTCGATTAAAACTTGTTACTCGGGGGTTTTTAGGGTCGCTGATTACGAACCTAAAGTCACTTTTTAAAAATTCAAAATGGCGGATCCAATATGGCAGAAAAAATTTTCAAATTTTATCCGATTCCCTTAGAACGTGTTACTTGGAGGCTTTTGGGGTCGCAGATTATGAATATGAAGTTACTTTGTAGAAATTCAAAATGGCGGATCAAATTTTTTAATTTGATCAGATTTAATTAAAAAGTGTTACTCGGTGGTTTTTAGCGTATCTGATTATGAATTTGAAGTCTCAAACACAAAGTAACTTCATATTCATAATCTGCGACCCCAAAAGCCCCCGAGTAACACGTTTTAAGGAAATCGGATCAAATTTGAAAATTTTTTCTGCCATATTGGATCCGCCATTTTGAATTTTTAAAAAGTGACTTTAGATTCGTAATCAGCGACCCTAAAAACCCCCGAGTAACAAGTTTTAATCGAATCTGATCAAATTTGAATTTTGTCCGCCATATTGAATTCGCCATTTTTGATTTTTTAAAAAAAACTTTAGATTTATATTCGGGAAGCCTAAAAACTGATAAAGAATGAGTTACATAATTATTTACCTCGTTTTTTGCTTTTAATTCATAAAAGTATTTTGAGATTTTTGGACCTTTTGACTTTTGACAGTTCTATTGGCATCGGAAATGGAATTTCTCAAAAAAACGCCCATCAGCATCTTAAAGTACATGAACGTAGAAATCTTTTAAGCCCTAGAACGTTTCAATCCATCAAAGCAATTTTTGTTTAGAGCTCTGTCCGTGTTGACGTGGAATGTCCCATATATATATATATATATATATATATATATATATATATATATATATATATATATATAAAGGTACTACATTAAAAGTTTTATTATAGAAGCCAAAATTAGAATATTCAAATTTATTCTTTGAAAATAAAAATGCATTAAAGGGTTAATATAACGTTTAAACAGTCTTTATATTGTAATTACAAAATACATGTATATACATAGTGCATTATAAAATATAAGGCGCGCAAACAAAGTGTGTCTGTCGATTATTTATTGATAATTTTACTGACAAATAAGGAAGAATTATGGGTAGATCTGAATACTTTATGATATAGAGGCTAGAAACTGAAACACGACATGTATACCAATAATAGGGTGAGCATGCGACCGACACCTTTGGGTCAGAATTTGCACCACTAAAGTCGAACCGCTTTCCCAAATTGGGAGACAAATTCGCCCAAAACGAAAGTGAGAGGTTCGCCTGCCTTTAACGCAACGGTTGCACATAAAAAGCCAACTTCACGCCCAACGTTTTTTCAGTGTAGCAAGTCGTATGCTGCGACAGTCATGACAGACGGAGCGGACAATGGGGACGGCTTCAAAGTTGTTAGAAGCAAAAAGAAACGGGCTCCAAAAAAGAAGCCCTCAGGCGATAAAAAAGAGTTTCCGAAGCCCCCTTTGAAACTAAGGAGCACGGAAGCTGTTAAAATCACAGCAGGAGACCCAAAGTTGTATGAGGGTATCTTGCCGCTGATAAAAGCAAAGGTAAAACCTGAAGATACGGGTACTGTGATCCGGAAGATCAGGAGAACTTTTAGACAGGAAGTTCTCGTGATAGTGAAAAAGGGCGGAGAGACCTTAAAATTTGCAGAGGCACTGTCTTCGGCCCTGCATGGCAAAGCCGAAGTCACGCCTCTAGTGAATAGAAGGTCTCTAGAGATTAAGGATTTGGATGAAGCCACCACAGAGGATGAGGTGACTTCAGCACTGAGAGAAAAGCTGGGTAAACCCGACCTGACGATGGAGTGTCGACTTTTGCCTCGCTACAGAGGAACTAAGGTTGCTCTAATCCGCTTGGCAGAAGCAGAAAGTGATATTCTGCTTAAACTTGGCAGAATCAAAATCGGCTGGATAAATGCTCCAATTCGCGAGCATGTTGAAGTAGCTAGGTGCCAAAAGTGCTTAGCCGACGGACACTCTACCCGAACCTGCAAAGGCCCCGACAGAAGCAAAAACTGTCGGAGATGCGGCGGAGAGGGACACCTCGCGAAGAGCTGTAAAGTTAAGCCGAAGTGTCTTACTTGCTTGGACCTGGGGAAGTCAGAAACGGATCATGAGTCCGGAAAGAGAGCCTGTCCGGTTTACAGGGAAGAACTGCAAAAGATTAAAAAGGCAAATCCTTAAAAGTTTTGCAGGTCAACCTGCATACAAGTAAGGATGCACAGTTGCTCCTAATGCAAACAGCAAGGGAAAACGAGGTCGATATCCTGTTCTGCAGTGAGCAGTATCAAGGAAGCGACCTCGCCCCTTGGTATCAGGATAAGGCGAAGAGAGCCGCCATAAAGCTGTGCAACCCAGAATTGCGGGTCGACAAGTTTCTGGAGACGAGCAGCGGGTTCGTGTGGATAGAGGTAGCTAATATACGTATGTATAGCTGCTACTTCTCACCCAACGACCTACTGACAAACTTCGAAGCTAATATCGAAGACCTAGAAGCGAGCCTCACAGAATCCAGGCTGTATGTCATCATCACTGGCGATTTTAACGCAAAGTCGCCAGAGTGGGGTGAGACGAGACTTGACAAGAGAGGAATTCGTATTGGAGAAATGATCTCCAGAAACGACTTATTGGCTGTAAACCGAGGCAATACATGGACTTTTAGACGAGGTGCGATCGGATCAATTATATATCTAACGATCGCATCGTCTAAATTATTTAGCCGCATAAGCGACTGGTGGGTCTCTGAGGAATATACCGCAAGTGACTACCAGTACATTGAGTTCTCAGTCTCGATGGGAGACACACGAAGAGGAAAAAGATAGGATGTTCCTAGTCGCAAAACCTCCTCGTGGAATATGAAGAGACTCGACAAGGAAAAGTTTGGCCGGTCCCTAAGAGAAGCCCTTTTAATTGAGGACTTGGGCTGGATGCCAGAGGTCTTCAAATGGCCTTGGAAAAACCGAAGCTCTGCTCGTCACAGACAAACGTAGTTATAGTTTCCCACGAATCGTGATAGACGAATTCGAGGTCAAGTAAAGTAAACATATTAAGTATTTAGGAGTGGAGCTCGATGGAAGATTAAACTTCCATTACCATATAGCGACGGCCTTGAATAAGGCGATAGAGTGTGCGTCAGACTTGACACGACTTATGCCAAACGTTCGCGGACCACGTGAAAGAAAAAGGAGACTGGTGGTTAGTGTTGCCCACGCTAAGCTGTTTTACGCAGCAGCAGCGTGGGCTCCCTCACTTAAAATAAGAAGCAAAACCATTTGCGATAATATGCTGTCTGCGCAGAGATGTGTTACTACCCGTATCGTTTCTGCGTATAAGATGGTCTCGACGAGTGCTGTGCAAGTCCTTGCAAGTGTCCCGCCGGCAGATCTTATGGCAAGGGAAAGGGAGGAAGTATTTCTTCTTTTTAAAAGAAGAAATAATCCCCAGTACCCAGAGGAGGAAAGACCTAGCAAGGACCGCATGCGCAAATATGCGAGAAACAGACTTATCGAGACATGGCAGGACAGATGGGATAGGGAGGAAAAGGGCAGATGGACCTATCGTCTGATTCCAACACTCACCACCTGGATAAACCGAAAGCATGGAGAAGTCTCCTATTATTTGACACAGGCGCTCACGGGTCACGGGTGTTTTAACTCGTACCTGTGTCGCTTTAAATTACGCGAGGACGAGGTGTGTGCATATTGCCAGTTCCCTGAGGACAACGCGGAGCACACCCTCTTCTCATGCAAGAAATGGGACTTGGAGAGGCGGGCCATGTTTGAAGGTGTAAACATTAAAGTTACACCGGAGAACATGGTATCGCTGATGACCCAGTCAGAAGAAAATTGGCGGCAAGTCGAGAACTTCATAATCTCGGTTGTGTCGAGGAAGAATTTCGACGGCAGCCAAAAGGCGTGATTTAAACAGCTTTTAATTTGTTTGTTTGCTTTTTATTAATTTATTTTGTGATTTAATTGTCCTTATACATTTTTTTAATTGTTTTGTGATTTTTATTCATCTTTGTGCAGTTTTGTCTTTTCAACATTATACGTGTTTACTTTTTTTTCTTTTCTTTTTTATATCCGTTTGCGATTTTATCTTTTGACTTTTTAAACTTCTTAAAAAAATTTTTTTTTTAATTATTGTTGTGTTGTAAATTCCGCTTAGACTATGAAATAGTTTTAATCTTTTTTTAACTACGTACGCAGGAAAACCACAGAGAGAAGAAGAAGGTCGCATTAGCGACAGCGTTGGAGCGCCACCCTCGAAGGCTAAAGTCTTACGACAGTTCCGAGGGAGGGTAAAGGGCTCCAGAAGAAGGGTTACGGGTTTTAGTGGGTCGGGCTGGTAGTAGGTCGCCAGTGTATTAAATTAACTATAATATATATATTTATTTTTCTTTTTTTTATATTTCGTTGTGTTTTATCATACCAACCCCACATAACCTTGGAGTGCGGAATCCAAGGTAGATCAGTTGCGTCCTCCTACCCCTCCCTACCCCCTCACACGGATACTCACCACATTAAAATTTGCAGACAATGACTAACTTATAATAGATAAATAATAATAATAGACAAATAATAATAATAATAGATAAATAATAATAATAATAATAATAGATCAATAATACCCCCCCCCCTTTATCGAGGTCAGTTGCATCCCTCTCCCTGCCCCTTACACGGATACTCACCAACACTGACTCATGCTCACACGGACACGCACTAACACTAGTGGGTCCAAAACCGGCACAGTTTATCTACTTAGGTCAATTTTTACCTATTTCTAACCTACAGGTCAGATTTTAAGGCACCCTATTCTGTATCGAAAAAAATAAATACGTATTTTTTTATTTTGTGATTTGATGAAAATTACGGAAGTTATTAATTTTTGAAATTTAATGTTTTTGAAAACAGCGACTTTTCAAAACCGTTTTTCTCCCTCAATATTTCAAGTTAGAAAATAATATGAAACATGAAATTTGTCGTAAATTTCATGAACTTTTCAAATATGCAATTATTAATAACGAATCTGTAAAGGAAATACCTAAAAACTTGAAATTAAACTTAAAAAGTGTTATTTCTCAAAGATGGACACTTTCGATTTTCAGTTTTTTTCTCTCCACTTAATCTTTAAAAAATGAGAAATTTTTTCCTACTTATGAGAATGTAGTGTTATTTCATTTAATTTATGCTTATTTTTTTAATAATTCAAAAGGTTAGCAAGAGCGTTTAATAAAACAAAGTGTTTAAATATAATTATTTATTTTAATCAAGGAAGATTTCGACTATATCTGCAATTAGTGACATCTATTAGACGTCAATTGAACTAATTGCTGATATAGTCGAAATCTATTAGTGACATCTATTAGACGTCAATTGAACTAATTGCTGATATAGTCGAAATCTTCCTTAATTTAAATTCTTAATTAGCAAATAATTTCCTACATTAACTATAATTATTTATTATAAATAAAGTATTTATAATAAATAATTATATTTTATACAATTTGCAAATTATTTTGCACTTCTATGAAAATAAATAATATTGATCAACAAAAAAAACAAATGACATTCAATAGAAATTGATCGAAACTAAGATTTATTTATATAATGCAACTCTAAAATTCATGCATTTAGATTTAAGAATATTGTAAATAATAATTAAATGAAATAACACCACATTCTCATAATTAGGGAAAAATTTCTCATCTTTTAAAGATTAAGTGGAGAGAGAAAAATTGAAAATTAAAAGTATCCATCTTTGAGAAATAACACTTTTTAAGTTTAATTTCAAGTTTTTAGGTATTCCCTTTGCAGATTCGTTATTAATAATTGCATATTTGAAAAGTTCATAAAATTTTCGACAAACATGTGCCGTATTATTTTCTAACTTAAAATATTGAGGGAGAAAAACGGTTTTAAAAAGTCACTGTTTTCAAAAACATTAAATTTCAAAAATTAATAACTTCCGTAATTTTCATCAAATCACAAAATAAAAAAATACGTATGTTTTTTTCGATACACACGGAGAAAAATGGAGCTTGAAAAACTGGGAGTCAATATTGAAAAAACAGGACTTAGTCCAGTAAAAGTACATTAATTCATTTCCATCAAGCATCTTTGGGTATTGCGTATAGTGTATAGAGGGCCTTAGTTCCAAATGTCACTGTAAAGAGCATTGAAACACAGGCGAAGATTATAAGGCGCGTTGCAGTGTGCATAGTTGATAAACTGGACTCAGTCCTCTACTTCGAAATTTTCACAATAAAGGAACGCAGGCGCGTAACCTGTCAAAATAAATGGCCAACGCGACGCGAGTGTTTCCTTTTATTCACTTCGTCAATTTTATATAAAAAACAATAACCAATCATTAAAAAAAAAGAAAAATATGTTAAATGCACTTTTTGTATATTCATATTTTTTAATTCACAAGTTTTATTCTTCCCACATTTTCATACTTACAATTAACAACTAAACGCATCGGAAAATCTTACAATCATACGGGATCGAACACCTACCTAACCATACAACTAAATATACGCATAATTTTAAATCGCACGCTTTTACATTAAACAATATTCATAATATTGAAAAAATAATATTGTCAACAAGTTTAAATTTGATACGGTTATAAGAATTTAATAATAAATAAATAAAAAACATTAATTTTTTCTTAACCTTTTTCAAGTTTGACACTCCTTATGGTAAATTTGATTTTTCTTTTTTTCCGTGTACAAAATAGTGAATTGACCTTGAATGAAATGTATAATTAATTATTCTCAAAGCAATATTTAATACCCACACAGCACATGATATTTCCTAAATATTTCCTGAATATTTCACTGAAAGATTGAAATATTTCAGTGAAAAGTTCTAGAAATATTTCTGCAAACAGGAAAATGTCCGCTTATGTGGGAATATTGACGCGAAAGTTGAGAAAATATTTCATTGAAATATTCCTGCAATATTACACATAAAGATTCTGCAATATTGTGAAAATATTTCACAAAATGGAAAAATTTGTTAAACACCTCAAACCAATAGGAATTTTCTGAAATATTTTAAAACCCATAGGATATAGTAAGCCAAAAACTACTGCGCAGCTCTACAGGCCATAGAAACTGAGTTCGACCAGTGCGCATCATTTCAGTTGAATATTTCCAAAATATTTCAATGAAATATTTTCTCAACTTTCGCGTCAATATTCCCACATAAGCGGACATTTTTCTGTTTGCAGAAATATTTCTAGAACTTTGCACTGAAATATTTCAATCTTTCAGTGAAATATTCAGGAAATATTTAGGAAATATCATGTGCTGTGTGGGTAATTTAATGAACTTAACTGCACTGCATAATAGTTGAGTGTAGTAAGAGTAAGTGAAACGGTAAGATAAGTGAACGACCATTAGTGTGAGAGAGAGAGAATAACTTGTGGTTTTCGAGTAGGTATCTACTTTATGTGCACGGCGTTCATTTTTCGAAAGAACTGGACTGAGTACTAGTTGTTCAATATTCGCTTCTATTATTGACTTGTGTTTTGTACACTGCCGCGTTGTTTTAACAATTACATGAGAAAGTAATTTCTCATTCCAATTTTTTATACTCTTATTCCCTCTTAGACTATATAAACAGTCTTGTTTAAGCTGATGAATGGGATAACTTGTGTTGAGTCCCAAAGTGTTCAGCTATGAAACTTCTAATACTATAGTGTGTACCTGTCACATATTATTCTATAAAGGAGTACTACACTGACTGCATAAATCATTTTTCCATTTTTCTTCGTGCAGAATAAAAAAAAATTATTTTAACGAAATTAAATTTTTTAATGAAAATATTGTGGAGAATGCCCTATATATATCTTCTCTCTATATTATACAAAGATTTCGACGCCGGAATCAGTGCCCTAAAGTTGTCCACAAATGGTCAAAAGTCGTCGTAGGTCAAGAGGTAAACATAACCTCAAACTCAGGTCAAAAGTTATTGCGGTCACTGACATAGATGGAGAGGCGAACATAACCTTAAAATTAGGTCAAAAGAGGGCCTATTAAATCGACAAATTTCCTTATATCTTTTGGAGTTAGATCAAAATTGACCTATTTATTAACTAACACATAAAAAATGCCTCATTAAGGTCTTTCAAGAGATCAAATTTGAATAAAATTCTACCTTTTTCAAGGTAAAGGGGCCTAAACGTAAATTACGTAAAAATTTATTTCAAATTTGCCTTATTTATTAACCTACACATCAAAAGAGGCCTCATTAAGGCCTTCCAAGGGATCAAAATTTAGATAAAATTTAACCTTTTTTTAACGTATAAAAGGGGGAAATTAAGGAGTCAATATCGTACGTCACAATTAATGTCAACAGTGTCAAAAATTAAATTAGATTCCTACGTACCTTTCATATTATTTAAAATCGACTTCATATTACAAATTAAAATAAATTCAAATAAATTTTAATTTAAATTTATAAAAATAATATTAATTTTTGTAATATTATTAATTAAATTGTAATATCATGAGATGGTAATGGGTTTTTTCCGTGATAATAATTATTATAAGATGGTAAGGTGTCAATTTAGCGGATATATATTTATTTTGCTTATCATCGATAAGACAGAAATCAATATTTCAAAATTAATAATTCATTAATATTTGAAAATATATTTTATTTTGTGCATGGTTTCTGAAAAAAAAAAATGAATCGTCTCTCACCGCTGGGGTATGATCCCAGAACCTTCCTATTGCCGGTAGGATGCTCTACCAATTGAGCTACAGAGAGATTCGATATCATTAATTTCAGAAACCAAGCACACGACTTTTCAACGCATAGTACAAATTTTATTGTAATATCATGAGATGGTAATGGGTTTTTTCCGTGATAATAATTATTATAAGATGGTAAGGTGTCAATTTAGCGGATATATATTTATTTTGCTTATCATCGATAAGACAGAAATCAATATAACCATGCACAAAATAAAATATATTTTCAAATATTAATGAATTATTAATTTTGAAATATTGATTTCTGTCTTATCGATGATAAGCAAAATAAATATATATCCGCTAAATTGACACCTTACCATCTTATTAATTAAATTGATTCTTCTGCTATATTGTTTATTAAAATTGTTTATTTCAGCGAATTTTTTTCTAATATATATTACAGGGAAGTAACGAATTTTCTAACTCAAAATCTAAATAAAAAGAAATTAGTCATGTGTTATATTTCGGACCTGATTTCAAATACTGCAATCTGAATCTATAAAATTTATAAACCAATTATAAATATGCAAAATAATTTTTTTTATCTAAAAAAATTTTTCGGGGAAATTTAAAAAAAAAATGTCTCATCAATTAATAATAATCATTTCTAATCAAAATTTCTATAAGTTAATTCCTTCTCTTGTTAGTATCGATTATAAAACATTAATATAATTTTGTATCATTTTTTAGAATTTTTATGAATTTTATATATATAAAGATAGTAATCTTTATATATATAAAATTAATACCCGTCTTCGACGGGTTGTAGTTTCTGATAATGCACTTAACAGTGTATCTACCAACCTAGAAAACCGGAAAATAGCCGGGAATTTGATTTGACAGGAAAAAAATAATAGTTAGTTACTATTGTCTATTTCATTAGGAAAATAATACCATTTGAAACAGTGACCGACTTTTTATTATCAAATTAGTTATTTTTAACTAATTCAAATGCAGAAAACAATATTTCTCAATTTGTAGTACTTTAATCAATATAATGTATTAAAATCAATCTAAAATTTCCTCCAGTTTTTTGAGTTATAGTACAGTCTAATTCGAACTAATTGTATAGCAAGTAGATCCAGTTTTTCTCTGTTACATTAAATTCCCTGATATTTTACGTCTTTTCTGGTTGGTAGACACCCTGTTAAATGTATTATTAAAAAAAACCCGTCGAATAAACCAGGAAAAATTTGGACAAAGCCGGAAATTGTTTTAAACCAAAATAAACACCGTTTTTAACTTTTGTCTTTACATTGATCAAGATATCTCTAAAAGTTAAATCAGAGAGCCCACAAATACTACTGAATTAAGCTTCATAGCAATTGGTATCAATTAAAATTTTTTCAATTTTTTGATATTCAAAACATTTTTATACTTACATCTTCGTTATAAGAAAGTATTTTTGAAAAATTATGCTAAAATGTGACTAAATAACATGTAATATTCAATTATATAAAGTTTAAAAGCTATCCATTAAAAAATGTAAAATTTAGAAATTTTCGATTTTTTAAAAATATTTTTATATTTCCATTTTAGTTATAAAGTATTATTTTTTTCAAAATTATGCTAAAATATTAATAAATAACATGTAATACTCAACTATAGAAAGTTTAGAAGCAATCCATAAAAAAATATAAAAGTTTAGAAATTATTTGTGTTAAATAAATTCATTTATTAGTGTCAAGTATTTATTTAATTCATCCAATTAAGATTTATTTGATTTAACTAAATAAAATTATTTAAACAAAATAAATTCTTATTAGATCGAAATAAAAACTTTTAAATAAGATGTTATTTTTCAAATAATTATAATTACTTGAATCATACAACTTTTTTTAGTGTAGCTATAGTAGTAAACTAAAAGTTATTAATGTGAACGAACATTATCTATATTAATAAAATCAGATTACTATCTGTACATTGCTCCAAACTTGAAAATTTTTATATATTTTTTCGTTTTGAGACATTAGAATTCTAAAAATGTAAAAAAAAATTCTGTCTGTCTGTCTCTGTCTGTATGCAAAACTTTGTTCGCGCATCAATTGAAAACGGTTCAACCAATTAAAGTGAAATTTGGCAGTTTATTAGGTATTAACGTAACTTACAATAATAGCCTTGTCCGATTAAAAAATATTAACTTGAACGAAAGTTATGACATTTTTCCAAAAAATTCGAAAAATCAAAAAAATGCAAATTTTTTATCTTTTGTAAAATGAATGCAAAACTATCCTTAGTTAACTTTTTCTGATAAATACAACCCATTTCTACAATAAAATTTTTAAAAAAGACGTATTTTGAAATTTTTTTTCGTTTTTTTAGATCAACTTTTTTCTAAGAAAATAGTGATTTTTAATCTTTAAGCAAGCTTTTCAGGAAAAGTTATTAAAGTTTTTTATTTAAAGATCAGTATGTAAAGTAAAAAAATTTGCTACATTAAACAAAAATAATTAAGCTAAATGCCATAAAAAAGAAGGAAAAATGTTGAATTTTAAGAAATTCGGTTTTTTGAATTTTTGCTAATTTTCCATAATTTTAGATTCTTTACCAAAGGGTGGAGATAACAAATTAGGTAAAGTATTTTTGAAGAGCTTAAAAATAATGAAGCCAAAAGCCATAAAAGAGAAGAAAAAATGTTGAATTTTAAGAAATTCGGTTTCTCGAATTTTTGATAATTTTTGATTTTTTGCTAAAGGGTGGAGACTATTCAAATAGTATAATTATACTACCGAAATAGCTAATGGTAACTAATTATTAATTTTCCGATGAAATTAAATTCCCGGGTATTTTTGATTTTCCAGATTGGTAGAAACATTGTTAAATGTATTGGTAGAAACTAAAACCCGTCGAAGACGGGTACGACAGCTAGTTCTATATATTTTTAAAATTTTTTAAATTTAAAATTAATCTTTTGAAATAATTATTGTCATCAATTTTACTTAAATTTGATACAGGGTTAATTTTAGTATTTTTTATTACAATTTAGTCATCAGAATGAAATTTGACTTTTTCATTTTTTGATCATTAATTAATATAATATAATAGCAATTTTGAATTCTGTGCAATATACTGACAAAAGTCTCATATTAATTATATGGATATTGTTAATATTCTGACCTAATAGAATTCTTTTATGAAAGTAAACTTATGATTTCAACAACAAATTTTTATTGTTGACCTAAGAAATACAACCGTAAAAAAATTAATTACAAAAAAATTTCAATTTTTAAACTTTTAATTTTATAATTTTTCAATATTTAAATCTAACACTTTTTATTTGTTATTCAAAATTTTATTATTCTGACGATTAAATCTTAATAAGAAACACTAAAATTAACCCTGTACCAAGTTTAAGTAAAATTCACTAAAGTATATGAAAAAACTAAAAATTTCGAATTTTCGAATTTTTGAAAAAATGGCATAACTTTCGTCGATATTAATATTTTTTAATCTACTATCGCTAGGATTTTAAGTTAGGCTAATGCCTAAAAGTCTGCCAAGTTTCACTTCAAACGATCGAACCGTTTTTCCGTGATACGCGGTCGAAAATTTGCGGACATACATACACACATACACACACACATATACACATACACACATAATTTTGTTAATAGTATTTTTGCATTCCTTAGAGTTTAAAAAGAAGGAATATAATAGAAATTTTAAATTCTATGCAATGTACAGACAAAAGTCTGATTTTATTAATAACGATATAATCTTTACATAAGACATGACTAATTAATTTTTATTTAGATTTTGAGAAACGAAATTGGTTACATCCTCGTAGTGTAGGACAAAATATAGGTCAAAATTGACTTATTTTTTAACCTACAGGTCAAATTATAAAGGCCCCCTATAGTATATTTAAGATAAATCTAGGTAAAAAATAGGTTAATTTTAACCTTTTTTTAACCTACAGGTCAAATTTTAAAGCCCCCTATAGTATATTGAAGATAACTCCAGGTCAAAATATAGGTCCATTTTGACCAATTTTTAACCTACAGGTAAAAAAAAGGTCTCATAAGGACTCTGCAAGTGGTAATTACCCTAGGTAATTTAGATAGGTCAAATATGGAATATTTTTTGACCTACACATCAAAAAAGCGACATCATTAGGGTCCTTCAAAGTGTTGTTTCTTCACGTCAAAATTTAGGTCAACTTTGATCAATTCTTCGACCTATATGTTATAAAATAAGTCACATTTGATCTAAATTTTGACCTAGGGTAATGAACCTTTAAAGGTCTCTTTTTGATTTTACGTAGACGTAAAATTTGACCTAAATTTTGACGTAAGATGAGGTCGCTTTTTTTACCTGAGGACCCTCTAAGGATTCGACATTATGCGTCAAAATTTACGTCAAAAGTGACGCAATAAGTTGAAAAGTTACGTTAACAATTAGATTAGATTTAAATCTACCTACAATGTTATTTAAAGTCTATGCTTTATAATAGAAAGAATTAACCTAAGTCGCAGGACAAACAGAACCTCAACCCCCCTCTTCCCTATATTCCCACTCACAGGTCAAACATAACCTCAAAATCCCTCCTCCCCCTCTATTCCCACTGACAGGTCACAGGTCAAACATAACCTCAAAATTGCCCCTCCCCCTTTATATGCACGGACAGGTCACAGGGCAAGCATATCCTCAAATATATCCTCAATATTAGGTCAAAGAACAGAGGGTAAATATAACCTCAAAATTAGGTCAAAGGACGAAGGGTAAACATAACCTCAAAATTAGGTCATCTGACAGACGGTAAACAAAACCTCAAAGTTAGGTCAAAATGATAGGTCAGAAAGCAAACAGAACCTCAAAATTAGGTCAGAATGATAGGTTAGAAAAAAACATGTTCTCAATATTAGGTCAAAGGACAGAGGGTAAACATAAACTTAAAATTATGTAAAAGAGCAGAGGGTAAACATAACCTCAAAATTAGGTCATATGTCAGACGGTAAACATAACGTCAATATTAGAACATATGTCGGACTAAACATACCAGGGGCGTAGCCAAAAAAAAGTTTTGGGGGGGGTTATGGAATTTGATAAGAGGTGTACTCAGAATATAATTTAAACTTTGTTAATCTTAAATAAATAAATAAAGTAGAAATTTAGGTTTTAACATGTTCTCCTAAAATTTGGGGGGGGGTGTTAAACCCCTAAACCCTTTCCCCCTGGATACGCCCCTGAAACATACACTGTTAAAAAGACAGTATATTAAAACTTGGCCTAAGTAAATAAATATATTTATATACTATGTCTCACGAGTTAAAATACTACGAAACTAGGTATTTTTAACCTATCGTAGTAAGTTTATATGGTATTACGTAGTATTTTTAATATTGCTGTGTAAATTTACCATGTCTCATGTGGTGTAACTTATTTCCCACGTCTGACGTAGTAATTTTTCACGTTCGCCATAATAAAATAACACACCGAATGTGTAATTCTACCGAGGATTCAACTCAACATAATTTTTTTAATTGCCATTTTCTTTATATTTACTTATAAATATACAACTTTAAGATATCAGAAAAATGTGAAAACCTTTTTCATGGACTTATTAATAGACTTTGTTCTCTTTTTTCTTTATCTTATGCTAATTTCTTACTATAATTATCATCGATATTAAATATATAATTTTTCTATTCTAAAAAAGCATCCAAATTCTATACTTTTTGGGTTATGTTGCACGCATTAGTAAAATTACATTCAGCATGTTTTTTTTAAAATTGGCAATACTACTGATAGTGAGTAAAAAACATAAAGGTTATGTTATATTACCATATATTACATAGTAAAGTTACTATATAAGACGTGGTGTAACTTATTTCCAACGTCGGACATAGTAAAATTACCATGGCTTTTTTTACAGTGTACTCTCAAAATTAGTTCAAAAGAGAGGAAAAATTTAACGTCAAAATTAGGTTAAAATGATAAGTGGGAGAGCAAACATAACCTTAAAATTTGCTCAAAATGATACTCTCTAAATCTGAATCAGTGACTCTATTCTCGCGATTTGAATCAGTGAAATTTCACTGAAAATCAGTTAAAAATGACTGAAATTTCAATCATTTTTAACTGATCTTCAGTGAAATTTCACTAAAAAAAAAATAGAGTCACTGATTCTCAGTCAAATTTCACTGATTCAGTTTTAGAGAGTAGGTCAGAAAGCAAATATCCTAAAAATTAGGTCAGAATGATAGGTTAGAAAGCAAACATATATCCTCAATATTAGTTCAAAAGAGAGGATAAACATAACCTCAAAATTAGTTCAAAAGTTATAGGTGAGAGACTAAAAATAAAACGTCAAAATTAGGTCAAAATAATAGGTGGGAGAGCAAACATAATTTAAAAATTACCTTACATTGTTAGGTCAGATGGCAAACTTCACCTCAACATTAAGTCTGCATTTAGTTACGTCAAAATATATGTGTAATTTGACCTTTTAGGGTTTCGTGGCCAAGGGCCAAAACCCTTATAGCGAGACTTCGGTGTCCGTCCGTAGTACTTACGTCTTAAGTTTTAAGTCTTATGTACTAAGTCTTAAGTCTTAAGACAACCTAACAACCGTTGCCATGTCAACCGTTGATATAGTAATGGTTGCCATAACAACCGTTGCCATGGCAACCGTTACTATGGTAATAAAAAAATTTCAATCTTAATAGTACAACAAAAATTTCTAAATGAATTATTTATTATTATATATTTTTTGTCATTTTAGGTCACGAAACCGTATGATATAGGCGCATTCCGCTTGCTTCTCTGACTGATTTTTTAACTACAGTTTAAAAAGGGACAATAAACGTAGGGGAGACCGGGGCGTAATGGCTAACTTTTCACTCTTTGTTGTTTTACTTGGACATTTTTGTTCTAATTGAATGTTTATCTCCCAGAAAAGTTACTCTATGCAGAGCTCCAAAATACCCCCCGAGCCGGGGCGTAATGAATAATGATTGCTAATTATTATCTAGTTTCCAATCTTATTGTATATTATAAATTAAGGTTACTGGGTATTCCGTGAATGTAATTTTTATTTAGCACGGAAAAAAATTTTTACTGTGGGGAACAGCTAATTTCGAAAATAAATAATATAAAGAACCGACGCAACTAATTCTGTGAATGATTTCCAATGCAGTAGTCAAACTGTTTCTCTGATCTAGAGAAAATGAATATAACTGGTCAGCCATATTGGAAATATTTGACAGTTTACCATTCTCATAGAAATTTCCACGAAGTAGTATAAGGAGACCTAACTGGACATAAAAATCTGCACACATTTGGGGGGACAGAGATATATAGGAGATTGCACCAGTAGCAGAGGTTGCGCCTCTGTGGTTAAACTATTGTACTAAAATTTTTCGTCTGCTATTGTATATGAACATAACCTATACAAATTAGTAAAACACGACGAAGTGTTATGGCGGCCATGGTTTACATTTCAGCCGTAATGGCGCAACCTATGCTAGTGGTGCAAATACTCATAACTCTAACCCACCCAAAATGTGTTGATTTTTGCCGCTGCTAAGCATTGGCGTGAGGTCTCCTTATACTACTTCGTGGAAATTTCTCTAAAATCACAAATGTCAAATTTACATTTCTTACCTCTAAATACTTATTAATTTACTAATTTTACATTTTATTAAATATAATATAAAAAATATAATTAATAGAATTTGAATATACGCTTTGAACATTAATTTAAAAATGTTTTGATTCAAGTGTTATTTTAAGGTTGTGTTGTTTTCAAAAGGCAACGTAAGAAATATCATTTTCGCTGGATCAGCGAAAATGGATTATCGATTAAGCCAAATCAGTGAAACTTATAGATATTATAGTGATTGTTATCTCTACTTTAGTTAGAACTTTTTTTAGCGTGAGCAATACTTCTATCGCTTTTTCAATAATATCCTGTGATATAGTCACTCTCTTTATTTTTTGTAATTTCTTTTTATAATCATAGCTTGAAATCTACTATTTGTAAATTTTAGACCAAAACTTAAAATTTTTGATAAAAACACCTAAACATACTTAAGGTACTACTACACTTTAGAAGGCTCTTAAAAGACCAAATTTTAGAAAAAAATTTCTTAGGTCTTTTATTATAAATATTTAATAGTTATTTTCGTATCAAGGGCGCAAAATAGGTAATTGGGACGATGGCGAAATAAAGGGACCGAGGGGACACTTTCGCTCCCTCGGCTTTGCCTCGGGCGCGAAATTGTGTCCCCTCGGTCCCTTTATTTCGCCATCGTCCCAATTACCTATTTTGCGCCCTTGATACGAAAATAATTTTTTGTCCTAACTGCATGGAAAGTATGTCATTGAGGGCACGAACGCTTAGGGGAGGGTAGGCTACATTGAACCAGGTATTTTATAAAGTCCAAGAACTAATTAAATTTTACAAATTTCGATTAGGTTTTTGTATCAAAATTAAGCTGAAGTACTCCTTTAGTCAATACACACGTTACAAACACAAATTATTATGATTAAATAATTTAATTTAATTTTTTCCTAACAAGTTACACTTTTCTTATTTTGAAGGATCTGTGTCTACATTGAAACACCTCTAATAAAACACTACAATTTACTTCAAAAATAATATTTCCACTTACACATTGTAAAAAATCTTATTTTTCACTAAAAAAAATAGAAAATTATTGTTAAAAAGTTATTATTTGTTAATATAGGAGATTAATATATTTTGATGTCAGGGTAGGTAGGTAAAATGCCAGTTTGAGTTTATCTCGTTCACAATTGTGATGAAAGCATGTCTTCCAGTATTTTTCTTACTAATTAGTAGAGCAGACAACTTTACAACTCTTAAAATTGAAAATTCTTTGCTTTTTCGGGTGGTTCAATGATGCCGCACTCACTGTATTCACATGACATTCACAACAAAAATTGTTTATAATAAATTTATGTAAGAGTTAAAATTTTTATCACATCGGAATATTGAAGTTGACACCCTAAGCGAAATAAATCACAAGCTTACTAATTTTTAAATCTTCCTATTTCAAAAAAAAACTTGATTATATTTCCACAAAATTTTTTGTTTTATACGTGAAAAACAGTTTTTTTATAAATAATAAAGCTACGTGCTCGAAATTTTTAGACATAGTTTGTTTCAGTAAAACTAACTTATATATTAAATAAGAAAAAATTTCACTCAGTTATTTGTCAGAAAATTGAAGTGGTTCACTGTTGACGCTGGTTCAATGTAGCCCCTATATACAAAATATATAAGCGCTTATAAACGCTTATATTAATTAAAAATTAAACCCTATATAAATGTTAACTCTTTGAAGTCTATAATGATAGAAGTTTTAATATAAAAATAAGAAAAAAATGTATTTAAAATTGACAATTTTTACAACCGCAATGGGAAAAAAACCAAATTTATCATAATTTTTTTTGGAGAAAATCGAAAAAAATTGCACATGTTTATAGACAAAATAAAACAAGTTAAAAATGTTTGCATTTTTATAGTTAACATAAAAAGAAAGTCAAAAATATCGCATTTTAATATGAATGTAGAAATGGCAACTGTGGGAAAACTATGGATTAAATTTTTTTAAGATTTCACCCATAGTTACGCCACTATGGATTAAGTATGGGTTTTGTCCAAATCCATAGTTAAACTTTGGCATTTTATGAATCAAACACTTGATGAAATTTCGCCACAAGTTGTGCCATACTATGGGACAAATATGGACTTTCTGAGAATCACTTAATTCAAGTGTACATTCTAAATTTGAATCAGTTAAATATCACAGTTTTAACTAACAATCAGTGACTGACATTTCGCTTCTAAATTAGTCAAAAACAACTGATTGTCAGTGAAAAAATCACTGATTTTTAGTAAAATTAATTTAAAAAATTAATTATATTTGACTAATTGAATCACTTAAAAAAATCTTTTAAATTAACAATTATTTTTCACTGACAATCATAGTTTTATTTTAAACTAAATGACTAGTAGATATATTACAAACAATGCAAAATATTTTTTTTTAATGAGATGTAGTATTAAAACATATTTTTACCGGATACCTTTAAAAAACTTGAATTTATTATTTTTTCAAAAATATTACTAAATGTTGTGTTTTTTTATAAAATCTTTTAATTAAGAGTTTAAAAGACTTTAGAAATTTTAATTTTTATCATTATAAAAATATATGTCGATAAGTCAATAATAAATGAGGGTTTCTTTGTTACAAATAACTTTTCTGTTAAATAAATTTTTATTTTGTGAAATTTGTTTTTTAAAAAATAAATATTTTATTTAAATTAAAGATTTGTATACTTTAAAATAATAAATTAAAAAATATTTTAATTTATATATACCCATGCGGAAGCATTTCCGAAATTTTACCGAAAATAATTTTTTCCAGAAATTCTTTGAAAATTATTTAGAAATACTCCTAAAATATTCTGCATAGTATTACTAGAAATAATCTTGGTTCTTAGAATTTGTTTGAATTTTATCAGTCAAATATTTTTTGGAATTTTACCAAATATTAATTTAGTTTTTAATTATTCCATGTAAAAAAGTTTTCGGAAGTAAAAAAAATTTTTATGATACGAAAGATGTCACTTTTTTGTCTAGTAAAAATTCAAATAATATTTAAATTATGTTTTAAAATTTTTGTTTTTCAAATAACCTAATTTTTTTATCATTTAATTACGAAAGACTGGTAATAATAAATTAATTGAAAGCTCATGTAATATAAAGTATTTGCGATGAAAAGAAAATAAAAATTCGAATCTTGTTAGAACCTTTAAATTATTACTAAATATATAAATATATAATTATACGAATATAAATTGAAATGTACGTAAATTTTTAATGTTGAAGTGATGAAACAACTTTCAGTTAAAAAAATTACATTTATTCACCTGACAAAATACAAAAAAGTGTTAGAAAAATTTAAAAGTTCATTGAAAATACTTTATATTATGTTAGTTTTTAATTAATTTATTATTACCAGTTTTTCGTAATTGATTCATAAAAAAATTAGGTTATTTGAAAAACAACATTTTAAAACATAATTTAAATATTATTTCAACTTTTTCGAATGTCTAATCATTAAAATAATAATGATTTATACTTTAATTATTTATTCTATGTTTTTAATTTTATTTATAATACACAAAAAAGTGACATTTTACGTATCATAAATAATTTTTTTTTTACTTCCGGGAATCACTCCCGAAAATATTTTACATGAAATAACTAAGAAATAAATTAATATTTAGGTGATTATTCGCGTAGCGCAGGACTTGGTTTATAAAATATATTAAAAAGAATTTTTTTCGTTTTGATAACACAGGCACACAAAAAAATAAAAAAGTCAAAACCCAGAGGTTACACCCCCTTATCCCCATGTTTTTGGGGTCGCTGAAACCGAATATGACCATGAAAAATTTTTATCATCGGCCATTTTCCCGCTACCACCCCCTTACACCTGCTCCCGGGGGTTGGAATTTCAGTTTAAAAGAAAGTGGAGTAGGGTGTCTGTTCCTATGTTTTTTGGGTCGCTGAAACCAAAAAAGACTACCAAAAACAAATTTTTCCCTCCCTTAACCCCCTACAACCCCTTTAACAACCCCGGGGTGAGGGGTCGAAATTCGAATTTTCACGAAAAGTCGATTACGGTGTCTAAACCTACGTTTTTTGGGCCGCTGAAACCAAAAAAGACTACCAAAATCAAATCCTTTCCACCCCCGACCCCCTACAACCCCCTGCAATAATTTTTTTCAAATAAAACGAACCGATTTTTGGGAAATTGAAAATTAAATATTAATTATCAAAAATTATTGCAGGGGGTTGTAGGGGGTCGAGGGTGGAAAGGATTTGATTTTGGTAGTCTTTTTTGGTTTCAGCGGCCCAAAAAACGTAGGTTTAGACACCGTGATCGACTTTTCGTGAAAATTCGAATTTCGACCCATCACCCCGGGTTGTTAAGGGGGTTGTAGGGGGTTAAGGGAGGAAAAAATTTGTTTTTGGTAGTCTTTTTTGGTTTCAGCGACCCAAAAAACATAGGAACAGACACCCTACTCCACTTTTTTTTAAACTTAAATTCCAACCCCCGGGAGCAGGTGTAAGGGGGTTGTAGCGGGAAAATGGCCGATGAAAAAAAAATTTCATGGTCATATTCGGTTTCAGCGACCCCAAAAACATGGGGATAGGGGGGTGTGACCTCTGGGTTTTGACTTTTTTATTTTTTTGTGTGCCTGTGTAATGAGACGCATGCTTATTTCCGAAATCTTTTTTGACCAAATAGTTATTTGATATAAAACTACTTAACTTAAAATTCACATAATATGTACATTCCCAAGTGCGAAAACCAACGCGGCCCAACACTGGCCCAGTATTGGCAAAGCTGGCATCGAGACTTGGCAGACAATATTGGCCCGACTTTGCGCCGACTCTTGTGGTGTTAACAGCGGTTGGACGTAGGCAGCCAGATCTCGGCAGACATTAATGGCCCAATAATGTCACCAGATCTCGGCAGACATTAATGGCCCATTATTGGCAGCCAGATCTCAGCAGACATTAATGGCCCAATATTGGCTGCCATTACTCCCCCAGTGTTGACAAAATTAGAAAAAAATTAAAATAAATTTTTTTTTATTCAATTAACTAATTAATTTATAACATTTATACGGCTTATTTCCCTAAGTTAAACGCAAACTTACAAAAATTTGAAAAATTCTTACCTCTCGCGGGGATCGATACCTGAACCTGACGCACCACAGCCTAACACTCTGACCACTCTGCTACTCTGACTTGAAGTCGAGGAAGCAAAAGGGTTCTTATAAGGTACACTACACTGGCCGATACTGTGCCATTGTTGGGCCGAGCTACGTCCCAATATTGGCAATTATAATTTGCCATCATAGATACAAAATGATAGACATTAATGTGTCATTACTGGGCCAAGCTACACACCAATTCTGGCAATTATATTTTGCCATCAAAGATACAAAATTTTTGCCATTAAAGTGCCACTAATGAGCCATTAATGGGCCGATCTTCGTCACATCACTGGAAATTGAATTTTGCCATTAAAGATTGATCAACTTTACCAATATTGTGCCGTTATTGAGCCAAGCTACGTCCCAATACAGGCAATTATAATTTGCCATGAAAGACACAAATTTTTTGCCATTAAAGTGACAATAATGAGCCATTAATGAGCCGATCTTCATCACATCACTGGCAATTGTCTTTTACCATTAAAGATTGATCAACTTTGCCGTGAATGTGCCATTATTGGGCCAAGCAACGCCCCAATTCTGGCAATTATATTTTGCCATCAAAGCTACAAAATTTTTGCCATTAAAGTGCCATTAATGTGCCTTTAATGGGCCAATCTTCGTCACATCATTGGCAATTAAATTTAAAAAAATTTTAATATCAAAATTCATGCTATGTTTTTAATATTTAATTATTATCTAAAAATTTGACTAGAATTCATTTTGAAATCAATTTTTACTAGAAAATTCTACGAGAATTTAATTATTTGAATGCAAAAATAAATAATTTATTGAATAAATTGAAAATTTCTTAATTTTTAGATAATAAAGGAAAAATTTTACTTAAAAAAAGGTTTCTGCTACATTTATTTACGAATTTCTTTAATTGTAAAATTATTTGAAAACATTAATAACTTCTTTTTTAAATTAATACTTAATTGAAGGGTGGCATGACAAAAGGGGTCAAGCAACAATTTTTCGAAATTGAGATTTTTTCATAAAAAAATCAAGTAAATTCATTTACACAGTTCTGTAAAACATTTACTATCATAAAAAAGAACTCCTTAATGAAATAGAAATACCTTAAATAATTCATATAATTTTAATAAACATTATAAGTTAAGAAATATTTATATTTTTAATTTTTTAGTTAAAACAGTATACATATAAATGTATATAAGTTATTATATTTTGTCTGTGAATAAAGAACAAATTTAAATATCTGTTAACTTATAATGTTTATTAAAATTAAAAGAATAATTTAATGTGCCTAGGGCGTGTTGGCTAATGAAATACGCTTAGGCCAGTCGGTAAGTGCAAAAACTGCCCAAAAATACAAACAGCAAAGTCTCAACGGTTTCTGGTAGTTTGGGGGCTCTATATAAGATCCCCACAGTTTGCTCTCGATTTCCGGGTGCGAAAAACAGTGTAAACAATCGCCAAAGTTTGGAAAACATGGTTTTTCGATGCTCGTTGCTTCCGGTTAAGTTTTAGGGAAAAAAGTTGTTATTGAAAGTTATAGAGCTTGGAAATACCTTTCAAATGATGGGTCATACGTTAAAAAAGGTTAATTAGTTTAGTTGCAAATGAATTTAAACCATTAAAAATAGCACTTCTTTAATTGTTTAATAACTTTGTTAATAATTATCGAATTTGTTTATAAATTACCAGGAATGTTCTCCTTGCGTAGCTGAATAAATTCCAAAAAAATTAACTAGATCGGAGAAATAGTTTATGCATAATTCCATTTGTTAACTAAAAACATGTAATTTTTCAACGGAATTTCCCCACTTTTGGTACATCAAATTTCGATTTTTTTTTGAAAAGTATACTTAAGAAGTCAAACTTTCATCCTATTTAAATGGCCAATTGATTTTTTTATCTAAGTGCATAATAAAAAGGGTTAAAAAAGGGTGTGTTTTTTTGTCATAAACAAATGGAATTACTAAGCCAATTTTCTTTTTATCAATTAGCTATAAACGGCATATAATTCCATTTGTTTCCACAAAACTTTAAAACAAAAATCGGACCTAACTTGAAGGGGGGGGGAAGTTAACTTTAAAAAAAAAAATTCCTGACAAGTTAATTATTAATATTTTTTATTAAAACTCGCACGACTTTTAGTTCAAAACATGTATTTTATGCAAAAAAATTGAACTTTTATAACCCACCTTTGTTCTTATTAAAAAAAAAAGTTAATAAAATTACTTTAACCCATAAAAAATAATTATTTTGCCACTACAACGCTTAAACTCGATGCTACATGCTTATTGGTAAATAATTTCAGTTTTTTTTAAATAACATTATTTTAAATTAAATGAAATAAGATGTACAAAAAAAATTTTTGTTAAATATAATAAATAATAATAAAAATTTGTTGTTAAAAAAAAATTTTTATTTTTACAAAAAATATTTTATTTAAAAAATATATATAAATTCATATTTGGATTCAGCATGAAAAAATACATGGAATTAAAAAAAAAGATTAGAATCGGTCAAAAATTAACGCAGTTATGACCATTTTTGCGAATTTGAACGGCTGAATTCAGTTTTGTGGCGGTCGAGAATCAAGCGCCACCGAGTTCCCCCACTCCGCCGTCCGAAAGTTGAAAAAGGATGCATGTACTTTCACTTGATATAAATGAAAAATAAAAGCACAAAACGTTAAGTTCAATTTTTTTTCATAAAATACATAGGCCAGTCGGTGAGTGCAAAAACTGCCCATAAATGCAAACAGCAAAGTCTCAACGGTTTCTGGTAGTTTGGGGGCTCCTTATAAGAGCCCCACAGTTTGCTCTCGATTTCCGGGTGCGAAAAAACAATGTAAACAATCGCCAAAGTTTGGAAAACATGGTTTTTTCGATGCTCGTTGCTTCCGGTTAAGTTTTAGGGGAAAAAGTTGTTATCGAAAGTTATAGAGCTTGCAAATACCTTTCAAATGATGGGTCATACGTTAAAAAAGGTTAATTAGTTTAGTTGCAAATGAATTTAAACCATTAAAAATAGCACTTCTTTAATTGTTTAATAACTTTGTTAATAATTATCAAATTTGTTCATAACTTACCAGGAATGTTCTCCTTGCGTAGCTGAATAAATCCCAAAAAAATTAACTAGATCGGAGAAATAGTTTATGCATAATTCCATTTGTTAACTAAAAACATGTAATTTTTCAACGGAATTTCCTCCCCTTCAAGTTAGGTCGGATTTTTTTTTTTTTAAGTTTTGTGGAAACAAATGGAATTATATGCCGTTTATAGCTAATTGATAAAGTGAAAATTGGCTGAGTAATTCCATTTGTTTATGACAAAAAAACACCCTTTTTTAACCCTTTTTATTATGCACTTAGATAAAAAAAATCAATTGGCCATTTAAATAGGATTAAAGTTTGACTTCTTAAGTGTACTTTCCAAAAAAAAATCGAAATTCGTTGTACCAAAAGTGGGGAAATTCCGTTGAAAAATTTCATGTTTTTTAGTTAACAAATGGAATTATGCATAAACTATTTATCCGATCGAGTTGATTTTTTTGTGATTTATTCAGCTTTGCAAGGAGAATATTTCTGGTAAGTTAGAAACAAATTCAATAATTATTAACAAAGTTATTAAACAATTAAAAAAGTGCTATTTTTAATGGTTTAAATTCATTTGCAACTAAACTAATTAACCTTTTTTAACGTATGACCCATCATTTGAAAGGTATTTGCAAGCTCTATAACTTTCGATAACAACTTTTTCCCCTAAAACTTAACCGGAAGCAACGAGCATCGAAAAACCATGTTTTCCAAACTTTGGCGATTGTTTACACTGTTTTTTCGCACCCGGAAATCGAGAGCAAACTGTGGGGATCTTATATAGAGCCCCCCAAACTACCAGAAACCGTTGAGACTTTGCTGTTTGCATTTATGGGCAGTTTTTTGCACTCACCGACTGGCCTAACATGTTTTGAACTAAAAGTCGTGCGAGTTTCAATAAAAAATATTAATAATTAACTTGTCAAGAATTTTTTTTTTAAAAAGTTAACTTCCCCCCCCCCCCTTCAAGTTAGGTCGGATTTTTGTTTTAAAGTTTTGTGAAAACAAATGGAATTATATGCCGTTTATAGCTAATTAATAAAGTGAAAATTGGCTTAGTAATTCCATTTGTTTATGACAAAAAAAATACACCCTTTTTTAACCCTTTTTATTATGCACTAAGATAAAAAAATCAATTGGCCATTTAAATAGGATGAAAGTTTGACTTCTTAAGTGTACTTTTCAAAAAGAAAATCGAAATTTGATTGTACCAAAAGTGGGGAAAATTCCGTTGAAAAATGACATGTTTTTAGTTAACAAATGGAATTATGCATAAACTATTTCTCCAATCTAGTTAATTTTTTTGGGATTTATTCAGCTACGCAAGGAGAACATTCCTAGTAATTTATGAACAAATTCGATAATTATTAACAAAGTTATTAAACAATTAAAGAAGTGCTATTTTTAATGGTTTAAATTCATTTGCAACTAAACTAATTAACCTTTTTTAACGTTTGACCCATCATTTGAAAGGTATTTCCAAGCTCTATAACTTTCAATAACAACTTTTTTCCCTAAAACTTAACTGGAAGCAACGAGCATCGAAAAACCATGTTTTCCAAACTTTGGCGATTGTTTACACTGTTTTTCGCACCCGGAAATCGAGAGCAAACTGTGGGGCTCTTATATGGAGCCCCCAAACTACCAGAAACCGTTGAGACTTTGCTGTTTGTATTTTTAGGCAGTTTTTGCACTCACCGACTGGCCTAGCTATGCATAAAGAGCAACCTACGATACCTACGAAGTGTACGTTCATTGTAGAAACAAATGTGAGAGTAATATAGGGACGTTCGTTTTTTTTAAAGAAAGCTGAGATATACCAGAGTAACTTTTCTAGGAGATGTCCGAGTAAATCAACAAAGAGTGAAAAGTTAGCCATTACGCTCCGGTCTACACGACACAAAAAAACTTATAATAATACTAAATACTTTAAGAATATTTTAGCTGCTTCTGCAAATCATGTTTCTGCTAAGAGAGTTAGTAGAATTAAAAATAACTTCTCAATTTTATCATCAAGACCAAAAATATACATTTAAATGCACTTAATCTCGCAATCTTCAGCAAACAAAAACATGTGATGAGAATGTAATCCTTAAAGTAGTAGTAACTTTAAGAAAAAAAAATGTTTTATGAAACATATAATAGGAAACAAGAACAAGAACACAATATAATAATGCACAATAATTGCAGATCACCGCGAGCTAAGCGAGACCCCGCGCGAAGCGCGGATGAGAATGTGTTCGCCCTTGCGCGGACAGATTTTCTTTTAAGATAAAGGGTTTAGAAATAAAAATCCATAGCGGGTCGGAAAATATGTTTATAATTATTTTAAATAGTTGAATATTGATATTAATTGTTCGTAACCAAAAAAGCATTTATCAAGAAAGATTTCCTAGTAAAATTATTACTGAAAAAATTATTTTTGTTGTAAACGCAAATATAACAATTAAAAAATTTACTGCTTAGGCAGTTTTTAAAGTATAAGAAGTTCTAGTAATAATTTATGAAAATTATAGTTATTTATAAAGATTGTTGCTGTAATTTATAAAAATATTATAGCGTGAATCTCAATAAAAAATCATTATTTGGGTAAAAAAAGATAAAAATAAAATTATGATTATCATTGAAAAATAATAGTTATTTTAAAAGATTTTTTTAAGTGATTCAATTAGTCAAATATAATTAATTTTTTTAAATTATCCTTTCTTAAAAAAGACATGGAGTGGAAAGGTCCGAATGTATCCTATCGAAAAGTATCGAAGTAAAGAATGGGCAATGAGAATGTAAAATCTTAATAGAAGAGTGTTCTTAAAATTGTTTGTACATGTGAAGGTGGCGCTGCAGTCGTATGTTATTTAAAAAGAGCGCGAATATATAAATTTTATTTTTGTTAAAAGAAAGTACACATAATAAATCTTATTTTGCATTGTCAAAAAAAACGTCAACATTTCAAATATAAATAAGCAAATTATTAACTGAAAAAATTTGAATATTATTATTAATAAAATAATGGACTTGGACAATGGACATATAAAAACTATAGCACCGTAGACGGCCGCTTGCGGCCGTCGGAGGAGCTAGTTTTACTGAAAATCAGTGATTTTTTCACTGACAATTAGTTGTTTTTGACTAATTTAGAAGCGAAAAGTCAGTCACTGATTGTTGGTTAAAACTATGATATTTAACTGATTTAAATTTAGAATATACACTTGAATTAAGTGATTCTCAAAAACTCCATATTTGTCCCATAGTATGCCACAACTATCGGCGAAATTTCATCAAGTGTTTGATTCATAAACTGCCAAAGTTTAACTATGGGATTTGAACAAAACCGATACTTAACCCATAGTGGCGTAACTATAGGTGAAATCTTAAAAAATTTTAATCCATAGTTTTCCCACATTTGCCATTTTTACGCGGGTAAGAAAATCGAATAATTACATGAGGGCGCAAAATCCTCTCCGCCAGTTCGGAGGAAGGGGAAGCGGGCGCAAAATATTTTGCGCCGGCTTCCCCTGCCCCTGGGTGGGAATGAGATACTTTGCGCCCGCTCTAAGTGCCCGAAATGACATACTTTCCGTGCAGGTAGGACAAAAAAAACTTTTTTGCCTATATTAGCACATATTTGAAGAATAAAAATAATGGTTTGTTTTTAATTTTTATTTAATATCATAATCTGCAGACAGCATTCAGATCGAAACTCCAAAAAGTTATTTGTCCAATTGCGGACAGTTTATCTCAGGATTGACAAATCGGAAACAAAAAATCCAAATTTCTTTTTAAAAAGGAAGGTGTTTTGCATAGAAATCTACCACCATTAATAAAAAAATGGACTTAAATAAAAAATAGCAGATGTTTCAATAATTTTTGTCAAAATACACTATGTTTTTCAGTATTTTTCTAGTCTGCAAAAATGTTTTTTTTTAATTTTTTTGACCATTTTCTGGTAAATTCTCACACAGGACATGCTAACAAACAAAACGAGTTATTATTTATTAAAATCGGTTCAGTAGATTCAGAGATAAACTGTCCGCAATTTGAGAAAAATCGAAAACGTTATTTTGAGAAAAACGCGTTTTAAACTTTATATATGGGCAATTCCACGTGAGATTTCAGTCGACCTCTTAAAATCGGCCAAAAATATTTTTTTTCTATTCTGTATTGAAAAAAAACAGATACGTATTTTTTTATTATTTTTTTGGAGGCCAAATTTTTGAGTTATGAATTTTCAAAATTTTCGCTTTTTAAATGTAGGTATATTTTTAATGTCAGATAACTAAAAAAATATTGCTTCTTTTCATTTTTTGACAAGAAAAAAAAAGTTTTGTTTTTCTCTCTACTTTTGAATAATTATAACAAAAAAATTTTTTTTTCATTTTTTATTAAAAAAATAAAAAAATTTTATAAACAAATTAATTTTTTTTAACTTTGGGTATGATAAATTTTTAATTTTCTTTTTTTAAAACATACCTGGAAATGATAAGAAGGTTTTGCAAAAAGTTTCAGAGTGGGCCTGACAAGTTTAATGGGTCCAAAAAAATAATTAAGCTCTCCGTGCAGGTCGCACGCACGTGGCACAATGGGATTTTTTTACAATTTATTATTAAAAATTGTTTAGAGCCTTAAAATTTAATAATAATTAAAATCCGATAAAATTTGTAGGCTCTAGACAATTTTTAATAATAAATTGTAAAAAAATCCCATTGTGCCACGTGCGTGCGACCTGCACGGACAGATTAATTATTTTTTTGGACCCATCAAACTTGTCAGGCCCACTCTGAAACTTTTTGCAAAACCTTTTTATCATTTCCAGGTATGTTTTAAAAAAAGAAAATTAAAAATTTATCATACCCAAAGTTAAAAGAAATTAATTTGTTTATAAATTTTTTTTATTTTTTTAATAAAAAATGAAAAAAAAAATTTTTTGTTATGATTATTCAAAAGTAGAGAGAAAAACAAAACTTTTTTTTTCTTGTCAAAAAATGAAAAGAAGCAATATTTTTTTAGTTATCTGACATTAAAAATATACCTACATTTAAAAAGCGAAAATTTTGAAAATTCATAACTCAAAAATTTGGCCTCCAAAAAAATAATAAAAAAATACGTATCTGTTTTTTTCAATACAGAATAGAAAAAAAATATTTTTGGCCGATTTTAAGAGGTCGACTGAAATCTCACGTGGAATTGCCCATATGTACCATTAGAGGCCATCCAAAAATTACCTAAAATTTTTTTGCAAATTGAAACCCCACCATTTTTTTATGTCAGACACTGTTACATACATTAGCACCAATGTTTCTACTGGTCGTAACAAAAAGCTGGACCCCACTATCCCCTGAAAGACTTATACTTAATTTGTCAATGACTTTTTACATTAATTGAATATTTTTTGAAAAATTTACTTTTATTTTTTACAATTGGTTATAAATACTTTAGGAGGTGTTTTCTAAAGTCATAAGGAGTTAAAAAATACAATAAAAAAAATTTTAATTCTAAAGTGTAGTAGTATCTACCTTAAGGAGAGAATGCAATGCAGCGAGGAGGAAATATACCCACTCGAAGGGAGACCTCACGCTGCAAGAAGATTGGCATAAAGCCAGGCGAATCTTCAAGCGGGCTATAAGGAGTAGCCAACGAAAGTGCTGGAAGGACCTAATCGTCAAAATCTATGTAAAATTTAACGTCTTTTTAACCTACAGGTTAAAATGGGTCAAAATATATGTCTAATTTTTGACATATAGGTCAAAAAAGGTTCATAACGATTGTTACATTACATCAAAATCTATGTGTATTTTGTCATACCGTAAACTGGGGCTATTAGGAACAAAATTCTGTTTTCGGATGGAGTTAATGCTATCGGCGCCGTTTATCGATAAATTGTGTTATTTGTTTTTGAAAAATTGTTGCTGCGGTAACTGGCAATATTTTTCAATGCAATAATTGTGACTATTAATTATTTTGTGAACAATAGTAGCTTGTAAGTGACTTAATGTGTTTTAGTAAAGTTTCAAACGTGGAAAACATTTGATTGGTGAGGTAAGTTGTTTCATTTCTAACTTCTCAAAGTGATTGTCTTTTATTAAAGGGATTTCTTATGGGAAACTTTATTAAGTTCACTAGGTAA